>OY998164.1:110379938-111730652 GCA_963921995.1 Oxystoma pomonae
TAGCCGAACGCAAAAATGTTAGAAAAACAAAGCACGAAATAAAAATGGCGCCGAGTACAATTTTTTTTTTCAAAAATTTCGTAAATTTGGGAACGCAAAGAAATAGGTCTGAAGAGTATAATTTTTAAGAAAAAAATATCAATTTTCTCGCCCTCCTCCACTGGGACTACAGGGGCCGTGCACAAATTATGTCATGGTCATAGGGGGAGGGGGGTTACAAAACGTTACGTAGGAGGGAGGAGGGTTTTCGTCAGCGTTTGCATTTGTGTGAAACTAAGAAAATTTGGAATGAAAATAAGTGAAAATTTTTTTTTTGGGGGGGGTAGTGGTCTTGAAATCGTTACGTAATATTAGGGGAGTGGCGTGCCAAACCGTTACAAAACATTACATAGGGAGGGGGTCAAAAATTGGCCCCACATCTGACTGTTCCTCCTTTTTGATTTCGAATCAAAGTGCAAAACCCGGGTTGGACGTTCGAAGGCGTCAACCCGTCCTATTTGCTTGATAAAGTTTGCATGTATCTCAGTCCCCAGCCTGTAAACAGTGCGTAAGGACAATGGTTACAAAATGAAAAGCCGAAAAATATTTTTTTTTACGATATCTTTCATCAGTTTGGTATTAAAGTCAAGCAAAAACAATTTTTATTCAAATCCTAAAGGTATCAAAATGGAAAAAATTAGAAAACAACAACCTGGAATGAATTTACTACGTGTAAGATGTAGTGACAACATCGCCCCATGCCCATCCTTTTCTGCCTAATGTGCTTTTCCGTTTTTCTGCGTCTTATACACGGCTGCTTGGCCCCCTAAGGATTTGCTTAGGAACCCTGTATAACATAAATCTAATAAAATTGTAAAACTTTTTCCTGTGCCAAAAACGTTTACATACTGCGAGTTTGTCATATTTCATATAGAAGCTGCAATGTTGCAGTGGTGCAAGCTTGGCCTGGCAACCCACACTTTTTTTTTCTCTTTATTTCTTTTTTTCTTTGAAGCCATATTTAGAAGTTATACTAGTTTAGCGCTGGTATAGGTACTTCATTAAGGGTTAGTAGATATTTTACTAACAGTTAGTAGATACTTTACTAACTGTAAATGAAGATTCTAATTATGGTTAATATGTTTTTCTATAACCTTAAGGAGGTAAGAATACTTATGGTAAGTAGACAGTTCACTTGTCTCATATTTAAATGAAGTTTCTATTTGGGGCAAATGAATTCTTACTAAGGGTTAGTGGACATTTTCCTCAGTGTACTTCTTCAAATTTTCCGTATACCAAATACATGTTTATCGTTGCGAGAAGTACTCCGCAAAAAATAATTTATTTAAAACTAGCTTAAATTGATTTAAATTCTGATTATGCTGGGAATTTGGAACCTTTGGTTGCACTAAAACAAAATTATGATTGTTTTCCACAAACCAAAACTACACTTTTTTGCACTCGACGCGCGTTTCGCTAACAACGTTAGCATCATCAGGAGACGATAAACAATGAACTAAATTAATCTACGCTCTATCTTATATACAATCCTTTAGTGGGCGGAGATAAGACTAATAATTTGTGATTGATCACGATTTTTAATCCTATCTCCCCTCAACCAAAGAATAAAGTGTACTAAACGGGATGGGTCCTCTATCTTTATTTAAACTATTTCTGGATTTAATGATTTCCATACTTTCATGTGCATTCAAAAGTCTTTTGTTTGGTACACTTTTTAGAAGTTTTAGGTTATCTAATGTGAATCTATGATTGTTTTCATAAGCATGCTCGGCCACACTTGACTTTTCTGTTCTTCCGTATTTTAAGTGTGCTAAATGTTCTTTAAAACGTGTTTGAATAGAGCGTCTCGTTTGGCCAACATATTTTTTGTCACAATCCATGCAACTAATTTCGTAAATTCCACTTTTTTCTAGAACTGCAGTTTTATCCTTGGGATTTCCTAGTAAGCTTCTTTTTGTGTTACCGGATTGATATACTAATTTAAGACCGGTGTTATTAAATACTTTGTGTAATCCTTTCGTATAATTAGGATTATAAGGAATTGATACAAATTTTGAGTCGAAGGTATCTTTTTGTCTGAAAAAGGTAGAATTCCGAAAAGTCTTTTGAAAAGAATGTCTATTTATCAGCTTATTTATTAAGCCTTCGTCGTAACCGTTTTCGTGTGCCGATCCCCAATACCTTACAATACCTGGAGGAACTACTAAGAAAACAAAATCTAGAAATCTAAAAATCGTGATCAATCACAAATTATTAGTCTTATTTCCGCCCACTAAAGGATTGTGTATAAGATAGAGCGTAGATTAATTTAGTTCATTGTTTATCGTCTCCTAATGATGCTAACGTTGTTAGCTAAACGCGCGTCGAGTGCAAAAAAGTGTAGTTTTGGTTTGTGGAAAACATTCATAATTTTGATTTAAATTCTGATTGTTAAATACTTCTATTGTATGACTAAACGAATCACGCTGAAAATTTAGGCATGATACGTTTAACATGCCTAGAGTGTATTTTGTTTTTTCTTGTTTTTCCAACTGTTTGGATTTCCAGAAAGTGCCGTGCGTATTCCCCTATCGTTACTTTTTGGTCAACCTGTATGGTTTATTAATGTCAAAAATGTCTACACATCGTCATTTGATTTTACTTACATGAACCAAAAGGATGTTAGTTCTACATGCCAACTAACGAAATTACTGTACCATAGAAAATGTCGTTATTATATTGCCAATTAAAGTTTTCGATGAAATTCCGTTAGAACAATAATTGACCATCGACTAAAGTTTTGAAAGGCCCCGGCGAAATTTCAAACGGGAAATAATCCTTTCCAAACCGCAGACATTCCAAGTTGTGAACAAATAACGTTCGCAAATATGATAGGCTTTCATTGGCGTTTAAAAGTAAAAACTTTAATTAGGGAGGCCAACACTACGTCAATTAATAGGGAGTTTTGGGCAAACTAAAATAAGGTCAAATTTAGCAGTACTTATTCTTAGTTAGTAATAAGGCACCTTTTATAAAGAGATTTTGGGCTCTTCTTTTGATCTGTTATTTCCTGAAAATTGAAAATTTTGCCAGATTATTCATTTTTTGACTTTACCTCTATAAAAATAGGCGATTCTGTACCTAAGCAATTGAGGACCAATAATAAAAAGTTATTTAGAAAGAAAAAGTTTAATAACGATTTTTAAAGGGGGTATATTGAAGGGTGTAGTGCAAAAAATAGAACTTTATGCAAACAATCCAAATGGGTACGAGAATTATTATTATTTTAGAACCCTTTTCTAACAACAATTTTTTTCGAGTCCTTTTTTTTGCTTCAATCTTAGGAACCTTCAAAAAACATCTGGTGGGCACAATGCATGTGTTTGTTAGGCAAAGTTCTATGTTGTAAAATTAAATTAATATACACTTATTTATGGTACTAGTATGTTTTGTCCAAAGTCATGCGAGCCTAAAATATTTTAGCGTTTTCACATTTTCATTTTCCAAAATGTCGATTTGTAGAATAACAAACCTATTTTTTTCAAGTTTTCACTGTTTTTAGCGTTTAAAAAAAGTAGTGCCAAAAAATAATTTTTTCACTGTAAAAAGAAAAATATTTAAGGATGTTGAAGAAAGAAAGATAATAATTTAACGACTTTGTCATCTGTCTGTCATCTCAAATGGTGCCATAAGATTTTTAACATACCATTTTTATTATATCCAAAAAAAAGGCAAAAAAATGTAAAGCGTGTAAGACAGAAGGTAAGTAGTCAATAGACACTTAAAGTTAATTTTCGGGTTTGTCGGCATTCGTATCCTTATCTCTATCGAGTCGACCTATCGAGCAGGTGTACTTTTAAACTAATGGCGAATGCGTGACAGCTCCAGCTGATGAAATGTGACGGTCAGCTGGAGCTGTCACACATTCGCCATGATTTTAAAAGTGCACCTGCTTCATTCTTTACAGTTTAAAATTAGCATGTTTTATTAAGTTATTTTCTTTTATTAATTGGGAAAAAATCTCGGTATAAAACTCTTAAGCTGGGTTTATACAGAAAGATAAGATAAGACCTAGCATGACATAACATAACATAAAAAGATAAAAGTTTGGCATCTTTTTATGTCTGATGTTATTTTATGTTATGTTATTTTTCTGTATAAACACCAACAGGGTTTGTCATAAGCTCAACTCTTATGTCATGTTATGTTATGTCTTATCTTATCTTATTTTTCTGTATAACCCAGGATAACAGGTTTTATAAATGTTTTAACCTATATCTTTTTTTCTTCTTTCTTGCTTAACTCTGTAAAAATCACAATATTTTCTTCAGGGATTTGGTTCGCAAAAATCTGAACTCCAATTTTCAGCACTTTTCAAATAGTCCCATGCACTCTAGCTTTAATGGTAGTGATTCGCCTGATTTGAATGGCATTTTAGACTTTCCAAAAAGTTGTTAATCCACTATATAACTAATCCCATAAACTCGCGCGATTTCCAACCAAAACTGATTAAAATAACTCAATTTTTAAAATCTAAAAAACCGCTTGCCAGGCTTGACAGACTTTGACAAGCAGTGCAAAAACCGGTACTAAATAGAAATTGTGTGAAATATATTTCGACATTGAAAAATGTTTTGTCTTTCTTTCATGATCATATAGAAAGAGATGGACGGGGCAAGGTAGGTGTTTACTTAATACAAGCATTACTTTTACTCTCCGCTGCAATGCGCTATGCGCTACAGGAACGTAGTTCCTGCGCGGCCCTATCTTTCTGTTAGTCTCCGTAAGTTATTAGGGAATTATTGAAATGTAGTTAGGGCCCTGCACTAATAAGGCCAGGCACTATTTTGACGCTGTTAACAGATACGCATGCGCAAGAACGACCATATTTAGTGCCGACACTAATAAGGTTAGGATCTGCCCTTATTTGTGGAGGAATTATACTGGGACGCATCTTGGCTGTGTCTAGCCGTATTTGACGTTTTTGATAACTATTCGCCCTTTTTGTACCTTAACCCTACTTTCGGGAATTTTTTGTGTTGTGACGGCCAAAAAGCAAAAATTGGGACTAAATAGTTATATTTTTATGAAATCGGATGACATAGCACAAGAAAATTTAAAAAAGCAAGGCTGAAATACTTCGTTTTACCGATGAACACGATATTTGTTTGCTACAAGAAGTAGTTCAACAAAATCCCACCCTCCACAAAGACCTGTGCTTCCAACACTTCACCCATGCTTTTGATCACTCAAAATATAAAAAAAAAACAACACAGAATTTCGAAAACAGGCAGCACATGTTTGTAGGTTAGAAATAAAGTCGTATCGTCACCGTTTTGCTAGAGGCGCGTTCAATAATTCTATAATTTGAACTTTTTAGAGCCAGGCACAGCCCGTGTTAAGGTCGGCGCTAAGTAGGCACTATCCAGTGCGGCCGTATTTCAGTAATTCCCTATTACGTTGTCTCTGTTCACAACCTGAAGTTTCAATGACGTTCTATCTAAAACGTCAAAACGAATAAGGTTATTAAGGTACTTTTCATATATCTTTTTAAAAAAAGGTTTTTTTTTTCTTAAAAATGCATAATATGTTAATTTAACGGGACCTCTTTTTGGTTATTTATTAGACACACAATATTTTAACGCCTCGGTATCGGTATACGTATCGTGTTCGAAATAAAGCCAAAATACACTACATTTTTGACTTGATCATGCCATGTTTCGAACAATTCCTGCTTCTTTGACGGGTGTGATGATAGAATCTCGTTTCGTACGGAAGGATTTTCGTATCGTTACGGACTCACGAACGTACGCAACGATTTCAATCAGCAGTTCTGTCATCGCACCCTTCAAAAAAGCGGGCATCGTTTCGAAACATCGCAAAAACAACAATATGTAGTGTATTTTGGCTTTATTTTGAACGCGTTAGGTATATGGATATTAATGCGTTGAAATATTTACTGTGTGTCTAATAAAATTATTATTAGTCGTTTGTCGTAGGTAAATTAAATTATTTGTCTTAACTTAAAAATGTTTGAGAAATGAATGCCGCGTGATGGCGGTCATTTCACCCGTCAAGTTGTGCCTTTTTTTGGTGAAAATACTGTTTTTCAAAAAAAAAATTATTGGTTTCACTGAAATTTGTCATCTTGTCTATAGTTGCGTTTTTTTCCGCAACTTTGCATTGGCGTTGGACAACACGAGTGTTTTTTTTTGTTTGGTGGAACTACGATTTCTTCACACGAGACTAAAAACGGATTGTTAAACAATTTTCAAGTTTATTCCTAAAATCATTTTTGAGACTGTGAGTGAACTATTACTTTTATTTATTTTAATCGTTTTCTTGTGTTAAATAGGGCAAATATTGTCAAATTTATCAGAATTCATTAAATTTTATGTATATCAGCGTTTATTATTATGGGTGCAGATGTCAAAAGAGGTACGTCCGAGAATGACGGAAAATCGTCGTTATTTTCATTGTCTTTTTTTGTCATGCTATTGGTAAAGGAAAGAAGCAAATCCCGACTAAAACTTTAAATTTGCGGACATACCCTAGCTCTGATTATTTCCACCAGCTTTGAAAGTCGGTGACGTTGCGGTGGCTGTTAAATTTTTTGGTTAGAGTTTCTTGTTTTTAATTTTACAAGAGCAGTGCCTTTATGTGGCCAAACTGGTTCAAGACTCGTCGTAGTCATGATCTTTAGAAGATTTTTATTCTGACGGGACATTGAATTTTTATTAAAGGAGCCCAATAAGAACTTTCGGCGTTTAAAAAGTGGAAAAACCAACACATCACAAAAGGAAAAGGAAGCAGTAAAATAACAGCTGGCAAATGGGCTTATGTGTTCATTTTGATTTCATTTAAATAAATCTTTTTATTTTTTTTGTGTTTTATAATAAAGTAAACTCAAAACTATATCTAAAAACACACACCTATTATTTATTTTTTTTAATATTAGAACTTAATCCTAACTATGTCCAACTCGTCCTAATTCCATATGAAAATGATAGCCATACACAATAAACAACAAGTCAAACAAAGATAGCCATCTCCTTATTTCTGAGATCTCACCTACGTTTATATTTACACGCATAAACGTTTTGGATCCGTTCGAGTTAGGCCGTATCAACAAAAGCAAAAAACCAAAATTACAAAAAAAGTAAAATGTACCGCTTTACTCCCTAGGTTTATAATGTACTATTTATAATTGCTATAAAATTGATGTAAGTCGCACATGTAAAAAATCTATGACATTTCCGCCATGTTTTCCAATGTCCGGTGCTGAAAAAAACGCAAATTTTCAAACGGCAATTTGACAGTGCGCTATTTTTGATGTAGGACCGTTTTTTGTTAAACATAATATAGTGTTTCTCCTTTCTTTTACATAGTATTATACTTAGTATATTAGTTTTTTTCGTTTTTTTCTGGATTTGTTTTGGTTACCCACCGTTTAAATCTAGAGTTTAAATAAAAACACATACAAACTTTCGCTAATTCATATTATAAAAATAATGCCAAATTCAATATTTTTTAAGTCGTTTTGTGGTAATATTTGTTTAATAAATTGTACTGAATTAGAAACGAAAAGAAAACCTTTTAGCATTTTGGTATATTTCAGCAAATTAACCTCCAGGAAGTTAAATATTACAGAACTACTTACATATTATAATTGCGTTTTCCCTTTGACGCACTGGTGCGCACCAAGGACTTCATTTGATTGCACTACTTGACTTCTGTCATTCCATTTGAGAACGAGTGCAGTTTATGGTGCTCTGCAATAGCTCATGTCCAATATTATTAAAAAACTATATATTTTGAATTTGTGTGATGATGAAGATGAAGAGTTATGTTTGGTCAGACAAGCCTGTCGATGGGGACGACTAGCTAAGGCCAACACCGTTCTCAACTATTAAAGCCCCACCTCTTCAGTGCTCTTTGATTGACAGGAAAAACATATGTTGGGAATTTGTAATTTTTGGTTGCACTAAAAGAAAGCTATGATTGTTTTCCACAAACCAAAACTACACTTTTTTGCACTCGACGCGCGTTTCGCTAACAACGTTAGCATCATCAGGAGACGATAAACAATAAACTAATTTAACCTACGCTCTATCTTACATACAATCTTTAAGTGGGCGGAGATAAGACTAATAATTTGTGATTGATCACGATTTATAATCCTATCTCCCCTCAACTAAAGAATAAAGTGTACTAAACGGGATGGGTCCACTATCTTTATTTAAACTATTTCTGGATTTAATGATTTCCATACTTAGTTATATAAACTTTTTGCTTGGGGATTAAATTATTGAAGGAAATGAAAGATATTACAGGAAATAAATGATAAGAAATAAACAAATGAGAAACGTCCTTTTCATTTAATCTAAAGTATCATTTCGGAATTGTGGAATATGAAATCCATCTCTGTAAAGATATATGATATCTCTTAAGCCCGGAAAATACTTTTTTTCGGGTTACCATAAAATATCTGTAAAAAATCTGCCCTTAATACGTATTAATACTATATTCCAATTTTTTTGATGAGCGGTAGTACAATTTTTTGATGAGCAGACTGACGTCATTTTTGCCTTTTTTGTCAACAGTTCGCAAGTCAAATAATTTGTTGTTTTCAGTTTGAAGTAACAGTTGTAACAATCAGCGACGTGACTTTTTTCACATATTTATTGTCTCTGTATAAAACAATGTATCAAATAGAGATCCAAAAAAATGACGTCAGTCCGCTTAGTTTTAGTTTTGCCCCAGTGCATCAAAAGGAAAATGCTGTAAGTAAATCTTCACAAAAAACATAGAAACGTGCGTTAGCAGTTTACTTTGAATTTCAGTTGTATTATTCTTGAATAAATTGCGAAATATATTCCTGTTGTTTTATTTTGGAGAGAATGAAATTGAATTTGGCCTCTTAGCACAATATTTTATTTAAAAGGGAAATTTTAATAAAAGAGCACTCGGAGGATATTATACAACCTAAAAAAATACAAAAGAGATTAGACACGTAAATATTTCAACATATCGGTATAACGCGTTCAAAACAAAAGTTGGCGTTGGATGACGCGAATGTTTTTTTTTTGCTGGAATTAATAAGCGTTCACACTCGATTAAAAAACGTTTTCTAAACAGTTTTCAAGTTTGTTCTTAAAATGATTTGCACTTGCAACTAGCAATAAGCAGATCCTGGATTCAAAAACTCCAAGAAAAAAAATTAAAGCTTGTTGGGTTAAAATTTTCAAAAAAGCTAAGTTGGAACCAGAGAAATAAAAATAGTTGTTTAAGTTAGATCCAACGCCCGAAAATGGACGTGTTCGTTTGGGACGTTGGACGTAGCTCGTTGGAACTGGCCTACGTCAAGTAGGCCAGTTTCAACGAGCTACAAGTGGTAAATTTCAATGGCAGGCAGACGTCGCTATCCAGCACGTTTAAATTTCCTACGTATTGAAGACGTCGGCTTTGCAGTAAAACCGTACGTCACTTTGGCCAACGTCGGCATATCGTTTGGTTTTGTAATAACTAAGAACGGCGCTTTTACCTCAAAGACAACCTTAATTCTACCCGAAATTGACGTCATATTAAGACGCATTTGATCGGAAGTCAGATTTTTGCTGCTTGTGGAATTACAGAAAATCGTCGTTGTTTTCGTCCTTGGAAGATTTTGATTTTAAAGGGGCACTAAATTTTTATTAAAATTAGCCCAATAGCAAACGTCGACGCGACGTTGAAAAAAGTACAAAAAGAGACTCGCTTATATTATGGTGTATGCGCGTGCTATAAAAGGCAAAAATCAGGCCAACCTTGCAAAAATGATTAAGCAATGAAACTTGGCGTGCATAGATAGTGGACCCTTAGGTAATTTTCCAGATATGTATAGCCACCATGGAGTCCGCTGCAGAAGACCGCTATTCCCGAAAGTCAAACACAAAATTCGTAAAATTTTAGGAAATTATGGTGGCGCAAATATTTGTTAAGGTCCCAGCAACATTTTTAGCATGTGTTACTTACTGAAGAATCTTTGATGAGAATTGCAACTCTTGACATTAAACAAGAAAACATAAAAAACACAAAATTATCAAACCTAAAAACAAGCAAAGCTATCAGATTTGATACAAATATTTACCGCTTCATGAACTAAGGTTCAAGATATGAAGCCATTTAAAAGTTTTATGCAGAGAGGCGCAATTCCCGAAGTTATACAGAAAACGTCATGAATTTATAATAGGATAATTTGGTCCAAATATTTATATATTGCTTGAACATTTGGAATGTCCAAAACACGTCCTGTCAATTTCCAAAAGTTTAGTTTTTTTGGGGTAGTACCAAATGACACATATGAATTTTGGCAAAGGACTTATATTAATTATCATAGTTAATTAATATTAAAAACTTTTTAATCAAAAATTAAACCGATACAACATATTAAAATCCTCCCCCTAGAAAATAGCAGCGTTCTTTTTCCTAAAAACCTCCTTTATTGTATAGGTATGTACTTTTTGAAATTTTTTAATAATTGAATAAGATAGGTGAGTATATTCGTAGATCATAAATAATAAAATAATAATAATAATAAAAAGCAAATCTTAAAAAATATCTGTCAAAAACTGTTGACCCTTCTTGTTGTCGCATAACACTTGACCTATTTCTTAGTACTCTTTTTACAAATAAGCAACATTAATTAATATTTTTTCTATTCTATGCTGTTTCTTAGCTCCATGAAACATGAATGAGCTGAATTTTATTATATGACTTTTAACAACCCCAGCCAAGTAAACTGACATATCCCCTTTAAAAATCGAACCAACCAGTTCCTGAGTTATACCTATGCGGTCAAAATTAAATTTTTACCTATTGTTGTTTTACCAACTTTTTCTTCATAGAAATTTTGCCCGAACATCCTCTCGAGCATTTCCACGAACTTTATTTCTGCGAGTTTTTTCACGAGTTTTTACTCGAGCTTTTCCTCGAACACATAGGCTCGCTCGCTCGTAAAACTGTGCCAATTTTTTACAGAAATACCGCAAAACCGATCAAGCCTGAAAACTTTGTGCCAAGGCTTTCTGGAGGAAGTGCAAAATTTCAAAACAAGTTCGCAGAATTAAACTTTTTGAACGGAAGGGTTAACTCGGTAAATTGACCCCATCTGTAAAAGCAAATCCAAAAAAAAGAGGGATAATTTATTTCCTTAATAAGCAAACTTACTTCGTTAGCTGTCTATGCTCCTTTATCCTTCCTAATATAGGCTTTTCATGTCGATTGCCAAAACACACAAAAAAACACCAAACTATGCCACTTTTCTTCACAGAAATGCCGCAAAACCGATCAAGGCTGAAAACATTGCACGAAGACACCAACCGAAGAAACCTTGAAAAGACGGAAGAAGAAATCGATATAAAACAACTGCTTTGGACAACTGACTTAATATTACTATGTTCTCATGTAGAACTGAATCGGTTTTCAATACGATGCACTTTCAAACCTTTCATGAAAAGCCGGGAACTTTTTTTTTCGTCCTTAAGACGCCCTTATGACGTTTTTAAGATGTCTTTCAGCTGTCGACATGCGAATTAATAACCATGTCTTCTACAGCTAAAAGTGATCGTCTTTATTGTGCTTTTTTTCCACCAAGATAATTGCAAAATACCGTCATTTAGACAGAGAAAATCACGAGATAAATACGTGATTTAAGAAAAATACTTCGCTACCTTTTAAGCGTTACTTTATGACGAGACGCCTTAAGACGTCTTATAGTCTTTGTTAAGACGCTTTAAAAAGTTTTGATTTTGATTTGATCGGAATAAATATTTTTAAAAAGTCGTCTGTAATGTTTCATTTCATTCATTCATTTTATATTTCAGCCCTCTTAGAGACGTTTTTAAGACGTCTTTTGACTGGCTACATGCGAAATAATTACCATGTCTTCTGAAGCTAAACGTGATCGTCTTTAAGACTACTTTATTGTGCTTTTTATTCCACTTAGAACAATGCCAAAATAACGGGATTTAGATAGAGAAAATATCTAACGTTTTTGCGTGATTTGAGAAAAAACGTCGATACCTATTGATCGTGAATTTCTCTGTCTAAATCTGAAAAAAAAATCTGAAACACTTCTTATTTTAGTCTACTTTATGACGAGACGCCTTAAGATATCTTATAGTCTCTTTTAAGACGTTTTAAAGTTTTATAACTTGACGTTTTAAAGACGCTTTCTTAAGGAAGGTATTTAGCCAAAATCAAGTGATTTTAAAGAAATAAGGCGTCTTTAATATTTCTTATAGCAAGTCCTAAAAAGAGGTATCTTTAGACACCTTATTGAACAACGCTGTAAGAGTCGTCATTAGGGCCACGAGTTTTTGTAACATCAGCCCTCTTAGAGACGTTTTGAAGACGTCTTTTAGCTGTCCACATGCGAATTAATCTTCAATAGCTAAAAGTGATCGTCTTTAAGACTACTTTATTGTACTTTTTAATCCACTTAGAACATTGCAAAATAACGTGATTTAGACAGAGAAAATCTCTAACGTTTTTTTCTAAATCACATGCTTTCACGTGAAAAATACGTGATTTGAGAAAAAAAAACGTCGCTACCTATTGATAGTGAATTTCTCTGTCTAAATCGAGTTATTTTGCAATGTTCTTATATCAAAGTGGTTTTACAGAAATATGGTTGTTCGTGATTGGTATAAATCTTTATAAAAAGTCGTCTTTAATATTTCTTATTGCAAGTCTTGAAAAAAGGTCTCTTTGGACATCGCTATAAGAGTCGTCATTATGACCACGAGTTTTGTATTATCAGCCCTCTAAAAGCTGTCGTCTTTAAGACTACTTTGAGCTATCTGTAAACGAAGTAAAAAATGCGTTCGTTTTGATCCTCCAATCGAAAATCTTACTCCATTATTCTGTAGGTCATATTATCCAAAGCGAGACACAAAATACGCTTAGTTTATATTGTTTATCAAAAGCCAACTCAACCATACATTTTTTCGTTTCGCTTACCC
This sequence comes from Oxystoma pomonae, assembly GCA_963921995.1. Taxonomy (NCBI): domain Eukaryota; kingdom Metazoa; phylum Arthropoda; class Insecta; order Coleoptera; family Brentidae; genus Oxystoma; species Oxystoma pomonae. Next base: position 110,392,922 of record OY998164.1, read on the forward strand.
ATACCTACGCAACTGTGCCTTTCTCTTTCTTTAGCGTACAATATAAGAAGGAACGAAGAAGAGAAAGAATTTATCAACGAGCAAAAATCAACCAGATCCTTAATCCAGGTCATTGGGTCACCGCGACCAACACAGCGATCGACGTCACTGATGGGCAGTTGAAAATTTTCGTGGAATCGCCTCATTTTTTTTTATTGGGATATTAAACGTGACATGTGGTATTTTTCTGGTATTTTACCACGTTTGATTTGCACGCACAAAATATAGTAATTTGATTGTTTCCTATTTGATTTTTTTCTGTGTAATGATATTATATGATTTTTTACTATAGAGACGGTCTACTGAAGAAAAATACGTAATAAGATCTAACTGTATTTGGCTTTTAACTTAATAAAAAATGTGGCTTTTGTGTCTTTATAGCTCTTAGGCACGGTTATTACAAATACCATCTATGATGGTACAAGCGTTCTGGGTATAAAATGAGATGGATAATTAACTCTCACCATTTTGTGCTGAGATGTAAGTACTCTTGTTTTTCAAAAAAATGGCATACTTGAATTTTTCCCTATATCTGAAACTTTGACTTTATATTAGTGTATACTCAAACATTCCACCAGCATGTAATGACTGACAGCATTAAATTCGATATTACGATGACGATGATGATGAAGATGATGATTAATTTGTGAATCCGAATTTGGCGCTTTCCACTGCCACCACTAGCGATCGGCCCCTTCCCTTTTTTCGTGGATTTATTTAAAAAATCGCCGGTTTTCATAAAAACTGCAAAATTTTTGATAGTTTTTCAAAAATTTTGGTCTGCGGCGACCTATTGGGTCGAAAGTTCCATAAACTTTAGAATTTTTGCATAAAACTTTTTCTTTGCTTTTACAAAATTTTGATCTCACGCCCCTTCTCCTTTCAGAAAGCTGCGACCGCCACTGTCTGTTGTGGCTCACTTTTGACATTGTTTGTTGCTACAGAATATGGAGTTTCTTAAAGAGACTCGCAACTTGCTTTGGTGCAAGGGCGTAGATCAGGGGGGGGGGGGGCAAGGGGGTAATATTCCCCCTCAAACCGGTGTCGGCATCCGTTACTCTCCCGATGTTTTCTGGGTAGCTTTCGCACGTTTTTTTCCCCTCTTTGTAGCTGACCCAACGCACATTTTTTAAATAGTTTATAAAAAAACACATATTTTTACAAAATTATTTTAGCAACAAATCTAGGATTATTACTAGATCCCAATCTAGTTTTTTTTTCATATTTCATAAAAAACTTAAAAAGGATCATAATTTCTGAAGAACTTTGTTCTTAAACTCCAAAAATTTTTACCGCCCAGTTTTGTTGAAGCCTCTTTCAGATCCAGCCCGTCGATCTGTGGTTTACCGAAAATACGCTGACGTTGACGTGCAATGGCCGTACATTCACACAGGGGTGCGTTCATAGTTAACGCCGGTCGTACGCCGGGCACGTCCGGCGTGCCTCACATGTTCGTTCACGATTTAGGACGAAAAACGCACGGCAAAATTTTTCCTGTTCACAATCTGGTTATTGCAAGGGACACGACACCCGAAAAAACTGTCACCTCTCGAGTGGGTAAAACTTTAAACCATCACGTGACCCGTCACAGTCGTTTGAAGTGAACATAACCGAACTTTATTGTTGTCCAATAATAATTGTAAATTAAATTATTTTTAGCCTTTTAGATAGTTTTTACTAGGTCACTAAATCATCTCTGTCATTATCAAGGCTGAAAAAACACAAAGAAAGAGAATTAATTTTAAAAAAATTTAAATTTCAAAAAAAGTTAAAATTATGTCACGATTTAGAAGAGAGACATAAAAAACACGAAAATAAACACATATATTAATAACAAAATAACACGCCATAACAAATTATTTTTGGAAAAATTAATTAGGACCTACCCAGATTATTAGTTTTTGTAATCAATTTTGAAAGTTTTTCAATTTATCACGTCCCGATGCTTTTTTCGTAGGTACTGGTTTCATTGTTTCACCTAGAAAAACACCTCGTTTTTAGTGAGTGGCTAGGTGACGCTTTTTTTTGTGGTTTTCTACAATGTTTAGCAGTGAAAAAACATCATATCTTCATCAATCCTAGTTTCTAAATTATTGTCCTGTGTAGTGTTAAACTATTTGATGGATTATTTAAAAAATTATATAGATGAAAGGGTGATTCAAATACCTTCAAAATAAAATGCCACGACACGATGTTCCATATTTCAAATTTAGAGGTACTCTCATTTCTCCAAGGGGGTCAGGTTTACAAAAAATATCAAAATAAGTACTAGATGTTATCCTGTTATCTTACTTTGGAACAAAATGGATGTACCGTTTTTGTTTAAGGGTGGAATTGAAACGTGAATTAACATATATTTCCTGTTTTGACGTTTTTTCTTAACCCATCCGCAAAAAAGTAGGTTAGGAATCTTATGTCATCTGTCGCTTTTAACCGGACTATGAACGCACCACAACACATGGTCGTCCTCCATACAGAGCCTACATTCGGTGTCCCGCTATATTTTGAGATTTTGTTCAGGTTATTTGTCAGTCTGTTACTCTTACCTTTATTTTGGGTAGGCGCAGTAGTGCTCTGGCACTAATTAGCTTCGAATAGCGACTACCTTTACCACCAAACCAACCAAACTTGATGTGATTCTGTAATGGAAGATTTTTAGGTTATAAAAGTTTGTTTTGATTTACAAAAATTTTGAGTATTTTGATATTATTTTTTGTTAACCATGTTTATAGTGGTAGTTGGGTGCCTTTTTACTGGTTTTTTTTTGTAAATCAAGGAGTAAGTACAAATAAGTTTGCAGAGGCTCGTTTTCTTCTATTACTCCACCAAAGATACCTTGCAAAAACATTTTCCTATCTAAATTTATATTGGGGTGTCCGTCTTCCAGTTCTATCACTAAATTAATATGTTCCTCCATGATATGGTTAGAAAAGCAAATAAAAAAAAAGACTTGAGGAAAAAACAACAAAAGTCAGTAAACAAGTAAGGTTATGTTTACCGCCAAACGATTAACTACGTTCAAAAGCTCTATTTTTAACCTCCTGACGTTACCTTTATTTACGGTAACCATAAGAGTAACGAAATTTGCAGTTAAACTGCCCGACTAAAATCTCCCTGTTATTTATGTTAGAAAAGAGGTTAAATACCAAACTTGTAAATTATTACCGTTTGCATGCTTTAAGGGTTATTTATCTATCTAGAGTAACTAAATTTCATTGCAAATGTCAAATCTTGACACCAAGGTTATTATTTTAAATGAAAAAGCCTGTATATTGTTAAATTTTTAAATCGCCCTTTCCTTTCTAATTTCAAAAATAACAAACACCTCAGCATTACCTATATTAGCATTGAACAAGCATTTAACAATATGCAGAGTGTTTCATTTAAAATAACAAACTTGGTTTCAAAATTTGACATTTGCAATGACATTTAGTTATTTTAGACAGGTACTTCTTAAAGTATGCAAACAGTTATATAAGTTTTGCTTTTATGCTTTTTTTCTAACATTAATAATAGCGGCGCTAGTAGTAGAGAAGTGGCGGCGCGAAGCCTGGCAAGTAGGCCTCCCTGGGCCCTTTCTGCCCTACCTCAAGCCTGCCCCTAATCCACCGCCTGCACCACTGGTCTGCTCATCTGGTTTCACTGTTCTTTTTGCAAAGTCCAGTATTTTGTCCCATTTGAGCGTGTCCAGGTTCTCCTCATCCAGGGTCGGGAAACCGAATACTTGGTATCTCGTCCTCTGGTATGCCTCGCAGTTCGCTATAACGTATCGAGATGTCTCTTCTGCCCGCCCGCAGGCCCGGCAGGTCGAGTCATTCTCCACCGCGATCCGGGTCATGTGCTTCCTTAGTCGGTTGTGACCTGTTATGATACCTGTCAGCAGACCAGCGTCCCTTCGCGATCTCTCCAGAAGCCATTTTTGTCTGGCTACATCCGGGCCCTTCACGAAGTCCTTGGTCTGTCTGCATCCTGTTCCTCCTCTCCAAGCGGTCGTCATGGCATCGTTGGCCCATTTATTGAGTCGACTTTGGAATTGCCTCTTGGTTGTTCCTAGGAGTGGTTCCGGCCCTACATACTGGGTGCTTGCCCCGATCCTGGCGAGCTCGTCGGCCATCTCGTTACCCGGCACCCCCATATGTCCCGGTACCCACATAAGTGTCACTTGTTTGCCCTCTCCCAAGGATTCTAGTGCATCCGCACATTCCTCCACCAGGGTGTTGTTGATCTTGGGTGCCCTTAGTGTATTTAGGGCTGATTGGCTATCGGAGCATATATAAACATGCTCCTCTCTACCGTTCTTTATTTCTTCCATGGTTGCAGCCATTATTATGACATACACCTCTGCCTAAAAGACCGTGGATTGCTCTCCGAGCGGGTAGCTCTTTCGAACCTCCTGGTCTTCCACATAAACCCCCGATCCTGTGGTGTGCCTCTCCGACAGTTTGGACCCGTCGGTGTAGCAAATCACGGCGTTCTCCTCGAACTGTTCGCGGAGGTTTTCACTCTGCCATAGTTCCCTGTCTGGGATGACTACTTTGTACCTCTTGTTGAATGTCCAGGGGTTTTTTGGTCTTTGTGTTTTAACGGTGCTTACTGGGGGGTCAAAATATGGCGGGACACCCTGTACAACCATTCTGGGTTGGATTATTTTATAAGATGGATAGTTAACCCTCACCATTTTTTTATGAGATGTAAGTACTTTTGTTTAAAAAAATACACCTATATTAATTTTTCCGTATATGTCAAACTTTGCCTTTTTATTACTGTATACTGAAACACACCACCAGCAGGGCCGGTTCTAGCTCTTTGGGCGCCCTCGTGCAAGAGCTTGTTTTGCCGCCCCCGATAAGGAACTTTTTGCTTCGGAGGGGGGGGGGGTAATTTTTTGACAATAATAATTTTCACAAATAAGTATTTGACAATAATAATTTTCACAAATAATTTTTTGACAATAAAAAACGGACGGAACGGATAATTTTTTTACATAATATATTATATTTAAAACAATATACAGGGTGGATTCTTTAAAGGGCCCTTCACGAAGTCCTTGGTCTGTCTGCATCCTGTTCCTCCTCTCCAAGCGGTCGTCATGGCATCGTTGGCCCATTTATTGAGTCGACTTTGGAATTGCCTCTTGGTTGTTCCTAGGAGTGGTTCCGGCCCTACATACTGGGTGCTTGCCCCGATCCTGGCGAGCTCGTCGGCCATCTCGTTACCCGGCACCCCCATATGTCCCGGTACCCACATAAGTGTCACTTGTTTGCCCTCTCCCAAGGATTCTAGTGCATCCGCACATTCCTCCACCAGGGTGTTGTTGATCTTGGGTGCCCTTAGTGTATTTAGGGCTGATTGGCTATCGGAGCATATATAAACATGCTCCTCTCTACCGTTCTTTATTTCTTCCATGGTTGCAGCCATTATTATGACATACACCTCTGCCTAAAAGACCGTGGATTGCTCTCCGAGCGGGTAGCTCTTTCGAACCTCCTGGTCTTCCACATAAACCCCCGATCCTGTGGTTTGCCTCTCCGACAGTTTGGACCCGTCGGTGTAGCAAATCACGGCGTTCTCCTCGAACTGTTCGCGGAGGTTTTCACTCTGCCATAGTTCCCTGTCTGGGATGACTACTTTGTACCTCTTGTTGAATGTCCAGGGGTTTTTTGGTCTTTGTGTTTTAACGGTGCTTACTGGGGGGTCAAAATATGGCGGGACACCCTGTACAACCATTCTGGGTTGGATTATTTTATAAGATGGATAGTTAACCCTCACCATTTTTTTATGAGATGTAAGTACTTTTGTTTAAAAAAATACGCCTATATTAATTTTTCCGTATATGTCAAACTTTGCCTTTTTATTACTGTATACTGAAACACACCACCAGCAGGGCCGGTTCTAGCTCTTTGGGCGCCCTCGTGCAAGAGCTTGTTTTGCCGCCCCCGATAAGGAACTTTTTGCTTCGGAGGGGGGGGGGTAATTTTTTGACAATAATAATTTTCACAAATAAGTATTTGACAATAATAATTTTCACAAATAATTTTTTGACAATAAAAAACGGACGGAACGGATAATTTTTTTACATAATATATTATATTTAAAACAATATACAGGGTGGATTCTTTAAAGGGAACGGTGCTTCTAGCGGGTTAGAATTTGGTTGAATAAAAAAATTCAAAAACACGTCACTGAGATTTTTACTTTTCTTTAATCGTGCTATCTTGGATTTTGTCATTGTCATTTAGTTTACGAGGTATGGCAATTTTTTATTTTTTTTTAATAGGACACCTTGTATATTTGGCAATTTTTAAAATCTGCAAACAATTCTTTCTTCAGCAATACCACACAGTAGGATGTATCTTTTACGATAATCAAGATATTTTTATCTACATCTGTATGGATGGAAAACTTTGATATTCATTCAAATATCCCCCGTAAAACAGGGCATAGACAACAATTCCATGCAAGTTTAAATGCCTCTATCTTGGAAACCATAAGAAATAGATTATTATAATACTCTATATATATATATATATATATATATATAATACTATATATATATATATATATATATATAATACTATATATATATATATATATATATATATATATATAATACTATATATGTATAATTGGGAAATAAATTTAACCGTGGCGACCTGATTTTTTTGCAAAACTTTACGTAATTGCATTTGTTTTCCATGGCAACGCGGAGATTTTATTTATTTTTGTCCACAGTTGGCTACCAGAGCTTTTTTTGCACCGGATCAAAAATTTGGGGATAGTTTACTTATTTTGATTTCGCATTCCGCGCCGCTAAAGCACATAAGGTTTTTTTACTTTCGCTTCCGTGTAACTCATGATGCGTTGCTATAGCCCGAACTTGTCTTATCATTACCGCCGCTGTACGGTACCACCGCGCAAATAAACCTTTAGGTCCATGTGACTTCGTGTTTATTTTTCAGACAAAAACAATAAGTTTTTCTATTTGTGGCTTGGTTTTTGCTAATGTAGTACATTATTTGCCTCTTAATGTGCTTAAAGACTCCGAAAATATGCAATGGATCAAGAAAAAATAAAAGAAAGCAATTTCTTAAGGTAAGACCTCGGGTTGACTATACATTTTTTGAATAAGTATTGTTGTCTTTATAAGGGTTTTTCCCTTGGTTTTTCCTTGAAAGGTAATTATGCACTATACGGTTTTCTGGCATTTTTTATTTTTTATGAAAAATTCTCTATGGGGGCACCTACTAGGGTCCCTAGGGCCCCAAATCCAGCTGCGCCCGATTTTTTTTTTAAAGAGAAAAAAGGGTGCCTGGAGGGGGGTTGTAATGTGTTTTTTTCATTGTTTTGGGTTGGGTTGGATTAGTTTGGGTTGGACTGTGTTGGATTGGGTTGTTTTGGTGAAAAAAAAACAAAAATAAAACCAACGGGCGCAGGCGGATTTGGGGTCCTAGGGACCCTAGTAGGTGCCCCCATAAAAAATTTTTTCATAAAACATCAAAAATGGCAGAAAATTGTATACTGCATAATTACCCCTTCAAATAACTACAAGTGACTAGGCAACGTTGTTAGTTTAAGGAAATTTCTTCCTTTTAGATTCTTTTAAAGTGTATTCAGAGTTCCATAACTATAGCATGCATATGCTGCTGTCCTCAGTTACTACGTTTATACGCACCTAAAAGCGCTTTTATATAAGGATGGTTTTAAATAAAATCGCTTTCTTCGAGGGTTATATCCTTCATTAAATGTCAGTTTAAAGAAAAAACAAATAAAACAACATAATTAATTAACAACAGATTTTTTGAAAGACTAGGGTTTACTATTTCCTTTAGGTTAGAAGAAATGCACTAAAGTGTTTATAACGACTCTAAAATAGGCCAACACTGTTCTTAACTAAAACAACCAGTTAACTCATTTTCATTTTAGTATCCTTTGGCCTATGATCAATGCCATATTGACACCAAACTGACAGAAAATCTTTGTTTTACTTGTCAATTTGGTTACAAAAATTGCAGCCACAGTAGGCTAAAGGGCACTGAGGCAGTAGGATTTAACTGACCTTTTAGTTGAGAATGGTATTGAATGGGCTTTTGAGTGATAAACCGCTTCCAAATAAAATCGATTTAGTGCTTAAATCGGTTTTAGTGGTGTTTATATGACTACATTTTCAAACCATCCTTACATAAAAGCGCTTATAAACAAAGTAAGTGTTCCGTAAGCCACAAGCGGTATGCAGTAAGAGTAGCATGCATTTGTTATCGTTTATTTTCCTTGCATCTTACCTCATACCACTTGCCTTACAGAACTCTAAATACGCCTTTATTCCTCTGAAAAACAAGTTATTTTATGTAGGTACCTATATATAATAAGTATCTTTTTCTTTTTTGAAGGGTGGACTACTTAGTTGGCTACCACTAACATATGTGGAATTAGGTACCATACAAATTAATAGTCCCACAGCCCATAACTTAAACTGTTAAGACCTTGCCGGACTTTGCATAATATTTATTCTTTATATCCGCTCAGATGACATTTTAAACATATATATTCTTAAATTTGTAACTTTTTTAACAAGAAATGGACAAACATTTTGTCAAAAAAATATATTTTGTCATTAAGCCCCTCTTGATAGCATCGAAAAGTTAAATTAAGCTCCTCACAGCTGATTTTTCAAGGATTGCTTTCTAAGTATTTAAAACACATGGTCACATTATCTAATTTAAACATTTACGAGAAACTCTGTTGAAAGGACCTTAACTTAAGGGCTCAGTTAAAGGTTAAGTTTGGAGGGGTCTCTAAAAATACCCCTTAGAACATCTTGAAGAACACATACAAAGTCTCAACAGTGAGGTAGTCATAAATTTTCATAGGCCTGGGCTCACGGACTATAATGAAAATATTAGGTAAAGAATAAAAACATTATACAAGAAAATAGTGAGGCAAATTTTGCTCACTTTGGCTCATTTACTTATTATTTTAAGTTTTCTCTACAGTAAAGCTAGAGAAAGTCCAGTTTTTAATACCTACCTCTATGCACTTTTTAAGAGTTGAAAATAAAATTAGGACCTGAATATTTTTGTAAATTTAAGGTGTCCAAATAAAGGACCGTGAGGTGAGGTGAGCGAAATTCCCCTCACGTTCGTTCAAGAATAAGCATACTGGCCTGAGGAAACTGTCTAGGAGGGAGGGTTTCTGAAAATACTAATAAGAAGGCTGCTCCACCTGGCAAAAAAACACCTATGTGAACAGTAGAAAAGAATATGCAATGAGGAATACAATAAGCCCTGCAATAAGCAAACTAGCTGCAGTGTCAGGGATTTCCTAAATCATGCCTTATGCATAAGATGGAATGACACTGCTTTTCTTGTCATCAAGGCACATATATAAAATTCAAAATTAAAATTCTTATTGTAACAATTTTAATCAGTCAGGGTATGTATGGAACTGAAAAACCGAGAAAAGTTGAGAAATTTATTCTTTGTAAAGGTCAGGAAATTTGACAAAAAAATATACAAAAACACGGAAAATCTGGAAGCCCATCTGGAAAAAATTGATTTAAAAACAAATTAGAATCATGAAATTTGTCAAAATAAAATTTTGCAGATGTTTTCTTTTATACAAAATTCTTGAAAAAATTACAAATGGTTAGGAAAAACTGGGAGACATCTGAGAATCCAATTAAAGGTTTTCTGTACAAACTCTGTTATTGACCTTATGTACTAATGCCTTTCTCATTTAAATCCCTTACCCAAAATTATTACTTCTTGTGCAAACTCAAAAATAAATAATTCAAATAAAATCCAAAAACTTAATATTTAATATGCTTGCACACACAGAAATACTACCTATTTATTTTTGTTGGCATATAGGTAGGTACCAAATGTAATGTTACATCTCTTGCTATCTTTTATGTAAACTTGTGTTTTCTGTTGTGAATCATTTATTGTGTAAAAATTTGAAATGTGTAGCTTCTGAAAGAAATACCTACAGGTCCAAAAATCTCTATAATTTCCTAATAAAAGATCCTTTAACTAAAACTCTAATTACCAATGCCCAATGTAGTTAAAAATGCATAAGATAAGGTTGCGGCAAAGATAGGGTTGCAGAAATACTTTCTCTTTTTTGGAGTTCTGTTTTGGTTGTAAGTGAACATTTATTAAAGTACTCCTTACTAGTACTAAAAAAAGCGTTGTAGCTAAACTAGACAAATGTTTACCTATAATTTTTTTTATTTTCAGATTTTGGAATTTAGGCAAGAAAACTACCAGAATGAACAAACAATACAATTTTTATACATTTTAGTTATTCACAGAACAATAACAACTATATGGGTAGAATACTATAGCATTTTCGTGTCGTAGAAATATTTTTAGCGATTTTAATTAACTATATATAATAAAATTTTAAAAAATATGCTGAAAAATTACATTTTTACATATACACCTCATTCCAAATTCTCCGGACCCATTTCAATATGGCGGCTGATAATTAAACACAGAAGCTAAATGGAACTGTCATTGTCAGTGTCAAAAAACTGGTCTGCAGCAATTTGGAATGGAGTGTAATAAATATTTCAACGTAAAACATAATTAAATGTATTTGGTGGGCATTTCTGTTTTACGTCTCAGGACCGCGTGCCTACCGATGGTCACAAAACAGTGGATGATTTGTGTCCACTGGTGGGCATCTGGTCTTTGGAAGTAAAACTAAATGCACACATGGCTCAACTTGTTGAGGTGATTATGGCCACAACATTATAAACACCTATAGATATGCAATTAAATAAATTAATTTAAAAACTTATCTCAAAAATACTTATTAATAATCATTATTAAATTTAACTTAAAAAAGAAAAGAATAACATGTTATTTTTTCCTTCTTTGGAACCGCCAATTAGTAGCTGTAGTTTCAAATATCAGGCTTCACGTGGTGAGGTTCTGAAATTAAAAAAAAAAAAAACAAAAGTATAAGTGTATAAACTGAAAAAATATTTTCTTTAGAGAAAACAACAAAATTAAAGAAAGAGCTTGATAACAGATATTTTTTTACTGATTTTGGGGAACTTGAATCCAGATATTCAAGGTGGTGACCATTTTTAAAAAATAACTAATAAAAAAAGTAAAACAAAATATATGCATCTGATACATCAATTCAGGAGTTTTTGGGTTCCCGTAATCCATTTATGTGATTTAAAAATTCTTAGAAGTATCTAAGGGTTCTAGTAGCAGTTTTAAAAGCAAACATTTTGCATGCATGGTTGACTAATTTCAGATTTGTTAGTTGATTTTAATTTAATATTTAAGATGGAACACAAACATTTTAGAAGAAACCAGATCAAATACAGACATATGATATATCAAATTGAGGGTTTTGGAATCCACTGATATCATTCTTTGGATAAAAAAAAAATTCTGGAGATAATAGAAGGATCTTAGGAAAAAATTTTGGGACCCAGCCCAAACTTATATTACCTCTTAACATATATACAACTTTAGAAGACTTAAAAATATCCAAATCGATATATTTCCCTAAAACTACCTCTAAATCCTCGTCTGAATCGCTATTGTAATAATTGGAACACAAAAATTAATTTTGGAAGATCCAAAAAACCCCTAAATCAATATATCACATATCTTTTTCACCATTAATTTTTTTATGTTGCCCATTCAGGCTCCTTACATTACCCCTAAAAACTGTTTAACCCCCAAAATGAATTTAGTTAACCCCAGAATTTCCAAAGTGATGTCTTTCTATCAATAGTATGTTGTTTTTACCACTTTACCCCTAAAACTCACCCTTACGCCCCTTAAATTACCCCTAAAAATTTTTTTTTTACACCAAAAATCAATTCAGTTGATCCAAAAATTTCTTAATTGAGGTCACAAGTTTTTCTGTCATTTACGATTCTTTTTGCCCCTAGAAACCTTAATTATATTATTCCCAAAAAATGTTTATTCTAAAAAATGGAATCAGTGTTTCTAAAAACCCTGAGGTTAATGTATTATTCGTGTGTACTTGATCTAGTTTCTCATCAAAATTTTGTGCTTTTAAGTCGCCGTCATCGCCATCTGGAATATTTGGGGTGTCAAAAAAAGTATATATTCCGACCGTTTATTTTAAAAAAATGTTTACTGTTAAATCTGTTCTTAGAACCCTTATGGTGCCTATATTATTTTTTATTTTTTGGAGTTCTCCCAAAAGAGCCAGAGTTTCATCACTTGGATTTGTTAGCTTAGCTACCAAAATCCGTCAAAAAACCTTTATTATCAAGCGCTCCCTTCAAACATGGAAAAAAGCCCATTGGCATCTTGACTTATGCTTGAAATAATTCAAATTCATGTTCAACGAAAACATAACAGAGGTGTTTTTGAGTATTTGGTGAACACTTGAAAAACATTATACAATTTTAATAGTCTAGAAATTACTTTTTAATATATTTTTTTCCATAAACAGGCTTTTTGGGGGTGACTTGAGGGATATGAGTTTTTCCAGAAGAAATTATATAAAATAAAGTGGCTCGAATGACATCTTATTTAGAAGATCGTTTAAATTGCTTTACAAAATGCAAGATATTAAGTTTAAATTTGTCAAGGAGCGACAAATAAACAATTTCTTGCACAAAAGTTAGGAAAAAATGTTGGTTTTAAAGTTACATTTTTCATAACAAAAAAGGGAATGAACATTTCATGATTTTTTTCTGATTGTTTTCTCAAACATACCATCCAAATAACCCAACTTTTATTCTTTAAATTTTGTTAGTCAAACTGATCCGCTGAAAAGGTTCAAACCTTTTCTTCATTCCGTACCAAATTTAAAAGCAAATATCTTAAACACCAGTCATCCTAGCTTTTTAAAATTTTGACATAATTATTAGTAAAGACGTTTAAAAGACCTTTCCCTTTTTAAATTCCAGATATAAAAATTATCCTATGAAATTTCCAACAGAGCCAAAAAGTATCTGTGAGTGTCCCCCTTCAAAATTGTTCTCTGTTTTGTTCTTTGTGTGTAGTTTTTCTGTTTTTCCTAATGGAATTGCAATACATGAGGGGAGGCTCAAAATATGTCCAGAAATAGGTCCAGAAAATTAGAGTTAAATTAATTTTTGATATCGGATCTAGACTATAATAAATTTTGTTTATTTAAGGAAGTTTTATCAAATATAATTGAAATCAGAAGCAAAAACTTACTTTGAGTTTATAGATTATTATTCTTTGTTTGGTGCTGACTCTATAGAACCAACTTGTTTTGCTATACATTTTAGTTGGCAAAATATCCACTGCTCTGTATGTTTGGGTACAAATTGTAGACTTACAATTTATAGATTATTATTCTTCTCTGGGTGGTGGCACTTTAGAATCTACTTCTTTTTCATTTTAGGTAGTTGTCTAAATATCCACTGCTCCATATGTTTTGTTATTATATACAGCTCCTAAAAGAATAATAAAAATAACAAGAAATATTCCATCTCTAAATTTTGTTTCTATATTTTGCACTTTAGGCGAGGACAACCAATATTTCTTAAAAATTTTCTTTTGAGTGGCACATGTTTATAAACCGTTTAAAAGATTTTTTGCATAATAATTTTTTAGTTACAGAAGCAGACCTTTGGTTTTGTTATCTAAGTTATAAGGTAGAGACAAAAGTATCAAGCCAAAGTAAATCAAGTTTTGTAATCTGCTGTTTTATATTCCTGTGTTATATGAGTTTTAAAATCTAAGCAGGCTCACAGTGCATGATTCAACTTTCATAGAAGTGTTCACTAACCACCAGTTATGACATACACACATAGTATTTGATCCTGTGTATTTAATTTATTTGAAAGATGAATGAGCAACTATTTATATTTTAAAGAATAACAACAAGAGAGACTAAGGGCCGGTTTCTCAAAAGCGAGTTTGTGTTAACTCAAGCAACATAATTTAGTAAAAATCTTTAAAAATCAGGTTAAAATTAACTCCAGGATAACCAGGGCTTCAAGGTGAGGGTAAGTTACCTTACCTCAGGGTTAACCTAAAAAAAAATATTGGCTTAAAAATAGCAAGAAAACTGGGATTTATAGCTCGCGAGTTACTTTAAGCCTTTAAACTGGCCCTAAGAATAACTTTTTATCAGTAAAATTTTCCACAGTATTATTTCATGCTGCTCACTTAATATATTAAGTCTAAACGGTATTAGTGTAGTAAACAGTTTTCTTTAGATACCTATTTAGCACTTACCTGAGCCCCTAGGAAGTTCAAATTTACCAGTGTTGAAACTTTTTTCATTTTTTTTTTAACTAAAGCGGGAACTAAACCACCCAAATCCTGAACTCAAACCAACCCAGCACTTTTTAGCAATTCCAGCGCTCATAAATTTTAACTCTTTAAGGACCCTAGTCAGTGCCTACATACAAGATTTTTTTCATAAAAAAAACCAAGTAAAATACTAAAATAAAAAAAAAACATTTACTGCAGAATTACTTGCTAAAAAAACGCTACCCAACTACATATTAAAGTAACTGGGTGTAGTGTTTAAGGTTGAATTTACAAGTGCATTTATAATTGAATTTGAAACACTCCTGTTAGCTGTTACCACTGATTTAAGGACAACAGGTTAACTTAAAAAGCATGCAGATTTAAAAATCGGCTGCTGACGCTAAACGAAATAATCATATTCTATTTTAAACAGGAGCATCAACGACTAGCAAGAGTCTCTTCAACCTCTAAATGGAGCTTTACTGACCTGATTTGTTAATACTCAAGTATCCGTGTGTTTTTGAAACTGCTGTTGGGATCTAAAATATATCCTTAGGCCTCTAAAATTTCACTAATAAACTTGCACATAACTTATGCCGCAATAATTTAAATTAAAAAAAAAAATTCAATCAAAGTAAAAACGAAATTATGTGAAGTTATGGGAATGTTTCTAGGCGAATTCCTAGTAATTCCAGCGAGCCAGTAAAGTTCTCTTGGTTCTTTGATAAACTCGGGGTAATGCTCGCGCAGCGCTAGGCCATTTTCGGCGGTAGACCGCACACGCTGAGTGGTTTCATATTCGTTTTTGAAAAAATATTTTTGGTTTTCTGTCAGAAAACGTAAAAATACCCTTCTGCCTACTGTGGGCCTTGTTGACAAAACACCTGCAGTTGCCATGGTATCGGGGGCTTTAGGATAGTTGAGGGCTTTAGGTTAGAGGGCGCTTTGCTTATTTTGATTTCCCAATACTCTCTGTATGGTATTGTCAAAAGATAATTGTTTTTAGAATTCAAAAATGTCAAACTATACAGGGTGTCCTATTTAAAAAAATAAATATTTTTTGCCATACCTCGTAAAAAAAGGACAAAAAAAAAATCCAAGATGGCATGATTAAAGAAAATTAAAAATCTCAGTTAATATGTTTTTGGATTTTTTTATAAAACCAAATTCTAACCCGCTAAAAGCACCGTTCCGTTTAAAGAATCCACCCTGTATATATAATCTAATTTAAATATGGCGGTTAACATTTTTACACAGCAACTTAACGAAACTGTCACTGTGAGTGTCAAAAAGTTGGTCCCGATGAATTTGGAATAAAGTAGTACTACTTATATCTCAAAGTAAACAAGAGCATTTTGTAATATTTATCCACCCCTTTTATTTGTTCCTCGCGCCCCTACAGACTCTTAGCGCTCTTGTCCGCCTAACTAACTCAAAAAAATAATTAAGTATACACTATATGGCTCGGTAGGTACTTACTGCTAGATTAATTGCTCTTCACAATCACACAATTCTATAGATATTCTAAGAAAGAAAACACAATCACTTTCTTATTTAATTTAGTTGGTTAGATTTGAATATAATTTAAGAACTCTTGTTGTTATCACTCAATACCCGCACGGAGAACTACGATCTCTAGATTCTCTCTCAAGATTCAAAGAAGTGCAGTGGAGCTACCTTATAAAGCAACAACACTCTCCGTTGTAATCTTCGAGTCTCAACAACTCTCAGGAGTCGGTACATCTCCAGACTACGAAGCAACGTTCAAGAATTTTAAAAAATTTATTTTTTCATATAAAACGGAGAGACACTATCTTTTATGGACGGCCATGGCCAACCTTAAGATACTTTAGTTAAATACTTATTAAATTATTTATTTTTAGAGGTGTTAAAATATTTTAAGACATGGTCACGTTCTTCCCTGATTTTAAAGGCTTTAAGAACTTGCCCAACTAGCAATTTGTCGACGACTCAACGTTGTGCACCGCGTGCCAACGTTGCGTCGCAACGTTTACTTTTACTCAAACACCACCCACTTTTGCACCAATTTGGTGGATGATTTTTTGGTTGAGTCAACGTCGCGATCGCGACTACAGTTGAAGTAATAGTTCAATGGGTTTTGGAGTACAATTATTTGTTCAAAATATTATTCATTACGTAAAATGATAAATACACTATAATATTATTAAAATAAAATGATATTCTATGTCATATCATGTTTTGCATCATCATAACATGCGAACCAATGCCAAAATATATAAACAGACGGTACTTTACTGTCAAATGTACAGTTCGTAGCTCTAAAAAAACAAGCGCGCCCCTCGATTCAGATGATTTTATAAAATTAAAAAAAAATCATGATTTAAAAATCGCTTCGAAAAACCTCTGAAGATGTTGCTTAGGATTCCTAAGAACAAAATACGGATTTTTACATGCAAAAAGATCTTAGTTTATTGTAGAAAAAAGCTAAAAAATAATTTTGAATGTTTGTTTACAAATTAGCATACAATGGTTTTAACAATCAATCATGGCGGCACTTATTAGTTTCTATGACAACCAAAGAAGTCCCGTGTCTCGACCGCTTTAACTACTTAACTGTGTTTTGAACGGATCCCCTAACTTAAAAGACGCGAACACGCCTCAATGCCTCAATTTTTACCCAATCGAAATT
Source organism: Oxystoma pomonae (assembly GCA_963921995.1). Lineage (NCBI taxonomy): Eukaryota > Metazoa > Arthropoda > Insecta > Coleoptera > Brentidae > Oxystoma > Oxystoma pomonae. The sequence continues at coordinate 110,409,863 of OY998164.1, forward strand.
GCTCCACAGTTTGGCTTTCTGATGCTCACTTAATTTCCGTCCTTGTTGTTTACCTTCTTTTTTTCCGCCACCCTGGGGAATCATTCATAGTGCAAAATGTTCAAACAAAACTAATAGAAACTTTGCAAAACATTTCTTAGTTACTTTTACTGAATTAATTGATGTTTGTATGACAGAAAGCAGTGCTCCAAAATTGGTTTGTTGCAAACATAACAGAAAAATTGGTTAGATGAAAACAGGTGCGCCCGCATCTCCAACAAACCGGCCACAAGACGTGGAGCAAATTGATCAATTTTCGGTTTAGCACACAACGATTTGTAGTCGCCGCCTTCACAACTAAGGAGTTACTGTTAGTACAATAGACGGTCATAAATAGTTGTAATGGTGACTGAAGTTGTGATAAACGTTCACGCGTCGTATAATAGTCGACATTGTCAACCGTCGCCATGATAACTATTCTTTATCTGTAAAACAACGTTTAAAATTAGTGCAATTCTAATTTTTACAACTTGCACAACTAAAAATTGCTAGTTGGGTGATACTTCAAAAAGAAAAAACTTAATATTATAGTATATTTTTTAAATGTGTGCATCCAAATTTTAAAGTGTTTTTAAAAGTCAAGTGACACATGTAATCATTGTTGAAGTCTAATAATGGCATACTTAGCCGAAAACATGTTCACAATTTAAAATTAATTTAATAAATTTGCACAAAATACAAAACTTCTTTCGATTTTTATTCTGTTCAACATAAAGATAGAAAAAATTGCTTAAATGCAAACGTACGTATTTTACCATTATATCTGGATGTAAATTCACAATTTATTTGCTTTAACAAAGAAATAAAATTCTTTCAGTGTTTTATATAAATGTTTTGTTTTTATTGGAGAAAAAAGGACAAAATACCAGTTCAATCCAAAAAGTTTACGGCCAGCTCTTACATTAATAAAATTTGCCGCCCCTTTGCTAAGAAACAAAGATCTTATTTTAGAGTACGCATCTCTCCGTGAGTGGTAAGTTTATTGATTATAGCTAGCAGGTGATTGGCCGAGGGCGCTCGTACTACTTTCCGGGGTGTTCTCGTACTACTTGCTCTGTAGCACGCGCCGCAACACTCGGCCGTCTGTTCGTGCAATATAATTCTATTTTTTTTAAAATCTGTATAAAATGCCGCCCTCGTGCGGCGCACGAGTTGCACGACCGTAAAATCCGGCCTTGCCACCAGCTTGTAATGTGATAATGACATTAAATTCACTATTACGATGACGTTACGTCATATTGATAAAATAAAAAATTAAAAGGCCTCTACATCAAAAAATTCATTGATGAGGTATTAAATGAGGTAAACGCTCTATAAGGCGATTTACGTCACATTAAAATTTACAAAATATTATAAAAATTAAAAAAATTACTACTGCTTAATAGTTTCATCCTAGTAGGTAGAGATGGAGCTAATGTCACTATGTTTCCTGTAAAGTGCATGATAATATTATATATATAAAGAGCAAAGATATGTATAAATTAGAATGCGGAATTTGAGGTATTGTGGTACTTCTCTATAAAAACCACCTCTTCCGCCACTTAAACCAGTCCGTCTGGTTAACTTTGTAGTTTGCCAATGTCGGATCGTGTCAAGCAACCACCGACGGACCTTCGGACCACCGACGTTGGCCCGCCTCAAGCTGCATGCTCATGTCGGACATAGATAGTTGACGCTTTGCGCATGTCATGCAGATTAATATGACTTAAATTTTAACTTATTAATAACTTATTGTGACCTTAAATTTACATACCAAGGTATACCTGTTATGTAAAATATACGTGGTTTTTACGTAACTGTTACTTAACATGGATGTAATATTTATGTAACAATTAGGTGGGCTGCAGTGTTTTTGCACATTAATGTGACCCAAATATTAACTTATTAATAAATAATTGTGACCTCTATGTAACCTTAAATTTACATAACAAGGTAAACTTGTTATGTCAAATTAACTTAGATTTTACCTAACTCTTACGTAACATGAATGCCATATTTATGTAAAAAGTATGTCATTTCATTTACATCACATTTATGTAACAATTAGGTGGGCTTTGCGCATGGCATTATGCAAAGTTTTCCCACCTTAAATTTTACCTTATTGTGACCTCAAATTTACGTAACAAGGTAAATCTGTTTTGTAAATTTTACGTAGTTTCTACATAACGGTGTTTACTAGGTAGAGACTACAATAAGTGACAATAATTACATTTTTCCTATAAATAGTTTTGGGTATATACATTTTAGATTCGAAATCTAATAAAGAACTTTTTAAAAAACTATACTTTATTTTGGAACCGTTTACAATGGTACTTAACACTACAAAGACTAGCTATTGAATGCCTCTGAATTTCTTACTGTTGTTTACAACAAATCTTATTTATATTAAATTAGTGCTGACGCTTAATTCTAGAACAAAGTCAAATAAAAGTTAAACGTGACTAAAAGTGCTTACACATTTCCTTCTAGAAGATCTCTTGTTAAAAACAAATATATCAAATTACATCAAAAACAATAGTGAATAACAAAAGTATCAAATTACATTAAGATAAGGAACTTAGAATAACAACACTTACACCTACGCATTGTTTACTCATATAACAGCTCCCCCCTTATTTAAAAAGTTAGTGCTACTCATTGCAGTAACTTTTGAAAGTACATTTTTGTTTTCAAAGAAAAACAAAATTTTGAAAAGAAAATAATTTTTACACTATATTTTTCCGTAAAGAACTGTTAGTGTTTAATTCAAATTCTTCTTCAATATCTTCACCTGGTCTAATAGAAGGTCTTCGCTTTGGTAAAATTTTTGAAAATCTTTTCCCAAAAACTGAAACATTTGGTTTATAAGGCCTGTCGTCATTATTGCTATTTTCTATACCTATTTGTAACATCCTTTTTCGATTTCTGCATTTACAATACAAATATGCACTAATTATGATTATAATTAAAGATAATGTAAAATAGGTAAACCAAGAATAATATTTTTGAACTGTTGGTTCCTTGATTAAATCATCTAATTCTATTGAGTATTGATCCAATTTGTGTTTGGCAATTTCCAAATCCTCCAAATTTAATTTATTGATTTTTAAAGGTTTTAATTTCGGAAAATTATTAACATTATCTGGATATTTATCACAACAATTAAAAGGAATTTGTACAGTATTGGAATAATTATAATTATAAAAAACAGTTTTTAAACTGGTTGCTTGAATTTTTGATGTTCCAACAAAACCGGAACATCTTGAGGTTAAAGTTAAAACAGTATTTTTATTAACAATTTTCGATTTTGGATCTATACCCTCACATTTTATAGTTATTGGTAATTGATTGGTTACACTTATTAGCCAAGCATTATTTTCTAATAATTGAATATTGTAATCTGTGGCCAAAATCAAAACCATTTCACATGTTTTTGGTAAAGTAAGAATCTTTTGTGTTTTTAACAGTTGTGCTTCACAAATAGCATTTGAATCTATTGGTAAAGGATACAAATTTTTACAAAGATAAAGACGGTTCGTTAATTCTTTACATTTATTGATATCAGATAATGATATATAAATTTCGTTATCATCGTCTTTAGCAATGTATTTGTTTCCAACAGGTAGAATATGATGTAGCATAGTTCTATTATCATAAATAGGTATTGGATACATTCTATAAACTGTATAGATTTCTGATTCGGTTAAAGGTACTTCCAAAACAAAAACTAATTTTTTATCGATTATAAAAGCATGTAAATCATTTATGTTAAGGTAGGTTGGGATTTGAGATTTTCGCGGAGTTAAAGGCAAATTGTTCTTATCCAGATTTTTACTTATTGATTCTAGAGCATCCAATAAATCATTGGGAAGAATTATTGAAGCATGAATAATATTTAATCTTGCAAAAGTTATTGAATTTAAAATGTCTTCAACCTGTGACTGAAGGTAAGTATAGGATTCGAGTAGTTGTTCACAAATATTAATTAAATAAAATTTAAGATCAACAAGTTCAATTTCATCCCGAATCATATAAATTGATTTTTCAATTTCTTTAATATTTGAATTGAAAGTTTCTTCGTCGATTTGAAGTTTTCTCAGTGTAGAATTAAATTGTTTAATAACGGATGTAGTCACGCTTATTTGTTTTTTCATTAATATTTCCAATTCTTTATCGTCTTTTTCAATTTTATTGATACATTCATTAAAATATTGACCGTCAGCAGCGTCTAAATTTCCCGTGATATATTTCCAAACCGTACCTACAGCATCAAATAGTCCTCTTTTAGGTCTAATTACTTGTTTAGTTGTGGTATCAGAATCGATTTCATCAAATTTATTACCAATATCTTTTGAAATTTGTTTTAACAAAGTTACATGAGATCTAATATCAAAGTGTACATTTTTCATGGTTCCTGTTTTTTGCGAAAGCATAAGCTCTAAGTTATCTAAGATATGATTATTATTAATAAAAGAGTTTTGCAAAGCCTCTAGATTTTTATATACTAATATGGTCCACTTATCATTAGATACCTTAATACTGGCCTTTCTATGATAGTAAACACCTACTGTGTTATTGATTTCAGTTAGACTATACTGTTGACCATAACGTTCTTGTCCGAATCCGAGTAGCACGGACATAAATAATCTGAAACAATATGTTTTAATCATTTTCATCATCTTGTTTAACATAACATGGTTTTAGTAAATCAAAATTAAATTTAGATGTTTGTTTAGTTATTGGATTATAAACAGAAACTGAATTTTTGAAAATTTCTTTAATTTCAAATGGTCCGTTAAATTTCGGTGAAAGTTTTCCTTTTATTTGGGTTTCTTTAACGTATACCCTATCTCCAACTTTAAATTCATAGTTTGGAGTTATGTGTTTATCAAATCTTGCTTTTGCTTTTTGTTTAGAAAGAATTGTTCTGTTTCGTGCTATTTCATAAAAGTGTTTGATTTTTGCATTTAAATCGCGAACATATTTTGAGATTAACTCTTGCTCATTATAAAGAACTTCAGCGGGTCGCGATGACGTATGTCCAAATATTAATTCATAAGGTGTGAAACCATGAGTTTTACATGTTGAGTTATTATAACATATAACCGTATATGGGAGAAGTTGATGAGGGTGTTCGTTAGGATTTTCTGTAGTACACACTCTTATCATTTCCAAAAGAGTTGCGTGGAATCGTTCTAAACTTCCATTGGATTGTGGATGACCTGTACTTGAAAAAGTTAACTTTATATCGTACATCTTACACAAATCTTTTAATAACTGATTATTAAATTCTTTGCCCCTATCAGTATGAATCCTTAACGGTGTACCGTAATGCTGGAAAAATAGTAGTAAAGTATTCACTATATTTTTTGAGGTTTTATCACTAAGAGGATAAGCTTGTATGAATTTTGTTAATTCACCCCTTATAGTTAAAACCAAATTTTTTTTGTGGAATTTCCAAAATGTCTAAATTAATTCTTTCAAATGGTGTTTTTGGGGTTTCTGTAATTACGAGTGGGTTATCTAAATTTTTTCTTAAAATTTTGTTCTTTTGACATATCTCACATTCTTTTATAAATGTTTCAACCTCTTTACTTAAGTTTTTCCAATTATATTTTTCTTTGATTCTCCGTATAGTTTCATTGATTCCTCGATGAAAATTTCTCTTTCCTGAGTGATATTGATCAATTATTATTTGTTTCTGATCATCACTAGGTTCTGTGACAATATTTTCACAAACTACCAAATTTAAATCTTTTTCTGCAAAAATAAAGCATATCATCTCTAATATTGGTAAGTCAACTCTTGTCTCAACATAATATGTTTTTGAAGGATCAATATCATTTTGACATCTACAAAGAATTCCAAAAAGTATTGAAATTGCATCTTCTTGAAAATTTGGCAATGGAATAATATAATAATTTCTCTTCCTAATAGATTTTGAAGGTAAAATATTGATTCTTTTAATGTCAAACTTTGGACTTTCCTCGAAAAAATCTTCTATAATTTGATAATGTAAATCTTTCATATTATCTTGTTGAAAAATTGTTATGATATTTTTGTGATCTTTATTTAATAATTGTTCATTTGTATATCTGATTTTGGAATAATCAATCAATGATATTGTTTGATATAAATTTTGGAATCTATTAAATTCGTTTTCAAGTGTCTGCGGTGACATAAGGGATAAGTTTTCGTTTTGATCTTCTTCGGATGAACCTTCCTGTTCCGATAAAGCATTAATAATTGCCGTTCGTTTATCCATCAAAATATAGATATTGATTTGAATATCTGTTGATTGGAAAATTGATTTAATCATTGATAAAATTATATCCCAATTTAATGAATCTAAGCCACAAGCTATTTTTGGCATTGCTACATATTTAATTTGATTCTCGAAGCAATTTTGTTTTAATTTTTCTAAACATTTATAGACATTATCATAAGTGGGTTTTAAATTATACTTTTCTTTAGTGATTAAATAAAAAATATTTCTGTCTTTGATTTTCAAATTTATAATTTCACCAACTTGTTTATTCTGATTTTTAAGATATTCAACATGTCCATATTTTTGTTTAAACTGTAAAGCTATGCCTTTACCCATTTTTAAATCTTTTGATACACAATGAGCCAAAGCAAAGTGCAAAGGAGCATCAAATAAATTTCCTTCTAAAATTTTAATATTTTCTTGGTTAATTTGATTTTGAAAATTTACCGAATAATGTATTGTATTTATTTTTTCATCGATTTTAATTCTGGATAGAGCATCAGCGTTTTTGTTAATTTTTCCTGATTTGTAAATAAACTCAAATTCATATTCTTCTAGTTTAAGTCTCCATCTAGCCAAACGACTACCAGGATCTTTAATAGAACTTAGCCAAATTAAAGGACGATGGTCTGTTACTAAATAAAATTTTCGTCCATACAAATAGGGTCGAAAATGTTTAACTGACCATATTATAGCCAAAAGTTCACGCTCTATGGTTGAATATTTTTGTTCTGCAGGATTTAATGTCCTGGATGCATACGCAATGGGTAAGTCTTTGCCAATAGTTCCTTGTGATAAAACTGAGCCAATAGCATAACCGCTAGCATCAGTTGTTAAAATAAAAGGTTCCTTGAAATTTGGATATAATAAAATTGGACTTGTTGTTAAAGCATTTTTTAATAATTCAAATGCATTCTTGCAAGTTTGATCAAAAATAAAAGGTATATCTTTTTGTAATAGTTTAGTTAAGGGTTTTGAAATTTTTGCAAAATCTTTTATGAATCGTCTATAATATCCTGCTAATCCAAGAAAAGCTTTTATGTCTTTTTGAGTTTTTGGTTCTGGATAATTTTTTAAAGCAGATATCTTATCAGGGTTTGGTTTTACACCCTTATCAGTGATAACGTGTCCTAAATAAGCTACCTCTTTCCTTAAAAACTCACATTTATCAGGTTGTATCTTTAAATTTGCTTTTCTTAATCTTGAAAATACTTCTGATAATCTTTTTATATGTTCGTGTATTGTAGCTGAATAGACTATTATATCGTCCATATAAACAAGACATCTTTCATTTTGAATTCCCACTAAAATATTGTCCATTATCCTTTGAAATGTTGAAGGAGCATTTTTGAGTCCGAATGGCATTCTAATATACTCATAATGTCCATTCTCAACTGAAAAAGCAGTTTTTTGTATATCTTTTGGATCTACCTCAATCTGATGAAAACCTGACGCTAAGTCTAACGTAGTAAAATATTCACAATTACCAAGTTGATCTAACAAGTCTGATATGTTGGGTAGAGGATATTTGTCATCTACTGTCACTTCGTTAAGTTTCCTATAGTCAATGACAACACGCCATTTTTGTTTTCCTGAGGCGTCTATTTTTTTTGGGACCACCCACACTGGGCTGGACCAGGGCGAAACAGATGGTTGTATGATACCTTGATCTAACATTTTTGAAATTTGATTTTTTACTTCTTGTTTATGGATTTGCGGATATCTATATGATTTTGTAAAAATTGGTTTACTTTCTTTAGTAGTAATCGAATGTTTAATTTCACTGGTAAATGTTAAATTATCCCCCTCTAAATAAAATATATCTGAAAAGTCAAGACATAACGACATAATCATTTCTTTTTCCTCTTCGTTTAAATGTGTCAAACGTAATTGTTCCATAATATCATTCTCACGATTTGCTGGATGTCTTTCCGTTAAATTAAAACAGACTTCTGAAGAAGAAGGATCAATAATCGGTTCAAATTCAAATTTTTTAAAATTAATTATTTTTGTAACTGGTCGCGCATTTATAACCGTTGTGCAAAATTCCCCATTATTATTTATTTTTACCAAGCAATTAGGGATGTAACACTTGTCTATCTGTTGTGCTAATAAAATAGCTTCAGTGTTTTTTAATTTATCCGTTCTAAATTTAAAAGCTCTTTCTGTACGACCTTCAATTTTTATCGTATTATTAATAGGTTTTATGTCAGCTGATTGTTGTTCTGACTGCATTGGATCATTTTCCGAATTACTCCGATAAAGTGGTACTGTTTTAAAATTTGTAATCAATTGATTATTTTTGTAATCAATAACACAATCATAATGTTTTAAAAAGTCTGAACCTAGTAAACCGTCAAACTGTATATCCAAATTATAAACTAAAACTTTATGTGGGTCTTTAATATTAAAAGGAATTAATGCTGATTCTGTTATATTGATGGGTACGTTAGTGATACCCCTAATAGTAACATTTTCTGGAAATCTAATTTTATATTTTTCACATGTTTTAGGTTTAAAAACAGATTTACTTGCACCTGTATCTACTAATAATTTAAATTGTTTTGAAACATCGGTAATATAGTACAATTCTTCTGAACAGGTAAAAATTTCATAATTTACATGAATTGATCTTGAGTTTGGATGAAGGGATTGTGATCGTCCTCTAAAGTTATTTCTGAAATTTGACTTATTAAATTTTGATCTGTTTCCGAGGCTGATATCTGAAAATTTACAGAATCTTGAGAATAATTTTCAAAATTACTTATTTCAAAGTCATTTCCAAAATTTTCATTTTCGTAATTGACATTTTCAAAATTTTGATCTGTGAAATTATAATTCTAAAAATTTTCACTAAAAAAAATTTCTTGCAAAATTTTCATTATTTTCAAAATTTTTATTATTTCCAAAATTTTCAAATTTTTCTGAATTAATAAAATGCATTGGTTTGTATGTAGGATTAGGCTGTATTACACTTGGCCTATTTTGATAGTTTTGATTTGGTCTAAAGTTGCCATTATTTTGTTGTGGACGCTGTATTACATTTGATCTTTGTTGGAAATTATTTGGTCTTGTATTTTGAAAATTCTGATTTTGATAGGATGTAGATGGTTGAGGATTTTGATTCCTATTTTGAAAATTGTTTGAGTTATAAAAATTTTGTGGTCTCGATTGCGACACTTGTCTAATTCTACACTCATTTATTAAGTGACCTTGTTTTTTTACAAAATGTACATACTTTTGGTTGTATTTTGAGTTTTTGAATTGAATTTTGTGATTTAGAGAATTTTTGATTTTCGAAATAAAAAAGTTGAAGCTCACGTTTAATAAAAGAAATAGCTTCAATCATGTCTTTCGGATTGTTAGCACGAACTATATGCCCAATTTTTGAGTCTAATCCGGTTAATAAAGTATTTAAAGCCATAGTCTCAATAAGTTTACCCTGAGCAAATTTTTGATCTCTTGTAAGGGTTTGCCTATTGATTGCTGAATTCATTTTCGCACAGTGAACTTGTAAACGCAAAATAAAAGTTAGTGGATTCTCAGATGGTAACTGATGTAACCTCTGGAGATCCTGAATTAAAGCAGTAAGGTCTCTTTGATCGCCAAAATGCGTATTTAGAAGTTGTGAAACTTCTGCCCAAGAACTTATGTCTCTAGAATTAATAAGCTGAGAAGCTTTACCCTTTAACTGATTTTTGATTTTGACAAGCAAAAATTGTTTTTGATTTTGAACACACATGGCTTCTGCCAAGTCGCATGCATTACAAAATGTGTTGAGATTAATAGCATCTCCATCATATTCTGGAATTAATGAAAATATTTCAGAAAGTTTATAAGGTTCAACTTCTTGTTCTTCCGCCATTATTTACTTTTTTATCAAAAATTTTCTTAAAACTAAAACTTAAAATTTAAAAATTTCTGACCAGTGAAGAAATTCGGGCAAACAATAAATATTTAAAACTAACTTACAGTATTAAAATCTTCATATCCTGAAGCAAAGGAAGTTCGGAAGTTCTCTGTATCCTGAAGCAAAGGAAGTTCGGAAGTTCTCTGAAATCGCTTTTGAAATTAAGCGGCTGGATTCAGTTCCTCTTCAAAGCTGGATCGGATTTGACCAGATGAATCTTCTTTCTTCTATAACTTTTCTTCTGTAACTTTTCTTCTATAACTTTTCTTCTATAGCTTTTTTTTTTTATTTTTCGGTTCCTTTTTATTGCTAGTTTTAAGGCTAAAACTACTAAACCTGTTTTTATGCTGGTTTTAAGGCTTAAACCACTAAACCTGTAATTGTGCTGATTTTAAGGCGAAAACCACTAAACCTGTTTTTAAGAAGCAAGTAAGTTCTTCTTGTAAAACACTAACGTGTACCGTACTAACAAGTCTCTTGGGTGCACTACCGCGGACGGTGAACTACGAATAGCTTTTTTCGTACACTGGGCCTCGAGCTGTAGTACGTCGAAGAAATCCTACCGACTGCGCCACTTTTTAGATTCGAAATCTAATAAAGAACTTTTTAAAAAACTATACTTTATTTTGGAACCGTTTACAATGGTACTTAACACTACAAAGACTAGCTATTGAATGCCTCTGAATTTCTTACTGTTGTTTACAACAAATCTTATTTATATTAAATTAGTGCTGACGCTTAATTCTAGAACAAAGTCAAATAAAAGTTAAACGTGACTAAAAGTGCTTACACATTTCCTTCTAGAAGATCTCTTGTTAAAAACAAATATATCAAATTACATCAAAAACAATAGTGAATAACAAAAGTATCAAATTACATTAAGATAAGGAACTTAGAATAACAACACTTACACCTACGCATTGTTTACTCATATAACATACATATCAAAACTATTGTATTTATTATTAAGCTATATTTATTATGCTTCCCATGTCGGCCTCAATAGCAGTAATTACAAGACTTGCAAAGTTTTTTTCATTTTCAAAAAATTCGCTGTAACTGGTTACCCATTAGGATTTTTGAACGGGCTGGGTTGAAAAAAATGTAATTAACAAATAGGCTAAATAAATGCCCTATTCGAGCCTTAATAGACCAGAAAAATGGGTGATACCGTAGGCAAAATCAGTTATTCTTCTTCCGTATCCAAAAATAACCGAACCGAAATACATTACTTACGGAGGCTTAATGTGGCCCGCTCGGTTATTTTTTGCAACCAACCAGATTTATTTCTGAGCAGAAGCTGCAGCTGGTATAATTCGTTTTTTTGTTTAGTTAGGTTTTTATTTTTTTTTGTGAAAGTTAATTGTGACGATAAGTGAGTGGTCTATTAACACTCTATTGAATAGGATGTTTTTCCTCTGGGTGCGGATTCTTGAATTTCGAGAGAATGGTCGCCTGGGAATGTTCCTTCGTTTAGGCCAATAAGAAGGTTCAGAAGCTGCCAAGCTTCTACGGTGCACGCGCAAAGGTAACTCGATTATCGTTTTTCAAGAGCAACAGCTCTCCTGCTCAGGGGCAGGTGTATGAAAATGTAGGAAAATTCCTTAGATACACGGCAATCGGTCGCGGGTGAAGTTCGGCTGTGATCGGATAGGTTTCGGATAACTCGTGATAGCTTTAAAGCCCGTTATTGGTCGATCTTAAGGAGGTGACGTTTCCCGTGCGACGTTTCCTACAAAATTCCAGAATCGGCACCCAGATGTAGAAAACTTACCTTTAAAGTCTGTTTCAGATCCTGGCGGTAACAGTTTTTTGAATAGTTTTCTGGTTTAAAATGTCGGGTGCATACTCTAAATCTATAAAGCATTTTAGATGGCAAACCATAGTCTTTGGCTTGGTCTCTAGGGTGTGGAAAGCGATGAAGCAGAGGATCACTGGGACACAACATTTGGGCATAGTTTTTCAATTTTTCTTATTTCAAAAATCCAAGAAATTACTGTACCAGACCAAAAAAGGCCAAAACCACACAAAACTAAAAAACATCAATGAAAAGACCTCATGAAAAGAACGAGGAAACGATGACATTGATGAACATTGATTAAGATAGATGTCGTGGGCGCAATTTGTCACGTAAACTTCGAGACCGAGTCCCCAGAGGCGCTGTAACTTGTTTTTTGCGATGCCCTTAACAAGAGTGTTCTCTAAGTCCGCAGGTATATGCTTTGTGTCCGCATTCTAGTTTTAAAATATCTTTCCTCATTATATATATATATATATATATAGTATTATCTTTCACTGTACAGGGAACATAGTGACATTAGCGCCATCTCTACATACTAGGAAGAAACTATTAAGCAGTTTACAAATTTTATTGTGACGTACCATCCATCGTCTGTTGCCGGTTATCAACCAATGGAACAAAAATCTGATCAGGCCATCGTTGGTCCTAAAGCAGATATAGAGTGCGTTTCGGCATAAAGTCGACTATAGTAAATAGTGTTCTCTAAGTCCGCAGGTATATGCTTTGTGTCCGCATTCTAGTTTTAAAATATCTTTCCTTATTATTATATATATATATATAGTATTATCTTTCACTGTACAGGGAACATAGTGACATTAGCGCCATCTCTACATACTAGGAAGAAACTATTAAGCAGTTTACAAATTTTATTGTGACGTACCATCCATCGTCTGTTGCCGGTTATCAACCAATCGAACAAAAATCTGATCAGGCCATCGTTGGTCCTAAAGCAGATATAGAGTGCGTTTCGGCATAAAGTCGACTATAGTAAATCGGACCATCGTCAGTTGCCGATTCTCGACCAATCAAACACAATTCTAATCGGACCATCGTCGACCCTAAAGCAAATAAAGTGGTCGTCGGAATAAAGTCGACTATATTAAATCAGGCCATAATCGCCATAATCTTTTGCCGATTCTCGACCGATTAAACAAAGTTCCAACCGGATCGTCGTCGGCCCTAAAGCAGATAAAGTGGGCGTTGGCATAAAGTTGACTTTAGTAAATCGAGCCACCGTCAGTTGCCGATTTTCGACCGATTAAACAAACTTCCAATCGGACCATCATCATCGGTCCTAAAGTAGATAAGGTTGGCGTTGGCATAATGTCGACTATAGTAAATCGGGTCATCGTCAGTTGCCGATTCTCGTCCGATTAAACAAAGTTCCATCCGGCTCATCGTCGGCTCTAAAGCAGATAAAGTAGGCGCCGGCATAAAGTCGACTATAGTAAATCGGGCCATCGTCAGTTGCCGATTTTTGTCGATTAAACAAAGTTCCAATCAGATCATCATCGGTCCTAAAGTAGACAAAGTGTGCGTTGGCATAATCTCGACTATAGTAAATCGGGCCATCGTCAGTTGCTGATCCTCGTCCGATTAAACAAAGTTCCAATCGGACCGTCGTCGGCCCTAAATCAGATAAAGTGGGCGTCGGCACAAAGTCAATCTGTCCAACATCGGGCCAGCGTGTAGTCGCCGATGCCGACCCACTGCCGACGTTGTCGACATTGGCTCGATTCAATGCCGATGATTTGTGTTTGCTGGGTAACAACCGAGCTCGGGCGCCCTTTGGTTGGTTGTATAGTCTACTGAAATTAGCGAAAAAATAGGTTTTACCTTGAACAGATCGCAACACGAGCTGTTTTACCGGTTTTTATTGTAAAAAAGCCTACTTTATGACATATCCAAAATCGGATAAAGTCGGACTTGCCAAACATCGTTTATTTGACGTTTTTTCAAGATGGCTGCCAAAAAATTCAGAAAAAATTGCATTTATGTATTAACATATAAACCCATAACCAATTTTACTGCTGATTCCAAATATTTAACCATTTTTTAGAAAAAGACAGAACTATAGCCGTTAATCATGTTTTCTCTCTCTAACCTAAAAAAAGGCTGCAAAAATTTGTAACAAATCATATGCTGTGGTTTAAAAAAAAGCAACAACATCTGTTTTAACGGTTTTTAACTTTAAAATATCTACTTTTTAACATGACTAAAAGCGGAAAAAACATCGTTTTTTTGACGTTTTTTCAAGATGCAGAAAAACTTGCATTTCATTGCATAAAACCATAATCACTTTACAAATATCACTTGTGTTTTTGGACTAATTTTTTCCGCTGATGTCAAATATTTTATCATTTTTCTGAAAAAGACACAACTATAGTCCTGAACCACCTGAAAAAGGTTTCACACGTAACACATAATATTATTAAGCACACATACACATAGTTTCTTCGTAGTATTATAATATAATCAGTATTTTGGAAAAAATAACTTTTATCGTTGATCCAATACCCTCTCCACATAAGCCGATCAGCTCTTATCGTTTTAGTGTCCTTTTCTCCACCTTCGCCGCCATTTTGACATAAAACTAATGGATTATCTGTCACTTTTGAGTGAAAATGGCGACGAAGGTGGAGAAAAGGACACTAAATCGATATGAGTTGATCGGCCTATCTGGAGAGGGTACTGGTTGATCTTAGAACTCCTAAAGAAGTTGAAAAGAGACTGCTAATGTTGTTATATCTCTCACTCTTATATTGGAATTAGACACATTTCATAAACAAACATATTTTATAAAAAAAAATTGCCCCCTGTTGGTTACTTATAGAAAAATTATCAAGTTAAATCATTATATTCCTACTTTTGGTAGGTAGGTACATGAGGTAAGTAACTAACTTACCTTATGGTAGGTAGGTAGGTTGGTATACCTAAAAATGTAGGTAGGTAGGTACTCAATTTATGTACTTTTTCTTGTTTAATATCGATGGAAATATAAAGTTAAATACATATTTTTGCAAGAGATAATTTTGGCAGCAATGCATTTTGGACTATTATCCGGAAATTAGTTGGTTTATTAAAAAAGTTACACACCTATAGCATGCACCTTCACATGTGTTAAATAAAGAAATATTTCTTTTTATAATTTCTAAGTAGTGCCACGTTCTTTTTACAGACATCTTCTATAAAACCAATTGACAACGGACACACGGAGTTTAGAAGTAAGAGTAAGTCCAGATAAAAGTAGAGTGTACTGCTTACCTTCCAGAACTGTGATAAACGTAAGCACTCTGTATCTAGTGATATTAAAAACAAATAACAGAGTGTATTAGTATTAAATGAATATCATTCCAAAGTGTACCACTAAGCGTTTATAATTTTATGGTATAGGACAGACAGACACAGCATAGGTAAACTTCTATGTCAAAATCAGCGTTATTTTGATCCTGAAAGATTTTCTCATGAGCATGCGCCACATCCCTCTATGTATTAGAGTGTTAATAGACCATCAAAGTTGGTGATTCCGTAGGCTAAATCGGTTATTTTTCTCCGCTCCCGTATCCAAAAATAATCGAGCCACAATACGTTATACCTAAGAAGGCTTAACTGGGCCCGCTCGGTTATTTTTTGCAGCCAATCAGATTTATTTCTGAGCAAAAGCTGCAGCTGGTAGGTGATAATTGTTTTTTTTTTGCAAAAACAGGAATTGTTGTTTTGTTTTCTATTTTATTACATTGGCGGTTTGTACGTGGGCAAAAAAAAAGGTTACGGTAATTTGTGCTTGTGGTTAAAAACTCTTTTTCGCATCTCAATTACGGTAATACTGTAAGCAAATAAGGTGGCGATAAATTAGTGGTCTATTAGCTCTCTATAATCTGCGAATTTTTGACTCCATAGAAAAAGAAACCTATTATTTTTATTTCTATTGTATCATGTGATTAGCTTTTTTACGCAAATTTTATCTACAGTAAATTAGTAGGTACCTATTTATCTATGTGCTCATACATCATTTGTCTGCAAAGAATGGAAAGAAAAAGCACGAATAACTATTTTGTTTCTGTTTTTTTTTTTCAGAAAATTTACTATTTTTGAAATGAGCAATAAAATTTAGCCCAAAAATTTATTCCGCGACCCCCCCCCCCCTAAATAAGCTGCAATGTGTGTAGTTTTCCTATGTGATAGAGAGAAGCATTAATAATGACCGTATCTCTATATTTTTTTGATTTTTTTTTTATCAGGTTTGATCATTATTGAAATTAAACACAAAAACATGTGCTAGACCTCTCAGGTTATCCTTGCAATGTTCATAATATATTTCTTCAGGACAGAGAAAGAAAGCGTGACTAGCGAGCCTATTTCTATATTTTTCAATTTTTTTTTCAGATTCAAAACCATCATTGAAAACTAGTCTAAAAACATATGTCACCCATCTTAGTTAATCACGATGTTTTTTTTTTGTGATTTTTTGTGGTCTCCATTTTGAAAAAAACTCAAAAATGACAAGGTTCCGCATGTCCAATTTTGTCCGATTTTGTCCGATGTTGAAAAGTAGGCAAATCTAAGCTGAATAACGTTAAAACCGCTCGCGTTGCAAGGTAAAACGCTAATTTCAGTGGACTGTTAACAACTCGGTTGGCTAAAATTGTTTTTAAATGAATTTAATAGTAGCCGAGTGTGACACACCAACGTTTTACAAGACACAAAAAAGACACTTGTAAGGCGTCTCCTAAAACTCTAATTCGAGTTAGATTGCGACTCGCGTAATCTATAAATTATCGTTATCATTATCTTCTATGAGACAATTAACTAAGCTTTAATCTTCGATTTGGATACAAAATTAGCTTCGCTAGATATGCGCCAAAATTACGGGGATAGACATTAACAGAACAACGTTGGGAAGACCACTCAGATAGCAAGCCATGGATATGTATATCCATTAGATATGTATTTGATATTGAACGGATATATTTTTTGTAATATCCAAACTACATGCAGCGTATATCACTTTATGGATATTACTTATATGTATGTTTTTTTTTATATTCCTTGCATATTCATATATGTTCAACTAAAATGGCCCAAGATTTTGATTATCCATGGAATGTGCAAAATATATACATTTTATGGATATAAATAGATATATGTATATATTATATCCAACTAGGAATATGCAACCCAGATCTTAATTTTGAATATTCACTGGATATGTAATCAATATTCATCCAATAAATATACATAGACGTATTTCCACTGCATATCCAGCAAAGTATATCAAAAATGGACTTTAGTTTTGAATATACAGTGCATATGTAAATGTATTCTCCCAATTAATATACAGAGCTGAATGTCCATTGCATATCCAGCAAGATATATGCAAAGCAGGTCACAATTTTGAATAATAATAAATAAATAATATCCAACAAATTAATATACATAGACGTATTTCCACTGCATCTTCACCAAAGTATATGAAAAATGAGCTTTAATTTTGAATATACAGTCTATATGTAAATGTATCCACCCAACTAATAACGTAGGCGTATGTCCATTGCATATTCAGCGGGGTATATGCAAAACAGGTCAAAATTTTAAATAGGTACTCTATTTCCAGTAAGTGATATACAATATATGCAAATATATCAACTCAATTAATATATATATAGACTTATGTCCACTGAATATCCAGCAAGGTATATGATAAACAGGTTATACTGTTAAATATCCACTGGATGTAAAAAATAATCAATTCCCAAAATATCCTTGGGTTTGTTCTGAAATAATCTTTTATTTGGACATTCCGGAAATATCCTTTTATGGATGTGTACTTGGGCCCTACAGTTTGAATTGTAATCTAGTTCGTTGTTGGTAGATGGCACTTGAATCAATATGTTCCTTATGTAGCAGCTACTAATAATATACGTATAAGACAGAAATAAGTTTTCTAAACTGTAATATTTTGATAACTATTATCAAGTATAGTATCAACATAACGGATAACTACCATGAATTTTCAGCTATGGTCATTTGGATCTATTTCCTATTCCATAGTGATGGGCTCATCGAAAAAAAACATCGATGTTGAACTTCAATGTGAACATCGAAACTCAACATCGATGGTGAAAAAACATCGGAATAAAAACATCGGTGTTTCTGAACATCGATATTTTTCATGGTTTTTTTAGAGAGTATTCCGACTTATTGTTAATTTTACACATTTAAGCATGCAAATAAGAGATTTATAATAATAATCGGTACATGATATAAAAAAGCTATTAAATATCTACGCTAAAAAATACAAAAAATTTGAGTAGTACATGTTTTGGATCACAAAATCATTTCCATACAATCAATACGTGTATACACGCTGCATATTCATTTATATCCATTGTATGTATATTCATGTTGATCTATTGTAAAGTACATAATCATATCCATAAAGGATATTCGCTAAATATCCATAGGTTATTTCATTATCGTACTTTAGTAGGCGATTAATGCATATTTGGTGGCTATGCAGTGGATATCCATTTCGTGGCAATCTGTACATGTTTTGAATCACAAAATAATTTCCCAATCCATTAGGGATATTAATATCCACAAAGTATAGGATATACTGTGAATATTCATTACGCGGCCATCTGGATCTCTTTTAAATTACAAAATTATATCCATACTATATACATAATAAAGGATATCCACTAAATATCAATAGGTTATTCCAAAATCATGTGGACATGCAGTGGATATCCGAAAATATACCATGAATATCCATCTCGTGGCCATCTGGAAATGTTTTGAATCACAAAATCATATGCGTACAATATCCATGAACGATATCCATATCCATAAAAGTATATACATAATACATACAGTGGATATTATTTTGCTATGTGGGCAATTATAAGGGCGATATTTACTAAGTTAGGTTAGGGTTTAGAACTATGAGACGCATGTGGTTTTTATTCTAATTTTTTCGTGGCAATCTGTACATCTTTTGAATCACAAAATAATTTCCCAATCCATTAGGGATATTAATATCCACAAAGTATAGGATATACTGTGAATATTCATTACGCGGCCATCTGGATCTCTTTTAAATTACAAAATTATATCCATACTATATACATAATAAAGGATATCCACTAAATATCAATAGGTTATTCCAAAATCATGTGGACATGCAGTGGATATCCGAAAATATACCATGAATATCCATCTCGTGGCCATCTGGAAATGTTTTGAATCACAAAATCATATGCGTACAATATCCATGAACGATATCCATATCCATAAAAGTATATACATAATATATACAGTGGATATTATTTTGCTATGTGGGCAATTATAAGGGCGATATTTACTAAGTTAGGTTAGGGTTTAGAACTATGAGACGCATGTGGTTTTTATTCTAATTTTGCAAATTTTTATTTAAACTTGAGTAAAACTTGTTGGGATTTTGGACTTACTATAATCATATAAGAGATTTTGCAAGGAAAAATACAGGTTTTTCCAAAAAGTTCATTAAAAAAAAACACTTAACTGACGTGTGAATCATTATACATCCTGTATTTTGTGTCTTTTTGATTAAGAGTAAAAAGTAAAAATAAAATAAACAAAAGAAAATTAAGTTAACCGATTTTATTAAAAAATTGTACTAAAAATTAAAAGATATTGGCGTTTACTATAGTCCAGATTTAACGGTAATGGCATTATACATATATAGAACTTAAAAAAAAATATATTTATTTTATTTACATTTAATTGTGTATTGATTCATTCAATTCAGCATCAATCATCAGAGTTGGTTGATGTGGGCGATAATGCATATTTTTGTGTCACCAGGACACCTATTGTTTGAAAAATTAATGTATGTTTGCACCTCAAAATGCACGTTACGGCACGGAAACTTTTGTTACTTTCTATTTAGAGAAAAAGACATCTCCAGGTGTGGACGCTGTTAAAAGACGTGATTAGAGTTTTTAACTTGTCTTACATTTTACGAACGACTCATGTAATAAATTTTACTTGTACGTTCCTGACAAAGCAATATTTTATAAAAGAAATAAGTCCTCTTTTTGGCTTTTTCCTGAATAAATGATGGTTTATTTTAAAGCCTAAGTGATGGATTTGGCTTACTTTATAATTGGCTTTTTACGCACGAAAAGCAATTTGCGATTTTTTTAAAAAATTTTTAAGTGTTGAGATGAAAACCAATATTTTCTCTACGACCCCGTGAGAAACACAACTTTCTCGAGCCCATTTTTGTTCGAAAACTTACACTTTCCGCATTAAGTGCGGGAATGAATTTACCCCGAGACCTTCCCGCAGTCACAGTTTTTTATTAGCGGCTTTTTTTCTTTTTGGGTGGTTGAAGAAAAAATACTGATTATAACTCATGCCTAAAGATTCTTTCCCGCCCTTGCCTGCTTGCACGATCTTTTCCCGGCATCTTTCGGGTCAACGGCAGTCGCGTGCAATATGAACTTTCCACACTACCTTGCCAAAAAGACCGCGACAAATCTCTTAGACAAGGTTGATGGTTGATCAAATATCATAATGTTTAATCAGGTTTCATATGTTTTCTTTGCAGCATGTGAAACAAACTTGTAAAAACGAAGACAAATTTCATGAATCACAGATTTGTTCTATCAGTGTTTATGAGCAACACAGTCTTGCTTGTAGAACGTTATAAAAGCTTATAAAGCAGTGTAAAAACTAACCAACTTTCATGAGATTGTATGCGGTTCTTTTACCAAGGTAGTTGATGATAAGTATATTCAGATCTCAAATGCCAAAATTATTAGAAAACTGTCATTATCAACTTTGGGAAATTAAGAAATTTGTCAGATATACATTAATAAAATGTTTTAAAGAGTCATATGAAGCCTCAAGTAAACCTAATAAATGTGGCTAGATTTATAAAAAATAGAAAACATTATATAAAAACGTGGATATTGTTGCAAATTTGAAAAAATTGGTCTCTCTCCCAATAATAATTTAGCACTTGGAAGAACAGATAAAAAAAATCAAGACCTTTTAAGATTAACTTAGGTAAAAACTTTGACACAGTTAACTTTAACTTAGATTATATCGGAAAGCAGATATTTTTTTTTGAAAAAATGTGGTCTTTAGATATATTTTTTATTTTACCAAACTTTTTAAATTTTTACCGTGTCAACTATATAGCCACATTAAAACTATCTTAATAAGATATACTGGAAAATAAACTAAAATGCAACAACATGTATATGGATAATTATTTCAATGAAAATTATTTGTTTGTATACCTTATCTCAAAAGAAATATTGTTGTCTTCTAGTTTTTCCTTTTTTCACAGATTTTTTCTATTTATTTTCAAAAACAACCAACACATAAAAGACCTTTTCTGAAAATTTTAAATAATTTTTCTCATAATTTTTGGCCTCTTTAGATTAAAGACTTAAAGAATAAAAATACCAAGAGTTCGCGGTCGCCAATAATTTCATCATTTAAACGACTTCGAGAAAGGATGCATCATGGGCATGGTGTTGGTTTACGGGAAATTGCAAGAAGGGTCAATGCCATTGTTTAGAGTTTGGAGAAGGTGGTCCAATGATGAGACTTATAGACGTCGTGCGAGTTATGGACGCCCTAGATTATTAGAGGGTCGTGATTTACGGCCTCTCAGACTTCTGGCTCTGAGAAATCGACAGGACAGTATACGCCAAGTAAGAGATGTTCTAGTTGCAGCTACAGGACGAGTGTTTTTAAGGATGACAGTTAATCGAAGATTGCTTGGTGTGGGGCTGAGGGCTTACCGTTCCCTTTTGGTGCTACCTTTGACCCCACAACATAAGGCTCGCCGCTTGGAGTGGTGCAGAGCTCGGCAAAACTGGAATGACGAATGGGATACCATAAGCTTCAGCAACGAATCCAGGTTTTGTTTAGGCGGCTATGATGAATGCATAAGGCTTAGGCGATTTCGAGGTGAGAGACAAAATGTAGACTTTGAACGTGATACAGCAAGACAGCAAAGCATGATGGTATGGGGTGCTATATGTTTAGGAAGCAGATCACCTCTAGTCCTCAATCTGACTGCTCGGCGATATATAGATGAAGTGCTGCAGTCAATTTTACATCTCTACCTACAAACTATCCCAAATGAGATCTTTCAATAAGATAATGCCAGACCGCATATTGCTCGTGAAACAATGGAAATATTACATGAACTTGGCATAGAGACTTTAGAATGGCCAGCAAGATCGCATGACTTGTCGCCTATCGAACACGTATGGGATATAATAGGGCGCAATCTTAGACGATTACCACGTCTTCCTGGAAACTTAGATGAACTCTGGCATACCGTGAGGAGGATTTGTCTAGGTGTTCCTCAATATGATATAGACCATCTTATTTTGACAATGCCCAATAGAAAAAACAAGTGCATAAATAACCATGAAGGAGCCACTCATTATTAATTTTTTGATCATGGAGGAATCTTCTTGGAAATGTAATCAATTACTAAGAGCATCCTAATGTATTAATATACAAATAAATTACTTTAAAAATATTTGTTCTTTCTGGTATTGCATTTTTTTTTGTTCTCCAGTATATTTGTCACTGACAGATATGTGGGGTCGAAGGGTGTACAAGCGGTTATTTTCTTGGTATGATGTATGCTGGATCTCTCTCAGACGAATAAGTTTTAGAAAAAAATTCACTACGGTAAGCTCGGAGAAACGTGCCTTAACGCAACCTACCCTAGAGGCCAAAACTCCTGTAGAACATAAAATATAATATAGGATTCAAAATACGACATCAAGTTAATCCATCTAATGCCTCATTGACCCCCAAACCCAGATGTAGATGTGAAACCCCCAATAACACTTGCAAGACGTCTTTAAAGCCTTCTTTAGTTCTGTTAGTTAAGGACATAGCAATATTCACTGCATTCCAGTGTAAATGATTGCCACCCCTATTTTGATTATATGTGCCGATCTGCAGAGTATCAATCGAGTTACATCAGTGACGTTTCACAGCCATCAAAAAAGTCTTAAATTTAAAAACTCGCCCTAATGGCCAAACGAACAGGAATCTAACTATTATTCATGTGTATATTATTTAGGATCTGCTGGATATATTTAAAGAACAATATTTGCAAATGCTATTGCCTAATGTATGTAAATACGATAAACGTATTTTAACCATCTATAGACAATGGTGTGGCTCAATCAAAATTTATACCTTCTTAATTAAGTTCCGTGAAAAATTCGAGGATTCATAAAACTATCCAAATTTATTGCTTTTATTTAACATCCTTTTAATTTACGAGAGAACTCTTAAACAGAAAAACATGTCTGTGTCTTGGGTACTGACCGCAGCGCCACCCTTTTTAAAATAGCGCGGATTTTGATCGGAGCTTGGCAGAACACAAATGCGCGTGCCCTTCATATGTCAAAATTCTTATGTTAACTTTCTCTTTATTTGCGGCGTTTCACTGCAGCCCTTAACCATATGACGCTCAAATGTCAACAATGACAAATAGCGTTAGTCGTCGGTCGTTTTGGGCACGATCAAAAACTATCTAATATTCCAAGTAACATAGTTTCGAGAATATAGCCAATTCACTGATGCAAAAACCTGAGTACAGCTCGGCTTTTGCTTTAAAATAGCTAGCTTTATTTAATCTGTAATTTTGGTTGTTAAAATTGTATGGCTGCATTTACATTCAAAATAACTTCTATGGTTATCAGCTTTAGCTAATCAACTTTTAAAGGTAAATTTATACCTTAAAATATGCTATGTAATAACGCATAACGTTTCTTCTCATTCTTCCTATTTTCTATGTTCGTCCATTTTGTTTTTCCCCGTAAGCTCAAACTGTAAGCATACCTTAGGTTTGTTATTATATACGTTTTTCATTGTTGGTTTAATTGATTAACCGAGTATTAAATAAAACTACAAATTAAAAAAAAACTCTCTGAAGTTTTATCTACTTTAAAGATATTTCCAAATATTTAGTTTTTTTCAGATTTTTTTTATCTCATCGGTTTGTTACATTATAAATGGACCTCCGATGTTTGATAAAAAGTCACACATCAGGGGATGGCATTCCAATTTCACTTTGACTTTTACGGAAGGCGGCTTGCCAACAATCGCAGCAAAATCGTTTGTTGTTTTTTAGTCGGACCGGCCAACAAAATAGATAGTTTTTTTTCGACGACGACTAATGCTATTTGACACCGCAAACGCCCGGACGGTTAACCAAGGCCGACAAAAAAAACAACAGGCCGTAACCATCAGAAAAACAGCTGTTAATCTTGGGCCGGTTTTTACATGGAGTCTTATGGGAGAAGCGAGGTTTTTTCGGGATTATTTCTAAACGACTCGATGAATTTTCTTCAAATTCCCATGAAATATTCTTCGATACTATCCTAATATTTTAAAAAAGTTTTCTGGAGATCACAGGGTCTCAAATAATAAAAATTATAGGAAAAGTATTTTGTGAGGTTAGGTTGATGTAAACAACAACACTTATTTTATTTTTCTTAAAAAAAGGAAATTTTCTCATATTGTTAGCAATAAAATGCACATGAAAGGTTTCAAAAGGTGCGCATCCATATTTACACCAGAATAAAAATTGATTTATCGAAAAAATGCTGGAGACTAGTGTTTTTTTTGTGATCATTTCACGAATTGGAAATGGTGGATTTATATACCTAAATTAATAATTCCTGTCTTGTTAAGTCGCTAAATAATATTTTAGTCGCCATACATGACATCTGAATATATTTTGTCGTATAGCGAGAAGAGTAGGTATGGTTTAACTGTTGGTTTAGGTTCTTCCACAAGGTCTCCTACCAACCAGGTCCCATCAGAGTGATTACCTAATAGAAGATTGAAGTAATGGTAAAAAGTAAGACAATGGAACAGAATACGGTACAGAGAAGCATCTAATTAATAAGTCATTTTGATTGCAGTTTTTGAGTAATATCTGGGACTTTTGCTGTTTGTGTGATTTTCATCATAAGATATCTAAATTGAACATTATTTATATAGATAGATAGATAATTCTTTATTAGCAATTAAATATTATTTATAGGTAGCTGCACTGAGAATCCTATTTCTCTAAGACGTCTTGTGGGCATTTCAACCAGTTAACATTTTTATTACAAATCTCAGATTAAATTAACATTATGATGATGAACTTAACAAAAATTACTAGAGATAGAAACAGTGATTTCAGTAACATCAGAAAGTTTTTTTGCTCTTTTTTGCATTATTTGAGGTGCTATGGAGGTGTATTTATGAGAGGAGGATGACCGACAATCCCTCTGCATAATGTGATCCTTAACTTGTTAGTATTGTTTGTTTGAATGTGGTTATCAAATCACATTTTTTGATCCTTTGTCTCAGAGGATCTTGGGATTCATCACAAAAGTGTGACAGAAAAACGCTATACGATAACCACCCCCAAAACAAGCAACATTGACAAGTTAAGGGTCAAATACTACGAAGGGATTGTGGCTCTCCTTCCACCCACAAAAACACCTTCACATCACCTCAAATAATACAGAAAAAAGTAGACAAACTTCGCAATGTCATGATTTACTGTTTTCATCAACACTATCTCTGAGAATTACTGTTAATTTAAACTGGAATTTTAATTAAAAATGTTAACTTGTTGAAATACATAGGATATCTGAGTTACATACTCCAACAAGACATCTTAGTTAAACAGAATTGTCACTGTGTATACCTATTTGTTTTACTTGATATTGACATCGAGTGGACCTTCTACTAAATTCTTTCAATAAAATTCGGTATTCTTCTGCAAATAAGTTTATTTTCTTTAATTAGATTCACACATAAGTAGGTACCTACTTTACAAATCCAAAAAATAATCACTTAAGAGATTTCCTAGGACCTTCTCAACTTCATGGTTGTTTGACTATTTCATAAAATAATAATATATATCTATTAATTTTCAATCTCAAATTAGATTATTAACTCACTGAAGCCTCTATGAGGCTTGTGCTTGGAAGTTTTTTAATTTATTTATGATTACTACTAAGAAATAAATTATTAATTTCAAATATAAAGAATAAACATAAACATAAAATCTGTAAATATAAATAAATAATAAAATATAAAGGCAACTTTTATTATTAGAAAAAAATTATATTATTTTTAAATACCTAACAACTTATCAACCTAACGTTTGCATAGCCTTTGATAAATAATTTGATCAAAAAATAATCTAGATTCGTTTGGAATCCAAACTTTTATCTCTTTTTAAATTTTTTTCTGATTGTTAACAGTTTTAATTTCGTCCAGTATCAGATGATAGACATAATTTTATCCCTTTTAGAGGGTGAAACCCAACCCCACCCTATTTTTTTAAATGGGATGATAGTACTTGTGGCACCTTGCTGGAAAGCTCTTTTAAAAGAAAATTGGCTGCTCATGTTTTATTTCATTCTAACTAGAGAATCTATCTTTTAGCTTCAAAAAACTTTTTAATATCACAAAATTCCGCAATGTTTAAACAGAACAAAGTTGCAATTTTCAGTGGTCCAGTATTATTTTCATTAATTTAGACACAATGTGTATGAACTGCTTTATCGAAATTTTGCACTCTTTATTGCCCAAAATGGATTTTTCTGAATGAAAGTTGAAATACTTACTAAAAAAAAATATAATTTTTTTTTCATTTGTGTGGCAGAATGAAATCAATTATTTTTGCCGAAATATTTTTCAAATATTCTTTATTTACATTAAAAATGCCGGAAAATAACCAAAAACATTAAAAATTGAAATTTTAATGATTGGGTTCAGAGATTCGAAATATGAATTACCTATGAAGTTAAAATAAAACAAAAATTGCACAATTTTCTGCTTAAAAGAGCTTTCCAACAAAATGCCACAAGTGGGGTCAGGTTTCGCCCTCTAAAAGGAGTGAAGCAATATTTTCTTTAGTATGACTGTAAAGTCCAAATTCTTCACCCTGAAGCTGTAGAAAATTTGTTTGAGTTAAAGTCCCCACCCTGTATATTCTACAATATTATATAGGCAACCAACTTAATCTAGGAATAGTTTTCAGTGAGTGTCATAAACCAAGATGACCATTGACCATTGCTATCTCCTAGGTAGTATTTGGAGGTACCTTCCGGACCCTTCAACTGGAACAGTATTATTGTGATGCCTTTTTCGTTTACCTCTCTTTCTCCAGTTTTATCTTCTTCATCTCCTCCTACTTCCATTCTAAAAACATTAAAAAATTTACTACCTCAAGGGAATTAAATCAATAAATTCTCCAATATATATGAATTTTAGGTCATTCTATCGCTTTTATTGGCAATGGTAGCATGTGATCCCCAAAAAGTTAATAGCTGTGGATTTTTCTTAAAAAATACGTTAAAAAATGATACCAAACTTCATAGGGGTACCCCTTTTAGTTTTAGAGACATGGGCATTTAAAAGTTACTTAACCTTATGAAACAGATTTCTATTAAAAGTAAATTTTAAGAAGATTGCAAATTTAATATTAAAATGGAACATTTATGTTCAAACCTTCTAAGTTAAACCAAAATTGCCCCCTAAAAAGGAGCTACATAAAAATTTTTAATTTTTACATTAATTTGAAGCTATGGGCATTTGAAAGTTAAAAATATGGGCTGCAAAGTGCTTGAATATACTAGTTTTGTTAACTTTATTTACCTTGATATTGTTAATAACATGTGCCGAGGTATTATTTTCCATATTCATAGTTCTCTATCTCTCCCAAGATCTCTCCATTATGGAAGTTTCCATTTTCTACTCCTTTTCCTATAAAAAATAATAAAAATTTTTAGCAAAAGAACTAGGGACATGTACAAATTATGGAATGGTGATTTTACCAATTTTTGACCCCCGCCCCCTCCCCCATATCACGTTTTGTAACGGTTTGGCGAACCCCCGCCCATAATATTATGTAACGGTTTCAAGACCACCGCTCCCCAAAAAATAATTTTTTCTTATTTTCATTCCAACTCTGTCGCAAACCCCCTACGTAACGTTTTGTAACACTTTGGCTACCCCCCTCCCTCCCCTCTATGACTGTTACATAATTTGTGCACAGCTCCTAGCATATAATCGTAAAATTTTATTCATTAGCTCAGTTCAATACCTATATATGTTTAAATTATCGCTAAGTATGAAGAATGTTCAGTGTTTTATACAAAAACAGTTTTTACAAGTAAATTTAACAAAAAGATAGGAAAGTCAAGTTTCCTACCTCTGATAACATGATGTATGAAGGGCCTCCTAGCAATAGGCAGGTAATATGTGACATTTTACTAGCTTAGTAGAAAAGGGGGCAATTAGGCAGTATACAGTTTTCTGCCATTTTTTATGAAAAATTCTCTAGGACCCCAAATCCACCTGTTGTTTTTTTTTTAATTTTGTTGTTTTTTTTATTTTTTTTTCCAATAAAATAACCCAATCCAACACAGCCCTACCCAACCTAACCCAAAACAATAAAAAAAACACATTACAACCCCCCCGCACCCTTTTTCTCCCCTAGTAGGGGCCCCTATAAAGAATTTTTCATAAAAAATCAAAAATGGCAAAAAACCGTATACTGCATATAAAATTACCGAAAAGGAAGGGATCAGTTGGATAGGAAAAGTTTGTTACATATGACTCACCCTTTTTCTGGGCACTTTCTGGTATGCAGCATTTTCGACGCATTTTCCTGATTTCTATATCAACCACGATACCCATTATTGAATTATTCCCGATTCAAACATACAAAATCTAGAAAAAATTCAATAAAAGGTGATTTAAACATTTTCAAAGCACAAAATTCACACTGTAAGTGAAATTCACTTTTTTCACATCAAACGACCAGTCATTCTTTTTAAAACAATACCGGTTTATTTGAAAGTTTGTTTGATTCCAAAATTGTAAAAAAAAAGGTTAAAAATTGACTGAAAATTAAATAGACAAATCAAGAATTAGTGAGGTTATGTTTGCGGCCTTGCGCGTCTGGCTGGACGCAACCAACGAAAAAAAAACCGGCCCAAGATTGTGACGTCACAATTTTGGTTGTGTGAGGCCCGTGTGGAACACATTCTTGTCGGCCCTGGGTTAACATAAGAATTTTGACGTATATAGCACATGCGGAGCTTTGTCGAGCTTCCATTAAATTCGTTGCGCTCAGTATACCCAAGCCACACCCAGGCATGTTTTTCTGTTTGAGGGTTCTTTCATGAATAATTAAATAGGTACCTGCTTTAAAACGCAGGAGAGTATTTTAAACCTCTGTAACTTTTTTAGGTTTTATTATTTTCAAATGGAGTTTTTGGTATCGTATAGCTGGTATTTTTTGCTAAAAAAAGGTTAAAACCAAAGTTTGCCATTTTGTAATTTATTCAGTATGAAAGGTGTGACAAAAAGTACTGTTTTTTTTTGTAAAAGTTTATTGTTAACGAAAATTAACAAAAAGAAATTTGGAAAAATCAAAAATTATCAAATTGGTTATTAAATCTTACTTAAGAAAAGTAATTCTCAGATTTTTTATTTTTTCTTTTATTTTGGAGATAAGATTTTTTTCCAAAATTTATGCTTATTTTACATTCTTTTGCCTCGTGAATTTGACCGGATTTCGAAAATAATTTTAAATGCATTTTCCCAATCTCTCGAAGGCCTATTAAAAATAAAATTTACCCAAAGTTATTTTGAAAATTATTCTTGATTACCAGTGTCCAAAGTCCAAGTTGTAAATTGTAACAGATGTTTACAAAAAATACTTTATATTATTTTTTTTTAGTTATTAGTAACTAGTGACCACTTTTACCAAAGCAGTTTTTTATTTTTTTTTAAATTTTAACCAGGGGTGGAGCTACATTTTTTCAAAATACACTTTTATTGATAAAAAGTGGTTTCATAAATTAGAGAGAGCAAGTTCAGCTTATATTTTTTTAAATTATTATGTAAATAATTTTTTTTTATAACAAGCACATCAGGGGCGTGCATAACTTTTTATTTTAAAAAATTATGTTAGTTCTGTGTGATCTTAAAGTGAATTATTGAAAACCAATCATAAAATATATGGGTTTTTAAAAATTTTGCTATCAATCACAAGATCCAATTTTTAACAATTTTTCACACGTATTTTGAAATTTTGCACACACCACACCACTATAGGAACCCGCAATAGGGTTCATGAGTAACGAGGCTGCCCCCCCCCCAAAGATGATATTTTTTAAAAATTTTGGCATCATTCGAAAGTCCTAATTTTTCACACCCATTTTAAAATTTTGCACATTCCATGGGAACCCGTGTTTAAAGTCAAATTCCGAGTCATAACTGGAAATTCCGAGTTTAAAGTCGTAATTCTGAGTTATAAGTCGGAATTCCGAGTTCTAAGTCCGAAATCCGAGTTCTAAGTCGGAATTCTTAGTTGTAAGTCGTAATTCTGAGTTCTAAGTCGAAATTCCTAGTTTTAAGCCGGAATTCCGAGTTTTAAGTCGGAAATCTGAGTTCTAAGTCGGAATGCTGAGTTGTAAGTCGGAATTCCAAGTTCTAAGTCGAAATTCCTCGTTTTAAGTCGGAATTCCGAGTTTTAAGTCGAATTCCGAGTTCTAAGTCGGAATCCCGAGTTCTAAGTTGGAATTCTGAGTTTAAAGTCGGAATTCCGAGTTGCAAGCCGGAATTCCAAGTTCAAAGTCGGAATTAAAACAAAAATTGCTTTGTCGCCCTTTTACGCTTTCGTACAATTGTATTTTAGAAAGGATTATTTATATTTTAGAAAATATAATAAATTTCTAAATTACAAGTGACCATTTCTGAATTTAATTTTCTATTTTCTGTAATAAACTTGTAAATGGTGTAGCTTATGCGAACCATTCGAGCGAAGCTTGCCAGAAGTGAAGTATTTTTTAAAAAACTTTTTTGAAATAGTTGTACATGAAAAAGCATCTCAAAATATAACGCTCTCATCTAGAAAACTTTTTTTTTGTAGAGATAAGTAATTTATGAATGAATAAAAACAACCAAGGTGTAATAAAATATAATGTACAAAATAAGATTATAAATAAAGTAGGGGTCAACAGAGTTTTATGCCATCCTAATTTCTTAAAGAAAATCACTATTTTTACTTATTGTAAATTCGATTAAAATTTAATTTTAACTTGTCCACAAACCTTATAGGAAACCAGTTTTAAGAAGAGAGAGGTAAAAGTTAGTACTTTTTGCCATAATTTAAAATAAAAAATGGTACGCAGCATTTATCCGGTTTAAGTATAATTATTTTATCAACACTCGGCAATCGTTTTCATTTAGTACGTTTATACGAGTCTAAAAACGGTTTTATACCAGGACGGTTCTAAATAAAATCGCTTTTTCCAACGGTTTATACGATCTTCATTAAAATCGTTTTCTAGCAGCTGATCGAAGTACTGCTTAATGATACAAGATCTAGTTTCCCAAAAATAAAAAATATATATTTTAGAAAACGCAAATGACTGCCAATTGCTCCGCAGTTTTAAACATGTGGAAGCTAGCTGTAAACACCAATTAAATCTAAACCATGTTGAATACTATAGGGTGCAATTGGCAATAAAACAACTAAATTGACAAAATTTATTTTCTCATAAAAGCAGAGTTGAGCGTTTTTTTAGGTTGACAGCAATGCGCTTAACCGTTTTTATAGCAAATAAAAATTGGTTTTAATACGAATAAATCGCTTTACAATAAAATCGATTCAGTGTTTAATGGTGTTTATACGATAAAATTTTCAAACCGTTCTCATATAAAAGATTTTTTTAGAGACCCGTATAAACAAAATAATTCATTGTGAACGAGGTTAAAGAAAATTGGAATGAAATTATCGTCGCACTTTCCTTGGAGGACGTTACATGACATGAAAAGACCGCCAACCAGAAAAAACACTGCTGAGAAGTATATAATTTTGTCAAAGAAATATTTTATTTGAGTCTCTCTCTCAGGGGGGAGGGGCTTGGGGGGCTTAAGCCCACTGAAAAAATATTTAAAACTTAGTATTATTAGGTTAATATTTTACAAGTTTTCGAAAGCTTATTCCCTTTGCCATCAGTACCGTTTGATACAGAATTGAAATATTTTTCGGATATGCATGGTTTTTATAATCAAAATGGTTTCATCAAAAACATCAGAAACAAAACGATGTCGAAAGCGGAAGTTGAACTTTGGAATAAAAAAAAAATGAGAATCACAATATAAACAAAGTTATATGCATCGTAGTATTAAAATATTTCCAAGTATCACAAAACTGCTTTAGATATTCACAACTTTGCCAATAACCACCGCAAAATCCGAAAGATCTTGGTTAAATTAAAAATATTTAAGAAAGTGGCTTAGTGGTTTGGTTGCTCTTTGTCAATCAAGACATTGACATATTTGGCGAAATCTATAAGAAAAGGTTTTTATATTTTGCATAAGTTTGTTGTATTAGTGTTTGAAAACTTTTTTTTATGATAATATAATATCTAAGTACATACTCTAAATTTGTTTTGTATCTTTATAGACTTAATATACAACAAAGACTATACAAATATGTCCTAACCAAGCCTAAGTACCTATCTAGGTACCTATTTTTCAATGGTTTTCGTATAATCTCCCCCAAAACACATTTTTTGGAGTGCGCCCCTGTGTTGGTATTATTGGAAAAATATTATCGCAATTATTAGACAAGAAATAAAAAAGTTTAGTTTAAATTGTTTTTATTTTCAATTAACTTTTATAAAATTGGATATAATACTTATGTAATACTATTATACCAAACTGTGCCAAATTTAAAAAATCATGCAACATTCAACTATTTCTAGAAAAAGGCATATGTACGACACTTGTAATTCTTAAGGTGAAAAACATTCCTGTTTTCTCGTTGGATTTCAAGTGCATTTATCGCTAAATAAAAGAAATCATTTTATGATTCACTATAAAAACCGTAATTCGTTGCACTAATCCTTTGTCCAAACCTTAATTGTTCAAACCCATTTAATTTCAAACTTGAAATTTGTAAAACCCGTTTTGAGTCAAATTATCTGTCTATCATATCTATTCAAAATCAAACCCGGAAGTTTTTAAATCGTTCTTCGTAAAATCTTTGTTTAGCAAATTAAATGTCTGTTAAATTAATTGCGCATTTGCCAATAAAGCATAAACATTACGCTTGTTCTGCGTTATTCGCGAAGGCGCAATTCATTTTTAAAAAAATTGTTTTGATAAATCAGCGGTGCATTGAGCCGTGTCTTAACGGTTTCCATTGGTAAAACTGGTGCGCCACCAGTGCACAACTGACTCGGTACTGCTGTTCCATTGGGGTGCACTTTTTCAGATTTCATGTTTCATTGAAAAACTGATAGTTTTAGTTTTGCACTTTTCCCGCACCGGCTCTGTGGGAAAACTTTTTCCCGCCTTTACATTTTAAATCATAAAGCACTAATCACCATAAAAAGAGTTTTTTTAATGGTCCCAAGCTACTTTTATATACATTGAGTGAAGTGTTTGAATGAAACGAGTGTTCTGGTTTGGGTCCAGTTTTTTTAATTTACCAATCAATCTGCACTCAGGCTACCAATAGATACCCCTATTAGATTTTACAAAATGTGCCTTCCATTCAATGTTCTTGCTAATTCTGATGTTTATTTGACTCTAAAAAGTATGAACCGTTTGCAACATCACTTCGAAATTTCCTGAGCTAAGGTTATTGACAGAAAAAAAGCTATACTCTTAAAATATTTATGCACAACCGGGCGTTAAAGTGCATTTTAGGGCGTAATAAAGCACTTTAACGCCCGTGGGCGTTAAAACAGTACTTTAATGCCCGCGGGCGTTGAAATTTATTTTAAGGCCCGCATGTGTTAAATTTAGGGGCTTTTTTTAATTATATATGCAAAGCAGTCATTCTATAGTTTCTTGTAATACTCTTTTCTTGAATTTCTATACAAAAAAATGCAATTTTTGTTTCAATAATTTTCCATTAAACGAACGCAATAATAAAATTACCTATAGTCAAAAAATAATAACTATAATAATAATAACTAACTATAATAACTCCATAGGGAAGACGGCTCGTGTTGTTTCACTTTTTCGCTGAAGTATGCAAGTAAGGCGTCTTATTTTACAATTAGGTTGCTTTCCGGAATGTTTTTACCAGTACACCACAAAACATAATCTTTATAGGTTTTTTCATATAGTTTTCTTGATTTGGCCGGCAAAAGATTCATCTTCGCCTCTTCAGCGGCCTCCAATATATCTCTAGGGATTACTTTTTCTGTAAATTCCATAATATTTTACAAGAAAAACGCTAAAAATAGTACGAAAGAGTAGAAGGGCCACCACACAACTTTTTGTTCGAATTCCGTAAAAAATGGTGAATTCCTTAAAAAAAATCTTGAATTCCGTAAAAAAACCGTGAATTCCGTAAAAAAATGGTGAATTTCGTAAAAAAATGTGAATTCCGTAAAAAAATCGTGAATTACGTAAAAAAATGGTGAATTTCGTAGAAAAATCGTGAATTCCGTAAAAAAAATTATGAATTCCGTAAAAAAATCGTGAATTCCGTAAAAAAATGGTGAATTCCATAAAAGAATCGCAAATTCTGTAAAAAAATGGTGAATTCTTTTAAAAAATATTAAATTCGGTAAAAAAAAGCAGGACAGGCTTTTAATTTTGTGTATTTTTATTTACAGAGCTTTTGCCTCTCTTGTTGGGTTAAATTCAACAATTTTCCAATGAGCTAGAAACTTGAAATTTGGTAAGCCTATAGTGTTCCGGTGGTAATACAATTTAAAAAAAATATTAAAAAAATTATTAAGATATCTCAATACGAATTTGAACTTAAATTTAAAAAAAAATGGCGGACTCGAAGGCGGACTTTCTTGTTTATAAACATATTTGTCTTAAACTTGAAACTTTGCAGTGTTTTAGGTCACTCGAGACTTTGACCCAAATTTTAAAAAATTGAAATGGCTGGCTTTCTTATATTTATTAGATTTGTCTCAAACTTGAGGATGCTTATAAGTTAGCAAAACAATGTCCCAAAATTTACAATAACAAATTAGTACTGGGCAAATATTTTAAAATGACAAAACTATATAGCGGCAAAACAGAAATTAGTCAAAACCGTAGTAACGTAAAATAGTGTATCAGAATAGACACTTTAAGTTGGTCATGACACGTACGAGGTACCCAGCGATATAAGTGAAATTTTCCTGCTCGGATGTTTCTGTCTGTTAAATTTTATTACCATGTATTTCTATCCTGCTTTCTTTGGTTCGGCCGCTCGTCTATTGATTTTTGACTCCCGTCGGCAAAACTCGCTGCGTATTTGTTAGCATCTTCACGTTAGCAACATGCCGCAAACACTATGCTACGTACGTTAGCGTCATGTATGAACGTTATACATGCAAATGACGCTACCTTGATGAAAAAGCTCAACGATAGACCACGATAGGCCACAGAGATTGGACCTTGATATCTGTATTCGAGCGGAAGTCTTTGCTTTTGTACAGATAAAAGGAAGACAGAATATTGCGCTATATTCCACGTTTGCGTGTACGTCCTATGACCAACTTAAAATGTCTATTGCCACTAGATGGCGCTGCGGTGTGACGATCATTGTTTGATTTGTTAGCGCGAAGATTACAGAAAGCACTGTTCTGTATTTTAGGTTCAGAGGGCGCCGGCCTCGCCTACAGTCGGCCAAATGAAATTAGGTAGTACACAGGTTTTTATGTCCATTGGTTGTCGGCTGTATACTGTGTCGCCATCTAGCGAGAATTTGTTACACTATTTTACGTTTATACGGTTTTGACCTTGTAACATTTTAGGCCAGTCAGTTATGATCTATTTCGATTTTGTGATAGTACAGTTTTGAAAATTTGCGATGTTTAAGATCACTTCATTCAATTTTTGATTTAAACTTGAAAAAAATCAAAATGGTGGATCCAAACCGGCTTTCTTATTTATTATCGATATGTCCCAAACGTGAAAATTTTCGGTGTTTAAGGTCACCTAATACAATGTAGTTAAAGAATAAAAATTACAAATCCAAAATGAGGCACTTTCTTATTTATAAACCGATATGCCATAAACTTGAAAGTTTACAATTTTTGACTCCAACTTTCAAAAATTAAAAATGGCTAATCCAAAAATGCTCACTTTCTAATTTATGAATCGATTTATCTCAAACTTGAAAGTGTATGGTGTTTTAAGTCATTTAATTCAATTTTTGACTCAAAATTTAAAAAAAAAACAAAATGGCGGGCTTTATTGTTTATAATCCGATTTGTCTTAAACTTGAAAGTTTGTGGTGTTTAAGGCCATTCAAAACAGTTTTGTGGTGTTTAGGGCCACTCAAAACAGTTTTTGAATCAAACTTTAAAAAAATGAAAATGGCGGGCTTTCTTATTTATAAACAGATTTGTCTTAAATTTTAAATTTTGCCGTGTTTGAGGTTGGAATTACCTAAAAAAAATGTGAATTCACCATTTGTTTACGGAATTCACCATTTTTTTACGGAATTCACGATTTTTTTACGGAATTCACCATTTTTTTACGGAACTCTTTCGTCAAATAGCGACTAAAACGCAACATTATTTGTAATGATGAATTTGTTGATATGGTTGCTAATGACCAGCAACTGTTTGTGTCTCAGATTGCTTGATTGAGAATGACAAAAATAACCATACAACAGGTCACTTTCTTATACTTAATTATTTGTGAACTGGTGATATATTTATTGTCAAAATATTAGAGAGATTGTGACACCAAAAAAAAATATTTAAAAATATTTTTTTTCTAAAAATCATGCGGTTATGCATAAAACATTGTATGTATCTCAGTCATAAAATGCGTTTCACACCCTCAGCATGTAAAAACCCTCGCCTGGCAACTCGTGTTTTTATTTTCACGCCGCGGGCGTTAAACGCCTCCTTTATGACCTAGATACGTAAATAGCTATTATAATTATTTTTTTTTAATTTATATACTAGATACTATCTTCCTTAAATTTAAATTAAATATTAGATTTCTTGAATGGATAACGACCGTTGGTATTTAGTTTGTAGGAACAAAAACAGATCCAAAAAAAAATCTTAAAAGTTCTACAATTTTATATATTTCTACAATTATCATTATACTCATAAAAGAAATACAAAGGATTTTAAAATTATAAATGTGTGAAGAAAAAACAATATAGAGAAACTAAATTCATATATGGTATGTACCATTTTACTATTTAAAACAAAATTATTATGGATGTTCTTAATCTTGTTCTTTCTGTGTTTTATTTAATTTTAGCCCTGAAGAAGGAACAAAACGTTCCAAAAGCTTGGTTGTATAAAAGAGTTTTAATAAATTAGTTTTACATTTGGACCGAAAATCCTTTTATTCCTACAAAATAAAATATTAGATCTACCATAACCTACGAATTATAGGTACTTTAGTAATTATTTTAGGAACATTTTATTCTTGATGTAAATAATACCATGATTAAACGGCAATATTTTGAGGTCAATGTCGCTATATATTCGTTCTCGATACAAATTTCGAAACTCTTTATTTTAAAAGAATGTTAATAGATATTGGGTTTCTGAGTAAGAACTGGAAATAGTGAAACCAAAAATATGTTTTAATATGAATTCCGTCTATGAAGAAGGCGAGCAAAGAAGAAAAATTTAATTACAACCTTATGTGATTATCATAAATATTTTTTTTGCTCCTTTAAAATATCTAAGAAAGTACACCAAACCAAAGTGTTTTGTGTACACCCTGCCAAAAATCCCGCATAAAATCAGGTAAAACATAAAAATTGTAAGCTTTTATAGGTTTTTGAGGTTTTATGAGGGACGATTCTTACCTTTTAAAAATCCATAATTTTACGGGATGTAATTGTATTTGGGTTCGATGAATTCCTGTTCGAATATACAATGTTAATTATGATTAAGTATTTTAATGCGTTATTTAGAATATTGGAGTAACATAGAGATCTTTTAGTCAAAAGTAAGTACTACATACCCTTAGAAACTAGGTAAATTTAATACTTATTTAAAATGGAAATTTTCATAATAAAAAGTAGTTGTCGTACATAAAAATTTCAGGGGAGGTGGCAAAGATGTGAGGAAAGCGAAAACGACAGAAGTACAAAGAGCTAGAAGATCGGGGATTTTTGTTTTGTCCTTTTGCGGTGGAGACACTGGGTCCCTGGGGTGATGAAGCGAAATCTTTAATCACAGAAATATAAAAAACAATAAACAAAGACGCCAAATGTTTCATCACCCAGCGGATTAGTGTGGCCATCTAAAGGGGAAATGCAGCTCCAGTGCTAGGGACTTTACCAGCCGAATCAGGTTTAGAAGAAGTGTTTTATTTATAGCTTTTATATATGTTTATTTTTATTTAATTTTTTGAATTTTTATAACTTAAGTCTATATTTTTATATTTTTAATTTATTACTTATTATAGTAGAATTTTATCACAAAAAAAAAATTGTACTTAACCACACATTTTTAAAAAAATTATAAAATATATTATTGCGGAGGTCACTTCTTATAAAAGCGTATACAAATCCATCAAGTGTATCATAGAAAATTTAAGAATTTTCCATACATACCTACAAAAAAAAACATAAATTCCTATTGCAGATTATAAAATATTATAAATAAAAGCTTGTCAAATTACCTCTTAAAATATTACAAAATATCATAATTTTCTTTATTATGAACGTGCATTAAAATTATTACTTAAATCATAGGATAAATTGCTATAAAAACTTATATAAACCCATTAAATTCCTCGTCCATTCCCAGACAAACTATAAAAACTCGTAAAGTTAACATCAAAAATTTTAGAAGGCACCTGTAAATTGTTGTAAAAAATATAGTTTATCTTTAAAAATGATAACAAAAACTATAAATTACTGTACAAATCTAGAAACATAATTTCCTAATAAACAATCATAAACTTTTCAGTAAACTTACAGCAACAAATCTTTTAATAAGCTATAAGTTTATCAGAGGCACTGTAAAAGCTTTGACTAGTAATATGCCATTTAGACTATCGTAATAATTGTATGATTTTTTACAATAGTTTTAGTTTCATTCTCCGTACGTGACAACTTTAAAAAACCGTTAATATGTATAAGATATCTTTCGTTTTTTTTTTTCTATTTAGGAGGGATTTTTGACAGGGCAGACTTATTCATAAGTTGAGATATATTTTTTAAGTTAAGCTAAAATAAATTTTTGTAAAAGCTAGGTAATAAAATTTTAAGACTAGCTTAAGGGCTTCGGTGGTAAACAGCTCTTAAAAATTTTTATTAAGACCTAAAAAGCGCATACGTGAATCAATATCCACTGAAAAATATATTATGTTTATTTTTCGAACAAGTAGCAAAAGGTTTAAGTGATTTTATATGCACGACGCATGTATCTATATTAGTATAATAGTTCCCCATCTACAAAGAAAGTTTTTTTTTTTTAAATTAGCTAATTGCGATTTGATTTACCCAGAAGTTTCCAAATCTCTAAATATGGGCAAGTTTGTAAATTCATCAGATTTTTTTTTAACAAATTAAATATGACGTTTATCTGACATTCCGGTCGCGATTCTTCAAAAAACGTCAGAAAATCTTTCCTTTACAAAAAATCTAACATTTTTTAAACATAAGAGTACACTTACTGCTTTTTTGTCAGGACTTATTTGCTAATATTTAATAAAATTTAGTTTCTGAATACTATTAGAACAAACAAAAAATATGTCAGATTTAA
Organism: Oxystoma pomonae; assembly: GCA_963921995.1. Classification (NCBI taxonomy): domain Eukaryota; kingdom Metazoa; phylum Arthropoda; class Insecta; order Coleoptera; family Brentidae; genus Oxystoma; species Oxystoma pomonae. The sequence continues at coordinate 110,449,639 of OY998164.1, forward strand.
TTTTTTAGGCAGTTTTTGTGAAAAACACTTTTTTTTATTTAAAAATGTAAGTAATTAAGCTTATTTCTCTATGTAAACAAACCTTTAAGACTTTTAACTTGCAGAACCATAGATAGCTATGGAATATGTCGCTGCCCAACACCGTTCTCAACTAAAAAGCTAGTTAAATCATTTAAGTTTTAGTATCCTTTGGCCTATGATCGGTGCCATATTGACACCAAACTGACGGAAAATCCATATTTTACCAACACCGTTCTCAACTAAAAACCAAGTTAACTCCTACCGCCTCAGTGCCCTTTAGCCTACTGCAGCTGCCATTTTATAACCAAATTGACAAGTTAAACATGGATTTTCTGTCAGTTTGGTGTCAATATGGCACCGATCATAGGCTAAAGGATACTAAAACGAAAATGAGTTAACTGGCTTTTTAGTTGAGAACGGTGTTGAATTTACTTGTCAATTTGGTTATAAAAATGGCAGCCACATTAGGCCAGAGGGCACTGAGGCGGTAGGAGTTAACAGGCTTTCTAGTTAAGAACGGTGTTGCGCTGTCACTGTTGAGAAAAGTCACACAAATTCTGTCTTTCCTTTTACATGGTGAGAATTTTCGACACTTTTTGACGTTTGTTGGAACGCGAAGTAGCAATTTAGCTCCGCCGTAAACTAGTCCATCTTATAGGAGCCCAAAATAAAATAAAATAAGGAATAAGAATCAGCCCTGCGATTAGTCAAACGTGATCATGTGATCACAAATATTGTTTTTTATTGGGTGGTCTTATTCCTGTATTAGTTTATTTTGCTGTATACACCCAGTATTATAGTCCTCGAAAACTGTCTTTCAAATAGTTTTAATTTACCGCGACTTCTTATCAAAACATCATCATTTAAAAAAACAATAACAACAAAAAACAGATGATTAAATGGCTGGCCTCCAGAGTCGGTGAGCATCGATGCCATCAATTGGTGATTGGATAATTTCCAAATTCGCCCATCACATTAAGTTTTTATGAGCTTTTCTAAGACGATTTAGTTATTTTATGCACAACCGGGCGTTAAAGTGCACTTTAACGCCCGCTTTTTAGGGCGTAATAAAGCATTTTAACGCCCGTGGGCGTTAAAACAGCAATTTAATGCTTGAGGGCGTTAAAATTTATTTTAAGGCCCACATGTGTTAATACAGCAGGTCACTTTCGAATACTTAACTATTTGTCAATTGGTGATTTATCTATTGTTAAAATATTAGAGAGATTTTGACAGCAAAAAATAAATATTTTAAAATGTTTTTTTTTTCCATTAATGCATAAAACATTGTATGTATCTCAGTCATAAAATGCGTTTAACACCCTCAGCGTGTAAAAACACTCGCATGCCGGCTCGTGTTTTTATTTCCACGCCGCGGGCGATAAACGCCTCCTTTATGACCTAGATAAACAAATAGCTATTACCATTATCGTCACCATTGCGAAAGTGTCGAGAAAAACCCACGAAAATATTATATGGTGCTTGTTGATTATTAGCTACTATAACCGAAAAGAATCTAAAAGAAAATTTCAAGAGATCTTGGGTGGAAAACGAAAATTCCAAATTAAGTGGATTCTTACAAGCAACGCTCAAAGGACTGAAGCAAAAGGAGAAATAAATTAACTGTGGTTCACCCCGAATATCCGTCATCTGTGGTTTCACTGGTCATCCTCCCCAACTACCATACATTCACTTTAATTTACAATATTTTGATTCACTTTCATATTGGGAAATCAAAATAAGAAAAGCGCCCTCTAATCTAAAGTTCCCCAACTATCCTAAAACCCCCGATTCCATGGTAACTGCAGGTGTTTTCTCAACAAACTTTAAATCTGGCCGCAGTGGGACCGAAGAGTATTTTACGTTTTCTGACAGAAAACTATTCGAGGTTATAACAGGTTTATGGAAAGAGTTTTATGCTAAAAATATTTTAAAAATAGAAAAGGTAATTATGACAATGAAAAATATGCAATTAACTTTGTGTTTCGGGCTCTTCCATTGTCTGTATTTTATTTATACACGACGTTTCGATCAGTACAATCTCTGATCGTCTTCAGGTGCAAACTACAATCTATTCCTAAGGCTACGTACTTATATACTATGGGAAATCACTTAACCGTGTAGTTTAAGAAGTTGGCTCCGCCCAAGGAGGGGCTTCCAAATATTGGGAATTTCAACACTTGGCTTACTGAAAACACCCTGATTCTGCCCAATAAAGGCAGCTTCAAGGAATTTTCGTTTCTTCCAGTGTGACTCCTTGTGCAAAACCTTTGCTTCTGTCCACTTCATTCATTCGGTGTTGTTTTGACCATGCATGTTCGGCTATTCCTGATTTCGTTGTCTCACCTCTTTGGGTATTCGTCTGATGTTCTTTAAGCCTAACAGATAGTGGTCTTTTTGTTTCACCTATGTATGATTCACCACACTTACAAGGAACTTGATAAATGCATTCCTTATTTTGTTTGTTCTCCGGTTTTGTTTTAGTAAGAAGGCTTCGGATTGTATTATTAGATTTAAAAGCTGTTTTAATATTAAATTTGTTCGCTACACTTCGAATTTTCTCTAATACTCCTTTAATGTATGGATGAAATGAAAAATATATTCTCAAGCATTGGGTTTAACGTCGCTCAATTTAAAAGGCCTTGTTTTCTATACATCTTACTTTAATTTCCTAATACAGGTAGTTCTTTGAGCAGTTTATTATTTTTCCCTTCTAAAGGCACTTATCAGTGCAAAGAAAAACATTGCACATTTTTGTTCTGTTTGATTTTCTGTGCAATGGTTGTGGCCAGCTCTGTCTTTGCGACCAAGGATTTTTCATGACTTGTATATCTCCATCAACTTAATAATAAATTTATAGAGTAAAAAAGTTGCTCACTGTGTCTTAACTAAGAAAAAACCACTTGTATTTATTCACTAAAACGGTAAATGAGCTCTAAGACACTCTGTACCACATAAGACGAGTTATTGGAAAATAGGTGTCACAAGAGGTGATATATAACGTAATACTGAGGGTCTATATTGTACCGCTACATTGATTTTTTTAAGCATTTTAAAAGTTTTCTTTTCGATTTTCCACCATAAAATCAGATTTTCTCCCATAAAATCCATATTTTGACACGTCAACATTAAGAAACAATTACATAACCTTACTATTTTTAAGGATTAAAGCCAGCTACACCTGGAAACTTTAGAACGCAGGTTCAAAAATGATCAAAAAATTAAAATATTTTTTTCACAATAAGTTTGGTTAGAATGCTAAAAAATCTTCTGTTCTACCAGGCAGTGAAGTAAATAAGAAATTTTGGTTACCATGGAAAACAAATGCAATGGCGTAAAAAACGGTAAAGAAATCAAGTCGACACAGGTAAATTGATTTCCCAATAGGCATAGGTCTGCTCTTGTACCTAAATCACCTGTTACGGATTAGTCAAGAATTACGCTCCATCGTGGTGTTTGGGGAGTGTGATTAGTGAAAGCACTGATGAGCTCTTGCTGATTGCTGAGGACTCAGAATGTATTTTCTCAAAAATTTTTATCAAAAAAAAACTTTTAAAGAACAAGCTTTTATTGAATGCACTCAAAAGTAAAAAATAATTGTTTATCCTTCTTATGTCATAATAAAACCGATGGTCAAAAATTAACAATTTTAACTTTAGGTATCGCATATCGGTCACACCCAAGATTCACCTCAGAAACAGTTGTATTACTCTATAACCTAAGGACATTTTCAAAGGCTTGACAAGCACGGCAATCTCACCCGTTCGATGAAAGCATTATGTTTGTCATTCGAATAGAAGAAGAATTTAGTTCTTCTAATGTACTTCTCTTTGTCACCGTAAGGATAACATTTTTAATTTGCGCGCATCGCTTTTATTATGGTATAAGAAAGATAAAAAATTATTTTCTACTTTAGAGTCCATTTAATAAAAGCTTGTTCTTTAAAAGTTTTTTTTATAATAAAATTTTTTTAATTTTTAGATTTGTACCCTAAATCGTCCATTTTCATATTCCCTTCCCGAAAAACCCCTGTATAATATTAATGTATACCCCTGTGTAATAATATTTTCCACCTCCACTTCCCTTATTAGAAGGAAGTGTGTACCTAATAATACCATATTATTGTACAGTCGCCGGAACTATAAACGCATACCAAATTTGAACACACACCTTTAATTTTTAGATATGTACACTTAATCGTTCATGTTGAATCCGCCATATTGAAATTTTCAAGTCTGAGCAAAAATTCATAATCCCCTCTTTAAAAATCCCTGTATGCCAATTTTGATTGAAATCGAACAAAGTTTTTTCCCTCTACACTTCTTTCGTTAGAGGGAGGTATGTACCTGAGAATAACATATTATTGTATTTTCACCGAACCAAATTTGAACACAATCGGATGTGGATAAGTCAGTTAAAACTGGTTAGCAAAACATGACCAAAAATCGTCCATCTTGAATCCGCCATACTGAATTTTCAAAATCTGATCAAAAATTCGTATTCCTTATCTCCAATTACCAAATTGGTATACGGGGGCTTTATACCAATTTTGGTTGAAATCGGACAAAGTTAGGTGTTTTCCCTCCTCCACTCCCCTCGTAGGGTAGAAGGGAGCCTAATAATGACATATTATTGTATTGTCACCGGAACTATAAATGCATGCCAAATTTAAACGCAATCGGCTGTGTATAAGTTAGTTAAAATTGGTTAGCAAAAGATGACCAAAAATCGTCCATCTTGAATCCGTCATATTGAATTTTCAACATCTGATTAGAAATTCGTTACCTCCCTCCCCAATCTCTATCCCCAAGTGCCTCAACAGACAAAATTTCAACGAAATCGGGCGTACTTCAACTGTACCCCCCTCCACCTCCTTCGAGTAGGTTGGAGCTGCCAATTTCATCACAATATATTCTTGTGTTGTCACCTCAACTATATAAGCATGTCAAATTTGAAGCCGATCAGATGTCGGGAAGTCAAAATTAAATTGCAAGATTCTACCCGAACAAACATACATATATTGCAAGTTAAATAAAAGCTTGTAACAAAGCGTCACCCAGTCAAACCCATACTTTTGATTGACTGTTCATATGCTAGTATACAGGATGTTCCAAATTTGACGCTCGGCATGGGGATCTCGTATACTGTAGAAGATACGAAAAGGTTTAAAGTAAGGCAAAGTTGAGCAATTTGACGCTTTGCTCAAAACCAAAAAAAAAAGTTTACAAATTCCGGGTAGTTCCGGAGATAGGCGAAAAAAAACCAAACTCATTATTTTTAGTTTTTATTTTTCTGTGCCCTTATTCTTAAAGCTCTCAAAAAACGCTTAAAACTTTCTACAGGCACTTTTTTAAGATCTACCTAATGAAAGATCCTTTTTCGAGATTTGACATTTCAGTGCGACAGGAGCACTGTCAAGTTCATTTTTTCTTATGGAGACTTGCATTTTTTCTCCTGCAGTTTGGTTCATAAAGGATGACAGATATTTGTCAACCTCATTTTGAAAAGTACCTGATGTTTTGAGTTAATTGACCATCATGAGCCCAAATTCAAAGATTAGAAAACAAAGAAAAAAACGTATTTTTAAAATATTAGGTAAAGGTATTTTTATTATAACAAAATGTCAAAAAACTGTCATTTTTAAAATGTGAAAAAAAGTACTGCAATCGGGTTTCCAAAATATCATGAGCAAGTTAAAAGCAAAAATTTAATTTGGGCTGATGATGGTCAATAAACCCAAAACGTCAGGCGACTTGTCAAAATAAGCTCGCAAAATGTTATCCGTCATCCTTTATGAAGCAAATGACAGAAGAAAAAAAGGATGTATCCAAAAATTAACTTGACAGTGTCCCTGTCACACTGAAATGTCATGTCTCAAAAATGGACCTCTAACTAGGGAGATCCTAAAAAAGTGCCTGTAGAAAGTTTTAAGCGTTTTTTGACAGCTTTAAGAATAAGGGCGCAGAAAAATAAAAACTAAAAATGAGCAAAGCATCAATCATAAACCTTTTCGTATCTCCTACCGTTTAGGAGATCCCCATAGTGAGCATCGAATTTAAAACACCTTGTATAAGATCATGTAGTTTTAAAGTAAAGCCCTGTTCTCACTATATGCAACTTTTCCATGCATCAACTTTTCTGATAAGGTTAAAAGAAGACACAGTCTGCTTGTTTCTTCTTTTAACCTGTTATTAAAAAATTTGATGCTTAGAAAAGTTACATAGTGAGAACAGGGCATAACAGTCGTGGCATATTGGACAAAGCGTTTTTGTTATGCTTAAGGCTTAAGCATGAACACCCATATTTGAATACATGGAATTTAATAATTGCTATAAAGGAAAAAGTTACAGCAAAAGTTATACAAAAAGGAATTTAAGCATGAACTAGCTTTAAGAGTTAACTGGCTTTTTAGTTGAGACGTGTCGGAATTTTTCAAAAATGTGTAATTAAAACTTCCAAGTTTTGCAAACAGTCGAAATGTTCCAAAGCATACCCCTCACAAAATCTTAAAAATTTTATATTATGATTCATAAAGAACACTTCACAAATTACATTGGAAATGGCTTTCGGCTGATTGTCATAATTTTTTTATATTTTGTAGTACTCGATCAGCAAAGCATAAAAACAAATAAAAGGAGATAGAGAGCAGGATTGCTCTCTGAGATATGGAGCTTTAAATTTGACATGTTTTTAGGCTATAATTTTTGGACATGGTCCAAGTTTATTTCCACAACTTTGTTAATTACCGACGAAATAAAATGATTCGAATCTCTATTTGTCTAGAATGAAATACCCCTTCCACCCATATAAAAATGTTTTTATATGGTTTCTTTGGTACCATCAACAAAGTCACTGATTTGTAAGTTTTAATAAAGGAAGAAAACGGCCATTTTTTAAAAAATGAAAATTCTCATTTTCTTTAAAACGAACCGCCAGATTTTAAAAATTTTTAACATATTTATTAAAAATAATGCCACTTAGCTGAAGAAAATTTTTAGCTTGAGTGGTACCAGAAATTTCAAAAATGGTAGTGATTTTAAATATATTATAGATCCAAAATCGAAAGCTTCCAAAAGTTTAATACCAATATGTTGGCACCAATTAGTACCCATTAATTAAAGTTTTTCCTACTTAAGTGCGGAAAGTGGTTTTTACGCATGCATTTGCGTGCAAAAAGTTAAAACTTTTAAGATATGTTTAATATGGCGACATGCGGCGGCTTTGTATTTAAAAAAAAATCAAGGTAGGCTTGACAACGTCAACCCTTTGCTTGTTAAAATGTTATAATATTCGTTACCGGCAACCCCAAGTTAGCCTAAAAGCATATAACATACGAGCAATTTGATTGGTCAAATACAGGTACCAATAGATACCTATCGGTACTAACATAATTGCATCAAGCTTTTAAATTAAATTTGTCCAGAAAAAGTTTGTATAACCTACCCATAAGTTATTTTAAATCACACACACAAATATTAAAAAGCATTAAAGGTACCTACCATTTTTCCAATTAATGGTACCACTGAAGCAAAAATGTTTTTTTTAGCTTACTAGCATTATTTTTATTAACATATGTAAAAACTATTAAAATCTGGCCGTTTGTTTTAATAAAAATAAAAATTGTCGTTTTTTTTTTAAACGGTCACTTTCTTCCGTTTTTAAAATTTACAAATCAGTGACTTGGTGGTACCAGAAAACCCTTATAAAAATATTTTTACATGGATTGAAAGGTTGTTTCATTTCGGATAAATAGAAAAACGAATGGTTTCATTTTGGCGGTAAACAACAAAGTTGTGGAAAAAAAACTGGGACCATGTCCAAAAATATAGCGTTAAAACACGTCTACTTTAAAGCTCCATATCTCAGAAAGTAATCCTGCTCCCTATCTCGTTTTTTTATTATTGTGCATATTATATTTGGCCGAAAGCCATTCCCAATGTAATTTGTGCAGTGTTCTGTATGACATTTAAAAAAAATTACATATTTTAATTTTAAAAACTTTCTCATACTTTTTAGCTAGCTAACTATCTCCTCCAGCTTAACTGTCTATATAAGCAGCGTCGCTTACAAAGTTTTAATTTACCTGCTTCCAATAATCTACTCCAATGTTTCCTTTTGTGAAACCAATTTAACTTTTAATTTTCCTCTTTACTTTTTGTCGATAGTTTTAAATTAAGCGTAGTTTTTGTTTGAAAGTTTGAGACAATGATGTGTTTGAAATTAACTCTGTGTTTCGGACTTCCATTGTCTATATTTTATTTATACACGACGTTTCGATCAGTACAATCTCTGATCGTCTTCAGGTGCAAACTACAATACATTCCTAAGGCTACGTACTTATATACTGTGAGAAATCACTCAACCTTGAAGTTTAAGAAGTTGGCTCCGCCCAAGGAGGGGCTTCCAAATATTTGGGATTTCAACACTTGGTTTACTGAAAATACCCTGATTCTGCCCAATAAAGGCAGCTTCAAGGAATTTTCGTTTCTTCCAGTGTGACTCCTTGTGCACAACCTTTGCTTCTGCCCACTTCATTCGGTGTTGTTTTGACCATGCATGTTCGGCAATTCCTGATTTCGTGGTTTCACCTTTTTGGGTATTCGTCTGATGTTCCTTAAGCCTAACAGATAGTGGTCTGTTTAGTTTCGCCTATGTATGATTCACCACACTCACAAGGAACTTGGTAAATGCATTCCTTATTTTGTTTGTTCTCCGGTTTTGTTTTACTAAGAAGGCTTCGAATTGTATTACTAGATTTAAAAGCTGTTTTAATATTAAAGTTTTTCGCTACTCTTCGAATTTTCTCTGATACTCCTTTAACGTATGGGATTGTAAGGAATGCATTTGCCTGGTTTTGGTCATGTAATCTCTGTCCTGTTTGTTGAAATTTAGAAATAGTATCTGTTATAAGTTTCAGGCTGTAACCATTCTGCTGCAGATCCTTCTTAATGTTTCTTATTTCGATTTCCAAGTCATGAGAATTGTTACAAATTTGAACGGCTCTGTTATACAAAGTTTTGATTATGCCTCGTTTGGTTGTAGCAGAATGATTTGAACCTTGATTTAAATATTGTCCTGTGTGAGTGGGTTTACGATAGACTGTTGTTCTGATGTCGCTTTCTACTCGTGTGACAAGTACATCAAGAAAAGGAATTTGACAATTTTGCTCCAACTCCATTGTGAATTTAATGGTGGGTCTTATGTTATTTAGGTGGTGAAGAAATTCTGAAAGTTGTTGGTCATTCCCGGTCCAGACAATAAAAGTATCATCAACATATCTCAGCCAGAGCTTAGGTTTATATGTTGCGGTATCAACCGCGTGTGATTCGAACCACTCCATGTAAATATTGGCCACCACTGGCGAAAGCGATGAACCCATTGGCAGACCGTCTTCCTGAGCATAAAACCTATCTTTCACTTGAAAATAAGAGTTATGTAGGCAGCACTCCAACAACTCCATCACTCCCTCCAGCGGTAGGCTGGTACGTTCATAAAGGGATTCGTCATCAACCAGTCTCTTTCTAATAATGTCTAGCGATTCCTTTATTGGGACATTGGTGTATAGACTTTCGACATCAAAACTGACAAGTCTATCCTCGGTTCCTAAAACAAAAGATTTAAGAATATTAACAAAATGGTTTGAATTTTCTACAAATGAAGCGGTCTTGCCTGCAAGAGGTTGAATAATTTTCAAAAGGAATTTAGACAGATTGCTTGTTGGAGAATTTCTGGAACTTGTAATTGGGCGTAAGGGCATTGCATCTTTGTGAATTTTGGGAAGTCCGTATAGATGAGGAGGCTTGCTATAATGTGGTGTAAGTTGAGATCTTGTATTGTCCGGAATATATCTGGAATACTTTTTCAAAATTCTATAAACCTTATTTTCGATTGATTGCGTCGGATCTTTTGGGAGAAGTTTATAGTTTCCTTTAGCCAGTACCTCTTCAACTTTCTGGTCATAGGTTTCCGTGTCCAAAATCACTGTTGCATTGCCCTTGTCTGCCGGTAAGAAATTCTCCAACAAGCAATCTGTCTAAATTCCTTTTGAAAATTATTCAACCTCTTGCAGGCAGGACCGCTTCATTTGTAGAAAATTCAAACCATTTTGTTAATATTCCTAAATCTTTTGTTTTAGGAACCGAGGATAGACTTGTCAGTTTTGATGTCGAAAGTCTATACACCAATGTCCCAATAAAGGAATCGCTAGACATTATTAGAAAGAGACTGGTTGATGACGAATCCCTTTATGAACGTACCAGCCTACCGCTGGAGGGAGTGATGGAGTTGTTGGAGTGCTGCCTACATAACTCTTATTTTCAAGTGAAAGATAGGTTTTATGCTCAGGAAGACGGTCTGCCAATGGGTTCATCGCTTTCGCCAGTGGTGGCCAATATTTACATGGAGTGGTTCGAATCACACGCGGTTGATACCGCAACATATAAACCTAAGCTCTGGCTGAGATATGTTGATGATACTTTTATTGTCTGGACCGGGAATGACCAACAACTTTCAGAATTTCTTCACCACCTAAATAACATAAGACCCACCGTTAAATTCACAATGGAGTTGGAGCAAAATTGTCAAATTCCTTTTCTTGATGTAATTGTCACACGAGTAGAAAGCGACATCAGAACAACAGTCTATCGTAAACCCACTCACACAGGACAATATTTAAATCAAGGTTCAAATCATTCTGCTACAACCAAACGAGGCATAATCAAAACTTTGTATAACAGAGCCGTTCAAATTTGTAACAATTCTCATGACTTGGAAATCGAAATAAGAAACATTAAGAAGGATCTGCAGCAGAATGGTTACAGCCTGAAACTTATAACAGATACTATTTCTAAATTTCAACAAACAGGACAGAGATTACATGACCAAAACCAGGCAAATGCATTCCTTACAATCCCATACGTTAAAGGAGTATCAGAGAAAATTCGAAGAGTAGCGAAAAACTTTAATATTAAAACAGCTTTTAAATCTAGTAATACAATTCGAAGCCTTCTTAGTAAAACAAAACCGGAGAATAAACAAAATAAGGAATGCATTTACCAAGTTCCTTGTGAGTGTGGTGAATCATACATAGGCGAAACTAAAAGACCACTATCTGTTAGGCTTAAGGAACATCAGACGAATACCCAAAAAGGTGAAACCACGAAATCAGGAATTGCCGAACATGCATGGTCAAAACAACACCGAATGAAGTGGGCAGAAGCAAAGGTTTTGCACAAGGAGTCACACTGGAAGAAACGAAAATTCCTTGAAGCTGCCTTTATTGGGCAGAATCAGGGTATTTTCAGTAAACCAAGTGTTGAAATCCCAAATATTTGGAAGCCCCTCCTTGGGCGGAGCCAACTTCTTAAACTTCAAGGTTGAGTGATTTCTCACAATATATAAGTACGTAGCCTTAGGAATTGATTGTAGTTTGCACCTGAAGACGATCAGAGATTGTACTGATCGAAACGTCGTGTATAAATAAAATATAGACAATGGAAGTCCGAAACACAGAGTTAATTTCAAGCGTAGTTTTAACGTGTAAAAATAGTAATTAGAAAAATTTTGGACCTGTTTTTCGGCCACTTTGCTATTATTATCTTTATTATTCGTCCACTTAGTAGCGATTTGTCAAGCTGTTATATTTAATAAAGTTAACAACGCGCTGTTTTTGCGGAAGATAAAAGTTATTAAAAAAAACAAACAGCTATGCACGCTTGTTTTACTGATTTTTTTAGAACCAATTCGATTTTTAGATATATTTTGCAAGTAAAATGTAAAGAAAATGCAAAAAAAATTTTTTTTATACCGCCATCAAAAACATGATTTTAGTAACTGTCTGCAGATAACTAAAGCATGGCTTTTTTGGTTACCGATGCAAAAAAACTTTTTTTTTGATCACGGGTGCAAAAAAAGATTTTTGTTTGTTTTTTACCCAAAGTTAAAGAGAAAGAGCGGAAAATACTAATGTTCTTGCCTAAGAATTAAGCCATTTACGACAGTTTTCACCAAATATTTACGAAAAAATCATTTAAAAATATTGTCAAAATATCGAATTGTCAAAGATTAAAATGTCGCAGCAATGAACGTCATCGAGTAAAAAGACGCATCGCTATGGAAACGATTGTTATTTCATTTACCAGCCGCCTTGATTTATAGGGTAAAGATGGTGTGTTGCGTAAAGTTTTGTTCGTTCGAAATTTTTAAAAGTATTTTTCAGTTTTTTTTTATTTTTTGATAAAGGTATTAAAATTAATAGTGTTAACAAATCGCGGATAAACTGTACTTTTTTTACTCGCGTTTTTAGATACCTCACTGCCCTCGATATTTAAGCCAACGCTTGTAAAAAAAGCACTATTTTAGTCACTGGTTGTTGAAACTACTATTTTTTGCTATTTTAATACCTAAAAGGGAAAATATAATGTTGTCTTGCTCGGCGTCGTTCGTGCAACGACCGTCGCGTGCGGAAAAGTAATACTTTCCGAACTTGTTAGCTAAAGAACTATTTTAACCCTACCATGTGATCATTATTTACGTCGAAATTAACGATAACAATTACTGAAATAGCTGTTAAAGTGCATGTCCCAAAACCCTCCAATACTTTGTAGCTAAAAGAAAAACAGTGCAGCGCGCAGTGTTTAAAGCTGCAATTTGTATTACCCTTTTTTTACTGTTATACGTAGACGCTGCATTTTTAATATGGCAGGTCGGGAAAGCCGCAAAAAATACAGTTCTTGAAATATTAGATTTTCCACCGCCTAAGTTTGGTTAATTTAAAATTTAATAAAAGACAACTTTAATCATCTCTTTGAAACCAGACGTAGTCCTTTTAATGAAAACTTTCTAACCTTGGCCAACCTGTAACTACATAAACAGGCACCTGCGTTATTTTTTATGAGAAATCTTTATAATATTTGAGGAAGATTAAGTAAATTCGGTTATTTTTAAGCCCCGGCGCGTATGCGAAAAAACAGGGGAGTTTTCGTCGCCTTTGTGTGCGTATGTAACTCTCGAATCTGAAAAACGATTTTGATGCGGTTTTTTTTCTGTTTGCAGCCTACGTTCAATCAAAATAGGCTAAAAGGTCCCAGAGATAATACGCTTTTTATACACAGTCTGGAATTTGAGATATGATGACGAATACAATTGATGTAACTTCTAAACCACTCATCCGATAGAAATGAACAGAGAGGACAGAACTGACGTAAATTTTCCGTTCAAAATAGGTGACAATACTTAGTTTTTTTGATATAATGAAACAAAAATACGTTTTTTGATACTTAAACATTTTCAAAGACTTTAAGATACTTTTTAACGGTACAAATATTATTTTCCTTTTGAATTCGAATTTTCAAGATTACGGAAAATCAATATAATAAAAAAATATGGCTGATCATCCAAAATTTGGGTAAAAAACAAGTAATAAAAATAAACTACATTAAAGCTTTAGATTCGTTTTTGAATCTAGGTAAAAACGGTACAATTTGTATTATTATTGTTATTACTTAAGGTAGGATATATGCAATTTATTAAACACAATACCCATCTAAAACTTGTTAAAAATTAAGCAACTTCCGCCAGTTTTCACCAAGTATTTACGACAAAATCAAAATTTAAAAACATTGTTAAAATATCAAACTGTCAAAGATTAAAATTTCGCAACAATGAAAGTAAAAAGGCACATCGCTATGGAAACCATTGTTATTTTATTTACCAGCCGTCTTAATTTATAGTGGAAAGATGCGAGAAGTGCTCTTCGTTCGAGATTTTTAATAGTAGTTTTCACAACTATTGGCTAAAATAATTCTTTTTTCACAAGCGTTGGTTTAAATACCGGGCGCAGCGAGGTCTTTAAAAACGCGAGTAAAAAAAGCACTGTTTAACCGCGAGTTGTTAACACTATTTTTTTCAATACCTTTATCAAAAATTCCAAGAGAAACAGAAAAATACTCGAACTCGAACGCAGAGCACTTCTCGCAACACACCATTTTTACACTATAAGTCAAGGCGGATGGTAAATGAAACAACAATGGTTTCTCTCGGTGTCATTCGGTGACGTTCATTCTTGTGACATTTTAATCTTTGACAGTTTGATATTTTGACGATATTTTTGAATGATTTTTTCGTAAATAGTTGGTGAAAACTGGCGGAAATGCCTTAATTTTTAGAAAAAAATAATTATATTTCTTCAATTTTACTATTTTCCGCTATTTATAAAACGGACAGAAATCTTTTTTTGTGCCCGTGAACAAAAAAAAGTTTTTTGCATCGGTAACAAAAAAAGCATGCTTTATTAATCTGCAGACAGTTACTAAAGTCATGTTTTTGATGAAGGTATAAAAAAAAGTATTTTCCAGCTTTTCTTGGAGTTTTTGATAAAGGTATTGAAAAAAATAGTGTAAACAATTCGCGGCTAAACTGTGATTTTTTTTTGCGTTTTTAAATAAAATAAAAAAAGCATTATTTTACCCACTAGTTGTGAAAACTACTGTTTTCTCTTTTGTGTGTGCCTGTCTCTTTGCTAGTGAGAGTAGTAGCTATATTTAGTACTGCGTAGGAAGGAGAAAAGAGGTGTGGGGAATAACTCTCCAGCCAGACCTTAAAATGACCACCAGCCCCTCAAAGGCAATTTCTGAGTACGCTTACCCCCTTGACATACCTCAACGACTCCTTACACCTAAGCATCTAGCACTAAGCGTTTTCCAAGCCCATGGATCAATGAGAAAGCGACCAGTAGGATTTATATAAACAAAGATTATGAGAACGCTGTAGTCTTTAGACATATTTTAACATTTTTTTTTGGTTTTCAAATAAACAACAATCTTGAAATTTTTATTCATTTGTGGGTTAAACACAATTATTAATCTAATGGTCGATCAAATACCATATTACTATAACGATTGAAAGATATGTTGCCCCAGTTTTCTGACTTGCCAATTGTATATAATTTTTAAATAATTTTTTTTAAGTTACCGAAGTAAAATAACAGCCACATTATATGTTTTGTATTAAATTCGCTTAAATTATGTTGCTGGATGGTTTTCGATTTTTTATAGTGACCCTTTTTTATAGTGACCCTGTAGCAAACGTGGGTTTTCCAAAAAAATCGGTTTCGGTCAAAAAAGTTAATGATCCTTTTTGCCTCTTAGTTTCTTTCTGTCCGCCACTAACTTTCGAGGATCTGGAAGTAGGAAACTTTCGAATTTTTTCTCCTCGCTAATCTTTTTACTGAATAAATTGATTTTATAAAAAGAAAAGACAAACACTGGATGCAGAAGAATTAAGTAAAATTAATGCGCTAAAATAAAGCTAAGTTTTGTTCCGAAGGACAAAGATTGATAGCTAAAATTAAACTAAATTAACACCTATATCTGATTGATAAGTAATAATTTTTTGCATAAATATCTTCAAAGAATGTCTAGCCATTCTGTTTTTATTTAGATTTAATTTAGTGATTGTTGTTTTTCTTTTAGTTGATGTTTAACTGACTTTAGAATAAAATAAATATTTTTTTTATACCTTCATCAAAAACATGATTCCAGTAACTGTCTGCAGATAACTAAAGCATGGCTCTTTTGTTTACCGATGCAAAAAAACTTTTTTTTTTGATCAAGGGCGGTGCAAAAAAAGATTTCTGTCCGTTTTCTACCCAAAATAAAAGAGAAATAGAGGAAAATAGTAATACTGAAAAAATCTAATTATTCTTGCCTAAAAACTAAGCCATTTCCGCCAGTTTTCACCAAGTATTTACGAAAAAATCATTTAAAAACATTGTCAAAATATCAAACTGTCAAAGATTAAAATGTCGTAACAATGAACGTCACCGAGTAAAATACCACATCGCTATAGAAATGATTGTTATTTCACTTACCAGCCGCCTTGATTTATAGTGTAAAGATTGTGTGTTGCGAGAATTGCTCTTCATTCGAGATTTTTTAAAGTATTTTTCTGTTTTTCTTGGATTTCTAGTGTTAACAACTCGCGGCTAAACTGTACTTTTTTTTACTTGCGTTTTTAAATACCTAGCTGCGCTCGTTATTTAAACCAACGCTTGTAAAAAAATCACGGTTTATCAAAAAATGCAAAGTCAAACCCGTTAAATAAAATAAACTCAATCATGCGTTGAACTAATTTTTTATCCGAATCTTATTTCTTCATTTAATAACAAATTTGAAATATATAAGATCCGTTCCTAAAACCGCAATTTTTAGGACCGTTCTTTATCAAAAATATCTGCTAAATTGAAATTATCTCTGTGTTTCGGACTTCCATTGTCTATATTTTATTTATACACGACGTTTCGATCAGTACAATCTCTGATCGTCTTCAGGTGCAAACTATATTTAGTAGTAGTAGTTTGCACCTGAAGACGGTCAGAGATTGTACTGATCGAAACGTCGTGTATAAATAAAATATAGACAATGGAAGTCCGAAACACAGAGTTAATTTCAAACACATCATTGTCTCAAACTTTCAAACAAATCTGCTAAATTGATTGCGCATTCGCCAATAATACATGAACGGGAGGCGTACACGCAGGTGGCGCGGCGTTTCGATGCATTTGTCGCTGCTAAGCGCGTATACTTGTACAGGTAGTGTTCAATAGTTTGTGTATAGATGTCACTTGCATTCCAGGTAAAAACAAGTTTTTATAAACAACGGGTCTTACGAATTCCGATTTTGAAAAACAATAGTTTGACAAATTTCAGGTTTTATTAAAAATGGGTTTTACAAATGACTAGTTTGACATTGAATGAGTTTGATGAACAATGCACGGAAAAAAATCTATTCCATATTTAAGAATAGCTCTATTCTTGAAAAATTACATTTGCTTTAAGTATATTATTCTTAGTATAAGAATAGGGATTATTAAAATTAAGCAATTACCTATTCTTGATCTAGGAAGGCTCTTATACTTAAATAGAAACCAAATATACTTTAAATAAGAAGAGGGGGTAATTGAAATCAAAACCAAAGCAAAAAACAGGTAGTTTACTTGGACTAAAACCAGAAAGTCTTCTTTGAAAGCGAAAACATATTAAAACCAAGTCGAAAAATAACTTGTCACAAGAAAAAGATGAATCTTGAACTAAAATATGTTACGAATTGATTGAATCGTACTTTAAACTTAGTTTATATACAAAGGTTTAATTTGGATCAAGTCCTTTTATTATTGCTATAAAGCCTTAGTTATTTTTAAAATAAGAAGAGCTCTACTAAAGACAAGAAATATCCCAACATCGAATCGCACCCTAAGACCGCTTGGCTAATCCATTATCCCCCTTTGTTGTTTGGTATGGGGGCAACAAAGACTTAATGGCCTTCAGTTTCAGATTTCTATCTTAACATCTATCATTTAATTAATTATTTTAAAGATTCGGATTATTATAAACGCCTAAAAGTTCAATACTTCCCTTATATTAATAGGAGAAACCGAGTATCATTATGTATACCCACGGTTGTTAAGAAGTGTGGATGAAGTGGCGAAAGCACCTTTTCTTTGGCATGGTCTTGACCGCCTCTTTTGCAAGAGCGCTTCAGAGCGAGCTGTCGAGAGAGTCGGTTCGAAATTGTGGTCATAACCTCTCGCTGGCAGCTTGCGGAAGTTTTCGATTGATCATTTTGTACTGAATGAATCGATCAGTGATTCGTTTCTAGAATGATGAAATCTTTTAAATCGATCATGGAATCAATCATTTCAAAGAAAATCGTGACCAAAAAAAAAGGTCTACGCAATGATCGAATCTTTTGAATCGATCATGGACCAAAAAAAAAGGTCTACGCAAGATGCGGCTAAATACGAAATACTCTGCTGACCAAAAAATCTCTATTTTCATAGTTTACCCCGCGAGCAGGAATTCGAATGAACGAAACGATCGACCTATTCCCAACTGATTCAGTGTATCGCATCGCCACAGTGGGTCAGTTAGTGTTGATCCATTCCGATTTGATTTATTCTGTTTTCGTCGGTCATTTGACTCATTTGACTGATTGAATCATATCGAGCAAACATGATTCGATCACTCAAAACTCGCAAGTGATTCAATCATAGTGAACGAATCGTTCCCGAATCACACGTCTCTAGCAGAAACTCGGCACTGGAAGTACACCACATAATCCGCCTATGGAAATGTGAGTCTTTTCAATTTGTATCCAATAATCGTGTTGATTTGATTCTGTTACGGGACTGAATCACCATGGTTATAGGAGAAGGGAGAAAGGTTATTTTGCAAGTGATGAGCTTACGCTACGTTATAGTAAAATAACATTATTATATTAGCATATATTATATATATATGCTACTTTTGTTTTAATTACAATTGGTGTTAAGTGAAATATAAGGTCGGTTTCAGTCAAGTATAAGAACTATTTGAGGTTAGTATAATTTTTTCATAATAAATATAAAATATTATTTGATTGAAGTATAGTTACGCTTGCCTTAAAAACATGCTATTCTTGTTCGAATAGCATTTGACATCAATACAACCTAAAGCAGTGTTCGAAACAAGCAAGGAAAAAATTTGAATTATAGCGTCCGCTTAAAGCAAAAAACCACATTGTCTTAAAATAAGTATAGACCTATATTTGAATTATCATATAAACTACACTTGTCTCAACGCTAGTCATGTATTATATTTAAGAATAGGATATTACTTAGATAAAGAATAACTAGAGTTGAGAATATCGAAGATGAAGCTATTCTTGGATCAAGATTAATAATCCTATTCCAAGAAGAGCTTTTTTCCGTGTGGTTTGATTAAAAACGGGTCTTATAAATTTAGAATTTGTTATTAGGGATATTTTGGAATGCTTATTTGACACTTCGTAGTGGTTGTGGTAATTACTGCGTCTGCGCAATAGCTAAACGTCATTCCGTAGTGGTAATTAACCACTACCACTGCCGTAAGCTACCAATCCATTTCGTTGTGGTTGTGTTTATTTTTCTAGTTAGTTTTAGAGAATTTTGTCGTAGTTGATTTTAAAAATAATAAAATATTATCAGGTTCCAACATATAAAACACTATTTTGTAAAATTAAGCCAATTTTTTTATTTTTTCTCATCTCTAAATGTTTTTACAAGTGACAGTTTTTAATGTGTGTGTAGTGGTAGTGGTTGTTAAACACTACCACAGCGGCTGTCAAATTTGTCAGAATTTTAAGCGTTCAAAAATATCCCTATTAAGTGTGTTTGAAGAAATATAGTTGGGAAGGATAAAAAATTGGTTTAACAAATTGCACTTTTTATGGTGAAGCGTTCTTATGATGAAAATTTTTATCACATACGGTCTGATAGATTCCCGGTTTGACAAACCATAGGCGTTCGTTTTGTTATGATTGGAGTAGAGGTTTTTGAATTACAGTGGCTAAAAAGTGAGCGAAGTAAAGACCGACAGACCGACAGACAGAGCGACGGCACGGCGTCTGAAAACGTGGTTCCGTGTTCTATCTGGTTCGAATCCAATTCGTAGAGATTGTTTAGCCGGGGCAGTAAAAATAATATTCTATTTTAATTAAAAGTACACGAATTTCATTTATATCTCAACTCAACTACACTCAGGAAACCATCCCAAGTGAAGTGTCCACTTGACTTTTTCTGTTAGTGGTAAGTGAAGTTTCTATTAGCCCCAAGTGACGGATTCAATAGCTGCAAGTAAAACGACCTACTTAGACCCGAGTTTGTTAACTCTGAGTGATTTATCTACTTATCAATATGCGACAAGTCACTTAACTTTCCCTTTGCTTAGGGTTAGTAAAATTTTCTACTAGTTTATTAACCCTTAGTGATTTATCTACTTACCAATATGCGACAAGTCACTTAACGTTCCGTTCCCTTAGGGTTAGTGAATTTTTCTGCTAGTTTGTTAACCCTTATTTACTTACCAATATGTGACAACTCACTTAACTTTCCCCTCACTTATGGTTAGTAAATGTTTCTACTAAGGACAAGTGAACCCTACCAAAAAACAGCGTCAAAACTCCTAAAACCTGTTCAAGTCTTCATCAGATATTAAGAGATTTGATTAGCTGGACAAAATTTCACCAGCTAAATTTTTGCGTCATGAAAACTTGTGAAAATTAATCAGCTTTTACCATATTATCACAAGAAATAATTTTTGATTCTCAAGAATGGATAAGATTTTAAGAAATCCTATGAGGGATGTTTCATAAACCGCATCAAAAACACATTAAATCTGGTAAAATCTTGTCACATTTCTCCATGAGATTTGATACGGTATTTTTGTCAGGGGAAATCTTGAAAAATCATGCGGAAAATATATTCTTCCTAGTAATAATGCATGCCTATAATGATTTGTCAACGTATTGCCATCATAAGAATTCGACAATCGATCGATTGTGAAATAAGTACAAACAACTCGAAAAAAATCGATGACCGGAAACGAACCGGGTAACCGTTGGTTTAGAGATGATTGTCCCTATATATCCACCAAATGCGAAAATTCTCTGATTAAGCTTTAATCGCGATTAACATTTTTCAGTCGGGCATAAGAATCCGCCAAAACGATCATATTCTGCAGTTTTAACCTATTTCTTTATAAGCAAAGGGTACAGTGAATAAAGCATTAGTCTATGAACCTTTAGATTGTCGGTTCGAACTTGTAGCACTTCTTTGGGGTTTTTGGTGATAGCACATGGTATTTGGAGCTCCAAAATATATTTTTTATTTTATTTAAAGACATATTTTAGGAGTTATTCTGGTTTGGCGCTACTACAGATTTACTAGCGGTAAGTAAATACTTCACTTACGGTAAGCGAAGTTTCTACTTAGGGTTAATATGTTATTTTATAACCTTAAGTTCACTTGTCTCATATTTTAATGATGTTTCTACTTGGGGCTAATGAATTCTTACTTAGAATTAGTGGATATTTTTTCAGTGTAAGCTCGCCCTGTAAATTTCCTCCTTCAACCTGAAATGTTCAGTTTTCCGGTCTAATAACGTAATTAGTTCATTTCAAAAACCGCTATTTCTATCAATATTTTTACTGAATAACGTTAAACAAGAACAAATGTTCCAAAAGTTCTCGATGTTGTCCAAACTACAATTGGGTTTCAAAACGGGGTCATCGAAAATAATTATGCTAAATGGTAATATAAAAAGTCAATATGTACACGTTTCTAGGAATGTCTAAATGTAGAGATAATATATTAACACGTATAATGCGGGCTAGCTCCGCCTTTGCAACGACCGGTAGCCCCAGTGAACTCAACCACGTCACTTTTTGGTCGATTCCAAGAAAAAAAAAAAATATTTTTGTATTTGGACCATCCAACACTATTATTTAAGATAAAAATCAAAATCTTCCATATACATGTTAGAGAGTAACACCCTGTAAACCTGTAAAAAAATTCCAAAATTTCTCAGAATTCAAAAAAAATACATAAAAAAAAATAAAACGTAAAATAAAGCATTCAATTTTAAGTAAAAAACGTCAAATAAACCTTTTTTTGATACCTTCATCAAAAGCATGACTTTAGTAACTGTCTGCACATAACTAAAGCTTGGCTTTTTTGGTTACCGATGAAAAAAAACTTTTTTTTTGATCACGGGTGCAAAAATGATTTCTGTCCGTTTTTTACCCAAAATTACAGAGAAATAGCGGAAAATAGTAATATTGAAAAAATCTAATTATTCTTGCCTAAAAATTAAGCCATTTCCACCAAGTATTTACGAAAAAATCATTTAAAAACTTCGTGAAAATATCAAACTGTCAAAGATTAAAATGTCGCAACAATGAACGTTACCGAGTAAAATAGCACATCGCTATGGAAACGTTTGTTATTTCATTTACCAGCCGCCTTAATTTATAGTGTAAAGGTGGTCTTTTGCGAGAAGTGCTCTTCGTTCGAAACCCGGCTAGCTGCACGGATATTTTGTGTTTGTCTTTAACTTTGCAAAAACTTGACTGGACCTTGGCATTGATCCTATAATGGATGGAAAGTCCCAGTAAAAAAAAAAGAACAAAATATCTATTTTTTTAAGGCTAGCTGGTAGAAAAAGAACACAGCTATCTTTTGCATTTGTCTTTTATTGTTTTTCGGTAAATTCCTGGCAAAACCTTGGTGCAAATAAAATTGTATGTATGTATACTGTGAAAAGTGTATAGGATACAAAAAGTTTAGCGAACATTTTTTGCTCAACATAAGATTTTAAACAACTCTTATCAATCTAAACTTAAAAAAAAAATCCTAACAAACTAAACGTGCTACAAAAAAGTTTATTCAACATTTTTTACTTAAAATTGAATGTTTTAATGTATTCTATTTTTATTTTTTTTTTAATTTATTTTTTTATTTTGAGAAATTTTGGCATTTTTTTAAAGGTTTATAGGGCGTTACTCTCTAAGATGTACAGGGTGGGCTATATTCGCTGGGATTTGGGGGTTTTGGGTACTTCTAGGCAAGATAGCCAAAAAATAGTAAGCATGTCCTGGGCTCAATTTTTGAGACAAGCTTAAATACGAAAACTGCATCTTGATATGTTTTACCATTTCAATATTCCTATAAATAACGAAGTTATAGACCCCAAGTCAAAATGCAGACTTCAAAATGCCCCCTTAGCTCGGAAATGGTAAGACACTTCACGATGCATTTTCGTATTTAAGCTTGTCTTAAAAATCGAGCCCAGAACATGCATACTATTTTTTGGCTATCTTGCCTAGAAGTTTCCAAAACCCCCAAATGCCAGCGAATTTATCCCACCCTGTATATGGAAGATTTTGATTTTTATCTTAAATAATAGTGCTGGATGGCACAAGTAAAAAAACACATTATTCAGGAAATACAAAAAGTGAAAACAAGTGTGCCTATGCACGGCCCAAATTCAAACTTCTTTAGCTAAGAGTACACTAGAGTTTTAATCTTTCAGTGTCTTTATTTTTTACCTTTTCACGGAAGTTTTAAACTCTAGTTTGCTCTCAAGTTCAACATTGTCTATACCAACTTCAAATAACAGGTAAACAAGTAAAAAATAAGGAAAATGGAAATTCGAAACTCTGGTTTACTCTAAAGTTTATCATTGTCTACCAAATCCAAACAACGAAAAAACGGTAAAAAATAAAAAGAATGGAATTTTAAAATTCTGGTTTGCTCTATTGTTACCAAAGGGATTGTTTATTCAAAGCAGCACCCACTCGTAAAATAGTAGGCAATATAAAAAACGTAATTATATTATATGTAAAAATAATTATTTTCAAAAGAAAGAAAACGATACAAAATTTTGTATTTTTCTGATCCTTCATTCTTCCAAGACTTACAAAGAAAATACTTCACTATTTTTTTTAAAATAAATAAAATAAAACACATTAAATATTTTCTTTTAAATTTATTTAGAACATAAGGATACACCTGCTAACCTATGTATTGATAAATCTTTACAAATTCTGGTTTAAAAATCAAAACACTTGGATCTCTGTGATGCGCATACGGTACATAATCAAAAAATGTTATGTACAGGGTGGTTCAAACTCGAGGGGTTTAGGGGATTTGGGTATTTCTAAAGGAGATAGCGAACAAATAATAATATACATTTATGGGCTCGATTATTGAAAAATTATTAATGTTAAAAACCACACGTGTAGCAGTATATCAACCCGGTCTTGAGAAACAGATACTTTTTAAATCGGTGTAAATTGTTTTTCTTTGATTATTATAATTTAAAGCAAAATTTATTTGTTTTTTCTGTTACTTGCGCGGATGGAAGCAGGTTGGGGTCTTCTGTGACCTCAACAGGGCGTTCGACTGTGTTGACCATGAGGTGCTGATCTCCAAGCTAGAAACCTACGTTATTAGACGTGCAGCTTTATCACGGTTGTCAAAATTTATAAAAAATAGATGGTAGTACATTGATATTTCAGGTGTCACATCAAGCGTCTTGAAAGTTAATGTGGGTGTACACCAAGGCTCAATATTCGGCACATGATGTTCATCTTATGTGTTAATGATACTACTGATAGCTTAGAGCCAGTCTCTGTTACCGCACAATTTGCAGATTACCAATCTAGTGTTTTTTAGCATAAAGACAACAAAATACTAAAATCAAAAGTTAACAGAAACCAAGAAATTCTTATGGAGTGGTTTAGTAGTAATTCACTTTACTTAATTATTACTAAAACCAATTTCATAAGATTTTGTAACCCACCAAATGAAAAAGACTAAAACATTTGCATCAAAAATGAGACACTGGAACAAGTTAAAAGCAATACATTTTTGGGGTAATTATTGACCATAATCTTAACTGGCCTGAGTACTGTGAATCAGTTTCAAGCAATTTAAATTCATATGGTTTCATGATGGGAAACTTAAAAATTATTTTAACAGAAAAAAAAACTATTGTGTGTATATTTTCCTTTATAAGGTATGGAATTTGCCTCTGGTCTTCCCTCCTGTGGTGCTAGTGCAGTGTTTAAAAGTCAAAAGAAAGTAGTTCACTTTATGGCTGGTAAAAACAAAACAGAGTCTTGCCGCTCTTTTTCAAAAATATAACATCTTAGCCCTGGTTTCAACTTTGTGTTTATGACTTTAAGAAAAAAACTATGAAATACTCTAAATAATAACACACATTGCTTTAATACTCAATTTCACAATAATTAATTATTTTCGAGTACCTTTTAACCAGCTTAATCTAGGCAAAATATCTCCAGATTCACTTGAATTAAAAATATTCAATCATCTACCACAAAAAATTGAAAATGCCAATTCCTTAAATAAATTATAAAACGATCTAAAAAAGCATTTATTAGAAAAATGTTTTACACCGTGGAAGAATTTTTTTGTGCAAAATAATATTCACATTTTGTTTGTAAACGTTGTGTTTGTTTTGAACTAGGTTTGTTATTTACTTTTTATATTTCTTGAAATTTTACAACTTTTAAGTAAAATTGTATTTTTCCTCTCTATTTGACCTTTTCCATACATGCAATATTGTCTTACGGAAATAACAGGTATTGTATTGTATTGCATTGATACCTAATTTATTGTTTTGGTGTTATTTAATACCCATTTTTATTCTCTTTACTTCTTATTTTTTTACAAAAATAATTTAAAAAAATAATAAACATATAAATATAAAAAATAACATCATGCATTTTTTTAAAGGATATATCACGCTGATTTTAATAATCAACAGAATCACTTGGTGAAGTATCTAAAAAACTAGACGTTACAGATAAAATCCATTTTGGCAAGTAAATTCTACTTTACATTATCTATAAAAAAGCAATTACAGCAAAAAGAAAATTTCATTATTAAAAATTTATATGAAAGTTTGAGGCAATGATGTGTTTGAAATTAACTCTTTGTTTCGGACTTCCATTGTCAATATTAATTTATACTCGACGTTTCGATCAGAGATTGTACTAATCGAAACGTCGTGTATAAATAAAATATAGACAATGGAAGTCCGAAACAAAAAGCTAATTTCAAAAATTTATATGCTAAATTGTAAAATACATATTTTTCGAAAAACCCCCGTAGATCAACAACGGTTTAACATTGACATGTGATTTTCAACATTATTAATTTCTTAAACCATCCAATCCTCTCGAATTTGGATTACCCTGTATAGTTTTTGCAACATTTTGGAGAGTTTTGAATTATATTAAAAAAAGAAAACCGCTTTAAAATGTAACGCGATGTTTGTGTTTTCTTTTTTATGCGGTAACTAAGTTTTGTAGGTAAATTCTTAGGAACATCAGCTAACATAACCATAATTTTATGACGTTAACATCGAAAAAAACTCACAAAACTAAAAATAGCTACCTATTATTATAGACGTGCAGACTGAGCGGAAAAAACACATTTACATACCAGACATGATGTTTAAAACGACGCGCCGCGACGCCGATGTAGGGAATATAAGTCTGATTTATTAAGGATTCACCGTATATATAGGTTAGTAGGTATATGAACATAGGTAAAATACATTTACACATTACAAACATCTGTATTTATCACACGCTAAGATAAACATTTTAGCATTTATAAATTTACAAAATTTTAAAATTCGTAATTTTTATAACTAGGTCACAAAAGTATTTTTGTGGTTTACATCAAGTCCAATATTTTCAATAGATAGAGTCCTTAAATGACATTTATATCTGATAAAGAAAATGTCAGTTAGGGACTCTAGATACCGAGCTAAATGCACTATATACAGGTACGTTTACAGCACATTCTAGGAACATTCCTCGGCTCTACGCACATTCATAGAATTGTGAAAGGACTAGCTTAGAGCAAAGTGTTTTCACATGATTAGAACGTTCTTAGAATGTGAAATAATTTTTTTTCGAACATGAAAATAATTTTTTTTTGGAAAAATAACTAAAATGTTCCTTAAATCTACTAGAGAAACGGCTGAATATATTTATATAACAATTGTGCATATTTTGCGAATCACTGCAAAACCTTTTCTGAATATTTTTATTACATTTCGCTGAATCTTAAGAAATAATTTATAAACATTCTAGGCCATTTATTTCTTTACAATTTTCAAAAAATTTGTAACATTTTTTAAACTTTTATGACATGACACCATGACTATATTACAATCAAAAGTCAAATAATTTTGGGTTACGTCCCTTGGGAAGGGTGGTAACCGAATTTTTAATAGAAAAGGGGAAAATCTAAGCACTAAAGAACGCTCTTCATTTCCAGAAAGACAAAGCATTGGTTTATTTAACAAAATATTCGTTTTTAATTAAAAGTAAGTGGTACGAAAACAGTAGTAGCTTTAGGTTTGAATTCCGAAATAATATTTATTGAATTTAAAAACTGACCCATTATCTTACCTTTATTCTGCTGCTTTTTAAAATATTTTCTGGTACAGATTACCTGTGACCTATTTAGTACAAAGGGTATCGAAATAATTGTTTTTTTTTTTTAAATCTGCAGCTATTTTTTTTTTGAATATGTATATTTTTCGAATATCGTTTATACAGACCGCTTCAAGCTACTGCGAACATAGGGGGAATCAAGTCCAATTTACTCTCCGTGCCGTACGACCGAGGTGGATTCGAAGCACGCTGCAGTGTTATCTTTTGGAAATTCATTTTGATTTTATTATTTTGTTTTATTTCTGCCTTGCTCGAGAAACAGATGGGTAAGTTCTTAATTGAAATAATACATTTTTAAAACCAAAAATGGATGTCTACGAAGTTGCCGAAAAAGTGCAGATGGTCAAATGGTCAAATCGTCATAACCCAACACACGTTCGATATTGGTCGAGGGAAAATTTGCATTTGTATTTTGACGTAATAACACAGTATCCCCAAAAACTAAATGTTTGGGGGGGGGGTATTATAGGGGAACACGTAATTGGGCCATTTTTTATTAACGGCAATTGCAATTTGAATGGTCCTAGATACTTGGATCTACTGCAGCAGCACATTATTCCAACTGCTAGGCAGTTGTTAGGTGTAAGATTTGGTGAAACATGGTTTCAACAAGATGGTTGTTCCGCTCACAATATTGGCCTTGTTAGGGAGTATCTTGATAATGTATTTTCTAATCGGGTTATAATTACACGGGGAACTATTTTATGGCCAGCTCGATCTCCCGATCTTGCTCCTAATGACTTCTATCTGTTTTTGAAGAAGCTTTTCAAATTATCACCCCTAACATGCTTGGAAACGTTAGAAGGGGTTTTTATAGTAGGCTCGGATATTGTCTAGCGGAGCAAGGAGGACTTTTTGAATATTTGCTTTAATTTGTTTTTGACTGGGAGAATCTTTTTGGTTTTTAGAATGTATTATTTTATTTTGAGAACTTGCTTTTATTTTGTTTATCCTTATTATTTTCATTGTAACACGTCGTCACTGATAAATCTGAGCAGTTGACAATAAAACGCTCTTATTTATCAGTGACAAAAAATAAGAAAATTACGTTATAAAAATTTGCGTATTTATTGACCAAATTCCGGTTTCATTGACTACGCTCCACACAGCACCGTGGTTAGAGGCGTACTAAATACCAAAGGAAAGTCATGCAAGTGGTGATCGCAAGCCTGAGTATTGGTTGCTTCACTGATAGGCGTGCGGTGTCTCTGCATGTACGTACACTGGCAAATTAGACTTCTTCCGCCCTATGTTCGCAGTAGCTTGAAGCGGTCTGTATATGCCTTTTAATATTTTCACAGTTTGTTCAATTTTTGTTTTCAGTAACCGCAGCAAGGGTGAAATTTGAAAAATCCACTAATTCATAATTGTGAAAATTTTCCTCAAAAAAATAACAACGCAATATCTCTCGCGGGCATTTCAACAAACTTTGTGATTTTGTTAATTTTGATAATGCTATATTTTTTTGTAGCTTTATTTATTTCCTTTTAGGGTTTCTATTACATATGAAAAAAAAATGGGGCGGGGCTATGCTAGAGAGGTTCTTCTATGGTAGTCAAAAGTTCGTACGCATATTAGTCTGGAAGATGAGAAGTTTAATTAAGAAAAAATAATAATTAAGCAGTGAAACTTGGCATGCATAATAAGTGGACCCTTAGATAATTTTTGATAAATGTTGCTAACTGAAAAGGGCTCCGACCTAAAATAACAAAAGTTGTTAAAGGTTTAGTAATTATGATGGAGCGTTGAAATTTGGCACAAATGGTCACTGACTCCACAATTTTTTTTTGTCGTGTGTTACTTATTCAAGATCTCGTGCATAGGATCCCAATTCTCGACGTTAAACAAAAAAGAAGAAAATTTTAATAACAGCCATAGAAATATCAGATTAGAAACAAATATTTGTCGCTATATTAGCTGAAATTAAAAAATAAAAATTTTTATGTAGAGGGCCCCAATTCTTGAAGTTTTTTGAAAAACCAACAATAAATATCACCTAAAGCGTAAGGATAGATTCATGGAATTCGGCACAAATGATCACTGGGTTCTTTAGTACCAAATATTCTAAGACCATTTGCAAAGGACCCTTACTCCCGAAGTTAATTTAAAAAAATGTACTTTGAACGCCAAAAAACTGCAAACCAAAAATTCGTGCTTTAGTAAAACAACTTTTGTATTATTGACGGCTTTATTTATTTAACAATAAGTTTTAAAATTATTGGACATTCTGCTCATCTACCTTAATAATTCGAAAACATATATTTTATTTAACTTTGAATAATACGATATTGGGTAGTTTATCTACACGACTAGCGCTTTACCTTAAGAGAAAAGAGTATTTTCTTCTCTAGGGATGAAATATTTTTCTAGAAGAGTAATTTCTTCTCTAATATGCAAAGATTTTATAATAATGCTACAAAATGACACACAAGATAGAATAGTTACATAAGTCATTTAATTAATCTTAAATATCTTTATTTTTAACAATACAAAAATCGTGCAGAAAGGTAACTGTTCAGCACTAGTGCGGAAAATGTCAACATAGAAAAAGGAAAATGTTTGTATATAACAAAAAATTAAATTACAATTTTTTCCAAAATTTATAAATTTAACACTTAAAATAAAAATACCAGTGCCCCCGTAGTTGTTTGTATAACCCGATAATAACTATCCCAATCAAGTTAGCCCGGAAATAATCCAGAGATGAGAAGTCTACGGGGCAAACGCATCGATTGCGTCAGTAGTGAAAGCAACTGACAACCATCAGACAACGAAAATTTAGGTTTATGTTTAATATTTTTGTTTACTTTTAGAAAAGGGTTAGCTAGTGTTTCCCGTAATTTCGTATCAATAGAAAATTAGATTCCTCTAAATTTAAACATGGACAAAACAAGATTAAAAAACAAAAAGCAGGATCATTGCAGCAGACTCCCTATTTTTGAAAGAAGTTTGGATTATCCCAACTTCTTTCAAAAATAGGGAGCCTTTATAGAGGACTTTAAAATGACAGTATGCAACAAATAATGTTTACTTTTCTACTAAAATACGACCTGTTAGTTTGCTGCTTTTAACATTAAAAGAACATTTTCTAAAACTATCTTCGGGAGTAAGAATCCTTTGCAAATGGTCATAGAACATTTGGTACTTAGGGACCCAGTGATCATTTGTGCAAAATTCCATAATTCTATCCTTACGCTTTAGGTGATATTTAATGTTGTTTTCTTCAAACAACTTCAAAAATTGGGGCCCATTACATAAAAGTTTTTATTTTTTTAATTTAAGCTAATATAGCGAGAAACATTTGGTTTTTTGTTTAACATCGAGAATTGGGATACTAGGCAAGAGGCCTTGAATAAGTAACACACAACAACAAAAATTGCGAAGTCAATGACCATTTGTGCCAGGTTTCATCGTTCCACCATAATTTCTAAACCTTTAACAATTTTTATGTTATTTTCGGAAATAGGAGCCCTTCTCAAAAACATTTATGTTAGCAGCCTTTATAAAAAATTATCCAAGGATCTACTTATTATGCATGCCAAGTTTCACTATATAATTATTATTTTTTCTTAATTAAACTCCTCATCTTCCAGACTAATATGCGATTTTCGTACGAACTTTTGACTAGCATGGGTATAAAAGAACCTCTCTAGCATAGCCCACCCCAATTTTTTTGCATATGTAAGAGAAGCCCTGAAAGGGAATGTATAGAGCTACAAAAAAATATAGCCTCATTAAAATGTCACAAAGTTTGTGGAAATGCCAGCGAGAGATATTGCGTTGTTATTTTTTGGGGTAAATTTTTACAATTTTTCAAATTTAACCGTTGCTGAGGACGCTACTCAAAAAACAACAAGATTAAAAGGCATATTTAACCGTTATTCAAAAAATATACATGACAATAAATATGGCAACATATCTAGAGGCAAAAAAAAAATAAGGTGCCTGATACTGCACATTTAAAAAAGAAACAAACAATTATTTCGGTACCCTTTGTGCTAAAAAAGCCACGGGTAGCGTAATCTGTGCCAGAAAATATTTTAAAAAACGGCAAAAGAAAGGTAAAATTATGGGTCACTTTTTAAAGTTAATTAAAGGAGAGTAACTTGCAAAGAAGTTAAAAAAGGTGAAACTTTAATATTTTTCCAAAACGAGACGCTAGTGTTTTTGTACCACTAACTTTTGAACAAAAACTAATACCCTGTTAAATAAACCAATAATTTGGCTTTCTGGAAATGAAAACCGTTCTTAAGTGGGAGTCTTAATTTTTGATGAAAAACTTTAATGCTTAATTACTAATGCTTAGATTTTCCCCTTTTCTATTAAAAATTCGGTTACCGCCCACCCAAGGGACGTAGGCCAAAATTATTTGACTTTTGATTGAAGTATAGTCATGGTGTCATGTCATAAAAGTATAAACAATCTTACACCTATCCTAAAGGAGCTTCGTATAATGTAAACCTAAAACTAATCTAGGAGCCTTGTTAGCAACCACGAAATTATTTTCGGTATAGTAGATTTGTAGGTATTAGTATGAACTAGCAACTGACTGAGATTCAGATTTACAGGTGCATTAGTGAAGAAGGTATGAGGGATAGTTTAAAAACACATTTTAAACATATGTAATTTTTTATGACACACTAGGGTACGTTGCCGGAAGGTCAACATATGTGCCAAGTTTCTTTGCTCTAGCTTAAATCATCTAAATTTTAGAAGGAATTGGCACACTAACAGAATAAAACAGGTTTCGTAAAATATCAGGAAGAGAAGCTCTATTTATATTTGCGAAAATATACAGAGTATCCAATTTAAAAAAGTAACATAACATAACATCCTAGCCCAGCTTACTTTTTGACTGGCGACATGACAGGTATCCAAAAAGTTGTTTTTTTTGTAAACCATCCAGGTCATATAATTTGACTTAGCCAGTGGCGGTCCCGGGAGGGGGGCAATCGCCCCTCCCCCTTTGCCTCAGAAAAAAGTAGACAACAAAAATGCTGGTGGTAACCATGAAGTCTTTGGAGAAATAACGAGAAATTGCAGAACGTTTCTTAAAAAACATGCTAGAATACCTCCACAATATTTTGGGATAGACACAACAAACGCTCTGCGAAAACCACGATATTGGAAATACAGAAGTGAAGAACAGTATTATAGAGTTTCTATTTACAAACAAGTTTTGGAGAAAATCATTTCGGACATAAAATCAAGGTTCAATAAAGTATTTTTGACCTGAACATATTCCTACCAAGTTTTATACAACGTGATGTCAAACTCAAGGCAAAATTAACTAATGTCGTTTCCAAATGAGGGGTCCACGGGAGAAAGGCGAAATGTCTCATTTTTTTCAGTTTTGAGTTAAACACGGCAACAAAAAGGGAAGGGGGAAAAGGGAAGAAAAGCGAAGCATCACAGCGTAAACGTGATCTGAAAATATCCTGTAGAAGGAAAAAAGGCGTGTAGAGTCCATGCAAAAAAAATAATTTTCCCGTGGACTCTTTAAATACTATAAACTGTTTGATAAATCCAAAACAAAAATTCTTGAACTATTAGTGGAGGAAATCAGTATTTGGAAACAATATTGGTCAGAAGCAGGCAAAAGCTTAAATAAAAACATATATGATAACGTTTTTTTGCCACTACGTAATGCTTCGTCAGAAAGAAGCTTCTCCTACCTCAGAAGATTGAAAATATAAGTACTTAAAAAGACTGACGGAAATTCTTCTGTGAGGCTTAGCATTGCTGCATATCAACAGACATATTGAAATTGACATTGAGCGAG
The DNA here is from genome assembly GCA_963921995.1 of Oxystoma pomonae. Lineage (NCBI taxonomy): Eukaryota > Metazoa > Arthropoda > Insecta > Coleoptera > Brentidae > Oxystoma > Oxystoma pomonae. The sequence continues at coordinate 110,482,289 of OY998164.1, forward strand.
TTATTGACCGGTTTGCCCAAAAAAAAACCGGAAACAAACTTTTTCTTGAGATAGGCATCTTATATTATTTGAGATATTGCAATATAAAAGGTAATGCTTCAACTCAAAAAGCTTCCTAGACCTAAAAAAAAAGTATTTAGCTATTAGGTTTTGTTTGTGGTTTGTTTCTTATCTATGTGTTTTATAACTGAAAAATTATACGCAGTTACTCAAGCGCGAATTTCAAGGGGGTAGGGGGGTAATTACCCCCACCCTGGATTTAAATTTTTTACGAAAACATTTACAAAATCAAAAGTAGGCGCAATAACACCTTTGATATTTACGGTATTCGTTTAATTTTGTGTTAAATATGGAATTTTTAGTGTCATTTTCTTAAAAATTTTCGCCTGCGGCGCTATGTTACCGTTGATATTTACGATTTTGGTTTAATTTCACATTTTTAATGCAATTTTCTTAAAAATTTTCGGCCCATTTAAACATTTTTTAAAATAAAAATGTATGAAGTACATAACCTAAAATCTGAGTACCGCCCGCCTAGATTTCAGGCAAAATCCAGGTAGTTACTAATTTTTGTTATATATATTGATATCCTCCTCATAAAAGCTATGCTTTTATTCCAGTTTTTTTTCGTATCGATACCGCCTTCCCCCTTTTCAAATGGCTGGAACCGCTACTGACTTATTTGCATCTTTCGGTTTTTTTAGATCTTTAGGGTATCGATACTTTTCGGACACCCTGTGTGTATAATATATTGACTTTCATAAAATTTACACCATAAAATTGGCAATGTGGTACTGTATTCAAAGCAGCATTGTTTTGATTTGTTGCTCTTATATTCCTAAATCTAGCATTTCGCAATCTAACTGATATTCCGTAGTTGTTAAAGAATCATCATCATAAGCGGTATAGTCCAATTTTTTGATGAGCGGACTGACGTCATTTTTGCCTCTGAGAACGTATTTCTTTGTTGTCAACAGTTTGCATGTCAAATAATTTGTTGTTGTCAATTTGAAGTAACAGTTGAAAAAATCCACAACAAGACTTTTTTTTACATATTTACTATCGCTGTCTAAAACAATGTATGAAATAGAGATCAAAAAAAATTGGACTATATCAGTGGTTTTAATTAATCGTGTTTTATGCGAAGTACATTTATAAATTTCTTTCAGTAAATTTCACTACGACATCTGCATAAAATAAGAGTTTAACCAGGCAGACTTAATGCCCAGCCTGTAAACCAATTTTTTAAACAGACTTCCTCGAGTGTCAATGGAATATTATATTTGTAATAATTTCACCAAAAGGTTTTGCATAAATCCAACGGCGTGCGATAAAATTTCAAGTAAGGCAAGCAATTAACTCTGTGTTTCGGACTTCCATTGTCTATATTTTATTTATACACGACGTTTCGATCAGTACAATCTCTAATCGTCTTCAGGTGCAAACTACGAACGTCGTGTATAAATAAAATATAGACAATGGAAGTCCGAAATACAGAGTTAATTTCAAACACATCATTGTCTCAAACTTTCAAACTAAGGGAAGCAACTTTTTAAAACTTATTTTATTTGTAATGTAACTCAAATGCTCCAAAAAGCTTTGGAGAAGTTTATTTTCAATGAACAAAAGCGATACTTGCGAAAGTCTCTTCTAACTTGTTTTTAACGAAATATTTATACCAAAATGGGAATACAAATCTGGGTTGTACCGACGTCGCTATACGTGATTTCCATAGAGGGAATACAGAAATTTTTAATACAAACTAAGTCGTGCTTAGTGCAAATAGCTCAACGCCAGGACGAAAAGCTTAGCTAATATTTTTCTCCAAATTTAGGTAACTCCTAGGCTTTGATTCGAGACTTTTGACTGAGAGAGAGACTTTGATTTGAGACTTGTGCGAGCTTGAAAACCAGGCTGAACAACAAAAATTACCAACGCACTTCACTTTACTCACTCACATGACCAATGCAGGGCCGAAAATACTCGATCGCCACGAATATTCTCACTTTTTCAATAAAACATAAGACTTTATTGGCGAAAAAAACTTCACCATTCTTTTTAAAATATGCCTAAATGATGTATTTAGGAATTTCAACAATATTTTATGGCAAAGGTCATGGGATTTCATGATATTTCACACAGAAATACAAAATTTCCGATTGGCTTTATTATTTATCCACAACTACCGCAAGGAAAAGATGGCTACGTCAGAGAATTCCAATAAACTTGACCGATTTCTACTGAAACACCAGTTTTATTTTTTAAATCTGCCTGATCATGAGCCCAAGTGAATTTTTGTTAACTTAATCGGTCGCCCGTTCTGGCAAATGGCGAAATCTTGGTTTCATCTACAGTGACGCCACTGCAAGATATTAGAGGTCCCAGCCGTGTAAGTTTGACTCGATCTGGTGGGTCTGACCGCTGGTGGTGCCGGTGTTTGGTTGACTTAATCTGTTTAGAGAACTTTGCTTCCAAAAAAGATTCCTCCGCTACGTCTATCTAACATAGAAACAAGACCAAGAAAGGCGGCAGCAATGAGTTTTAACGAAATGCCAAAACTTCCATCCTGCAAAATTTTGTGACAATTTTTGCACCTTTTCCGTCTTTAATTTTTTCTTCCGTTTTATGTTTTGCAACCACGTTTATATAAGACGCTAAGTGAATGATACACAACACACAACGGTTTATGGCCTTGTTAAGGTAAGTTTAAAGTTGAGCTTTCTACCCATGCCGACTGGATTAACGTGATTTTTGTGCGAGCAATTTGATTCTTTTCTTTTAGAACGTAGTAGAATATCTGAATTGGTTTTTCTTTGTCATTATTAGTTATAACACAAAAATATACCGCACGCACGAAAATACAAAAAGAAAGTCTAATTTTCACTATTTTGGGTTAGATTCCATACTCTAACATTAAAAAACCGTCAGGTGTAGGTCAAATATCATCACCACATACATTGGGTACATTTATTGCATCTCGGACGTGGGACGGACGTCGTAGTTTTTACTGATTGCAGAGTTGGCAGCAAAGACGTTGGACCGTCGTCTGAAACCTTTACTAACACAAGTACTACAAGTTCCGACGTCGGGCTAACGTCTTACTCTGTACTCCATGCCGTTCTCCTTAACGACGTCGAAGCGTTGTCGGGAATTTGCACTAGACTACACAAAACTGCTCAAAACGTTATCTCGACTACTTACGTCCGTCTATACAAGCTAAGATGTCGTAACAACAAAAGATAAAATATAATCCGTGATTTAAACCACTAAAGTCGTCAACTGACTATACTTTATAGTCCCTCTGACGTTGGATGCCGTACAAAACTAGTCACAAGACGGAAAATGCTATTTGGGTTGTCCTCCTCGCAAGTCGGAAATTGAGCGGAATCAGAGCAATGACGTCACAGATAAGTTTTAGGGCGCTCCACAGCCGATTACGAGCTTTCATGAGCGCTCGTTCAACTATTTGTCCAAATACACGTTCGATTTGTTCTCAGGTCTGTTTTAAGGGTTAGAATTGTTTAGAAAGATTTTTTTTCAAAGTATATTTCTGAAAGAAAATGAGTGGAAACAGAACCACAGGAACTATAATACAAATTTTTAGTGAGCTGGGCAATCCGTGCATTGAAGAGAATAGCCATATTCTTGTCCAAATCCTATAAAGAAAGGAATTATTCATTTGATTGTCTTTTGTGAGAAACCAGAGACCAGAGACCTATCTTCTGTTAGATACTTCGGCAAACCCTGTCCATAAACAGAAAGATTATGCGCATTTGCACGTTTCGACATATGCATCAACATCAAGAAAATAATGGCTATGTTAATTCAATAGGTACTTAATTGTGTGTCAGTGTAGTTGGAAACTACGTTCTTTACATAATTCATAATTTTAGCCTGTTTTCCATTTGGCTTACTATTTATATCGCAATATGTCATACTCAACTTCCTCCTCTGATGAAGAAAAGGGAACAAGTACTGATTCTACTTCAATCATCTTCCTTTTAATATTCATTTTCTAGAATTTCTCAAATCAAGTTCGAGCAATCCCGCTTGTTTCAGCGATCAATAATCTTCTTCTTCAAGTGTCATGCTCTCTTCGAACGTTGGCTATCATCAGCGCGATCTGTACCTTGTCCACTGCTTTTCGGAAAAGTGTTGTAGTGCTAACACCATACGATTGTCTAAGATTTTTAAGTCATGATATCCGTCTACGACCCGGACCTCTTCTGCCTTCAATTTTGCCTTATATTATCAATTTTAAAAGTTTATATTTGTCATATCTCAAAATATGGCCAAAACCTTCATGTTTTAGTTTTTTGATGGTAAATAAAACTTCAAAAACTTTATTTATTCTAAGCAAAACATCCATATTAGTTACTCTGTCCATCCAAAATATCCTTAGTATTCTACGATAGCACCACATCTCGAATGCTTCTAACTTTTTACACATGGCCTCAGTCAGTGTCCATGTCATAATATAAGATGCTAAAAACATAACACCCAAGCACACGAATTCAAAGAGTGGTATTAAGATCGCGACTATACAACACCGATTTTATTTTGATAAAAGATGATCTGGCTTGTTCAATTCTTGCACGAGCTTCTTGCATGTTGTCCCAGTTCTCATTGAGGCGGCAACCCAAGTATTTGTATGAATCCACCCGTTCGACTTGCTGCCCATTTACTTCTAACATGCCTCTTTTGTTCTTTTCATTGGATATGACCATAATTTTGTTTTTCCAACATTTAAGTTAAGCCCGAATTGCGAACTTTTGGCAGCAATTTGATTCAACAACTCTTGCTGGCCTTCCAGCGTGTCTGCTATTATTACAGTGTCGACGTTTATGACCCTCTTCGCAGTTATGAAGCGCATTCTCTATTATTTTGTTGCTATAGATATTAAACAACAGCGGGATAGGATAGGGAGATTTTGGTCAGACAGTTTAACGGCAAATTTCGTTACTTTTATGGTTGCGCCTGACAGAATAAAGGCAAGGGTAACAAAGGGAAAAAAAAACCTAACCAAAATCTCCCTAATATACGACCTTGGCGCACAACTCTTCTAAAACCAAACAGTTGGCCGTCAACCTTTATTTGAGCAGTCTGATTCCAGTATAGATTAGCGATTATCTCTAGATCTCGGTCATCTATACCAACTTCTTTTAGCGATTCTATGAGCTTTTCGTGTTGGACTTGATCAAACGCTTTCTCGTAATCTATGAAACAGCTCTATGCTGGCACCGACACAGCCCTAGACAGCTGAACTAAGACTTGAATGCTAAACAGGATCAATAATCGAACACACAAATCTTTTTTCGATTGATCCGGGAGCACACAATCCTTTTACTTAACTGTCCAACATTTTTAGCATTATTCTCGTCAGCTGAAGTTGACAGTAGAGCGTTAATAGACCAACAAAATTGGTGATACCGTAGGCAAAATCGCTTACTTTTTTCCCGAATCCAAAAATAACCGAACCGAAATATACGTTACTTACGGAGGCTTAACTGGACCCGCTCGATTATTTGTTGCAACCAACCAAATTTATTTATGTGCAAAACTTGCAGCCGGTGTATGGAAATTTGTGTTTGTGGTTTAAAAAACTTTTTTTAGCATCTCAATTACGGTAATACAGTAAGCAAATAAGGTGACGATATATTTATGGTCTTTAAACTCTTTGGTATTTGCATGTGCAAGTTCGTATTGTCTTTCATATCGTACGACTTACGTACACTGTACAGGATGTCCCATTTTCGATGGTATTCTATGGGAAACTCCGTTGTTATTGAAGATAAGAGACATGCGGTTTTTGCGTTACGGCCTTACTTTTTTGAGCTTTAAAAAATGGTAATGACCAGTAATTCTGTGCCTACAGAAAAAAATTGAAAACTGGTCTTACCAATTGATGATATATCCCTTAGTTTAAAAGGTAATTCAATTCTGTAAAGATATGTCTGTGGCAACCTTTTTCAAAAAATACAATGGTCTTTTTAAAATTTTAATCCGACGTTTAGTTTTGTAGTAGTATTGTAATAGTAGTAATGTTTTACTTTATATTTTAATTTCTTTCTAAGTTTTTTTGATAATCAAATATCATTTTTTTTTTATTTTGAAGTTTCGATCCCGAAAAAAATCATCTTTAGTGCATTTTCTTCTCGTACAGCCCTGCCCATTTTATTTATTTTTTTTGAGACCATTTATGTTTAACTACAATGTAGTGGACCTGGAAATTCAAGATATATTATATGAACATACCGGGTGAACCGAAAAAAGCAGACAAATTGTTTTTTGCTATAACTTTACAAACAATTAAAAAAACCGTATTGATAAGACAAATAAGCCTTTTAAAAAAAAATAAATTCGCTTTGCCGAAATATTTAAATCCAAAATGTCGCATAAAATGAAATGCGCAACTTTTTTCAAACTTGTCTTTTTATTTAGGTATAAATGTTACTTTTCGACACACAAAACAAAGTATTTAGAAAATAAAGTCAACATATAACAAAAAGAGTTTAAAATAGGTATTTGATTTTAGCCGCCATCTTGGATTAAAATATGGCGGCCAAGCGATTTTTTTTTGTCTTCCCGTTATGTTCATAAAATATATCTTGGTTGTCCAGGTCCACTATATAGTAGTTAGATACAAAATGGTCTAAAAAAAAACTAATATGGGATGACAGGGACGTACCACAAAAAAAATGCACTGAAAATGATATTTTATTATCACACAAACTTAAAAAGAAACTAAAATATAAAGTAAAACATTTTAGTCCGTATTTAACTTTTTGATCTTAATTATGGTATCTATAAAATGAAACGTCGGATTAAACTTTCGGAAAGACCATTGTGTTTTTCCAAAAATGTTGCCACAGACATGTTTTTACAGAACCCAATTATCTCTTAAATTAAGGGAGTTATAATCAATTGGTAATTTCGACCATCTTTCAACTTTCCCCTGTAGCTCAAAAACTGCAAGTGGCAGAATAAAACTGTTAATACCATTTTTTAACGCTAAAGTTTCTCCCCAGATTTTAAGTATAAAAAGTACAACTTGCAAAGCCTTTTTGTTTAATTTTTTAATATTTTTCCATAGTACACAGGGAAAACTAAACATCAGAATTAGCTGAAATTTTGCAGGGGTGATCATTTTTAAATACTTAGTAAAAATATCTGAAGGATTTTTCCAAATTCTCAATTATTTTTTCTTCAAAATAAAAGCTCTGGTGCTGCCATCTATCCCAAAAGCCTCAAAATAATTGCGGTTTAGAACAAACCCGATTTACAAAAAAAATAGAGAAATACAAACAATTTCCTCTATATTACATTTTTTCTTTTTAAATTTCCTTGCTTTAGCGAAAATAAAAACTAAGTTTTCTTTTTTCTAAAAGCCTGTGTACTCCGGAAAAGAAAACCGATCAATCAATCACACTTCATTGAATTTAGGAGACCCACGCAGTTCAAGTGTTGGCCGATAGATCGCAGAATTTATACGATTCTATGGTAACGGCAGGTGTTTTGTCAGCAAACTTCAAGTCGGGCCGCAGTGGGACAAAAAAGTATTTTTACGTTTTCTGACAGAAAATCATTCTGCGTGTGCGGTCGCCCACCGAAAAAGGTCTTGCGCTGCGCGGGCATTACACCAAGTCTATCAAAGAACCAAGAGAACTTTACTGGCTCGCTGGAATTACTAGGAATGCGCCTAGAAACAGTCGGCGCCCATAATCCCACATAATTTTCTTTTTATTTTGATTTAACCATTTCCTTTTAATTCAAATTATTGCGGCATAGTCATGTGCAAGTGTACTAGTGAAATCTTGGAGTGCAAAGGGTAGATTTTAGAACCTCAGTTTCAAAAACACCCGGATACTTGAGTACTAAGAAAACAGGTCAGTGAAGCTCCATTTAGAGGTTGGAAAGACTCTCGCTAGTCGTCGACGCTCCTGTTTAAAATATAATACAATTATTTCGTCTAGCGCCAGTAGCCGAATTTTAAATCTGCATGCTTTTAAGTTAACCAGTTGTCGGTATCAGCTAGTGGGACTGTTTCCAATTCAATTATAAATGTACCTGTAAATGCAACCTTAAACATTACACCCAGTTACTTTAATACGTAGTTGGGTAGCGTTTTATTTATTTTATTATTTTACTTGGTTTTTTAGCGGCGCTGAACGCGAAAAGCCAAAATAATTAACCTAACCCCAAATTTTTGACCCGGTGCTAAAAACTTTCTGGTATCTCACTGTGGACAAACATAATTAAAGTCTCCGCGTTGCCATGGAAAACAAATTAAATTTCGTAAAATTTTGCAAAAAAGTCAGGTCGACATAGTAAAATTGATTTCCCGTACAGTGTTGTTAAAAACAATTCCCCAGATTGTAACAACGGAGTTTCCTATTGAATCCCATCGAAAATGGGACACCCTGTACACAACGATAGCCGCTTAAACGTGCAAATAACCTATTCCAGTGATAGCTTCCACGCTCGCCAAAAGTACGCGACCGTAACTCGATGCTCGATGCATTCGGAAGGTTCAGTGACCTCTCGGCGCACACGAAAGCAGGCATACTGCTGCGCCCGGCTCGGCGTAATACGCCGCGGCGAATTATATAGTTGGGCTATTATTGAATCAAACCTTGATTTTCGACATGACGGGTTGAGCTTTGGCACACTAAATGTACATGTCCATGTCCATGTTGACGGTGGCAACACTGTCAGAGTGCGAGGGGAGGGTGTTGACTATGACGTTGCCTACAATCCCTCAAAACTTTTATATGTTGGTCTATATCTCGACAAACAGTCGCTGTATTATGACACAGTTGGTTTTGTTGGATTCATTATTGGTTCACCCCCTTCCTCCAGCGCACATGCGTGCTAGGGACTGAAAACAGACGAGAAAGGGCGATTTAACGTAAGCGGCACCCTTGAGTCTGCACAATTCCTGTGTATATGTGGGCGTGCAGGGTGTGCGAGGTTGGGTTTGTGGATGTGGGTTAGCGTATATGTGTGTGTAAGTGTACCGTTTTTGTTATTTAATTATAAAATATTAACAACTTTATGCCTAATCACATATCTGTTGAAACTAAGTGCAACCTGTGTAGACTTTTCCAGTTTCCGATACAATGTTTTTTACTCCTACTTCAAGAGGGAATCTCAATGTGCTCCCCGATGGACATGAAGTGGGACTCGTAAGTACTATTATCTATAATACAGTTTTTAATGTCTGTAGCTAAATATCTATTTGTTTTCAGATATTCAAAGAATAGTCTTAAAAATACCAAGAGATAGAAGAGCTGTTTGTGTAAGAAATGCGTGTTGCTTACGACAGCAAAACAAAAAGTGGCAAGACTTTCTGAGAGACACTGAAAACAAGAAAGAATTTGTCGAGTTTCTCATGGAGGACATTCCAATGACTGGAGACGTGACCTGGTACTCTACAAAAGGAACGAATGTCGTGAAGAACTCCAACCGGGACAACCTAAGAGGATTAGCACCATGTAATTATGAGGAGCCGACACTCAAATCTACGTGCACGTCGCAGAGCCTGCACGTGAAGTCCGTGCGAAGCTAGATAATGGTCTACTCATGTGACACAGATATCGTCATTCTAGCGGTTTCTGCTTTCGTACAGCTGAACATATCCTTACAGGAGCTGTGGATTCGTCATACGGCCACGCATTGCCGTGTTTTCACGCATTAATCAGCTGTGATACAGGTGATGTCATGTATACAATTGGTAAAAAACCTACGTGAAAATACCTCACACTAATTCCCGAGGCGTGGCAGGACCTGCAAGAGCTGTAAAACGGAAATGTCGAAAGTGGAGAAATTTGTCATATCCATGAGACACAAACTTCAATTATTTAAATATATATTTTTTCGAGTGTCCAGTAAGAAGCACGAATCCATACCTCCTACTGCTGATGCTCTGGACCAGTAAACACGAGGTTTGGGGACAATTACTTCGGACTATGCAAGTACTCCCGTCTCCTGCTGACTGCAAATGGAAATTGCAAGGGAGTGACTAGGCAAAACGATGGATCACACTGTTCCTAAACACATTGTTAGTTGTCAATGCAAAATTGCTCGTGTGAAGTGCAGCAAAGAGGGCGTGGATTGCGTTATTGACTTGTGCAAGTGCATTTGCGTTGCACCCGCTTAAAAACTGTTAAGTGTTTATTGAAGTAAGAAGTATTCAACACGTATATCTATTTATAACCAAATAAAAATATGGGAGAAACTAATTTTTGTTACTTGCTACGACGCACACACGCGCGTTTTCACACGCCCGTCCTCATACGTGCGTCCTCACACGCACATCATTTTACACACACACACGCAAAAATACACAAAAGTTTGCATACTCAACTGTGGCGCTTAAGAGAAATCACCTTTTCTCGCCTGTTTTCCGCCCCCAGCGCGCATGTGTTCCAGAGAGTGGCGAACCAGTAATGTACCCATATGGCATCAGGTGTGCTGAATCCAACGAGACCAACTGCGTCAGCCTACAGCGCCTGGTTGTCGAGATATGGACCAAAATAGAAAAGATTTCGGGGATTGTAGGCAACGCTATGGGCAACACTGTCCGCTCGCAGCCTGACACAGTTGCTTTAGGACATGTACATTTAGTGTGCAAAAGGTCAACCCGTCAGGTTAAAAATCAAGGTTTAACCTGAAATCGTTCACTAACGTCCCCACTAAGAGAACCTAGCATCGGGGATAGCTTCTTTTAAATTTTTCTAAAGTAGTCAAAGCCGCGCGTAATGGATACGCGAGCAGACTTTCTGCTGAGACTCGGTAAAATATGATTCAAGGACGCATTTGTTATGGGCTTAAAAATTAAAACCATTTTTAGCATTTTTAATGCAATCCAATGTAAATGTTTCCTATTTAAAAAATTACATTCAAGAAGATGATGTTTTTCTAGCGGAAGCTCTGCTTCCATTGCTTCCATGGACTGCACGCCGCTGCATAAAATCAGACTATGTTTTACCTACTTTTTTAAAACCTACTAAAAACTAATTTCTTTAAATCACACACACAAAATCATTGTAGAAGACGTTATAAAGTAATATTTGGTCGAATTGTATATATATAGAGGGTGATTCAAAATTCAGTAGCAAGATTTTATTGGTGTATTTTTCAGTTCAAAATAAGAGTTTCTTTTCTTATAAACATGTGTCTGCAAACGCTTCGTGACCAATCTACAGAGCGTTAAAGTTTTAAGATTTTTTTAGTTTTTTTCTTTATAACTGTTGCAGTTTTTGAGATATTTATATCAAATTTGAAACATGAGTTACGTTTTAGGGCTTGCATCATTCGATATGCCGAATGATTGTGATTTTTTACAGGGAGATTTTTTCAGGAGTCAACCCCGGTTCTGCCCCATTAACTTTTTTTTAGTGCGCCGCTGGTGGATTTTGAAATGGAAACGGACTTGAAGCTCACTTCGGAAAGATGTCCTAATCGTCGGTTTCCCAACTATAGAAGTTTTATAAATTCCCATCAGCACCTTTGGGAATATGGCAGATTTCAGACTCCAAGACACGATGCTGGTAGACCGAGAAAAGCACGAAACCCAATAATAGATGAACAGATTATAAATTTTATCGACGAAAATTCTGGTATCAGTACTCGACAAATAGCGCGGGACTTGGATGTTTCCCAGTCAACTGCCTGGAGGGTTTTATACGAAAACATGCTATACCCATATCACATCTAGCGCGTCCACGGCTTGCTTCCTCGAGATTTTTCACGACAATTGCAGTTCTCAAGATGGTTACTGCGCATACTGAGCTCGTCACCAGGAACAGTTCAGCGTAAACGTATGGGCAGGAATAGTAGGAGATACGTTAACTGATCCTTTCATCTTTCGTGCCTTTACAAGTTCGTCAACGAATATGGTTTATGCATGATGGGACCATGTGTTTCCCAATCGGTAGACTATTAGAGCAGGTCCAATTGCTTGGCCCCCACGGTCTCCAGATTTCAACCTGCTTGACTTCTTTTTATGGGGACATTTAAAAAGTCTAGTTTATGGTGCAGAACCAGTGCCTTCCGTGGAAGTTCTTACTGAACGAATTATGGGTGCCTTCCAAACCGTAAGGGACACCCCCGGAATTTTCCGTGGGGTACTGCAGTATATGAGAAGAAGAGGGCAGGGATGTATTGCAGAAGTAGGAGGCCATTTCTAGAACCTTTTGCAAAAAAAAAGTTTATTATGTTTTTATTTTTAAGGTTATGTTCAAAGAAACTTTATAATTAAAGATTACAGCCAAATAAGTAGCTTTATTTCAGTTTTAATTAAATCCAGTAAATTACAAAAAATATTTTTTTTTTCGCTAATGGACGCAGAAGCGCAAAAATTCCAGGAGGCAAAAAGGTTTCTAAAAAAAACAAAGAATTAATTTCGTATTTCAGAATGTACCAGCGGCGCACTAAAAAAAAGTTAAAGGGGCAGAAAAGGGGTTGACCCCTGAAAAAAATATCTCACTCGGCATATTGGATAATGCAAGCTCGAAAACGTAACTCATGTTTCAAATTTGATATAAATATCTCAAAAACTGCAAACTATAAAGAAAAAACTAAAAAAATCTTAAAACTTTAACTTGACACTGAATTTTGAATCACCCTGTATATCCACTTTCAGCCAGCACCTTCCGTTTTAGTACCCTTTACACGTATGCTGCCGCCATTTTTGACACTGTTGATATTTATTACATTAGTTAATTGTCCAAATGGCCGCCACATACGTTCAAAGTTCACTAAAACTTTCTTAAAATTTACACCATTGAACTTGCAATGTGGTTTCTGGTCAAAGCAGCATGATTTCGATTGTGTGCTGCAATGTTCCTTAATAGCTAGCACTTCGTTAACACTGTCAAGTCCGAGCTAACCGTATTACAAGGCTGATAATCCGTAGTTGTTAAAAAATCAGCCTTCGACGCGGTTGACCTTTTCCTTGTATTTTTCTTTAAGGATAATTTTTGAGTGTTGGCGGTGACGTCATTTGTTCGTTTTTCGATGCACAATATGTCTTTAAATTCTTTCCAGAAGTTTTCGTTCAGGCATCCATATAAAATTGGGTTTGAGCAGGCAGAAGACATGCCCATCATGTGACATACTGCGTAGGTTACCTGTAACAAAGAAAAAAACGTTTTTAATTGGGATTAATCACGGTAAAAAATGAAAAGTTAGTTACGTGGCCCTCTATCCTAATAATAACACAGACCCCTCAAGTAAGGGACTAAAATGTCAATTTTTGTCCCTAGAAGCTAAAAATGGCACTTTATTCTTAGGGACTAAAAATGGCACTTTATGTCCCTTGGGACTAAAAAGGACACGTTTAGTCTCTGGGGGCTTAAAATTAAAATCCAGATAAGACAGTAAAATCAAGAGTAGAATTTAGCGTTAAAAATGGCAATTTGTAAGATGAAACAACCATTTGGAATTGTTTTTCGTTAATCTTCTGCGATGTTGCGGGCAGTAACGTCTTCATGGCTTCCGCTATACCGTCGTCGATGGCCATTATCTTATTAGCTCATAAAGGAGCGCCGTGGATTTAATAAATTTAAACTTCAATAAAAATGACAAGTTTTTAATAAGCAATACAAAGCTAAGAGCTTTCTTGAAAACCCATTAATGCAAATTATTAATTATTATCACAAAGACTCTTTCGCCCAGTAGTGCCAACATTTGAAGAGCAGATTAAAATTTTCTTGTTTAGCGAAACTCTAGCAAATGGGTGTGTCAAACTCAGTCAACTTAATGAAAACGCAAGTTTATTAGTAGATTTTAGCTAGGAAAAGAGACCAATGTATGAGAAACAAGAATTTCCATAAAAGGCAATTTGATGATTAGGAGTAGTTAGATTCAGAATGCTAAGAATAAAATATCTCAAACCCTTTAACTCTGAGTGGGTAATTACTTGGCACTCATTAACTCGTTCAAAATTTAATGGCCACTGACTGTTATCAGGAGATTTGGCTCTTGAGTTATTATACAGGGTTCCTAAGCAAATCCTTAGGGGGCCAAGCAGCCGTGTATAAGACGCAGACAAACGGAAAAGCACATTAGGCAGAAAAGGATGGGCATGGGGCGATGTTGTCACTACATCTTACACGTAGTAAATCCATTCCAGGTTGTTGTATTCTAATGTTTTCCATTTTCCTACCTTTAGGACTGGAATAAAAATTGTTTTTGCTCGACTTTAATACCAAACTGATGAAAGATATCGTAAAAAAAAAATATTTTTCGGGTTTTAATTTTGTAACCATTGTCCTTACGCACTGTTTACAGGCTGGGGACTGAGATACATGCAAATGCCTAACCTAAAGCGTTCATACACGGCCGGAGAAATCGACTGAGATATTTCCGTAGAAACTTTATCAAGCAAATAGGACGGGTTGACGCCTTCGAACGTCCAACCCGGGTTTTGCACTTTGATTCGAAATCAAAAAGGAGGAACAGTCAGATGTGAGGCCGTGCACAAATTACGTAACGGTGATTTTACCAATTTTTGACCCCCTCCCTATGTAATGTTTTGTAACGGTTTGGCGCGCCACTCCCCTAATATTACGTAACGATTTACAGACCACTACCCCCCCCCCAAAAAAAAAAACTTTTCACTTATTTTCATTCCAAATTTTCTTAGTTTCACACAAATGCAAACGCTGTCGAAAACCCCCCTCCCCTCTACGTAACGTTTTGTAACCCCCCTCCCCCCTATGACCATTACGTAATTTGTGCACGGCCCCTGTAGTCCCAGTGGAGGAGGGCGAGAAAATTGATATTTTTTTCTTAAAAATTATACTCTTTAGACCTATTTCTTTGCGTTCCCGAAATCCTATCCCCAAGGAAAATCTTCTTCTTGCGGCGCCCCGGGGCGCCGCGAGAAGAAATTAGGGGCGCCGCCAGGCGCTCCTGATAAGCTAGAATTTGAGTTACGTTTGGCAACGCCGGCGCCGCATCTGCTTTTAATCGAGCCTCGAGCCCGAGAGAGCAGAGCAAGTTTCTAGAATTTCCAGAACCCCGTATTCGACCTGCATATCGCTCGACGAGAATTTTCGCGAGCGCTCTTTGACAGTATTTAAGTCGCCGTAGTCTGCTTTGCTACGTTAGTTTACTGTAAGAGGAATTGTAAGCGGTTGAACTGTTATGATAAATAGAAGTAGTAATAGAGAGTTTTAGTAGTGACACAAAGTGTTGTGATTTACGAACTCCGGACACATAAACGTTCCAATATCGGATCGGTTGCTTCGTTTTTTCGTAAAAAGTTAGTCACAAGATGGAAAGATTTTTATTAAATAAGGAAATTGATAGATCGAGACAGAGTGAGAGTAAAAAGAAGGAAACATTGCAAATACGGTGATAGCAATTTAAACTTTGGTTTTACTTCAGTAGAAGTAAATCATGAGGAAAGACTGCAGTGTGTGCTCTGTTTGAAAATTCTAGCGGTCGAAAATATGCTCCCAAGTAAGCTAAAACGACATCTCGAAACCATTCATCCTACGGTAGTTGGAAAGTCACGCGAATTTTTCACAAGAAAGTTGCAGAATATACAAAAAAAAAGAACGTGTTTACTCAACAAACTTCAGTACCTAGCAGCGTCCTCTGTCCTCTTTTAAAGTGGCATACAGGGTGGCGAAGTGCAATAAACCTTACACTATCGCAGAAGAACTTGTTTTACCGGCTGCTGTAGACATGTTTACCATTATGATAGGAGAATCGTCGGGAAAACTAATTTCAAAGTACCTTTATCTAGCAGCACTATTAGTCGAAGAATCCATCATATAGCTGAGGATCTTATTGATCAGTTGATGGATAAAATGAAAGGCAAGGAATTTGGTCTGCAACTTGATGAGGCTACTGACAGTAATAAAGATGCACACCTTATTTGTTACGTACGCTTCCTGGATGATAATATTATTGTTGAAGACCTTCTTTTCTGCAAAATTATCGATGAAAGCGGAAAGGCTCAAGACTTGTTTCAAATTCTTGACAAGTTTATAACAGAGAATAATTTAGATTGGGAGAAGTGTCTTGGAGTTTGTACCGATGGCGCTCGATTAATGTCTGGCCGTTGTGGTGCATTGCAAGCACTTATTCGCAGTAAAACACCGTATGCCATGTTGACCCATTGAATCATTCATAGGGAAGCACTTGTATCGCGCTAGGAGTAAAAAGAAGGAAACATCGCAAATACGGTGATAGCAATTTAAACTTGTCTTGTCGTTGGGCTGTGAATTGAATTTGGTTATGGAACGTATCATAGGCGTAGTTGACTACATCAAAACTAGGCCGCTAAAAACCAGACTATTTAAAAAAATTTGTATGGACATGGGAGCTGAACACACTGCGCTGCTATATTACTCCAGTGCACGATGGCTTTCATGTGGAAACTTCTTATCCCGTACATTAGAGCGATATCAAGAAATACACATTTTCCTGAAAAAGGAAGGTCATGGAAGCTCCAGATACTTTAAGGGTCCCGACTTTTTGCTAAAACTGGCATATTTGTGCGATATATTTGACAAACTAAATGCCTTAAATCTGTCTCTCCAAGGCAATAACATGCATATCTTGAAACTATCAGAGAAAAGTGCAGCATTTAGGAAAAAATTGCAGTTGCGTAAAAGAAAAACTAATGAAGATGGGGTTTCAGACTGTTTTCCAGAATTGCATTAAATTCTCAGCTTCTAATGAGCTCGTTATCTCTTAAGACTTGCTGTCACTTTTCACCGATCACCTTTCGAAACTCTCGGAATGGTTTGCAAAATACTTTACAGAGGAAAATGTCGAAAAAATTGCATGGTTTCAAGATCGTTTTCATGCACAATCTCCACCAGAATTCACTTCACTAGTAGAAGGAAGTCTTATTGAACTCTCTTGCGACAACAGCCTAAAATCAAAATTCGTTTTTTCTGATTTATTGGAGTTTTGAGTATCCCTCAAAAATGAATATCCGGTTCTAAGTTTAAAAGCTTTGAGTATTTTAATCTCCTTTGCAACATCCTATTTATGCAAAGCAGGATTTTCAGCTGTAGCTGTGATTAACGCAAATATCGTTCAAAGATCAACGTGGACCAAGAAATGAGAGTAGCAGTGTCAAGCCTTATTACCCGCTTTGAAAAAATGTGTGCAGATCACCAAGCTCACCCATTATACTAATTTTTTTTTCTTCAATAATAATGTATTCTTATGTGTTAGTTTCATAATAAACCTATATGAGCGTTAGATTGGAGTTTAAATAAAGCACATATTTTATACATTATACATATGCAACACTTTGTTGGACACAACTATATATGCATATTACGAGTAGGTGCGCCCTGACAGAATACTAAACCTGTAAGTGGGCCGCAAACTGAAAAAGTTTGGGAATCACTGATATACAGAGTGGATTCTTTAAATGAAACGGTTTAGAGAAGAGATAAATTTAAAAAAAAATATATTTTGTCGATTGTTTTGGCTTCAAAATAAACTGCATATTTCTCTATTAACAAACTCACTGAGGTCCCAGTGCCGACCAACATTTTTTTCATAAGGAGCTACTACTTCTGGCACATTTTTGGAAAGTTTGTTAAAAGAGAAATTTCATTAAAAAATTTTTGTGACATCTATCAACTCACGTGTCCAAAATTTTTAAAAACCTTTTTTTTGTCAGTTGTTTTAGCTTTAAAATAAACTACATATTTCTTTAATTACTAGGTGGAATAAAGAAACTACCACACAAGCATATTATTGGCTTAAAATTTTCGACACACTAATGCATTAAATTTATGTTACCTACTCGCGTGCGTAAATGCAACTTTACAGGGCTCATTTGCGTGTAGAAAGTAGTACTTTACAAGGCGCGGTGCCGTAAGGTAACTTTACCGCACGCGGCTTGCTTTTTTAAACAATAAAGCTGAATTGAATTTAATTTAATTTTTTTCAAATTTGCACTCAAGATGAAACAATATTAAATATAACGAAATACAACCCAAAACCAAATAAAACGTTTTTACTTAACACGGCTTTTGCCCCACCAGCATGCCATTGACACAACACCGATTTTCTCTTATAATTTCTATGCAGCTGTTTTAAAACTGTATATTATTTCTGAAATATTATAATAAATTTGCATTATCTTACATTACCGCACGGTGCGCTGTAAAGTTTAACTATGTAGAATCTTTGATTTACTACGATTTTTATTATTACAAATCAATAATCGCATATATAAACATCTCAAAAGGAACCTTATTAATGTCAAGTTTACAATGTTACAATTTTTTGCATCAAAATCAACCATATCATTTTTGCTAAAACTTGCATTCATTGGTTTTCATATTTTACGAAAATACACTCTTTGTGCGATAATTTTGATGCACTTTATGCAATTATCAATTAAACCGACGATAATCGATTAACGACGGCGCACTGTGGGCCAGGGATCCTCAAAACTTTAAATAATTCAATTTCGAGTAATTACAGTGCATTAATTTTTCTCATGCCAAAAACGTTCAAGCAGGCCATGAAGCTTATAAAAACAACAGAAATAATTTTGTCAGTTTTCATGGTGAGACATGCTGGTGCGATAGACATCGGTAAGTTTCATTATTTTTGTGCAGTGTATTTTGTTAATAGGGACCTATTTGGCGTACATTTTCGCGTTGTCTTATTAAGGCAAATTGACATTTGACATTTATTAAGGGAACCGTAATGAAGTACGGTGTTCCTTTAATTCGATACAGTTACAGCTTATGGTGGGTTTGTTTTTCGACACGACTTTTTAATATTCTTTGCATTTTTAGTTTTTTTGTTTATAAACAAAAACAGTCTTGTGGATTTTTAAAATTTATGTGAAAAAATTAATAAATTGAAGAAACCTAACAGGTTGACGTTCAGCTACGCTAAAAATCCCTACAAGTTTAAAAATTTTAAGTTAGGAATTAGGAAAAGTAATGCGACTTCCAATAACACTTTTTTTAAAAGTATGGTTAAGGTTCAACCTAAATAAAATACGGTTTTCCTTTATTATGATAAAACCTTATAAAGTAACGCCCAATAAGTCCCTAATAAAATTGCTTAAATTTTAAACGGTACTGTTAAAGGTGAATTAACGTTTTGACAAATATTATAGATGCGCCATGTGCAAGAAAGTACGGGCTTGAAAACTATATAATTTTTCTGGATTTCTTTTTGATTTTATGACAAAAATTAATTATTTAGTTAATGCTTGTAAAACAAATAATAAAATGTCACTTGAATATTAAATGAGAGATTTCTCAAGAGCTATATTTTGCTACAAGTTTTTGTTGATGCTGTTAAACTATACAGTTCTTAAGCTTTCTTGCGCCGAACTAGGAAAAATCGCAATTATTGGCGCACGGAAGTTACATTTTACAAATTTATATTACAATTTGATCAAAATATTGGTATGTTTTCCACATCATATACAAGATATTCTCTCGTATATTCTTCTTTTTATTTAATAGAGCATGTTCTCTGTTCCGACAAAGATCGCGCGGGATATGGGCAAATATTCGTTAAGGGTACATTTTGAAGATTTTTTTCTTCCAAAACAAAATTTGAAAATAGGTCAGTTTTTTTTAAGTAAGCTGTTTAATGACAAATTATGGACCGGTTATCTCAAACTCAGAAGAAAGATAGAAAATATAGGAAATGTGGTCATTACCATAACTCTTCTTCCAAGAATTGGTTTTAGCTTCATTGTTATTATTATTGTAAAACTATATCAAAAAATTGTTTTGGAGTTTAAGTGGCTGAACTGGAACGAAAATTTTTTCTGGAAGATACTTGAATTTTTTTATGAAGAAGTACTGTAAAAAAAACTTCTATTTTTAAAATCATAGTTTATGTTTTTATAACTCTTTATTTCTTTTCAAACTTATAATTATAAAGCCCCTTTTTTCTTAAAATTGACAAGGAAAACAAAATGGGAATATTTTTTGGCATAAGATCTGGTTAAATTAGCTATGCCATAAGAAGGAAGAAAAGTTATGGTAATGACAGTTGTGTTATGGAAATGACTCACTATATACAAAAATCTTTATTAAACATGTTTCAAGCAAAAAGAAAAAAAAATCTAAGGAAACAAAAAAATAAACCCTAAGAAAAAAACAAAATCTTAAAAATAAAAATGTATTTAAATAATAGCAATCAAACACTTAACTAATCAAATACGTCTTCTTTTAAAAAAGTAATCATAGCTTCGTCTTCGCATACAAAGTGTCGTTTGTTACAGTCTGTGCGGACTTTATTTTGTCGTCGAGAGTGGAAGGCCAACAAAATTTTCCTCCATCTATCTTAAAGGCAAAAAACAAACACCTATAGTTAACTCCATAATGCTAAGTCATTACCTTAATGCAAAAACACCAGGAAGAAAATTATAGTAGTAACAAAAAGTGCTATTATGGTAATGACATTTGCCTGTTTGGCCGATCAACAAAAAAAAGGAGGTTATGTTATAAGAAAACATGGTCATATTTTTGTTTGCTTTCCGAAGATATATAAAAATAAAAACAAACTGGACACCATTGTTGTGACATAAAGTAAGAGTAGCATATTATGGTAATTACAAAAAAATGTGTCTGCAAAAAAAACTTGCCTTTTAAACTATTTTTTATTCGGCCTGCCACATGCACTATCTCTCATGTCTATCGTCAAACTAAATCGTAACGCGTTCTAACATGACGACAGATTCTTCCCCCACTAAGATTATCGTGGTAATGACAATATTTTTTTTATTTTTACAATTGCATTTGTTTTTAAAAAGTGATCACTTTTAAAAACGTGATTTTAACTCCACGCGTAAGAAAAATATTTACACATATAAAATGTATGCTATTTTGCAACAAGTGGCATAAAAGAAGAAAATTATAATAAATTGAAATCGAAAATTTGGTCTGGGGACACGTTATGGTGTTGACATTTGACCCCTTTTTTCCAGTCAAACATGGAAAAATTTAAATATTTAACAAAAAATTGAGATAAGCACATGTAGGCATGATGTATATATGTACCATAAAATCCAGGTTGGGGTCAAAACCCTACAAATTTTAAAGGTATTAGCTGGGGACACAAAATGTACACTTAACGGATATATGCCGATATATGAAAGAAAAAGATGATTGATTTTCGATATGTATTAAATACGATATGATCTATACAGACCGCTTCAAGCTACTACGAACATAGGGGGAATCAAGTCCAATTTACTCTCCGTGCCGTACGACCGAGATGGATTCGAAGCACGCTGCAGTGTTATCTTTTGGAAATTCATTTTGTTTTTATTATTTTGTTTTATTTCTGCCTTGCTCGAGAAACAGATGGGTAAGTTCTTAATTGAAATAATACATTTTTAAAACTAAAAATGGATGTCTACGAAGTTGCCGAAAAAGTGCAGATGGTCAAATGGTCAAATCGTCATAACCCAACACACGTTCGATATTGGTTGAGGGAAAATTTGCATTTGTATTTTGACGTAAGAACACAGTATCCCCAAAAACTAAAGGTTTGGGGGGGGGTATTGTAGGGGAACACGTAATTGGGCCATTTTTTATTAACGGCAATTGCAATTTGAATGGTCCTAGATACTTGGATCTACTGCAGCAGCACATTATTTCAACTGCTAGGCAGTTGTTAGGTGTAAGATTTGGTGAAACATGGTTTCAACAAGATGGTTGTTCCGCTCACAATGTTGGCCTTGTTAGGGAATATCTTGATAATGTATTTCCTAATCGGGTTATAAGTACACGGGGAACTATTTTATGGCCAGCTCGATCTCCCGATCTTGCTCCTAATGACTTCTATCTGTTTTTGAAGAAGCTTTTGAAATTATCACCCCTAACATGCTTGGAAATGTTAGAAGGGGTTTTTATAGTAGGCTCGGATATTGTCTAGCCGAGCAAGGAGGACTTTTCGAACATTTGCTTTAATTTTTTTTTGAATGGGAGAATCTTTTTGGTTTTTAGAATGTATTACTTTATTTTGAGAACTTGCTTTTATTTTGTTTCTCCTTATTATTTTCATTGTAACACGTCGTCACTGATAAATCTGAGCAGTTGACAATAAAACGCTCTTATTTATCAGTGACAAAAATAAGAAAATTACGTTATAAAAATTTGCGTATTTATTGACCAAATTCCGGTTTCATTGACTACGCTCCACACAGCACCGTGGTTAGAGGCGTACTAAATACAAGGCGAAAGGCGGCGAACGGCAGCGAAAGGCGATCGGAAGCCTGAGTGTTGGTTGCTTCACTGATAGGCGTGCGGTGTCTCTGCATGTACGTACACTGGCAAATTAGACTTCTTCCGCCCTATATTCGCAGTAGCTTGAAGCGGTCTGTATGTCTTATGGGACAAGTATTAATTAAAAGGTAATTCGACCTAGATTGGCAATTTTTTTCAATTAGTTTTGACAAATTTTATACAATTTTTGTATTTTTGAAAGAGTAAAACATATATATTTTCCTACGAGCGTGCGGTAAAACGCTTTTCTCGCACTCATTTCCGTGCGTAAAATGCCACTTTTCCGCACGCCGTGCGTAAAAAAGAATTTCCGCACGCCGTGCGTGAAAAAAATCGTTCGTGAAAACGCCGGTGCATGCAGAAAAGTATAACTTTCCGCACTTGTTAGAAAAATAACTATTTTTAATCACCTGACATTTTTTCAAAATGTCATATTCAAAGTTAGTTTTTATGGTGCTAGTAGATTTTTTGTTCTTTTTGTTGAATCATTTGGGCTTTGTTGTTTTACATTTTTAGGCTTGTGTCTGAACTGCATAAAACAGAAATAGTCCGGTCATTTTGGAGGCAGACTCGGACAAAATTAGTTACAATCTAACTCTGCACATTCTGCTTTGACAATCAGATTTGCAACTGCAAAAAAATAATTTTAGGATGAATTCTGGAGCTATTTCCTTTAAATTATGGATAGGGTAAAATTTGCCATCTTTTTAAACCCATTCCCAATTCTCAGGATTTAAGCGACGCGACGTCCCAACCAAGTTTGTACTTGCAAATAAACCCTCATCAAATGAGGTTGGACTGTTTCGCTGGTGGGAGGCAAAGACGCCAATTCAAGTTCGCTAAACAATTTTTGTCGAGCAACAATTTGATTGTATTTATATGGCGAACATTGTTTAAACAAACAGATTTTTCTCCGCTATACCAAGCCAAGATAAATTCTTCGCCTTATTTTGGACAGCCGACTCAGTTTTAAATAGCAATAACTGTTTAGCCAATGATTTATTTTTCTTGACGACATTATAGAGCTTGGTTCTGATTTTTTAAATAGAGCTGAACTTGTATCGCATCCTGAAACCGCATGTAGAAATAAAATGTTTTCCAAAAAAGACTTTTCTAATTGCGATTTTAGAATGCTGATGTTAGTTATTTTGACAAGACCAGCTGCAGTATTAGGCCTGAACATGTAAACATTCTCGGTCCATGTTCGATAAGCAAGACAATTAGGTCTGTATCTTATGCAACCAAAACCACTAAAACTTCTTTTTTTCCGCAATTTTTGTGGCACTAGTTGCTATGAGAAAATCTGCGTCGGCTTCTGCTTTCCCAACAAAAATTCTAGCAGCATTAAATTTTTTCTCCAAAAAGTTGATGATTTGCTCTTTATTGGAGCTTATAGCTAAAAAACTTGTTTATTGACACACCCTCTGGTGTAACGTTAACAATTTGTCCTTGTAATTTTAAAGTTCTATGTTGGTGTTCAAAGAATTTTGTATTTTCGTTTTTGTACCCGTTAAACACGACAGTACATTTTGCACCAAAATGATGCAGTACATATTTAAGATACTGTTTCCCAAACTACCTTTCTTAGCAAGTACCCCTTATCAATTATGTAATATTTCCCACCACCTTTAGTGGCGGTGGGGGGTTTTAGGGTTTAGGCTAGTGGCAGGTATGCTAATAAGTGGAATAATAGTCATATTGCGTATTTTTGAAACGAAATTTATATTTATTTTAGTTTTCCGGCCTGATTTGGCTAAAAATTGCGGTATATCTTTTGGACGGACGCCACTGGACTGTCAACCATAATATAAATGGCACTGCACAATACATCGTCGGAAAGGAAATTTTATTGCTTACAATAAAGTATATCACATATTTTTCCCTAGGAAACTTGGTTTTTGCGAAAAACGGATAAAATTGGAGGGATTTCCCCAAGCAGATTTTGGAAGATTTTCTTGGAGATGCTATTTGGATCCCTAAGAACGGTTTTTCGCAAAAATTAGCTTGTAACTAATTTTGTCCGGGTTCGGCTCTAAAAAAAATGGCTCCAAATGACCGGACTAAAATATGTAGTGCTATAACTTTTTAGTTTAAGATATAGCTGAAAAGGTGCTGTCTTTTTTTGATTTTTCCTCAAAGTTCTTCAACCAATTTTATAAAAAATGGAACGTTTTCAAAATACTAAAATTTCGTTCTATTTCACTGTGGTTCACAGTCTTATATTTTTTATGAGTGAAATTAACTTATATTTTTTGGAGTTGGACATTTTTCAATGTTTTGCGAAATTCTAGCTCACTGTGCGGCGGGATGCAACGAAACAAATTTAAATTTTTAACGAACTAAAATGGTCCACTTACTAGTCTCTAATTTAACAAATTAGTTGGCACGAATAGAAAAATTAACTGCGAGTTTTTTTTTGATAAGTCAACTAACAATAAGTCAATTTAAATACTTTTTCGTATTTCGACAATTTTATCTTGCGTCTAAAAACAGATTATGTATTCAGGCAATTACAAATTCGATGCTCAACATGCAGATCTTTTAAATGGTAGGAGTTACGAAAATGCTTAAATAGTTGGTTAAATTGTGGTTCGCGAGAGGCGAAGAAGTTGTCAAAAAACGCTTCAAGCTGAAGAGCCAGAACCCCGAAAGCAAATCCTGGTCAAAGAAAAAGTGCTAGAGTGCTGAAATTTTGCACACATACTAATTATGTGACTCCCAATTGCGCTACAGAGCTCAATGTGCCAAATCTTGAAAGTCATTTTTTTAAATAAAGTTTTTTTTTCTAAAAAAACTCTCTGTAGCGCATTTGGAAGTGAAATTTTAGACTTGTATGCAAAATTTTATTTCTCTTGTAGTCTTCACTTGGCTATGATTTCCATAAAACAAAAATTGCTATAAATTAAGCACAATATGGCAACCACTGTTTAAGGTATATAAAACACTGAATTTTGATTTTATATTTTAGATATAAAACTGCAATATTAAATCGAATTTCTTATTTCAAATTCACTTGGTTTTTCTACACTTTTATTTCAACCACAAACAAAAAAGAAATAACACCCAGATTATTAGTTTACTTAACATGATAATTGCTGGAAACTTTGTGAATAAAGTATCTTTATTTCTGAAGGTGTCACCAATTTGGCAGACATTTTCAATGGGACTTTGTCGGTGAGGGACCGGAATCAAAATATTACCCCAAAACGCATTTATTCGTCTTTAAAAAAGAGCGTAACCCAAGTAACATTTATTTTTTTATAATGGCCATCAATACCTTCTGGCAACTACTTAGTAAAACGAAAAGTTGTATTAGTTTCTCTTTAAAACCTTTTCAGGACTCTTATACGTCTTACGTTTCAGTTTTTATAAAGGGATACATTACTACTTTCACATGAGTTTTAGTTTTAAAAAATATCTTTAAAATCATTCTTTAACCCTTTATAAAATCTCAAGCCAACTACAAGTAGTTTTCAAATGGTTGTCAGAGGGTTTTAGCGCGTCCAATTTGACCCCGCCCCTTATTGATTTAACCATATAATGTATATGGTATTTGCTTTCCTTCTTTAAAGTTACAATGCATGCGTTTTTTTAATAATTTCATCTTTGTCCAAATGCATCAAGTAGAATGTTTACAGAACTGACGAAACTTTTGATGGATATTAATTTCGACAAATATTTATAGGTTATGTTATTATAATATTTTATTAATATTTATATCGATTCTCTACGAGAAATCCTATAAGTCACGTGGTCTTTATCATGTAGGATTCATTTCTCCCTTCTAAAATCATGAGCGCTTGAAAAAAACCGTAATTTAAAGAATTTTTAATCAAATTTATGGAGGAAAAGGTTAGTTTTCTTAAGGTTCCTGAAATTCAAACAATAGTGAACAAATAACAAAATGCAGGTCGAACGATTAATAAATCAACTATTATTACATAACTTATTATACTGTTTGGAATTTAAAGTCAAAAATAAAAAAAAATTGAATTATGAAACAGTTTAGGAAAATCACTGCCAGTCAGATATTTTACGTGAAGTTTTATAAGGGTTATCAAAACCCTTATAGATTCCCAAGAAGTTTTGATTACCATTATACTGGTCTCCCTCGATAGTGAATAATTATTTGGTAAACTGTAGTCCTAGTGGCCACTTAGCCATTTTAACTAACCAAATTTATTTTTTCATATTTGACAGCATCTTCCGTCATTGTCAGTGCGCGCGAATAATTTCGCCAGAAAAATTTGTTTTTTAAATATGGCTTTAAAATCGTGCACACGCGCGAACAACATAAAAATATTCAGGCCACTTATGTATTGGGCACTTGGCCTTTTGCGCGTCTGCTGCATGGCTAATTTACCTAGTCACGTGATTTTGGCTTTCTCTTTGAAGCGAAGGTTTTATATCAAAATTATTAAAAAGGTTTTGGTTACTACCTAACAACTTAAAAAACTCTTACACATGAAAAGCTTAGGGTAAATCTTCAGAAAGTTTTCCTTGCTATCTTATAAAAGCTTGTGCAGCTATGGACACCAACAGTTTTGTAGTGGTTATCTTTAAAAAGTTTTTATTTCTATCTTATAAAACTTATTTGAATTTAAACCACAAGTTTTATAAGAAGAGTTTTTAAAATGTTTTGCTAACTATTTTATAAAACTGGAACCAGTTTAAGCCTAAAAGTTTTATTAGAATAGTCTTTAAAAGGTTTTGATTACGATCTTATAAAACTTGTCAACTTTACACTAAAAGTTTTATAAGAAATGTCATCAAAAGGTTTTGATTGCTAAGTTATAAAACCCAAAAACCAAAAGTTTTATAGGGAGGCTTCTTAAAATATTTCGTTTGCTATATTATAAAACCTACGACAAAAGTTTTATAAATATAGTAATAAGAATATTCTGATTGCTAATTTTAGAAGAATATTGCTCGTCTGGTTTTATAAATATTGCATATTGTATATATTGTATATTTACGACCCCTATAAACCCCTTATAAAAATGTTCCAAAATAATAAAACTATGTAGTAACCTAAAATGTTACTTGGGAAGGCTCCGGTGCAAGACAGCAAGGTAATTTCTAAATAACAGCTAAAAAAATATGTAGAATAATCCACATATGACCTATTCTTAGCAGCAAATTTTTTTCCGTGATTAAAAGTGAAAACCAAGTGGAATCTTCCAGAAACGATGGCGCTCTTACCTAAATAATACTGATATGCCGATACTGAACAACGATATATAATAATCGAAGTTCCCGAAGATGGTGAAATGCCAAAGTATGTTATTAAAGCTTATACAGTCAAATAAAAATAAGAATAAAATACTTTTGAACCAAACAAAAGATTTTTTTGGAAATAAAGTTACGAAATATGGAAATGATTCAAACGCTATTCAAGAATTTGAAACTTTATCTAGACTTCAAGTAAAAGAATGCGGGATTTTCATCGGTGGAGACAATTTATATTTCTTGGGAGCCACTCCAGATGGATTGGTAGGTGATGAAGGGATCGTAGAAGTGAAATGTTCTTTTCAAATTTTAAACAAAAGTCCCATTGAAGGAATTCGGGACGGAGATATCAAGTTTGCAAAATTAATAAATGACAGTCAAATGGAGTTGAAACGAAACAAAAATTACTACTAACACGTGCAAGGGCAACTGGCTCTCAGTAATAGGGAGTTATATTAAAACAAAATTATGATTGTTTTCCACAAACCACAACTACACTTTTTTGCAGTCGACGCGCGTTCCGCTAACAACGTTAGCATCATCAGGAGACGATAAACAATGAACTAAATTAATCTACGCTCTATCTTATATACAATCCTTTAGTGGGCGGAGATAAGACTAATAATTTGTGATTGATCACGATTTTTAACCTCCCCTCAACCAAAGAATGCATATGCATTGTCTACACTTAGTGATAAGAAGTTTGAAGAATGGTGCGATTTCCAAAGACATATGTTTGTAGTAATTGAGAAAAAATTTACGAAGAAGATGTCTTCACTTAATAAAAAGCTACAAAAGTTAAAACGTTCTGAACCAAAACCAAAAAAGTCGAAGGAAATCGCAAAAATTGTAGAAAACCTATCCTCTCAAACTTTTAATAACAAACAAATATCACTTTTAAACAAAGGTCTTAATTTTGCTCTGCCCCCACAAAAAGATAATTTAAGTGATATTATTGCAAATATTGAAAGTTCAATCTCTAATCTTTCAGAAGGCAAAAAGGGCTATGTACGAGATTCTTGCCGATATCAGATCTCTCAAAACATTCAAAACAATAAAAATAGTACATTAAATCACAATAAACCAATTAAAAGTTTGAGAGAAAAAGATGTTTTCTATCTAAAGGCTGACAAGGGTAATAAAGTTGTTATATTACATAAAACAGATTATTTCGAAAGGGTAGAAAACTTAATAAAAAATGGACGTTGTTAGCGAAACGCGCGTCGAGTGCAAAAAAGTGTAGTTTTGGTTTGTGGAAAACAATCATAATTTTGTTTTAGTGCAACCAAAGGTTCCAAATTCCCAACATAGGGAGTTGTATTGTTTTGTACTCTGGAGTACTCACGGGATTTTAATAGAAGAGATACAATAACACTTTTTTACAAATTACAAGGTACAGGCAGTTTTGGGCCAAGTGTGTGGAAATACTGATGTCCTATTTTATGTACCATTTACTGCCTGAACTGGGTGACCCACTACATCCAAAAGACCTTGATATAAGGAAAAACTGTGAAAATAAAAACGAATTGTTAGCTTTGCTATAATTTTAATTTTCCAAAATTTTTACTGGAAAACTTAATTAAAACAATTAAAGAAAGTATCGTGTATTTATTTTTTATTAACAATATCTTTTCAAATCCCTAAAAAAATTGAAAGAGGTCCAAAGACGGCCCTGGTTAACGGAACAGGATATGGTTATAAATAAAATAACCTAAATGTTAATTTTTCAAACAAACGTTGCCATATTGTGGTTGTGCTATATAGTAGGGTTTCCTTCTCTTAATGCATGCACTTTTCTAAAATCTAAATTTTTGATATTTCACATTTCAGTGTAACAGGAACACCGCCAAGTTTATTTTATGTAGGATAGGATGGCACACGATACACTTAACACGGTATATGACAATGCGCATCTCGGCGTGACGTCATTTCCCAAGTAGCAATTTGACGTAATATGACGTTGTGCGTTCGTCCGCATTAATAATCGGACGTCGGTCCCCAACGTCTGTTTGACCCCGAACCGGCTTCTTTTTGCACCTATATGGCACATTCAAATGCGAGTCGTGTCGACGTCGAACGCTTTCATTATTAGGGTCTATCGATGTACTTAAACTGACCTTGCGGTAATAGGTACACGGGTCGATCGTACGACGTTGGACCGTCATCAGAATTACCTAGGTTTCTACAAAATGTCCAGGATGGAGTAGTCGCCAACGTAAAATATAGTTTTAACCGAGGTGGAGTAGATAGAGGTAATCTATTTATATCTTATTAGTTCCATCGGGTAAACTTGTTTGTGAATACAAGCTACCTATATGGAGAACAAAGAATATTATTATTTAGAAGCAGCAAACGAAGATTAGTTTACCGATAAACATTGATAAGATAATTCCGAAACATACATGCGCCTCAAAATTTCTTAGATTTTATAGAAAAAAAAAACTAAAAACAAAAAATATACAATTTTTTTTTTATTTGCAAACATATTTGATATTTCTTAATTTAAGCTATATTCTAAAGACATATTGGTTGCAATATTGACCATTTTTGATTGTCAATATCAACGTAATTGGAAAATTTAACCTGCGTTTGTCTAATGGCGGAAGACAGCTAATTCCTAAGTATGGCGGATTTCCGCTGAGGCCCAAAAAATAACCAATTCGGACCGGATCTCCAAGTTTAGTAGATGGTCTTTACTCGATCTGTGATAAATTGATTTATTCGAATGCATTTTGGACGTCGGGCCATGGTATAAACCTTATACGTAGGATTGACGATAGCTCAACGTCCCGCCGACAACTCTGGACCCGACGACCAATTTTTTTCATTCGTAGGGTGCGGCGTTCATGTAGGTACGACGATGGCTTAAGTGGAATTCGTCCGATCGTCGACGGCTCGGAATTCAGTAACTGTGCTTAAACGTCAAATGTCAATCATGTCGAAATAATCATAACCATTTTTTCAAATATTTCTTGCAATACAAAAGCAGTGAACAGTAAACAAATTTCGGCAAAATCGCAAAAAAGAATGAGTAAGTATATCTGAATGAACTTTTCTTTGGCATCTTTGCTTACTGTTTTGAACTATCCACTTGACGCTAGACGGTAGGCCAAATGTCGACGTAAATTGATGTGCCTCCATCGTTAGGCATTTTTCCTTCGGCAACCAGAAGACACCAGTAGGAATCTAGCGGACGTTATTATACGTACGTTATAAATACAAAAAAATATGTCGTACAGGCCAACGGCATATATCGTCGGCGATATACCTATGACTATTGGCAAATCCACCTAAAACTACGTCGTATCTGTTGACGATGGGACATCGTCTGTATCTTGCCTTAATTTTACTTTTATCTATTAGGGACTCTACCGGACGTTATTTGTAGTTGGCGGAAATTCTTAAAAATATGTTAGACATAAGGACGTCCGTCCAACGACTAAGCATGCACTAATATTTGAACTGGACTAAAGTGGGCTATTGACCGACGCGCGACGTCAATGGGTCGATGAAACCTGTACTTAAAACTATATTACAATAGCTGACGTCGTCTCCACGTCTGGTTCAATTATTTTTTGTAACTGCAACGTAGTTTTTAGTCAAACCGGACGTTGGATCATGATTTAAGGAGGTGTGTTCCACCAGGGAACCAAATTCAACTTAAATACGACGTCGCATTGGTCAGATTAGGTCGTAAGTCAGAAAAATACTGCTTGGGTTTGTGACTCCAATACCAACACATGTGCATGGATAAGGTATTAATTTTCCTAAATTTAATTTTGGCCGTAACACGTTTAATGTGTTTTTCGGTAGGCATGACGTGACTTGCGTTTGTTTAACTTGGGTTTGGTTGATTTAGTTAAAAAAATAAAATAAAAATTGGAGGACGCGGATTTGGGATCTTAAGGCCCCTAGTAGTTGTCTCCATAAAGAATTTTTTATCAAAAATGGCAAAAAAACATGGCATGTAACGGGTGTTTGTTTATAACTGGAACACTCAGTATCTTTTTTATTAATAAAAATAAAGTGTAGGTTTGAATTCAAAAATTTCTTGAAAAATTGCAACGAACTTAGGTGCTATAACAACTTTTTTTTGTTCCCCTTGGTATACAGGGTGTGGCAATAAAGCTAATTTATACCCAGTATATTTTAGCATTTTTGCATTTTTGAATTTTTCAAAAAATTAGCTTTACAAGAATACCAAACACTATTGAAATATCTTTTGTAGTTTCTGAGACATTTGCGTTTAAAATTTTAATAAAATACATTAGAAACGACAAGGTCACTAGATTTTTTAAGTTTACATTGTTAAAATAAAGAAATACATTCATGGCCCACTTGGTAGCTTGATCAGATTGTCATTTCCAATATATTTTCCTTTTGACAATTATTAAAACTTAAACGCAAATATCTCAGGAACTACAAAAGATATTGAAATAGTGTTTGATATTTTTGTAAAGCTAATTTTCTAAAAAATTCAAAAATGCAAAACTATACAGTGTTCTATTAAAAAAATGCCTTTATTGCCACATACTGTATACCAAGGGCAACGAAAAAAGTTGTTATAGCGCTTAAGTTTGTTGTTATTGGCCAAGAAATTTCTGAATTTAGACCTACCCTTTATTTTCAATAATAAAAAAGATACTGAGTGTTTCAGTTATAAACAAAGAAACTGTACCTAGTGTAGCCAAGTGGTTTGCAAAGTTAATGACAAACACAAAATATATATGCACCCAACCAAGATTCAAACCCAGAACCTACCGTGCTGCAGAGAGATACGCTACACGCGGCGTACATGAGTAAAGTGTAAATTATATTATGACAGTTTAAAAAAATGGTGCTGAAAAGTACTTATTTATGTTCATTATTTACAAAAAGGGACCTCCTATTTAGGTTTTCAAATCCAGAGATCTCAAGAACTGTACATCTGTACCACAGAGGTAAACTCTATTATGTACATGTTCGACCAAAATGATTATCTTACTAAAGAAATTTTGGAAACCCTCTTGCAGTACCTTTTAACAAAATAATTTAGCCCAAGATTTCTTCTTATTCGTAAATTTTATGACTTATCGTATTAAAATCTTGAAAATTCAGCCATCAGTTTTAGATTTTAACTCTGATAATTTTAAAATTATTTTGTTAAAACAAAACGTCAAAAAAAACTGTCATTCTTAAAATGTCACAAAAGGTACTACAAGCGATGATAAGGCTCAATTTCAAAATATTATCTGTCATTCTTCATGAACCAAACGGTAGTAGACAGTGCTACAGTCATACTAAAGCGTTAAATAAAATAAAAATATATACTGAAAACAAAAATTTCGGATTTTTTTCACCTATCTCCGGAACAACCCGGATTTGTTAAACTTTTATTTCAGTTTGTAGAAAAACCTTCTCATATCTCCCACCGTTTAGATCCCCATGGTGAGCATCGATTTTTGAACTCCCTGTATAAAATATAATGGCCTTACTCACAAAATTCAATTATTAATAAATCCATTGTTGTTTCAAAGTCTTAGGTACTCCTGACGGACATATAGGCGATATTTACCAAGGACAATATTTTAAGAAAAGTTTGCTTTAAAGGCTGACATATACATGGGTATCTAAAAATTGACTTCAAGCCGTAACGTACCGCAATTAATAAGATATTTTTATCTGGATGGACGTCAGAATGCACTAGAATGAGCCGCGTAAAGCCATTTTTTCGTAAAACAGTCTAAAACACGACATGCCATATATTTTGTAGCACCAGGTTTGTCTACTCTAATTTTAAACGAATCGCGATGTTGTTGATTGCTTTTCTTAAACGTAAATTTTGAGGTAAGAGATAATCTATTTAAAAATCAAATTCCAGACTTTTCTCTGCTTTAATTAGCTCGTCCAGCTCGTTCTTTAAGTCAATGTAAAGGAACGCATGATTTCTCACTTTAAGTGGATCACGGTCTGCTGCATATTAGCTTAGAGATCCTATACTTTCTAGGACACATAAGACCATGAAGTGCAAGCACACCAAAGTCTTTCGTCGATCGGCAAGTTGCGACGGGAGCAAGACAGTGTAGTCTGGAAGCTCTTAGTGACAAACCGGCACGAAAGCGGCGGAAGCGAGATCGCCGGTTTGCTCAAGAATTGGCTGTAGAGCAACTCGTGTGCTGCATCCGTGACTGAGCAGCCCTATTTAGGACCCACTCTGCTCACCCTGACAGAGAAAGGGCTATAAAAGGTGCTCTCTTCCATAGCCAGCCAACAACTGCCCGACTGGACAACCGCATCCAGTGGGTACACCACATGCGGTCAAAACAAAAGAAAAAGTAATCCAATGAACTTTGCCACATGGAATATCCGTACACTTATGGATACAGACACAACCACAAAGAAGAACGGCAATATTGGCACGTGAACTAAGGAAATATAACATCGATATCGCTGCTCTCAATGAAACTAGAAGAGCAGGCGAAGGCCAACTTAAAGACTACGGAGGAGGTTACACATTTTTATGGACAGGAAAAATAGAAGATGAACCACGAATTCACGGAGTGGGTTTGGCTATAAAAAATGAGATTTTGGACCACCTAACCGAATTTCCATCCGGAATAAGCGAAAGATTGATGACATTGCGCCTAAACATTAGCAACCACCAACACGCTACTATAATCAGCACCTACGCTCCAACTCTTGCAGCTGATGAAAATCAAAAAGATGAATTTTATTCTCAACTTAGTGAAGGCATAACACCTGTACCTAAATCTGATAAACTTATCATTTTAGGTGATTTCAATGCTCGAGTTGGACGAATTCAAACCTATGGAAGGGCGTCATAGGCAAGGAAGGTGTTGGAGACATGAACTCAAACGGACTGCGTCTATTAACCTTATGTTCAAAACACTGGCATGTGACTGATTACATTATTGTACGTTCCAGAGGTTAAAAAGACATAAACATTACAAGAGCAATAATGAGTGCAGACGACTGCTGGACAGACCATCGCCTGATACGAGCCAAAATGAACTTGCACATTCCACGAAGAAGTAGCCGTCAAAAAATGCAAATCAGAAGAAGATTCAATGTAGAACGCCTTAAAGATGATCAAACCAGATCAAAATTCCAAGTCTTTCTGAATCAAAAGTTGGGTACTTTAGAATACCCGGAGAATATTGACGATTACTGGAGAATGTTGAAGACAGCAATAACATCTACCTCCGAAGAAACGGTCGGCTACACACAAAGAAAACATCAAGACTGGTTTGATGAGCACGACAAAGAAATTCAAGAGCTTATTGAGAGGAAGAGAAAAGCCCATAATGCTTGGAAAAGCCACCCTAACTCTAACGAAAAGAAAAGGCAATATCAAGATGCCAAAGCAGAAGTACAAAGGCAAACACGTAGGTTAAAAAACCAATGGTGGACAACAAAATCACATGAAATGAAACATCTAGCTGAGTCCAACAACACCAGAGCCTTCTTTTAAGATTCTTCTACTAAGATGATATATGGTCCCACTACACAAGGTGTCAATCCCCTATGATGCAAAGATGGAACAAGGCTGCTTAAATACAGATCCTCTATCAATTCACGATAGAAAGAACACTTCCAAGAACTACTCAACAGAGAGTCTCAGGTCGATAATGACATCTTCGACAAAATTCCGGGGAAAACTACACAACAACGCCTAAGTGAGTTTCCGAGATTAGAGGAGGTTAACCAGGCCTACAATGCTTGACCTAGAGGTCAATCTTACCAAAATGCAAATTCTTCACCAACCAGAACCAGGTACGATCCCCAAGCTCCAAACATTTCCATAAATGGCTGTCCTCTGCAGAACGTGGAACATAATCCATAACTTGGGAGACACCTATCATCAAATGCAACTATTGACGCAGAAACACAGCATCGCCTAAAATGTGCTAGCACAGCGTTCGGATGGCTTTCGGAGAGATTCTTCAACAATCACGACATCAATGCGGAGACCAAGCTTCGTGTCTACAACACAGTTATAATACCAACTCTAACATACAGATGCGAGACGTGGATCACCTACAGAAGGCATATCAAACGACTAGAAAAATATCATCAAAGTTGTTTAAGACGAATACTGAGAATCAAATGGCAAGACCGATGAACCAACATAGGTGTTTTAGAAGAAGCCAGAAAAACTAGTATAGAAGCCCCAATCTTCAAGCACTAGCTTCGTTGGATTGGTCACATTATCCGCATGCCCGAAACACGTCTCACAAAGCAGATATTTTATGGACAACTGAAGGAGGGAAAGAGAAATCAAGGAGGTCAACAAAAAAGATACAAGGACGTTCTCAAAGGCAATATGATGAAGGGTCACATCGATATAAACAACTTCGAGACCACAGCAAACGATAGGGCTTCATGGCGCCGAACAGTCCATGAGAGAGCACAAACTTTTGAAGAGCAACGACGTAGACTAGAGACCGAAAAGAGAGAACGTAGAAAGGAACGACAAAATGGAAGAATGGATGACCAACAACACCAGGCTGCTACCGGAGACTGGGTGTGCCAGGACTGTGGAAGGGTGTGCGGCTTGAGAATTGGCTTACGCACAACAGATAGCGACGATACAGAATAGAGAAAAATCATACTCGGTATCGAGTAATTGACTATGATGATGATGATGATTAGCTTAAAATTAATTTTAAGTAATAAAAGGAGAAAAATTCGCGGCTAATGCTAGCGCTGCAAAAAATCGTCCCGAATAAAAATTTCGGTAAAGAATCCCGCACGGATAACATGGGTTTATGGCCTATCGTGAACCATTTTTTGATATTTTGAAGATATTGTATTTTAGGTGAAAAAAATTAAATTCTATGAGGATCGTATGTCTGTGATAGGAGATTTGAGCTGTGAAAGAACGTATGTCTACTAAACACCTACGGATAATTTTTCTTGTAACTTGAAAAGTATTCTGCAAATTTTTATGATTAATGATGATACCGCACAGAGGCGTAACCAGGATTATTATTTAGGAGGGCTTTAGTATTTGGGAAAGTTAATTAAAAAAAAATACTTTCTTAAGCGTTAGTCGTATTTAAATGGTAATTTAAGGGCGTAGGCAGAATATAATTTGAGGGGCGGCATGGACTTTAAAAAATCAATAAATAAGAAAAATGTTAAAAACAAAAACCAACTCTATTTATTTGAATTAATATTTTTTATCTTATTTAATTAATAAAGTGAGTACTCTTTAAAGGTATAGGCAGTGGCATATGCAGGGGTGGGTTTGGGGTTTGTGTACCCCCTAGATCTAATGAATATTGAATTCTAAAGATTAAACTCTCCCAGAAATTAAAAATAAATTGTCATCTGAAACTATGTTGTTACTTAAGCCCCCCCAAAAACCTCAAGCCCCCTTCCCCTAGAAAAAAAAATTCTGCATAGGCCACTGAGTATGGACCAAGTTTTGACATTAGGTTGGGCTTGGTGTGAATAAATGAGAAAAATGGAATTAAAACATTGTTTTAGTCGGTTTTCTTTATATATTTTCATGTTTATTGTTTTCATTTTATCATTTTAGATTCTTTATTAGAGAAAAACAGTAGCGTATATTTTAATTTCTTATTTTAAAAATAACAAAAACTTAGTGAGTAATTTAATTTTCAAATAAAACTTATGAACTGATACTTTTTTAATATCATTCTATGCATATTTATTTTTAATAAAACAAAGTTTTTTTCTTCCTCGATCTGCGGTGGCTTTCTAAAACAAAAACCAATTACTTAGATATGTCAAAAAATCATTATGACCTGTTCCTAATTGTTTTTCAAGTCAAAGCCCACTTAGTTTAAACTTACCTAAACCTCTTGTATAAATCTCAATCTATTCGCATAAGATGAATATTATTATATTTTGTATTAATTTTTATGGACCTCTCCAGGTATTTATGACTTCGCTAAGATAGAATTTTAGATACACCCCTGTAGCGTATTTGATTACCATTAAAATGACGCCAAGCTTGCGGAAAACTACCAGCAAAAACGACAAAATAAACTCGGTGCGGTTTTGGTTCTCATAAGCACGGCAACTCAAAATCCTAAGTACGCCTCTGTATACCAATTCATTACCTTTTAAACGAGACCAGAATTGAAAAAAATTGTTCCCCCAAACGGGATTAAAATATATTTTTTAATGTTTTTTTTTTAATTAACCGTCCCAGACAATCAAGCTTTCCTAAAATATAATACTGGATACGTCACTGTGCACTATTCAAGTAACTTCCAAATGACGCCCCAATTACAAAAATCTATAAAGTACTTTTCAAATTACGAGAACAATTCTCCGTATGTGTTTCGCTGACATACGTTCTGTCACGGCTTATATCTCCTATCACAGACATACGATCCTCATAGAATTTCATTTATTTTCACCTAAAGGACAATATCTTCAAAATATTAAAATATGGTTAACTTTCACGGTAGGCCACAAACCCATTCTTTTTTGCGGTTATTTTTTTGCCGTACACACCACTAATGCTTAGGCTGTTTAGCAAGCCAAGATCGCGCATGCCATTACGGCACGGCTTCATTCAAATATATAGTTTGTGGGTTCTATGCAGAAAAAGTCATTCGTGGTAAATTCTTGCACGCTAGAGGCCGGAGAAGTAATGTGTGATTTTAGAAATTTTCCTAAACTCTTATCAAAGTTCGGAAATTTTTTGCAGAAGCCGTAAAAGAAGGAGAGTAATCGCTTCTCTTCCTGCATTTTACCCTGACCTGCCGTACGCCCATAATTCTTATACCTATAGATTGCAACTTGTTGGTGGCGTCCATAAATTAACTGTTACGAGGGGGGAGGACCAAACTTCCCAACTGCGTTCCGTTACAATTTTTACCAGAAAAATGATAAAGAATAGACTAAATAACTCTCGAAATAACTAATACTTCAATATATTTGTTACCTAATTTAAAGAGAATAGGATGTTTCAAAAATGTTACAAAGAAAAAAATTTGGCAAAATGGGTGTTACACCCGGTTTCCACCTACGACATTTTCGTGCGTGCCCGCTCACGCGTCACATGCTGTCATAACTTAGTTAAATATAGGCCTTTCCCAGGCCCAACTTGTAAGCAAGATTTAAAATCTAGCATGCCATGGAGCCGTCTTAGCTCCGCGCCTATGCACATGCGCGAAAATTTTACGAGACGGCCGGTTTCGCGACCTTCGTCTTCGCCCTTCGGTTAAGACGCCATTTTTGTTGATTTTTTTTGATCACACAGAGTCGTTTTCCGCGTTTTCGTTTATGCAAATTTTTTTATTGTGATATTTTTATCTTTGGTTACGCGAAAGTTTTTAGGAGTTATAATTAAAACTGTTTATATCTTGGAGCTTAAGATGTCGCCGCATAAAAAGACGTGCTGTGTTTGTGTATGCCGCCAAACAACAAAAGTGTATTTCCACAGGTTGGTAGCAATGTTTTCTTAAAATTTGAAGAAAAAGGTGAAAATACCTAAAAATTATTTCTATTCATATATTTATTTATTTAAAAATAGAAAATACTGATTTTCTAAAAACGTAAACAAATAGAAAAATTTTGACAACTGCACAGCTGTCTTTCTGGATTTTGTTTGGTTAACCGATGACGATCGCCGCGCATATGCAGAACCGCTAAGCTTTGACGCCAGAAAGAAACAATAAGAGTCATATAAGAGTAAAAGAGAAAAGTATAGGCATATATATAGGACATCCTGCTTACAAAGTTGTGCACGCCGAAACCATGTTACAACATTTCATATTGACATCATGTGATGCATGAGTGAGCAATTACGAGTAAGTCGTAGATGGGAACCGGTTGTTACACTTATTTACTGCGGTGTAAAGGGCTTTTTTTATTTAAGAAGGTAGGGTTCTCGTCCGAACGCCAGCGAGCAAAACGTCAGTTTTTTTGACAGTTTTTAATTATTGTTTGATCAAAATATATGAACTAAAAGTTTCTCATTAGTGTGTGCCTGAATATTTTCTCTTATAAGGACCTCCACAAATTTAGAAATAAAAAGGGATGTAAAAGTCTGAATAGCAATTAACAAAGAGCATTTTTAGTTAAAAGGCCTACAGGAAAACTCCACCTCAAAATACTGGGAAAATTTATGTTTTTCCCTTCCGAAAACACGTACATGATTATAGTTAGTTCAAAATTCTAACAAGTTTCACTCAAGTTTAAAGAAACCCGACACGCATTCCATAGTCCTAAACCTTAGTCAGGCCGACGTTTGCTTAAAGTCTTTCTTACCTTTTTTTAAATGGTTTTTTTAGCGACGAGAAATCGTCATAGAGACTCCTCTCCTCTGGTACTCCGCCGAATGTGTCTGATTCATTCTCCCTCTATGGACTAAACCCATTTGTTGTATATTTGGTCGAAATAGCGGAACCATTCTCAGGAATATAACATCACTATTTTAGGTTAGGTGCGTTCGTCTTCGTGTTTCATTTTTAGAATCATTCTTACCATATTATGTCCCTGGTTCCATTTATCTAAGTGTTGTATCATTTTTTTGAAGAGGTTCCCTATGGTCATATTCTCTTTCTGTAGATCGTGTTTTGTTGTTTGGCAGTAGTTCTCAAATCTTGGACAGTAAATTGACGTATGATCTACGTCTCTTCTTTAACAGTAACGATATATGTCGTCCGTTTTCTCTTTTCGCTTTGTGTATGTCCTAAAAGAGCTTGTATCATATAGTAATCCATTTTCGTCTATTGTCCTTTTTCGGTATTTCTGTCCCATCTTGCTTGCCAGGATTCCAGTTTTTTCTCTTTTGCAGTTTCTTTGTTTTCTTTATCTTCATATACAATTTCTTCGATAATCAGTGCTATGGGCGGGATTCCTGTTATAACCTGAATAGCTTCCGTTGATATCGTTTGGTAGCCACAGGCTACTCTTAGTAAGGCTTTCCATTGCAATCTTATCAGCATGTTCTTGTACTTCTTTGTGCGCAGTACTGGACTCCATATCACTACACCATATGTCACGATTGAATCGATTACTCAGTATAGTAACTTCCTCTTGCTCGTACTGGGCCCCTTTATGTTGGGCATAAGTGAGTGTTTTAGTTGCCTTTTTCGTGGTTTCTCTTTCTTACTTTTTTTTGCGGTTTTATAGAGACTCCATTTAGTCGGAACTCAATGTTTTGCCGGTCTTTTTTACCGCTTAGCCTAACGGCTTCTTTTTTTCTGGTGCTAATTCTAGCTTGTTTTCTGCTATTCGTTCGTTAATAGGTCTTGCTGCCTCGTTTGCTCTGTGCTGTGTCAGTCCTGGACCGGTATTCTCGTAATACGTAACGTTTTGAAGTCGCTAAGCGAAACGAATAGCGAACAGCGCGCTCAGCGGCACGCTGACCGACGACTTTTCGTATTCGCTCTGCCGAACGCGCTGCCCTGCGAGCAGACAGAATCAAATTCGCTTAGCACATCTTGGCATCACCGAATTTTGCATTTTTATTTCTTGTTAGTCTTGTCGCTCCTTTTCTTTTTCTATGTGTAAGAAAGAGACCATTACGTGATCGATTTCGATCCGTAGTTCAGAAAGGGTAAATCAAATGGGGACTTGCACAAGTGCAAGTTGATCCTTTAAAAAATTACTTGATAGTTTGGGTTAGCTCAGTTAAACCCGCCCTTTGACCCTGTAATATAAACTAGTAGCACGTTCCCGCACAGTGTGCGGGAAAATGTTTACCCCGAGACTTAACCGCACACCTACAAAAAAATTCCGCACTCACTGCGGGAAAGTTTAAATTTATTCCGGCACTCAGTCAGGGAAAGTGGTGTTTCCGGCACGGTCGTATATTGATATTTATACTTTATTATGTAGCATTTATGGTTAAAATGGTTTCACAATAAATACTTAT
Source organism: Oxystoma pomonae (assembly GCA_963921995.1). Classification (NCBI taxonomy): domain Eukaryota; kingdom Metazoa; phylum Arthropoda; class Insecta; order Coleoptera; family Brentidae; genus Oxystoma; species Oxystoma pomonae. The sequence continues at coordinate 110,523,638 of OY998164.1, forward strand.
ATATCTAGTAAGTTATACCTTTTAATTATAGTGAACATGTGTATTCTACATTTTAAGAAACAGAAAATAAAACTCTAAGGTATTTGTTACCCAAAAAATAACCTAACCAATTCAACAACCAGCACAGAATTCATACATCCACAAGAGAAACCTCGCGCGTGGAAAAATGTATGTTTTCATGGAACTGTTGAATTAAAAAAAGAAAATAGTAATTTTTAGTACATTTATGAATAAATAAAATGACAAAAGATAAAAAACATAAAAATGGTAATTAGTGTGACAAATGTGATATTTCAGAAAAGTAAATAAAATACAGACGAAAACACAGAAATAAAGGTACAATTAATGTGGGCAGGAGCCTAACAAAACCAGATATTTTTTGGTACACATCTGATGAAAGATACAAAAATTGAGCACCGCTGACCAATGGCTTTTTTTACCCTTGGTTTTACAGAATTTTGATTGCTTCTATTTCTAGTATTATATGCATGCTCAATTATTTCGATGTCGATTTTGATAAGAAAAGTTTTTGTTGCAATTTTTTGGAAAAAAAAGTTGTCTTGTCCCCAAGCTACTAATAAGAGATTTTTATTTTTCTTATTATTAATAAAAACGCAAACTGAAAAAACTACTATATTTTCTGCAGCACTCTACAAAGTATTGTAGGGTAGGAAAATCGTACTGGCGGAGCGCAAAACAGCTGGCAAATGGTAGGTGTTTCTCAAACGGTCGCCACGCGCTGAGCGCACTTCGTCGACGCCTTGCGTTCAATATACGTGAATACCATTTTTTTTACTTTGGTCACGTGGTATGCGAATATTACGTTATCATACGGTCAGCGAGTACGAAACGCCGAGCGTATTTAGTTACGAGAATACCGGTCCTGACTATTACCTTTATTTCATCCGCGTATCCCACTATGTCCACGCCTCTAGGGAGTTTTAGTCTTAGTATGGGATCATAGTATATATATATTCCAGATTAGGGCCCTAATGCCGATACTTGTGGGATGCCTGCATATATTTTAGCTTTATTTTGTTCGTTAAGTATGTATCACGTCTTTCTTATTAACGTTGTCATTTGTAAGATCCAAGACGTTTTCGCGACGTTGTAGTTTGGAATTTAATAACTTTGACGTTTAGTTTTTTAAATTAGGTTTAGTGCTTTTATTTTGCGAATATCTTTTTACTAATTAAGAACTCAAAAAAAAAAACAAATATAAATAAAAACTCAGATATTTTTTTATATTATGTATGATGTCAAAAAGTACTTTTGTGCCGTCTAAAACTTGATGGTATAATAACCTAACTTGAATCCATAGTTGGATACATTTGAATATAAAAGCCTAAAAGTAAACTATACTTACTTACCATCATTGAAATGTTTTCCGGCAACTATCTGATACAAAAAATGATTAGTATCAGCACATGGCGTAACGACGAACGTCTAAAAGTAAACTATACCTACTTACCGTCACTGGTTGATTAGTAACCATTTAGTATCTGAAGAACCATCAGTATTATAATACAAAAAGTAATCGCTATCGATGCCAGCAAAACATTAGTTCGTTGCCAGTATCAGTGCTAGGTTATTTAATTTAACTTAACTCCTAAATTATAACCATTTAAATTTTAAAGTCTAGCAGTAAACTATACCAGTTTGCCATCATTGAATGACTTGTAAACTTCTTAGGATCTGACGAAAGATAGGTAATCAAATTATAAACAATTAACGACAATCAATTGATGCAAAAATGATGGGTATTTATCCAAGCAAAAGATGAATTTTTTACAGTTTCAGTGCATGTAAGCAAAACCTAAATTAGAATCGTTTAAATATGAAAATTTACAAGCGACCTTAACTTACCATCATTGGCTGACTGGTACATTTCTTAGAATACGACGAAAGATTAATTCAGTGCAGTCTCAGTGCATGCAAGAAGCACTTAAATTATAACCGTTTGAACATGAAAATATAAAAGTGACCTAATCTAACCATCATTGGCTGACTAGTAAACTTATTAGGATCCGACGAAACCAGCTAATGTAAAAAATGATTGCTATCATTGACTGACTAGTAAACTTCTTAGGATGTGACGAAAGATCAGCAATTAAATTAAAAACATTTAACGGTAACCAGTTAATGCAAATGATTGCTATCGATCGCAGCAAAAGCTTGATTCGTTGCAGTATCAGTGCAAGGTCTAACTTAGCTTAACTCGTAAATTATAACCATTCAAATTTGAAAGTCTAAAAGTAAATTACACTTAGCATCATTAAATGACTGTTAAACTTCTTAGGATCCGACGAAAAATCGTCAATCAAATTATAACCATTTAACGGCAAAAAGCTGATGCAAAAATAGTAGAAAAAAAACTTACCATCATCGGCTGACTGGTAAACTTCTTAGGATCCAACGAAAGATCAGCAATTAGATTAAAAACGTTTAACGGTAACCAGCTAATGCAACAAATAATTGCTATCGATCCCAGCAAAAGATTGGTTCATTGTAGTATCAGTGCAAGGTCTAACTTAGCTTAACTCCTAAATTATAACCTTTGAAATTTTAAGGTCTAAAAGTAAACTACACCAACTTAGTATCATTAAATGACTGTTAAACTTCTTAGTATCCGACAGAAGATCGTCAATAAGCTGATGCAAAAATGGTCGCTATTTATCTCAGCAAAAGATCCGTTTTTTGCAGTCTCAGTGCATGCAAGCAACACTTAAATTGTAACCGTTTGAAAATGAAAATTTAAAAACGAGCTAAACTTACCATCATGGGCTGACTAGTGAACTTCTTAGGATCCGACGAAAGATCAGCAATTAAATTAAAAACGTTTAACGGTAACCAGCTGATGCAAAAAATTATCGCTATCGATCCCAGCAGAAGATTGGTGCGTTGCAGTCTCCTCCCTCTTAGTTGTCTTCTATTTTTTTGTAGGTTATCTTCGGTGCTTACAAATCCGGCTGAAAATCGGTAACGAAGTTTGTAAGAGATTCGTACGTAGGCTGCCTGGAAATTTAAAAAATAACCATATTTTAGCATTATATTAGCTCATACCTTTTTCAATAATATTTAATAGAAAGGTTACAGGTTGTGTGATATTGTAATAGTAGAGTTCCAAAATTATACAACCTTATTTTTTTTTTTTAATTTTAATGTTTGAATTTTTTACTTTCGCCTTTTATGGGGGCTTTTTCAAGAGACACACAGGGGGGAGGGGTGGGGTGAACATAAAAAACGTGGACGATCTATTTATCGTCGATCTTTTTTTTTTGTTTTTTTTTTCTCAGACCAAAGATAAATAGATTGTCCACGTTTTTTATGTTCACCCCGCCCCTCCCCCTGTTTGTCTCTTGAAAGAACCCCCAAAAAGGGCGAAACGTTGAGTAAAAAATTCAAATATTAAAAAATTAAAAAAAAAACAATAAGGTTGTATAATTTTGGAACCCTACTATTAAATTTTTTTTAATAATACATAACACGAGATTAAAAAGCCTTTGGATTAAGATATCTTTTGTGCATACACCTTCATTGAAAACGCGATTTTAGTAGCGGTCCGGTAACGAAACTATGAATTATTTGGTAATCGATGTAAAAAATAGTAGTTTTCACCACTGCTTTTTTTACTAGCGTTGGTTTAAATAACGAGCGCAGAGAGGTATTTAAAAACACAAGTAAAAAAATCATGGTTTAGCCGCGAGTTTTTGACACTATTGTTTTTAATACTTTTATCAAAAAATTTAAGAAAAACTGGAAAATACTTTTATAAGTCTCGAACGAAGAGCACTTCTCGCAACACACCATCTTTACACTATAAATCAAGGTGGCTGTTAAATGAAATAACAATCGTTCCCATAGCGATGTGTATTTTTACTCGGTAAATAGTTTGTGAAAACTGGCGAAAATGGCTTAATTCTTAGGCAAGAATAATTAGAATTTTTCAACATTACTATTTTCCGCTTTTTCTCTTTAACTTTGGGTAAAAACCAGACAGTAATCTTTTTTTGCACCCGTGATCAAAAAAAGTTTTTTTTAATCGGTAACCAAAAAAGCCATGATTTAGTTATCTGCAGACAGCAAAATCGTGTTTTTTGCAGATAACTAAAGCAGGACTTTTTTGGTTACCGATAGAAAAAACTTTTTTTAAATTACGGTTGCAAAAGAATTTCTGTCCGTTTTTTACCCAAAATTAAAGAGAAATAGCGGAAAGTAGTAGTATTAAAAAAATCTAATTATCTAATTATTATTATATAAAAAATTAAGCCATTTCCGCCAGTTTTCATCATTTAATCTAAAACTTCAGGCGACTTCATTCATGAATAAAACTTACAAAAGTGCCTGTGGAGAGAAAAATACAAACAGAAGATAAAAATGTCGTCTTTTTCGCCTCCAGAACTGCCTGGATTTTGTAAACTTTTCTCCTGGTTTTAAGGAATGTATCAAGCTCCGCAACTTTGCCCTTATTTAAACCTTTTCGTATATTCTACCGTTTAGGAGATCTTGATCATGAAAACCGCATTTGAAAAACCCTGTATAATAAAGAAAGTAAAATAAACTAGAAACCGCATAAAAAACATTACACAAATCACACATCTAGGCAGTACCCTCTCCATACAGTCCGATCAACTCCTACCGATTTAGTGTCCTTTAATCCACCTTAGCCGCCATTTTCACTCAAAAGTGGCAGAAAATCCATTAGTTTTCTGTCAATATGGCGGCGAAGGTCGAGAAAAGGACACTAAAACCGTAGGAGTTGATAGGCCTATGTGGAGAAGGTATTGATTTTGGCTGAAATTTCAGAAATTTAGGCCGCGGTTAGCGAGCTTCCATAACTATCCCTTATTTTATTTTTTATAATTACGTAATATTGCAATAAGTAGCGCAAATACAATACATTATTCTAATAAAGTAGATATAGTGCCGAAAAAATTCAGTTTAAAATGTATAGGAAATTTTATTTAACATAATGTTTTGTTTTATCTTCTAGAAACAATTATTGAAATCAGGATTAGGAAATATACTCCGTAAAATCTGATACCCAGGCAAAAAGGTTAGTGATTTGTCGAGGCACGTTTTGCCAACTTAAGTCCGAACGATCCGTCGGGTTTTTGTGTTTTTTGCAATTGAAGACCACAGGGAAAAAAGGATGAGGGTCACAAATCCAAGATTTTGTTTAAAGCTGATTTTCCCTGTATGGTAGTAGTAGTAGAAAGTAACGGTCTTTGAACATGATTTGACGTGTTTATTTCAAATTTTCATTTTTTGAACCCTCATCCTTTTTCCCCTGTGGTCTTCAACTGTTATTGTTATATTTTTGTTTTAAGACTTATAAAAGAGCATAAAAAGTGTGCGTTAGGTGAAAAAAGTGCCGAAAATTGGCCAGAACTATTTCTTCAGAACCAATCGAAAGGCGACTCTACAATGTTGCCATAACTGTTCTTCAGCAACTTCCTTAGATTTGGTTACTGATTTGTCAAAATTCTAGTTTATTTTAATTTCTTTGGTATATATAAAGGGTGACCCATAAAAAACGCACATTTTTCTTTATGGTATAAATTCGTGCCCACTTGTCCGATTTCAAAAGTTTTTGTTTAATTGGAAAGCTAAAGCTTTAAGCTATAGAATTCTGTCACTAGAATTGACATTTCGCTAAAATTCAAGATGGCAAATTCCAATTTTTCGCCCTTCCCCAGCCAATTTTTTGTCTGCGCCACTGTCTTTCCAGACTAACGTCAGTTAAAGTCATATCTCTGACGTATTCAAAAAGATATCACCTTTTAAAATTGGTCATGAAATACGAAAGTCTGAATAAAATTGTGAGTGAGTTTTTGGCATCTTATTAAAAGTTGTTGGGTGTTTTTGACATTACATTGACAATAGATCCAAATCCACGTTTTGGCAAAACCCAAAAACTACTCCCTTGACTACTGGCGCGACAGGAATCTACTGATTCACAAACATATCTCAGCTAATTTTTCCAAAGTATAATAGAGCTGTATGCTTAAACACAAAATTTATTTTTTAGAGGCCAAAAACTCATCCTGTTAATTATATTACATCTTTCGTACTTCATGACCAATTTTAACAAGTGATGCCGTTTTGAACACATCAATGGCTAGGAATATTAGGAAATTTCTGTTTTTAAAATGTGTTTATGTTACTGTTTTGTAAATGTGTTGGGTAAGTTTTTTTTTAATTAACTATTTGTAGCATCTATGTTGGGAATTTGGAACCTTTGGTTGCACTAAAACAAAATTATGATTGTTTTCCACAAACCAAAACTACACTTTTTTGCACTCGACGCGCGTTTCGTTAATAACGTTAGCATCATCAGGAGACGATAAACAATGGTTTTTATTTCGGTTTTACTTTGACCGATTTGTAATTCAACTCCCCCCTTTGACAATGACGTTTTAGTCGAAACCGATCGGGGATTTTAAATAAAATTTCTGTAGAATTAATAGGACTTTTCCTTGCCGTCTTAATACGTCAAGGGTGTGGCTTTTTAACTGACGTTAGTCAGGAAAGACAGTGGCGCATATAAAAAATTGGCAAGGGGGAGAATAATTGGCATTTTTAGAAAGCGTCCGCCATCTTGAATTTCAGCGAGATGTCAATCTTGGTGACAGGATCCTATAGTCTGAAGTTTTAGCATTCCAATAAACTAAATTTTTTTAAATCGTGGTGAGGAATTTATGCCCTAAAAAAATGTGCGGTTTTTTATGGGCCACAATATACTTACCGAAACAATAATAATCGGCAAGGTATACTGAAAAATCAACGAGAAGATGGAGTAGTACGCTCTTCCATGGTCAACTGGCCAGTTTTCTATACAAAAATCCAAGTTAAGCATACCAACGTCTCCACCAATATTTATGTCGTGATGTTTCAAATGCCTCATTATAAACAATGGCATAGCCAAGAATAGGGCCACGATCCAGATCAGAAGCAAAATTAGAGCTGCACCAAAGAGCTGAAGGTTCTCTTTCGTTGGATAGACTATGACCTGCAATAAATAATAGTGTTTAATACATTACCTTACATAAGGTGTTTCCAAGGTCCTATCCAGCACATCAATAATCAAAACAAGAATATTATCTATCTATACTAATAAAAGAACGGTAGTCAACATAATCAACCTCGTTAAATTAAATTGGTGTGAAGATTCTACTAATAAAATAAGTAAACACGTGTTTTGGCGTCTTTCGAAATTTCAACTGGAGGCTGGAGAAATAGGAGTAATTCGATTTCGAAGTGGGGTAAAGGGATCTTCTGTATCTCAGAAGCAAAAAGTCACAGAGGTTTAGAAATTGGTATTATAGACTCCAGTAACAAAATAAATGGACAAATGTTTCAGCGTTTTTCTACTAAGCCCCTATTAATTCAAATTCAAAAAAAGCTTTATTGCCTCAAGATACATAATATCTTATTGACAAAGCAGTTCTTATCATACTTAAAATTATATGCAAGGTAAAGCCATTAGTACCAGTATTAATATTTCAAAATAATAACACCACTTAACTAAGTCTAAATATTATCTAAAATAGGGACTTATCAGTATATAAAGTCGGCATAACCTGACTTTAATAAAGACGGCACTATTTTGACAATTCCGCACGAAGTTTTAAAGAATTCTGACATTGTTGTTGTCTAAATATGTCATCTTTGCTATCAAAATAATGTCGACTTTCATAATGTTTGTGGCTGCCTAATTTGTCAGCTTTATATGACACAAATGTCAGAAACCTTTCAACCTTCGTACGGAACTGTCAGAAATAGTGCCGAGTCAGGCTATGCCGCTATGCCGACTTTATGTACCGATAAGTCCCTAATATATAAAAATGCAATATAAATACAGATATGCAGTCAACAAAACAACATAAAAATTCAAAAAATATAAAATGTATGTAAGAACAAAAATTGGTATTCGCCTGTATTAGGCGGGACAGTCCTGTATTCGCAAGTTCTGCCCTGCATCATAAAATTTCCTGTAAAATGATCTGTTTACGTTGAAATGACCTACATTATGATTTTACCTTCCACTTTCTACATAAATTGCAACAAATTTTGCCTGTGACGCTATAACACCACTAATATTTACAACTTTAGTTTAGTTTTGATATTAAAAATTGCATTTGTAGTATAATTTTCTCAAAAAATTTCAACTGCACCTATTTCAGTTTTAATCTTTTAATATTATAAAAAACTTATTTAAATAAAAAAAAGTTTGTAGTTTGTTTATTTAACCTTCTGATAGAGTCCTGTATTGAAGCCTAAAAAATCTGGTCACCCTATATAAACGAGAATATTGTTGGAAAACAGTTAAAAAGTTAACAAAGTAATTAAGTTATACAATAATAGTCTAAAGTGTAATACTTTCCTTGAAGTATTCAGCATAATCGTAGTATGGTTTAGTTACGAGACAGTTACTGACGGTTTTGCTAAATGTATTATATTCCACAATGCTTCTTACCTCAAGTGGTAAATGGTTAAAAAGTTTTATACTTTCGTATATGACAGAGTTCTTTGTTAATGTGATTCTAGGTATTGGCAAGGGCAAGAACAGCCTGGAAGACTGTCTTGTAAAACGTTGCGGAGGAGCGGATTCATATTGATTCTGAGCATTTGGTTTTTGTAGTTGAGACAGACTGACTCGAGGATCAAGAATGCTGTCAGGATTCTCTCTCTGGGTCCTACTTTGTAGGACATGCACACAGCTCGCTTCTGTAATCTGAACACTGACTCAAAGGGAGTTCCAAAACAAAACCCTCAAAAAGCCTCTCCGTATCTTACGCGAGACTCGAATAAAGCATAATAGGTCATTTTTTTTTCGAGTGAGATCCAAGCTCTTTACTAAACACCTTTATGGTGAAACTTGCTGACAATAATTTGGAATTAAGGTACTTGATATGATCTTTAAAATCTAGGTTTTGATCAAGAGTTAAATCCAAGAATTTTACAAGCGTGTGAGAGCTAATGGTATTATTATCTGTCATTCTAAACTAATGGAATTTAAGGAGAACCTGAAAGAGAGGAAATTTGTTTTTTTAATATTGAAACAGAGTTGGTTGCATTCTTTTACTATTTTCAAGTCACGCATTTTCTAGTTCCGTCTCTTTTCCCGGTCAGACTATGGTATTGTCATCTGCAAATACGAAAAATTTTCCACTTATGTCCAGAGACATTGAATCGTTAATATAGACAAAAAAGAAGATTGGACCGAGGACCGAGTCTTGAAAAACGCCCCTGGTAGTTTCTTTTGGTGCAGAAGTAAAGTTATTATATGTTACTCTTTATGATCTACCAGAGTTTTAAGAGATTGCCCATTTTAACGAGTGCTCCCAGAATACATATCTCTTTAACTTTCTTAGAAGTATTCTGTGATTCACGCAGTCAAGGGGGAATTATCCCCCATATTTTATAAAAATTTTGATCTGTTAAAATATAGTTTGCAAGGTATCAAACTAAAGGAAATGAAGCCCGGAATCAAAAATAGTAGTTTTAACAAATAGTAGTTTTAACAACTAGTGGCTAAAATAGTGCCTTTTTTTACAAGCGTTGGATTAAATATCGAGCGCAGCGAGGTATTTAAAAATGCGAGTAAAAAACAGCAAAGTTTAGCCGCAAGTTGTTAACACTATTTTTTTTAATACCTTTAACAAAAAATCTAAGAAAAACAGGAACTGACGTTCATTGTTGCGACATTTAAATCTTTGACAATTTGATATTTTGATGATATTTTTAAATGATTTCTTCGTAAATACTTGGTGAAAACTGGCGGAAATGGCTTAATTCTTAGGCAAGGAAAATTAGATTTTTTCAATATTACTATTTTCTGCTATTTCTTTTTAATTTTGGGTAAGAAACGGACAGAAATCTTTCTTAGCACCCGTGATAAAAAAAAGTTTTTTTGCATCGGTTACCAAAAAAGCCATGCTTTAGTTATCTGTAGACAGTTACTAAAATCATGTTTTTGATGGAGGTATAAAAATAATTTTTGCAAAACTCTCTATATATATGATAAAAATATGAACCTACTAAAATGTGGGTTGTGGGGTATTAAATGAAAAAAATAGAGCCCAGAATAAAAAAAAATCAATAATTAATGCAATTTTTTAATATTGACCCGCTAAAATATAGGTTGTTTTAATTTTTTTATTAATTCCGCCGCTAGCAACGCAGCGGCTGAAAGGCCAGTATTTTTATAAATGGCCGAATAGATTTGTCGTGGAAAGGCAAAAGTATACTCGCACAGTTCGCCTAAGCTACCCCTAAGATATCCCTAGCTGTAATTAAAGAGTGTGGGCAATGCTATTTTTTTTTGTGCGATATCTTATTTTTGATACCGAATTTGTCATCTCTGTAAAATTTGCTTATGAATATTCGAATATCTAGTTTTCGAGATATTTGCCATCAAAATGTCAATATTTAAAAGCGCTTACAATCTAAATAAGACCCTCCCTAGGGGGGTGGGCATAGTATGATTTGCGGATGATCTAATGGTAAAAGTCAGGGCTGACACAGCGACACATCTCATGCATAGAGCAAACGAGACAATAAGACTTATTAACGAATGGATGACAAACAACCAAGTAGAATTAGCACCAGAAAAATCCGAAGCCGTTATACTAAGTGGTAAAAGAGGCCGGCAAAACATTGAGTTTCGGCTAAATGGACAACCTCATAAAACCGCAAAAGAGCGTACGATATTTTGGAATCAACATCGGTGAAAACCAGAATGTCGGAAATCATACAGACCGCTTCAAGCTACTGCGAACATAGGAGGAATCAAGTCCAATTTACTCTCAGTGTTTTCTTTTGGAAATTCATTTTGTTTTTATTATTTTGTTTTAATTCTGCCTTGCTCGAGAAACAGATGGGTAAGTTCTTAATTGAAATAATACATTTTTAAAACCAAAAATGGATGTCTACGAAGTTGCCGAAAAAGTGCAGATGGTCAAATGGTCAAATCGTCATAACCCAACACACGTTCGATATTGGTCGAGGGAAAATTTGCATTTGTATTTTGACGTAAGAACACAGTATCCCCAAAAACTAAATGTTTGGGGGGGGCGGTATTATAGGGGAACACGTAATTGGGCCATTTTTTATTAACGGCAATTGCAATTTGAATGGTCCTAGATACTTGGATCTACTGCAGCAGCACATTATTCCAACTGCTAGGCAGTTGTTAGGTGTAAGATTTGGTGAAACATGGTTTCAACAAGATGGTTGTTCCGCTCACAATGTTGGCCTTGTTAGGGAATATCTTGATAATGTATTTCCTAATCGGGTTATAAGTACACGGGGAACTATTTTATGGCCAGCTCGATCTCCCGATCTTGCTCCTAATGACTTCTATCTGTTTTTGAAGAAGCTTTTCAAATTATCACCCCTAACATGCTTGGAAACGTTAGAAGGAGTTTTTATAGTAGGCTCGGATATTGTCTAGCCGAGCAAGGAGGACTTTTCGAACATTTGCTTTAATTTTTTTTTGACTGTGAGAATCTTTTTGGTTTTTAGAATGTACTATTTTATTTTGAGAACTTGCTTTTATTTTGTTTCTCCTTATTATTTTCATTGTAACACGTCGTCACTGATAAATCTGAGCAGTTGACAATAAAACGCTCTTATTTATCAGTGACAAAAAATAAGAAAATTACGTTATAAAAATTGACCAAATTCCGGTTTCATTGACTACGCTCCACACAGCGACGTGGTTAGAGGCGTACTAAATACCAAAGGAAAGTCATGCAAGTGGTGATCGCAAGCCTGAGTATTGGTTGCTTCACTGATAGGCGTGCGGTGTCTCTGCATGTACGTACACTCCCAATGAGCATTTTTGTCTATATAAAAGTTACAGCAAATAATATAAAACCTTCATAAAATAACCAAAAGTTATATTATTTAGTGTTGGTGATAATTTTATAACTCTAATATATCTCTTAAATGAGTAAAAAAGACTTGAAAAACAACTGTTCAACACCAGCTTATAAAAATTTATGGTACATAGTAATGGATAGAAAAACAACATATAGATTTTATAAAACTTCCTTATGAGCCCTCAAGTATAGAGATTATTATAAAAAGGTTTTACAACTGTTCTAACAACACTACATAACAAATTAAAGGTTTTTATGGATTTAGAAATATAGATTTTCCATCTTTCTTCCCTTTGCTTGTTATGTATTATTCTTTTTCTTTTTACAATAAAAAAATCTCTAAAATGGTGTTTAGCAATCTTCTAAAATAAATAAAAATGAAAGTGAGATAAGCTGCAGCAGGAATATGAATATTTATATACTATAGTCAAATAAAAGCTGTTTTTCAAGTCATCCTACTCTGAAAATCAGCTGCGGTCCCGTGTGTACTGTATAGTTTTCAAATACACTCACGTAAATTTCATGGGCTCCAAAAATACTTGAGAAAACGAGAAAAAAAATATTAATTTAAATATCGGTTTTTTTTTCATACGCGTTTTTTTCTTTCTGGGACAAATATAGAATTTTGTATGTTGTTCTTAACCCTAACAAGCAATATTTCGATTGAAACACATGTTGAAACCCCATAAATAACGTTTTTATTTAGGCCAAAAACCTATTTTTGTAATCCAAAATGGCGAAAATTTCCGACAATTCTATAAAAAAAAACAATACAACTATACCACTGTTTACCTCGTCAACACTATTTTATAACCCTTTTAAAAAATGATGCTACTTGGAACAAAGGGCTACAGATGGCGCAGTGTTGAACACTGATGGTCCGTTTCTGCGAGCTTAACATAGTTACCATTGTTCTCTTTTCCTAAATGCATTCCTCGAGAGATCCAGCATACTACACATACCAGGAAAAATATATCAGAGATAACTATCTCAAGAACATAGTTAGATTGCGGGGTCGAAGGGTGTACAGGCGAGTATTTTCCGGGGTGTTCACATTTGCCGCCGACCAGCAGTATCAGCGTGTGCGCTCGACGTTTCACGGTGCGTTTCTAAAACACGGTTCCCATCTATGCGTTTCTCATTCGTGGGTCCCCCGAATCAAAACACGTATCACGTGGTCTAAGCGAGATTTGCCTATACAAGTTCATGTCGGACCACGTGATGAGTTTTTTGAGTCAGGGTGACTGCGCATGGGAAACGCTGGTGGGAATCGGGTGTAAAATGCATTCGATCCCGATATCTGTCATCGGTAACTCTCAAAAAGATTTGGATCTCTTATCTCTCTTATCTCTCTCAGATTGATGTAATTACAACAAGATAATAATGGTATGGTATCTCGCAAAAACATGCCTTTTGATGTCGCAAAAACGATCTTTTTGAGGTCGCAAAAACGCGCCTTTTGATGTCACAAAATTAACCTTAAAAAGTCTTGTTTGTTTTGTTTTTATAATTGCCAAAATAAATTAATTTTTTTTTTTTTTGTTTTAAAAACATTTGTATTATAATCACTATATAAAGAATTTAATAACAAAATTATAGAAAAAACCTTATGGGCAAAAAAGGTTTATGAATGAGTTCATAAGAATATTACAGACACCAATTTATATAACTATTGTGTGTGAGTTCCCAAGTTTTTATAAGTGTCTCTCGAAATATTTTCAATCTTATCTTATATAAATTTGTTGTTGGTTAATTAAGTTTTATAAGTGGATTGATAGCAACACTTTAAAAACCAATCTATTATATATCTTTAATTGATAGTTACTTACGGTTTTATAGGTGGGTTGACAGAAAGATTTCAAACACCAATTTATATAACTTTTGTTACTGATGACTTATATTTTTATAAATATGTTGGTGGAAACATTGTTAACACCAATTTATATAACATTTGAACCGATGACTTCAATTTTTATAAAGATGTCGTTAACGCCAGTTTTATGTTACTTTAGGGTACCATCAATTTAGAGCCTTTAATAAAACAAATATACAAACTCAATTCTTGTAGGAAACTTCTAAATACCCTAGGGTATCAATGGAACCCTCTTTATAATAATTATATAAAAATCTGTCACCAGAAGTTTCTGAAAATGCTCATTGGGCTGGCAAATTAGACTTCTTCCGCCCTATGTTCGCAGTAGCTTGAAGCGGTCTGTATAGAAGGAACTGAACTACAAAAACTTATGCCCAACATAAACGAGCCCAGTACGAGCAAGAGGAAGTTACTATATTGTGTATTCCATTCAATCATGACATATGGTGATATGGAGTCCAGTACTGTCCACAAAGAAGTAAAAAAACATAATGATAAGAATGCAACGTAAAGCCTCACTAAGAGTAGCCTGCGGCTACCGAACGATACCAACGGAAGCTATTCAGGTTATAACTGCCCATAGAACAAATTGTCGAAGAAATTGCATATGAATATAAAAATGGCCACAGTGAAGAAAACAAAGAAACTACAAAAGAAAAAGCACTGGAATCCTGGCAGCAAGATGGGACCGAAATACAGAAAAAAGGCGCTTTTGGGGATAAGGAATACGAATTTTTGATCAGGTTTTAAAAATTCAATAAGGCGGATTCAAGATGGACGATTTTTGGTTATCTTTTGCTAACCAATTTTAACTTATAAACATCCGATTGCCTTCAAATTTGTGATTCATTTATAGTTCCAGTGACAATACAATAATATGTCATTATTAGGCACCCCACCCCCTACGAGGGGAGTGAAGGGGGGAAAACACTTAAGTTTGTCCGATTTCAACCAAAATTGGTATACGGGAGTTTTTGGGGATAAGGAATACGAATTTTGGATCACATTTCAAAAATTAAATATGGCGGATTCAAGATGGACGATTTTTGGTCATATTGTACTAACCAATTTTAACTAACCTATCTACATCCGATTGTGTTCAAATTTGGTACGCGTTTATAGTTCCAGTGAAAATACAAGAATATGGTATTCAGCTACCCACCTCCCTCTAACGAGGGAAGTGGAGGGCAAAAGATTTAGCTTGTTCGATTTCCATCAAAATTGGCATACAGGGGATTTTAAGGAGAGAGATTATGAATTTTTGATCAAATTTGAAAATTTCAATATGGCGGATTTAAAATGGACGATTAAGGTTACAAATCCAAAAATTAAGTGTGTGTTTATAGTTCCAGCGAAAATACAATAATATGGTATTATTAGGTACATACTTCCCTCTAATGAGGAAAGTGGAGGGTGGAAAAGATTTAGTTTGCTGGATTTGAATCAACAGGGTTTTTTCGGAAAGGGGATATGAATTTTTGATCAGATTTGAAAATTTCGATATGGCGGATACAAAATGGACGATTTAGGGTACAAACCTAAAAATAACAAATAAATTTATATTAAAAAATAATTTAAAGAACAAGCTCTTATTAAATGCACTTAAAAGTAGAAAATAATTGTTTATCTTCCTTATACCATAATGAAAGGGATGAGCGCATATTAAAAATGTTAACTTTACGGTAAAAAAGAAAGACTACAAAAGAAGAACTTGCCGTGCTTGCCAAGCCTTTGAAAATGTCCTTAGGTTATAGAGTAATAGAACTTTTTCTTAGGTGAATAGTTGATGTGAACGATATACGATAGGAATCTAAACTTAAACAGTGGGATTTACTAAGATCTAAAATATTACCCCCCATAAGTCTAAATATTTACACCTGTGGGAAGCACTAAATTTGAAAACCTATTTTCAAAAAACACTTACCCATACAGAAAAGACACAAAGTTATTGATTATTTTGTATTTTTAATGCTAAATATCACTGAAAAACTGCTTTTTTGTCAAAATAAATACCATATTTTAGAAGAAAATGCCCTAAAACTAATTTGTTTTGACAGGTTTCAAAATGGCAAATGGTGAATACGCCAAAATTTGTGTTTGAGGTTATAAAATTGGTAATTTTTTAGACCACCTCTGGGGGGTGGTTTAAATTTATAACCCCCAGAAAGGATTGTTTTATGGCAACTGATAATAAGTTCGTTCATAATTTCTCTAAGTTACCGTTTTCACAACGATTAATTTACCTTATTTAATATCCCAAGTTGTTCATTAATCAATAAAACACCTCCAATTTTGTCCAGAAAATCGCCATATTTTGAACCCGTTTTCAGCACAAAAAATATAATTATGAGGGCACTACGAGTCAAAACAAACATAATTGAAGGTCACTGATTATGCACGAAAAATGTACCACATAAAAAAAACAAAAACAACTATATTAATTTATTTACAAACTGAAATTAAAACATTGAGGTTATCTAAAAGCTTACTCAAGAAAACTTTCCTTACTCAAAGCCCACTCATTTTAAAGCTGTAGCTTTCATCAGTAGAGGTTGGTGCAAGCTAAGGTGCAAGCAGAGGTAAAAGATCCGAACTCGCTGTTTGTGATTGAATGCAGCTCTAATATTTTTAAACTAACATTTCGACAGTGACAGAAATGTGAACATAATTTGCGTTTAAGTTTTTTAATACATTTGATAAATAAAAACACCTTTTATATAAATACAAAATTAATCTACTCCTTATTTTATTATTACCCATCTAAATCTTTGTGTGACATAAGTTATTAATTGGAAAAATTAATTAACAGGGGTAAGTTTTAAATTTGGTGGGTTTAAATTTTTTAATTTTCTTTTCTTCTAAATTCAAACTTTCTTCTTAAATACAACAAATGATTGTGTTAAGATGATTATTCAATAAACAAGTTTATTAAAATTATTTTTATAAATTAAATTATGTCCAAAACTCAACCCTTTTTTCGCTTTTATTATGGTATAAAAAAGATAAAAAATTATTTTCCACATTTAAATGAATTTAATAAAAGCTTGTTCTTTAAAAGTTTTTTTTAATAAAAATTTATTTATAAGAAGACTGCATTCCAATTTCCCTTTAACTTTTACGGAAAGCGGCATAGCAACAATCGCCGTAAAAGTTTTTGTTGGTTGTTAATTTGTCCCACCAACAAAACGTAAACTTATAACCCGGACAATAAAATACCCCCCTCTTTAGACGCCTGGGCTGGATACGTCCCTGCGATGAAACTCCATAAAAATATGAAAATAGACAAAAATAGTACAAGAAGTCTGGAAGATCTTAAAAAGGCAAAAATAAGGCAAGAAAATATACATTTTAACCAATTCCAAAAAGACGAAAACTGTGGTAAGTTAAAGTAAACCAACAAATTTACAAACAATATATTTTATCAAGTGGTTTTGTATTCAGTAGAATGGCCCTGTTATATATCACCTCTTGAGACACCTATTTTCCAATAACTCGCCTTACGTGGTACAGAGTGTGACTTGGCGCATTTACCCAAGTTTTAATGAATAGACACGAGCGGTTATTTTCTTAGTTAAAAGAATCTTGGATAAAAGTCAATTCATGCCGTAACTTGGATTAACTTAAGATAAAGTGAGCAGGTGTTTTACTCTATAAAAATCATGCACACGTTGACATATGTTGATCCAAGGCACGAGCATGAATTGACCTTAAATGAGCCAAATACGAGGCCAAATAAGTTGTGCCAAGTTAATAATAATATTTTAGAGAATATGGTTCTAAGATCTTTTGTCACAAAGACATAGCTGGCCACAACCACTACACAGAAAATCAAACGGAATAAAAGGTGCAATGTTGTTCCTTGTACTGGTAAGTGCCTTTAGCAGAGAAACATAATAAACTGAGCAAAGAACTACCTGTATTAGTGAATTAAAGTGAAAAGGCAAGTAAAAATTAAAGGGTCATTTTTTTGATTTTTTTTTCTTGTATTGTTTGGAAAACAAGGGCTTTTAAATTGAGCGTCGTTGAACCCTTGGGATATATTTTTCGTTGATCTTCATAATTACCTTTTGTTCTTAAAATATTTTTGGCATAAAACTCTTTCCCTAAATCTCGACCGTGAGATTTAAGGTCAAGCCATGATGGTAATTTTGGGCTTAAATTATTTTAGCATAATTTAAGGGGTAAAGTTTTTAATGAAGCAAATTTTTACTATGTTTTTCAC
Source organism: Oxystoma pomonae (assembly GCA_963921995.1). Lineage (NCBI taxonomy): Eukaryota > Metazoa > Arthropoda > Insecta > Coleoptera > Brentidae > Oxystoma > Oxystoma pomonae. Next base: position 110,541,621 of record OY998164.1, read on the forward strand.
ATTTTATGTCATGATATTGCTCACATTTTAAAGCTTTCTTTCCAAACTTTCGATTTCGAGAATAAAACACTCAAATTTTTCAAGTTTTGACTGTTTCTTAGGCGTTCAAAAAAAGTACTGCCAAAAAACATTTTTCCTCTATTAAAATGAAAAATATGTAAAGAGAGAGAGAGGGTAGAATTTTAGAAGTCGGTAGAGATAATTTAGTGACGTGCAAAAATATTTAAGGTTGTTGAAGAGAGACAGCAGGCTATAAAAAAAGTATTTTTAGAGAAAGACATAATTTAAGGCAATTGTTTGCTTAAAATTTTTGTTATGTCATATGTTTGTTATCTTGAGTGGTGTCGTGCATATGATTTTTATTTTCATTTCAAAGCATAAAGTATATAAAACATAAAGTGGTATTAATTTCTATTAATCAAAGTTCTTTACAGTTTTTAAATTTACCAGAAAACGTGTTCTACTGAAGTGTATTTTAGCATACCTAAAAATAATTTAACAGGTATTTAACAAAATTATTTAAGATTTTAAGATCTAAAATAGTACCCCCCATAGGTCTAAATATTTACACCTGGGGAGGTACTAAATTTTAAAACCAATTTTCAAAAAACACTTACCCATACAGAAAAGACACAAAGTTATTGAACATTTTGTATTGTTATTGCAAAATACCACTGAAAAACTGCTTTTTTTCTCAAAACATACCATATTTTAGGAGAAAATGCCCTAAAACTAATTTTGTTTGACAGGTGCTAAAATGGCAAATGGTGAATACGTCAAAAATTTGACACCTAGGTCACGATTCTTCAGAAGTCATAGAAAAGCTCACCCATCACAATTCTGGAAAGATTTTTACTTATTTTCTCATTTAAAATAAAAACACAGCGTCCTTAATACTTATCCCAACGTTGTTAGGGAAACTGCGTAATAAACGTCAAAATATGTGGAAAATACTCACCATGTAAAAGGAAAGACAGAATTTGTGTGACTTTTCTGAACAGTGACAGCCACATGTTCCATGGCTATCTATGGTTTTGTATGTTAAAAGTTGGTTTACAGACAAAAATAAGCTTTATAATATACATTTTTAAATAAAAAAGGAATATTAGAAAATAAGTCCTGATAAAAAAGCAGTTAGTGTAAACTTGTGTTTAAAAATCGTCAGATTTTTTGTACGGGCAAGATTATCTGACGGTTTTTGAAGAATGAATAGCTTCATTATCTATGTTTGAGGTTATAAAGTTGATGATTTTTCAGACCAGCTCTGGGGGATGGTTTAAATTTATAGCCGCCAGAAAGCATTGTTTTGTGGCAATTGGTAATAAGTTCGTTTATAATTTTCCTAAGTAACCGTTTTTACAAGAATTAATTCACCTTACTTAATATCCCAAGTTGTTCAATAATCAATAAAACACCCCCAATTTTGTCCAGAAAACGCCATATTTTGAACCCGTTTTCAGCAAAAAAAATATACTTATGATGGCACTATGAGGCAAAACAAACATAAGTGAAGGTCAGTGATTGTACACGAAAACCCCTTCTAATGAAAAAAATCCAAAACTTCACACTCAAAAGTCTCAAAGCTGCAGTTTTCATCGGTACTTCGCTAATGACCATTTTCTCACCGTCCAGTTCGTTTAGCCGACATAACTCTTTTGTGAACGCATCAGTGGATTATCGTTGGATTCAGGTCTGTTTTTAGACGCATTTGTTTACATGAACTCCTTTGTTGAAATATTTTTATTTGTGGTTTGCGATTGCGATGAGTTTGTGTTAGTAAAGTTTTTTCATACTTTCGATAGATAAAAACCCCTTTTAAACAAAAACAAAGTTAATCTAATCCTTATTTTATGATTAAATATCGAAATGGTTTTGTGATATTGAGTAATAATCGCGAAAATCAATATACAAGGGTAAGTTTTGATAAGAGTGACATATAATGTCAATTTTAATTTGCTCAACAGAGGGTTTATCATTAAGATCCTCCGTAGGGTTAAAAAAACTTCATTTAAATTGAAATTTTCTTCTTAAATCCAACAAAAGGTTGTGTTAAGATGATTCTTTACTAAAAAAAAATAATTAAAATTATTTATAATTTAATTATTAAAATCCAACTATGTCCAAAACTCTTAAAACCAACAATTTCACTTAAACTTAGGACCTGTCTAAAATAGGCTAAACCCTTTTAGTAAATCCCACTGTTAATATTTTTCTGTCAGAAAACGTAAACATACTCTTCTGTCCCACTGCGGCCCGATTTAAAGTTTGTTGACAAAACACCTGCAGTTACCATGGAATCGGGGGCTTTAGGATAGTCGAGGGCTTTAAACTAGAGGGCGCGTTCATTATTTTGATTTCCCAATAATATTTGGGACATCCTAAACAATAATTGAAGACGACTATTAAAAATATATACGGCGAAATTTTTACTAAATTACTTTTCATTAATATTCAATTTAATTTTAATCAATTTTACTTTCATGTGCCATATTATTATGTTTAGAATTTTCTCTCGACACCCGGAGCTAATAAAAGATTTAATTTAAACTTGGCTTTGAAGTCAATTTTGGGGTTCAACTCGCTTTCAGGTTTGAAAAATGATTTTTTTTTAATGTGACTGGTATTTTATTATTTAATAATAAAGGCAATGATTTTATATTTATTATAAGCTTAAGCTTTTCAAAATTGTAACTTTAATTGCTTTCATTTAATTTTCTAAAATTAAAAAGAATATATGTGAGTAGCTGCCCAATTTAGTTTACTTTAATGAATAGATTTTGGATATACATTTAAACTTGTTAAAATTAATTCTTTAACCGTTTTAGCACTAGGGCGTTTAAAAGTAAATTTGAATAAAAAATGCGCTTCTTTCAATTACTTAACCTAAAAAACTGTTAATCAAATTTGTACAAATTTTGTACGGTGAAAGTTTAAGGCATTATCCCAGAACCATTCCCGTGATTTTGCATAATTTTAGTAGTATTAGTAGATCGGCGGCCGTAGGCCCGGGAATTGGGCCCCATAATAGACCTTTCTTTGCCATACCCCCCGTGCACCTCCGACTGATGCACGTGCCCCTTAGGACGCTAGTTTTCTTTCTCTAAGAGGATTTAATTTTGCCTGACACCTCTTTGTCGAGAGCAGGAATCTTTAGACTGCGTAGAAAGTATACACAGTGGACCGCCGGCTTTACACTCCCTCCGGAGGGTGGTCCTGCTACATGTTGGACTTTTATCTATCTAACATCGCTACCGTCCCAGCAGAACTTGGTTGACGGTAGACTTTTCTTCCCAGCAGACCGCCGTCATATAGGTTAACCCGAAAATCGAGGTCCCGGTTTCGCTGGTCGAGGTCGCCATCGGAGGCTTCAGATGCATCTCTTTGGAGTGGTCCTGCTACCCGAAGGTGGTACCGCCTCTTCCCAGTCACCCTCTGTCCACTCCCGCTACAAAATCTGTCAGAGTCCAGCCGCGTCCCATGGAGTCCCGATCTCGGAGAAGTCCAGGTCGTCCTTTTTTGTTCACCGGCTAGTCCCTCTACCCAGTTTGGTGGGGTCCCCGGCCGTCCACCTTTGAGTCCCGCAAAGTTTTCGGTGCAGTGCCAACCATGCCGCCTACGTCTACCTCGTTTGTTGTTACTCTATGCACAACGTCAACTGCGGAGCTGTTGAGAAGTAGGGCCGCCCGTCGTCGTCTCGAGTCGTATTCGGGGTTGTGTGAAGCAATGTGTACTTGCCGAGATCCGATCCTGCGACCTCTGTTCTGCAGGCTAAGACGCTGTTCATTGGTCTACGGCGCCCCCCCCCCCCCGGCATAATTTTAAGTTTTTTACATAATTTGACGTATTCTATTCTAAAAATGTTTCACGGTAAAATTATCGGTTATTTTAAAAAAATAAATAAAAACAAGATATATATTCTTTTCAAAAATCACGCGAATGGTCTATAATAATACAAGAAGCCTCTGCTGTGCAAAATTTTATTATTTTTTGATATGTGGTTTATCTGTTTAATTAAACGAACTGTTTTTAGGATTCAATTTCACTCTTAAGAAATTAACAGAAGCTTAACGTTTATTCTCATAAAGCACAAGACATCTTAAAGAGGTCTTATTTACTTCCAAATAATGTCTAAACGTCTTAAGACCCCTAAAGATGTTTTATTTGTCTGCATAAAAAGCAAAAATTAACGACAGGATTCAAAAAAAATGTGACGGGAGCCATCCACAAATTATATATCACACCATTTAGGCCCATTTTTGACCCCCCCTCCTTTCTCATAAATGAAAACAACACTAACACTTCCCTCAAAAAAGGTAATCGTAACCGTAGATCCGAATTTCGCACTTGTGGTGCTCATCAGTACGGTGCTAGGAATTAAGAGATGATGAAAAAATCTGACACAGGATTCATGTAAAAGTCAACTATCTGTCAAATTTTAGAATCGGCAGATGTACCTTCAGCTTGAAGGAAAATTACGCGTCTCTATGGAGAAACATTTTTATTAAGCCCCCTCAAAAAAAGGAAGGACAAAATATTTTCACATGTTTTTTTATTTTTTGCTGTAAGAAAATATACCCTTTTTAAGATTCTTTTTAGTTATACCACCAAAAAAATCTGAGAAAGACATCTTGAAGATGTCTTTTAGGCGATATTTTAAAGATTTACTGATTTTTAGGTAATACCTAAAACACATAAGTGTCTAGATTCTTCATTAGATTTTGGAGATCTGGTGGTAATGACCTATAAAACAAAATGGTTGTACAATATGTCACAAGTGCTATTTTTAGTTTTAATTTGCAGTCGCAAAACTCGCTTTTTTAAAACTTTATTGTCCACAAAGTTTCCACTCTATATTTTATACGAGTAATATATTAAAAAAAAGAAAACATATGTTTTTTTATTTTGCTTATATTTGAAAAACAATATACCAACATTTTGAAATGAAATTTTAAAATAATATTATTATATTGCTTACATTCTTTGCGAGATTTGCATGCGGTTAATTTAAGCTTCATTTTATTGGATCAAAACTCATTTTTTCGTTGGATTTTCCCAACGAAATTAAAATTTTACAGTGGGATTTACTAAGATCTAAAATAGTAACCCCACAGGTCTAAATATTTACACCTGTGGGGGGTACTAAATTTTAAAACGAATTTTCAAAAATACTTATATATTGTTATTGCAAAATACCACTGAAAAACTGCTTTTTTCTCAAAATATTCCATATTTTAGGAGAAAATGCCCTAAAACTAATTTTTTTTGACGGGTTTCAAAATGGAAAATGGTGAATACGCCAAAAATTTAGCATATAATAGCTTTATTATCTGTGTTTGAGGTTATAAAGTGGGTTTTTTTCTTAAGTAACCGCTTTTACAGGGATTAATTTACCTTATTTAATATCCCAAGTTATTCAATAATCAATAAAACACTTCCAATTTTGTCCAGAAAAACGCCATATTTTGAACCCGTTTCCAACACAAAAAATATATTTATTTGGGTACTACGAAGCAAAACAAACATAAGTGAAGGTCACTGATTATGCACGAAAAATATACCAAAAAAAAATCCAACACAACTATATTAATTTATTTACAAACTGAAATTAAAACAGTGAAGTTATCTAAAAGCTCAGTAAAGAAAAGTTTCCTTACCCAAAGCCCACTCATTTCAAAGCTGTAGCTTTAGTTTTTAAACCCCGCGTGGATTTAAATTTTTTATTTTTTTTTCTTCGAAATTTAAACTTTTTTCTTAAATCCAACAGAAGATTAGGTTAAGATGATTATTCATTAAACAAATTTATTAAAATAGGTTTAAAATGCTTAAAACTAAAAATTTAACTAAAACTTCTAACTAAGACTAAACCCTTTTAGTAAATCCCAGTGTTAAATTCTTTGGATTTAACCATTCTGTGGGCTAATATGAAACTACATAAAAAGAAATGAAACCTACACCCCCTCCACGAAGTCTAAACATTTTTTATTAGTTATCGAAAAAATGTTCATATTATTTTTTAAATTATTTAGTTAACCAAAATTAGAAAATATTTTTGATACACTTTTGGTTCGTTTTATCTTAGTAGAGTTTTACTCTTTTTAAGTATTATATATTTCTATTTAAATTTTTAAATTTTGTGCTATGTAATCGCGTTTTAAGATCTTTTATCCAATCGTGCTTTTCCTTTTTATATTGTTTTACATTTCAAAGCATTCTTTGAAATATCCTAATTTGCAATGCTCGAGTGTAAACATCAGAAAGACTCGGAAAAGGGATATTTTCTCTTGGAGCGTGAGTAAAATTTCAAATCGTTTATCTGACATCTTAAAGGTTTGACTTCCGACGTAGATTGATGAGATAGGTAGGTAGATGTTTGTTTAGCACTTATCTCTATTAGATTAGATATAAGATGTAAAAACTTTCCGGAATAATTTGAGTACATGAGACTGTTTTGACTTCAACGAAAGCTTCTACTGGTATAAGTTGAAGACAAAGTTAAGCATAAAAACGTTTCATCTTAAGTGTTTTGGAGTCTATTTTATTCCAGGAGCGTAAGCAAACTTAGGGAAGGTTTTCCCGAAATATTATTTATTTTTGTCTGGAATTGGTTTATCTTGCCTTAAAAATGCGCATGTTTGATTGAATGAAAATGAATTAACCAACTAAGATTTATAGTAACAGATACATGGTTGTATATATATTTAAGAATAGCTCTGTTCTTAAAAAATTACATTTGCTTTAAGTATATTATTCTTAGTATAAGAATAGAGATTATTAAAATTAAGCAATTACCTATTCTTGATCTACGAGGGCTCTTATACTTAAATCGAAACCAAATATATTTTAAATAAGAAGAGGCGGTAATAACTTCAAGAGGTAAACCGATAAGAGTTTATTATTCTTTTAAAAAACAGGTAGTTTACTTGGACTAAAACCAGAAATTCTTCTTTGAAAGCGAAAACATATTAAAACCAAGTCGAAAAAAAACTTGTCAGAAGAAAAAGATAAATTTTGACCTAAAATATGTTACGAATTGATTGAATCATACTTTAAACTTAGTTTAACTACAAAGGTTTAATTTGGATCAAGTCCTTTTATTATTGCTCTAAAGCCTTAGTTATTTTTAAAATAAGACGAGCTTTACTAAAAACAAGAAATATCCCAATATCGAATCGCGCCGTAAGATCGCTTGGCTAATCCATTCTCTCTCTTTGTTGTTTGGTATGGGGGCAACAGCAACAATTTAATATAGGTAAAACTATACTCCTATATCTTAAGTTTAAAGTTTCGGATTATTATAGGCGCCTAAAAAGTTAAATACTTCCCTTATATTAATAGGAGAAACCGAGTATTATTATGTATACCCACGGATGTTAAGAAGTGTGGATGAAGTGGCGAAAGCAGCTATTGTTTGACCGCCTCTTTTGCAAGAGCGCTTCAGAGCGTGGTGTCGCGAGAGTCGGTTCGAAATTGTGGTCATAACATCTCGCTGGCAGCTGGCGGAAGTTTTTTGATATATATATATGCGTGAGCCGCAGAAACTCGGCACTGGAAGGACACCGCATAATCCGCCTATAGAAATGTGAGTCTTTTCAATTTGTATCCAATAATCGTGTTGATTTGATTCTGCTACGGGACTGAATCAGCATGGTTATAGGAAAGGGTTATTTTGCAGGTGACGGGCTTACGCCACGTTATAGTAAATAAACATTATTATATTAGTATATATTATATATATTCTACTTTTGTTTTAATTACAATTGGTGATTGGTGTTAAGCGAAATATAAGGTCGGTTTCAGTCAAGTAAAGGAACCCTTTGAGGTAAGTATATTTTTTTCTTAATAAGTATAAAATATTATAATTTTTGAAGTATAGTTACTTTTGCATTAAAAACATGTTATTCTCGTTCGAATAGCATTTGACATCACTACAACGTAAAGCAGTGTTCGAAACAAGCAAAGAAAAAATTTGAATTAAGTATAACGTCCGCTTAAAGTAAAAAACCACATTGTCTTAAAATAAGTATAGACCTATATTTCAATTATCACATAAATTGCACTTTTCTCAACGCTAATCATGCATTATATTTAAGAATAGGATATTACTTGGATAAAGAATAGCTAGAGTTGAGGATATCGAAGATGAAGCTATTCTTGAATCAAGATTAATAATCTTGTTCCAAGAAGAGCTTTTTTTCTGTGTATTGTGCCCAAATATCTACTGAGATTTTAAGGATCGCAATTTAATCGTAATTAAAAAAATCCTGCAGACTACAAAACTTGATTTAGGCATGATACTTTGTCTTAAACTTATGCCAGTTGAAGCTTTAGTGAAAGCTAAAGATACATGGTTAATAGCCCAATAGAATAGTACTTTAAAATGGTAAAACTGACTACACAGCCACACTTTTCCAACAAAATTTCCCTCTAGGTTCGCCGCCATCTTGGATTTTGTGTTGGACTCAATATTTCGGTTAATGTTTGTCCGATTGTAAAACGGTTTTTTTGTTAGCTAAACAAAATTATTTTTTTAAACTCTTATTCGAATTTTTTTTTGTATATGTCATATGCCTAAAAGACTCCCGAAAATGGTGACATGTGATTACTAACTAGCCAATATTTATTTTGTAGACTTGAGAAGGAAAGTGTTAAAATATAAATTGTAGATATCAAAATTCCCTATAATTTTTTTTAAACACTTTTTCTGTATAGTAAAAAATAGCTGGGATAGAGTGCTGCAAATTTGACACTACAAATTCTTGATGTAAGATTTAACTCCCTTGTTGTGTCAAGTTGGCCATGACAAACGCCTATGGTTTGTCAAACCAGGAAATTATCAGACCGTATTTAATAAAAATTTTTATGGCAAGAATGATTCACGATAAAAGCTGCAATTTGTTAAACCAATTTTTTTAATCCGAACCTCATTTCTTCAAACCCACTCAATAACAAAATCGAAATTTAGAAGATCCGTTTTTAATCGAACTATTGTTCATCAAACCATTTCAATATCAAACTCGTAATTTGTAAAGCCCATTTTTATTCAAACCCGGTACTTGTCAAACCATTATTTTTCAAAACCGGAATTCGTAAGACCTGTTGTTTTTTAGAAATTTATTCTTAACTTAACTGAAATGCAAGTGACATCTTTACAAAAACTATTAAACATTGCACGCCATTTGTACAAGAATTGGCGCATAGCAGCGACAAATGCATCGAAACGCCGCGCCGCCGCGCCACCTGTGTCTACGCCACCCGTTCATGTATTATTGGCGAATGCGCAATCAATTTAGCAGAAATTTCTGACAAACAAAATTTTTTACGAATTCCGGTTTTGGAAAATAATGGTTTGACAAATTTTGGGTTTTATTAAAAATTAGTATTACAAATTACAAGTTTGATATTAAATGAGTTTGATGAACAATGGTTCGACTAAAAACGAGTCTTATAAATTTCGAATTTGTTATTGAATCGGTTTGAAGAAATAAGGTTCAAATAAAAAATACGTTATTTCTAAAAAACTGTTATTGTTTGGTACCTAAATTTAAAGAAAATTTAACCCACTAAAATTCTTATAGGAACATTTTTTTAAATAAGTTTAATGGTAACAAATCATATTTTAATATATATATATGCTACCTTGATTGATCATTATTTTCGACGGTATATCCCAATGAGCATTTTCAGAAACTTCTGGTGACAGATATTTATATAATTATTATAAAAAGGGGTTCCATTGATACCCTAGGGTATTTAGAAGTTTCCTACAAGAATTGAGTTTGTATATTTGTTTTATTAAAGGCTTTAAATTGATGGTACCCTAAAGTAACATAAAACTGGCGTTAACAATATTTCCACGGACATCTTTATAAAACTTAAAGTTATCGGTTCAAATGTTATATAAATTGGTGTTAACAATGTTTCCACCAACATATTTATAAAAATATAAGTCATCAGTGACAAAAGTTATATAAATTGGTATTTGAAATCTTTCTGTCAACCCACCTATAAAACCGTAAGTAACTGTCAATTAAAGATATATAATAGATTAGTTTTTAAAATGTTGCTATCAACCCACTTATAAAACTTAATTAACCAACAACAAATTTATGTAAGATAAGAATGAAAATATTTCGAGAAACTTATAAAAACTTGGGAACTCACACACAATAGTTATATAAATTGGTGTCTGTAATATTCTTATGAACTCACTCATAAACCTTTTTAGTCCATAAGATTTTTTCTATAATGTTGTTATTAATTTCTTTATATAGTGATTATAACACAACTGTTTTTAGAACAAAAAAAAAACAATTTTAATTTATTTTCATCAATCAAAAGGAGCGTTTTTGCGACATCAAAAGGCGCGTTTTTGCGTGATACCATACCATTATTATCTTGTGTTAATTACATCAATCTGAGAGAGATAAGAGATCCAAATCTTCTTGAGATAGTTGCCGATGACAGATATCGGGATCGAATGCATTTTACACCCGATTCCCACCAGCGTTTCCCATGCGCAGTCACTCTGAATCAAAAAACTCATCACGTGGTCCGACATGAACTTGTATAGACAAATCTCGCTTAGACCACGTGATACGTGTTTTGATTCGGGGGACCCACGAATGGGAAACGCATAGATGGGAACCGTGTTTTAGAAAAAGAGAACAATATAGTAACCGTGTTAAGGTCGCAAAAACGCACCGTGAAACGTCGAGCGCATACGCTGATACTGCTGGTCGGCGGCAAATATGAACACCCCGGAAAATACTTGCCTATATACCCTTCGACCCCGCAATCTAACTATACGCTTGAGATAGTTACCTCTGACAGTTATGCGGGCTTGAAGTGTGTGGAGGCGGGTATTTTTTCTGGTATGTGTAGTATGCTGGATCTCTCGAGGAGTGCATTTAGGAAAAGAGAACAATGGTAACTATGTTAAGCTCGCAGAAACGGACCATCAGTGTTCAACACTGCGCCATCTGCAGCCCCTTGTTCCAAGTAGCATCATTTTTTAAAAGGGTTATAAAATACTGTTTGTCGAGGTAAACAGTGGTATAGTTGTATTGCTTTTTTATAGAATTGTCGGAAATTTTCGCCATTTTGGATTACAAGAATAGGTTTTTGGCCTAAATAAAAACGTTATTTATGGGGTTTCAACATATGTTTCAATCGAAATATTGCTTGTTAGGGTTAAGAACAACATACATACAATACAATTCAATATTTGTCCCAGAAAGAAAAAAAACGCGTATGAAAAAAAAACTGATATTTAAATGAATATTTTTTTCCCGTTTTCTCAAGTATTTTTGGAGCCCATGAAATTTACGTGAGTGTATTCGAAAACTATACAGTACACACGGGACCGCAGCTGATTTTCAGAGTAGGATAACTTGAAAACCAGCTTTTATTTGACTATAGTATATAATTATTCATATTCCTGCTTCAGCTTATCTCACTTTCATTTTTATTTATTTTAGAAGATTGCTAAACACCATTTTATAAATTTTTTTTATTTTAAAAAGAAAAAGAATAATACATAACAAGCAAAGGGAAGAAAGATGGAAAATCTATATTTCTAAATCTATAAAAACCTTTAATTTGTTATGTAGTGTTTGTTAGAACAGTTGTAAAACCTTTTTATAATAATCTCTATACTTGAGGGCTCATAAGGAAGTTTTATAAAATCTATATGGTGTTTTTCTATCCATTACTATGTACCATAAATTTTTATAAGCTGGTGTTAAACAGTTGTTTTTCAAGTCTTTTTTTACTCAATTAAGAGATATATTAGAGTTATAAAATTATCACCAACACTAAATAATATAACTTTTGGTTATTTTATGAAGGTTTTATATTACTTGCTGTAACTTTTATATAGACAAAAATGCTCATTGGGATGTGAATTAACTATTTATCCGAGACATATAGCAAAAAAAATATTAAATCAAAAATCTTGAAAAAAAAACACTTTTTTATAAAACAAAAACTAACTTAACAAAAGACATTTGGTAAAACCAGGGTTTGTTATTTTTTTTATTGGGAACAATGCACTAAAGCGTTTTTAAAGTGTTTATACGGACCCTAAAATCGGTTTTAGACCGATAAACAGCTGTCCTAAATCGCTTTAAAATAAAATCGAGTGCTTAAAGCGATTTTATTGGAGCTTATAAGACAACATTTTTATAAAAGCTCTTTAAGAGGCCCGTTTAAACAAAGTGACTGTTATATCGCCAAACATTTTGACCTTTTAACCTTCTGATCAATGCTTTCCGAATTTTTAATGCGTCCGATGATTACAAATAAAATTTATGTTTAAATTTAAAATTCATGTTTATAATTTTAGAGTCAAAAAGCATTTTGGATGTTTGACGAGGAATTCTTAAATGCCTAAACTTCCTGAACGATGGTTATGAATATCTAATGATTTGTAACTTATTTTGAACTATGCTGGTAGGATGGTGGTTTATTATTTTGCAAAATTTTGCATTTGTATTGCACGTGGCATATGTTTTTCTTTATTTTTTTTGCCTCAGTTTTATTTTTGTAATGAGTTTACTTTATATTATAACTATAAAACTATGAGATACTATAACGGCCCGCCCTTAAATTTTCCAAAATAAAAAGCCGTAGCGATAATAGAAAGATTTTGGTCAGGTTTTTTGTCATTCTGTTACCCTTACCTTTATTCTGGGCAGGCGCAGTAGCGCTCTGTCAGGCTGACCTTTATTAAAGGTAACCACTGGCCCTAATTAGCGTCGAATAGCAACTATCTTTAACGTTAAAAAGACAACCAACCAAACTTGATGTGATTCTGTGGTGGAAGATTTTTAGGTTAAAAAAGTTTGTTTTGTTTTACAAAAATTTTGTGCATTTGGATTTTATTTTTTGTTAACCGTGGTTATCGTAGTGGTGGGGTGCCTTTTTTACCGTTTTTGGGTAAACAGGTGAGTAAGTACAAATAAGTTTGCAGAGGCTCGATTTCTTCTATTACTCCACTAAAGATATCTTGAAAAGTCATTTACCTGACTAAATTTATGTTGGGGTGTCCGTCTCCCAGTCCTATCGCTAGGTCAATAAAAAAGTTAGGTCATGTTTATCGCCAAACGATTGACTACGTTTAAAAGCTCTATTTTGAACCTCTTAAAGTTACCTTAATTTACGGTAACGGTAACCACAAGAGTAACGAAATTTGCCGTTAAACTGCCTAACCAAAATCTCCCTAATAACTCTCCCAATCAAGTGGGCCTGGAAAAAATTCAGTGTTAAAAATCTTCTGGGTGCGAGTAGACTGCCTCAGGCATGCGCAGTAGATTTTTGGCTGTGCTCAGGGCCAACCCTGATTTTTACATTATTTTCTTTGGTTTTCAAAATTATTCAGAGTTGTCACAAGATTCCCCAGATGAAATTCCCGACTTTTTCCCAAATTATTCAAAAAACATCCCGATGTTATATCACTGCAGGCAATTTTTTGCGATTTAAGAAGAAAATGCTAGATTGATGTAAAATCTGGTCTCAATTCTAGATTTGTTGCCAAAATCTTGCCATATCTGTATGCTTAAAATTAAACTAAAATTGTAACAATCAATGGTGTTATAGTTGCACAGAGACAAATTTTTACAGTACCTACAAAAATTTAGGTCTCTTGCAGGTTTTTCGTAATTATTTAAAAAAATTTGGGTTGAGAGACACCGATTTGGGGTGGGATCTAGTATCTTTTACATGTATGTGTTATACTGAAAAAGCTATTTTTACACGTTTTGAATGCTCATAAAAACTGTTAACTAAAATTGTAACAATTAATGACATTATAGCGAGCAGCGAAGGCAAATTTTTTGAAACTTTTGGGTTTGGAGAGTTGCAAAAAGGGGAGAGGGCTGATTGCTCACTAAAAAAAATTATCTGATATTGTGATGGAAATAAATTAGATTTAAAATTAGAAAAACCTGTAAAATTTTAAATATTTTATAAAAAGACATTTTCTATTATTTACAAATCGAAAGGTAGCGCTGCAGGAAAAAATTTCATTGAAATTTAGATGTTTTTTTTATACTGGGACTTTCATCCATAGTAGAACCAATGCCCAATGAAGAAAAGTATTTTTGCAGAATTAAAAACAAACACAAAATATCCATCCTATCCGGGATTCAAACCCGGAGCTTCTAGTGTGGCAGGCAACTAAGTTACCCACTGCGCTACGGAGGCTGGCAAAAAAGTTAAATGTAAATTTTATAAAGGTACAAGGGAATCTCAACCAGGGCAAAAATATCTGAAAAATTTAAGAATTCTTAGAAAATTTCCCGACATTTTCCCGGAAATTTCCCGACCCCACCGAAATCCGCACTTTTCCCGAATTTCCCGGTTTTCAAGGACTGTGGCAACTCTGTTATTATTGTTATATATTTTGCATCACTTGGGCCATTCTGCCGTCCAACGAAAAAACACCGTATGTTAAATTCTTTCAAAAAGGAGATTTTTTTTCAGATTTTTAGCGATAAAAAATTTAAAAAACGAATTTTTAAAAACGAAAACACAAATAGGTGATTTGTACGCATTAAGAAAAACCAGAGAAGACGCCGTCAGTGTCAACAAATCACGTATGTTTTGGGTTTTTTTAAAAATTACAAAGGAAAAAAGTCGTATGTTTACCGCATACCGTAACATACTACGTTTACGCCTGGTAACCAGTGCCGCTTTATTCTGCCCTTAGATCTTGCATCGTATATTTTAACATACAAAGTCCATTCCTTTTAACTTAATGCTTCTATGCTTAGTAGTCTTGGCCCCATCGTATACACCCTCAAAAAATCTAGGTGTAGAGATTTTAACTTTTGATTCATGTTTTTGGATCATTGTAGAAGTAATTTATCCCCGGGCCAAACTATTTTAGTGACCATCCTGTATTTTTGTATTAAAAAGCTTAAAATTTGAATTTTTTTGTATGTTTCCTTTGTGGAACAAGACTAAATATCAAAGAGTACTTTGCCAATATAAAAAAGAAAACCACTGATCGAAAGAAATAAGGGTTGCCATGGAAACCGAGATAAACAGAATGATTTTCCAATAAAGTTATAATATATTTATAATATAACTTTTGTGATTTTATTTATTTTTAGTGTTTTTGTTTCTTAAACCAAGATAACCTATATTTAAATCAGCGTAATTTTCAATATTATACAAATTGTCCAAAAAATAATATTTGTAAGTTTTTAATATGAGATATATAAGGTCCTAATAAATATTTGTTTGGTCATTATCATTTTAAACGTAAAGTTCTAAACATGACCGTTTTGGACTTTGATTTATTAGAAACCTATAAGGTTTATAAGAAAATTCCCCTCGAAATTTGATTTTACATACCATTATCAACAATTTTTATTTGGCACTTATCTTTGTATATATTTCGGGTGACCCAAAAAAAAACATTTGAAAATACCCTTAGTCGCACCCTAAAAAATTGAGTTTCAAAGAAGAGTAACACAAAAATAGTGTGTGAAAACTACTAGTGGCTAAAATAGTGCTTTTTTACAAGCGTTGGTTTAAGTAACGAGCGCAGCGAGGTATTAAAAACCGCGAGTAAAAAAAGCTCAGTTTAGACACGACTTGTGAACACTATTTTTTTTAATACCTTTATCAAAAAATCCAAGAAAAACAGAAAAATACTTTTAAAATCTCGAACGAAGAGCACTTCTCGCAAAACAGACCATCTTTGTACTATAAATTAAGGCGGCTGGTAAATGAAATAACAGTGGTTGCTATATCGATGTGCCTTTTTACTCGGTGATGTTCATTGCTGCGACATTTTAATGTTTGACAGTTTGATATTTTTACGATGATTTTAAATCATTTTTTCGTAAATACTTGGTGAAAACTGGCGGAAATGGCCTAATTTTTAGGCAAGAATAATTAGATTTTTTTCAATATTACTATTTTCCGCTATTTCTCTTTAATTTTGGGTAAAAAACGAATAGAAACCTTTTTTTGCACCCATAATAAAAAAAAAAGTTCTTTTGCATCGGTAACCAAAAAAGCCATGCTTTAGTTATCTGCAGACAGTTACCAAAATCATGTTTTTGATGAAGGTATAAACAAAAGTATTTTTTTGAGGTAATACCAGGAATTTGAAAATATTCTTTTTCCAAAGTTAACTTCTTTCGGTTAGGGGAAATCCATTAATAAAGTGAGGAATTTTTGAAAAATTAAGATCTTTGGCCCCCACTTTCCTTCAGATAAGATTCACCCTATGATTTTAAAGCTATTTTCTTCAAAACAAAAGGAAAATATTGATATATCTTTTGGCTTTGTTACTGTACTATTTTTAAATTTTGTTCAGATTTTTTTGACACTCGTTGAAAAACTATTGTGCCTTTCCCAATATCTAAAGCTTATTCGCTTTGCGTCGTTCGTAGTTTGGATGATTTCATAGTATTTTTGTATTAGATAGGTTTGGTTTTAAAACCAATCGGCACATTACTGTGTTTTTTTGCATCGGTAACCGAAAATAGTAGGGTAAAGTAAAGTATGGATAGACCCAGTTACAACAAAAAATGTAGCAATTAAAGAAAGAGGCAGGATTTAATTGAGCCAAAGAAATATTTGTTTCCCATGGTCCAAACAAGTATTTATTTGGATCAAATAAATATTTATTTCTGTCATGCAAGATTTATTTGACTTAAAAAAAATGTATTTCAAAATATAATTATATTTTATTGAAATACTAGTATTTAAACTAAATAAGAAGTTATTTGCAGTTACCAAAATTGTGTTTTCAATGAAAAAAAAAATAACTTAAATTTTTAAAATAAGTGACTTTGTTTATCGCTTTCTCTTGAAAAAGAATAACATATTTTCTAATTTAAATTTCTTAACTCATGGATGCTTTTGCGTCACCTTATAAACCAAAATAGGTATATTGCAAATGTGTGGGAGTCAGCTCAGTGATCCGTCACGTGGCGCTGGATTTTAGCCATTTTCCGAACATAATTATAGAGTTAGTTAATCTGTGAGGTGTGAGGTTTCAATATACTAGGACGTAGGGTATCAAGATAACGTATTCGAGTTAACAACACTGCGTAACAAATAAAACAAAATTACCCACTTCAATTTTTCCTATTTATTCATTCATACACATCACTAAATAGGAATATATAAGGACTCTTTTTTTATACCTTCATCAAAAACATGATTTTAGTAACTGTCTGCAAAAAAATTAAGCATGGCTTTTTTGTTTACCGATGAAAAAAATCTTTTTTTTAATCACGGGTGCAAAAAAAGATTTCTGTCCGTTTTTTACCCAAAATTAAAGAGAAATAGCGGAAAGTAGTAATATTGAAGAAATCTAATTATTATTGCCTAAAAATTAAGCCATTTTCGCCAGTTTTCACGAAGTATTTACGAAAAAATCATTTTAAAAAATCGGCAAAATATCAAACTGTCAAATATTAAAATGGCGCAATACTGAACGTCACCGCGTAGAAAGGCACATCGCTATGGAAACGATTGTTATTTCATTTCCCAGCGCCTTGATTTATTGTGTAAAGATGGTGTGTTGCGAGAAGTGCTCTTCGTTCGAGCTTTTTAAAAGCATTTTCCGGTTTTTCTTGGATTTTTTGATAAAGGTATTCAAAAAAATAGCGTTCGCAACTCGCGGCTAAACTGTGATTTTTTTTACTCGCGTTTTTAAATAACTCGCTGCGCTCGTTATTTAAACCAACGCTTGTAAAAAAAGCCCTATTTTAGCCACTGTTGTGAAAACTACTATTTCTACCACGATTTTTTTTTAGGTACGGTAGGTAAAAAAGTTAAAAACTAAACGTCCAGTATGTACTCGCTATTTATTAATATAACTCGAATATAACTGCCGACTAAACTTCTTATCGAAATATTTGCTTATATTAAAATATAAAAGATATGATAAAAAGTTTATCGGGGGTAATAACATAAGTGCTTTGAGAATTATCGATAATTCTGAAAAAACGTGTTTTTTGAAAGCTGCACGAGTTTATTTTTTCCGTTGTGTCAAAACAGAAATTGCCCGACTCCGCCAAAGGAGGACAATTTTTTGATAAAACGGAAAAAATAACCGAGTGCGGTTTTCAACAAAAACAAGTTTTTTCATTTATTAAAATATAAAACATATGGTATAAAGTTTATCTGGCGTAATACTATAAGTGCTTTGAGAATTATCTATAATTCTGAAAAAACGTGTTTTTTGAAAAGTGCACGAGTTTATTTCCCCCGTTGTGTCAAGCAATTGATACAACGGAAAAAATAACCGAGTGGGGTTTTCAACAAAAACACGTTTTTTCAGAATTAATTCTTAAAGCGCGAATGATATTCGGTAGGCAATTTCAAGAATATAGAAATTAGACTATCTTTTATAATTAATTGTACCATTATTATAGGTAATATAGACATAGCAATTTTTTTTCTCCATAACTGAAGTTACACAGCTTGGCCCTGCCATGCATTCGTTTGAATCTTTATTTTTTAAAATTTCCCGTGACTTAGTGCGGCTCTGACTTTCTCGCATTTTATCGATGATCGCATGATGATGCTGTTTGTCCATCTGAAGATAGCTCGCGACTTGGAGCTAGCATGACCTGTCATCTTTATAAGTTCCTATTTAGCAGCTCTGCTTTTTGCGAGATGAGACACTTGTTTTGATTGAGATTTGTAATCTTTTTTTTGTTCTCGTTTAGTCCCACCTGTACATCATGAGTCGTAGTCCACTTCGCCATCTCATTCTTGCTCACGAGATGTTCTTAAACCATGGACATCCAATTTCGAGAGCGGATGGATCGTTAGAAACAGGCGATCATTTTTAACGCTATCTCTCTTTCATTTCAATGCATGAATAAGTCGAACCGGACAAAAATTGGGGTGAGTTTTATTCAATATCAGACAGTCATGCTGAAGTGTATGGCTTAGATCCACCTTGAGTGGTTTTTCCAAAAATTGGTGTACTCAATTCTGTTAGTCTTTTTACCTGCATTATCCACTTCTTCTTTAAAAAACTGCAACTTGGCCCTGCAGCCTTCTCCTCCTCTCCAAGCTAGTTCATAGGATAACACAAAGAAAAGCTTCTTTTGCAACCCGTCTGGTGTCCCTTCATCACAGCAAACTTGTAAGTAGTTTCTGAATTTCATCAAATTTCAAGGCTGTTGGGCTTAGTTTTCTCTTGTCTTCTTGGGACTGCAGATCTCGTCGTTTTATGTCTTCTGCTTCTCTTGCAGATTTGAAATTTATATTTTGAAATGGGTCAAGTTTTGTGCCATATTTTTCATAATATTCATCCGTGATTAATTTTACTGTGACGTTCCAAATTGTTTTTAAGGTAGTTTCTTCGTTCATATTTTTTAAAAAAATATTTGCAATCTTGCTCACCGGTGTGCGTAGTAAACATGGTAGTCATCTATCTGGCACTTACCTGAGTTAGGTCATCTCACCTCTCTAACTCCTAGGATCTCTATATCTGATCGTTCCATTTCTCTGGTAACATTGTGGACTTTTCCAGCCTGAAACATACTTTGTACGTTCCATGTAGTAATCTTCTTCATGACTGAGATTCTTAGCACCTGACTCTGGTCACTTAAGACCTGCCGGGGACTGAGAGCCTGGGCTTTTGGTTTTCCAGTAATGATGATGATATTTCCTGGTGACGGTAATGACGTGGTTTTTTGTTGCTTTCCTTCCTCATTGTCAACTGGATTGGGAGAGCTATTATCGCTATGGTTTCCTTTTCGGAAAATGCACAAGCAGGACCATTATATAGTAACTTATAGGTATATGATTAAAGTGCTTGCATGAGCAAGAAAGCACCGACTGTCGGGCAACTTAAAACACTAGACCCCGTTAAATGTGTGTATTTTTCGACGTACTATAATATCCAAAGTCTATGTATGCACCCAAGATTTACGTATTAACACGAAATTTGTGACTTAAGGCCTTTTGGCCAGATAAAAGAAATTATTTGCACGTTTTATAAAATTAATTTATTTGAAACAACACAAATCAATAAACATTACAAATATTAACAAAGGGGGTGCGTAGAAGAGGTTGTAGGAAAGGGCCGCCACATATGATATAAGCTTGGCACAAATGCGCAAGATCTTCGTAAGTCCACATTCTCATGGTAACCGTCCATACGTTTGCGGCGTTTTACGGCAGCCCTTAACCATATATGACGTTCAAATGTCAACAGTGTCAAATAGTACATAATCAAACATCCAAATCCTTTTCGGATCGATAATGGAGTACGGGAAAGTGGTTTTAGAGCAATAAACGAAAGCGTAGCCACCCTGTACTGAGAAGGCAATAATAAGCACTTACTTGATATCTATCCAGAGCTATAGCTGTAATCGATATAGTTGACACGTATGTGCTCGTAGCCTGTAATGTTCCAATCACTTTGCACACGAAAAGATTATTTCCTAGTGGAAAATACTTGGTCAAAATTTCCATTAGCGTAAGAGGCATGGTAACTGTGCATAGCAGTAGGTCAGCTACGGCCAAATTGACAATGAACATGTTTCTTGGTGTACGCATGGCTGGTTTTCTCACTACTGATATTATCTGAAATAGAAATAAATATGTTTCGAGCATTATGTCATTTTATACTTAGGGTTGAACCGAAATGAAGCCTTTTTCGTCAAAACGAAGCAAACTACACTTTATTTTACAGCGGATTTAATATAATTAATAACTCTCCAAAATATCTATATTTTAGTTACGCCTTTTATATTGGTCAAAATTATTGCTCAGATCAGAACAGCCTCAAACTACAACTGTAAAATATTTTGAAATGTATGTTTGAAAGTTTGAGACAATAATGAATTTAAAATTAACTCTATCTTTGAAAATACCCTATCCTACCTAATAAAGGCAGCTTAAAGGAATTGTCGTTTCTTCCAGTGTGACTACTTGTGCAAAACCTTTGCTTCTGTCCACTTCGGTGTTGTTGTTGTTGCATGTTCGGTGATTTCTGATTTCGTTGTCTCACCTCTTTGGTTATTAATCTCCTTCCTTAAGCCTAACAAATAGTGGTCTTTTTGTTTCGCTTATGAAAATTCCTTGAAGCTGCCTTTATTGGGCAGGGTATTTTCAGTAAACCAAGTATTGGAATTTCAAATATTTGGAAGTCCCTCCTTGGGGGAGCCAACTTCTTAAACTTCACGGTTGAGTGATTTCCCACAAGCATATAAGTACTTAGAAATATATTGTAGTTTGCACCTGAAGACGATCAAAGTTTGTATTGGTCAAAACGTCGTGTATAAATAAAATATAGACAATGGAAGTCCGACACGGACCAAATATCAGCGATCTTTTTCGAGGCTACGGGAAAACTTTAACTAAATATACCAGAGAAAATACGCACATCGAATTCCTATCCCAAGCAAGAGACAGCAACATTATTCTGGTTGCGTTTCATCTTAAGGGATCATTTTCAGGACAAAGAGTTCAGCGGATTCTATACGGTCCCAAATCAGCTTTCATCGCTGGAACAAGTCCTTACTGACAGAAGAGCTGAGACAACGGTTTCAGGAAATTCGAGAAAATACTATGGAGGAATATTATCAACCAATTCTGGACAAAATCGCACGAACCTTCAACCATCTACGACAGACTTGGCAAGCCAAGCACCAAAGGAAATTCGCTTATCAACAGCCACAAAGCCAATCGACCACCGACACTGTAAAAAGCATTATTAGTGGGTCAAAGAAGACATTAAAACCCATAGAAGGAAACTTACTTGCCAAAGGTCCTAGCTTTTCCATCGCTCTTAAGAAAATACACACCATCGATATCATCACCGCCATAGAAAATCATTCTCTTCCACGACAAGATCCCGACGAATTCAGACATCAAGTAAGTATTGACAAACCTAAGCATACCTCTAATATAAGCAAGACAGAGGAAATTGCGTTGAAGAATCTTTAAAAGAACAAATTAGTTAAAATCTTACCGGCAGACACGGGCAATGCAACAGTGATTTTGGGCACGAAAACCTATGACAAGAATGTTGAAGAGGAAACTATAAACTTCTCCCAAAAGACCCGACGCAATCAATCGAAAGTAAGGTTTATAGAATTGTAAAAAAGTATTCCAGGTATATTCCGGACAACACAAGGTCTCAACTTACACCACATTATAGCAAGCCTCCTCATCTGTACAGACTTCCCAAAATTCACAAAGATGCAATGCCCTTACGCCCAATTACAACTTCCAGAAATTCTCCAACAAGCAATTTGTCTAAATTCCTTTTGAAAATTATTCAGCCTCTTGCAGGCAGGACCGCTTCATTTGTAGAAAATTTCAACCATTTAGTTAATATTTTTAATCTTTCGTTTTAGGACCCGAGGATAGATTTGTCAGTTTTTATATCGAAATGCTATACATCAATGTCCCGATAAAGGAATCGCTAGATAATATTAGAAAGAAACTGGTCTGCCAATGGATTCATCGCTTTCGACAGTTGTGGCCAATATTTACATGGAGTGGTTCGAATCACACGCGGTTGATAACGCAACATATAAACTTAAGTTCTGGCTGAGATATTTTGATAATACTTTTATTGTCTGGACCGGGAATGACCAACAACTTTCAGAATTTCTTCACCATGCACCTAAATAACATAACACCCACCATTAAATTAACAACGAAGTAATTGTCAAACGAGTAGAAAGCGACATCAGAACAATAGTCTATCGTAAAACCACTCACACAGAACAATATTTAAATCAAGGTTCAAATCATTTTGCTATAACCGAACGAGGCATAATAGGAGCTTTGTATAACAGAGCCGTTCAAATTTGTAACAATTTTCATGACTTGGAAATTGAAAAAAGAAAAATTAAGAAGGATCTGCAGCAGAATGGTTACAGCCTTAAACTTATAACAGATACTATTTCTAAATTTCAACAAACAGGACAGAAATTACAAGACCAAAACCAGGCAAATTCCTTACAATTCTATACGGTAAAGGAGTATCAGAGAAAATTCGAAGAGTAACGAACAACTTTAATATTAAAACAGCTTTTAAATCTAGTAATATAATTCAAGGCCTTCTTAGTAAAACAAAACCGGAGAACAAACAAAATAAGGACAGCATTTACCAAGTTCCTTGTGAGTGTGGTGAATCACGTAGGTAAAGGAACATCAGACGAATACTCAAAGACGTGAAATAACGAAATCAGGAGCCGCCGAACATGCAGGGTCAAAACAGCACCGGATGTAGTGGACAGAAGCAAAATTTTTGCATAAGGAGTCACACTGGAAGAAACGAAAATTCCTTGAAGCTTATTTGCAGTAAGCCAAGTGTTGAAAAATTTTTGGAAGCCCATCCTTGGGCAGAGCCAACTTCTTAAACTTCACGGTTTGGAATGTAGTTGTGCATAAATTTAATCAAAATGAATTCTGGTCAGTTCATAACCTGCACGAACCAGAAACTGTGTCTTACGTTTTCTTTAGATGTCCGTTATATTGGCACATCAGACCTTTGAACTGCGTAAATATCTTGGCTGTTAAAGACATTTTTGGTATAGTAATTAGAATTTTGAAGGAAAGGGCTATTTCTAGAAACCAGTAGATAATTTTTTTTGCCTTATTTTCTTTTCTTATAAATAATAAACGAATTGAATTTTATATTGAATACTTATAGGAGTTTAAAGAGACCTATCGTTTTTTTAAGACTTGCGAACAAGATAACTTTTTGTATATAGGAGTAACTGTAGGTCAATTTTGCGGTTTTTAAGCATTACTCATTACACGTGGGTTAACTTGTTTTCGAGAAAACACGACCCACCTAACTTAAACGTTAAGCTGAGGGACCACCCCATAGCTTCAGTTTTATTTTGTAGCTCTGTGTGTTCGAGGGAATCACATATTAAATTTTTTAAAATATTCCTAGATTGTTTTTAAATTTAAACTGTAAAATGTGATATATTTTTCTTATTTACCAAGGATCCCCCACATGATTCTTGCATAGAGCACAGTTTTGTCTCTCATCTGAAGTGTTAAAATATTTTGGAGCTGTAGCCGTTTACGAATTATTTTTATTTTATTTTAAAGGGCAAAATATATAAGCCAAATATACTATGTGGAATATTTTAAAAACTTTTAATATGTGATACTCGCGAACAAGCTGAGCTACAAGATGTGGTGTTTATTTGAAATTTCTGGCTTAAGCAGAACTGAAGCTATGGAGTGGCCTCTCAGCTTAACGATTAAGCTACGGGGTGGCGTTTTCTTGAAATCGGCTACAGCTACAATAGTAATTTACGTTACAAGCCCGGGAAATAGTCTATTAAAGTACAAGTCTAGAGTACTTTAATGACATTTCACGGCTGTGTATCGTACAACGTTTTATTTCATACTTTTTTATTTTATTTAAAATAAAAATATTTTTTTTTGAGAAGACAGCGACAATCAATATACCAAAAAATTGTTATAACATCTATATTTTTTTCAACAATTACTTTACAATTCTCCATCAAATTATTGTCAAAATTTTAAAGTTCGGTCATCTTTGAATTGGTTGCTAACAGAAACAAAAAAGTTTATTTCTTTCTGTCACGTAGAGCGGTGAAAATGGACGCAATTTTGAAAGAAAGTTCAGTCGTAACAGAAAAACTGATTCCAGCCAAATCTTCAGTAAGATATAAAAAAAATATGAAACATTCTGCGAATGGAGAAAGACTTTTAATGTCAAAAATACCGTCAACGAAAATGTTATGTTCTACCTACTTCTTAGATGTGGTAAGTGTTAAATTAGTGTTATTAAAAAAAATATTAAATACTTAACCGATTTTAATGATTGATATGTCGATCTCCTCAGCCGAGACTAGACTTCTGAATAGTCTTATTCTCGATACTTTGCTTGACTGGGTTCCATAAAAATAAACCAAGATTAATTATGATTGACCTCAAAAATAATTGACATTTTTTTTTGTCGTCGCAGGAGCACTTAATTCTTGATCAGACGAGCAATTACTCATTAAAATCGGCTTAGAAATAAAGAAGTTAGGGCGATATGAATATATTCATTATTTACATATATAGCACTTGAAAATCCTAAAGTACTTAAACAATTTTAATAAGGGGAATGTTGATCGCCTTGGTAGAGACTAGACTTTTGAGTAGTGTTAATTTTTTAATTTCATATAAGCTTTAAAAGAAACGATTTGAAATATATGCTTTATTTTGACAATATCCACCAACTTTTCTAAATTTGTCAAAGGGGATTTTCATGCGCTTTTAATGGAGCTATCACTCGTTAAATTCGGGAAAGAACTAACAAAGCTATAGCCATTTAAAATCATTCCGGTTTTTTTGGGCCACCCGGTATTAGTAATCTATGAGGATTTAAGCGACATGTATTTAAATTAGCTACAAGTTTAAAAAGTTATCACTTACCAAAATCTGTTACGTAGTTTTTGAAATACATACTATAATTTTAATAAATAATGAATTTTCTAAATGAAGCAATTGGCACCAAATTTTTTTTTACATAAGTTGGATGGAATATCTTTTGACATAATTTTTGTCGTCATTTTGAAGTTTCGAAAAGGATCTGCTTCTAGGGAAATGATGACATAAAACGTATGAGAAAGGTGCTTCGTCAAATTCCCTTTAAAAACGAACAAAGGTTATAGATTTCGATGATGATTTTAAGTCTGTTTTCACCTCACTAATTTTCTTTCCCCAAATTTAATCAATAACCTCGTCTTTCTGATCGACTTATTCTAGACTTTCGTCTGAAAGAGGATCCGTGTGTCGTTCGCTAAATACAGTTGGACAAATCCATAAAACGAGAAAAGAGGTTGATGTGTAATACTGGTGTGAAAACAGAAAAAAATAGGCAGTTTCAGTTAGCCATAGAATGTACGTGTAGACGTAGCATTTAGCGCAACATTCTGGGTTCTTTTATCTGCACAGAAAAAAAGGTTTAATTGAGCCAAATAAATATTTGTTTTACATGGTCGAAATAAGTATTTATTTGAATTAAATAAATACAAGCAAGATTTATTTGACTTAAAGAAATATATTTTGACCTAAATAAATATTTGTTTGATTTAAATAAATATATGGTTGGACCATGGGAAACAAATATTTATTTGACTCTATTAAATCTTTCTTCTGTGTGTGCAAAAACAAAGACTTCCGCTCGAATACAGATTTTTCGATGAGCTGTTTATCAAGGTTGGATAGTTTTTGGTTGTGCCAATTTACAGCCTGATAACTTCGCCGACATCGGTAACTTTGATAGTTCAAAATATTTTTTATGCACAACCGTGCGTTAAAGTGCACTTTAACGCCCGCATTTTAGGGCGTAATAAAGAACTTTAACACCCGCGGGCGTTAAAATAGTACTTTACCGCCCGCGGGCGTTAAAACTTATTTTAAGACCCGTATGTGTTAAATTTAGGGGCTTTTTAATTATTTATGAAAAGCAGTCATTCTATAGTGTTTTGTAATACTCCCAGCAACACAGGGCGAAACATCGTTTAATCATTTCTCTTTTCGCTTTGATCTTTTGTGTGTTCCTTGTGGGATGCTTATCCAAGTTTGAATTTTCGTTATTTCCACCCAAGATCCTTTGATCTTTTGTCTTTTTTAGTTCCTTTTCGATTGAAATAATTGATTCGGAGGTTTTTTAACTTCTTTTTTTGTTTTAATTGCCTTCGGAGCATATTCCTATTGGAAATATTAACACGCCAAGACGAATTCGTATCAGGTAACTTGGATAAGTACCAGTGCGGAACGATGCCTATTTGTGAGTGGTTTAAGGTTGGAAATCAAAGTGCGTGATGGTGTTTAATGTTGTATAGTGGAGGGTGACCAGTAAAACTACTGATGAGCCCACGCTGGTTACCCAGGGCGAAACATCTTTTAATCATTTCTCTTTTCGCTTTGATCTTTTGTGTGTTCCTTGTGGGATGCTCATCCAAGTTTGAATTTTCGTTATTTCCACCCAAGATCTTTTGTTCTTTTGGTTTTTTAGTTTCTTTTCGCTTGAAATAACTGATTTGAAGTTTCGTATCAGGTAACTTGGATAAGTTCCAGTGGGGAACGATGCCTATTTGTGAGTGGTACAAGGTTGGAAATCAAAGCGTGTGATGGTGTTTAATGATGGATAGTGGAGGGTGACCAGTGAAACTACTGATGAGCTTACGCTGGTTACCAAGGGCAAAACATCGTTTAATCATTTCCCTTTTCGCTTTGATCTTTTGTGGGTTCCTTGTGGGATGCTCATCCAAGTTTGAATTTTCGTTATTTCCACCCAAGATCTTTTGATCTTTTGTTTTTTTTTTTAGTTTCTTTTCGGTTGAAATAACTGATTTGGAGGTTTTTTAACTTCTTTTTTTGTTTTACTCTTTTCTTGAATTTGTAGACGAAAAAATGCAAATTTTTGCTTCAATAATTTTTATTAAACAAACGCAACAATAAAATTACCTATAGTAAACAAATAATAACTATAATGATAATAACTAACTATAATAACTCCATAGTGAAGACGGCTTGTGTTGTTTCACTTTTTCGTTGGAGTGTGCAAGTAAGGCGTCTTCTTTTAGGATAAGGTTGCTTTCCGGAATGTTTTTACCTGTACACCACAAAACATAAACTTTATAGGTTTTTTCGTCTTCGCCTCTTTAGCGGCCTCCAGCATATCTCTAGGGATTACTTTTTCTTCAAATTCCATAATATTCTACTACAAAATATGTACCTACGGGTATATTTTACAAGAAAAACTGTAAAAATAGCGACTAAAACGCGACATTATTTGTAATGATGACTTTGTTGATATGGTTGCTAATGACAAGCAACTGTTTGTGTGACAGAAATAACCATACAACAGGTAACTTTCGAATACTTAACTATTTGTCAACTGGTGATTTATCTATTGTCAAAATATAAGAGAGATTTTGAAACCAAAAAAAAATATTTTAAAATATTTTTTTTCCAAAAATCATGCGGTTGTGCATAAAACATTGTATGTATCTCACACACCCTCAGCGTGTAAAAACCCCTGGCCTAGCGGCTCGTGTTTTTATTTCCACGCCGCGGGCGTTAAACGCCTCCTTTATGACCTAGATACATAAATAGCTATTTTGGTACAGGTTTTACGTTGACGGTCCGGTTATTTGACATTTAGGATATTTTATTAGTTTTTGGTTTTAATTTTTAAAATAAAATTAGTTGACTGTGGTTTTTCATTTAAAGCTAAAATTGATAACTTCTTAATCAAGTTCCGAGAAAGAAGAGAATAAAAACTAGCCAATTGTATTGCTTTTATTCAATTATTGAGGCTATAGTTTTAAGGAAAAAAAAGTACAACTGGCAACGCCTTGTTTTTTAATTTTTTTGATTTTTGCCAGTGTGCACAGGGAAAACTACACATCAGAAGTAGATGAAATTTTGCAGGGGTGACCATTTTTAAATGCGTAACAAAGATATCTAAAGGATTTTTCAAAATTCTTAATTACTTTTTCTTTAAAATAAAAGCTTTGGTGCTGTCATCTATCCCAAAAGCCTCAAAATAATTGCAGTTAAAAACAAAC
This sequence comes from Oxystoma pomonae, assembly GCA_963921995.1. Classification (NCBI taxonomy): domain Eukaryota; kingdom Metazoa; phylum Arthropoda; class Insecta; order Coleoptera; family Brentidae; genus Oxystoma; species Oxystoma pomonae. Next base: position 110,570,177 of record OY998164.1, read on the forward strand.
CCGATTAACAAAAAAAATAGGGAAATACTCACAATTTCTTCTATATTACATTTTTCTTTATTACATTTCCTTGCTTTGGCGAAAATAAAAACTAAGTTTCCTTTTTTCTAAAAGCCTCCGCACTCCGGAAAAGAAAACCGATCAATCAATCATAAACGTTTACACTTCATTGAATTTGGGAGACACACGCAGTTTAAGTGTTGGCCGATAGATCGCAGAGTTTATACGATTCCATGGTAACTGCAGGTGTTTTGTCAAAAAACTTTAAATCGGGCTGCAGTGGGACAAAAGAGTATGTTTACGTGTTCTGACAGAAAACCATTCGAGGTTATGTTTATCTTTTAAAAATGTGTTTTCTAAAACATTGTTCCAAAACAAATATGAAACCACTCCGCGTGTGCGGTCGCCCGCCGAAAAAGGCAAAGGGTAGATTTTAGATCCCAAACTCAGTTTCAAAAACACACGGATACTTGAGTACCAACAAAATAGGTTAGTAAAGCTCCATTTAGAGATTGAAAAGATTTTTGCTAGTCGTTGACACTCCTGTTTAAAATAGAACACGATTATTTTGTCTAGCGCCAGTAGCCGATTTTTAAATCTGCATGCTTTTAAGTTGACCTGTAGTCGGTATCAGGTAGCGGGAGTGTTTCCAATTCAATTATAAATGCACCTGTAAATGCAACCGTACACATTTTATACTTATGTGCTTTAGCGGCGCAGAACGCGAAAAATCAAAATAAGTAACCTAACCCCAAATTTTTGACCCGGTGCTAAAAAATCTCTGATGTCCCACTGTGGATAAACATAAATAAAGTCTCCGCGTTGCCATGGAAAACAAATTCAATGACGTAAAATTTTGCAAAAAATCAGGTCGACATAGTTAAATTGATTTCCCTTACAGTTTTGCTAAAAAAATTTTTCCAGATTGTAACTACACCCTCAATATCATGTTTTTGGAAATTTTTCAGTTCAAATTTTTTTAAAATAAAAGCAAGTCATTAAATAAGTGTTTCTTATGTCCTAACCGCAATAAATAAATAAATGACAGATGAAAGGACCCCACCATTTTCTTATGCGGGTGTTTGTCGATTTCAGAAATTTTTTTATGGGCACTTTTCCCAATTTGTACAGGGTGAGCTAGAAATTGACTAAAAAGTTACAAACATGGCCGTTTTTTTACTTAACTTAACCTTCGTTTGCGAGAAAACTAAAGATAGAATAAAAATGGTTTCTGCAAATCTGACTGATAACGGCCTACATTTCTAATATTAGAACTAAAGCCCGTATGGGTACAGAGTATCCAAAAAATACGCCTTAAATTGTTCAACATTCTTTATTTTAGAAGCCTATAGCCTAGGAGTAGTAGGATTACCAAAAAAATGGTATCTGATATCCTTGAAATAATTTCCACAAAATGAGCTATAAAATTTTTAATATGTACAGAATACGACAAAAAAAGTTTTAGAGCTCGCGAAAAACGCTTATTTTCAAATGTTCCTTACAGACGTCTTCTTTTACATTTATAAAAGCTTATAGCTTATTTAAAGGGCAACCTTTTTAGGCTATAATTTTTTTTTTTATTTCTGAGTAATTTTAGGCGTATTTTTTGACTTACCCCAGGCGCGGATCTGGCCTTAGATCCAGCGGGTGTAAAATACTCATTTAATGCGCCGTAGGACAAAATTTCACACTAAAAATTACATTTTTAAAATTTTTAGATTAAAATCGGAGATATTTTTGGTCTTGCTCTTCAAATTATCTGATAATACTTAGTTGCCAGGGTGTAGCCAAGGTACTAAAAAACAAATGGTAAGTTACAAACAAAGCCTATAGCTGTCAAGATTTTTGCGAGTGTATCCAAAAGTGGAAGAAATGAGCAAATTAAAGCGCTGCTGCCAGCCGAATCAGAAAAAATATACGAAAAACAGTACAACCATTTCTTTCATTGGTGTCAATCTCAAGATGGTGCTGATGTAACTGAGAAAAAAGTGCTTCTGGCATATTTCTTTCATCATGCCAAAAACTTCAAGGCTTCAACAGTTTGGTCTCATTATTCAATGATTAAATCGAAGATGATTCAGTGGCGGATCCAGGGGGGGGGGCGCCCCCCCCCTCCTTGAACATTATCAAAGTTAAAGTAAAAACATTAAAGAACCACGCACTGGACAGTCCTATAAAACATATCTCGGTCGATTTCAGCTAATTTGGAATAAGTTATGTAACTAGTGCTAGTTAGAAAATGGGTAATTTTTATTTCGTTTTTATGAGCCGTTTCTAAGATATCCGCTATCAAAGTGAGAAAAATAGCCACTGTTATGTTTCAATTAAGAAAATACGGGTCTCCCTAGAATAAATGAAAAAAGTGACTAAAATTGCTAAACAGAACACAAGCTGTGCGCAAGAGTCTATTGTTATTGTTGGCGGATGCCTCGTTTTTATACAGAGGACAGTCAAAAATAATTTTAGAATTTCTGTTTCAAGCTATTTTGACAATCTGAAGGTTTCTTTGGGCGATAGTATTACAATTTCAATTATTTGCGGGTAAGAAAAATAGGTTTGGCTTGGGTAACATAAGAAAATATGTTTTAAGACTAAATAAGGTCGACATAGTTAAATTGATTTCCCGTACAGTGTCGCTAAAAAAAATTTTCCAGATTGTAACTACACCCTCAATATCATGTTTTTGGAAATTTTTCAGTTCAAAATTTTTTAAAATGAAAGCAAGTCATTAAATAAGAGTTTCTTATGTCCTAACCGCAATAAATAAATAAATGACAGATGAAAGGACCCCACCATTTTCTTATGCGGGTGTTTGTCGATTTAAGACATTTTTTTATGGGCACTTTTCCCAATATGTACAGGGTGAGCTAGAAATTGACTAAAAAGTTTTTTTACTTAACTTAACCTTCGTTTGCGAGAAAACTAAAGATAGAATAAAACTGGTTTCTGCAGATCTGACTGAGATAACGACCTACATTTCTAATATTAGAATTAAAGCCCGTATGGGTACAGAGTATCCAAAAAATACGCCTTAAATTGTTCAACATTCATTATTTTAGAAGCCTATAGCCTAGGAGTAGTAGGATTACCAAAAAAATGGTATCTGATATCCTTGAAATAATTTCCACAAAATGAGCTATGAAATTTTTAATATGTACAGAATATGACAAAAAAAGTTTTAGAGATCGCGAAAAACGCTTATTTTCAAATGTTCCTTACAGGCGTATTTCGCGATTTTTAAAACTCTTTTACATTTATAAAAGCTTATAGCTTATTTAAAGAGCATCCTTTTTAGGCTATAATTTTTTTTTTTTTATTTCTGAGTAATTTTAGGCGTATTTTTTGACTTACCCCAGGCGCGGATCTGGCCTTAGATCCAGTGGGTGTAAAATACTCATTTAATGCGCTGTAGGACAAAATTTCACACTAAAAATTACATTTTTAAAATTTTTAGATTAAAATTGGAGATATTTTTGGTCTTGCTCTTAAAATTATCTGATAATACTTAGTTGCCAGGGTGTAGCCAAGGTACTAAAAAACAAATGCTAAGTTACAAACAAAGCCAATAGCTGTCAAGATTTTTGCGAGTGTATCCAAAAGTGGAAGAAATGAGCAAATTAAAGCGCTGCTGCCAGCCGAATCAGAAAAAATATACGAAAAACAGTACAACTATTTCCTTCACTGGTGTCAATCTCAAGATGGTGCTGATGTAACTGAGAAAAAAGTGCTTCTGGCATATTTCTTTCATCATGCCAAAAACTTCAAGGCTTCAACAGTTTGGTCTCATTATTCAATGATTAAATCGAAGATGATTCAGTGGCGGATCCAGGGGGCGGGCCCCCCCCCCCTTGAACATTATCAAAGTTAAAGTAAAAACATTAAAGAACCACGCACTAGACAGTCCTATAAAACATATCTCGGTCGATTTCAACTAATTTGGAATAAGTTGTGTAACTAGTGCTAGTTAGAAAATGGGTAATTTTTATTTCGTTTTTATGAGCCGTTTCTAAGATATCTGCTATCAAAGTGAGAAAAATAGCCACTGTTATGTTTCCATTAAGAAAATACGGGTCTCTCTAGAATAAATGAGAAAAGTGACTAAAATTGCTAAACAGAACACAAGCTGTGCGCAAGAGTCTATTGTTATTGTTGGCGGATGCCTAGTTTTTATACAGAGGACAGTCAAAAATAATTTTAGAATTTCTGTTTCAAGCTATTTTGACAATCTGAAGGTTTCTTTGGGCGATAGTATTACAATTTCAGTTATTTGCAGGTAAGAAAAATAGGTTTGGCTTGGGTAACTTAAAGGAGTTCATAAGAAAATATGTTTTAAGACTAAATAAGTATTCCTCTTGCCCTCTTGCCGAAAAACCAACCTTTCTCACACAATTGATACGTTTTCATGGGAATTAAGTTCGTTGTAAAAACGATTTCAATCCAATACCGTCCATGAAAACGCCTGTTTTTCCAGTATTCAAATCGATTTCAATCTAGATCCGACCCTGAAAATTTTTAGGGTTGGATCAAGATCGCATTGAGATCGAAATACCGATTTTCCATGAAAACGCGGATTGAGTTTACACATGCGTATTTCGTCGGATTACCAGACAGCCGCCAAATTATATTTTATTGCTCTCACTCTTTTTGAGAGAGAGAGAGAGAGAGAAATAGAAGTGAAACTGTGGAACCGGCATTTTAAAAAAAAATATAACCTTACTTAAATAACTAAAGATTTCTTTTTTTAAAGACTTTAAAGAAATATTTGGCTCGAAAGTGTATGTGCTATGCACATATGCACGTCCAGCATTTCTTTCTTCACTTGCACTTGCAAACAGAGTAGTAATTAAAATTCAAAAAAAATGTGTGGCAGGGCAGGGTTCATCTTTTGAATAAAATACTTAAAAAAAAAAAAGTACCAAAACTCAAAAATTAATATTTGACAACTATGACACATGTCAGCTGCCAAATATCAAAATTTGAAAACCGTTTTCAAATCGATTTGAAAATCTGGCATGAAAACTCATGAAAAAAAAGTTTTCAAAATATATTGAAAACGAATTCAATATCCATGAAAACATAGCAAATGTTAATGGGAGAGTTAACATTGTTTGAAAACGAAACTTTAAATGGTAAATGCGATGATGCCTTAACAGCGTTGACACTGTGTAGTAAACATGATTACCCCAATATCTAAAACGCATTAAAAATTGGTTCTTCTTTTTCTGAAAGTTTCTGCCCTTTAAGACTTGTGAAAACTTATTTTCGGTCCTCGGTAGGATAAGAGAGACTTTAGTCATTTTGGATTTAGGATCCATATTAGATAGGTTAGCAAAGCAAAAAAGAAAACTTAATTTTATTATATATTTGGAAAAGGATTTGCATAACAAATAACTTTGCCAAAATTAACTAGTTGTATCAGGTAGTATCTGTTAGTCACCACCAATGGCTCAAGCAACTACGAACATAATATATTATAAAACAAAATGAATCTCGTGTCCGTAAATAAAAATGAAAGTAACACTCGTGGCATATCGGACAAAGCGTTTTTGTTTCTCACTTCATTACGACCAGGCCTCCAATGTCTAATGGAGAATCCAAACACCTACAGACCTGTTTCATCCTTATTAGGAATCATCAGGGAGTACTCCCTGTAGGTGTCTGGATTCTCCATTAGAAATTGGAGGCCTGGTCGTAATGAAGTGAGAAACAAAAACGCTTTGTCCGATATGCCACGAGTGTTACTTTCATAATATAATAGGTCGAAACTGTTTGGTTAGTGGGGAGGGTCAGGCCACTACTAACCAACATACCAATCTAACCAAACCCCAAAAAACAATGATGACCATAAAAAAATACTTTTTGTCCTATGTTCGTAGTCGCTTGAGCAGGCCTACATAGTTTTTATTGCTTGCGCCGCCCACCCGGTGAAATTGCTGGATCCGCTACTGAGCTGATTGCAGAAAAGTTAATTTCTATAGCCTAAAATATATTTTTTTTAGTCCCTGAATTGCAAAAAAGATTTTTTTTCAGAATTTTTTTTTTTAGTACTAATGAACGTCTGCAACTATAAATTCTTAAATAATAATGCTAAAAAATATAGACTTAGAATAACATACTTTTCAAAGTTGAGGAATTATTATGCAGTTTTTGTAAAAACCTAGTTTTACTCAAAAACCGGTGCCTTACATCCAAAATACTAATAAGAAAATGTTAAGTATGTATTTTTTTTCGAAAGGATCAATGTGTCTTACAACCAAATAATTAATAAAAAATGTAAATTGTAGCCGGCCGTAGGTTTGCAGTTTTTCAGGGAAGCACTTAACTATATATGACATTCAAATGTCAACAGTGTCAAATAGCGTTAGTCGTCGGGCGTTCTTGGCTCAAACAAAATTGGAATAACGAATCAAAGAGAGCAAGATAGAAATGCTGCTGCTAAATGTAAAGGACAGCAATGTCCAATCCAATGAATTCTACTTCTCCGCATGGGCACCTCGTATGTATCATGACCAACCTAAACTTTCTAATAAAAATATCGCGTGCTATTGAAAAAAAAACATTTACAACGATCACCCAGGGACTAGATACCAAGCGAAAAATTCAATATTCAACACCCATATTCTTCGTTGCGTTCGCATCTAAAAACGACCTAATTTCCTAATGAATAACGAAATTGAGTTTGTATATTGGATTGAATCCTTTCATTTTCCCCCAGTTATTGAAAATTTTCTTGCTTTTCTCGGGTAGATACTTGAAAGTTTGTCGCTTCTAAATATTGTTATGAAATTTCGAACCTTGTGTTTTAACCAAAAAAATTAAGGGTGGTGTCTAGCAGCCAGTTTTTGCACAATCCCGCTGTTGGAATCATGCAATTTTCTTAAATAGCTTTCGGTCTCTACTCTAAAAAACTGGGCAAATCGAATTAAAATTTTTTTGTCCCTATTAGTTTTAGGGACTCCATAGAGGTGCAGAACTATTAAGCCGATCCAAAATTTGCAATATTTTGCTTTATTTTCGAGACTTTCCATTCTCCTGGATGACTAAATACGGCAACATTCAAAATATTTGAGAATTTGCCCCTAACGATTCTATTCTTTTGTTGGTATATTTTACCATCCAGGATAAAATCTAAAAGTCGGGATAGTCATTAAGCACCCAATTAATATCTGATTTATATTCTAACGCCAAAAAATCGTCCAAATTTTCGTTCCATCATATCGGAGAAGATAATTTTTTTGACAAGGATAACCAATAGAACAGGTGCAGTCATAGGTACAGTCATTCTAAACGTGCGATCCCCTCTCCCATATTTATGGACACCCACCCCCCGCTTCCATCCTTTAACTGTGAAAAAACCATTTCGCCTTGTAATTCATGCCCATATTGTTCACGTGATCACCGGTTAGACGTCAAAAAAATTTACAATACGACTACCATTCCATTATCAGATTTTTCGCGTGTTTCACTCACTGGTCAAATTTAAAAATCCAAGCGGAAAAAAATCTTATAGAAGTCCAGCCAAATAGCGTTTTTCGTTTGATGCACTGGTGCGCACTAAGTGTACCTCTATCCTTTTCTATTTTGAATGTAGACCCTTTTTGCCATACCCCCCATGAACCCCCGAAAGATGCACGTGCCCCTTAGGATGCAAGTTTTCTTCCTCTAAGAGGACTTAATTTTGCCTGACACCTCTTTGTCGTGGGATATAAATGAAGGAGTTTTGTGACTATGTGGGATTGATAGCTCTTTAGTCACATAATCAAGTGTTACCGGGTGTTTTGTTCGTATCCGTGTAGAAGGAGTCGATATGACGTCATATTTCAAGATGGCGGCCAAAAATCATAAGAAATACAACTTTTGTGACCGGGGCATGGTTATACTCGGTTCCATATAACTCGAGAACGAAAATTACAAAAAATTATCAAAAAAAAGGATAGATATACACTCAATGCGCACTGGTGCAACAAAAGGAAGTTGCTTGAATGTTGACGTTTACAACCAATGACAGCACTGACAGCTGCTGTGTCAAAATTGGAAAAAACTCGGAAATATTTTCTTCGTGAAAAATTTAGGTAATTATGCAGTATACGGTTCTCTGCCATTTTTGATTTTTTATGAAAACTACCAGTCAACTGTCAGTGAACGTTTCTCTTCGTTGGTCAAACCATAGATAAAAGACGTCCAAACCGTAAAAAGGAAATGGAATATCAAATTTTTTTGGTACTGATCGGAATAATCCAAAGCTAATCGAATTGCCGAGAGCTAGACGCCGGCCTTAAAATAAACTGGAAGGCGCACTACATACAGGGTTTCCATTTTAAAACTTCCCACCTAGGATTCACGTATTATAGAGTAGGATTTTAGAAAAACCCTCGCACACGTCGATTTTTTATTCAAAGGGCACATTTTGTTTGTACTTAAATTTTTGTTACATGCACCCCCTTCGAGGGGTAAACTTTACCCTATATACCTATTAGCTTAAATATGCGCTTTACCCAGGCAAAATTTGTAAGCAATATCTATAATCTAGCCAGCCGTGGAAATATCTAAACAAAACATGTTTAGCTCCGACCTTTTGTACAAGCGCGAAAATTTATCGATTCGCGGCCACGTCATACGTCTTCAATCGACGCGACGCCATTTTTGTTGTTTAATTGTTTTGATTCAAAGTTTTTTTTCTGTTAAAAATGAGAAAAAAGTAAGTTAAAATATCCCGCTACCTAAAAAAGATATGCTGTATTTGTGGAGAACATTAGACAATGAAAGAGGAGCGATAACATCTGAGGTATCGAATGAGGAAGTTCACATGTTAGTATAGAGATCTTTTTGTTTTGGAAATCTGCAGTTAAACATCAACGAGATTATGTTTCTGCCTCAGTGGGACACATTTTTTTTTCGAAAAAAATACAAAAATCTAGGATTTTTGAGAAAAGTGAACAAATAAATGACAAATGCCGAATTCTTTTTGTCAAACACAAATGATCGGCTGTCTTCATGGCTACGGGTCTTAGCCGATGACGCTGGCGTGGCGCATATGCATAGCTAAGATAACAGAGGGAGAAAAGTAGATAAATAAGAGAGAAAGTGGAGGGACATCTTGCTTATAGCCTCATGCATACTAAAAGCATTGGAAGGGCGTATATTTATGCTAATAAATATATGCTTTACCTCTATATTTTAAATAGGTAAAGCGGATCGAGTAATAAATTGTTTTGAAGGTCTTTGCAATGTCGTTATAATCGCGCAAAAATTTCGAAAATCCATGGATGTGTTTCTGAGATACACATTTTCAAAAAAAAATTATAAATGGACAGGAGAAGAGTTTTTGGATCACCCTGTAGAAAACAAAATAAAACATTATATTAAATAAATTTCGCTATATATTTTCAACTGAACTTTTTAAGCACTATGGGTACCTACCTCATTAAAACCTCCTATTGCAATATTACATAATTATAGGAAATAAAACACAACTGCAGTCCAAATTTTAAGCTTAGATATATGATTTGCGTCAGGAATTTCATGCGATTACCATTTTATTTTAATTTCTTTGGTTCAAAGCTGTTTTTACAAGAATATATTGTGATGAAATTGACAGCTCCCCACTACTCAAAGCGGGGTACAGGTGAAGTACGTCCGATTTCGTTGAAATTTGGTATGTTGGAGCACTTGTAGATGAAGATAACGAATTTTTAATCAGATTTTGAAAATTCAATATGGCGGACTCAAGATGGACGATTTTTGGCCCTCTACTAACTTACATCCGATTGCCTTCAAATTTGATATGCATTAATAGTTCCGGTGCACAAAGCATATACCTACGGACTTAGAGAAAACTCTTACTAAGGACATCACAAAAACAAGTTACAGCGCCTCTGGGGACTCGGTCCCGAAGTTCACGCGACAAATCGCGCCGATGACATCTATCTTAATCAATGTCCATCAGTGTCATCGTCTTTTCGTTCTTTTCATGAGGTTTTTTTTCTTAAAGTTTTTTAGTTTTATGTGTTTTTGGCCTTTTTTAAACTGTTACAGTAATTTGTGGGATTTTTTTAATAAGTACAATTGGAAAACTATGCCCAAGTGTTGCGTCCCAGTATCCCAGTGATCCTCTGCTTCATCAGTTTCCACACCCTAGAGATCAAGCTCGCCAAAGACAGTGGTTTGCCATCTGAAACGCTTTATAGGTTTAGAGTATGCACCCGACATTTTAAACCAGAAAACTATTCAAGAAACTGTGGACGAAGGCTTTTAATTCGGTATGTAATTCCATCCTTGCATTTACTGAAAGTCTCAAGTCTAAACCAGACTGGTAAGTACCGGGCAAGGTCTCTACATACCAGAGGAAAAACAGCATATTCAATAATAGAGAGTTAATAGATCACTAATGTATCGTCACCTTAGTTGCTTACCGTAACTGAGATGCTAAAATGAGTTTTAAAACCACAAACATAAATTACCGTAACCGTATTTTTTTGCCCACATACAAACTGCCAACGTAAATAGAATAGAAAAGAAAACAACAATTCCTGGTTTTGCAGATTCACTTTCACAAAAAAAAAAGAAAAACCTATAACTAAACAAAAAAACGAATTATCATTTACCAGGACCGGTATTCTCGTAACTAAATACGCTCGGCGTTTCGTACTCGCTGACCGTATGATAACGTAATATTCGCATACCACGTGACCAAAGTAACAAAAATGGTATTCACGTATATTGAACGCAAGGCGTCGACGAAGTGCGCTCAGCGCGTGGCGACCGTTTGAGAAACACCTACCATTTACCAGCTGTTTTGCCCTCCGCGCGTACGATTTTCCTACCCTACAATACTTTGTAGAGTGTTGCAGAAAATATAGTAGTTTTTTCAGTTTGCGTTTTTATTAATAATTAGAAAAATAAAAATCTCTTATTAGTAGCTTGGGGACGGCTGACAAACACGTACACATCAACCTTACTATTTGATGCTCGATGAAAGACAACTTTTTTTCCAAAAAACTGCAACAAAAACTTTTCTTATCAAAATCGACATCGAAATAATTGAGCATCCGTATAATACTAGAAATAGAAGCAATCAAAATTCTGTAAAACCAAGGGTAAAAAAAGCCATTGGTCAGCGGTGCTTTTTGTATCTTTCATCGGATGTGTACCAAAATTATCTGGTTTTGTTAGGCTCCTGCCCACATTAATTGTTTTCTTTCAAAAATAAACTAAAAGCTTTCATGAAATATGAAATTAGCAAACATGAAATAAATAGCTTAATTGATATAAAAAATAATTAGCAAACAATATAGGTAACTATCTTTATTTCTGTGCGTTCGTCTGTATTTTCTTTACTTTTCTGAAATATCACATTTTTCACATTAATTACAATTTTTATGTTTTTTATCTTTTGTCATTTTATTTATTCATAAATGTACTAAAAATTACTATTTTCTTTTTTTAATTTAACAGTTCCATGAAAACATACATTTTTCCACGCGCGAGGTTTCTCTTGTGGATGTATGAATTCTGTGTTTGTTGTTGAATTGGTTAGGTTATTTTTTGGGTAAAAAATACCTTAGAGTTTTATTTTATGTTTCTTAAAATGTAGAAAACGCATGTTCACTATAATTAAAAGATATAACTTACTAGATATATAACTAACTATTGTGAAACCATTTTAACCATAAATGCTACATAATAAAGTATCAATATGAATATACGACCGTGCCGGAAACACCACTTTCCCTGACTGAGTGCCGGAATAAATTTAAACTTTCCCGCACTGAGTGCGGAATTTTTTTGTAGGTGTGCGGTTAAGTCTCGGGGTGTGCTACTAGTTTATATCACAGGGTCAAAGGGCGGGTTTAACTGAGCTAAATCAAACCATCAAGTAATTTTTTAAAGGATCAACATGCACTTGTGCAAGTCACCATTTGATTTACCCTTTCTGAACTACGGATCGAAATCGATCACGTAATGGCCTCTTTCTTACACATAGAAAAAGAAAAGGAGCGACAAGACTAACAAGAAATAAAAATGCAAAATTCGGTGATGCCAAGATGTGCTAAGCGAATTTGATTCTGTCTGCTCGTAGGGCAGCGCGTTCGGCAGAGCGAATACGAAAAGTCGTCGGTCAGCGTGCCGCTGAGCGCGCTGTTCGCTATTCGTTTCACTTAGCGACTTCAAAACGTTACGTATTACGAGAATACCGGTCCAGTTGTAGCTTTTGCTCAGACATAAATATGGTTGGTTAGAAAAAATACCCAAGCGGGCCCCGTTAAGCCTTCGTAAGTAACGTATTTCGATTCTATTATTTTTGGATACGGGAGCAAAATAACCGATTTTGCCTACGGTATCACCAATTTTGATGTCTATTAACGCAAGACCATTGAATTATAAACCAGGGTTTATAATTCAATGACTAAGACTGATAGGGTATTTATTTAGCCTATTTGTTAATTAGGTACATTTTTTTTAGCCCATTCCATTTAAAAATGCTTATGGGTAACCAGTTACACCAAATTTTTTGAAAAGAAGAAAACTCGCAAGTCTTAAAAGAAACTGCTGCTATTGAGGCCGGCATGGGAAGCAGAACAAATAGTTTATTAATAAATACTTATAATTAATAAATACAATGGTTATATCTATTATATCTTCTTAAAAGAATAATATAATATATTAAATACGACGCATTTGGTTTATTTTTTTAATTTATAGTCATTAGAATCAACAATACTTTGGAAAATAAAATTAATTATTGATGAAATAGGTTTTCCAAAATAATGTTGTTTCTAATGAACTGAAATACTTCAAAAAATACCCAAATTCAGATTTCCCGGCGCCGGCGCCGCTACCCTAATTTAAGCTTCGGGACCGAATCACTAGAGGCGCAACAGTAGCAAAAAATTTATAACAGGGCCCTAAGTCGTCAGATCGCCTTCTATACCCGTAGGTACATATTTTGTGTTCCGCTGACAATACAATAATATGTCATAATTAGGCTCCCCCTACGAGGGGAGTGGAGGGGGGAAAACACCTAAGTGTGACCGATTTCCACCAAAATTGGTATACGGGGGCTCTTGGGGATAAGGAATACGAATTTTTGATCAGATTTTAAAAATTCAATATGGCCGATTCAATATGAACGATTTTCGGTCATGTTTCGCTAAACAATTTTAACTGACTTATCCACATCCGGTTGTGTTCAAATTTGATATGCGTTTATAGTTCCGGTGAAAATATACAATAATATGATATTCTCAGGTACCCACCTCCCTCTAACGAGGGAAGTGCAGGGGGAAAATATTTAGTTTATTCGATTTCAATCCAAATTGGCATATAGAGGTTTTTAAGGAGGGGATTATGCATTTATGATCAGATTTGAAAATTTCAATATGGCGGATTCAAAATGGACGATTAAGGGTACAAATCTAAAAATTAAGGGTGTGTGTTCAAATTTGGTATGTGTTTAAAGTTCCGGCGATAATAAAATAATATGACAATATTAGTTACACACTTCCCTCTAACGAGGGAAGTGGAGGGGGGAAAAGATTTAGTTTGTTCAATTTAAATCAAAATTGGCGTACAAGAGTTTTTCGGAAAGGGAATATGAATTTTACAAATCTAAAAATTAAAAAATACATTTTTTTTTTTAAACTTTTTAAGAACAAGCTCTTATTAAATGCACTCAAAAGTAGAAAATAATTTTTTATCTTTCCTATACCATAATAAAAGCGATGGCGCAAATTAAAAATTTTAACTTTACGGTGACAGAGAGAGAACTACAAAAGAAGAACTAAATTCTTCTTCTATTTGAATGATAAACATAATGCTTTCATCTACAGAAGCTGAGAACGGGTGGGTTTGGTGTGCTTGCCAAGCCTTTGAAAATATCCCTAGGTTATAGAGTAATACAAGTTTTTATGTGTTTATTTTGACTCTAGGTTCATTTGCTACCGTTCTATCTTTTAGTTCGTTAATCCTGTGCCTGGATTTATCATTTGTGGGGCGATTTTTCTTTAGGGTATATTTAATTATTACCCGATGCACACCAACTCGTGTCCTTGCGCATGTCAAAACGTGACTCTGCATTTAAAACCATTTGAAATATGTCAAGCCACATTGTGCGTTTTTTGAAGCCCTAAGGGCCGGTTTCTCAATAGTGGTTAGCCTTGAGTTAAATTAACTCGGGTTATAAATCCCGGTTTCTTTTCTGTTTCCAGACAATATGTTTTTTAGTTAATCCTGAGGGTAAAATAACTTACCCTTAACTATGGTTACCCTGGAGTTAACATTAACTCTCATTTTAAAGATTTTTAAAAGATTATGTTTCTCGAGTTAGCGTTAACTTGCTATTGAGAAACCGGCCCTTAAGCTTAAAATGAATATGGCGTCCTAAAATACATCGCTGGTTTGATTTGAATCGATTTTATGTTTTTACCTTACCGGTTATATTAATTACCTTTTAACAGAGAAGCTCCCATGCAATTTCTGCAGTTAAAGGTACACGCGGGATATCCTCATAAAATGCTTTATTTTATTTTTCGTTAAATTGCCTCGTAAACAAACTAAAAAAAAACTGTTAAAAATTCATCTTAAATTTAATTTTCTACCACAATTTTCTTTTATGTTGCACTAGAGGGTGATTTTTTGTGGCGCTAAAAATTAACGTCCTTGCCTATTTTATATTAAAGGCCTTTCAACTCTTATTCAGCAGTTTTATTACTTTTTTTGTTTTTGTCATTTGCACCAAATATTTTTATTATTATCTATCGCATGTTTCCGCCGAGATCACAAACAATGGAAAAAATAAATAAATATATTAATAAATAAAAAGAGAGTTTTACCAACCAAACCAAATTTTCTCATTCTATTAATTAATGGAAAAAATGGCAGAAAAAAATTAACGTTTAGCAAATTTTTCTAACAATATTAAAGTGATTTTGGTCAGGTTTTTGGCCAGTCTGTTACCTTTCCTTTATTCTGCGCAGGCGCAATAGCTATCTGTCAGATTGTTGCCTTTATTAAAATTAGCCAAAAGCGCTAATTAGTGCTGAATAGCGACTACTTCCCAGAGAGCACAATTTAATCCAAGGAATATCCAGTGGAGTGAAGACAACCAATTTCAAAGCGTTAGACCTTTCTAAAACATCCCATAGCCCCTATAATTAATTCTCTCCAGTGGACTAAACACTTTGTCCAACAGATACCCATGGGAAATTCAAAAAATGTCCTTTTATGGTCCTGTGGACTAATAAAAATTAACTAATGGATGTTTGATGAACCAGTAAATTACCACAGTTTTACTGGAAATACATGGATATCCAGCGGACACAGTTATATTTATGCTATAATGAAAAAGAAAAAATAATTCGTTAACAAACTTTCTTTAACAAATATTAATTTTGAAAATACTATGAAGTAAACGAAAAATAAATAAAAATGTCCATTGGATATAGAAAAATTACCAAAAAATAAACAGTTAAACACGCACTAAGAAAACAAATGGTAATAATAGCCCAAAATATGGGTTAAATCAGCCCAGGGCCGCGGGTAAATAGTGGACAGCCATCAGCTTGAATTACTCCAACTATTTTTTTTTAACTATCGCAACCCACAGTTTTTAATTTAAAGCAACCCACATGCGTGGGTTAGTTTTTTAATTCAAATTAATGGGTTACAGCAACCCACTATGAGGGACTGTGAATATCAATAGCGATAGTTGGGACAGTCCTAAATGCTGGGCTGGAACAGCCTGAAGTTGGAGCTGGAATGAAGACCTTATTCTTTGGTGTCCCGTCAATTGGGTTGGTTCAGGCTGGTACAGCACAAGTTTGGGGCTGGAGTAAGGAGTTTATTTTTTGGTACCCTGTCGATTATGTTGGTCCAGCCCAGTTAGGTGGGCTAGAACAGCACAAGTTTGTGGCTGGAATAAAGAGTTTTTTTTTGGCGCCCCGTAGACTGGGTTGTTTAGCCCAATTAGCTGGACTGGACAAGCACATATTTTACAGCTGCAATTAAAAGTTTATTATTTCTGACACAGTTGGCCGAAACTTATACATATTAAAGAAACAAAAATACAAACAAAATTTAATAGAAAAATTAAAAGCTTTATTGACGTAGCTTTTTTTTTGGAGAGGCACTTTTGAGGGAAACCTGATTTGTTTCTCATAAAGTTTGCTTTTATGCAGATCTAGTTTTCTGTTGCAATAAAAGTTTAAATTTCAATTTGTGAAAGCAATTACAAATAGCAATTTTTTTTAAATAAAGCGTTTTTCTCAACACTTTTTAACAAATTCATTGAAAATTACCAAAAATGGATAAACAGCATATTATGCGTAGGTATGTGTCTAATCTCCAAAAGACAGTTCATTTTTAAATTCTCCTTAAAAAATCATTTTAAATGACACCCAACATCATAGGGTATCTCATTAAGTTTGTGATATAATCTAGATAAAACTAGATAAGTCAAAGAAATTATTAGAAATAGACTTTCCCCACAGTGTTATAGCGTACCACAAAATCTAAATTTGTTAAAGTTTCGGCGAAAAACTTTGACAAAAAAGCAACTTTCGCGATCTTACCGACCGACGACGGCGTCAAACGAAGGTTTCGCGTCAAACGACCGGCTCCCGGAACAGAACAAACCCGGTGCGGGGCAAAGAAATGTGCACCTTTCGGATGCTTAAACAATAATGAACTAAACAGGGCCAAATTTAAACAATAAATCTGATAAAACCGTATAGTTGGGCTGGAACAATCCTTAATAGAGGTTTAAGCAGCCCCGCGAAGTAGCTAAAACAATTCACGTTTGGTTTGTAACTAACAGTTTTTACCTCTGATGGGTTTGAAACAGTCCATAAAATATTTACCCATGTTTAATGTTTGCCACAACCCAATAACTGGTTTGCGGCAGCTATTTAATTTAGTGTAACCAAGATGCTTGGTCTAGGCCAGCATTTAAATTTGAAAAAAAAACCAATTTAGCCCAATTTTGTGGGCTTCCTCAGCAAGAATTGTTCCATCAAAAAAAAATGTTGAAGTAAATCAATGAAATAGCTGGAATAACCCACAAAAATGAGTTTTTCCAGCGCCAAACGACTAGCCCACGACTTTTAGCTAGCCTCATTTTCTCGGTGCGGAAATCTTTTAGACTTGTTTTTTTGTCATCCACTCTATCCAGTTAAAACTGAGGTTTAAACTTGACAATGATTCTTTGGTGCCCAGTGGAGTAAAAAAAAGAACTTCCAGTGGACCTGCAAAACTAGTCTGCAGGTCTACAGGTTATTTGAGGTTCAACGGACTGAGAAAAAGAAATATCCAATGGATGTCCATCAAAAAAGTATATATTACGTCATTTTGGACTGGACACAAAATGATCTTCCGCCAGATATGTATATTTTTGGTCCAGTAAACCAAGAAAAATCACGTCAGCAAGCCACCCCCCCCCCCCGAAAGATATTCGAGTTTTTATATGCTTATAATTTCGAACCAATTTCGAACTAATTTTGAACCATTTTTAAAAATTTTGAACCGCACTCCTTCCTGGTTTCTTTAATATTCAAAATGGAGGGTGCAGCCGGACGTTAAGCCACTCCCCCCTCATTTAAAGCGTAGAGAAAACTGAAAAGCAACTATCCCAAAATTAAGACCTAATTTAGAACTCCTACTATCACCAAAAAGAATTTCCAAAAACCCACTAGTAAACCTGTTTTTTTTTTAGGAAATATGGTGGGGGGGTGCAGGTTGACGTCAAGCCACACCCCCTCCCCCCCCGAAAGATATTCGAGTTTTGATATGCTTATAATTTTGAACTAATTTCGAACTAACTTTGACCCACCTTTAAAAATTTTGAACCGCACTTCTTCCTCGTTTTTTTTTTAATATTTAAAATAGGAGGTGCAGCCGGACGTCGAGCTAAAAATAAACAGGATGGAGTGTGGTTCAAAACTTTTAAAAGTGGTTTAAAATTGGTTCGAAATTATAAGATTATCAAAACTCGAATATCTTTTGGGGGGGGGGTGGCTTGATTGACCTGAAAAATCGTCGTCCATGGTATATCCAGAAAATAACTGAAAAAAAGCAATTCTTTATATATCAAGATTGGAAGTCCTTTGGACCCAAATGTTGTGTCGTCCATTGAATCAGGAATAACCTTTGTCCAATGGATGTTCGTAAATGGTCCATGGACAATTGGAACAGTTTTGGATAAAAAAATGACTATGCGATGGCCAATGGGTGCCGTCTGGGTTTTACCGGTAAAAAGTCTTATTTCAAGATTAGAAAGTTCGTTTTTTTAAAAAAACTTCAATTTCTGATTTTTACTTTATTTTAATGTGATTTGTAGTAGTAGATTTGGGTACGTTCAAAAGCTCTACTTTTAACGACTTGAAGTTACCTTTAACTAGGTTAAATGTTTATAAAAAATGGGACATGATAAATTGAGTAATCGTGACACCCTGATCATGTCAAGTCATGTTCTTGTTCTTTTTAATAGAAGTGTACATCTTAAAGCCCGCGATAGATTTCGGTTCATTAGACATTAGACCTGTGTTCCTTATAAGTATTTTGTATCTTAATAGTACTTAATGATGATATGATAAAGTATAGTTCATGAGCAACTTTAGCTTCTTGTTTTATTTCTCATCAAATTAAAATAAATAAAATTCTGATGGTCTAAAATGATTTAACATTTTTCATTCCCTCTAATATTAATAAATCTTGTTCAATTCGTACGAAAATACCAGGCTCAATAAACGGTAAAGCTCTTAGAAATTCGCTCTTCTATATAGCTAACCTTGGATTAAAATTTAATTTAGTTTTTAAACTAAATTCCATATTAAGATTCACGGAGAAATTATTGGAATTTTCTCCAATTACACTGCATTATACGATTTCGGTACCCGAAAAACTGATTACAATTATTGTTTTCTAATAGTTACAGTATGTAGGTAATGGATGTCTTTTATTTTCTGTCATGTCTTGTTTTTGAGATACACTTCGATCACCTTTTTTGTCTATATTAGTAAAATTGCCCGCGATTCCTTTCGTGTGTTTCAAATTATTGTGTTTCCCCGTCCGCGTTACGCTTCTTCCTCTTTATCTTCACTATTTCGCTATTTTTTCCGATTTTTACTTTAAATAGGCATAACTTTTATTTCCGTTTAGTAGGTTTTGAATGATACTAATAACAAACAAACAGACAGACAAATAGAGAGAAATTAAATTTAGAGATTTATTATATGTGTAGATGTAATCATTATTGAAGAGATAGGTTCATTTCACGCGGTTAAAGAAAAAAAAAGATTCTTTTTTTTCCTCCAAATCTTGGACCTATGAGTGACAAGCAAGAGGAATAGTTTCATTAGGATGTGAAGGAAGACGTGAGGCGTTCTCAACACAACAGAAAAAATTAAATATTTTTTACCTCCATCAAACAAATGATTTTAGTAAGTGGCTGCAGATAAATAAAGCGACTTTTTTGGTTACCGATGCAAAAAAAACGATGTTTTTTTGACCCTGGATCTGTTTTTTACCCCAAATTAAAGAGAAATAGGGGAAAATAGCAAAAATGAAAAAATATTTATTCTTGCCTAAAAACTAAGCCGTTTCCACCAGTTTTCACCAAGTATTTTCGAAAAATCATTTAAAAACATCGCCAAATATCAAACTGACAAAGATTAAAAAGCCGCCTTGACTTATAGTGTAAAGATGGTGTCTTGCGAGAAGCGCTCTTCGTTCGAGATTGTTAATAGTAGTTTTCACAACTAGTGGCTTAAATAGTGCTTTTTTTACAAGCGTTGGTTTAAATAAGGAGCGCAGCGAGGTATTTAAAAACGCGAGTAAAAAAAGCACAGTTTAGCCGCGAGTTGTTAACACTTCTCGCAACACACCATCTCTACACTATAAATCACGGTGGCTGGTAAACCAAATAACAATGGTTTCCATAGCGATGTGCCTTTTTACTCGCTGAAACTTTGATATTTTTACGATGTTTTTAAATGATTTTTTCGTAAATACTTGGTGGAAACTGGCGGCAATATTACTATTTTCCGCTATTTCTCTATAAGTTTGGGTAAAAAGCGGACAGAAACCTTTTTTTTCATGCTTTAGTTATCTGCAGATAATTACTAAAATCATGTTTTTGATGAAGGTATAAAAAAAGTACTTCTGTGTTTTTGTGATGTGTAGGAATGAATAAGCATGAAGAATTGAATTAAGTACTAATATTTTTTTAATTTGTTACGCAGTGGAAAGGAGGATCAGAAAAACGTTTCAAGGAAATATTGCTTTTACTTATCAATATATGGGATATTTTTTTAGGTCTGCCAAACAAGCAAATGAGTGTAAGTTTGAAAAATTGACATGGACATTACTTGCCGAAAATCTACCACCGGCTATCGCGTCGTCGCAAGACCAATTGAGTGAGAATAATCTTAGAATATAAAAAAAGTTTTAAATTAAATTTAAATACTTTCATTCCGTAAGCTTACCACTAAAATATTCCCCAGTGCTCCCATGACGATAAGTAGACAATACAGCACGATAAGAGTTGCATAAGCCGGTTCGTCTATGGCTTTGTTCATAATGTATCTATCGTACAATTTTGGATCCACTTCGCTACTTTTGTTGAGGACCTGCAAGTACCAAAACAGTTAAATATTTATTTCGAAAAAGGCACAATAAATGACGGTAAGCGGGTGCCGGACATTTGGGCGACAGTGGGAGAAAAATTTAGGAAGCACTATAGGCAACCCACTCAAATCTTTTTGCAAACAGTAATAACGATAAACAAACACAACAAAATATAACAATACCAAAAGTATTGTTTGAAAATTTCAGACAATGATGAATTTGAAATTAAGACTTCCATTGTCTATATTTTATTTATACACGACGAGACGTTTCGATCAGTATAATCTCTGATCGTCTTCAGGTGCAAACTACAATCTATTCCTAAGGCTACGTACTTATATACTATGAAAAATCACTCAAACGTGAAGTTTAAGAAGTTGGCTCCGCCCAAGGAGGGGCTTCCAAATATTTGGAATTCCAACACTTGGCTTACTGAAAACACCCTGATTCTGCCCAATAAAGGCAGCTTCAAGGAATTTTCGTTTCTTCCAGTGTTACGCCTTGTGCAAAACCTTTGCTTCTGTCCACTTCATTCGATGTTGTTTTGACCATGCGTGCTCGGCGATTCCTGATTTCGTTGTTTCACCTCTTTGGGTATTCGTCTGATGTTCTTTAAGCCTTACAGATTGTGATCTTTTTGTTTCACCTATGTATGATTTACCACACTCACAAGGAACTTGGTAAATGCATTCCTTATTTTGTTTGTAAATAACATCTATATGTTTGTGGCGGATTCATAATGTCGAAACTACTTTTTTTGGGTTTTTCGCCACTAAGTTAAGGAAATTTTTTCAAAAATATGTTAAAACCCACTGCGTAAATTCCTGAAGAAAAAAATTTTGATCGTTTGTCAGTGGTTTTTAAATAAGATTAAAAAATTTTGCCCACACACGCAAATCCTAACTAGATCCTACTAGAAGTACTTATCTGACGTTTCGGCAGAAATTCTATTGCCGTTATCAAAGAACTTCATTTTTTCAAAAACTTTTTTCGATTCTTTTTTAAAAATATCTGTCTGTTGTCATACAACTGACTGACTTTGACTGATATATATTTCAAATATAAACTTGACAACAGACAGATATTTTTAAAAAATAATCGAATAAAGTTTTTGAAAAGAATAAAGTTCTTTGATAACGGCAGTAGAATTTCTGACGAAACTTCAGATAAGTACTTAGATTCTAGTTAGGATTTGCGTGTGTGTAGGCAAAAATTTTGTATCTTATTTAAAAATCAATAACAAACGAACAAATTTTTTTTCTTTAGGAATTTATGCAGTGGGTTTTAATATATTTTTGAAAAAATTTCCTTAACTTAGTGGCGAAAAACCCAAAAAAATTAGTTTCGATATTATTTTGTTTGTTCTCCGGTTTTGTTTTACTAAGAAGACTTCGAATTGTATTATTAGATTTAAAAGCTGTTTTAATATTAAAGTTGTTCGCTACTCTTCGAATTTTCTCTGATACTCCTTTATTGTATGGAATTGTAAGGAATGCATTCGCCTGATTTTAGTTTTGTAATATCTGTCCTGTTTGCTGAAATTTAGAAATAGTATCTCTTATAAGTTTAAGACTGTAACCATTCTGCTGCAGATCGTTCTTAATGTTTCTTATTTCGATTTCCAAGTCGTGAGAATTGTTACAAATTTGAATGACTCTATTATACAAAGTTCTTATTATGCCTCGTTTGGTTGTAGCAGAATAATTTGAACCTTGATTTAAATATTGTCCTGTGTGAATGGGTTTACGATAGACTGTTGTTCTGATGTCGCTCTCTACTCGTTTGACCAGTACATCATGAAAAGGAATTTGACAATTTTGCTCCAACTCCATCGTGAATTTAATGGTGGGTCTTACATTATTTAGGTGGTGAAGAAATTCTGAAAGTTGTTGGTCATTCTCGGCCCAGATAAGAAAGTAGTTAGGTTTATATGTTGCGGTATCAACCGCGTGTGATTCGAACCTCTCCATGTAAATATTGGCCACCACTGGCGAAAGCGATGAACCCATTGGCAGACCGTCATTGTGAGCATAAAACCTATCTTTCACCTGAAAACAAGAGTTATGTAGACAGCACTCCAACACTCCCTCTAGCGGCAGGCTTGTACGTTCACGAAGGGATTCGTTATCAACCAGTCTCTGTCTAATAATATCTAGTGATTCCAGTACAGACTTTCGACATCAAAACTGACAGGATCCGAGGATAGATAGTTTTTAGGTTAGGTTGTTTCTGACAGATATTTTGGCGGAAAGGGTAATTGTTTACCTATTTGCCATGGATGACTAGTAAAAATAAAATTATTTAAAAATACCTTGAAATTTTTCTAACAAAATATATAGGTATTTTTGACGGATACCTCTAAAAAACCCAAAAATAAATTTGGCAGAAAAATACTTGGTCAGAATTTAAAAGAAAAGAAAATATAAACGAAACATATTTTTAAAATAATTTGATAGAAACATAATAATGCCGAACAACAAAAATCAAGAACCCCAATCTGGCCGAAATGATTTGGACCGATAGCCACGCTACGTTGCCAGACTTACGGCAGGGAGGAGTCGAAGTCAGTTGTGATATTGTATTAATATACTCCCTTTACATCCACCTCCTACTCCCAAATTTCTTAATAGTATTTTATTGACATCGGACCTACATTACACAAACGAATCGCAAGGTTTTATAGACAATTATAGACAGCGAAAAACTGTGAAGTTAAATAAAATGGTTTAATAAAAAAAATCCTCATGTCTTTTTCCAAACAGACAAACTTGTCAACGCCGCAATGCAGGGCCTACGGCGCTCTAGAGATTTAAATTTGACGAATGCCCAATAGCGATTCGGCTGGATTGTTGTTCTGGTCATTTAAGGACATATTATTTTCTATCAATTTGTGGATCGGGTGTTTTTCGTTTCTAGACAATTATTTTCGATACTTTGTTAATTCTCTGATATTTCGTGTCTTTTAAGAATCGAGTAAATTAAAATTCTACAAAATTATAGCTAGCTTTCTTGACTATAAAAGATTAATTTTCAAGTAAAGACAATAAAGAAATATTTTTGAGGTAATATTCTCTAGCTGCGTTCGGTAATTGCCTTGTAGGCGCGACGGGTTTTTGATCAGATGATCACAAATCACTTTAGAATTATTGCAAATTTCGGTCATTCCGTTTACATTTTATATCAATTTTTTTATTTAAAACATAATTTTTTTAAGAAAAAATTTTGGTGGACATTTATGGACATAGCAGGGAATATAATTTCTTGTTAACCTAAAAAATGAAAAAATCTAACACATCTAACTCACAATTGGAAATTAATCTATTTCTTCGGTCAAAAATCTTCGAACAAACCGATTTACGCCTAACTGAGCCACATTCATGCTTAGGTGCAGCTAGCCCAAAAAGGGTAAACTGCGTCCTTCTAAAATTTTGATAAGGATTTAGTCGCTTGCATATAAAAAAGAGATAGAAACATGAGCGGCACGACAT
Source organism: Oxystoma pomonae (assembly GCA_963921995.1). Taxonomy (NCBI): domain Eukaryota; kingdom Metazoa; phylum Arthropoda; class Insecta; order Coleoptera; family Brentidae; genus Oxystoma; species Oxystoma pomonae. The sequence goes on from OY998164.1 coordinate 110,594,284, forward strand.
TGTGTGTGACAGGAGCTTCATAAGTCGTCTTTTCGCGACCGATGTTTTCGAAAGCACATTTTGAAAACATATGTCACCGTTTCAACCGCAACATCACCGTTTCAAACCATCGACACTGATCGCCAAAATGACAATTATTGAATGACATTAATCAGCTGTATTTGCGTGGCTTCTCGTTTTTTGGATTTAAAAGTTTTTTTTGTGATTTTTCGAAATGGATGTCCCAGATCCACAAGTGAGCCTTTTTTTTGTCGCCGCTAGATAACCTTGGCCTATTTTCATTATTGCTAAAAATTGACAAGTATCGCCATATTGAACCGTGTTCGAAACGGCGGCCGAGGCGCTTTCGAAATCCTTTGAAATGTTTTGAACCGTGACGTCGCCGTTTCGTCGCCAAAATAACATTTTACGCATGTTTTCAAAGCGGTTTCGAAATCATCGGTCGCGAAAAGACGTCTATAAAGAAACCCGCATGAAAGGAGCTGAATATTCGCGATATTTAAATTATAGTTTAATAACTGGTTGGAAATCGGCGTTAAAAGCTAAAACATTAGCATAGGTTAAGGAGCTATAATAGTTAAACGGTTCGGAACTATTTGGAGTTTGGCGAGTCTGCGCAGATATGCACGCGACCAATAACCATACTTTTATATTGATTTTTCTTTTTTAATTTGTAATACGACCACTAGATGACTCACGGTTAAATTCGCGATAACCGTACCATTGATTTTTTGTTAGTTTGTAATATGACCACTAGATGGCGCTCGCTTAAATTTCCGCTTTTTTTAAAGACCCTGCACAAATTACATTGAAAATGGCTTTCGGATAAATGTCATAATTTTTTTGTATTTTGTAGTACTCGATCAACAAAGCACAAAAATAAAAAAAAAACGAGATAGGGAGCAGGATTACTTTCTGAGATATATAGCTTTAAATTTGACGTGTTATAGCCTTAAAACACGTCAACTTTAAAGCTCCATATCTCTGAAAGTAATCCTGCTCCGTATCTCGTTTTTTTATTTTTATGCTTTGTTTATTGAGTACTTTGCAAGCAATTTGTGTTTAGTTTTTAAAAATATGCTTTTTTACTAGACATAAAACAAAATTTTTACTTATGTTAAGTTAAAATAAAAAAGCATATTTTTAAGAAATAAATACAAATTACCCATAATAATGCACTTGTAGTACAAAATCTCTGGTTGTTTTATTTTAAAAGATTATGGCATATTTCAAAACATGTTAGTTTATATTTTTGACAATAAAGAAAATATTACAATATGATCTTGTCTGTGCTTTTTTAAATATTAAATAATTTTCTTTAAAATATTTATATCTTGTTTTTAGTACATAAAAAACAATAAATGCCACTCTTTTGTATTCCAAACTAAATTTGTGAAACAGAAAAAAATAATTTTAATCTCAAAAAAATTTTACTGTATATGTGGGGCAACTTATGATAAACCCACACATTAGAAAAAGTCATGGTGTAAATAATATTAATACCCCTGGTTTGGAATACACAAGTGTCTAACTTATTATTGATATCCACAAAAATTAGCCATACTAAACTTGATGAAATAAGGAAAGGGAGTTTTAACACTATATATATATATATATATATATATATAAATGGTTAAATGGAGTCCAAATGCAAGTGTGGGACATCACTCTCTAAGACCTCTGCGTCCAGTCTGCAAAATGTCCTCTGGAGCAAAATATTTATCACACACGTAAAATCTGTTATATATTTCATCAGCACTTAGTTTATTCGCGTTTAACGGCTTCACTATACTTTTGAAAAATTACAGGATTGCCTTTGGGGAAACGATGTCTTCCCGTTTTTTTATTGGGATCATGGCACGGTCTCTGCAGCTTTGAATACAACACATTCTAACTCTTTATTTCTCAGCCATTGTAATCGACGGATAAAATCACAATTTTTTGAACAGAAATAATCACAAAATCACTTTTTAAAAACCTTGGCAAACCTCAGTTTTCAAAATGGAACTCATAAGTTATGAGTCATAACCGACATTCTGTCACTTTTGTCATAATGTGCTCTCTGACGGACAACCCTAGAAGGGGTAAGAGGAAGAGCTGCAGATTTCTAGAAAGAATATTGCCAACCTAAATATTATTATTTTGGCAGTTCCTTTGCACGCGGAAACATAACCGCACTTTTCGCAAAAAATAATTATTGGCGGGAAGGGTGAAGTGACGGATCTATAGTTCCTTAATCTATGAACATTAGGTAGTGGCAGGGAAACAGGCCGAAGCAACTGTGGCGCATGTTTTCGCGCGCGCAATAAAAAGATTGATCCTCGGATTGATCAAAGACCGACGTCTACTGCATGTCTCTTCTTATTATTTGTCGTAGATTTTCTGTATAAAACTAAGCGTCAATTGAGGTTAAAAATTGCTTATACCGTAGGCAAAATCGGTTATTTTTATCCCGTATCCAAAAAAAAATACGTTACTTACAGCAACTTTTGTAACCAACCAGATTTATTTCTGTTCAAAAACTGCAGCTGGTAGGTGATAATTAGTTTTTTGTTTCGTTAGGATTTTATTTTTTTTTGTAAAAGTGAATTTTAAAAAAGAGGAATTGTTGTTTTCTTTTCTATTCTATTTACATTGTTTGTATGCGGGCAAAATAATACGGTTACGGTAATTTGTGTTTCCGGTCCAAAAACTCTTTTTATCATCTCAATAACGGTAATACGGTAAGCAAATAAGGTGACGATAAATTAGTGGTTTATCAACTCTCTAAAAGTTAAAAAAAAAGGTTGTTGGCGCAATGGAGATTACGAAAATCCTTTATTTTTTATTTAAATTACGTTAATTGAGATATCGTTCATACAAGGCATAGTCTTTGGTTTAATTTTGGTTACAGTCCTAATCATAAAAAAAATAAAAGGACTGTTTCTTATGAAAGTTTTCATGCAATGCCTTTGATTATGCTTTGTCATATGTTTGTCCTAAGAAAAAGTTGACAACTTTCAACTTTTATAACTAAAATTACGACTATTACTGTAACAAATATAAGTGCGCATGAGCGAGTTCCAAATTTTAAGTATGGCGCCCAACTATGTTGACAAGAATGAAATCAACATTTTCAAAAATTTTATGCAGGCAAACTAAAAGCAAAAAAGAAGTTGCTAAGTGTTTTGCAGGTTCCAAAAAAAAATGTTTTACATCAAACCTTATTTTCTTTAAAAACAAACTACAAAAAATAAAAGTAAATGAAACAAAACATCAAAAAAGTGAGCTTAAATGCACTTGCTTAGTGATTGTTATGACTGACACGTATGAACAGTGAGCAAATTTTAAGACTAAAACTATTATAACTAACACTATAACAAAACCAAATACTAATCAAGTGACTAAGCTTATGCCTTGTATGAACGATTCTTTATATATATAAGAGGCCCACTTTATTTAAGGGGGTTGTGTCCTAGCCCAAAAAGAGCGTGAGTACTCTGACTCGAACGCGGCTCTGATCGGAGCCGAATTACCTAACGGTTCAGATTTACCTCTGCTACATCTAGACGTAATAGGGCTTTAAAAATGGCGGGTATAGGGTAAACAAAGCGATTTTTCATAAGTAGTAATGCTAATAAAAATGAAGATTTTGGGAAAGTGGAAAAAGATGATTTTAAGAATTTTAGATTATTAGCAATTTTTGTTTCTTCCTGGTATTATAGGTACTTAGGAGTTGGTTTTAAATATTATCTTTATTAGGTAAGTAAGAGTAATTCTCTCTGAAATATTAAACTTGACTACAAATCTGCTTTGCTTTTTATTATAGTTTTAACTTTTAAAGTGTGTGCAGTTTGTGTATCTAGAAAGTAAAAAAATATGGCTTCTACTCCGAGTACAAATAAAAGTCGTGCACATTTAACGCTTAAAAATCTGCAAAAAGACTAAAAAACATTGACAGTGGATAAAAAGAAATTAGAATCATTAAAATCGCCGCCATAAAAGTCTGGGAGAAAACCAATAGAATTTAATGAGGATGAAAAAAATGCATTAAGGCGGTTAGTTCATTCCTTTTATTTTAGAAAGGAAATTCCCACTGTTGATAAAGTGTATGCTTCAATAAAACAAGGTGGAGGGTTTCCAAATATTAGAAGAACGAAATTGCGGAAAACTTTAAGAGGAATTAATTTTTCTTGGAAAAAACATAACAGAAAGAAAAACAAGAAACAAAAAAAACAAGAAAGAAACAGAAATTTACCCAAGTTTCATCAAGAAAATACATATTTTTGACCTCCCTTCGAAAGGCAATTTCGAAGGGAGGTCAAAAATATATATTTTCTTGATGAAACTTGGGTAAATGAAGGTCACACTGTTGGCAAACACTGTCAAGACAAAAATGTGAAAAGTGCCCGACAGGCATTCATGGAAGGTTGGTCGACAAGGATAAAGCCGCCGCCAGGAAAGGGAAAACGTTTGATAATTGTCCATATTGGCAATGAAAAAGGGTTTGTAAAAGGAGGTCTTTTGGTCTTTCCATCAAACCATACTGGCGATTATCACGAGGACATGAATGGCCATACATTTAAAGAATACTTTCAGCAAATGTTAAACCTAATACCTCCTGGTTCAGTAACAGTAATGGACAACGCCAGTTACCATTCCCGAAACCTTGAAAAAGTACCAACTAAAGCTAATATTTGTAAGTGGCTTACATAAAAAAAAAATTTGAGGCATGGTAAAAAAAGAACTACTATCATTGGTAAATAGCCACAAAGAAAAATTCAATAAGAAAGTTGTCGATGATATGGCTGAAAAACGAAACATAACAGTATTAAGAATGCCGCCTGACCATTGTGAACTCAATCCAATAGAATTAATATGGGCTCAAATAAAAGGGTATGTAACAAGGAATAATGCTACCTATAAGTTAAAGGATGTGGAGGTGCTTTTTCAAGAATCAGTTAAAAACTAACTCCAGATAATTGGAATAAATGTATACAACATGTTTTAATAGTAGAAGAAAAAATGTGGAAACTTGATTGTTTAATCGAAGAAACTGTGGAACCGTTAATTAATTCTTTGGAAGAAAATGAGAGTGATGATGAGAGCATTTACTGTTCTTCTGAATCTGAGTAATTTATTCCTATTTTATTTTTGACTGGTTTCAAAGAAACGTATCTACTTCCATTTCATTTTAATTATTTTTGTAGCTATAATTTTTTATGTACCAACCATTTGTTTAGCCTTAATTTAATTTTTATGTGTGCTTATTAATTATAGTTAAAACGCCAATCCGTTTTTGTACATATATTATAATATTATTTTTATTCCTAAAATTTATTTTTATTGTTTTATTTATAAATTTTTTCTAATAAAGTAATTTGTTTTATTAAATTTCATAGAACTTTTCACATATATACTATTTTCTTCACTAATACCTATATACCACGGTAGTTAAAATGTACGTTTCCCCCAATTGCGGCGCCTATGAGAATAGTTTATCGCTTGCCTTCTATTGTTCTCGGTTTTTGGTTCTATTGTATCCTCCGGTCGAACAGGGTGAGGTATATAAAAATAAAGGATTTTTACCTAAGGTTCATTAGAAAATTTTTAAAAGAGAAGAAAAAGTGATCGATCACTCAGTACAAAATGTATCCAAATTTGCATTTTTATTACTCTCTCTTCTTTATAAACAGACTTTAACCTGAAAATCCGATCTGAGAGAGATGAAGTTCCCTGGAATAGGTAGAGAGACATTTCTACGTTTAATTGCGCATTTTGACTCTATTGTTAAAATTTTAGGCAAAATGCTTGTTTTTTCCCCAATTCAGAAAGGATTACTCCATAAAAAATCACTTTGTTTAATCTGCGTCTTTTTCCACTTTGCCAAACATTTGATGTAAGTTAGCATCACGTCCTATGGAAAAACAGTTTGTTCACCTTACACCGGCCATATTGGATCGGCCATAATATTTTGGTTAGACTGCCCTATAAACGAACGATTCAGATTAGAAAGATCTCAGATTAATAAAAAAAATGAGATATAACAGTAAACAATATTACCCCGATCAACCAGCCACAATGTTTATTTCCCAAAAAATACATGGTTGCCAATTTACCGCGGGGTTTCCCTAGAAACAAAACAATTCATAAACTTCTTGAAGCTCTTTTGATAATATTATTGATTATTTGACATATTTTTATATAGGATAATTTTTCTTATGCTAACAACTTAATTCTTAGTCCTAATTTTTAGTCTCAATAATTAACTTTTTTTAATTTTTAATAAGTAGAATTTCGAGATTTATAAAAAAGAACACAAGCCGGCAACGTTTTTTCGACGAGCCGCGAATAAATGCCGACATGTTTGGTTGCAGCTGACGGCGTTGTTGTTAACGGGGGTTTGTGTTGTTCGGTGATTTTTGAATTTTATTGTGACTATTTGTGAAAAAAGAACTGTATCAAGCTATTTTGAGGACCAACAAAATGGTTTACCATTGCCTGGTATGCAATAAAAGCGGATATTCCAGCCCAGAACTAATATTTCGGAGGTAAGAAAGATCCTGTCATTTTACGTTAGTCATGAGCGTAGTATGAGGTAAAAAACTGCGTAAAAAGCTTATGATTATACTATTAATACATCAAAAATCTAAGACTAATACTAATCTTTTTTAAGAAACAAAAGTACCAGATAATTTTGATCCTTTTGCAGCATGTAAAATATTTATTTATTATAATTTATACATAACAAGAGAAGACAATAAGACCAAGTGCTGATAGTCAGGTACTGGGGCAGGTATTTTTTGTATTTTAATGGGTACCTGGGTATTTTCTATAATGTGAATAAAACCGTTTTGGAGATATTTACTCTGAGCCAATCTTATTTTTATTTTCATTAATATTTATTATTTATTTTTTTGCCTTTTGACTCCTGTTTCCTGAAAAACTACTAGTAATTTTTTACCTCTTCCTTAAATTTTCCTTGTGTTCTGTATTCAGAAATGAACATGCAGCCAATGTGTAAAGAATAAAATTTGTTGGCCTTAAAATTTTCATAATTAACATCACAAGAAGTTCTCTTAATTTGATAAATAAAGTTTATATTCCACTAAAGAAAACTAAAAGAGACATTATTATCATAGTGAAAAAAACGCTTAATAAGCCGTTTATTAGCGTGTTTTTTTTTGGACAAAAACGTTATAAAACGGGTTATTAACCGTTTTTTTTTTGCTATGAAAATATTTTTTTTTACTTTTGTTTTGTGGGATACTGCACAATTAAAAAAAATATATAACAGCCATCTTGAATAATTGACCTAAAAATCATTTCAAGTGCTCTTTGGTAAACTTTTGATCTGTTCGTAAATACCTACATTCCTCAAACTAAACTTTATCCTTGAATAAATCTATTTTTTGTGGTTATGCAAGTTCTGGCAGTTAATTCTTTTGAATAAGAAAATCCGACCAACCCTACCTTATATCTAGTTTTCACATTTATATATTTAAATTAAAATTAACGCCGCCACTGGTAATGGGAAAAGCAATTTTTGACAGTGTTGCCGTTTTATTGCTCTATCTCTTTTCTGTTCATATAATCGTCCGGAAGGGTGTTGGATTGTAAACATTAGAGGATTTCAGTAGGGAATCTTTGGTCTCTCTTTAGTTATTAGTCTGAGAGAAAGATCAATTGGATGTAAATACCGAACGCAGCTTCTGTTGCTAAAACCACTCACTTCATTCAGCGTATTGTTGTCCACTTCAAGCTTTTGCATTTCGACACCCGCCATTTTCGTGTGCTTAAGTAAACGAGCAGGGGAACATTCAAAAGTTCAATCAAGAAGCTTGATGACTCTCATTATATTCCATTGGTTCATTCCATTCTCAATTTTTTGTATTTTCCCGGTTGATATCGACGTTTTTTTCTTTGCTTCGTTAGCTACCTAAAAAAAAGAAATACGACTTTATTCAGCAGTCGCTTTGCAGAATATGTGAGGGTAAAATTTAGGTGACTTGTGCTCGCACAAGCAATTCATATAATATTTCTTTTCAATTCAATGTCGTTAAATTAAAATTGCGAAAGGAAAATCTAGACTTTCGTTGATACTTACGGGGCATAGGTAGAAAATTTGGCGTCCATGGCCTTTTAATGAAGATTTTACGAAACTTATTTTAATCGATTACTAATGGACCCACCAACACTGCCTAGCCTGTTAACAGCCCCAAAAATGCTGCAGTCAGAAAGTAGGGTTAGGGTGTCAATTAGATTTCTTAAATTCAGACGGTTTAAGCTAGAGCAATAAAATTTGGCATATATGTTGGCCTTCTGGCCCTCGTGTGTTATAAAAAATTACATATGTGGCTTCTAGGGGGCAACACGGGCCAAAATGTGTTTTTAAGATATCCATCATATCTTTTATATCCGCACATCTGAAACTCAGTCAGTTGCTAGTTCATACTATTACCTACAAGTCTACTATACCGAAAAAAAATTCACGGTTCTTAACAAGGTCCCTAGGTTAGGGGATTTAAATTAAAAAATTATATTTCACTTATCTTTCAACTTATGTCAACAAAAATGCACCACATGCAGTGGACCGTTTCTCAATTTTGCTGTAAGGGGGTGGGATCTAATTATTACCATTTTCATATTCCGGGAAACACTCCATATGCACCCTTTTTGATGAGGGTTAGATGTGCATATTGAGTGGTTTTCTGGAATACAGAAATAGTAAAACTCTTGCCCCTGTACAGCCCCTAGGGTTTGAGGCAAAGTTGGATGTCAAAAATATGGGCCCTTAAAATATAGGTGTTTTGACTCAAACAAACTTTAGCGCCTATTAAGGGATGGCCCCTATGGTTTGAGAGGGTTTTGAGATTTTTATATGTCATAATATTTATTGCACCAAATTCGTGAGTTTTAAATATGTATATGGAGTGTTTTCTGAAATATGAAAATGTTGAAAATTAGATCTCGCCCATTTACAGCCCCTAGGGTCCCACTGCGCCCCTGGTGGGGCATTTTTGTTAACATTGGCTGAAATATAAGTAAAATATAATTTTTTAATTGAAATCGAAAAAATTTTTAGCCTCTAACGTAGCCTTGTTAACAACCACGAAATTTTTTTCGGTAAAGTAGACTTGTAGGTAATATATGTTGGGAATTTGGAACCTTTGGTTGCACTAAAACAAAATTATGATTGTTTTCCACAAACCAAAACTACACTTTTTTGCACTCGACGCGCGTTTCGCTAACAACGTTAGCATCATCAGGAGACGATAAACAATGAACTAAATTAATCTACGCTCTATCTTATACACAATCATTTAGTGGGCGGAGATAAGACTAATAATTTGTGATTGATCACGATTTTTAATCCTATCTCCCCTCAACCCAAGAATAAAGTTACTAGATACGGAAGAACAGAAAAGTCAAGTGTGGCCGAGCATGCTTTTGAAAACAATCATAGACTCACATTAGATAACCTAAAACTTCTAAAAAGTGTACCAAACAAAAGACTTTTGAATGCATATGAAAGTATGGAAATCATTAAATCCAGAAATAGTTTAAATAAATATAGAGGACCCGTCCCGTTTAGTACACTTTATTCTTTGGTTGAGGGGAGATAGGATTAAAAATCGTGATCAATCACAAATTATTGGTCTTATCTCCGCCCACTAAAAGATTGTATATAAGATAGAGCGTAGATTAATTTAGTTCATTGTTTATCGTCTCCTGATGATGCTAACGTTGTTAGCGAAACGCGCGTCGAGTGCAAAAAAGTGTAGTTCTGGTTTGTGGAGAACAATCATAATTTTGTTTTTGTAGGTAATAGTATAAACTAGCAACTGACTGAGATTCAGATGTGCGGGTGCATTAGTATAGAAGATATGAGAGATAGTTTAAAAACATATTTTGCTCCCTGCTGCCTCCTAATGGCAACATACGTAATTTTTTATGACACACGAGGGTACGCTGCCAGAAGGCCAATATGTGTGCCAAATTTCATGGCACTAGCTTAAACCGTCTGAATTTTAGAAAAAAAATTGACACTCTAAGCCTACTTCTTTTTTGGGGCTATTAATAGGTTAGACAGTGTTTGTGAATCCATTAGTAATCGAATAAAACAGGTTCGTAAAATCTTCATCAAAAATCATCATCATCTCGAAATACGCTATGCCGCCTATGGTGAAGGGGCATGTGTAAGTCCGTGGGATTTTTAATGAAGGAGTTTTGTGACTATGTGGAAATGACAGCTCTTTAGTCACACAATCAAGTGTTACAAGGTGTTTTGTTCGCATCCGTGTAGAAGGGGTTGATATGACGTCATCTTTCAAGATGGTGGCCAAAAACAATAAAAAATATAACTTTCGCAACCAGGCCATGATTATACTCGATTACATATAACTCGAGGATGAAAATTCCAAAAAATTTACTTTCAAGGTCATCCGACATTAAATGACCTTGAAATTCGCAAAAAACAAGATTTTTACCATTTTCTCTTCAAAAAATCTTAATAATTCGACGTATTGTCAGACCAACTTCAAATGTACCTCAAACTATTAGGCATGTATGCCAAATTCGATCCTTGGAGTTTGATGCAGTTTAAAGCTTCATGATCTTGAAAAATACCCCAGTAAAATTAACAAATTGCAAAAATAACATACTAAAGGGCGCTATTCATCAACTATTCAAGCGAAGAGAACCAAATTTGGCAACAAAGATAAGAAGGTCAAGTGCAACAATTTCGTTAAAAAAAATTGTTGCAAGCTACAACAAGGTGGCTGATATATAAGAATGGCGACCTATAACCTCATTTTATTTTATCCAATTTCGTAAAAAAGTAAAAATGACAAGGTGGCCATCAATTCTTATTGACATATCTCTGCTTACTATGAACAAAAAGTTTAGTTGATGCATAACCCCGATTGACCTTGAAAATACCATGTAAAATTGAAAAACCCGCTTTTTGTAGTGTTACTTTAACGCCGGAGATGAAATTAAGATCTTAGCCATAAAAAAGCACTTCGTTTTAACCCTACCATTTTTTTTTGATCCGGCGTTCCAGATGTTGGTATAACAAAACGTTACATTATTGAGATTTTTTTAAAGAGAAAATGGCAAAAATCGTTTTTTTTATTTTCAAGGTCATTTGAGGTCGTATGACCTCCAATGTGATTTTTTTTGAAATTCTCGTCCTCGAGTTATATGAAATCGAGTATAATCTCGCACCGATTGCAAAAATTGTATTCGTTATGATTTTTCGACCGCCATTTTGGAAAATGGTATCTAAACACCTAGTCCAGAATATGGTAATGTATATCTAACTTCTGCTAACTCTTTTATAGGTAATTTAAATGACTTATAGGTAATTTTTACCGGGGTATAGCATAAACATCTGGGACACCAGATCAAAAAAGATGATAGAAAGGTTTAAAGTTAACTGTTTTTTTATGGCTAAAATGTTAATTTTATCTTCGGCACTTAAAGTTTTGGCGTAGTTGTTAATTGTAGAAAAACACTACAAAAAGCTGGTTTTTTAAATTAACATGGTATTTTCAAGGTTAATCAAGGTCATGCATCAACTAAATTTTTTTTTCATGTGAAGCAGAGATAAGTCAAGAAGAATTGATGGCCACCTTGTTATGTCTACTCTTTTACGTAATTGGATATAATAAAATGGGCTTATAGGTCTATTTTGAGATATCAGCCGCCATATTGAAACGCGTCATAGCTGAACAAATTTTTTTTTAACAGTATTATTGGACTTGCTCTTCTTTTCTGTCTTACGTTCCTCCTTACTGGGTCCTCTTCGCTTTAATAGTTGATGAATAGCGCCCTTTAGTATGTTATTTTTGCAATTTGTTAATTTTGCTGGGGTATTTTCTTCAAACTGCATCAAACTCTAAAGACCCAATTTGGTATACAAGCCTAATAGTTTGGAGTACATTTGAAGTTGGTCTGATAAAACGTCGAATTATTAAGATTTTTTGAAGAGAAAATGGCAAAAATCTTGTTTTTTGCGATTTTCATAGTTATTTGAGGTCGAATTACCCTGAAAGTAAATTTTTTGGAGTTTTGGTTCTTGAGTTATATGGAATCGAGTATAATCGTTCCCCATTTGCAAAAGTTGTATTTTTTATAGTTTTTGGCCGCCATTTTGAAAGATGTAGTCATATCAACCCCTTCTACACGGATGCGAACAAAACACCTGGTAACACTTGATTGTGTGACTAAAGAGCTATCAATCCTAATAGTCACAAAACTTCTTTATAAAAAATCCCACAGGATAGAAATTATCGACATATGCCCCTACACTACTAAGTATGAGGTCTACTACTAAGTAAGTAACTCATAATAAAATTTATTACATCACGTGGTATAACTAATCTACATAAGTCGGATTGGCAGCAAAATGTTAAGCGTGGATCAAAATCGCTATGGCCATTTATCGCGCAATTTAAAACCGCGCAAGATCAAAGTCGCCCAGCTCTTAGACCGCGCAGCCCAATACCGTGCATTCCAATACCGCTGCGAATAAATATCGCGCAAGACAACAATATTAAAAATCGCTCGCTGCAAGGTAAAAGCTCGAAATATAAAGCTTTAAAAAAGGAGTAGTCTTTGGGTTTGTCATTATTTTACGGCTTTTCTATACAGACCGCTTCAAGCTACTGCGAACATAGGGGGAATCAAGTCCAATTTACTCTCCGTGCCGTACGACCGAGGTGGATTCGAAGCACGCTGCAGTGTTATCTTTTGGAAATTCATTTTGTTTTTATTATTTTGTTTTATTTCTGCCTTGCTCGAGAAACAGATGGGTAAGTTCTTAATTGAAATAATACATTTTTAAAACCAAAAATGGATGTCTACGAAGTTGCCGAAAAAGTGCAGATGGTCAAATGGTCAAATCGTCATAACCCAACACACGTTCGATATTGGTCGAGGGAAAATTTGCATTTGTATTTGGACGTAAGAACACAGTATCCCCAAAAACTAAATGTTTGGGGGGGGGGTATTATAGGGGAACACGTAATTGGGCCATTTTTTATTAACGGCAATTGCAATTTGAATGGTCCTAGATGCTTGGATCTACTGCAGCAGCACATTATTCCAACTGCTAGGCACTTGTTAGGTGTAAGATTTGGTGAAACATGGTTTCAAAAAGATGGTTGTTCCGCTCACAATGTTGGCCTTGTTAGGGAATATCTTGATAATGTATTTCCTAATCGGGTTATAAGTACACGGGGAACTATTTTATGGCCAGCTCGATCTCCCGATCTTGCTCCTAATGACTTCTATCTGTTTTTGAAGAAGCTTTTCAAATTATCACCCCTAACATGCTTGGAAACGTTAGAAGGGGTTTTTATAGTAGGCTCGGATATTGTCTAGCCGAGCAAGGAGGACTTTTCGAACATTTGCTTTAATTTTTTTTTGACTGGGAGAATCTTTTTGGTTTTTAGAATGTATTATTTTATTTTGAGAACTTGCTTTTATTTTGTTTCTCCTTATTATTTTCATTGTAACACGTCGTCACTGATAAATCTGAGCAGTTGACAATAAAACGCTCTTATTTATCAGTGACAAAAAATAAGAAAATTAAGTTATAAAAATTTGCGTATTTATTGACCAAATTCCGGTTTCATTGACTACGCTCCACACAGCACCGTGGTTAGAGGCGTACTAAATACCAAAGGAAAGTCATGCAAGTGGAGTTCGCAAGCCTGAGTATTGGTTGCTTCACTGATAGGCGTGCGGTGTCTCTGCATGTACGTACACTGGCAAATTAGACTTCTTCCGCCCTATGTTCGCAGTAGCTTCAAGCGGTCTGTATACTTTTGGTACATATCTCAAATTTTTTAGGTTTAATTTGCACGTTTTAGATTCAAGTATTTCTAATGTTGTGCAGCCTTAAATTCTGCCCGATTTTTGATTTTGCAATATTACATTCCGCACAATTTTACTCTTGCGCTATATTAATCTGGCGCGGTATTGAGGTGCGCACTTTAAAAACTGCGCGATTCTCGTGCTAAAAATTTTGCGACATTCATCCATTCGTCCAGTATAGATTTTATGCAAATCAAACTGAGTAATTAAAGTTTTTATTTCAAAGCCTCATCTCATCTCGCTTCCTTTGCTTTGCTTTGCAAAGTGGATTTATTTTATAGTTTTTGTAAGTTTTTCTGACAGTTTTGCTAGCTTTGCTACCTATTTCGGATTTTTAATTAACTGTATTTCTAAGTGCTGCTTCAAGGTCCTTCTAAAACACATAAAATGTAAATTAAAAGTAACTAGGTCTTTCAAAGACAAGTAACTTAATTAGGTTTTCAGTTTTAAGGCGTGCCATTTACGGATTGTAATAATTTGACAAAAACAGAAACACCCAGGCACAGTTTTCACCAAAGAAAAAAAAATAATTAAAAAAAGTACCCGACTGCCCAGATGTAATAGTTATTTATATATTAGGTTTTAAGGACAGCGTTTAACGGCCACGGCGCACAGAGGTCATTTTAATTTTTTTAGGAATTAATAAATAAAAATATCAATGTTCTCAAAAAATTTATATTACGCCTTAATTTTTAATAAAACAGCCCATAGTAAATAAAAAACTAGATATATGTTAGCTCATTCATTTTTCACAGTTTCTTTTTAGATATACCATATTTCAAAGGCTGCCAATGCCAATATTCGTAGACATTCGCCACACAAATAGCCTTAGAAGTTCAATTCCTTTGTTACTTTTTTGTTATTTACACTTTTGGGTTCCAAGAAGTGCCAAGCACTTAAAAAAACATTTTTTTTAGGCATAATGTCATTACTTAGAAACAACTTATTTGACGTCTGGTGTGGACAAAGCTCACTTACCAACAAAAATTCGGCTGTTTTTTAATTTGTAACAAATGAACTCGATTTAGATGAAGATCGACATAAACAATATGATATGGTAGTACAAAAAATTCATAATTTTAACAGTAAAGTTACCACATTGTGGAAAAATTGCAATCGGTCCAGAAAAATTTTTGAAGCGAGGCACAGGCCGTGTCAAAAAATGCAATTACTATTAGTTACAAATGGGGATGTGATGGTAGTGCGGAACATTCGCATTATAAGCAAGAATTTAGCGGTCAACAAAATGAATCAAGTGCAGATTTAAATTTATTTTTAGTTTGTTTCGTTCCTTTGCAGATGACATCAAATAATGGCACTATATTATGGCAGAATCCGCGGCCATCGTCCACGAGATTTTGCAGACCCATAAAACTGATTTTTGACAAAGAAACTCCTGAGTTATGTAAAAATGAAATTAAAAATATTGAAAACCAAATATCTCAAATTAAACCTACAATTATTGATCAATTGTCAAAATGTTTTCGATTGTAAGCAATTCATCAACACAGACCTGTGGAATATGAGGAGCAAGTCCTAAAATTATGAACAGCCTGGACAAAATAATGGCGCTGCCAGTAGACGAGAGTTTATATGGTTACGGAATTTCCTCATTAAATGCGTGGATAAGATGTTTAGAATGCTGCCTCCATATATCCTACAGACTTGATTTGAAAAAGTGGCAAATACGGGATGCAAGTGAAAAACAAATTATGAAAGAAAGAAAAAATCACATAATTCAATTGTTAAAGCAAGACCTAAGTTTATTAGTTGACATCCCTAAACAGGAATATGGAACAACGACCGACGGAAATATCGCTCGTAGGTTTCTTCTGAACTATGAGAAGGCTGCTTCAATTACAATTTTTTTATCTGGCATTTTGTACATACCAAAATATGTTTACTTTATTTTAGGACTCGACGAAGATTTTATAAAACGTCTTTTTATAATTTTAAGCACAATGTTATCCGGCTATGAAATTAATACAGAAGCATTTGCAGAGTACTGCAAAAAAACTGCAACACTCTACATTCAGCTATACTCATGGTATTATATGCCAGCGAGTTTGCACCGAATACTCATTCATGGGCCAGAAATTATAAAAGCTGTGCCACTTTCTGTAGGCATGTATTCGGAAGAAGCGCTTGAGTCTCGCAACAAAGATTTCACAACATATCGGGAATGTTACTCCAGGAAAGTTTCAAGGGAGGAGACAATGAATGACGTATTTTCTAGGTTACTGCTTTCGTCTGATCCACTTTATCTAAATGTGTCGGTACTCGCTCAAATAAGAAACCCTTTTTAAAAGAGGTTTTAGAGCCCCAATTGCCAAATTATATTTCTGAGAAAAAAAACAGTAGCGATTCCGACAATTTTGATGAGTAATGCTTTAAAAATAAGGTTTTAGTTACAGTGAAACCACCCTGTATATAAAATTTATAAAGTTATACTTAAAAAATATTATTTGCTTTAAAATCGAATACTTTTTTTGATTAGAGTTTAATGGTAAAAAATATAGGCTATTTACTACATACTAATTGCTATTTTTTAACACCCTGTATAATAAAAACACACAAAATTGAGCAAAAAAGTATTAGCAAGTATCTCTAAAGTTACTACATAATTTTAAAACGGTTGAAATCCAACATTTTCAAATTCGTATTTATTATCGCCTAATTTGCCATAAATGACCTCTGTGCGGCGTGAAAATAAACACCCGAGCTGGTAGGCGAGGGTTTTTACAAGCTGAGGTCTTTAAACGCAATTTAACAACGAGATACATACAAAGTTTTATGCACAACCGTGTTTTTTAGGAAAAAAAAGACTTCATGAATTATTCCACAAAAAAATTGTTGGCCTAAAGCTCTCTAATATTTTGACAACACACGAATCACTGTCAGTAAACGGGCGGCCAGTCTATTTATGTTATTTATTTAGCAACACGTAGGAACCACCCAATTAGTATTTCGACGTCTTTTCGACGTTGGCGTAGACAAACTAACGATAGGGACGTCTGATCGACCGCGCACCGACTCAAATTTATTTATAATGGGGAATACAAATCCGGGTTGTACCAACGTCGCCCAACGTGGGTTCCACAGAGGGAATACAGAAATAATTCAACGCCTGGACAACAAACTTAATTAATTAGTTAATATTTTTGCCAAAATTTAGGAAACCCCTACGCTTTGATTCGAAATAGCAACCAAAGGTCAAAAAAATATTCCTAGATTTTTATACTTGAAAGATGCCGTCAGTGTTTCATTTCAAAATTATTACATACCCCATGAGAACATTGAGACTTGTAATTTGTGCGAGCTTGAAATCCAGGATAAACACCGAAAATTACCAACGCATTTCACTTTACTGACACACATGACCAATGCAGGGCCGAAAATATACGATCGCCACGAATATTGTCACTTTTTCTATAATAAACAAGGTTTTATTGAAAAAAAACTCCACCATTAGAAAATTTCCTATCGGCTTTACTATTTATCCATAACTACCGCAAGGAAAAGATGGCTACGTCAGAGAATTCCAGTAAACTTGCCCGATTTCTACTGAAAATCTAGTTTTATTTTTCAGATCTGACTTGTCTTGACCCCTGGTGAATACTTTTTTACTTAATCGGTCGCCCTTTCTGACAAAACGTTGGTTTTATCTACAGTGACGCCACTGCAAGATCCTAGAGGTCGCTAGCCGTGTAAGTTTGACTCGATCCGGTGGGTCTGACCTCTGGTGGTGTTTGGTTAACTTAATCTGTTTAGGGAACTTTGCTTCCAAAAAAGATTCCTCCACTACTTCTGTTCGACATCGGAACAAGACCCAGAAAGGTGGAGGTAGTGAGTTTTAACGGCCAAAAATTCTACCCTGCAAAATTTTGTGACAATTTTTGCGCCTGTTTCAACTACCTTTCATTTGTTTTTCCGTTTTATGTTTTGCACCACGTTTATATAAGACGCTAGTTGATCAGCATAAGTGATACACAACAACGGTTTGTGGTAAACTGCTTTAATGTCTAGTTAAGGTAAGTTTAAAGTTGAGCTTCTACCCAAATTAATCATAAAGCTTGATCTGTACCTTCTATTAGCTCCGGTGCTAGCTATTTATAATGATATTTTGAATTGAATATTTGAATTGGTTTTTCTTTAGCATTATTAGTTATAACACAAAAATGTACCACACGCACGAAAATACAAAAAGAAAGTCTAATTTTCACTACTTTGGGTTGGATTCCAAACCCTAACATTAAAAAACTGTGAGGTGTAGGTCAAATATCATTACTACATACATTTGGTACATTTTTCGCATCCCGGACGTCGGACGGACGTCATAGTTTTTACTTATTGCAACGTCGGCAGCACAGACATAGACCGTCGTCAGATAACTTTACTAACACAAGTACTACAAGTTCAGACGTCGGGCTAACGTCTTACTCTGTACCAAATGCTAACGTTCTCCTCAACGACGTCGAAGCGTTGTCGGGAATCTACACTAGACTACACACAACGGCTCCAAACGTTATCTAGACAACTTACGTCCGTCTATACAAGCTAAGACGTCGTAAAAACGAAAGATAAAGTATAATTCTTGACTTAAACCATTTTAGTCCTCATCTGACTATATTTTATACTCCTTCTTGACGTTAGCTGCCATACAAGACTAGTCGGAAGACGGAGAAATGCTATTTGGGCCAATAAACAAACTGAGCGTTACTTGAGAAGTT
Source organism: Oxystoma pomonae (assembly GCA_963921995.1). Classification (NCBI taxonomy): domain Eukaryota; kingdom Metazoa; phylum Arthropoda; class Insecta; order Coleoptera; family Brentidae; genus Oxystoma; species Oxystoma pomonae. The sequence goes on from OY998164.1 coordinate 110,612,877, forward strand.
TCTTCTAAATTTTCGTGCAAACTGCATTGTTTTTGCGATTTCAATAGATATCGAGGAACTGAATTCACCAAATCTCCCCAGGGAAATTCTGGATGCCACCAAAGAGGCAAAAAGGACCTTTTGCGCGCGAAATTCAGAAAACTTTACGAAAAGGTATAAAAGCACTATTTTTTGTGGTGTTGAGAGAAGAATATTGCTGAAAGTGGATGCCTAAACATAAAAGAAGTCACTTTGCTGGCGTACTTTAGGGAAAAGGCGAAACGAAACAAGCATATCCCCACTAAACATCAAAATCGTATTAAACGTCAAATACATGTTGAAAAAAAAATGTTTTTTTTCAAACACTAAAATGTGTTAGAATTAATGCATCTTTTGGAATTTAAAAAAAATGTAGGAAAACTTACCTCACATTTTAAGCAAAAGCATGACTAAAAATATATATTATAAAAAACATTAATAAACAAACATTTAAAGAACGTTAATTTTATTAACATTAAAGAAAAGACCATTAATATATGTTTATTTTTGATATGTCATTAACCAGAGAATACTTTGAACATGAAATTAGGATGGAATAAGGGTATAAATATAATTGTTTTTTTGACATTAAAAGGCCACCATAAAAATTTGTTTATTTAATGAATGTTTTTTTCACTTTAAACTTTTTAATACAAATTATTAATTAATGTATGGGATTAACTAAAATTTATTTATAACATCCAAAAAAGTCCATTAAGATATGTTTTCTTTTAATTGTTTTTTTAATAGTTTATTTTCTAGCGAAAAACAAAATAAAAAGACCCTTCTAAAACATTCTGAATTACTTCAAAAATCAGTTAGGTATGTTTATTTAAATTAAAATGATTTTTTATAATCTAAAATGTTGTTTTATACAGCCTACTTCTTTTCAATATTGTTATCGTATGACAACTTCTTATTTATTTAATTTCTACCAAAATGTTATTAAAAACTCCATTTGTTTAATTTTGCATTTTACAGGCCCAGCAGTCATCAGCTGATTCTCTTCAATTTCGCCTCCTAGTTATCGCGAAGGCCGGAAAATAACGGTACTGATCCAGTGGCCCAGAAGGTCCTTATTTTCTTCATTTTCTTTTCTTAATATCTCGATCAAATCCTAGAAAGTTCAACTATACTATTTCTTATGCTGCACTTTTATTCACCTTAGTTCTTTTTCTTCGAATTCAAGATATTATTTCTTGCCTATTTACTTTTCTGTACATTGGTGTTTAGCAGACTCTGCTTTCTGGCCTTAGCTTTAGTCGCCACGGCTAAAGATAGAAATAAAAGAGAACATGATTTTTGATTGATAAGAAATTGTAACCTCAATTTTTTTGACTTTTGACCTTTGTTTCTTCCTGTTTCAAAAAATTATTCTGGCATTATTTCAAAAATCAGTTATGTTTATTTAAACTAAAATTGTTTTTTATAATTTTCGAATTAAATAGATTAAGATTGCGTAAGTAGTTTTTGTGATGGATAACCCTGTGATGAAAGGTATGTTCTTTTTATATATTTCTTTTAGATAGAAGTGTGGTTATGGCAGAAAACCATATACTGCATAATTACCTTATTTTATTATCTGAACTATTCTTCTAAGAGTGTGTACTTTGTATTGAATAGGGTGCTCCGTAGATTCCTCCATGGATTCCATTGACGATATCTCTGAAAGTCTCCCAAAACGTTAAGACATTTTTCTGATAGACATGCCTTCCCTATGTGAGTCAACTATCACCCATGCCAGCCTACTTTACCTGATGATGCTACAGACCTACCTCCAGAGGTGCTGCTTAGAACCTGCTGTGTCCAATGCCCTTGTCATGCCTGTGTTGGACAGCTTTGAGAGGCTTGCCATCAATTGCAGAGTTTTGTCTACTGAATGTCATAGACTCAGGCCTGTATACCTACCTACCTTTGGAAATGTATACCCCATGTTTTGTGTTTTCTGTGCTTTTTATTCCGTGTTTATTTAAACTTTAAGCTATTAAACCTAGTAAGTACCGAAAAAGCACATTACCTAAAGTTAAAATTATTTAACTGTACCTTAGCAAAATGTTACCTTTCCTTAATTTACCCTTATAAATATTAAGTTTAATTACTTTAACCTTAAATTAACTTACCTACAATTCCCAGGTGTACCTTTGTAGATTTTATGGCGGCGACTAGATGTCATGATTCCCTGATACCTCGAAGAAAATATAAGAAAGTATTTATTTTCTTAATCCCCTAAGTTGTGCACAATTTTCGACGATTCTACACAATTGTAGAAAATTTTTAGACAACATTCCTTCCCATGTAAATATATTTTTTTTTTTTAAATGTTATATATTGGCAATTGTAAATAAAATGACATTTTTGATTTTAAACATTCCTGCCGTAAGAATCTTTAGTTTAGAAACAAGGTTATTCCACTTAGTTATAGTTTAAGGGATGTTTTTTTTTGTCTAAGAATAGTTGACTATTTAAAAATAAGCGACAATGAGAAAGTTAATTTTTTTGTATTTAATTAAAATGTTTTCAAATAAAATGTTTATTTTTTTTGATGCTCTTGTTTTAACCAAAAGTTATTTAACTACCAGCAATAATAAATTTTCTTTAAATTAATTTAAATAAAAATTGTTACTTATTTAAACAATAAGTTTATAAACAGAATGTCTTATTTCTTTTTGATCTATATAATTTTATTTAAACAACAAAACTTATCGCTGGACATATTTCTGTATTTTAGTGTCCTGACTTACAATTATTATTTTAATATAAACACAGTGGCGTTCATTACATACTAATTTTTTTCCAAAACACATGCCCCACAACTTTAATTGTTCATGCTAGTTTAGCTACAGTTTAGTGTTAGTGTTAGTTATTTCACAATGTTATGACAGTAACTTTACAGACACATCTACATATGTATCGATTGCAGTCAGCTGTTAGGGCCTCATTATAAACATGCCATATAAATCAGAATCCTAGTGTATTCTGGCTTTGTTTCAAACGCGTTAGGTATACATATGAGAATACATTTAAATAATCTTCTTTTTCTGTCTAACTGTAAGTATTATGTACCTAATGTAACCTAAATGTAACCTAAATAATTTTCTTAGTTTTGTTAAGTATATGCGGACATTGACTAAAATCGAGTTTTTGAAGGCATAAAAACGGATTTAATAGTTATATTATAGCTAGGAACTAAAGTGATATAAAATTTGTAGCCTGAACAAAGCGAGAGCTACATTTCGCTGAGTGATAAAAATGCGTGGTAGGTTTAATAATTATAATGTATACTATTTTTTGCACTTTTACCTAAAGGGTTCAAGGTCACCTTGTTTTTAGTATATTTTTTAAATTAAAATTTACTAAATTTAATTTTAACTCCCTAAAATTTTATTGTCCCTAAAATTTTATTTTACTCTAAAATTTCATTTTAATCCCTAAATTTGATTTCTTTGCTTCTTGCTTTACCAAAGAACTATAAATAAATCTAAAGTGAAACATTGGTCCAGTGCAAAAAAGTTTTTATGAATAACATTTTCTTCTTTGTCACGTTTTTAGTCCCAGAAGTGCAAAAACATTTTTATCTGGTTAAAAATATTACCAAGTTAACCAAACATTGTTTAATAATTTGAAATTAACTCTGTGTTTCGGACTTCCATTGTTTATATTTTATTTATACACGACGAGACGTTGCAAACTAGTTTGCACCTGAAGATGATCAGAGATTAAACTGATCGGAACGTCGTGTATAAATAAAATATAGACAATAAAAGTCCGAAACACAAAGTTAATTTCAAATTGTTTAATAATGTTATAAAAACATTTTTTTGTCAATGTTAGAAAAACATTTATTTTCCCATGTTAAAAAAACAAATTTTTTTCAGTGTTATAAAAACATTTTTTTTCCAATGTTAGAAAAACATTTTTTTTTAAATTATTAGAAAAACATGAAGTTATTTTTCTAACGTCAGAAAACGGGTTATTAAGCGCATTTTTCACAGTGAATATAACGTTAGAACTAACATCCAGGCTAACGTTAAGTTTTTCCGACTATATGTTATTTAAACGTTATTAAAATGTTTTTTTGTTTAGTGGGTCACCTATAATTATGTAATTTGTTTATTATTGTTCTTGAAATAAAAATTGAAAAAATAAAACAAAAGAATGCTTTTTATTGCTGTTACATTTATGAAAAAAGGAACATAGCTAGGTAAAAAATCTCTTTGTTTTGAACGAACAAAATGCAAGCCAAACAGAAAGAGCAAAATTACTATCCAATTTTAGCTAAAATCGTTAAAGTGCCACTTATGCCATTTTAACGCCCGGTTGTGCGTAAATAGGTTTTAATACAGAATTGGAAAAGTTTTTTCTAGGTATTCTGTACTAAACAATATTCAAAACTGTAACGAAGTTACTAATTTTATTTATTTATTTTAGCTTTTCTTTTCCTTTTAGGTACTTCATGTCTCATAATGTCTGTAATTTCTATGACGTTTTATTATTTTCTATTCTTAGACTCTAGACATCGCTTTGACTCGCCACGTTTCCCTTTCCTGCTATGCTGCACGGTCAGCGAGCTATACCCCACCGCTTTGCGCGCACAGCCTGCTCGACGGGAGTATGGTAGGTGGGGATACGCGAGGCTATTTAAAGCGATGTCGAGCGCGTTTCATGGCGTTCATTCTACCGACCGCCCGCTACAAACAACTCCTCCGACCGACCGCACCGAAGAAACATCATCTGCCAGAACCCGATAGGTAAGCACCTGACCAGTATAGCGGGGTTTTCTATACATACCGTAAAATGTAGTTTTCCGTATGGTAAGTAGAGGTGAGATGGGTTACCGCTGGCTCGGAATACGGGTAACACATCTCTCTCTCTAGCACCAGGCAAAGTTATTAATGGGTTTGTCTTGCGCTGTCTGACCGGTTAGTGAGTGAGAGTGAGACAGTGCTATCGCTGGATCGGATTACCTTTAGGACTGTCTTTTCCTCTTTGCATCTCTCTCTAACACACGGTGGAACAGCATATGGAGTGATTTATGGAGTAGTGGTGCTATAACGGTATCTTTGTCTGACACACTAATTTCTTATTTCTCTAAGCCTGCTATGAATTCTATATATGTAAATTCCGCTATGTTGGGGGTGCCGTATTAAGGAGCTTTCTACCGTTAACATTAAATATCAAATACCGGAGTTTACCGTAAACGTTATGAGACATGCAAGTTACCGATTATTTCTAAGATTTTCCGTCCTTTTCTATTGTATACCGTTGAATGCTAAATAAAGAGACCTGTCGATAATAAATTATAAGTTATAATAAATCCGCCATGTTGGAAAATTGGTTGTTTTACTCGTGTTACTTAGGTTAAGAATCGAGACAGATAGACCCCTGGTTTAACCGTCTCCACTGTTTAAAAGCTACCCAACGCTGTGGGCCCTCTACCACATAAATCCAGAGGGTGGCGCCCGAGATGCCTGTTGGATTATCTCTCAGAGGAGTAGTTAATCCAACAGAAACCGATGCCTACCGCTTTAAAACGTAAACAACGTTACAAAACTGGCGCATGGGTATTTTTGATTTAAAATTTTGTTTTTTATGTGTCACATGATATAAAGCTTTAAACCTACCCCGTACTTCTTCGAGTTGGGGGAAGTCAATCTGTGAGAAAATCGGGTGGTCACATAGAGCAAAAAAATATCAAAATCGCTTTATATTTCACAGAGTTAAACACGATTTATTTCATTTATAAGCTTGATTTATAAGTTATTAAAGAAAAAAATATGCTATTAGAAACTATTAGAAATACTTATTTATTCTTTACGCTTCCTAAAAAAAACGTTTTCTTTTTTCAGAAAAGCTTATTTAGGTGGATTTTGCATAACAAAATTGATAATATAGCGCTTATCGGTCAACATATTATTTTTTTTAAATAATATCCAGCCCATAAAGGTATAACTAAAATAGAGACATTATGTTTACCACAGTTTAGACATAAGGTAAACAATTTGGCGACGATGCCAGATTGCGATAAAAGTTGTATTCCTACACGTAATGTTTTTACAAACATATTCAGTGGGATTTACTAAAAGGGTTTAGCCTATTTTAGACAGGTCCTAAGTTTAAGTGAAATTGTTGGTTTTAAGTATTTTATACCAACTTCCTTGAGTTTTGGACATAGTTTGATTTATAAGAATAATTTGAATTATTTTTTTTAGTGAAGAATCATCTTAACACAATCTTTTGTTGGATTTAAGAAGAAAATTACTATTTAAATGAAGTTTTTTTTAACCCTAAGGGGGATCTAAATCGTAAACACTCTGTTGAGCAAATTAAAATTGACGTTATATGTTACTCTTATTAAAACTTGTTTATTGATTTTTGTTTTGTAATCATAAAATAAGAATTAGATTAACTTTGTATTTATTTAAAAGGGGTTTTTAATCTATCGAAAGTATGAAAAAAACCACCACAAATAAAAATATTTCGTCAAAGTAGGTCATGAAAAAAAATTCGGCTAAAAACAGACCAGAATCCAACTGATGCGTTCGCAATGAACTGTTCGGTGCCCAGTTCTCTGGTAGAACATGATAAAATGGCCATTAGCGAAGTACCGATAAAAACTGCAGAAAATAAAATCTATATGTTTGTGGCGGATTCATAATGTCGAAACTACTTTTTTTTGGGTTTTTCGCCACTAAGTTAAGGAAATTTTTTCAAAAATATGTTAAAACCCACTGCGTAAATTCCTAAAGAAAAAAAAATTTGTTCGTTTGTCAGTGGTTAGGATTTGCGTGTGTGTAGGCAAACATTTTTTATCTTATTTAAAAACCACTGACAAACGAACAAATTTTTTTTCTTTAGGAATTTACGCAGTGGGTTTTAACATATTTTTGAAAAAATTTCCTTAACTTAGTGGCGAAAAACCCAAAAAAAAAGTAGTTTCAACAAAAACTGCAGAGTTGAATTGATGATTAAGATTTTAGATAAACTCAATGTTTTAGTGTCAGTTATGTTTGCAAATAAATGAATAGGTACAGTTGTTTTGAATTTTTTTCATTGGAGACAGTTTTCGTGCATAATCAGTGACCTTCACTTATGTTTGTTTTGCCTCGTAGTGCCGTCATAAATATATTCTTTGTGCTGAAAACCGGTTCAAAATATGGCGTTTTTCTCGACAAAATTGGAGGTGTTTTATTGATTAATGAACAACTTGGGATATTAAATAAGGTAAATTAATTCTTGTAAGAACGGTTGCTTAGGGAAATTATAAAGGAACTTATTACCAATTGCCACAAAACAAGCCTTTCTGGGGGTTATAAATTTAAACCACTCCCCAGAGGTGGTCAAAAAATCATCAACTTTATAACCTCAAACACAGATGATGAAGCTAATATGTGCCAAATTTTTGGCGTATACACCAAATGCCAATTTGAAACCTGTCAAAAAAATTAGTTTTAGGGCATTTTCTTCTAAAATAAAATATTTTAAGAAAAAAGCAGCTTTTCTGTGGTATTTTGCAATAACAATACAAAATAATCAATAACGTTATATCTTTTCTGTATGGGTAAGTGTTTTTTGAAAATGGGTTTTAAAATTTAGTACCCCCCACAGGTGTAAATATTTAGACCTGTGGGGGGTACTATTTTAGATCTTAGTAAATCCCACTCATTATTTTTATAACATTTTTTTCAACATTTACCTGCAATTATGCAAATTCTCTGGTTTGCTTTTGAAAACATGAATACATACGTTATATGTATTAATCATTACTGGTGAGCCCAACATTTGTTTGACCGCCATATTGAAACGTCACCTGGGTACTATAAATGCTTTTTGTTAACAAAATGTTAGGGTCATTTTAGTTTTTTTAACATTTTTGTTTGTTTTGTTAAGGCTATAGTTTCTCCCAGATTTTAAGTAAAAAAAGTACAACTGGCAACGCCTTGTTCTTTAATTTTTTAATAATTTGCCAGAGTGCACGGGGAAAACTAAACGTCAGAATTAGCTGAAATTTTGCAGGGGTGATCATTTTTAAATGATTAACAAAAATAATCGCGGTTTAGAACAAACCCGATTTACAAAAAAAAAGAGAAATACTTACAATTTCCTCTGGATTACATTTTTCCTCTTTGTATTTCCTTGCTTTAACGAAAATAAAACTAAGTTTCCTTTTTTCTAAAAGCCTGTGCACTCCGGAAAAGAAAACCGATCAATAAATCACACTTATCGCAGTTCAAGTGTTGGCCGATAGATCGCAGAATGTATACGATTCCATAGTAACTGCAGGTGTTTTGGCAACAAACTTTAAACCGGGCCGCAGTGGGACACAAGAGTATTTTTACGTTTTCTGAGAGAAAACTATTCGAGGTTATGTTTATCTTTCAAAAATGTGTTTTTAAAAACATTTTTTTAAAACAAATATGAACCCACTCCGCGTGTGCTGTCGCCCGCCGAAAATAGCCTAGCGCTGCGCGACCCCGAGTCTATCAAAGAACCAAGAGAACTTTACTGGCTCGCTGGGATTACTAGGAATTCACATAGAAACATTCGGCGCCCATAACCCCACCAAATTTTGTTTTCATTTTGATTCAGCCATTTTTTTTTAATTTAAATAATTGCGGCATAGATATGTGCAAGTGTAGTGGTAACATCAAAAACACACGGATACTTGAGTACTAACACAATAGGTCAGTAATGCTCCATTTAGAGGTTGGAAAGACTCTTGCTAGTCGTTGACGCTCCTGTTTAAAATAGAATACGATTATTTCGTCTAGCGCCAGTAGCCGATTTTTAAATCTGCATGCTTTTAAGTTAACCTGTTGTCGGTATCAGCTAGCGGGAGTGTTTCCAATTCAATTATAAATGCACCTGTAAATGCAACCTTAAATATTACATACAATTTTCGTTCTAGCGGCGCAAAACGCGAAAAGTGAAAATAAGTAACCTAACCCCAAATTTTTGACCCGGTGCTAAAAAAATCTCTGATGTCCCACTGTGGATAAACATAAATAAAGTCTCCGCGTTGCCATGGAAAACAAATTCAATGATGTAAAATTTTGCAAAAAATCAGGTCGACATAGTTAAATTGATTTCCCGTATAGTGTTCCTAAAAAAAATTCCCCAGATTGTAACTACGACTTTAATATTTGTGTATAAAAATTTAAAAAACTTAATAAGGAGTGTATGCCGGAGAAAACACCCAGTGCTTTTTTAGACAAAGTGACGATTTTAATTAAATATGTAATTAAATAAACTTTATTGTAAAAAATAAGGAAAAAAAATGTTCTAAACAACCTAAAAAAAACTGGAATTAGCATCATACGATAAAATTTTAATCGGTACCCACGTGACGCTACAACGCCATATTATAAATGTTGGGCTCACCTGTAAGTAAAGGCGACTTTTACTCACACACAACAAATAATTCATAATGTGTACATGTATTTGACATTTGGGTACGTAATGCCCCCACTTTTATTTAACACAAGTGTACATGTTATGGTACATATATCTCCCTCAATTTTTCGGTTGAAATATCAGATAAATATCTGATAGTTTAACCAAAAAAATAATTGTTTTAAATTTCCAATATATACTGAGAATAAAATCTACTCAATGTGGCAAACTTGCACTTGTAGCGGGTTACCTATACAGGGTTCCTAAGATTTTCCTTAGGGATAGGATTTCAATAAATCAAACAGAAATGGCATAGAAAGTTCTGCGCGCACAAAAGAAACAGGTATATTGAGCAATGGTGCCAGTTTGTTGTTATCTCCGGACTGCTTTCATGAGAAAAAATTGTCGCCATTCTTTCATTGTGAGCATAAATCATAGCTGCAATAATAACCGTTGACAAGATGTTCCTAGATGGCGGCCACACCATGAGATTGAACATCAAATCTAATTAAAAATTAGATGTTTTCAGGTCCAAACCACAGCTTTTTCTTGCTTAAAGGAGGCGGCAGGGTCCATTATTTATGATAATGAGCGATAAACTCGTGAGGTTGTTGTTGTTAGAAAGAAATATCTTCGCTTTTAATTAAATTTCTTTCCATTCTCTTCTACTAGTGACATCTATCAGGAAACGGCCAAATCATGCAGCTAGCACTAGCAGCCAAAGAAATCAATAAACGGCGCTGTTTTTCCTGCAGAGCTTTTTGCTTGCGATATTATTGATTTTAAATAAAGCTGGCCCTACACTACATTTGATATTTTCGAGGTGTTTTATGATATGATCTCGAAACATGTAGCGAACAAATTCTTCAAAACTAGCGGGGGGTAAAAGCGAAAAATAAGGGGCTGCCAATATTTCTAACACCCAAAAAGAGGTGAAACGATTTATTTTGCTCTGTTTCTTTACAAAAACCGTTTTTTTTACGAAAAACTTGAGCTCTGCCACTTTCTTTATTTTTTTCTTCAACTTTCTCGAAATTTTCGTCGTACCGTAGAAAAAAATTATTTCTCCCATGGTCATACTCTACTTTTATTCGAAAAAATTTAGAAACAGAGACGGGATCAGTTTTCCTAAAACGGGGGATCTTGGTTTCGAGTGAAAAGATAAAGGGCGCCTCAGGCAAAAAATTTTTAATTAAATTAGCCGAATGCAAAAATGTTAGAAAAAAAAACGAAATAATAGTGGCGGCGCTTACAATTTTTTTTCAAAAATTACGTAATTTCGGGAACGCAAAGAAATAGGTCTAACGAGTATAATTTCTAAGAAAAAAATATTAATTTTCTCGCCCTCCTCCACTGGGACTACAGAGGCCGTGCACAAATTACGTAATGGTCATAAGAAGAAGGAGGGTTACAAAACGTTACGTAGAGGGGAGGGGGATTTTCGACAGCGTTTGCATTTGTGTGAAACTAAGAAAATTTGGAATGAAAATAAGTGAAAAGTTTTTTTTTTGGAGGGGGGTAGTGGTCTTGAAAGCGTTACGTAATATTAGGGGAGTGGCGTGCCAAACCGTTACAAAACATTACATAGGGAGGGGGTCAAAAATTGGTAAAATCACCGTTACGTAATTTGTGCACGGCCCCACATCTGACTGTTCCTCCTTTTTGATTTCGAATCAAAGTGCAAAACCCGGGTTGGACGTTCGAAGGCGTCAACCCGTCCTGATAATGTTTCTACGGAAATATCTCAGTCGATTTCTCCGGCTGTGTATGAACACTTTAGGTTAGGCATTTGCATGTATCTCAGTCCCCAGCCTGTAAACAGTGCGTAAGGATAACGGTTACAAAATGAAAAGCCGAAAAATATTTTTTTACGATATCTTTCATCAGTTTGGTATTAAAGTCGAGCAAAAACAATTTTTATTACGGTCCTAAAGGTATGAAAATGGAAAACATTAGAAAACAACAACCTGGAATGGATTTACTACGTGTAAGATGTAGTGACAACATCGCCCCATGCCCATCCTTTTCTGCTTAATGTGCTTTTCCGTTTGTCTGCGTCTTATACACGGCTGCTTGGCCTCCTAAGGAGTTGCTTAGGAACCCTGTATAACCATGTACTACGTTGCCTCATTCATTATTTGTCGTCGGAGTTACCGTTTTAGTAGAATCGAGCTGGTAAGCTTAAGTGTGTAGTGGAGAATGCTAGGTATTGCGTGATGCGGCGTAGCAGGGGAGAGGACAATGGTTTTTCCCTAAATCTAATGACTGACCGGGTTTCAAAGCGATTTATGAATGACTTGATGGGTTCATTTTAAGGCGCAATTACACAGACGAACATGCTCAAATAAAAGCTCGTGCAAAAGATCTGAAATTTTTTGCGCGAACATTTTTGTGAGCTTTCTTGTTCGGGCAAATTTTTGAGCAAGTTATTGCTATCTATTTTGGAAACATATTTTTAAAGATGAGAATAAATATAATTTTACATCAGTGATCAGTGATCTCAATTCTTTAAAAAAATGGAACACCAACTTTAATTTTAAACTTTTGTGAAAAAAAGGCGACGGCAAGCGAAACATTATTATTGGCTATCAGTTTTGTCATATGCAATGGTAAAATAGTTAATGATGGAGGTAATAACATTTAATTCTTTTCTCTAACTTTTTTGGTTTTCTTTCATTACAAAAAGAAAACTGTCTTCGAAGTAATTACTTTTTAAAATGCAAGTGGATATTTTTAGAGAACTGTTCTGGAGAGTAGTTAGTTGTTCCCTGGGGGGGGGGGGATAGAGAGGTTTAGACAGTCGGAACGCAGCGCTGTCAAACACTGCTGTAATTTTGTGTGTCAATGTTAATTTGACCAAAACCCCCTCTCACTAGTCTACGGTTTTTACCTTCTCCTAACCCAGCAACAGCAATAAATAAGTGCCAATTTTTATTTTTTTTGATTCTCGTTTTTTTTACAACCCCAAAAAAGTTACAAGTATACTGGCATATCCCCTATAAAAATCAGATCAATCGAAGTTGCTTATGAGGTAAAACGTGAATTTCGACGTCAAATCGTTTTTCCGTCGGAAAGCACTTAATTAAAAATACCTTGTTTTAAAACTTAGTCTTTCTATTTTCAGTTAAGTTCAATGAATTCCCATATAAAACTATAAAATTTAAATTTGTAAGAAATTTTTATCACCAACATTTCTTCAAACAAATTTTGCTCAAAATTCTCTCCAAAATTTAAGTGTCTTTTTTGTACGCGATTTTGCTCGAACATTTCTTTGAACATTTTGCTCAAGAGGCTCGTGTAAATGTTTGTCGGCATTTCAACATCAAAGGAAAGTTTGTCTGTGTAAATGCGCCTTTAGATAAATGTCTTTTATCTAACCTATAGGACTCTCGGGATTCCCAGCTTTCCAGCGGTACCACTTTTATCAAAATCGGCTGTCAATAATGAATTCTGCCCCCTTTGACGGAGAGAAAGTCAAACAAGATTTTTGTAACAATAAAATTTTGTCTTATCTGACATTTAAGGTGGGCAGAATTGATTAGTTAAAACTGTAAATACTCCAACTGGAATAACATAACCCTCGTGCCGTGGGCAGACGGGTTATAACAGAGATATATACAGTTTATTAAATGAAAAAGGAAGGGAGCAAAAATTATTAAAAAATAAGCTCACCCCTGGGTCACCCCAACCTACCGAAAAAACTTTTCTTTTAATTATTTATTTTTTTTTAGGTTTCGTTTCCTTCCATTCTAAAAAGAAACATTATTTTTGTAACACTTTGTGATTTAAGCCCATTTCAAAAATGTTTACGAAACTTTCTCATTAACTTTTGTCTCAATTTGAACCTAAAATTTATTAAAAAATTAATTTAGAATTTGTCCCCATGATGGAAATCTGCAGTTTCACTCGGTATATTCTCTATCAAAATATAACGCGCGCATGTCAGATTCTCTTCTCGGAAATTTTTGAAAATTTAGTTTTCAGACAATTTTTTTTAACGAAGGCTTTTCTGCACTCAAGTTTTTGTTAAAAAACATTTTTATTAAAAAAAACTTTTAAAGAACAAGCTTTTATTAAATGCACGTAAAAGTAAAAAATAATGTTTTATCTTTCTTATACGATAATAAAAGCGATGGGCGCAAATTAAAAATTTTAACTTTAGGTATCCTATATCGGTCACATACACGATTCACATAAGAAACAGTTATATTACTCTATAACCTAAGGACATTTTCAAAGGCTTGGCAAGCTTCTTTAGCTTATATCCTCGTTGATATGTTTGTCACTCGAATAGAAGAAGAATTTAGTTCTTCTTTTATAGTTCTCTCTTTGTCATCGTCAAGTTAAAATTTTTAATTTGCGCCCATCGCTTTTATTATGGTACAAGAAAGATATTTTCTATTTTTAAGTGTATTTAATAAAACCTTGTTTTTAAAAGTTTTTTTTAATAAAAATTATTTTTTTAATTTTTAAATTTGTACCCTAAATCGTTCATCTTGAATCCGCTATATTGAGTTTTCAAAATCTGATCAAAAATTCGTATTCCTTATCCCCAAAAGCCCCCCGTATAACAATATGGTTGAAATCAGACAAACTTAGGTGTTTTCCTCCCTCCACTCCTCTCGTAGGGGAGAGGAGTGCCTAATAATTACATATTATTGTATTGTCACCGGAACTAGTATGCCAAAGAACCCCGCACAACGACCTATGTAACCCAGACATCGGGCGATTTTGGATTTTTTTTTTATATGTTGTAGGTTTCGAGAAGGGCTTTAAAAAATGCATCTTAAAAGTTGGTGAGGCATTTAGTTTGACTACAGCGGCGTATCAAAAGTGAGATAAAATAACATTTTGAAATAATATTTTCCGAGGAAAACATGCCGGTATTTATTTGTTTCTTGAAGGATAGAGTAAATGTCCATTTGTAGACTTTTTCGCATTCTGACAGCTTGGTTCAGTGGCGCACCGTAAAACTATTAAAATACTGTTTATTTTTTCAATTTGATTGAAAATCCTCTTGAAGCTGTTTTATAATTTTTATATTTGCTAGCTGTTATATATCATAGTTGTCAATTGTGGCGTAGTGGCGTAATGTAAAATATATTGACTTTTTTATTTTGTTTTTTTAAATGAATTTAACCCAAAAAATGATATTTGCTGTTACGAAAACATTTCCTTTTATGTTATGCCCAATGAGCATTTTCAGAAACTTCTGGTGACAGATATTTATATAATTATTATAAAGAGGGTTCCATTGATACCCTAGGGTATTTAGAAGTTTCCTACAAAAATTGAGTTTGTATATTTGTTTTATTAAAGGCTCTAAATTGATGGTATCCTAAAGTAACATAAAACTGGCGTTAACAATATTTCCACGGACATCTTTATAAAAATTAAAGTCATCGGTTCAAATGTTATATAAATTGGTGTTAACAATGTTTCCACCAACATATTTATAAAAATATAAGTCATCAGTGACAAAAGTTATATAAATTGGTGTTTGAAATCTTTCTGTCAACCCACCTATAAAACCGTAAGTAACTATCAATTAAACTTATAAAACTTAATTAACCAACAACAAATTTATATAAGATAAGATTGAAAATATTTCGAGAGACACTTATAAAAACTTGGGAACTCACACACAATAGTTATATAAATTGGTGTCTGTAATATTCTTATGAACTCATTCATAAACCTTTTTTGGCCATAAGGTTTTTTCTATAATGTTGTTATTAATTTCTTTATACAGTGATTATAATACAACTGTTTTTAGAACAAAAAAAAAACAATTTTAATTTATTTTGGCAATTATAATAACAAAACAAACAACATTTTTTAAGGTTAATTTTGTGACATCAAAAGGCGCGTTTTTGCGAGATACCATTATTATCTTGTTTTAATTACATCAATCTGAGAGAGACAAGAGATCCAAATCTTCTTGAGATAGTTGCCGATGACAGATATCGGGATCGAATGCATTTTACACCCGATTCCCACCAGCGTTTCCGATGCGCAGTCACCCTGACTCAAAAAACTCATCACGTGGTTCGAGATGAACTTGTATAGGCCAATCTCGCTTAGACCACATGATACGTGTTTTGATTCGGGGGACCCACGAATGAGAAACGCATAGATGGGAACCGTGTTTTAGAAAAAGAGAACAATATAGTAACCGTGTAAAGGTCGCAAAAACGCACCGTGAAACGTCGAGCGCATACGGTGATACTGCTGGTCGGCGGCAAATGTGAACACCCCGGAAAATACTCGCCTGTACACCCTTCGACCCCGCAATCTAACTATATTCTTAAGATAGTTACCTCTAATAGTTATGCGGGCTTGAAGTGTGTGGAGGCGGGTATTTTTCCTGGTATGTGTAGTATGCTGGATCTCTCGAGGAATGCATTTAGGAAAAGAGAACAATGGTAACTATGTTAAGCTCGCAGAAACAGACCATCAGTGTTCAACACTGCGCCATCTGTAGCCCTTTGTTCCAAGTAGCATCATTTTTTAAAAGGGTTATAAAATAGTGTTGACGAGGTAAACAGTGGTATAGTTGTATTGTTTTTTTTATAGAATTGTCGGAAATTTTCGCCATTTTGGATTACAAAAATAGGTTTTTGGCCTAATTAAAAACGTTATTTATGGGGTTTCAACATGTGTTTCAATCGAAATATTGCTTGTTAGGGTTAAGAACAACATATGAAATTCAATATTTGTTCAAGAAAGAAAACAACGCGTATGAAAAAAAAACTGATATTGAATATTTTTTTTCACTCCAAAAATACTTTCTCAAGTATTTTTGGAGCCCATGAAATTTACGTGAGTGTATTCGAAAACTATACGGTACACACGGGACCGCAGCTGATTTTCAGAGAAGGATGACGTGAAAAACAGCTTTTATTTGACTAGTATATAAATATTCATATTCCTGCTTCAGCTTATCTCACTTTTATTTTTATTTATTTTAGAAGATTGCTAAACACCATTTTATAAATTTTTTTATTGTAAAAAGAAAAAGAATAATACATAACCAGCAAAGGGAAGAAAGATGGAAAATCTATATTTCTAAATCCATAAAAACCTTTCATTTGTTATGTAGTGTTGTTAGAACAGTTGTAAAACCTTTTTATAATAATCTCTATACTTGAGGGCTCATAAGGAAGTTTTATAAAATCTATATGTTGTTTTTCTATCCATTACTATGTAACATAAATTTTTATAAGCTGGTGTTGAACAGTTGTTTTTCAAGTCTTTTTTACTCATTTAAGAGATATATTAGAGTTATAAAATTATCACCAACACTAAATAATATAACTTTTGGTTATTTTATGAAGGTTTTATATTATTTGCTGTAACTTTTATATAAACAAAAATGCTCATTGGGTGATATTGCCTTCTTTTTCCTGAAAGCATACATTCACCAACTTCTCTCCATTTATTGACCCACAGCACGCATATCTTCACGCGTAAAGTATCTTTCCCGACCTTGATTGCTTGTCCGAACTCCGCTCCGCGGCATTAGGGTCATCGAGAGTCGCGTGCGAAAAAAATACTATCCGCATTAGTAAGAATAATAACAATTACTTACTTTAGATATTTGTGAAACTTAGCCGCCTTAAGTTTTATAAAAAAACATAATTTATGGGTCGCCCTACGCCACTGTGTTGGAATATTTATATTGAAGCAAAATAGTAGATAATTAAGATTATATTATTAAAGCTCATAGATTTAATTAATAAGTTCAGTTATCAAATAAAATAATAGTAAGGATAGGCAGTATTTTAATATTTGAATGTTACACCACTGATTTATCATTTTATAAAATATATAAAAAACTATAAAATAACACAAAATACATACATAATATTGTTGAATTAAATTAACAGTATTTTAATAGTTTTACGGTGCGCTACTGACCCCACCTGTCAGAAAACATCGGGAAAAAATCTACAAATGTACATTTACACTGTCCTTCAAAAAAGTAGCCAAAACAAATGTCTCACCAACTTTTAAGTCGCATTTTTTTAAAGCCCCTGTTCAGACCTACAACATATCAAAAAAATTCCAAAATCGCCCGATGTCTGGGTTACATGGACCGGTGTGCGGGGTTCTTTGAAGGCACTGGGATGTGTATAAGTTAGTTAAAATTGGTTAGCAAAACATGACCGAAAATCGTCCATCTTGAATCCGCCATATTAAATTTTCAAAATCTGATTAGAAATTCTCCATCCTTAAGTCTACTTTAACTGTGCCTCCTCCGCCCCCTTCGAGTAGGGGGGAGCTGTCAATTTTATCACATTATATTCTTATATGGTCCCCGCAACTATATAAGCATGCCAGATTTGAAGCCGATCGAATTTCGGGAAGTTGATCAAAATTGAGTTGCAAGATTCCACCCGAACAAACATATCTCGTTAAGTAGATAGTTACATACATTACAAGTTAAATATAAACTTGTAAAATTGGCTTCAAACAGAAATTTAAAAAAAAATCCTCGAAATCTAATATGCACTTAGTTATATTACTACTGATTATTTACCTCATACATTATAAAAGCAGATCGATTTCCACCTGATTACTCAGCGAAAATTTCCCGCTCAGGTCAAAATCTCCCTTGTCAAAACTAAAAATCTCCCTTGTCAAAACTGATAAATTGCCCTTTTCAAAACTCAAAATCACAGGTCTGTACCAACAGGGTTTTATTTTCAATGTGTCGGGTGATGATATATAAATAGCGAACATTGACATTGTTTTGTTCGTTTTTTAATTTGGTATAAAATCTTTTCTTAGATTTTTTGCCAGGAGGAAACCACTCTCGGGCAAGTCCTCGAGCCTCATCCCTTAATAAATTACTACAGAAAACAACCTCTGTAGCTAACAAAAATCATCCTAATAGCTATCGAAAACAACCAGCCAAGTTTTTATTGTTTATTGACACAAATAATGACACTTCTGACGTTTAAAAAAATAAGTCTTATTTGCAATGCATAGTAACTCCCTAAAAACGACCTTCATTTGAATAATATGTCAGTTTGATAATATGATTATTTCAAAAATGTTGCGAGTTAAAAAAATTTAGCTCTTTAAAACAGAATCCATAGAATCCATAGAAAAAAAAGTAGCAGATAATGTACCTAAACACACTAAAAATAGCAAACAATATGGCGGCAATTCATGTTGTTTTGTGTTAATTTAAGGCTTAAAATATTTTGGCATAATTTAAGGAGCCAGGTTTTTGTTTAAACAATTTTTACTATGTTTTCACAATTTTATGCCATAATTTGGCTCACATTTTAAAGCTTTCTTAACAAATTTTCGATTTACAGAACAAAACACTCGCATTTTTCAAGTTTTCACTATTTTTTAGCCGTTAAAAAAACCAGCAGCGTAGCGTAAGGGGGTCAGGGGGATTCCTCGCCCCCTCCGCCCTCTGGGTTTTGGTGCCCTTTGGGTGCTCTCAACTATCTATTAAAACAATAAACATTACAATAATATAAAACAAAAGTAAAGAAACAGTTTTATTTGAAGCAGTTTATATTTTAAAGACGCCCACAAATAAAAATTATTTGTAAGCAGTGTATAATAAACGTCAGTTATGCGCGCCGCAATGAGTAACGATAATTAATCGGGAGTCTTTCTCTTTTGCCGTGAAAAGAAAAGATGTTTTTCTTATATTATATAATATAATTAGTATTGAGCGAGAATATAGCCATACTATTGATTTCGATGTTTCGAGCCTTCGCCCCCCCCCCCGTCCGCCCCCCCTCTGCCCTTTAAGTCACGCTACGCCGCTGCAAAAAAGTACTGCCAAAAATAGTAGTTTTAACAACTAGTGGCTAAAATAGTGCTTTTTTTACAAGCGTTGGTTTAAATAAGGAGCGCAGCGAGGTATTTAAAAACGCGAATAAAAAAAAGCACAGTTTAGCCACAAGTTGCTAACACTATTTTTTTTAATACCTTTATTAAAAAATCCAAGAAAACAGGAAAATACTTTTCAAAATCTCGAACGAAGAGAACTTCTCGCAACACACCATCTTTACACTATAAATCAAGGCGGCTGGTAAATGAAATAACAATCATTTTCATAGCGATGTGTCTTTTTACTCGGTGACGTTCATTGTTGCGACATTTCAATCTTTGACAATTTGATTTTTTGACGATATTTTTAACTGATTTTTTCGGAAATACTTGGTGAAAACTGGCGGAAATGGCTTAATTCTTAGGCAAGAATAATTAGTTTTTTTCAGTATTACTATTTTCCGCTATTTCTCTTTAACTTTGGGTAAAAAACGGACAGAAATCTTTTTTTTGCACCCGTGATCAAAAAAAAAAGTTTTTTTGCATCGGTAGCCAAATAAACCATGTTTTAGTTATCTGCAGACAGTTACTAAAATCATGTTTTTGATGAAAGTATTAGAAAAACATTTTTTCATATTTAGGTTATTAATTTCTTTGAATCAAAGTTCTTTACAGCCTATAAATTTACCAAAAAACGTATCCTACTATAAGTGTATTTTAGCACATCTTAAAAATAATTTAACATGTATATTGAGAACTTGCCGACATTCTCCAAGATTGGGCTTTCAACATGAAGAAGCAGAACGCTGAGGAGTACAAAGATTTTACTATGAAAACGTCATGAACTTTAACAGCGAAATTACTACAACAAAAGTATTATAACGAATATCAGATCAAGTTTGATTTATTTATAGACATTGAGTTCAAAATTGCTCGTGAGGAAAAAAGCGCGAAAGGCAAAAAAGTTTAATATAGTGAAGTGGCATGTGTAAGTCCGTGGGATTTTGAACAAAGGAGTTTTGTGACTATGTGGGGTTGATAGCTCTTTAGTCACACAATCGAGTGTTACAGGGTGTTTTGTTCGCATCCGTGTAGAAGGGGTTGATATGACGTCATCTTTCTAAAAAATCATAAAAAAATACAACTTTTGCAACCGGGACATGATTATATACAGTTCCATATAATTCGAAAACCAGGATTCCAAAAAATTTACTTTTAAGGTCATACGACCTTAAGTGACCTTGAAAATAGTAAAAAAACAAGATTTTTGCCATTTTCTCTTCCAAAAATCTTAATAATTCGACGTTTTGCCAGTCCAATTTCAAATCTACTTTAAACTATTAGGCATATATGCCAAATGCGATCCTTAGAGCTTGATTCAGTTTGAAGCTTCATGACCTTGAAAAATACTCCAGTAAAATTAACATGTTCCAAAAATAACATACTAAGCGGCGCTGTTTTTTAACTATCAAAGCGAAGAGGACCAAATTTGGTAAGAAAGATGAGAAGGTCAAGTCCAACAATATTGTTAAAAAAAAATTGGTTCAGCTATGACGCGTTTTAATATGGCTATAGGTTATTTAAATGGCTTTGTTGGCTGTGAGTGACTAGAACATAAAATTCCCAGTTCCGAAACTTAATAAACACGACAGGCATATAGGTCATTTTTACCGAGGTATAGCATAAACATCTGGGACGCCATATCAAAAAAAATAATAGGAAGGTTTAGAATGAAGTGTTTATTTATAAGATGTTAATTTCATCTTCGGCGCTTAAAGTTTTTGCGTAGTGGTTAATTGGAAAGAACATCACAAAAAGCTGGTTTTTTTATTTGCACATGACATTTTCAAAGTCAATCAAGGTCATGCATTAACCAAAGTTTTTTTTATAGTAAACGGCCACAATTTAACAAGAATTGATGACCACCTTGACATTTTTGCTGTTTTATGAAATTGGATAAAATAAAATGTGGTTATAGGTCGCCATTTTGATATATTAGCCGCCAAATTGAAACGCTTCACAGCTGACCAAATTTTTTTTAACAATACTTTTGGACTTGCCCTTATTTTCTGTCTTACCAAATTTGGTCCTTCTCGCTTTAATAGTTGATGAATAGCGCCCTTTAGTATGTTATTTTTGCAATGTGTTAATTTTACTGGGGTATTTTTCAAGGTTATGAAGTTTCAAACTGCATCAAACTCTACGGATCGAATTTGGCATGTATGCTTATTAGTTTGAGGTACATTTGGAGTTGGAGAAAATGGCAAAAATCTTGTTTTTTGCAATTTTCAAGATTATTTAAGGTCGGATGACCTTAAAAGTAAATTTTTTGCAATCCTCGTGCTCGAGTTATATAGAATCGAGTATAATCATGCCCCGGCTGTGAAAGTTGTATCTTTTATGATTTTTGGCCGCCATCTTGAAAGATGACGTCATATCAACTTCTTCTACACGTATGTGAACTAAACACCCGGTAACCCTTGATTGTGTGACTAAAGAGCTATGAATCCCATATAGTCGCAAATCTCCTTCATTCAAAATCCCACGGGATATAAATTATCGACATATGACCCTACACTAATAAGTGCCAGAGAAAAGAAAAGTAAGTTCAGCATTTTAAAATACAATAAATATAAAGCAATTTAATAATTGCGATGAAAGTACGCCGTATGGTTTGGCTTGGAGAGGCGGTGAAAGAGCTCGCTCGAAAGTAGTCCGGTTGCCAAACCACGATTTTTGTCCCAAGTGGGAAATGAATGATACCAATAAGCTCCATTTTAAGAATCTGATTGATGCAACTCTGGCAGCCTTGGGCATCTTGGAAAAGCCAAGATGGCAGCAATTTTTAAGTGAAAAATCTACAGAAAAATATATCTGAACAAAATATTGGTGTGCGGCATATCGTTTTATTCGGCTTTAAGTCGCTTAAATCCAAATCCGATATTATTTTTATTCTGGGGGGTACCCCAACGGAGGGGGGGGGGGTTGATTTTTTGAAAAAAATCGACTCACTAACATAGGCATGTATTACATCAATTTCAGGGTTTTTTTGTCCGCTGGATACAAACATGTAGTTAAAAAAAAATGGGGGTAATTTGAAAAAGTGGGGGGGCTATTTATGGGGTAATCAGTGGAACTGTTTATTTGGAGACTTAATGAACAAACTTTATTCAAGTTTTATTGTAGATTTCGAAAGCTCTGCTCAACCCCGTTATAAAACTAATTGATGACTTTTAGGCATCATCCACCATTTTCAAATATTCAAGATGGCGGCCGTGGGCAAAAAATCAAAAGAGAAGCATATTCATGCGATACATCAATTCTAAGGTTTTTGTATCTGCTGAATTCAAATTTGTAGTTCAAAAAATTTTTGGGAGTAATATGAGGGATTTATACGGAAAACTGTAAAACTGTTTATGAGGAGAGTTAACGAACAAACTCTATCCAAGTTTTTTTTATATATTTAGGCAACTCTGCTCAACCCCGTTATAAAACTAATTAATGACATTTGGGCATCATCCACCATTTTGAAATATGCAAGATGGCGACCGCGGGCAAAACTCAAAAGAGAAGCTTATGCATGCTTATGCTACTCTTTATTAGCAGGACAGTATTGAAATCTGTAAAAAGGCTTGAATAAATTTTATTCGTTAAAACTCTATTTAGTTTTTACCCAGTAAAATTCTCAATTTTTTTTAACCACACAAACCCAGAATCTGTAAAAAAAATATAATAAGGTGTATTTTCTGTATAAATTACCCTCCACTTTTCAAAATTACGCCCCCAAAAAATTGTTTTTTAATCACAGATTTGGATTCAGCGGGCCAAAGAACCCCATAATTGATGTATCGCATACATATGCTTCTCTTTTGAGTTTTTCCCGCAGACGCAGAATGGTGTATGATGTCCAAATGTCATTAATTATTTTTATGATGGGGTTGAGCAGAGCTGTCCAAGTCTGCAACAAAACTTGACTAAAGTTTTACTGTTTTCCCCATAAATAACCCCCCGCCCACCAAAATTATCCCCAAAAATGTTTTTAACTACAAATTTGAATTCAGCGGCTCCAAAAATCTTAGAATTGATGTATCGCATGCATAATCTTCTCTTTTGAATTTTGCCCACAGCCGCCATGTTGAATATTTCAAAATGGTGGTTTATGCTCAAAAGTTATTAATTATTTTTATAACGGGGCTGAGCAGCGCTTTCGAAATCTGCAACAAAACTTGACTAAAGTTTGTTCGTTAAGTCTCCACATAAACAGTTTTACTGATTACCCCATAAATACCCCCCCACTCCTTCAAATTACGCTAAAAAAAGTACACATTTTTATTCAGCGGACCGAAAAACCCTAAAATTAAGGTATTACATGCTTATGTTAGTAGGTCGATTTTTTTCATAAAATCAACCTCCCCTTCGTTGGGGTACCCCCCAGAAAAAAAATAATACCGGATTTGGATTTAGGCGACTCAGAGCCGACTAAAATGATATGCCATACACCACTTTTAAATGGCCGCCATCTTGAATTTTACAAAATGCCCAAGGGTGCCAGAGTGACATCAATCGGATTCCTAAAATAGAACATCTTGGCTAACAAAATCGGCAAAAAAATTTCTTGTACCATTTCCACCTTTTTTTTATTTCTTGCAGACTAAACTAAGCTACTTTAAAAAAGAAACCAACAGCATTGAAGAAAACACGAACAATCCAGTCTTTCCGAAAACCAGCGCGCAGTGAGAATATAAGCCCTTGTCAAGCTTCAAGATTTCAAATAGAAATAATCCCGACATCTGCTCAATACGTTTTTTTGACAAATATTAACTAAAACGAAGACAAAAGATTATTTTAAACCAAAAATCTTTCTTGGAGTTCATCTGGAAACTGGTATAAAAACATTCCAGTTGGAGTAAACACTATTGGTTAATGGACTACAAAAACAGAAAATTACTAATCATTCTTTACGGGCAACAGCAGTTTTAAAATTGGCAAAGCAAGAAGCAAGCTCATAAAAATAACGAGTTACTTAGACACAAAAACAATCTCTTCGTACCTTCAAATGGATGAGCAACATCATGGGCATATAATTCATGAAATGAGATGAAGTGAAAAGGACCAATTCATTATCAACAAACTCATATATTAAATATTACTACAATTACGTTTTTAATAAAATATTTTGTTGTTATATGTTGTTAATATAAAAGTTTTATTATAAATTTGTTTTAACCATTATTCGAGTAATTTTTAAAACTAGTAGAATTACCTCCGAAATGCAGAGTCATCGAAAAGGGGGGGACGCCTATTGAAATATTTTATTAATTTGGCCGCCCCTTAAAAACGGCCACTCCCTAAAAACGGCAACTCTATGCAATTGCCTCACCCTTGCTGCAATAGTTAGTTTTCCAATTAAGAAAGCGGCACGATATTCAAACCAATAAATTTCGTGACTATACTCATATAATAATATATAACTATGAGCATGTTAAGGCGCAATTACACAGACGAACATGCTCAAATAAAAGCTCGTGCAAAATATCTAAAATTTTTTGCGTGAAAATTTTTGTGAGCTTTTCTTTGAACATTTTGTTCGGGTAAATTTTTGAGCAAATTATTGCTATCTGTTTTGGGAACATATTTTTAAAGATGAGAATAAATAAAATTTTACATCAGTGATCAGTGATCTCAATTCTTTAAAAAAATGGAACACCAACTTTTATTTAAAATTTTTGTGAAAAAAAGCCGACGGCAAGCAAAACATTATTATTGGCTATCAGTTTTGTCACATGGATTAGGGTTACTTATAATATTTTTTTCTTAGGGTTTTTCCCGAATTTTTTTGCCCGGGGGTTTTTTTGGGACTTTCATGCGAGTTTTTTTATTTCCAAAGGTTTTTTTCCTAAATTCGAAAAACAACCCAGGAAAATTTTTCGTTTCCAAAAAATTTTTGAATTTTTCAAATATCGGCAAAAATCTCAAAAATTGCACTTTTAAGCGGTAATCCGCGCCTCACGACTATGAGGAGTGGTGGGCAGTGGATTTTTTTTAAAACATGTTTTTGTAACTTTACTTTAACCTTAGCTTTGATAGTTTTTTTTAATTCCTCGCACCAGATTTACCTACTTAGTTTAAGGCCCCAAGGGTTGCTTAAAAAAGCAAAAGGTTTTTGTAATGTAATAATCAAGGTCGATTACTGACACTGAACAAACAATATGCAAAGGGGCAACCTTCCGATTCAAAAGTCTAGTCTATTACTGCTAAATTATATTTTTTAGACAAGGGTCATAAATCCATCCTTTCGATAATTCTCTTCCCTAAAAAACCTCTGTATGCCAATTTTGATTGAAATCGAACAAAATAAATCTTTTTCTTCCTCCACTTCCCTCATTAGCGGGAGGGGGTGCCTAATAATACCATATTATTGTATTGTCGCCGCAACTATAAATACACACCGAAAACTGAAATTGAATAACAAATTTGAGTTGCAAGATTTGAGCCGAACATACAAACATACATAAATAAGAGCTTGTAAAAATCGCCAAAAATTTCAATATTTAAAAAATCGGAAACGCAAGTTCTACGCGTCAATAAAATGAAAGGAATTTCTTTGTTTTGAGTCGTAGAGCCCTTTCTTTATGGAAAGATTTGTTCTAAAACTTTCATAAAAAAACTGCGTTGACCCTTGTTTGTTGTCATGTACGGTTTTTACCTTCTCCTAACCCAGCATCAGCAACAAATAAGTGCCAATTATGGTATACTAGCATATCCCCTATAAAAATCAAATCAATCGAAGTTGCTTATGAGGTAAAACGTGAATTTCGACATCATATCGTTTTTCCGTCGGAAAGCACTTAATTAAAATACCTTGTTTTAAAACTTAGTCTTTCTATTTTCAGTTAAGTTCAATGAATTCCCATAAAACTATAAAATTTAAATTTGTAAAGAAATTTTTATACCCCCAATTATTCAAATAAATTTTGCTCAGCATTCTCTCCAAAATTTACGTGTATTTTATTGTACGAGATTTTGCTCGAACATTTCTTTGAACATTTTGCTCAAGAGGCTCGTGTAAATGTTTGTCGGCATTTCAACATCAAAGAAAAGTTTGTCTGTGTAAATGCGCCTTTACGAAACACACACCTTCACTATGCAAATTTAGTACAAATTTTATAGACGATTTTTTTATGGACTAAGGCCGGTATTACACCACAAAATTTATTTATTTGTCTAAGATTTTTTGTAATATACCATATTTTGTAAAATATAGTATATTACGCAGTAAAATATTTTATCAAATAGCTGTAATAAAAGATCTTTGACAAATAAATTTTATAGTGTATTATTACCGGCTTAATTACCAAGAGAATATTTTTTAGTCAAAATCCCTTTTAAGACTTTAAATTTTAAGTAATTCGTAATTTGTATACAAATTCGAAAATTTAATTTAATTCAACTTGACTGCGCGATATATTTCCATTTTTAAAAATTTGTTGAACTGTAGTTAATTATTTGTTAACTAATTATGAATATTTGCCCGACATTAAATTATAATTAAAAAATAATTTGAACCAGGTTAAAATTGCAAGTTTACCGAGTGTGTCCAACATCGAAACTCAACATCGATGGTGAAAAAACATCTGAATAAAAAATCGATGTTTCTGAACATCTATGTTTTTTTTTATTTAAGACTTATTGTTAATTTTACACCATACTTATAATAGGCATGTAAATAAAAGATTTATGATAATAATCGGAACACGATATACAAAAGCTATTAAATATCTACGCTAAAAAAACAACAAAAATATGAGTAGTACATTCAAAAGACACTACATGTTATATATATATCATTGGTTCAGATTAGGTAGCGACTACTATTGGAGGCAAAGCCGACCAACATCTCAAAAATAGCCAATTCCTGTTTTTTATGCCGCAGTGGATATATATATTCGACATTATACCCATTTTTAGTGTCGTCATTTTTGTTTATCTCTGTTTGGTACATTTGAAACAGCAGTGACAACAAATTTTTGGAAATATTAGTAAACATCCTCTATATTTTTACCTGAAATATTCGTCACTGTCGTTCAAAAACATCAATTTGTCAGTGTGTTTTCTAAATTATTTTTGAGAGCAAGAATTGCCTCGAAAAAAAATATAATAGGCAGAGACAACCTAATAACTTGCGGAGACTAACAGAAAGATAGGGCCGCGCAGAAACTACGTTCCTGTAGCGCATAGCGCATTGCGGCGGAGAGTGAAAGCAATGCTTGTATTAAGTCAACACCTACCTTACCCCGTCCATCTCTTTCTATATGATCATGAAAGACAACCAGAACATTTTTCAATGTCGAAATATGTTTCACACAATTTTAATTTAGTACCTGTCGGTTTTTGTCAAAGTCTGTCAAGCCTGGCAAGCGGTTTTTTTAGATTTTCAAAAGTGAGTTATTTTAATTAGTTTTGATTGGAAATCGCGCGAGAACCAAATCCCTGAAGAAAATATTGTGATGATTTATACAGAGTTAAGCAAGAAGATAATAGTTTAAAATACAACAAGAAAAAGAGATATATGTTAAAACATTTATAAAATCTGTAAGACTTTTACACTGGAATTTTTTCCCAATTAACAAAATAACATAGTTATAACCCCCTTATCCTATTTTAGACTTTTAAAGGGTCCAAAAAACTTTTTGTAAGCTAAAGAAAGTTTTTTAGCTGCATGGATTAGTACAAAGCTGGTTAAGGTTTGTATAGACCTAAAACCTTTTGCGAATGCATTGCTTTTTTAACACTAAAAAGTATGGAAAACTGCGCCTGTTAAGTTTTTTCATATCTTTTTAATATTAAATAAGTAAATGTCTGTAAAAAATTAACTAAAAGAATATATGTATTTTATTATGCGTCTGGCTGTACAAGTAGTTCCTTCCTGTAGCCACTGGCTGCGCTCGTGTCGCCGATAAACAATGTTCTCCAAGTATAACACAGTATCGGTCATTCTCGCGTAGCTATTACTTTCTCTATGATAATAGGCATAATCAGCAAACGCAGCTAATAATTTTAAATATATTAGCTTTTTTTACCTGAAAAAAGACCCAGTCCGCAACGGAACCGTCCTTGAAGTTACGAATGTAATAGAGCGAACAGTCCCACAACAATTGAACACATTAAGAAGAATGGGATAAAATCAGACAAAACACGCATCTAATACCGGGTGGGCCATAAAAAACCGGACAAAATGTTTTCCTTTGTAACTTTCGAACCATACCTTCGATTTTAATGCAAATTTTACTGCTCTTTGCAGGGAATTGAGCAAGACATTGAATAAAAATATTTTTTTGTCCGCCATCTTAAAATCTAAGATGGCGGAAAGAAACAAACTTTATCCTTAAAAGAGCAACGTTTATTCTTATGTTACTGAAGATTTTTGGATTTTTTAATGAATTCTTAAAAAAGCTCTATTTCTGCCACGTAGAACGAAGTGCGAATCATTAAAATCGGTTAAGTGGTTCCCAAAAAAAATAAAAAAATTTCAATCGTTTTACGGATTATGTGGTTGCCGTCTCCATTCTGTCTGCATACATTTTCTCATAAATTCATTATTACTAAACCGATTTTGATGAAATAAAAAGCCTCTTGATGAAAATCGACTGTTCTTTAACCACTGCTATTGAAATTTGCTGCCATACATAGTGGTTCTCAAAAAATTAATTTTTGTTTTAACCACTGTTTCCTCATAAACTCATTATTACTGAACTGATTTTGATAAAATAAGAACATCATGGTAAGAATCGATTTCTCTTTAAAGATCACCATTGAAATTTGCCACCATTTAAAGAAGCCGCTCTTGTTTTTGTTGCGAGTAATTGTTGTACCCTTTTTTATATTTATATTAATTTTTTAATAACCACTAAACCGTTTTTAATGATTTGTATCCAGTTATACGCGGCGGAGACAGAGCTTTTTTACGAATTTAAAAAAAGTCAAAAAGATTCTCGAAACATAAAAATAATCGAGCGTCTTTGAAGGGTCAAATTTGCTTTTGTCCGCAATCTTGGGTTTGCAAATTACGACAAATTTCAATAGTAGTCTTTAAAGTTCAATGAATCTTTGTCCTAATGCTTTTTATTAAATTAATATCCAGATCACACGGAATTGAGAAGGCAATCGTATAATCTGCAAAACAATGATGGAAACAAAAATTATTATTTTTAAAGAACCACTAGCCCGGTTTTAATGATTTATACCTCGTTGTGCGTGGTGAAAGCAGAACTTTTCTACGAATAAAAAAAAATAAAAACGTTTTCAGAAAATATGAATAAACGAGCCTCTTTAAAGGGTCAAGTTTGATTCCGTCCGCCATATTGGTTTTCAAGATAACAGCAAATTTCTATAGCAGTGGTTAAAGAACAATCAATTTTCACTATGAGGCTTTTTATTTCATCAAAATCGGTTTAGTTATAATGAATTTATGAGAAAATGTATGCAGACAAAATTGAGACGGCAATCGCATAATCCGTAAAAAATTGATTGAACATTTTTTATTTTTTTTGAGAACCACTTAACCGATGTTAATATCTCGTTCTGCGTGGCGGAAACAGAGCTTTTTTACGAATTCATAAAAAAATCCAAAAATCTTCCGTAACATAAGAGTAAACGTGGCTCTTTGAAGAGTAAAGGTTGTTTCTTTCCGCCATCTTAGATTTTAATATGGCGGAAAAAAACAATTTTTACTTAAAGTCTTGCTTAATTCCCTGCAAAAAGCAGTTTGTTGCATTAAAATCGGTGGTATGGTTCGAAAGTTATAACGAAAAAAATTTTGCCCGATTTTTTATGGCCCACCCGGTATGTCTTCAAAGCAAAACACAAACAAAACCAAAATTACAAACTATTAACAAAATGAAATTCGGGAAAAAATTTATTCAATGTACGCCAGACAAGAATATGTGACGTTGCTAAAAGTAAGGGAAAAGTTCAGGGAACAAAGATGGATAAAGATTTTAGGCTTTAAGTAGCAGAAATCAAACAGTCGAAAATATTTAATGGACATACCAGACATTGTCCATAAAATAAAAAGTTTTTAAGTACATAAAAAATTAAAATTTAGGTCCAGAAGGTTTTACTCTAGTTTTCATAGACGAGACGTGGATATTTAGCAACGGACACCAAGCACACGGATTCAAAAAAAAAACAGTGAAGGTAAAAATAATCTTGATTAGTTTTTAAATACAGTTTTCGAAGGCAAGTTCAAAAGTTAAAAAAAAATGTAAAATAAGTTAAGCGGTTAAGGTCAATCGGATGGTTTGCTATGACTCCGAGTATGATTCTCAAATTGCCTCACTGTGAAGTTCTGGGGAGCTTTAAAGTTGGTGGTGGTGGTGGTGGTTGGTAAGTTGGCTTTTTAACGGTAAAGGTAGTCGCTATTCGGCCCTAATTAGCGCATGTGGTTACCTTTAATAAGGGTAACAGTCGTACAGTAAAAGGTAAAAATCGGATAAAAGTTACAAAAATTGTCATATAAAGTAATGAAATTAATAAACGGATGTTACGAAATCAATGAAAAATGTTTCTTGATATTTTATAGAGAGTCGTTATTAATAGTATGTACAGGGTGATCCAAATTCGAGGGGCCTCTATAGCTTTGGGCTTTTGCAGCATAGTTAGCCCAAAACTAATATACATGTTACGGGATCGATTTTCAAGAGAAGTCGAAAACTAAAAACCGCATTGCGATATCTCAAAGCGTTTCTGAGCTACAGGGTGATTCTCAAAAATGTGCGATTTTAAAGGCGTTCTATGACTTTTTTATTTGTAAAGATAGAGATTTCCATTAAAAACATTTTTTGAAGATTTTTTAAAGACAAATCTACCTGTTTCACCGATTTTCTCTTAAAGCCTTTAGTTCCCGAGGTATCACAAAAAGTTATATTTCATTAAATGGTATACCCCCAATTTTTCTTAAAAATCAGTTTTCTAATAAAATTTCCTGTCGAACGATGTGCCATACACCTATTTTTATCAAATAGTTTAAAATATATTTGCATATTTTGATATTTACCATAGTAGGCGCTGTGCGCGCCCTAAATGTGTAAATAATTTTTTTTTTCATACAAAATCAAGTTGGCTACGACACGAGGGGACACAGCAACCTCGAACTTTAAATTCTAGTTTACTATAATTACAAACCCTAAAATAATAAACAAAAATAAAATTATTAAAAGTTTTTATTAAAATTTTTATTAATTAAACTATGTAACACCTAAAATCTACATCTAACAATTTTCTTTAATTCTAAAACAAATGCTCAAATTGACGGCCGTTTTCTTGTAAACATATCCTACATCTTCTCCCTTCCCTCCTCCCTTCTAGTAGTTCGGCGATTTCGAAATACAAGGTCTTTGACTCTCCCCCACAAAAAGTCGCCAGGGGTCAGGTTTGGAGACCTGGGGGACCAATATATAGCACCTTTATTTCCGATCCAGTTTTCGGCAAACACAATATTTAGCAAATTAGTAATGTCTCGTGGATTGTGAGGAGTTGCACCGTCATGTTGCAAGTATAGCTCATTATTTTGCTGAAGTGGCCAATTGTCGATAAACGGAATCACCTACTCTTCTAAAATTTGTTGGTATCTTTCGGCATTTAAATTTAGTAGTAGATGCCTACCCATACCTTAAAACTGAACCTTCCCTGATTCGCTTGCTCCACCATAATATGGGGATTTTGCTGTTTCCAGTAATAGCAGTTATATCTGGTGAATATTCCATCACTAGAAATCGTTGCCTCATCCGTCCAAATAACTTTTCTGGCAAAATCGGTCTCTTCTTGGCTTTTATTTAGGTACCACCTGCAAAATGCACGTCTTGGAGCAAAATCTCGTTGCCGTAATTGGTGCACCCATCGGGGTCGATAGAGCCTAAACTTGTGTTTTTTAAGCACCCGAACGGCATTGCTGCGTGGAATTCCAGTGTTTCTCTCCATAGCCCTGGTGGAAGTATTCGCGTTATTTTTTATTTCTCCTAGTACCGTTAGTTCTTCCAACTCTCTATCTCTGGCTAGGCTTCTATACGTCCTATGCCGCGGTTTTGTAAAGGATCCGTATTCTTATAGATGACGTTTTAACTTCAAAAATATTTTTGATCTAGGTTGCCTTCTTTCCGGATATGTCTGGAAATATAGATTTAACGCCGTCTGTCGATTTTCGTTACTTTCAATATAACATTTTATCATGTCGTACTTTTCAAAGTTTTCAAACATTTTTATATCTTGACGAAGACGCCACTTTTGACACTTGGGCTCATTTATCATGGCAATTGTTTTTATTTGGTCATAGCTACCTAGACATAGTTCAGAGTTAAACACAGCCTACTATGGTAATTATTAAAAATTGCAGATATCTGTTTAACTACTTAATAAAAATAGGTGTATGACACATCGTTTAACAGGAAATGTTATTACAAAACAATTTTTTTTTTAAATTGGGGTATTCCATTTAAAAAATTTAACTTTGTGTTATATCTCATGAACTAAAGGCTTTAAGACAAAATCGGTGAAACAGGTAGATTTGTCCTTAAAAAATCTTCAAAAAATGTTTTTAATGAAAATCTCTATCTTTACAAATAAAAAAGTTGTAGAGGGTTTTTAGAAACGCACATTTTTGAGAATCACCCTGCAGCTCAGAAACGCTTTGACATATCGCAATGCGGTTTTTAGTTTTCGACTTCTCTTGGAAATCGAGCCCGTAACATGTATATTAGTTTTGGGCTAACCATGCCGCAAAAGCCCAAAGCTATAGAGACCCCTCGAATTTGGACCACCCTGTACAGGTTATGGAGATAATAAAAGAGCATATGAAATAAATAAAATATGTTGACGATTCTAATCAATGCCTTAAATAAATTTAATAAATGGAGATCATTTACTGTCGTTTAAAAGTTGTTATTGAATGTATGTACAAGTTTATGAAAATTATGAATCGGACATATAAAATACAAAAACATGGTTATGAAATTTATGTACGTAATAGTCTATTATTGAATTCATTCTTAGGTGTTACTAAAAGCTATGAAAATATGTCTCTTGATCCTTGATTTCATAACACACTTCACAAAAATAATTCTTAAAGACTCTTAATATTGTAACAACTTTTTTTTGAAACTGTGCCTTGCAGCAGTAAAATCAATAACTCGTTTTGGCTATAAAATTTATGTAAACTTGATGATGATATTGATAAAACTTTAAATCGGAGCAAAAATCATATACAAAATACCTTGGCTCAATGTATTTTTTTTAGGAAACGGTGCCTTTTTTGGTTCAGTGCGGCAGAGCGCTACTGCGGCTGCCCAGAATAAAGGTAAGGGTAAGAGACTGGCTAAAAACCCGACCAAAATCACCCTAATGTTATAAAATTAGATCGTGTTTTTTCGGATAATTTAAGTAGGTACCCAGTTCTAATTTATAAGGTCACGGATAAATAGATCATGCATGGACAGCTTTAGATGCCTTAATATATCCAAAGTTAAAATGACATTTTTTATTAAGTCCATCACCCTATACGATAAGTTTCACCGTTAATTAACCACCAGTCATTTGTTGCAAAAGAAATATCGGTGGACATACGTTTTTGGCTACCATTATGCCCACCATTATTATTGCCCATATTTTTCTTTTTTTTTTGATCGATGTTCGATATTCCGATGTTTAAAAAAAGTGTCGATGTTTTAACATCGATGATATTTTATAAACACCGATGTTAAAAACATCGATATTGAACAAAAAACATCGATATTCAGAAAAATCGATACTTTTATTCCGATATTGTTTCACTATCGATGTTGAGTTTCGATGTTGACATCGATGTTCAACATCGATGTTTTTTTTTTGATGTGCCAATCACTAGTCCAAAGTATCGATTTTTAGCAGTGGGTGGGTACTTTCAAATGTAAAAAAAAGCAGTGGCAGGTTAGGGATAATAATAAGTAAATAATTAAAAAACTTTACGTTTATTTAAAGAAAAAGTCACAATTAAAACTCTAGACGACGTTTTCTTAATGCAAGATTGTTTCAGTAGAGAAACAGAAATATCTGAATGAATAAATATTAAAGCCTGTCTTCTGAAATGGGCGATATTTGACAAAATTTTAATAATCCAAGGAAACGGTTGTTTACAAGCGCGGAGCTGGTCTCAAATCTACGGGAGGAGGGAGGGGGAAGGGCGGTAATCAAATTTAAAATTGATTATTTATCCAAAATTTGTTTTTTGTTTTTGAAACAAATTATATACACTCAATATATCATCTTTTGCTTAAAATTAAACTAAAAACGTAAAAATTAATGGTCTTACGACGGACGCCGGGGAGGCGCCACAGGCAAAACTCTTGGAGAAAATTACACTACAATAGTTATCTATCTAACAAGTACGGAAAGTGATACTTTTTCGCACGCGAAACAGTTCGGGCAAGCCGTCAAGGGCGGAAAAGAAAGAAACTAAATTTTAAGGAATATTAGCAAATAAGTCCTAACAAAAAACCAGTTAGTCTAAAATTGTGTTTAAAAATCGTTAGATCTATACCGCTGTCAAAAGGAAAAATCCCGTGATTGGCCTAAACTTGTTTTGTGGAAAAATGGAAAAAAAGCTTTGAATCGTAATAAAGTCTCTAAAAACGTTGTACATGAAAAGCAGACTAATGACTTTTTTTGCTATAGATAAAGATTCAAAATATGGATTAAAATACCGTGCGTTTTGGAGATAAAATAGTCACATAGGGTAAAATAACATATCCTATTCGAGCAGTCCTGCTGGGCAAAAGCACATACTAAGAAAGATCCACGTAAATCCACAGACTTTACGTGTTTCTTTCTTAGCACTGGAGATATACATGGTTATAGCTTAGTAGAGATCATAAAAGGGTGGTAAATACGTGGTTTCATAAATTTTTTTAAAGTCAAAAATAAAAAATATATATTTTTTTTATTTTAAACCTGTTTAGTTAAATTTGTGGGTTGCGGGGTTCTTCCTTCTGACGGCAGTATATATAGTTTAATTTGTTATTTTTCATGAGGTGACAGTAGATACAAAATTCAATGTCATTTACATTTTTGAAAAACTTTGAGGGCACTAGTACAACACTAAAAAACCAGAAGTCAAAACTTCCAAATCAGTTACATGAACCGAAAAGAATCTAAAAAAGAAAAGATCAAAAGTCGCCTGTCGGACTTATAATAAGTACCATGCGGAACGATGCCTATTTGTGAGTGTTTCAGAGTTGGAAGTCAGAGTGTGCGATGGTATTAAATGACGTCTGGATTGAGGGTGACTAGTGAATCCACTGACGAGCCTACGCTAGTCACCCCGGGCGAAACATCGTTTAATTGTTTCCCTTTTCGCTTTAGACTTTTGTGTGTTCCTTGTGGGACACTCGTCCAATTTTGAAATTTCGTTCTGTCCTCCCAAGATCTTTTGATCTTTTCTTTTTTAGTAAAAAACCAGTTAATTCCTTTACCCATATACCTATTAGATTAAATATACGCCTTACCAAGGCCAAACTTTTAAGCAACATTATTAATCTAGCCAGCCATGGAAATCTCGAAACAAAAGACATTGGCCTAGCTCCGACTTTTTCTACATTCGCGAAAATTTATTGATGCGAGGCTTCAGTTAGTATCGCCTGGCTTCGCGACGATATTTTTGTTGTTTATTTGTTTTGATTCCGCGATTTTAATTGCGCTGCACGTAATTCTCACTGCGAAAAATTAGAAAAAAGTAAGTTAGAAGATGCCGCTGAGAATCGAGTGGAGAAGGCCTAGAGGTTGGTAGCTCTGTTTGTTTTAAAAAGCTGTAGTTAAACATCAACGGGAGTATGTTAGTGTCTCAGTGGCACGCATTTATATTTTTTCCTTCAAAAAAACTATAAAAGTCCAGGATTTTTGAGAATACTAAACAAATACATGACAAAAACCGAATTCTTTCTGTCTTCGGCTCTTAGCCGATAACGTTGGCGTGGCGCATGTGCAGAAAAGCGTTACTAAGCCAAACGAAATAATAGAGAGGGAAAAAGAGATAAATTAGAGAGAAAGTAGAGCATTGGCGGATCCAGCAATTTCACCAGGGGGGGGCGCAAGCAATAAAAATTATGTAGGCCGGCTCAAGCGATAACGAACATGGGGCTAAACAGTTCTTTTTTATGGTCATCATTGTTTTTAGGGGTTTGGTTAGATTGGTATATTGGTTAGTGGTGACCTGATCCTCCCCACTAACCATATAGTTTCGACCTACATATTATGTTCGTAGTTGCTTGAGCCATTGGTGGTGACTATAACAGATAGGTACTACCTGATACAAGCAAATTATTTTGGCAAAGTTATTTGTTATACAAATCCTTAATTCTAAAAAACAAAAAAATACATTCAGTAATAACATCCCAACATTATTACCGTATTAAAATAGCAGTTTTAACAACTAGTGGCTAAAATAGTGCTTTTTTTACAAGCGTTGGTTTAAATAACGAGCGCAGCGAGGTATCTAAAAACGCGAGTAAAAAATAGCACAGTTTAGCCGCGAGTTGTTAACACTATTTTTTTTAATACCTTTATCATAAAACTCAAGAAAAACCGGAAAATACTTTTAAAAATCTCGAACGAAGAGAACTTCTTGCAATATACCATCTTTACACTATAAATCAATGTGGCTGGTAAATGAAATAACAATAGTTTCCATAGCGATGTGTCTTTTTACTCGGTGACGTTCATTGTTGCGATATTTTAATCTTTGACAATTTCAAATTTTGACGATATTTTTAAATGATTTTTTCGTAAATACTTGATGAAAACTGGCGGAAATGGCTTAATTCTTAGGCAATAATAATTAAATTTTTTCAATATTACTATTTTCCGCTATTTCTCTTTAACTTTGGGCAAAAAACGGACAGAAATCTTTTTTGCATCCGTGATCAAAAAAAAAGTTATTTGCATCGGTAACCAAAAAAGCCATGCTTTAGTTATCTGCAGACTGTTACTAAAATCATGTTTTTGATGAAGGTATAAAAAAAACTTTTAGTTATATAATAAAATTCAGTTTTCTTTTTGGCTTTGCAAACCTATCTAAGATAGATTCTAAATCCAAATTCATTGAACGATATATCTCTCTACCGCGGACTGAAAATAAGTTTTCACAAGTCTTAACGTGGGGAAACTTCTTTCGGTAGTAGCAACCGAAACAGGAAGAGAAGAACCGATTTTTACTGCGTTGTAGATATTGGGGTAATCATCGCATTTACTAGTTAAAGTTTCGTTTTTAAACAATGTTAACTCTGCCATTCACACTGTGTGAGAAGGGTTATTTAAATCTGCGCCAAATGTTTCGATAATTTTTGTTACCATATCTAATATTTTTTCTGCGTCGCATCATTGAAGGGTCGTTGGAATGCATAAATTTAATAGAGAGGTATCCTGACAGTTGCACTCTGCTGCTCACAAAATATTGTGAACCCGATTACGCTACCTAATATGTAATTTTTTTAAGCAAGCAATTTTCTTATGAACTCCTTTAAGTTACCCAAGCCAAACCTATTTTTTTACCTACAAATAATTCAAATTATAATCTTATCAAAAAAACCTTCATATTGTCAAAATAGCTTAAAACAGAAATTCGAAAATTAGCAAAAATGCCTTATTTGACTGTCCTTCGTATAAAAACTAGGCATCCGCCAACAATAACAATTAGACTCCTGCGTGCAACTTGTGTTCTGTTTAGCAATTTAAGCCACTTTTTTTTTCATTTATTCTAGAGAGACCCGTACACTTTGATAGCGGATATCTCAAAAACTGGTCACAGAAACGAAATAAAAATTACCCAATCTCTTAACTAGCAATAGTTAGACCGAAATATGTTTTATAGGAGTGTCCAGTGCGTGGTTATTTAAAACTTTGATCAGGGGGGGCCTCCGCCTCCGCGCCCCCTCACTGGATCCGACACTGAAGAAGATGGACATCTTGCTTACAACTTCGTGCATTGTACCTCTTCAATACTGTTTAGCTTAGAAAACTGACAAGTAAAACATTGATTTTCTGCCAGTTTGGTGCTAATATAACCGCTATAGTAGGCTAAAGGATACTAAATCGAAAAAGAGTTAACTGGCTTTTTAGCGTACAACCAATATACTTATTTCTTTAGATTTTGGCGGATTCGAGAAATATTCAAATAAATTACATTCTTGCCTTAAAATAAATCAGCTAATTTTTGTGTTCAACGTGTCAAACATCATCTTTTTAAAAGAATTACTTGAGATTGTATTAAAATTGCTAATTTTTTTTAGAAATTGCATTAGTTAATTTTCATACTTTTTTTCAAACGACCAGAAAATAGCCACTTTCCGTACGATTTTTCAAATGAAAAGGTCTATGTTACAAGGCATGTTCTTTCGAAATATTTTCATCCTCAAGAAAGGATCTTTTTGTTCTATTTTCCGATAACTTGTTCCTTTTCCGGTCCCATTTTTGGACAAGTTGGCTATGACTTCTTGTTATAATATTTTAGCTTTTACTTTTATTTGGCAGTTTTGACACTTCTAAAAAACTTTTTTTAAATTTGAAAAAAACTTTTAAAGAAAAACTTTTATTAAATACACTCAAAAGTAGAAAATACTTTTTTTTCTTTCCTATACCATAATAAAAGAGATCGGCGCAAATTAAAAATTTTAACTTTAGGTATCGTATACCGGTCACATCGACGATTTACTTAAGAAACAGTTGTATTACTTTATAACGTAAGGACATTTTCAAAGGCTTGGCAGAATTTATTTTTTAATTTTTAGAATTGTACCCTTAATCATTTATTTTGAATCCGCCATATTGAAATTTTCAAATCTACGCAGATATTCACAATCCCCTTCCTTAAAAACCCCTGTATGCCAATTTTGATTGAAATCGAACGAACTAAATCTTTTCCCCCCCCCCACTTCCCTCGTTAGAGGAATGTGGATACCTATTACACACATACAAATTTTGTTTGAAAGTTTGAGACAATGATGTGTTTGAAATTAACTCTGTGTTTCGGACTTCCATTGTCTATATTTTATTTATAGACGACGTTTCGATCAGTACAATCTCTGATCGTCTTCATGTGCAAACTATAATCATTTCCTAAGGCTACGTACTTATATACTGTAAGAAATCACTCAACCTTGAAGTTTAAGAAGTTGGCTCCGCCCAAGGAGGGGCTTCCAAATATTTGGGATTTCAACACTTGGTTTACTGAATATACCCTGATTCTGCCCAAT
The DNA here is from genome assembly GCA_963921995.1 of Oxystoma pomonae. Taxonomy (NCBI): domain Eukaryota; kingdom Metazoa; phylum Arthropoda; class Insecta; order Coleoptera; family Brentidae; genus Oxystoma; species Oxystoma pomonae. Next base: position 110,652,359 of record OY998164.1, read on the forward strand.
AAAGACAGCTTCAAGGAATTTTCGTTTCTTCCAGTGTGACTCCTTGTGCAAAACCTTTGCTTCTGCCCACTTCATTCGGTGTTGTTTTGACCATGCATGTTTTCATGTTTCATGTTTCACCAACGAAATCTGGAATCGCCGAACATGCATGGTCAAAACAACACCGAATGAAGTATACCCAAAAAGGTGAAACAACGAAATCAGGAATCGCCGAACATGCATGGTCCAAACAACACCGAATGAAGTGGGCAGAAGCAAAGGTTTTGCACAAGGAGTCACACTGGAAGAAACGAAAATTCCTTGAAGCTGCCTTTATTGGACAGAATCAGGGTATTTTCAGTAAACCAATTGTTGAAATCCCAAATATTTGGAAGCCCCTCCTTGGGCGGAGCCAACTTCTTAAACTTCTAGGTTGAGTGATTTCTCACAGTATATAAGTACGTAGCCTTAGGAATGTATTGTAGTTTGCACCTGAAGACGATCAGAGATTGTACTGATCGAAACGTCGTGTATAAATAAAATATAGACAATGGAAGTCCGAAACACAGGGTTAATTTCACATACAAATTATTGTATATTTTTACCCTAACTATAAACGCATACCAGATTTGAACACAATCGGATGTGTATAAGTCAGTTAAAATTCCCCTCCTTTAAGTAGGATGGAGCTGTCAATTTAATCACACTATATTCTTGTGTTGTCACCGCAACTATATAAGCATGCCAAATTTGAAGCCGATCGGATATCGGGAAGTTGGTCAAAATTAAGTTGCAAGATTCTACCCGAACAAACATATCTAGCTAGTTAGATACATTGCAAGTTAAATAAAAGCTTGTAATAAAAATGAACTGCCTGCGGCTCGCCCTGTAAATTGCCTGCGTCGACCTGTAAAGACCAACTTTCCGGTCTAGTGACGTAAATACCTATTACGAAAAAAAAAACGAGTCGCGCTTTTTTTCCAAAATATAAAATCAAACTCTAGCAATTATAAAAAAACACGCTTCAACAACAACAACTTTTAAATACGATCTCGCCTAATACCTATATTTGTAGCAGAAACATAGTAAAAAATCTGCAACGCTTAATGAGGTTGTCATATGCATTATAGGTGTTCTATTTTTTATCTTCTTTGTGTGCGTTTCATTATTCGGAGTTTGATTGCGAATCTGTTATTCACTGGAAACGAGGTCACTATGCATCTGTCCGTCAACCGATGTCACCGAACTCGGAAAAGCGTTTAAAACGTATCCTTTTTATGCGGGCAAAAACAAAAAATGTCAAATGATTGGGGAAAATCAATTTTATAAGCAAACACAATAGCGTACTATTAATAGAGCCTTCATCAATTGTCAGCCTATAGGACCCGTGTACGAGAATAATTTAAGGCACAAAAGTTAAAAATTTCCTTGGAAAAGGTAAAGGTAAAGAATGCCTATAATTTAGCTAAAAAATACAAGGTAAAAACGTAATTTCCTAAAATTTACAATAACAAATCAATACTAAGCAAAAATTTAAAATTAAAAAACTGTCTAACCGCAAAACAGTAATCGATCAGAACCTAAATAATACCTACTAATACTAAAAGGTTACAAGGGCAAATCCGTCCAAACCTAAAATAGTGTAAGTTAAGTTAAGACAATTAAAGAAGCTTAAGACAATGAGAGAATTCTTAGCTTGCTAATCCCAATGCAATTTTCTTGTTTTATTAGCTCATTTCGATGAAATTCGAAAAAACAAAACGACAGCTGATGCATATGGGTCGAACACCTGACACCTATAGCCAATGGCATTTCTTATTTGTCGGCTATGTACGGCCATCTAACGGCAATATATTACACAGGTTTTGTTGTCCAACTATTTTCAACCGGCTGTGTAATGTGTCGCCATCTAGCGGGAATATGTTACACTAATTTGTTTTTGTACACTTTTGCCCTTGTAACGTTTTAGGCTAGTCCGTTATGATCTATTTCCATTTTGTTATAGTAAAGTTTTGCGTATTTATTGTTTTTACGTAGTACTGTTATGCATATGTACTTTTTTATAATTTACCTTTTCTGTTAAGTACTTTTTGATAAATTAAGCGCACTCAAGTTAAAAGTATACTAGAGTTGCGCACTGGTGGTTCTCATCAGTACAGTGCTACCAAGTAGCAATTTTTAGTGGTGCAAGTTATTTAATGCTTTAAGTGACTTTTTTAATTCATATAATTTGACTCAATGTACAAACGAACCTACAAGAGTTTCCCGGCCAATGGCAAATCTTTTGGATCCGATTTTTATAAATAACATTTTGCTTGTTAATATACATGGCGTTTTAAATACTGTTATATGCATTATAGGTGTTCTATTTTTTATCTTCTTTGTGTGCGTTTTATTATTCGGAGTTTGATTGCGAATCTGTTATTCACTGGAAACGAGGTCACTATGCATCTGTCCGTCAACCGATGTCATCGAACTCGGAAAAGCGTTTAAAACGTACCCTTTTTATGCGGGCAAAAACAAAAAATATCAAATGATTGGGGAAAATCAATTTTATAAGCAAACACAATAGCGTGCTATTAATAGAGCCTTCATCAATTGTCAGCCTAAAGGACCCGTATACGAGAATAATTTAAGGCATAAAAGTTAAAAATTTCCTTGGAAAAGGTAAAGGTAAAGAATGCCTATAATTTAGCTAAAAAATACAAGGTAAAAACGTAATTTCCTAAAATTTACAATAACAAATCAATACTAAGCAAAAATTTAAAATTAAAAAACTGTCTAACCGCAAAACAGTAATCGATCAGAACCTAAATAATACCTACTAATACTAAAAGGTTACAAGGGCAAATCTGTCCAAACCTAAAATAGTGTAAGTTAAGTTAAGACAATTAAAGAAGCTTAAGACAATGAGAGAATTCTTAGCTTGCTAATCCCAATGCAATTTTCTTGTTTTATTAGCTCATTTCGATGAAATTCGAAAAAACAAAACGACAGCTGATGCATATGGGTCGAACACCTGACACCTATAGCCAATGGCATTTCTTATTTGTCGGCTATGTACGGCCATCTAACGGCAATATATTACACAGGTTTTGTTGTCCAACTATTTTCGACCGGCTGTGTAATGTGTCGCCATCTAGCGGGAATATGTTACACTAATTTGCTTTTGTACACTTTTGCCCTTGTAACGTTTTAGGCCAGTCCGTTATGATCTATTTCAATTTTGTTATAGTAAAGTTTTGCGTATCTATTGTTTTTACGTAGTACTGTTATGCATATGTACTTTTTTATAATTTACCTTTTCTGTTAAGTACTTTTTGATAAATTATGCGCACCCAAGTTAAAAGTAGACTGGAGTTGCGCACTGGTGGTTCTCATCAGTACAGTGCTACCAAGTAGCAATTTTTAGTGGTGCAAGTTATTTAATACCTTAAGTGACTTTTCATATAATTTGATTCAATGTATAAACGAACCTACAAGAGTTTCCCGGCCAATGGCAAATCTTTTGGATCCGATTTTTATAAATAACAGTTTGCTTGTTAATATACATGGCGTTTTAAACACTGTTCTTATTTCGATCACAGTTTAGCCTTTCGTGAAATCTCTCTTGCCACAGCATCTTCAGTTCCAAAACTATATATATATATATATATATAGATATTTTAAATATTTTAATCACCAGACCTTACTAATTGGGATTCCTTGTACTATATGAAAAATATTGACCAAAAAGTTTATTTTTTGACAAGCAATTTATTAAGCGTGTTTGACATTTGCACGCATGTTCGCACAGTGCGTCTTAGCAGGGCACTGGCTCCCTAGCTTACTCCGACGTTGGAATCATAAATGAACGACCGATAGAGAGCTTTGTTGAAATTTAAGAAAAATAAAATTTTATTAAATGCCCTCAAAAGTAGAAATTATTTTTTTTTCTTTATTATACCATAATAAAAGCAACGGGCGCAAATTAAAAATGTTAACTTTAGGTAGAATGAACAAAAATCGTCTATCTTGAATCCGCCATATTTAACTTTGAAAATATTATTGGAAATTCGTTATTTCCATCCCCGAGTTCCCCAACGCACCGAATTTCAATGAAATCGGGCGAACTTCAACTGAAACCCCCTCCACCCCCTGTCAATTTTATCACACTATATTCTTGTGTTGTCACCACAACTATATAAGCATGCTAAATTTTAAGCCGTTCGGATGTCGGGAAGTTAGTCAAAATTAACTTGCAAGATTCCACCCGAACAAACATACATAGTTACATAGATAGGTACACTTAGAAGTGATAAAGCAGCGTATTTGGATTTTGTAAATGGACAAGATGCCGGTGTACTGTGGAAATCTCTAAAAGTCGCTCGTAGTCAGGTTATGTCAAAACAAAAACCTGAATTACCAACCAAACTACAGGGCTGTGATAAAATTAACAATTATTTTTTATAAATAAACGAAGTGCAAATTATCTATATTTCTATAACATGAAGTGCTCACAACCATTACTCCTAGAATTATTTTTTATCTCTTTGAAGTAATTCTAAAGCTGATGCAGAACGGTTAGATTACTTTAACTTCTTTAACTCTAATAGATACAGTTCTAAGCGGCTTAATTTTAAATTACCTTCCTTAGCTAGAAATAAAAACAGGTCTTATGTCGGCTTAAGTCAAATGCTACGGGTGTAGTTGATGTATCTTTGATAATGGTAAAGGGACGCCCACGGTTTATCAGAATGTGCAAAATCAAACCCGTTAAATAAAAGAAAGTTCATTCATTTACTATAGGACCTGCATTAGGTCAAACCAATTTTTTACCCAAACCTTATTTCATCATACTCATTCAATAACAAATTCGAAATTTAACAGACCCGTTTTTAATCGAACCATCGTTTATCAAACTCATTCAATATCAAACTCGTAATTTGTAAAACTCATTTTTAATAAAACCCGCAATTTTTCAAACCATTATTTATCAAAACCGCATTTCGTCAAACTCGTTGTTTATCAGAAAATATTTTCTAAATTGATAGCGCATTCTCCAAAAATACTTACATGAACCGGAGGCGTACACGCAGGTGGCGACATCTATACGCAAAGTTTTGAAAACTACCTGTGAATACTTTTATAGAATGACAAAACCCTCGTGTACGCCTCCAGTTCATGTAAGTATTATTGGGGAATGCACTATCAATTTAGCAAATATTTTCTGATAAACAGCGAGTTTGACGAAATCCGGTTTTGATAAATAATCGTTTGACAAATTCCAGGTTCCATTAAAAATGGGTTTTCCAAATTACGAGAGTAGTTTTAACATGGACAAGTTCACGACGACTAAACATTGATCGCGACTGTAGTCACCGTCAGAACTATTTATGACCATCTATTTTACTAAAAATTTTTTCAGCGGTCTCGTTGTTGTTAGCGACGTTTTCTTGCCGGGTTGTGGTAGACCCGGTCGCGAATATTTTTATCTAACCAATTTTCGGAGCACTGCCCAGTGGTGTATAAATTAGTTTTTTTCGTAGTGCAAATGCAAAAATATTGGTTGTTAAATTTCTAATTTTTGTTCCAGAAGTTTTTAATGCTAAATATTTTAGGTCAAACCTAAACAATCTTTATCATTTATAAAATTATTTTTATATATCTGTATTTTACCAATATTAATAAAACAAATTTTCTTACAAAACTTTTATTGAAATTAATTTTTAATTATTATCAAACACTAGGGCCTAAATTTGTGTTTGTTACAAATTATAACGATCAATTGTCTTTAGCACCTATGATTTATGCTTTCTTCCATTCTGGCGAAACTTGCCATAACTCGAAAACCACTTAAGCTATAAAAAAATTTTTAAACTAAGCGTAAAAGAGTTTTTTTTCTGTAGAAAGAAAATACCATTCGAACAAAAAAAGGTATATTCTCCTAGCGTTTATAGTATAGGAAATAGTGGCGTTTATCATGTTTGTACAAGGCGACTTTAAAATGGCCGTCAATTTATTGTCAAAGTGAACTCGGGTGACACTTTCATTTTTTTTTTGTTTAAAATAATCGTTGTTCCCTACAGGTTGTTCTAAAAATCACAAAAAATGGTCCTTCGAGTTTTTTGGATGACATATTTCGATTGTTTTTAAGTAACATATGACAATTTTGTTATTTCCCTTTTAAAGGGGCTAAATTTAACACCTTAAACACCAAAATAAAATTTTTTTCAGAAAGGACTTACCGATTTTGAAATAAAGCCATTTAAAGTTTTAATGTTTACAGTGTTGCCACGTTATAGGTGGCAATCTTGTATTTTTGGTATGCCATACTTCTACCTATGATGAAAATTTCAAAGTGTTAGACCATTTTTTTGTGAGGTCCTATATTTTAAGGTAAAACCGGGAAAAAATAGCGAACAAAGCCGGTATTCGACTACATAGAAGGATTTGAAGAGCAGATGAAGGTGAGGGTAAAGGACAAGGGCGTAAGGAGGAGGGGGAAAGCAATAATTTAAAACACCCGAACGAAGTCGCGGGCAATAGCTAATTTACTAATTACTAATTTACACAAAAATTTTATTTTGTTATTTATTCACCCTCGCTAAATCCCTTTTTAGATTTATCAACTTCAGAGCTTAGGATATCTGCAAAGATAATTAAATCTTTCTCCGTAGAGACGCTTAATTTTCCTTCAATTTGAAGGTACATCTGCCGATACTGCAATTTGACAGATGGATGTCTTTTACATGAATCCTGTGTCACATTTTTTCATCATCATTTCATCTCCTAATTCCTAGCACCGTTCTGATGAGCACCACAATTGCGAAATCCGGATCTACGGTTACCATTACCTTTTTTGAGAGAAAGCTCGCTATTCATTGATTTTGCAAAAATGTTATCGGTGTGTACAGGGTGATCGGTTATAAGTGTTCCCTGAGATAACTTTTTTCTAATGGCCGCAAAAGAACTAAGCAGAAAGTGGGTGAAAGGGTATTTTATAGGGACCTTAAAATCGTTTATAAAAATTATTCAGTTCAAATAGTATAAAAGGTGTGCCAAAATATTTTTTTGTTATAGACACCCTATATATTTTTACACTGTTGAATTCTCCAAAAATCTATCCAACTGTTTTCGAGATTTTTCAATTTCTCTCTACGTTGTATTATTGTAATATTATTGTAATATAATGAAACCTAAGTAATTTATGACGCCCTGCTGTCAAAACGGAATTTGGAAAGCTAAACAAGTTCTAGTTTGACAGCTTTTTGATTAATGTGATTATACATATTATTATGTATGACCTAGTTTGGTTTAATTATAATACAATAATACGAATTAATTAATATTTAATTTAATTGAAATATCTCGAAAACGGTTACATGCAGATTTATACTTTATGGTATTTTTTAAAAGATAATTTTTTGAAGAATTCCATAATGTCAAAATATATACGGTGTTCCATAAGAACACCCTATATCTATTAATGATTTTGAGGTCCCTATAAAATACCCTTTCATCCAGTTTTTGTTTGGTTCTTCTGCGGCTGAGAAAAAAAGTTATCCCAGGGTAGGGTTGCCAACCCGTCCCGATTTGTCGGGACTGTCCCGATTTGGAGCAAAATGTCCTGCGTACTGACAAGACCCTTGTCAGTACGCCAAATGTCCCGATGGAAAGTGTTCAGCGAAATCGGCACTAAAAGTTTCCAATTAAAATCAGAATCCCATGTCTATTGGCCAGTGGTTAACTATAAATCCTTTCCCTTTTCTTACCCGCTTTTGAAATATTTGTCTATTGGCAATGTAGTGTTGAAAAAATCGACAGCAGTTTGATCAATCAGTTCATTACCGAGCCTACTGAGTCTGTTGATCGAAGAGTTAAAACCATAGTAAGTGCAATGATGTTGAGTTGCAAATAATTTATGATTTCCTGTTTTCCGTGATGGCACATATGAAACTTGAATATTGATAGTAACTCTACAGATTCAACAGAGTGACAAGATCATAGTACTTTCTACGATTGTCTAGATTTGTTTAGTTCAACAGACTCGTTAGCTGGTCATAATCAATTGACTCAATAGGTATGTGTAATTTATAGCATATAAAGCGCAAGAACTTTCTTTGTATTTTTTCCAAACGATCTTTATCAATCTCATAATACGGAAACCAAATAGTACAACCATATTCTAGAAGTGACCTTACGATTACAAAGTAAGCATTTCTCAATATAAAAGTGTTGTTTACGTCTTTCAATGTTCTAAACAAAAGTCCTAGCAATTTTATAGCTTTATTTGTAATAATTGTGAGCAACAAAACGGAGTTTTCTATCAAAAAAGACACCCAAGTCACGCATGATAATTGCAAGGTTTCTTTAAATTGGAGTTATTCAACTGTTAATTTTCTATAAAAATATACGGTTTTACAATTGTCAACATTCAGGGATAAGTTGTTATATTCACACTATGCTAAAAACCTATTCAGCTCTTGCTGCAGAATATGGCAATCCGGGCCTCCAAATTTCTTATAATTCTAAAGAATTTTAGATGATCAGCAAAAAGTACAAAGTTACAGTTTTGCAAAGCGGAAGATATATCATTTATAAATGCTTTAAATAACAATGCAGACAAATATCCGCCCTGGGGGACACCTGATAAAACGTTAAACTTAGCGGAGACAGCATTCGCTATTTTTATTGCCTGGCGTCTTTCAGTTAGATTAATCCGAAACCAGTTGAAAGCTGAGTCATGGATACCCATGACTAAGTTTATCAAGTATTAGGTTATGATCGACTCTGTCGAAAGCCTTGGATAAATCGGTATAGATGACATCTACCTGATACCCACTCTCCAAGGCTTCCAACAAAGGTTCTTCATATATCAAAAGATTACTAATTTTTGATTTACCTTTTGAAAACCTGTTTTGTTGGTTTATAATTATGTTCAATCAAGAAATTTTTGAAATACCTCTCTAGTTTTTAATGTTTGACTTATCTCCGCTTTTGAATATTGGAATAATATAACTTAGCTTCCAAGCTGACGGAAAATCTCCTGCATGAAAATGAGTGGTAAACCATCTGGGCCACAGGTTTTTGTGTAGTTTAACTATTTTTTCCTACGAACACAATAATGGATTTCACTCGATTTACATCCTTAGAAAACATTAAGTTTCACCCGGGTGCAGAAACTTTTTATGCACATGTGCGGAAAAGCAGTTTCATTTGATTTGTGCGAAATTAAAGACCAATTTTTACAAAAATTAGTGCAACTTTGTTACACTCGCGCCTCGATCACAAGATTCACGCTCCTGTGAAATTTGTCAATTTCCTTTCTTGTTATGTAATATACTATTACTTTGTTTTGTTTCGATTGAAATTTCTTAGCTAGCTTGTAAATTAAAATTAAAAAAACCATCAATATTTATTGTTTTATTTCTTTTCTAAGCGTTTTTGAAAATGTCCCGCTTTTGCATCAAATGTCCTGATAATTTAGAACAAATGTCCAGATAAATTAAAATCACCCTGAACCTCAAAAGTAAAACGTGATAAAAACAAAAGACATCCACTGTCTCCTACACTATAACTAATAGAAATCTATAATGGCAATCAGTTTTTCGGGTACCGAAATCGTATCACACAACGTAATACATGAGTCACTGCAGAAACTCACCTTTAAGAGAATATTAAAAAAACTAGGAACCTACATCTATTTCACTGGTTAGAAATTAAAACGAAGACGTTATCCGAGTACCTAAATATACTAAAATATTTGCAAAACCAAGACACGGCAAAATATATTATTTTACAAGCATTGTCTCGACCACCTTGAAATTTAAATACCGCTTTTATGTTTCAAGATTTTGTTATGCTTTTAAATGTTTTGTTTTACTAAATACTTAGATTAAAAAGAGACAAGACATCTGGTCCAACGAAAACTTCTTGGCAAATAATAACCAGTGTTTATTTACAAATAAAATCACAACTAAACAAAGGTGAGAAACATCGATTATTTTTCTATCCTTTTAAACGACGTTAAAACGATAAGGACAGAGAATTCTGCCTCAACCACTTTCGGTCGTGATTGGCTTGTGGGTGAGGAAAGTCGGCAGAGTGCAGACGGTCGGATGATATTTTTATTGACATAAGCTTCTTTGTGTCATTTATTTTAAAATTTCAGTATGTTTTAAACAGTTTATAAGTCGTTTTAAGATCACATTTTGTCAAAAAACGTTTATGTGTTTTTTTACAGGTAAGAGAACATTTCAGTGCATTTAAAGTGATATTTTGGAACAAATCGTCCAAGAAAACAAGGGAAGAGCAAGTGAAATCAGTGGTGGTACATGCCAGTACGTACACAGAAAATAAAAAAAAAGTTTATGAAATATACTTAAATTAGTAGATCCTCAGATTAAAATATCAAAAAACTCGGTTTTTTTTTTGATGTAGTAGTTAATTCCCATTGCGACAAATGAGATATTTTTGAACGTTTTTATAAGGTTTCTTTCGAGTTTTTTTTTATAAAGACGATAAAATAAAGCATACATTTGATGAAGTAGTTAATGCGCAAATAAGATATTTTAGAAAGTTTTTTTTTATAAAGACTGTAAAATAAAGGTAGGTAAAGTCCTTAAACCAACTTGCAAAGAACAATAAAAGTTAATTCACATGTGTTCAGGTTTGTAAGAATATTGAATTCCTACCTCTTATCAGAATATTAAGGTTGATTTATACTGCCGCCGTTGCCATCTACGCTCGCCCTTCGAATTGATATTTAAATATTTTTATCTGTCCTAGATGTCTCTATATACCCTAAGCATTATTGACTTTATTGTGTACTAAAGAAGTCAGTATAAGTAAGTTTCTGCTAATGACCAGAAAAAATAACAAATTTAACAAACACAATAACATAATTTTTACCTAGTAGGTAATATTATATTTATTTTTCTTGATGTTTCAGGTGCTATGAACTATGTTTATTTGTTTTATTGTTTGGCATAATTTTATTGTGTTGAAAATTGAAATTGCTATAAGTCATATACAAACTTTGTAATAAATTTATTTTGTATAAAATTATACTACAAACAAAGCTCAAATTGGCAGAATCATTTTTTGCATGTTTTTTCAATTATTTGGCAGATTTCATATTATAGTAAAATTATTAAATAAAATCCGTGTGTAAATTTATATTTAAGTAGGTACGCCACTGGTCTGTTTACTGTAAACAAAAGAAACATTATTCCATATAATAATATAACCAAAGTCTCCATAAGTGTCAGGTATCTTGTCTCTTTTTAATCTAAGACTAAATACGACAAGATACATCAAAACCTCTCTTAATGGATGCCTCTCTATAGTGGACACCTGACCCCTTTATAAATGGAGGATTGTGCAGGTGCAAGAATAAATCCTATAGAGGACATCTCTATATTGTGGTCGTGGACACTCCTACAAAAACGTTCCTATTGTTTTAGCCTCTCCATAATGAAAATTTTAAAATTTCTATTGCCAATGAAGCTACAAGATTTTTTTAAAAGCCGAAAGATATTTTATAACTGTCAATAAAACGAGCATTTCATTCCAGATCTTTGTGAAAAAGACCTTTTGGTTTTTCCAGTGATTGTTAAGCTAAAATTTAAGGAACTAGACAGAATTGAAATTAACTTTATAGCGGGTCGGTAATAGCATAAAGTAAGGAACTATTACTTTATGGTAATAGTAATTTACGTTACAAGGCCGTCTATTAAAGTAGAGGTCGGTCTAGATGTTTGGAATATCTAGACGAGTACTTTAATGATATTTCACGGCCGTGTATCGTACAACGTTTTATTTCATACTGTTTTATTTCATTTAAAATAAAAATAATTTTTTTTGAGAAGACAGCGACATTCAATATACCAAAAAATTATTGTCAAAATTTTGAAGTTCAATCATCTTTGGATTGGATGCTAACAGAAACAAAATAAAGTTTATTTGTTTCTGTCACGTAGAGCAGTGAAAATGGACGCAATTTTGAAAGAAAGTTCAGCCGCAACAGAAAAACTGATTCCAGCCAAATCTTCAGTAAGATATAAAAAAGAATATGAAACATTCTGCGAATGGAGAAAGACTTTTAATGTGGAAAATACCGTCAACGAAAATGTTATGTTGGCCTACTTCTTAGATATGGTAAGTGTAAAATTAGCTTTATTTAAAAAAATGTGTTGAATACCTACTTTGTAAAAATACGTCGTATTTTCGTAATTTTTAATTTCCTTCCTTTTTCAGTCACAAAAGTCCAGCAGTTCAACGCTATGGGCAAAATATTCGATGGTAAAATCTATGTTGGTAGTAAATGAGAACGTGGATATATCCAGATTTCCCAAACTGATAGCATTTTTAAAGAAAGAATCTGTAGGACTCCAACCGACCCAATTAAAAATTTTGACCAGAGAGGAAGTGGAGTCATTCATGAAAACAGCTCCAACCGAGAAATTTTTGTTAATTAAGGTAAGCTTTTTGGTTTCCATTAAATAAAACTATATTTTTTTAACTGAATTTACGCAATAGGCAATTTACACAGGGGGATTCAGTATTTATACTTTTCTGCCTTTTTCAAATTTTTATTTTTTGTATTGTTTCATGTTGTGGCACTACTAGGTATTTCCGGAGGATGTCGAAGGGAAGAGCTCTACAACCTAAATGACGATGATACTCAAGATACAGGGACACAGTTGATTGTAAGCATAAACCAAACAAAAACTTACATCAAAAGAGTGTTTGCAGTCATTGAAGAATCATTTTTAAGCTAAGTTCCGTAGTTATCGCCATCTGCGACCCACCAACATTCCCGAAAAAGCGTTTTTTGTTGGCTACAGAAAAGGAAAATGTATTAGCCAAAGAGTGGGCATCCATACAATTGGGGGAACATCTCGAAAAATTGCGGAATATTTGAATTTGTCCAATCCTGAAAGGTACACGGGACACTGATTTCGCAGAACGTCTGCCACGCTATTAGCAAACGCAGGAGCAGAGGTTAATGTGCTAAAACGTCACGGCGGCTGGAAGAGCACCTCTGTGGCTGAAAAGTATGTCGAGGAGTCTTTAGAGACAAAAACAAAAGTAGCTAGAATGATCCAGGGAGAAGAACACTTTGTTTAAGTTCTACACCAACAACACCCAAACCCCTCGCGAAAAGGTAACCCCGAAAAAGATTGCTCGGCTGCTGCTCATGTAATTTCAAATAATTCTAATTGCACAATTAATGTGAATATTTATAAGTAATTTTTAGTAGTTTATTGTATAAAATATTTGTTTTTTATCAATAATAAAGATTTGTTCAAAAATATACCATTTTGCTTATAAAAATTCAGAAATTTAGTTTGAGTCCGGTAAAGTTATTTTACCGGACTAGTGATGTAATAGGTCATTTTCCGGACTCAAATTAATTCCGTAAGAGGGAACATTACAATACAGTATGAAATAAAACTATATAATTATTGCAGATTTTTTCCAAATTGCAACTACTTTGGGTTTGGCTAAAAATTGGTACTGAGTATGCAGCTTTGATTACCGAGATATTGCCAGTACGAATTTTTAGCCCCCTTGTACTTTACCACTCTATTCTACCATTACCGTCAGGACCCAAATTGTGTAAAACCGGCAAAATATACCTGATCTATCCCATGGTAATCGTTACCAATATTCAAATTCAAATCACTGGAATATGAAAAGCCTAAGCAGATAAAATTTTGCGTTAGTAAAAATAAAGCTCTTCTTCGACTTTATAGAGAATCGATATGTAGCTAAATTTATGAATACTTTCGAAAGCTCCAAAGGTAATCTCATTTTTTCCCACTAGCAGTTATCCGTTTTAGCATAAAAAAAGAGAAATTTGGAAACATGGAGATAAAAAGAGAAGCGGTTTAAAAATATGGAGCGTGAGATTTTCTGATGGTGGATGGCGTGGAATGTTTGGGTTACATTCTGGTTTTTAAAAGGATATAAAGTCCGTAACATTTATTTTCACATACAGCAGCAGAATTTTAAGTTAAAGTTCATGACTTATGGAGTGTCATATGTGAAGATTTAAGGAATGCAAATGATCATATCCAAGGCGGCCAAACATTTCTTACAAAACTACTCTAAATATTTACTAGGTTTGCGGGCAAAAATTCCCAAAAAGTTACCATTTTGTTATTAATAGTCGGCAACAAAATTAAACTTTTTGACGATTTTTGTACCGCCAACCCAGTAAATAGTTACTAACATTTCTGTGGTGTTTAGGAGAGATAAGTTAAGTTAAGATTGGAGCTGTAAATCCGATAGAATAAACAAATAAATCTAAATTATATTTTTAAATATGTGTTTACCTATGTTTTAAGAGTATATAAACAAAATTTAAGAATATTCATTACTTCTAATTAAAATTATAAATTAAGGAAAAATGGTACGTATCATGTTTGGACCAAATACAAAACAGACACCAACAGGACCTATCGGTTTTAAGTACCTGTGTTTTTACAAGCTTTTATTTAACTATATACATATACAGGGTGTTTCAAATTCGATGATCACCATGGGGATCTCCTAAACGGTAGGAGATACGCAAAGGTTTAAATTAGGGCAAAGTTGCGCAATTTGATGCTTTGTTCAAAACTAAAAAAAAGTTAACAAATTCTGGATAGTTCCGGAAATAGGCGGAAAAAATCTAAATCATCATTTTTAGTTTTTATTTTTCTGCGCCCTTATTCTTAAAGCTGTACGAAAACGCTTAACACTTTCTACAGGCACTTTTTCAGGATCTTCCTATTGAGAGGTCCGTTTTTGAGAATTGACGTTTCAGTGTGACAGGAACACTGTCAAGTTAATTTTTTTCTTATGGACACATCGTTTTTTTCTCGTGCCATTCGGTTCATAAAGAATGACAAATAACATATTGCAAACTTATTTTAAAAAGACACCTGACGTTTTGGGTTTTTTGACCATCATCAGCACAAAGTTAATTTTTGCTTTTAACCTACTCAAGATATTTTGTTATAACCAAATAACTTTACAAACAAAATTATTATTGTTTTCCACAAACCAAAACTACACTTTTTTGCACTCGACGCGCGCTTCGCTAACAACCTTAGCATCATCAGGAGATGATAATAATATTTTTAAAATACGTTTTTTCTTTGTTTCTTAATCTTTGAATTTGCGCTGATGATGGTCAATTAACTCAAAACGTCAGGTACTTGTCATAATGACGTTGTAAAATATCTCTCATCCTTTATGAACCAAACGGTAGGAGAAAAAAAGCATGTGTCCATAAGAAAAAATGCACTTGACAGTGCTCCTCTCACTCTAAAATGTCATAGTAATATCGACATGACATCGTACTTAAAAACCCCTCCTTTATGGTATGCATTGGGGGGGGGGCTGTATAATAGGTAAAATTGTTAGTAATATCGACGCGACTTTACAATAAAAATGCGCATCCGCAATTTAAGTTTATTCTTGCCATGGTTTAATTTAAAAACCCTTTAGTGGCGTGGAGAAGAGCTCAGGCTTTTCCTGAAATAGCCCAAAAAAGGACGATGAATCTGATAATTTTTTCACCTTTCCCGACCTGCATTACAAACCGCCTTTTTTTCCTTACTCGCCACAAATCCCCTTCACCCTGATTTACCAGAAATTGTTTAGGGCAACCTTATTTTGCTAAAAAAAGTTATGAACTGATAAAAAAAGTATGTATTTCCAGGAAATCTATGTAATAAATAAAATATCCACTTAAGTTTGTCAAATTAATGATGGCTAATAATTTTCCAATCGTCCTTACATAAAAGCGCTTTAAGAGGCTCGTATAAACAAAGTAATTAACTATTCACAGTATCCCTGTTTTAAGACATGGATATAACTCGCATGCCACGTGTAAATTAAAATCTGTTTATATTTAGGCTTTAGTAAAACCATTGGATTATGCCAAAACATTGTTTTACGCTTCTACTCTGATTCATAGGGATTGAGCCCGACCCAAAACGTGCGTATAGGCAATTTATGATCATGTACGTAAGGCAATATCCGAAATTTGCGTATGGCGTATTAGTTCGCGGTGAATTCACCTGTGGCATCAAACATGTTTTGTGTTCATTGACCTCGTTTCTAAAATAACACTGGAGTACAGCAGCGAAAATTGCAATGTCTTACTTATTTTATTATACTAATTACTTATCTGCCCTTACTGTATGGCAAAATTCGACCATAAAGTGGGTAATAGCTGGCTTTATTATATCAATTATTCTTTATAAGGTGTTTTAATAATTTTTTTTAGTCTTTGGTCTGCGAGAGTGCATTTTGTGTCTCCTACTAGTGTCCTGTTATTCTGCTTTTTAGTTAGATTATCTATGGTATGCTCGATGGTAACAGAATAGTAGCGAAAGGGCGGGGCGCATTCTGCCCGCCAGTATTTTAGAACCGTCGTCGTTGCTTAAAGCGGTTCTAAAATTAAAATAAAATATTAACAAGATACCTTTGATTTTACTAAAAAAAAGACTATCTATAATTTTGCAAAACTTTAGGGGTTATGTTTACAACCAAAGGGCCGAACCAACCTCCCAGGCTGGTTCTGAAATTTCATAACCGGGTTGCAACTGTGACTTCATTGTTTTAAAACGAAAGGACCGGTTGCGGTTCTGGTTCAACCAGAACCAGGACCAATTGTAAAACGAAAATCCTTTTAGCTTCGTCTGCCATATAAATACGAGCGGCCGTAGCCACGCGAGTTGAGTTCAACCAGTTAATTAGGAATAATAGAGTTTTAAGGATATGTCAAGAGTTTGCGTAAGTAAGCCAAATCATTTTCAATACATATATTTGGTGAGGTGTTTGCGAAACAAAAACATTTACAAAATCAATGAATAGCGAGCTTTCCCTCAAAAAACGTAATGGTAACCGTAGATCCGGATTTAGCACTTGTGGTGCTCATAAGTACGGTGCTAGGAATTAGGAGATGAAATGTTGATGAAAAAATGTGAGACAGGATTCATGTAAAAAGCAACCATCTGTCGCGAGAGAAATGCTTAATTTTCCTTTAATTTGAAGGTACATCTTCCGATTCTGCAATTTGACATGAATCCTGTGTCCCATTCACATACTGATGAGTACAACAAATGCGAAATCCGGATCTACGGTTACCATTACCTTTTTTGAGGGAGAGCTCGCTATTCATTGATTTTGTTCTTTATTCACCCTCGCTAACTCCCTTTTTTGATCAATCAGATCCAAATCTTAGGATATATGTAAAGAAAATTATATCTGTCTCCGTAGAGACGCTTAATTTTTCTTCAATTTGAAGGTACATCTGCCGATTCTGCAATTTGACAGATAGTTATCTTTTACATGAATCCTGTGTAACATTTTTTCATCATCATTTCATCTCCTAATTCCTAGCACCGTACTGATGAGCACCACAAATGCGAAATCCGGATCTACGGTTACCATTACCTTTTTTAAGGTAAAGCTCGCTATTCATTGATTTTGTTATTTATTCACCCTTGCTAAAGCTATTTTTTTATTATTTTTTTTAATAAAAAAAAAGACTTAAAATTAACTCTGTGTTTCGGACTTCCATTTTCTATATTTATACATGACGTTTCGATCAATCACAAGTTCTAGAAATTCTCCAACAAGCAATCTGTCTAAACTACTTTTGAAAATAATTCAACCACTTGCAGGCAAGACCGCTTCATTTGTAGAAAATTTCAACCATTTTGTTAATATTCTTAAATATTCTGTTTTAGGACCGGAGGATTCATTTGTCAATTTTGATGTCCAAAGTTTATAAACCAATGTTCCGATAAAGGAATCACTAGATATTATTAGACAGAGACTGGTTGATGACGAATCCCTTTATGAACGTACCAACTTGCCGCTGGAGGAAGTAATAGAATTGTTGGAGTGCTGTCTTATAGGTTTTATGCTTAAGATGACGGTCTACCAATGGATTCATCGCTTTTGCTAGTGGTGGCCCATATTTACATGGAGTGGTTCGAATCACACTTGGTTGGTACCGCAACATATAAACCAGAGCTCTGGCTGAGGAATGTTGATGATACTTTTATTGTCTGGACCGGGAATAACCAACACCAACATCAACCATTAAATTCACAATGGAGTTGGAGCAAAATTTTCAAATTCCTTTTCTTGATCTACTTATCAAACGAGTAAAAAGCCACATCAGAACAACAGTCTATCGTAAACCCACTCACACAGGACAATATTTAAATCAAGTTTCAAATAATTCTGCTACAACCAAACGAGGCATAATAAGAACTTTGTATAACAGAGCCGTTCAAATTTTTAACAATTTTCATGACTTGTAAATCGAAATAAGAAACATCAAGAAGGATCTTCAGCAGAATGGTTACAGCCTTAAACTTATAACAGACACTATTTCTAAATTTTAGCAAACAGGAGAGAGATTACAGGACCAACATCAGGCAAATATATTCCTTACAATTCTATACAGCTTTTAAATCTAATAACACAATTCGAAACTTCCTTAGTAAAACAAAAGTGGAGAACAAACAAAATAAAGAATGCATTTACCAAGTTCCTTGTGACTGTGGTGAATCAAGAAACAATAGGCGAAACTAAAAGACTACTATCTGTTAGAATTGAAGAACATCAGACGAATACCCAAAGAGCTGAAACAAAGAAATCAGAAATCGCCGTACATGCATAGTCAAAACAACACCGAATGAAGTAAAGGACAGAAGCAAAGGTTTTGCACAGAAGTCATATTGGAAGAAACAAATATTCCTTGAAGCTGCCTTTATTGGGCAGAATCAGGGTATTTTCAGCAAACCAAGTGTTGAAATTCCAAATATTTGGAAACCCTCCTTGGGCAGAGCCAACTTTTTAAACTTCACGGTTGAGTGATTTCCCATAGTATATACCTACGTAGCCTTAGGAATAGATTGTAGTTTGCACCTGAAGATGATCAGAGATTGTTCTCATCGAAATGTCCTGTATAAATTAAAATGTAGACGATGGAAGTCCGAAAAACAGAGTTAATTTCAAGCACATCATTGGCTCAAACAATACAAGGCTACCGTTGGGGGCTCCCCATAGTTGCGTTCAACATTCTTGGCTGGTTTAGTGTTACTGACTGTTACTTTTGCTTAACTCCTCCCATTAAAAGAGGCTTTTCGGAGAAGAAAAGGTCAGTGATGCAGCATCCAAATTTGCATTCCGCTATATGCCCGGTGCCTCGTAGTGACGAGTTATACTCAGGAGTATACCCTTGATTCGGATGATGATTCCACGGATTCAAACAGTAGTGTATGTACCAGAAAGGGTCGCTGGTCCTTCTCTCTTCAAGACTTTGATTTTATCTGTGAAAGTTTCAGTAAAAAGCCTCACAAAATAAGCCAAAGTGCCCCTATAAAGGATTTGGAATTGCCCAGGAAAAAAGCCCAAGCACCGGCCTCTCGATTGCAACAAGCACCGTTTTTTAAGATGTATAACCCTATACATTGAAGTTTTTCTAGGGGAAGCACTGCTTCCTTGGATTGCACGCCGCTGCACTAATGATGCTAGAGTTTAAGTAGAAAGGTCAGCGTTTATGAAACGAGTTCAAGATGCAGACGAAACAAAGGTCATTTTTTGGCGTGAGTGAAACCAATTTGAAATCACGCAAGAAATGTCATTTTGGCGTTGAACTGGTGACGCTCCTCGGACTGTTTCAAAAGCGCTTCAATCACGATTTCAATATGGCGGGAGCGATACCTCCGACATGGAGGCCAGCCAACACCTTCCGTTTTAGTAACCTTACACGTATGCCGCCGCCATTTTTGACACTGTTCATAGTTATTATATTAGTTAATTGTCGAAATGGCCGCCACATACGTTCAAAGCTCACTAAAACGCGAGTAGATGGAAGACCTATTAAATATCGGAGGCATCGGCGGGAGTTGTCATTTGTTAAAATACGCGAGAAGTGTCGGGTTATGGAGTACCGGCTATATTTATTAATTAACAAGGAACACACAAAAGACTATTAACAAGGAACACACAAAAGACCAAAGCAAAAGGAGAAACAAACGATGTTTCGCTCGGGGTGACCAGCGTGGGCTCGTCAGTGGATTCACTAGTCACCCTCAATTCAGACATCATTTAACACCATCGCACACTCTGACTTCCAACTCTGGATCACTCACAAATAGGCATCGTTCCATATGGTACTTATTATAAGTCACCTGATACGGGTTCATCCTGGCGTGTTAATCTTTCCAATAGGAATATGCTCCTAAGACAATTAAGCTTGATTGATGTAACTGATTTGGAAGTTTTAACTTCTTGTTTTAATTGTCTTAGGAGCATATTCATATTGGAAAGGACCCAAGACGAACCCGTATCAGGTGACTATATAATAAGTACCATGCGGGACGATGCCTATTTGTGAGTTATTCAGAGTTGGAAGTCAGAGTGTGCGATGGTGTTAAATGATGTTTGGATTGAGGGTGACTAGTGAATCCACTGACGAGCCCACGCTGGTCACCCCGGGTGGAACATCGTTTGTTTCTCCTTTCGCTTTGGTCTTTTGTGTGTTCCTTGTGGGACACTCATCCAAATTTGAATTTTCGTTCTTTCCTCCCAAGATCTTTTGATCTTCTCTTTTTTTAGATTCTTTTCGGTTGATGTAACTGATTTGGAAGTTTATCTTCTTGGACTGATGTTTTGTTCTCTCTTTTTATAATTTCCCTAGACAGTTTTTGAAAGATTGATTTTTTTTTGTTAGTAAAATGTGTCAAGCTGACAAAAAAAATAGTGAGGTAGAGATTAAAAATGTTACTAACAGGTAAAATATAAAATATCTTATTGATCTGTATTTTTGTTAGGTGTACAATTTTTCCTAAAATAAAACAAAAAAAATGTGTGTTAATCATACTTACCTCGCAAATTCGACTATTTTTATTAATTTTCCATTGGATAATGGGACAACATAAAGTCGTAGCCGCAAGTATTTTTACAGTTTCTTATACCGCAATATTCCATTTTTAAAACGCACGTAAGTAATCAAATTTAAAATTTCGTGTACGTTTAATGGTAAATCCATCATCAATTTAAGGCTTAAAATATTTTAGCATAATTTAATCGTTAACGTTTCTGATTAAGAAATTTTTATCATGTTTTTCACATTCTTATGCCATGATTTTGCTCACATTTAAAATCTTTCTATCCAAACTTTCGATGTCTAGAATAAAACACTCAAATTTTACAAGTTTTCACTGCTTTTCAGGCGTCCAAAAAAAGTACTGCCAAAACACATTTTTTCTCTGTTAAAATAAAAAATATTTAGAGAGAGAGGGCAGAATTTTAGAGGTAGATGGAGAGATAATTTAGTGAAGTGCAAAAATATTTAAGGTTGTTCAAGAGAGACAGCAGGCTATAAAAAAGTATTTTAGGCAATTGTTTTTGTTATGTCCTCTGTTTGTCATCTTGAGTGGTGTAAAGCAATATGATTTTTATTTTTCTATTTTTAAAAAAAAATCAGCAAAGTTCTTTACAGTCGTTAAATTTACCAAAACAGGTGTAGGACACTTCTTTTGGCATATCTAAAAATCATTTAACAGGTATTTAACTAAATTATTTTAAGGGTCATCATGGCTTTACCATAATCAAAAGTGCGACAGAGACAAAATTATTAATTGTCAGTGTTTGCCAACCATCACTGCCAACACACAAAAAAATTGTCAACATTTCCCTAACAACTACCAAATCGAGTTGCTCACCTCTGGCAAAACAATTACTCAGGGTTCCCACCAAATTCTGATTTTCAAATTTCCTGACTTTTCCATTTTTAAAAAATTATTATTATTTTTTGGATATAAATTGCTTGTCTACATGAATACCAAGTAAATGTAGACTTTTACCATGAAAATTTTTGAAAGCTCAAATTTAGCAGGTATTTATATTATCGTGATAAAAAGGTAAAAAGTAGATAAACAAGATGAGAAAATTTGTTCGAAACTTTATTTGGAGTCAAAAATCACCGGAACCGAATTCGTTAAATCCTAAAAAAAAATCACGTACTTAAAAATAAAAGACTAATTACCCTAGTTCTACCAACGTTTTTTTGGTTCATCTAGCAAGTTATAAAACTAAATTGCACGAAGTGTTAATATATATACACATGTGCATATAAATACAAAAAAGAAGACCAGCATAAGCTGGATTACGGAAAAAACTGACGATAGAACAAATACTGGAAATATACCAGAAACCAATTACTGAAGAAATAAAAGAACCGCAATGGGGCTACAATGTAAACGAGTTCTGGAAGAACATCCAAGAAACAGTAACTAGGGGGACTAGTCAAGTGCTCAACAAAAAGAGAAAACTAAGAAAAGAGTAGTTTAATGACGTCTGTAGTAGAGCGACGGAAAGACGAAATATGACCAGGAAAAAAATGCTTCCACATTCAACAGCATCTAATAAGAATACTTTCAGGGAATAACAGCAGAACCGGAAACTTCCTCTCAGCAAATATGGGACAACTGATATAACCAACGAAAGAGAGATCCTAACCACATGGAAGAACTATTTTTCCGAACTACTCAACGAAGAGATAAATACCAGTACTACACCCATAAGCATATAGGCCAGATTTTCACCGGGCATTCAACAGGCATTTGACAGATTATGTAGAGCAAAGTTATGGGAAGCAATGAAGGATCTGGCCTTTTAGAAGCTGATATCCCTGGTAAAAACGTGTACGGAGGATACAAAGTACAAGATAAGGGTGGAACAGAGCTACTCTGATTTCTTTAGTATCAACAATGGGCTTAAGCTTCAACATAGTATTAGAATATGCAATTAGCATTGAGACACCAACGCCTATATTCCACCAGGAAGTACCCAACTTACTTCGCAGATGATGTGGACGCAGACTCCTTGCACCGCAATATTTCTGCATCCATAACTGATTGCTTAATAAAAAAGATTACAAAAAATGAGGAGAGGAGTGACAGTGGAAGCAGTTGCTGTGGAGGTTCCTTCCCTTCCAGTAGTTGGTGTAGATGTAGGTCCATTGTCATTTTGTGCCAAGACTGATAGTGTATCAGTTTCTTGATTAACCTTGAATTTTTTCAGCCTCCACGTTCTTTACATGACCACTGCTCTTAAAATGGCTTAAGATGGCTTGACGCACCATATTACTCAATTCAATATTTTTTAAACACAGCTTACAATATGCTTGATATTTATTGGTTTTTACAGCCTGTAGACACTGCCACTCTGGTGGAATTATGGAAGGACTTATCCAGTCTAAATTCGAAACTGTTTTTTTCGACATTTTGGATCTTGCTCTTAAAAAAATTGAAAATTCTCGAAATCTCGCATCGCAGTTGCACCACACATCATTTAAAGGTTAGGAATATTACATGACAAATATTTTTGGATTAGAAAGAATACGCTAGACTACACTTGAAAGTTGTAACAGAAGATAGCGCGATGTGTGCTTAGAACAAGGAGAAATAATACCAGGTGATATTTATTATTTCGAAACGAAAACCAAATATGTTCAATAATCACAATCTGCCACTTTGGGTAATGATGCGGTTCTTGTCCTACACGTTTTAAAAAGATTTCCTTTCTCTTTTCTCTTGCTCTTGCATTTTAGGTGGACTGGAACTGAGTGAGCGCCAAACAGATGTTGAGCTTATATACGAAGGGAGCAGAGAAGAACTCACATAATATTTTTTACAAAGTTGGTTAAAAAAATAGGTTAAGAAAGAGAAATTCCAGGTTTTGTATGACAATTCCCTGACTTTTGAGAATTTTTTGGGCATTCCTTGACTTTTCCAGGTAGCTCTCAAAATTCCATGACTTTTTCAGATTTTCCAGGTCAGTGGGAACCCTGTTGCTGTCAAAAATTGTATACAGGGCCTTTAGAGGTTAGGTATTCTAAAACTGTCACTGACAAGTGTATTTTGGTAATAGCAAGAACCAATGACGTTGTTGATTGAACCGGTAACGTCACATTTCGAAATCTCTCAAGCACCGTTTTCTACGCCAAAAAACGAATAAATTGTGCTAGAGCAAATTCCGCCATTCTCCTGCGTTTTTAGTACCAATTTCAAAATTCTGTGTCTCGAGACCTTTTCGTTAGGGCTTTATGACAAAACTTGCTTTTCAACCATTTTGCACAAGCCGACAACATGAATTTTCAATGTCTTGTCAACCTTTGTCTTGCCAGATTGTACCAATTTATTAACCACTGACCTTTCCCCTTTTAAGGGTTGATAACTAGTAAACATTATATTACAGGGTGTAAACAATAACATATAACATTTAAAGTGGAAAAATTTAGGTGCTTATATCTACCAGAATTTGAGAAATATTCATATTTCCTCTAAATCCTCTAAATTTATAAAAATTAATAAAAAAAAGTAATAATGATTTCCTTTGAAAAAATACTTTGCAACAAGGCAATTCGCTGCGTACTCGTTGTGAAGGTTGTCAGACGCGCGAGTCTACCTGACGCCATTATTTTTGCAGTTTGGTGTGAAATTAAACTGAATTAAAAATGTCCTGCAATCAGGACTACGCTGACATGCTTTTAGTATACGGTGAAGCTTGCAGAAACCCAAATTTATATCGCGCTAGATTTCTCCAGCGGCTTACAAGAAGTACTTTTTGCTCGTTTTTTGTGTGTGTTTTCAAAATAAAAAAGAGTTTTTACAAATTAAAAGCAGTTTAAAAATTGTGTGACAGGTGTATTTAATTTAAAAAAGAGGAAGTCTGCCCTACAAGTCTACAAACAAATGCTTAAAAGAAGTGTTTTTTTGAGTGTTTGTCAAGAAAAAAATAATAAAAAAAGAGTTTTTACAAATTACAAATAGCTTTGAAAATTGTATGACAGTTGTTGTACTTTTTTTTTGTAATAAAAGTGGACCAAGGAAAACTTTATCTCGATACCGAAAACGAGGCGCTAAAACTAATTTTCGGTAAGTACACATTTATTGTTCTGCTTTTTAATATTTTTAAATAATTAATAATTTTTGTAAGATGTGAAAAAAAAACCAATCAAGGTGGTATACTCTGTATTGATATTTACGTTGCAGCCCGCCGCGCCGTGCCACTCTATCATGAGATCTCCTCTTGGAGCATTGAATTCATTTTTAATTTTTTCGCACCTAAAAGCGCATTGTTGCCAAACTGTGTGTAAAGCGCCTGGATTTATTTGCTCTAGGCTCTATATATACTTGAGACTCTTGAGATAAGTCACGGCACTTGTATAAGGCAGAAAGAAAGTTAAAGTGATTTACAACCAGACTAGTGCACTTGCTGTAAATCGGAAAGAAGGCTCGTAACCAGACAGGGCACCTGCTACGAGTTTAAAGAAGAGCCTCTTGCAACCAGACGGAGCACTTGCGACAAGAAGACTAAAGTATTATTGCCAGAACGCAGTCTCACGCTCTGCTAGCTAAGCTAGGCCAAAAGAACTTGGGCACAATTACGATGTAAGAGAAACGACAGTCAGTTTGAATCTGATTTATTATTATTATTATTATTATTATTTTATATACAGGGTTACTAAGATTTTCCTTAGGGATAGGATTTCAATAAATCAAACAGAAATGGTATAGAAAGTTCTGCGCGCACAAAAGAAACAAGTATATTGAGCAATGGTGCCAGTTTGTTATTATCTCCGGACTGCTTTCATGAGAAAAAATTGTCGCCACTCTTTCATTGTGAGCATAAATCATAGTTGCAATAATAACCGTTGACAAGATGTCTGCAAATTCCGCTAGATGGCGGCCACACCATGAGATGATCGAGGAAAAACTAATTAAAAATTAGATGTTTTCAGGTCCAAACCACAGCTTTTTCTTGCTTAAAGGAGGCGGCAGGGTCCATTATTTACGATACTGAGCGATAAACTCGTGAGGTTGTTAACATTATAAAGAAATATCTTCGCTTTTAATTAAATTTCTTTTCATTCTGTTCTACTAGTGACATCTATCCGGAATCGGCCAAACCATGCAGCTAGCACTAGCAGCCAAAGAAATCAATAAATGGCGCTGTTTTTCTTGCAGAGCTTTTTGCTTGCGATATTATTGATTTTAAATAAAGCTGGCCCTACACTACATTTAATATTTTCGAGGTGTTTTATGACATGATCTCGAATTCTTCAAAACTAGCGGGAGGGTAAAAGCGAAAAATAAGGGCCTGCCAATATTTGTAACACGCAAAAAGGGGTGAAAAGATTTATTTTGCTCTGTTTCTTTACAAAAAACGTTTTTTTTACGAAAAACTTGAGCTCTGCCACTTTTTTTATTTTTTTCTGCAACTTTCTCGAAATTTTCGTCATACCGTAGAAAAAAATTATTTCCCCCATGGTCATACTCTACTTTTATTCGAAAAAATTTAGAAACAAAGACGGGATCAGTTTTCCTAAAACGGGAATCTTGGTTTCGAGTGAGAAGATAAAGGGCGCCGCAGGCAAAAATTTTTCAATTAAATTAGCCGAACGCAAAAATGTTAGAAAAACAAAGCACGAAATAAAAATGGCGCCGCTTACAATTTTTTTTCAAAAATTACGTTATTTCGGGAACGCAAAGAAATAGGTCTAAAGAGTATAATTTTTAAGAAAAAAATATCAATTTTCTCGCCCTCCTCCACTGGGAATACAGGGGCCGTGCACAAATTACGTAATGGTCATAGGGTGGAGGGGGGTTATAAAACGTTACGTAGGGGGAGGGGGGTTTTCGACGGCGTTTGCATTTGTGTGAAACTAAGAAAATTTGGAATGAAAATAAGTGAAAAGTTTTTTTTTTTGGGGTCAGTCGATTTCTCCGGCCGTGTATGAACGCTTTAGGTTAGGCATTTGCATGTATCTCAGTCCCCAGCCTGTAAACAGTGCGTAAGGACAATGGTTACAAAATGAAAAGACGAAAAATATTTTTTTTACGATATCTTTCATCAGTTTGGTATTAAAGTCGAGCAAAAACAATTTTTATTCCAGTCCTAAAGGTATGAAAATGGAAAACATTAGAAAACAACAACCTGGAATGGATTTACTACGTGTAAGATGTAGTGAAAACATCACCTCATGCCCATCCTTTTCTGCCTAATGTCTGCGTCTTATACACGGCTGCTTGGCCCCCTAAGGATTTGCTTAGGAACCCTGTATACAATAAAATGCTCACATTGCTAAAATCAATTGTAGTCATTCTAATGCAATAAGTAGGTTTCAATAAAATTAAAGTAATATTATAAGTTCATAAATATATTTTCCTATAAAATAAAAGGTAAAAATGTTTCCTGTTTGGACATTCTGCCGCCTCTCAGTTAGTCGACAGAGACTGGAGTTCAAATTGTTCAGGTTCGCTGGTCAATTTCCTTTTCCTTTGATGTCTTAGCAATTTAATGCCTATTCAGAGTACCAGAACTACAACAATTGTTACAGTGGTTGTTGTTACTCCAACTATACTAGAGTGATGTAGTATTTTTTCCCATATGTGATCTTGAAGCACGATCTGAATGGACTTCTCTTTTTTCATTAATGAATCCAAACCATCTGAAAGTCCAATTACTGACTCAGATGCTGACTGGAACTGTGGATGTTGACTGTATTTTATAGGTTCTTCGTCTCTGTTAGATGCGACAGCTTTAGAGTAACTGGCCAGACTGCTGTGTTCTGTTTGGTTTTAATAATGCAGTCGGGAGACATGCTGAGAATACCTGTTGCATTAATGGCAACACTGTGTTTAGCTAGCTAAGCACTTGATTTTTAGCCAACGTTTTTTTATTTATAGTTCAATTTTTTGGTAAGCGGACTGACGTAAATTTTGCCTCTGAAAACGTATTTCTTTGTTGTCAACAGTTTTCATGTCAAATAATTTATAGTTGTCAATTTGAAGTAACAATCAACGACATCTCATTATCTAAAAAAATGGATCAAATAGAGATCCAAAAAAATGTCGTCGGTCCGCTCATTAAAAAATTTCACTATACACTAAAATTAAGTTATTTGGGTCAAAAAAGAACTAAATACAAAGTTTTGTCATGGTGTCTGTCTGTAACAAGATTATTTAAAAACCGCTAAACCGACTATTATCAGATTTGGCTCAAAAATTATTTTTTACCAGAAGCAGAGCTGATTAGTTTTTTGATAGGGGTGAGGGGTTGGCAAGAGGGCAGAAGGGAAAATTAAACTTTAAAAAATATTGTATATCACGATCCGTAGCAGCTAGCGACAAGCGGTTTTCGCATATTCAACCAAAAAAAACTTTTTGATTTTTTTTTTACTTTTTAAAAATTTTATGCCTACTGGCGCAATTTTTCGGTTTATTTTATTTTAAAAGCATAACAAATTATAATATAAAAATGTCTGGAAGAATAAATACATTTTTTTAGAGAAACAGAGTAGAAACGTTTTTTAAATGTTGGACAGGGGTAATTCTTATCTGTTTGGTGTTTTTTATCAGCTAAATGCGGGGGCCAAAATTCAAGACTGATAAGGGTTAAAATTAAGTGAACACTATAAAAAGCAGAGGAAAAATATCGTATAGAAACCTTGTTGAAAACGGGTTCTGTGAGATAGAATGACGCCCGTTAAAATTGAATTATTGATGATTTTCTCGATTTACCATAAAATACGAATCCATTATTCTACACTAATGAAATATACAGTGAGTTCTAGACATCGTATACACTGCTGAAATTTTCCCCTCAAATCTTATCCAATGAGAAGGCCAATATTTTTTTCTATAATATTTTATAATCTTCTAGAAGCAGAGAAGATTAAATACGAAATATATAATATTATGTTAGCTTGGTTTGTGGAAAACAATCATAATTTTGTTATAATTTATAAGATTGGATAAGACTAGTTACTTTTATGAAAATCACGAATGTTTTATAACACAGAAGTCTAGGACATTTTATCAGTTTGCATAAGGGTGTGGGCTTGGAGAAGATTTTATGAACGCACAAATACCCATTTTTGAAGGAGATTTAATGGATATGGGATATTGAGGATGTTTGAGGAGATTCTATCAGCATCGTAATTATAGAAGATCCTGTTAGGAATGATTTTAGAGAAGTTTTTATGGGTTCTTGTGGAATCGGTTTATAGAATATTTGATTGATTTGATTTTGGAAAGTTTTTAATGGGTTCTTGTGGGATAAATTTCTAGGATATTTTCTATGGGTTCTTGTGGGATCGTTTTCTAGGATATTTGATAGGATTCTATCAGTATCGCGATTCGAACAGTTCGTATAAGCAATGATTTTAGAAAAATTTCTATGGGTTCTTGTGGGGTCGGATTCTAGGATATTTGATCATTATCGTGATTTTAGAAGATCCTATGAGTAATGCTTTTGGAGAAGTTTTTATGGGTTCTTACGGGATCGGTTTTTAGAATATTTGATGAGATTCTATTAGTATCTCAATTTTAGGAGCTCCCTTAAGCAACGATTTAGGACAAGTTTTCATGGGTTCTTGTGGAATCGATTTTTAAGATATTTAATAATATTATATCAGTATCGTGTTTTTAGAAGATCCTAATGACTAATGATTTTGGAGAAGTTTCTATAGGTTCTCATGGGATCGGTTTCTAGGATATTAGATAAGATTCTATGATTTTAGAAGATTATGTGAAGAATGATTTTGGAGAAGTTTTTATGGGTTCTTGCGGGATCAGTTTCTAGGATATTTGATGAAATTCTATCAATATCGTCTCATCTCATCTCATCTCTCTAAAATCATAGACCCATAGACCTGATAAAATATCCTAGGATCTCATCGAAATCTGTTCCCAAAACAACCCAAAACCCGATAAAATATACTTATTCATAGGATCTTCTAAAATTATCATAACGATAAAAGCTCCTCAAATTTTCTAGAAACCAATCCCATAAGAACTCATATAATCAAATCCTCCAAAATCATAGACCTGATAAAATCTTCTAGGATCTCATCGAAATATGTTCCAAAACCGACCCAAAACTCGATAAAATCTCCTCACCTATAGGATCTTCTAAAATCGCCATAACGATAAAACCTCCAAATCTTCTAGAAACCAATCCCATAACAATTAACTTATATAATCTTCCCCAAAATCATAGACTCATAGACCTAATAAAATATCCTAGGATCTCATCGAAATCTGTTCCAAAACCGACCCAAAATCCGATAAAATCTCCTCCTCCATAGGATCTTCTAAAATAAATAACCATAACGATCAAAGCTCCTCAAATCTTCGAGAAACCAATCCCTTAAGGACACCCATATAAACTTCTCTAAAATCATAGATCCATAGATCTGATAAAATCTTCTAAGATCTCATCGAAATCTGTTCCAAAACCGATATTGCATAAACGGATAAAACTATAACTTTTTTTTTAAGAGTAGAGATTATTTTTTTTCTATCAGTTAGCTTAGAAATATTTATTTAAAAAAACTTTTAAAGAACAAACTTTTATTAAATGCACTAAAAAGTAGAAAATAATTTTTTATCTCTTATACTATAATAAAAGCGATGGGAGCAAATTAAAAATTTTAACTTTACGGTGACAAAAAGAGAACTACAAAAGAAGAACTAAATTCTTCTTCCATTCGAATGATACACATAATTCTTTCATCATGCTTTAAAATTTTAAATTTGCGCCTATCGCTTTTATTATGGTATAAGAGAGATAAAAATTATTTTGTACAAAATGAAGGGAAAATTTAGAACCCTAACAAATTTCCAGAAAAGATTTGTGGCGTAGGGGGCAAAGGGTGAGGGTAAATTTGTTAGGTCGCTAAATTTTCCCTTCATTTTGTAAATATACTTGGCTGAAATTATTAGTTGGAATACGACATCTGACACCTTCAATAACACGCTATATATCGTGTATCGTTGGTTGATAGATAAATAGAAATTTCGTACTACAATAATCGTGAATGTCACCCTTTGCCCTCTAGGTCATAAATATTTTATGTAGATTATTTAGACATTATTTTTAAAAGTTTTTTTTAATAAATATTTATTTTTTAATTTTTAGATTTGTATCCTAAATCGTCCATTTTCAATGCGCCATATTGAAATTTTCAAATCTGGTCAAAAATTCATATCCCCTTCCCGAAAACCCCTGTATGCAAATTTTGATTGAAATCGGACAAACTATATCTTTTTCCCCCTTCACTTCCCTCGTTAGAGAGAAGTTGTACATCTAATAATACCATATTATTGTGTTGTCGCCGGAACTATACACGCATACCAAATTTGAACACACACCCTTAATTTTTGGGTTTGTAACCTTAATCGTCAATTTTGAATCCGCCATATTGAAATTTTCAAATCTGATAAAAAGATTCATAATCCCCCTCCTTGGTGCACAATAAGTCAGAAATGGCTGCAGTGCAGTGACTTGCCACCAGGCAGATTGGAGTCACAATCGAGGGGTTTTAGTCGGTAGGAATCCGATCCTTGAAAAAAAATCCCCCTCCTTAAAAACCCCTGTATACCAATTTTGATTGAAATCGAAAAAACTAAATCTTTTTCCTCCTCCACTTCCCTCGTTAGAGGGAGGTGGGTACCTGAGAAAACCATATTACTCTATTTTCACCGGAACTATAAACGCGTACCAAAGTTGAACACAATTAGATGCAAAACAGCCCCCGTGTACCAATTTTGTTTAAAATCTTAGGTGCTTTCCCGTAGGTGCCTAATAATCATGGTCCACTTTTCGACCGATGATGACACAAAGATAGCATCTGATTTTTGCCCACCATTTAAAAATTGCATGAAAGCTTGACAAATTAAATTAACTTTGCGGATTTTTCTTTTTTTTTGTTTAACTGGTTGATGCAAGACCTATTTTTTGATTGTATCTTTTATTATAACTTTTTGTGTATGAGTAAATATAATTTATTTTTGGCCTGCATGCGTTGACCTTTCACCAAATAAAAATCAAGATCATCAGTTGGTAATCGAATCCGTCAAGAAACTCATCGTATGAGTTGGAGTTAGTTCGTGTTCGTATTTCAGAAGTTAGGTTATGCAGTTGTTATTTTTCCTGTTTTGGAAGCTATTTTATTTTCTACTTGGCAAGACTTGTTGTGCATACTATATGCAATAAATCTAATTCCAAATTTAAAACTAATAGGTGCCTTGTTTCATTGCTTTTTTCAATATTTAATGACGAACCTTTTCACTAACGCCTAAATGCAGCTATCTATGACGAAAATAATGTAAGTAATATCACAGGGTATTTAATTAGGGCCAGAAGAAAAGAATTGATGAACAATTACAATTTTTATTACCAAAATTTATGGGAAAATAATATAACCCCAAATGTCGCCCATCAAAAAAATCAATAAAGAAAGCAGGCTGATATTTTTGTGTCGTCATCAGGTGGGCGGAGCAAAAAAATTACTAGACCGTGTTTATTCTAGAGACCGTGCCTAATAATGTCATACTATTGTATTGTCACTGGAACTATAAATGCATGCCAAATTTGATGTGTATAAGTTAGTTAAAATTGGTTAGCAAAAGATGACCAAAAATCGTCCATCTTGAATCCGCCATATCGAATTTTCAAAATCTGATTAGAAATTCGTTATCTCCATCCTCAAGTGCCCAAACACACCAAATTTCAACGAAATCGGGCGTACTTCAACTGTACCTCCCTCCATCCTCTTCGGGTAGGGGGAAGCTGCCAATTTCATCACACCATATTCTTGTATTGTCACCGCAACTATATAAGCACGCCAAATTTGAAGCCGACCGGATGTCGGGAATTTGATCAAAATTAAGTTGCAAGATTCCACCCGAACAAACATATCTAGTTACATAGTTATATACATACATACATACATACATTGCAAGTTAAATAAAGGCTTGTAAAAAAATCTGAGTGACGATGGTGGCAGACTTCTGCTGATTGTTATTTAGGGAAACACTAACTACAGAGTAACGTCAACAAATGAACAAAATGAAAAAGGAAGATTTTTGATTAAAAATAAATGAATTTAAGTACAGAAGAAGTACAGAAATTATTAAAAAAGTCAAAAAATAAATATTGATAAATTATAAAATTGTGACGAGATAGAAAAGTTTGATTTAACTTTCAGCATTACTCCTGACACACAGAAGAAGATTCACATACCATTATTTGCGATACAAAAAAAGTTTTTTTTTACTTGTATTATTAACACAATCGTCATTAGGGACTTATCCTCGAACTTATCAGTACACAAAGTCGGCATTAGCCTTCGTGCGGAAGTGTCAGTAATAGTGCCGACTTTATTTATTAAAGTCAGGCTATGCCGACTTTACGTACCGATAACTTTCTAATAAAGAACGACATTAACTTTAATTGTGTCCAATTTACTCACAATACGAGCACGTCTAGATGACAACAATGTTAGAAACATTTTAAACTTCGTACGAAACTGTCAAAAATAGTGCCGACTTTATTAAAGTCAGCCTATAATGTCCTATAAGTCTCTATTAAAGGTCGGCAAACATTATGAAAGTAGACAGTATTTTGATAGCACCGTGCACAAGAAAGCTCTGCCGAATGTAAGTTTTGGATAGCCCCAATAAGCAAGAAGAGCGCCGCGCCGTCTTATATTAGTATAAGAGCCAGCGGCCGAATCGACTAAGGTGTTTTAACAACTACCCAACCATAACGGGTTGCGTCCTTGAAAAATTAATTTTTCAAAATTCAAAAAAAAAACTAAAAATTATTTTGCTTTAACAAAGGTATAATTTTAATGTTTTATGCACAACCGGGTGTTAAAGTAAACTTTAACGCACGCATTTTAGGGTTTCATAAAGCACTTTAACGCCCTTGGGCGTTAAAACAGTATTTTAACGCCCGCTTAAAACTTATTTTAGGGCCCGCATGTAAATTCAGGGGCTTTTTTAATTACTTATGAAAAGCGGTCATTCTATAGTTTTTTGTAATACCCTTTTCTTGAATTTGTAGACGAAGAAATGCAAATTTTTGTTTCAATAATTTTTATTAAACGAACGCAACAATAAAATTACCTATAGTGAAAAAATAATAACTATAATAATAATAACTAAGTATAATAACTCCATAGGGAAGACGACTTGTGTTGTTTCACTTTTTCGTTGAAGTATGCAAGTAGGGCGTCTTCTTTTATGATTAGGTTGCTTTCCGGAATGTTTTTACCAGTACACCACAAAACAGTCTTTATAGGTTTTTTCGTATAGTTTTCTTGATTTGGCCGGCAATTTGTCTTTGCCTCGTCAGCGGCCTCCAGTATATCTAGGGATTACTTTTCCTTCAAATTCCATAATATTTAACAAGAAAAACGGTAAAAGTAGCAACATTATTTGTAATGATGACTGTGTTGATATGGTTGCTGATGTCAAGCAACTGTTTGTGTCTCAGATTGCTTGATTGTGAATGACAGAAATAACCATACAACAGGTCACTTTCGAATACTTAACCGCCAGGTGGCGCTGACTTAACTATTTGTCAACTGGTGATTTATCTATTGTCAAAATATTAGAGAGATTGTGACACAAAAAAAATATTTTAAAATATTTTTACGCCTCCTTTATGACCTAGATACATAAATAGCTATTATAGTGTCTACGTCTGATATCAAAAACCAAAGGATAGGCGATTTCAGTGGTTGCGTCTCCGAGGTGGGCATATACTCACTATGAATTTTTTATGTTGCTGTAACATAGCTAAAATTTATAGGAGATACTCATGCATCTATTGGAAGCGACTATGCAAAAGGACTGGCGGTTCTGCTGGTTAGAAGTGACTGACAGGTGAGTATCGCAGGGGAATAATAGTGTTTATCACGGTTGTTTGAATATTTAAGGGGATAAATCGACTTTTACTTAATACTCCTTTTTATCTAGGGGGGGGGGGCTTGATACCTGAAGTCAGATCAGGTCAGAGGGGGGGCGCCTCAAGTTTTTTTCTGAAAAAAAATACGATAAAGTAAAGATAATATTAAAAAATATCGATATTAAAAAAAATCCTAATGTAAACGAGAGCCAGAAATTACACCGTAGTCGAAAAATATTGCGATAATGACCTCACAATTAAATATTTTAAGAAAACAATATAAATTAAGACAGGAATTTTGCCGCAAGGGAAAAATTTGTAAAAAATACTGTACAATATGCAAAAAATGATGTCGTAGGCGAAATTTTTTGTAATTAAGATTGAAGCGCAGGCAAAAATGTTTCTAGAAATACTGTAAATTCTGCAAAAAATTACGTCGTAGGCGAAATTTTTTGAATAAAAGATATTATACTGATTTAAATTCTAAAGCAGTTATGTTATTCGGATAAAAAAATTATTGTGAAATATTTCTATTTATAATATATTATTATTTAATTATTATCATTATTATTAATAATTATTAAATTATATTAATAATAATAATATTAATATATAAATAATAATAATAATAAAGTTATTAAAAAACTACACGGTTTAAAGTGTTTTTATGACAAACTACGTAAATAAAATTCGACCGTCCCATCATTAATATCATTGATTGATAATAGTGTGTGATAATTCTGTGCTTTTCACTCATACTAAAAATAACTTTTTTTTACTTTTATAGGGTGAAACCCAACCCCATTTAATTTTTTTAAACGGCATGATAGTACTTGTAGTACCTTGCTGAAAAGCTCTTAAAAAAAATTACCTATAGGTACCTAATTTTTATTAAAAAATAAACTTTTTAAGGAAAAATTCTCACCTGTCAGTCACTTGTAACCAGCAGAATCGCCAGTGCCTTGCAATAGATGCATGAACATCTCCTATAAATTGTAGCTTTATTACAGCAACATAAAAAATTCATAAAATATAGTGAGTATATGCCTTAACTCGCCCGAAATCGCCTGTCCATTATTTTTTGATATTACACGTAGACACTATAAAACATATTAAAATTATTAGTGTAGGGGCTTATGTCGATAATTTCTATCCTGTGGGATTTTCTATGAAGGAGTTTTCTGACTATGTGGGATTATAGCTCCTTAGTCACACAATCAAGTATTACCGGGTATTTTGTTCGCATCCGTGTAGAAGGGGTTCATATGACGACATCTTTCAAGATGGTGGTCAAAAATTATAAAAAATTCAACTTTCTCAACCGGAGAATGATTATACTCGATTCCATATAACTCGAGGACAAGGATTTAAAAAAAATTACTTTCAAGGTCTTCCGACCTTAAATGACCATGAAAATCGCAAAAAACAAGATTTTTGCCATTTTCTCTTCAAAACATCTTAATAATTAGACGTTTGACCAGACCAACTTTAAATGTACCTCAAACTATTAGGCATGTATGCCAGCAATATTAACAAATTGCAAAAATAAGATACTAAAGGGCGCTATTCATCAATTATTAAAGCCAAGAGAACCAAATTGGGTAACAAAGATAAGACGGTCAAGCCCAACAATTTTATTTAAAAAAATTTTGTTCAGCTGTGACGCGTTTCAATATGGCGGCTGATATCTCAAAATAGAGATCTACAACAACATTTTATTTTATCCAATTACGTAAAAGAGTAAAAACAACAAGATGGCCACCAATTCTTATTGATTTATCTCTGCTTAATATTAAAAAAAAAATTAGTTGATGCATAACCTTGATTGTCCTTGAAAATACCGTGTAAAATTGAAAAACCAGCCTTTTGTAGTGTTTTCATAAAATTTAAAACTACGCAAAAACTTTAAGTGCAGGAGATGAAATTAACATCTTAGCCATAAACAAACACTTAATTTTAAGTCTCTCTACCATTTTTTTTTTTTTGATCTGGCGTCCCTGATGTTTATGCTATATTTCGGTAAAAATGACCTCTATGCCTGTTGTTTTTAGTTTCGAAACTGTGAATTTTATGTTCTACTCACTTTTCTAGCCAACATATTCTGGGTCAGGTGTTTTAGATGCCATATCATAAAAAATACAATTTTTGCAACCGGTGCGTGATTATACTTTGTTTTATATAATTCGAGGACGAGAATTAAAAAAAAATACTTTCGAGGTCATTCGACCTCAAATGACCTTTAAAATCGCAAAAAACAGGATTTTTACCATTTTCTCTTTAAAAAAATCTCCATAAATTTTTTTTGTTACAGCAACATCTGGAAAGACAGATCAAAAAAAAAATGACAGGGAGGTTTAAAATGAAGTGTTTTTTTATGGCTAAGATGTTAATTTCATCTCCGGCACTTAAACTTTTTGCGTAGTGGTAAATTGGAAAAAAAAACAATACAAAAAGCGGGTTTTTCAATTTTATATGGTATTTTCAAGGTCAATCGGAGTTATGCATCAACTAAACTTTTTTTTCATAGTAAGCGGAGATAAGTCAACAATAATTGGTGGCCACCTTGTCATTTTTACTTTTTTGCGAAATTGGATAAAATAAAATGTGGTTATATGTATGTATATATTTTGATATATCAGCCCCATTATTTACGTCATAGCTGAACAAATTTTTTTTTAACAAAATTATTGGACTTGACCTTCTTATTTTTGTTGCCAAATTTGGTTCTCTTCGCTTAAATAGTTGAAGAATAGCGCACTTTAGTATGTTATTTTTGCATTTTGTTAATTTACCTGGGGTATTTTTCAAGGTCATGAAGCTTCAAACTGCATCAAACCATAAAGATCGAATTTGGCATATATGCCTGATAGTTTGAGGTACATTTGAAGTTGGTCTGATAAAACGACGAATTATTAAGATTTTTTGAAGAGAAAATAGTAAAAATCTGTTTTTCGCGATTTTCAATCAAGGTCATTTAATGTCGGATGACCTTAAATCTAAATTTTTTGGAATTGTCGTCTTCAAATTATATGGAATCGAGTACAATTATGGCCTGGTTGCGAAAGTTGTATTTTTTATGATTTTTGGCCTCCATCTTGAAAGATGACTTCATATCAACCCCTCCTACACGGATGCGAACAAAACACCCAGTAACACTTAATTATGTGACTAAAGAGCTATCATTCCCACAAAGTCACAAAACTCCTTCATTAAAAATCCCACCGACTTACACATGCCCCTTCATTATATAGCTTTTGTTAAGGCAAAATAATTTTTTGTTTTTTTTTGAATTTTGAAAAATTTGTTTCTCAAGGACGCAACCCGGTATGGTTTGGCAGGTTAGTACCATTTTGATTAACGACTATTTAAACACACGTTCACATAATTCTAGCCTTGCTAAACACCTTAGTCGATGTGGCCGCTGGCTCTTCTACTATAACAGATGAGTAACCCAGCAAACACGAATTAAAAAAATAATACTTAGTACTCAGTACTGGCTTTCCAAGCTGCCAATAACGGCAAAGTACTAAGTAGGAAGTACTTAGTTAGTATTGATTTGGAACAGCGGCCAGCATCAGGCCAACAGGTATATTTTTAAAAAGCTGTGCTTTTACTGTAATATTTCCTTTGTACTTTTTTAATAATGGTAAAAACATAACGTACAGGTACTAAGTACAAAGTAGTTTCAGAAAAAAAAATTAAAAATAAAACAACATAATCTCACACCCTAATAGCAAAATACATTCTAGGGACACCCCTAGAATGACCTATTTTGAAGTTCTCAATGACCCACAAAAGTCTCATTTAGGTCAAATCGCAAACTAACCCAACCCGCATAACGTCAGAAGAGGATCATGATTCTTAAGCTCTGGTCTCATTATATGCAACTTCTCCATGCATCAAATTTTCTGATAAGGTTAAAAGAAGACACAGTCTGCTTGTTCTTCTTTTAACCTGTTATTAAAAAATTTGATGCATGGAAAAGTTGCATAGTGAGAACAGGGCATTAGAAGTATCACCATCATGTTCCTAAACATCTTGATAATAATATTCATGTTCACAGTTCATAAACTTCTCGCTGTCTATGTAAATATATATAATAATAATATCTTCTATATCTTCTAAACATCTACTCACAATAGATGCAAACTACCAATTTTCTAACAAGATGCAATTGTTGTGTACAATACTTGCTGATTTTCAGCTCTATTGTAAATGTTTTCCACTACTTCTAATATGCTTGGTTTTTGTATTTTTTTTGTACATATTTTTCTATGATCTATTTTTACATCTAAGAGTTTATTTATTTCTCGCTTATACTAAAATAATTTTAATTATCTTTAATTATAAATTACAATTTCTTTCTTTATTTAAAATAAGTACTAATGATGCCTTTTTCGCATTTTTTTGGAATGTGCAAATTATGCCATATAAAAATAATACAAAAATGCACATCATTGCCGGTACCAGCAGTTGCCAACAATTAAAGTACAATATTAGTAAAGTACCAGCAGATCGATGTTTGCTGGGAAAGTGCCTATAATATCTAGTAGTCGAGCGGAACTGTCAACAATAGTGCCGACTTTATTGCAGTCAGCCTATAATGTACCGATAAGTCCCTATTAAAAAAATAGACTTTAAAATAAAAAGATGTAAAAGGCAAATTGGGTCCAAGCAAAAAAGCATTAAAAAAAAGGTCAGCCCAATTTACTCTTTGTCAACCTGACGTGATTTTTCGAAGGAACAGAAGTGAAGATTTAGGATTATCCTCTTTTTCTACTCTTTTTTTGAATGTCGACTTTCGTTTTAAGTTTGACGCTTTCATATTCCTTAAAATGTATTTGAAACATTCGTTTTATTAAAAATATTTGGTCCGAGTGGGAGGTGGTAATAAATTATAATAATAAAAAAGAAGAGCTTATGGCGCCGAAGTTGCCGTCCTTTAGTGAAATTAGGCAGGTTTTGCGAAAAACACACTCTACTTAATTAAAGCTTCCCTCACGATGTTTAAAATTTACATTAGAATGCGTAATCCAGTGTCTGGATAAAAATGTATCTGGGCTTTCAACTGTTTCCACTGACAAAGTTATTTTTTCACTTGGGTTTATTATATTCCCCGACATTATATAGTAGTATAAAACAGCTGTATAATCCACATCAACTATATAAATCAAGAAATGCAACACGTTATAAACAATATGGAAGACTCGCTAAGGCTTGATAGTCCAAGGTGAGAATAAAAACAATCGGGTCGTGTAAAAAAGCTTTCACCTAAAGAAAACAGAAATAATTGAAAATCTCGTTAAACACTACTTAGAACAAAAAATATTTGCCATCCAATTTATGGCTTTTGAAATTACGACAGATGAAATCTTTAAAATGACTGCCACTTTGATTCCTTTAACTAAGACTTTTCTTTTAATAGTCAATCAATCTATCTGCCAAATTTCTTCAATATCGGTCGATTAGTTTAAATACTGTAACAAACTATATCACACTCAAAAAATCATCCGACGTGAAGTGTCTGCTTACCTTTTTTTTGTTAGTGGAAAGTGAAGTTTCTATTAGCCCAAAGTGATGAATTCAATAGCTGCAAGTAAAACGACCTACTTAGACCGGAGTTTGTTAACCCTTAGTGATTTATCTACTTACCAATATATGATAACTCACTTAACTTTCCCTTCACTCAGGATTAGTAAATTTTTCTACCTTGGTTATTTATCTACTTAACAATATATGACAACTCATTTAAGTTTCTCTTCACTTAAGGTTAGTGAATTCTTCTACTAAGGACAAGTGAAGGCATTAAATACTGAAAAATCATGCGAAAAATATATTCATCCTAAATAATGCATGCCTATAATGATTTATTAACGTATTGCCATCATAGGAATTCGACAATCACATTTGCAACGATTATTGTTCTATTTATAGGGAGATCATGATGGAAATAAGTCAAAGGACTCAAAAAAAATTCCATGACCGGAAACGAACTCGGTAACCCTCGGTTTAGAGATGCTTGTCCATATATATATCCACTAAACACGATTTTTAAAATGAATGAATAAATGGTCTATCAACCTGTAAGTTTTGGGTTCGAACCCCGTCAGCGCGTCGCACCTTTTTTTATTTTTTGTTTTTATTTTTTATTTCTTAGGGTGTATTGTTTTTAGACCTCAAAAATATATTTTTTATTTTATTTAAAGCCATATTATAGGAGTTATACTGGTTTTGTGCTACTATAGATTTACTAACGGTTAGTAGATACTTCACTTATGTTAAGTGAAGTATTTACTTATGGTTAATATGTTATTTTATAACCTTAAGTAGGTGCAAAACTTATGGTAAATACACATTTTACTTGTCTCATTTTTAAATAAAGTTTCTACTTGGGGCTAATAAATTCTTACTTAAGATTAGTGGATATTTTTCTCATTGCAGACGGAAACAACAACAAAAATATTTTAAAAAGGATGTACATTTGTAGAGGGATAATAAAAGTGGGACGCGAATTAATCCCCTTTAATCAGGATTATTAGTTTTCGAGTTATAAAGCTTATAGATAGACTTTATTTTATCAATATCAATAGCAATAGTATAGGGCGAAAAGGTAAGGGATAAAGCGGCGGGGCAGAAAAAGAAGGGGTAGGGGTGGACAGCTACAATTTTAAACACGAAAACGAGGTCCCGGACAATAGCTAATCTGTAGGTACATTGACTTTCATTTAAAGTTTTGGTGTTGGCTTCTAACCAAACGATATAGATATCAAAAATACAATTTGTGGAATTAAAGTAACACTCGTGGCATATCGTACAAAGCGTTTTTGTTTCTCACTTCATTACGACCAGGCCTCTAATGGAGAATCCAGACACCTACAGACCTATTTCATCCTTATTAGGAATCATCAGGGAGTCATAGGATTATACCTGACAGCTGAAGCTACACAGTGACCATGCACACCTCTCGAATTTAAAACAAAAAGTTTGTAATTCTTGGGGACGTAGTAACTGTGCGCGCCACCTGTCGAATAAACCGAGAAACAAAAACATCAAAATTGAAAGTCATGTTACAGTGACCTTATACTTTTACAGGTTTCTACTTTATAACCTGATGAACGGTACAGGATTCTGTATTTACGGTGTCCTGCACTTTTCAATTTTGATGGTTTTGTTTCTCGGCTTATTCGACAGGTGGCGCACACAGTTACTACGTCCCCACGGATTACAAACTTTTTGTTTTAAATTCGAAAGGTGTGCATGGTCACTGTGTAGCTTCAACTGCCAGGTACAATCCTATGACTCCCTGATGATTCCTAATAAGGATGAAACAGGTCTGTAGGTGTCTGGATTCTCCATTAGACATTGCAGGCCTGGTCGTAATGAAGTGAGAAACAAAAACGCTTTGTCCGATATGCCACGAGTGTTACTTTAATTTGTGGAATGTTTGCTTGTGTCTGTTTGTTTGTTCCAGCATCACGCAAAAACAACTAAATGGATTTTAATAAACGTTTCCCTACTGGATTCGTTGGATCCCTGCATGGGCAAGCTATAAGCTTCCCAAGCAACAATTATAACCAATTTCACTGGTGCTATTGTCATTGCCACCAAAAATGGGTTAAAGCGTGGTAATATTTCCTAGAAAAAACTATTTACAGGAAAAATGTTATTATTGTCACTTATTGTGGTCACTATTACGGTTAAAAATTACCACAGTATCGTAAAAATATAAAGTACACGAAAGTAATATATTCCACTATATAACTATACTTATACCATTACTAGAAGCACGAAAAAACTTTACAGTCCGAGGTTTACTTCATAGATGTCACATTCAATTTCTTTAATATTATTTTTACGAGTTAACGACTATACAGTACCTCTTAATCAATACAAAACTACAAAGTTTTGGAGTTACACGGTCGCCTATCTACCACGCAGTTAGAAATAAATGTGCATATAGTTGAAAATCGTTACCTACGAGTTATCGCTACTTTACTGACATTGTAAATCAATGCACCGTCAACTGTCAAAAATACCTCGTTAAATCACTAATTACTAGTTGTAAAAAATTAATATTTTGTTAATAAAGCGTATTAAAACTGGAGAGACATTAAAAGTGGGATTTACTAAAAAGGTTTAGTCTATTTTAGTACGGTCCTAAGTTTAAATGAAATTTTTGGTTTCAAGCATTTTGAAACAACCCTCATTGAGTTTTGGACATAGTCTGATTTATAAGAAGAATTTGAATAATTTTTTTTTATTGAATAATCATCTTTACACAATCTTTTGATGGATATAAGAGGAAATTTTCAATTTAGACGAAAAGAAAATTAAAAAATTTAAACCCACGCGGGGTTTAAATAGTAAACACTCTGTAGAATAAATTCACATTGGGGCTATATGTCACTCTAATCAAAACTTACCCTTGATAATTAATTTTTACAATTAATACTTGATGTCACACAACGATATAGATAGGTAATAATAAAATAAGGGGTAGATTAATTTTGTATTTATTTAAAAGGTGTCCTTATTTATGAAATTTATTAAAAAACTTAAATGCAAGTTTTTTTACATTTCTGTCACTGTCGAAATGTCAGTTTAAAAATATTAGCGCTGCGTTCAATCACAAACAGCGAGTTCGGATCTTTCACCTCTGCTTGCACCTTGGCTTGGGGAAAGTTTTTTTGACTGAGCTTTTAGATAACCTCAATGTTTTAGTTTCAGTTTGTAAATAAATTAATATAGTTGATTTGGGTTTTTTGTTTGGTATATTTTTCGTGCATAATCAGTGACCTTCACTTATGTTTGTTTTTCCTAGTAGTGCCCTCATAAATATATTTTTTGTGCTGAAAACGGGTTTAAAATATGGCGTTTTTCTGGACAAAATACGAGGTATTTTATTGGGTAATAAACAATTTGGGATATTAAATAAAGTAAATTAATCCTTGTAAAAACGGTTACTTAGGGAAATTATAAACGAACTTATTACCACATACCACGAAACAATCCTATCTGGGGGTTATAAATTTAAACCACCCTCCTGAGGTGGTCTAGAAAATCACCAAATCACCAACTTTTCTTAAACACAGATATTGAAGTTTATATGTGCCAAATTTGCCAAAAAAAAATTAGTTTTAGGGCAATTTCTCCTAAAATATGGTATATTTTGAGAAAAAAAGCAGTTTTTCAGTGCTATTTTCAATACAAAATAATCAATAACTTTTTGTGTCTTCTGTATGGGTAAGTGTTTTCTAAAAATTGGTTTTAAAATTTAATACCCCCCACAGGTGTAAATATTTAGACCTGTGGGGATACTATTTTAGATCTTAGTAAATCCCACTATTAATTTGTAAATACTAACCTCAAATAATTCCGATTTTTTATCAACATTGTAAATAAAACTAGGTAGAGTCCGGTTAAAAAGTAAATGGGCCAGCTAAGGAATGTGCGTAGAAACCCATTTTCGTCTGAAGCCCGCCCACTTGTTTATTGCACTTTGTATCTTGTTGTCTCTGTGTTTTTCCAGTTATTGTTTTATTTAAATTATCATCGGCGGTTATAAAACATCCATTAAAAAAAAGTAAATTTAAATATTAATACATGAAAGGTACACGGGAAAAAGACGGAATGTCCATTTTCAACTTATTTGAGAAAAGGCGTTTTTTAACTTTCAATCTATTGCTACTCTAAAAATATTTATAATAGATACAATAGGTAATAGTTTTTCTTGTGTT
This sequence comes from Oxystoma pomonae, assembly GCA_963921995.1. Classification (NCBI taxonomy): domain Eukaryota; kingdom Metazoa; phylum Arthropoda; class Insecta; order Coleoptera; family Brentidae; genus Oxystoma; species Oxystoma pomonae. Next base: position 110,696,848 of record OY998164.1, read on the forward strand.
TTGTCATCATCATCATCATATTATCTGTTGATCATGATGTAATCTGATTTTATTTATGTTTCCATTGTTTAAAAAACATTTTGTTAAGATGAAGTCGTAGTCAAAAGGCGCCGAACGGAAAATGTATAGAAAGGATAGGCAGAAGGCTGAAAATTAGAAACAATTTTGAGAAAAAATGAGACAAAATGTTTTGAGTAGAATACCTTTTAAATTCATTAAAATTACTTGGAAAGTCCCTGATTTTTGCAAAAAATTTGAAATATCGATTTTTTTTTCTTAAAACTTGAAATTTCACAAAATTTATTCGAAGCATTTTTTGATTAAGTTGATAGGAATGGCTCAGTTTTGTTCCGCGTTTTACACCTGTCAATAAGTACAATAATATTTTTTTGAAAAAAGGAGGAAAGGTCAAAAATTAAACAAGTTATTATTCATAATATCATCATTTTACTTGAGAACTCAATATGAACTCTAGAACTAATCCAATTAAGTATTGAAATGCATAGTATGTAAATAAATTAGTTGAGAACTCAACAACACATCAACTAATCAAATTCAAAAGAACGGCTTGCAAATTATATATTTTTATCATTTTATAATTCTTCAACTTATTCAGTTATTTTAAACGGCAGTGACAATACGTACGCCCCTGCCACAGTGTTCGGCCCTGCCTCAAAAAGAGACAACAAGCGAACTCCGCACATCGTCTCTGCTTGTCTTGGCCCATTTACTTAATAATCGGACTTTACTTTAACTGTACCCCCCTCCACCCCCTTCTCTATCCCTCTCGACCACTATATTATCACGGATCACCTACCAACTATTATTGTGTTGTCACTACAACTATATAAGCGTGCCAAATTTGAAGCCGATTGGATATGTGGAAGTTGGTCAAAATTAAGCTACAACCCACATAACATTGGAGGAATATTCATGTTGTAGGAATATTCCCTCAAAGTGATTTTTAAAATATTTCATTGCAAATATGACAGGAACGTTCCAGACTTATTTTTTGAATGTTATTTAAGAGTTTGTATATATTTCTTCGGTAATAATATAATAATATTCACATGAGAACGTGATAATCAAGTTATTTTTATGAATATTCCCAAAAATAATATTTTTGAACGCGAATTACATGACTTATAATTATAATTTAGTTTAATGTCATCTATTGTAGGTAGATGGCACTAGAATCAATATGTTCTCTATGTAGCAGGTAATATTAATTATTATACATATAAGACAGCAAAAAGTTACTTTGATAACTAATCTCAAGTGGTACAACATAATGGTGATACATTGATATACATATATCCCTAGGCTACTCCGTAATTGTACTTTACTGGAAGACTAATGCATATCTCCATCTCGTGGCCATCTGTTTTGACATGTTTTGAATCACATTGATCGTGTTATAGTCATGTTTCGCGTCGCGTTTCTATCACATTTAAATCACCTATATAAGCTAGAACGTAACTTATTGCCGGTATGTGTTAGTAATATTCCCAATGGTAAAATGTAACATTCCTATCACATTCTTTGTGCTCTAAGTATATGACTATTATATTACAACAATGTTTAATTGTTATGTAGGAAGATTTCATTACATACAAATCTATATACGAGTTTACATAACAAGTATGTTATCATGGTCATTAAACGCGAAGATGAATATTGAGACGCGAGCCGCAGGCGAGTGTCCTAATTTGTCTGAGCGTGTAATGTCCAGAACATGCGAGTTAGTGTACTATACTTTACCTACGACCAATAAAAATGTCATCATAAATATCAGAAATTTCAATGACGTTCTATCTAAAACGTCAAAACAAATAAGGTTACTAAGGGACTTTTCATATATCTTTGAGTGTTTTTCCTTAAAAATGTGTAATATGTCAATTTAACGGGACTTGTTCTTGGTTAGGTACTAAAATTAAATTAGATTTGTTTTAGTAGTAGATAGTATTTCTTGTCTTAAAAATATAAAAAAATAATTTACATTTTTGCGTCACTTAGTACTCTTATAAAATAAAATTTCATTGCTTGTCACGCCATCTTCTAGTTTACACCTGAGCTTCATTATTATCCTGGAGGAGTAAATGGTCCATTACCGTCGTGCTGGGACGCTGGTGAAATTAGTATTAAGGTAAGTTGACATGGGCAGTGAAGCACGCTCGTGTCTCACGTTTTCGTTAGAGACGAAAGCGACGAAACCGTCGAGAAAAACGAAAATAGTCCCAGGATCATATGCTGTTTCCACGGAAAAAAGTGTTAGTCTTTAATATGGCTTCGTCGACAGCGGAAAGTTGTGCAGTGGTGTGTGAAATAATAGAACACCATATCATATCACAACTTATCACCAGTACTGGAGTAATTTTTTAAAAAAAGAGGAGACGACGCAGATGGTGGGTGAGAGAATGAATTAAAAATAGAAACGAGTCCGGATCAGCAACGCATTTTATTGAACAGGAGTTACATCCAAATACTCAGAGGATTTTAAAAATTTACTGAGGATGTGTGAAGACGACTTTGCCTTTCTATTTGAACGGGTATCAACGTCTATACAAAAAAAATACAAATATGAGGAAAACAATACCAGGCAAAACAAAACTTATGATAACGCTACGGTACTTAGCCACCGGCGATAACTTTTAGAGTTTGGAATTCTTTTTTAGAATTTCGACTAGCTTCGTTGGAGGAGTGTATCAAAGTAAGTACTAATACACGCTAAATAAACACATTACGGTAATAATATTTATTGAGAGATAAATGAGAAATGAGTTATGAAAAAAGTGCTAATTTTAGGAAGTATTTCTTAATGATAATTTAGTTGCTTTGTGGATAACTGTCCATCGCAGCAGATAAAAATCGCTAATCCATGTATCGTTACTTTGGTCATTTTGAAGAAAAAAAATATGACCAGCATGAGTCTGATCGTTGGATATCGTCGATGAAGTGGAAATGTACATGTGGGCATTTAGTATACGAGTAATCATTTCTTGCTGCAGCATTAGAGCCTGTTGAATGGGAAGAGCCCGTAAAAGAGAAGCTAGGTATTTTGCAAAATGATCAAAATGGTCTCCTTTTTTAACTATGGCTCTCTCCAAAATTGTCTAATACGGACATAAGTATCTTAGGTTTTTCATTTTCTACATGTCGCTTCTTTTGTACAATGCGTTCCTTCGTTATCAATGGTTTTTTATTGGCGTTTCTAAGTTGCGGAATGGGTAAGAATGGACCTCCTTTTGGATACAGCGCGTGCAGATCTTGGAGACTAAAGCTTCAGTTTCTTCGATGTGTTTCATAGTTTGCTTAAAAATAATTGCTAAGTATTAATATAACTCTAGGTGCAAATAAAAGTTTCTGATGTTCGAGAACACATAGAAGATTTGACTGAAATTTTTAAAAATCATAAACTTAATCATATCGAAACATTTTTCTAGATGTTAAAACAATATGCGATGCTTTAGGATCAGATACTAAAATACCAAGAACATGTAGAAGTCCGATTCATCATCATCATAGGCAATTACTCGATACCGAGTATGATTTTCATCTATTCTGTATCGTCGCTATCTGCTGTGCTTTTTTTGATGGCTATGTAAGCCAATTCTCGAGCCGCACACCCTTCCACAGTCTTGGCACTCCCAGTCTTTGATAGCAGCCGAGTGTTGTTGTTCATCCATTCTTCCATTTTGTCGCTTCTTTTTACGTTCTCTCTTTTCCGTCTCTAGTCTACGTCGTTGCTCTTCAAAAGTTTGTGCTCTCTCATGGACTGTTCAGCGCCATGAAGCCCTATCGTTTGCCGTAGTCTCGAAGTTGTTTATATCGATGTGACCCTTCATCATATTGCCTTGTACCTTTTTTGTTGACCATAAGTGTACGGATATTCCATGTGGCAAAGTTCATTGGATTTTTTTTTCTTTTGTTTTGACCGCATGTGGTGTACCCACTAGATGCGGTTGTCCAGTCGAGCAGTTGTTGACTGGCTATGTTTAGGGCACTTTTTATTGCCCCTTCCCTTTTTGGGTGAGCAGAGTGGGTCCTAAATAGGGCTGCTCAGTCACGGATGCAGCACACGAGTTGCTGTACAGCCAATCCTTGAGCAAAACGGCGATCACGCTTCCGCCGCTTTCGTGTCGGTTTGTCACTAAGAGCTTCCAGACTACACTGTCCTGCTCCCGTCGCAACTTGCCGATCGCCGAAAGACTTTGGTGTGCTTGGATTTCATGGTCTTCTGTCTCCTAGAAAGTATAGGATCTCAGAGTAGAGAATACCTGTGCGAGACTTTTATTAACGTGAACATGCTAATAACGAGTGAAGACCCAATGGCGTAAGGAATACGACGATTGGGTCTCTCGAGATTCGGCCAGCTGATTGCACGATTGAGCACTAGACTCGAATCGTGGGCGGAGGTCGCTACATCCCACCGCCTACAAGCTAAAGGCAGTATGGTTCGCCCAACTTCCCATAGCGGACAGATTCATGCCTCAGTGACCTGATCTATCCGGCCTGACACCTGGAAGTCCGATTAATATAATAGAAGTCCGATTAATAATTAAATGGGCCACCACAAGCACAGACTATGTGCGGAGTTCGCTTGTTGTCTCTTTTTGAGACAGGGCCGAAGACTGTGGCTGGGGCGTACGTATCGTCACTGCCATTTAAAATAAATGAATAAGTTGAAGAATTATAAAGTAATAAAAATATATTATTTGCAAGCCGTGTTCTCAAATAATTCATTTACATACTTTACATTTCAATACTGAATTGGGTTACTTCATGTTTTATTGAGTTCTCAAATAAAATGATAATATTATGAATAATAACTTGTTTAATTTTTGGCCTTTCCTCCTTTTTGCAGAAAAATAATTGTAATAATTGTACTTATTTAGGGGTCGTTCCTATCAACTTAATCAAAAAATGTTTGAAATAAATTTTGTGGAATATTACTTACTATTTATTGAAGAGTCATTAATTTTTTCAAATTTCAAGATTTACGAAAACATTTCGCTATTTCATATTTTTTGTAAAAATCAGAGACTTTCCAATTAATTTTAATGAATTTAAGAGGTATTCTACTCGAAACATTTTATGAAAAAATGTCTCATTTTTTCTCAAAATTGTTTCTACTTTTCAGCCCTCTACCTATCCCTTCCAGACATTTTCCGTTCGCCACCTGTTTACTACGACTTCATCTTGACAAAACAATGTATATGATGATGATGATTAAACACAAAAAAACTATTACCTTATAAATATTCTTTGAATATCAACAGATTGAAAGTTAAAAATCGCCATTTCTCAAATACTTACGTTGAAAATGGACATTCCCCCCTTCTCCCGTGTACCTTTCATGTATTAATATTTAAAGAACCCCGCACGAAATACATGGGAAAATGGACTTCAACCGAATTTTATGTAACTCTGAAATTTGATAGTACTAATCATGATTTAAGAGATACGCAACTGTTATCGAGATTGTATGTCTAGTTCTTGAGATATTAGGGGTCAAAGTTCGGAAAAACGCGTTGCAGTGGTAATTTTGATGACAAAAAAGAACTATTTCCCGCCGGAAAACTGACAGGTATAAATGAATTTGTGTTGCTGAAGGATGGTTCATATTCACCAAATAACCACTACTGCTAAAAGATGCTGCTAAAATATAATTTTTTGAATAAGCATTTGACATTAGTTTAGAAGAAAAAAACAAACATATACCAGGATTTTTTTTTTCACGGTACAATTTTTTGAAGTTTGATTGTTTTTCATCGCTTCAAAACCTCGACATGGTTCAGATCTTTGAGCAATTTTGTCCCACTTTCAAAACATATTCTGAATCTACTACTACTTATTTGCCATTGTTAACACGATTTTCATATTAATTTTTAGCATGAAAAGTTGGTGACAGAAAGTCTTTGTTTTACTACGGGGTCCATCATACTTTTTTCTGTGGTTAGTAAGCGAGTAAGTCAATTTTCACAATATTTTCCTCTGACAGGTACGTACTACTGGTATGAGTTTAAACAACTTTCTATGTCTGGTTTTTGTACTATGAATGAATAAAACGAACGTGAATGGGCTAAAACGGTGACCACAAGCGGGTGTACTGTGGCTTACTCATTCATCCTTTTATAATAAAAAACAGAGTTGGCTATGTTAAGTTGATTGCCAAATAAATACTTTTCTTTTAACTTCAAAAATTCATAGTTTAGAAAGTGGGTCAAACTCATACAAATAGTACGTACCTGTCATAGTATCATTTGAGTAAAAATTGACTTACTCACTTACTGACCACAGAAAAAAAAGTAAATATTCAAGAAACGTTGGACAAAAATGGACCCCGTAGTAAAACAAAGACTTTCTATCACCAACTTTTCATGCTAAAAATTAATACGAAGATCGTGTTAATAATGGCAAATAGTAGATTTAGAATAGGTTTTGAAAATGGGACAAAATTGCTCAAAGATCTGAACCATGTCGAGTTTTTGACGCGATGAAAAACAGTGAAACTTAAAAAAATTGTACCGAGAAAAGCATGGGCAAAAAATGAAGTGATCCTATTTTATCTGTCTAAAATAAACGCCGATAGAAGAATCCCGGTGCATGTTCGGTTTTTTCTTCTAAACTAATGTCAAATGCATATTCAAAAAATTATATTTTTTTGAACACCCCCCGTATAAGAACTAACTATATTTTAGTTAGTAGTAGTGGTTATTTGGTGAATATAAACCATCCTTTACCAACACAAATTCATTTATACCTGTCACTATTTCAGCAGAGAAATATTTCTTTTTTGTCAGCAAAGTTACCACTGCAATGACCCACAATATCTCAAGAACTAGACATACAATTTCGATAAAAGTTCCATATCTCTTAAACCATGATTCGTACTATCAAATGTCAAAGTTAAATCAAATTCGACATTGATTTGACAAGGGGTGCTTTATGTAAAAGAGATATAGTAAAATCAGTAAAATAATTTGGAAAATTAAGCGCAGTAAACAGATTAGAAGGTCTATGCTTATGACGCCATACCGCAAACCAATCGTGAGCTAAGTGGGTGGGCTTCAGACGAAAATGGGTTTCTACGCACATTCCTTAGCTGGCCCATTTACTTCTTAACCGGACTCTAGTAAGCAAATTAAAGCTAATAGAAAGCATTGGCAACAGGTTTTCTCAAAAAAATAGTACTTCCTATTTGTTATTTAAATTACATCCAAAATACATTGCTACCCTAACAAGTGAAAATCTTGTAGAAATAGGGACCCTGTATGGCTTTAAGAATATTAGAGAAGAGGGCTTACTATGAAAAGATTATATAATTCAAAAAAATATTGATCAAAATATCTCTTATGAGGCACTTTTAGAATAATGTACAATTTTTCCTTTAGTAAAAAGGTGTCTTCTCATTGCTTTAGCTCTTCCAGCTACTACACCATCTGTTCAAAGATCCTTTAGTACGCTGAAAAGTTTTAAAACATGGCTAAGGTCAACAATATCCGGACATAGACTCAACCGTTTAGCGATGATGAGTGTCTATCGAGAAAGAATATAATCTGATAATGCTGACTTTTGCACTAGGATTATTGAAAAAATTGATAAGTCTAAAAAAAACGTGCAACTTTTATTTAAAGAGAACTGTTGCTATTTTTTATACATTTGTTTATTTGAAACACCATTTTTTTACGTTACAAGTTAATCGTATCGAACCAAAATAAATTAGGAATAAAATTATTAAAGCTGATACATTTTTATTTTTTCTTTCTTGAGAGACTTGTTGACGGGCGCCCCAGCCTGTCTCCATTCAACTACGTCGGGTATCAAATCAAGTCTGGTTCCAGAATTATCAATTGCAAGAAATTTTCTGGGAGAAATCCCATAAACGTTTTATCAGCCTATTGTTTAGGTAATTAGGTCTGTTGATGTAAGCCCATTTAGTCGGTGGAAGCCTTAATGATTACGTAATGACACTGGGGTTGGCCAGTAACCTGGCGACCGAAACTATAAATGTTACGAATTTGGATTCACATTAACAAAATTGGATTTAGGAAATTTCCTAAAAGGGATAAGGATCCTTAACAAAAACAGAGCCTGGCCCTCAAAATGGTATTTAGTTTTGACAAAATATAATTATTAGGGAGACTTAAAGTTATTTCGGTTCATTTTCCTAATACTTTCTACCCTTACCCATATATAAAGCTATTATATTCTGCATCTTGCTCAGTGGCGTAGCTATCATCTAGCAACCCGAGGCTAAGCCTCGGAGTCCGACCGGCGATGCAAGGGGCCCACTGCCCAGTTAGTATTTCCAGTAAATAAAATTGTTTATTCATTTTACTAAACCATCTAACACTCGATATTAATTTTATTAGGCCTGCGCTTTTCCTCCCTCTAACCCAACCTATCATCACAAGTCTCATACTCAATTTTTATGTTATTGATCAGGTTACAGACTCGATTCAGAGGTATGATGATGCTATGCCATTATTTTGATTTTTTTGATCCCAGAACCATTACAAGTTCTACTGACGAAATTCTTCTAAAAAAGTGTAAACGCTTTTGAAATTATAGAGCCTTCTATAAAAATTGGATATATATACTGGAGAACAAAAAAAAATGCAACACCACAAAGGACAAATATTTTTAAAGTCATTTATTTATATATTAATACATTATGATGCTGTTAGTAATTGATTACATTTTCAAGAAAATTCCTCCATGATAATCATCAAAAAATTAATAATAACTGGCTCCTCCGTGGTTATTTATGCACTCGTTTGTTCTATTGGGCATTGACAAAATAAGATATTCTATATCATACTGAGGAACACTCATTCAAATCCTCCTGACGGCATGTCTGAGTTGATCTACGATTCGAGGGGGACGCACGGTGGTGGGGTCATGTGAGATTATGTGGCCAAAATATAGAAACGCCAAATAACGAAAGCCTTAATTTTCTCCTTTATAATTGAAGATATATTTAAAGTGTGTTTAACATTAAAAATTAATATTATTATTATATTAATGTACTTAAACTTTATTATTTTAGGTTTTCTTATTTGGGATAGTTTGTAGGTAGGGATGTAAAACGAGCTGCAGCACTTCATCGATAACTCGCCGAGCAATCAGATTGCCTTTGATAAGGACTAGAGGTGATCTGCTTCCTAAACATATAGCACACCAGACCATGATACTTTGCTGTCTTGCTGTATCACGTTCAACAGCAAAGTGTACATTTCGTCTCTAACCTCGAAATCGTCTAACCCTGATGCGTACATCATTGCCGCTTAAACAAAACCTGGATTCGTCGCTGAACCTTATGATATTCCATTCGTCATTCCAGTTTTGCCAAACTCTGCACCACTCCAAGCGGCCTTATGTTGTGGGGTCAAAGGTAGCACCAAAAGCGGACGGTAAGTCCTCACCCCCATAGCAAGCAATCTTCGATTAACTGTCATCCTTGAAAACGCTCGTCCTGTAGCTGCAACCAGAACATCTCTTACTTGGCGTATACTGTCCCATCGATTTCTGAGAGCAAGAAGTCTGAGATGCCGTAAATCACGACCTTGTAATAATCTAGGGCGTACAGAACCCGCACGAAGTCTATAAGTCTCATCATTGGACCACCTTCTCCAAACTCTTAACACTGTTGATGGATTGGCAGTAACCCTTCTTGCAATTTCCCGTAAACCAAAACAAGCCTCTTTCATGCCCACGATGCGTCCTTTCTCGAAGTCGTTTAAATGATGAAATTGTTGGCGACCGCGAAATCGTGGCATTTTTATTTTTTAAGTAAACTGTAATCAATCCAGAAAGACCAAAAACTACGACAAAAATAATTTAAAATTTTCAGAAAAGGTTTTTTATGTGTTGGTTGTTTTTGAAAATGAGTAGAAAAAATCTGTGAAAAAATTTATCAAATATTTCTTTTGAGATAAGGTATATACACAAATAATAATCCATATACATGGTGTTGCATTTTTTCTGTTCTCCAGATAATCATCTTTCTCCACTTGTAAAAAACGATCTAAATATTAATATGTCGACTAGCGATTTTTTTGAGCTAACTATTTAACAATACGGAGTTCTAGAAAGTAACTTTGATGAAATATTTACCGCATTTTTATTGTCTTTAACATTACCTACTATTTAAAGATTACTTAAGATTACAAATGGGTCAAAGTAGATTAGGCAGCTTAGCTTTACTTTCCATTGAAACGAAAGTTGCTTACGAAATGAACTTAACTACTCTAATAAAAGAATTTGCCAATGAAAAAGCAACGAAAAGAGACTTTTAAAATATTGACCTCTCAAAACTTCCCACTGTTACAGATAATGTTAACAATAAAGATGAGAAAAATAAAATAAATAACTTGGAGAAGTAATCCATTGGTGGAGGGATTTCAAATAAATGAAAAAGCTTTGGTAATTTATTTAAAATAAATAACAATATTATATATCTAATAGCATGTTAAGTTACCATTTTGTTACCATACTAAAATTAATACTTTTTGTTTTTTTACAATAAAAAAAAACGCTTGGCACTATTTTATTTACTTGAATAAAACACAATTTAGGTATCTAACACGTGTCTTTAATTTTTATAAAAAAATTTAAAATTATTATTTATAAATTTATTAGTAGGGAGGGGCATAAATTGTTCTTGCCTCGGGGCCCCAAGTCATGTTGCTAAGCCGCTGATCTTGCTCAATCAAATAGTAACAATTCTAAACGACCCATATAGAAAAATTACATTCATTTGGCGTGATTTTTCATCACACAGTGAATATGGGTAGCATGGATAGCCATTTTCAGATGTTTTATGTTCATTCTATATTTGATGATCCGTGCTTGGATGCTGGTCACTACAGATTGCAGCTTCTTCACTGTATTTCCAATGATATATATACACTATAAACATATTTTGAAGTACTTACAATAAAATATATATAGCTCTTATTATATAAAAAAAATGTAGACGGCATGGAGAATATTTTACACAAATATACCACTCGATCTAGTTGCTAAACAAGTGGCTAGTCAACACTGTATCTCAAATGCTAACTATGTTGATGCAAGTACGTCCATAAAATGCATATCTTACCTCACCCGATTTCACAGTATGTCCATGAAAGGTTCATTGACAGGACATCCGATGGATTGTTAAAGTTGTGACCTTTTAGGTTCGTTCATATTCAATTGACAATCTAATGGATATTAAAAATTGTGACCTTATATTACATATACGACACTGAATGTCCAATTCATGTATGGCCATGAAAGAAACACCCAGACAGTAATGTTATGTACTAGGTATGTAACTCGTATCTAATTACGCGCACTTTAAAACGCTATGTACGTCTTAGGTACGTCCTGGGGTTATGGAAAATAAGTAAAAATTAATTACAAAAAGTACGTACTTTGTATGTCCTACAGTAGGTCAATAAAAACGCGGGTACGTACAGCGCATGTCTTTAGTACGTACCTTGGAGGGCCAGGGGGGGACAATTTTAAAGCACGAAAATTCGAATGGGTTCCTGACGGAGGATGGCACATAATACAATTGGTAATAAGTTCGTTTAAAATTTCCCTAAGTAACCGTTTTTACAAGAAGTAATTTACCTTATTTAATATCCTAAGTTGTTTATTAATCAATAAAACACCTCCAATTTTGTCCAGAAAAACGCCATATTTTCAACCTGTTTTCAGCACAAAAAATATATTTATGAGGGCACTACGAAGCAAAACAAACATGAGTAAAGGTCACTGATTATGCACGAAAAATATACCAAACAAAAAAACCCAAAACAACTATATTAATTTATTTAAAAAGTGAAAGTAAAACATTGAGGTTATCTAAAAGCTGAGTCAAAATAACTGTCCTTACTCAAGGCCCAGTCATTTTAAAGCTGTAGCTTTCATCAGTAGAGGTTGGTGCAAGCCAAGTTGCAAGCAGAGGTAAAAGATCCGAACTCGCTGTTTGTGATTGAACGCAGCGCTAATATTTTTAAACTGACATTTCGACAGTGACAGAAATGTAAATGTAAATAAATACAAAATTAATCTACTCCTTATTTTGTTATCACCCATCTAAATCGTTGTGTGACATCAAGTATTAATTGGAAAAATCAATTATCAAGGGTAAGTTTTAATTAGAGTGACATGTAACCTCAATTTTAATTTGTTCTACAGAGTGTTTACTATTGAAACCCCGCGTGGGTTTCAATTTTTAAATTTTCTTTTCTTCCAAAATAAAACTTTCTTCTTAAATCCAACAAAAGATTATGTTAAGATGATTATTCAGTGGCCATGAAAGAAACAGCCAGACAGTAATGTTATGTACTAGGTATGTACCTCATTACGTGCACTTTAAAACGCTATGTACGTCTTAGGTACGTCCTGGGGTTATGGAAAATAAGTACTAATTACGTACATTTGTGTATGTACAAAGTACGTACTTTGTATGTCCTACAGTAAGTCAATAAAAAACGTGAATTGGACGTAAAATGTACGATTTACGTACGGGGTACGTACAGCGCACGTTTTGTGTAGGTACCTTGGTGGGCCAGGGGGGGGGACAATTTAAAAGCCCGAAAATTCGACGGAGGATGGGTATTTATAAAATCCTAATTATTTTAAGATAATGAAAAATATTTATTCAAAAGTTTGCGTTAGAAGTGAGAGAAATGTTATATAAATGAATTACGTCCAAGTAGTAAATAAAGTAGAACGTACATGTAAAAAAAAAGACCTAAAAATAACTTCAAAATACGTTTTTGCTGTACGTTCAATTGACGCACACTCTTATACGTACATCGTACTTACCTAGTGGGTCCCGGGATGTAAAGACGTAAACTGGATGTACAATATACGTCCCTGGGATGAGTGATGCTGTCTGAGTACCAATTGAACATCCAATGGATATTAAAAATTGTGACCTATCTATCCGAGGCATCCGAGGTAAGTTTTCACGTATGTTCAAGAATGTGAATAAATAGATATCCATTAGATATACATATCCGTGGCTTGCTATGTGGGTCATTTTGAAAAATAACGTCATTTTGGCGGTAATAATTGATCATTAAAAAACAGAAACGCTTATATTGGATTTATACAGATATTCAAAAATATTAAAGTCAAAAAAACCAAGTGTCACTCGAAGTGTCAAATATTGATAGCAACTTTCTTATTTTAAATACAGTTATTTAATATTTCATTTATCTTTAAACCAATATCGACAACAATGCGCCACCAGTGGGATTGAACCATTTTTCAATTTTAAATATCTCCAACTTTGCACCAGCCCCTAGGTGCTGTAAGGGGGTGAGATCTAATTTTCACCATTTTCAAATTCCAGAAAACACTTCATATGCATATTTAAAACTCATGAATTTGGTCTACCAAATATGATGAAATACAAAAATCTCAAACCGCAATGGCGACCCTTAAATAGGGGCTAAAAATTTTAAATCTTGTTCAAAATTTACTATACCAATTTCCAATTTTTTGCCAATTACAAGTTCGAGTCAAAACACCTACAGTGGGATTTACTAAGATATAAAATAGTACCCCTCACAGATCTAAATATTTACACCTGTGGCGGGTACTAAATTTTTAAACCAAATTTAAAAAAACACTTACCCATACAGAAAAGCCAAAAAGTTATTCATTATTTTGTTTTGTTATTGCAAAATACCACTGAAAAACTGCTTTTTTCTAAAAATACACCATATTTAAATAATATTCATAATGGCAAATGGTGAATACCCCAAAAATTTGGCACATAGGTCGCGATTCTTCAGAAACGACATAAAATCTCACCTGTCAGAATTCTGGAAAGTGACGATTTTTGTTTATCGCCTCATTTAAAATAAAAACACAGCAACCTTCATTTATCCTAACGTTGTAAGAAAAATTGCTTCATTTTTTAATCAACATTTTGTAAATTTAATATTTTAAAGATATTTTGCAGGACTAGTTTATGGCGGAGCTAAATTGTTACTACGCGTATCAATAAACGTCGAAAATTCTCACCATGTAAAAGAAAAGACAGAATTTGTGTGACTTTTCTGAACATTGATAGCGAAATATTCCATGGCTATCTATGGTTTGTATGTTAAAAGTTTTAAAGGTTTGTTTACACAAAAAACATTTAAAGAATATTAGCAAATAGTCCTGACAAAAGGCATTAAGTGTAAACTTGTGTTTAAAAATCGTCAGATTTTTTGTAAGGGCGTGATTTTCTGACGGTTTTTGAAAAATGGTCGTGATTCTTCAAAAACCATCAGAAATTCTGGCCCTTGGAAAAAATCTGGCGATTGTTAAACACAAGTTTACACTAACTGCTTTTTTATCAGGACTTATTTGCTAATATTCCTTAAAATTTAGTTTCTTAATACTGTTCCAGTAAATAAAAAATATGTCAATTTTAATTTTTGTGGGCATTTTTTGCGAAAAAACCCTTCTATTTATTTAATAATGCATGTGATCAAGCTTACTTTTGGGTGTAAACAAACCTTTAAAACTTTTATCATACCAAACCATAGATAGAAAAGTCAAACAAATTCTGTCTTTCCTTTTACATACACAGAATTTTCGACATTTTTTGACGTGCATTGGTACGCGTAGTAAAAATTTAGCTCCGCCATAAACTAGTCCTTCAGAAGATCTTTAAAATATTAAATTTACAAAATGTTATTAAAAAAATCGCCACTTTTCAGAATTCTGACGGGTGAGATTTTCTGTCGTTTCTGAAGAATCGCGACCATAATAGCTTCATCATCTGTGTTTGAGGATTTAAAGATATAACATAGATATAACACCAGAGGAAGTAAAACACGCAATATCTTCAGCTAAAAACAGAAAAGCGGTAGGGCAAGACGAAGTATACATTGAGGTTTTAAAGCTAATAAAAAACGAACACTCGCTAAATACGCTGGTCAAACTTTTTAACTTGATTTATTGTAGCGGTAAAATCCCTGCTGACTGGCTAAAGTCAACCTTTGTTACGCTGCCTAAAAAACATTCACCAAAGAAATGTAGTGATTATCGCCTAATCAGCCTAATGAGCCATATGTTAAAAATATTTCTAAAGATTGTCCACGAATCTTTTATGGGTGACACGCAGTTTAGATTTCGTGGTGGGTTCGGGACAAGAGAGGCCTTGTTTGGCATTCAAGTCTTAGTTCAGCGGTCTAGAGATGTGTCGGTGCCAGTATATGCCTGTTTCATAGATTATGAGAAGGCATTTGATCGAGGCCAACACGAAAAGCTCATAGAATCGCTAAAAGAAGTGGGTCTAGATGACCGAGATCTAAAAATAATCGCTAATCTATACTGGAATCAGACTGCTCAAATAAAGGTTGATGGCCAACTGTCCGAAGAGGTCCAAATAAGAAGAGGAGTACGCCAAGGTTGTATATTGTCTCCGCTGTTGTTTAATATCTATAGTAACAAAATAATAGAGAATGCACTTCATAACTTCAAAGAGGGTTTGATCATAAACGGTATAAAAATCAACAACATACGATATGCTGACAACACTGTCATAATAGCAGACACGCTGGAAGGCCTACAAGAGTTGTTGAATCAAATTTCTGCCAAAAGTTCGCAATTCGGGCTTAACTTAAATGTTGAAAAAACAAAATGGATGGTCATGTCCAAGGAAAAGAATATCCGGGGCATGTTAGAAGTAAATGGGCAGCAAGTCGAACGCGTGGATTCATACAGATACTTAGGTTGTCTCCTTAATGAGAACTGGGACAACATGCAAGAAGTTCGTGCAAGAATTGAACAGGCCATCTTTTATCAAAATGAAACCAGTGTTGTGTAGTCGCGATCTTAATACCACTCTCCGAATTCGTGTGATTCGGTGTTATGTTTTTAGCATCTTATATTATGGCATGGAAGCATGGACACTGACTGAGGCCATGTGCAAAAAGTTGGAGGCATGAGAGATGTGGTGTTATCGTAGAACATTAAGGATATCTTGGTTGGGCCGAGTAACTAATGAGGATGTTCTGCTTAGAATAAATAAACAGCTTGAAGTTTTATTTACCACCAAAAAATGAAAACTTGAATATTTTGGCCATATTTTGAGCAATGACAAATATAAACTCTTAAAATTGATAATAGAAGGCAAAATTGAAGGTAGAAGAGGTCCGGGTCGTAGAGGGATATCATGGCTTACTTTTCCAAAAAGCAGTGGACAGGGTGCAGATTGCGCTTATTTAATATCCCAAGTTTTTTATTAATCAATAAAAGACCTCCAATTTTGTCCAGAAAAACGCCATATTTTTCACCCGTTTTCAGCACAAAAAATATATTTAAAAGAGCACTACAAGACAAAACAAACATAAGTGAATATCACTGATTATGCACGAAAAATACACCAAACAAAAAACTCGAAACAACATTAAGGTTATCTAAAAGCCTACTCATTTTAAAGCTGTAGCTTTCATCAATAGAGGTTGGTGCAAGCAGAGGTAAAAGATCCGAACACGCTGTTTGTGATTGAACGCAGCGCTAATATTTTTAAGCTGATATTTCGACAGTGACAGAAATGTAAAAACACCTTTTAAATAAATACAAAATTAACCTACTCCTTATTTTATTATCACCCATCTAAATCGTTGTGTAACATCAAGTATTAATTGGAAAAATCAACTATCAAGGGTCAGTTTTAATTAGAGTGACATATAACCTCAATTTTAATTTTTTCTTCAGAATGTTTACTATTTAAACCCCGCGTGGGTTTTAATCTTTAAATTTTCTTTTCTTCTAAATTGAAACTTTGAAATTTCAGTTAAATTTAGAACCGTTCTAAAATAGACTAAGTCCTTTTAGTAAATCCCACCGTTATATTTTAAGAGCTTATATTTTTTACATCCAACTTTGTCCCAGCCCCTAGGGGCTGTAGGGGGCAAGATTTTTGACCATTTCTATATTCCAGAAAACCACTCAATATGCACATCTAATCCTCATCAAAAAGTGTGCATATGTGCATATGGTGTGTTTTCTGGAATATGAAAATGGTGAAAATTAGATGGGACAAAGTTGAGGGTAATCAAAATTAATCAATGGTCCACTGCATCTCTAGTGGTGCATTTTTGTTGACATAGAGTGAAAGATAAGTAAATTTAATTTTTTAATTGAAATAGACAAAATCTTTAGACCCTAACTTAGGGGCCTTGTTAACAGCTATGAAAAAAATTTTTGGTGCAGTAGACTTGTAGACCAACTACCTGAGATTCAGATGTGCATTAGTATAGAAGGTCTGAGGGATAGTTTGAAAACATATTTGAGCTCCTATTTCTCCCTGCATGGGGCCACATATATAATTTTTTTATGACAAACGAGGGTACGTTGCAGGAAGGTCAACATATGTGCCAAATTTAATTGCTCTAGCTCAAACCGTCTGAATTCGAGAAAAAAAAAATGATACCCTAAACCTAGTTTTTGACAGCCAGTTAAAAGTTTCAAATATTTGATGATTTTAATATGACACTTCCTCATAAAGGTTTAAAAGATTCTATAAGATCTCCCTGCAACATTCTAAAATAAAAAATTACGGTACAAATTTATCAGTGGTATTAGTAGTAATGGTAGTAGAAGTAATATAATATGGATTAATACAAGAAAGTTAAACTATAAGTTGAATGAGGTCCCCAGAGTGAAGATTATTCATATTAAGAGTTAAAGGAAAAGTTCCATTAATTCTTCAGAAATTTTATTTAAAATCCCCGACAGGTTTCGACTAAAACATCATTGTCAAGGGGGACGTTGGATCACAAATTTGTCAAAGTAAAAACGAAATAAAAACATACTAAAAATAATTAAATTTAAAAAACTTACCTAACTCATTTACAAAGTGCGGTATATAAGAGGCAATTTAGCACAGTAACTTAAAATCATTTAAAAAACAGAAATTTTTTAACATTACAAAAAGACTATTAAAATTAAAACATTTAAGTGTCAAAAACAAAACAAAACTGAATGCGAATAAATTGGTATCGTCGACAGGAAAAAACAAAGCATTTTTATATAAGACACGATATTTATAAATAAATATAAACAATAATTTGTTATTGTTTAGACTATTTTATTTATAAATATCGCGCCTCTTATAAAAAAGTGTTGTTTTTTTTTAACACAAAATAGCAGTACTTTGTTGACGATACCAATTTATTCGCATTCAGTTTTGTTTTTCTTTTTGACACGTAAATGGTTTAATTTTAATAGTTCTTTTGTAATGTAAAATTCTGTTTTTTAAATGTTTCTATGTGACTGTACTAACCCCTGAATGAACCGTAGGCACTTAATTGCTCATGATTCCAAATAAATGAATAAAGAGTGAGCATGAATTAGCTAAACTACTCCTAATATTTTTACGGTGCATTTGGGGGTAAATGGCCTCTAATACAGGGTTTTAATAGGGATAAAATGAGGGTCACAATAAGTCAAAAAGTTCATATGACATGTGGAACAACTCAACAGATTTTTGTCTAATGCGTTTAAAGTTAAAAATTTAGGTGCTTATATTTACCAGAATTTTAGAAATATTCATGTCTAAATTTAACCATTTTACAATACGGCCATTTCCAAATAAATAAAAATATATATTTCCTCTAAATCCTCTAAATTAAAAAAATAATAATAATGATTTCCTTTGAGTTAAAGATTTAAAAAACACTTGGCAACAACGCTGCATACGTGAGTCTCTGACCTCCGACCTTCTCTCCTCTCTACGGCACAGTGCATAGTGCATTTTCCGCTGTTCGTTGTAAAGGTTGTCTACCTGACGCCATAATTCTCGCGAGTTTTTTGCAGTATGGTGTGAAATTAAACTGAATTAAAAATATTCTCCAATCAAGAAAACGCTGATATGCTATTAGTATAGGGTGAAGCTCGCCGAAACTCAAATGTCAATTCAAATGTTTCGCGACAGATTTCCCCGGCGGCTTAAAAGAAGTGTTTTTTTTGCTCGGTTTTTTGAAAGTTTTTAAAAATAAAAAAGAGTTTTTAAGTGTGAAGGGTGTTTTTAACTAAAAAAAAGAGTGTGTCCTACAAGTGTACAAACAATACTGAAAGGAACTGAAAGAAATTGTGTGGCAGGTGTCGTACTTTTTTATAATAAAAGTGAACCATATACTCTGAAACTTTGCATTGCTTTTCAAAGGAAAACTTTATTTCGATAGCAAAAAGGACTTTTAAATAAACTTTTACAACCAGACTATGCGCTAAAACTAATTCTCGGTAAGTACACATTTCCTTTTTTGCTTTTTACTATTTTTAAATAATTACTAATTTGCAAGATGTGAAAAAAACAAATTAAAGGTGATATGTTGACATTTACGCTGCAGCCCGCCGCGCCGGGCCACTAAAAGCGCATTGTTGCCAAACTGTGTTTACCTTAAAAATGGTATATCTCCAAAACCACTAAGTTTTGACGCTCATATTATATTTGTTTGTTTTGCTTCCCCCCCTATTACTCATTTAAATAATGACTATCATAGTGTTTACACCCTGTATAGCTCACTTCGTAAATGTGTTAGGTAAGTTTTTTAAAATGAATTATTTTTAGCATATTTTTATTTCATTTTTACTTTGATAGATTTGTGATCCAACGCCCCCGAAACAATGACGTTTTAGTCGAAACCGGTCGGGGATTTCGAATAAAATTTATAAAAAATTAATAGGACTTTTCCTTCCCCCTTCTTAACTTAAACTATAACCTAACCTAGACTATAAACTACGACGACCTAATCCATTATAATACAATAAAACACCTTGGGATTTCAGAAGCTCTACATATGTAATAGAAAATTGTTCTCCTATAAGTACTCATTTGACACCAGAAGCTGTGGGAGTTTTATTACTTTGATAAGTTTCTATGAGATTGTTTGAGGCATTTTTTATAAAAGCCTAAAAGATTTCATACGCCAAAAAATATTTTTTTGAGTAAAAGTATTTTCGACAGATGTTGTGATGTGATAGTTTTCTATAAGATTTTATAAATTCAGGTCGGCGAAAAAAAAAATGGGGATGTAGGTTAGGCAGTAAGTCTTATTACTTTGACAGATTTCTAAGGGATTTCTTGAGGATCTTTTTATAAGATTTCATGAGTCAATTTTTTTAAAATTAGTTTCGTGGTGGTCAAAAAAACCGGAATTTTTATGCGATTTGTTTTTAAGGCCTTAGCCATATGGTATATAAGTAAGTAAGTAAGTAAGTAAGTAAGTAAGTAAGTAAGTAAGTAAGTAAGTAAGTAAGTAAGTAAGTAAGTAAGTAAGTAAGTAAGTAAGTAAGTAAGTAAGTAAGTAAGTAAGTAAGTAAGTAAGTAAGTAAGTAAGTAAGAAAAAAGTATATAAAATTTTGTGAGTTTTTCTGACAATAGAATCTATAGAAAGACCTACAAAAACTTGTGTTTTTCTGACTCATAGCAAACTATTAATAAAACAAGGTATTCATAGGAACCTTTAAAATTTTTTTAGTCTGGCTGATCATAAAATCTCCCAAATGTCTCATAAAAAAACGTGCTTACATAAAACCATAATACATTATAAAAAACAAGGGTTTCATCATAGAAACCTATTAAGTTTAACATGTTTGATTATAACATCTCTTAGAAAACGGTTCTTTCATAAACCTATGAAATATTTGAAAACAAAAAGTTTGTGCTATAAAATTTTATGTCTACTTATAAGACTGTGAGATAAAAAACAGATATATGAAACCGCACAAAATCTTAACAGAATCAAAGATATATCTCATAAATTCTCACAAACTGTAATAAGCCTAAAATTTTAGCTCACAACAGCTTATAAAAACTTAGGTGGGTTTTTTATTAAATTTAATGCCTTTTTTTGGCAGGGAAGACGCTGATAAAGCTATAACAACAATTTATTTTTTTGATTTTCTTTATTTTAAACCACCCATAATAACCGAGAAAAAACAACTAACTAACCATTCCTTATCTCAAAGCAGATGAAATTAACACTGCCAGAGTTACCAACTTCAGAATCGACTCTGCGGATCTAGCAAAACCAGGTTTGCAAGTTGACAAAAATCACATTTGAAGTTTCCAGGTTAGGTTTTTTCTGACAGAAATTTTGGCTGAAACAGTATTTTGTATACATTTGGGCCATGGAAGATTCTTCAAAATAAAATTATTTTAAAGTACCTTACACTTATCGTAAGTAATCTTAAGTAAGAATTCATTAGCCCCAAGTAGAAACTTCATTTAAATATGAGATAAGTGAACTGTTTACTTACCATAAGTTCTCTCACCGGTTGCCCATAATTTACAAAAACGGGTAAATTAATTATTATTAATTAATTATTAATTAATTAATAAAAGTACAGGTGCATAGCACTACTACGTAAAAACAATAAATACGCAAAACTGTGCAAAATCGAAATAGATCATAACAGACTGACCTAAAACGTTACAAGAGCAAAAGTGTACAAAAGCAAAATGGTGTAACATATTCCCGCTAGATGGCGACACAGAACACATCCGCCCGAAAACAGCTGGACAGCAAAACCTGTGTAATATATTGCCGTTAGATGGCCGTACATAGCCGACAAATAAGAAATGTCATTGGCTAAAGGGGTCAGGTGTTCGACCAATATGCATCAGATGTCATTTTGTTTTTTCGAATTTCATCAAAATGAGCCGATAAAAGTAGAAAATTGTATTGATGTTAGCAAGCTAAGAATTTTCTTATTGTTTTAAGCTTCTTTAATTGTCTTAAAACAGCATACTTTCCGAGAAAAGCAAAAAAAGGGTTTAAGTTGGCACACCTGTTTGCTTGCTTGCTCGCTTAATTGTAAATCCGGCTTAACAAATAATAGCAATTTTTTGTGAGCTTACTATGCTTACTATTTTTCTCTTTTTCTAAATACATTCGGCTGAGAGAGATCCAGCATACCAGAAAATGGCCTTTCAGACTCGCTTGCACACCCTTCGACCCCGTATACCTGTCAAATGATAACTATATCAATGAGATAGTTACATTTTCATGAGCAGAGGGGTGCAGGGGGAGCATTTTCTGGTAAGCCTGATCTCTCTCAGACCGATGCAATTAAAAGCAGAGAATAATAGTAACTATAGTAACCACATAAAAAATTGCTATAAAACGGTGCCCATCACACCGCAGCGCCATTTAGTTGCAATGTGTTACACTACTTTAGGTTTGCACGGATTTGCCCTTGTAGTACCTTTTAGTATTGTAAAGTTTTAGCCCATTACGTTGTGACCAATTACTGTTTTGCCGCTGCACAGTTTTGTCGTTTTAAAATTTTTTCTCAGTACTGATCTGTTATTGTAAATTTTAGGAAGGTATGTTTTTACATTGTACTGTTCAGGTAAATTTTAGGCATTCTTCTCACCTACTTAACGTTATAAAATAGCATATTAACCATAATTAAAAACTTCACTTACCGTAAGTGAAGTATCAACTAACCGTTATCAAATCTACTAGTAGTAGTAGCGTAAAACCAGTATAACTCCTAAAATATGGCCTTAATGCCCGTGTGCACCACTTCCCCTTACTTCTTCCACTTATTCAAGCGCCGCTTGAACTGAGGGTGACCCTTGAGATTTACTTAGTTTGCAAGTTCAGAATATGTTCCACTTGGAAAAAGTAAGGAAATTATTGGCAACGTGGCAGTTATCTGCATTTTTTTATGATTTTTGTGTGGTGATCATGATTATTACCTGTCAGCTGTCAAAAAACCACGTAAAATTTGAGGTTGTTTAGAGAAAACAAATTTTATTGATGATTTATGATTATATGGAGGAAAAGGCAAATAAAACTACTACAATTGATTACCTATAAAACCTCACTATTTATTTAGTATGTTTTCACATCGTACTCAATACGTATTGAAAAAGATTGTCTTCTTTTTCTTTTATAGAGCATGTTCTCTGTTCCGACAAATTATACTAATTATTACACCACTAAACATACCCAACACTTTTTTCAGTTTTTTGCAACGATCCGAATTTGCGAAAAAAAGGGGAATTATTCGCTTAGCGAAAAAAAAAATTATTTTTTTTTGGACATTCTAAATCTTTTGTAAAAGGTATCATCTCATTCTTTGCAAAATCTAATTCTTCATCTTCTTCGTCATCCCAAAGAAGTTCCGTTTTAAGCACAGACCACTATTATAATCACAGAAAGATTTTAAGGCAACGGAACAGTTTTATAATCTGATTAAATGAATGGCTTTTGTTTAAAAACATAATCAAAAAATACCTCACATAACCTCAAAATGCGCTTAAGCCGAAGTAATTCTACAGCTTATCTTAACTGCAGCTTAAGTGCCACTTACATAATATTCCACACCATTGCACACCAAAACTAAAGCTTAAGCTCGGCTTACATGTCAAGCCGAACCCGTGCACACGGGCATAAGTAAAATAAAAAATATATTTTTGAGCTCTAAAAACCGTGCCCTATCACAATACACCTTAAGAAAAAGAAATAAAAACAAATAATAAAAAAAAAGCCGCCCGGGGTTCGACCGGCAACCTACAGGTTGGTAGACCAATGCTTTATCCAGTGTACCATGCGCCTATAAAGAAATAGGTTGAAACCGCGGAATATAAGCGTTTTGGCGGATTTTTATACAGGGTTCCTAAGCAAATCCTTAGGGGGCCAAGCAGCCGTGTATAAGACGCAGACAAACGGAAAAGAACATTAGGCAGAAGGGGATGGGCATGGGGCGATGTTGTCACTACATCTTACACATAGTAAATCCATTCCAGGTTGTTGTTTTCTAATGTTTTCCATTTTCGTACCTTTAGGACTGGAATAAAAATTGTTTTTGCTCGACTTTAATACCAAACTGATGAAAGATATCGTAAAAAAGATATTTTTCGGCTTTTCATTTTGTAACCATTGTCCTTACGCACTGTTTACAGGCTGGGGACTGAGATACATGCAAATGCCTAACCTAAAGCGTTCATACATGGCCGGAGAAATCGACTGAGATATTTCCGTAGAAACTTTATCAAGCAAATAGGACGGGTTGACGCCTTTGAACGTCCAACCCGGGTTTTGCACTTTGATTCGAAATCAAAAAGGAGGAATAGTCAGATGTGGGGCTATGCACAAATTACGTAACGGTGATTTTACCAATTTTTGACCCCCTCCCTATGTAATGTTTTGTAACGGTTTGGCACGCCACTCCCCTAATATTACGTAACGATTTCAAGACCACTACCCCCCCACCCCAAAAAAAAACTTTTCACTTATTTTCATTCCAAATTGTCTTAGTTTCACACAAATGCAAACGCTGTCGAAAACCTCCCTCCCCCCTACGTAACGTTTTGTAACCCCCCTCCCCCTATGACCATTACGTAATTTGTGCACGGCCCCTGTAGTCCCAGTGGAGGAGGGCGAGAAAATTGATATTTTTTTCTTAAAAATTATACTCTTTAGACCTATTTCTTTGCGTTCCCGAAATTAAGTAATTTTTGAAAAAAAATTATAAGCGGCGCCATTTTTAATTCGTGCTTTGTTTTTCTAACATTTTTGCGTTCGGCTAATTTAATTGAAAAATTTTATCTTTATCTTCTCACTCGAAACCAAGATCCCCCGTTTTAGGAAAACTGATCCCGTCTCTGTTTCTAAATTTTTTCGAATAAAAGTAGAGTATGACCATGGGGGAAATAATTTTTTTCTACGGTATGACGAAAATTTCGAGAAAGTTGAAGAAAAAAATAAAAAAAGTGGCAGAGCTCAAGGTTTTCGTAAAGAAACAGAGCAAAATAAATCTTTTCACCCTTTTTTGGGTGTTACAAATATTGGCAGCCCCTTATTTTTCGCTTTTACCCTCCCGCTAGTTTTGAAGAATTGGTTCGCTACATGTTTCGAGATCATGTCATAAAACACCTCGAAAATATCAAATGTAGTGTAGGGCCAGCTTTATTTAAAATCAATAATATCGCAAGCAAAAAGCTCTGCAGGAAAAACAGCGCCGTTTATTGATTTCTTTGGCTGCTAGTGCTAGCTGCATGGTTTGGCCGTTTCCGGATAGATGTCACTAGTAGAACAGAATTGAAAAAAATTTAATTAAAAGCGAAGATATTTCTTTCTAATGTTAACAGCCTCACAAGTTTATCGCTCAGTATCGTAAATAATGGACCCTGCCGCCTCCTTTAAGCAAGAAAAGGCTGTGGTTTGGACCTGAAAACCTCTAATTTTTTCCTCGTTCATCTCATGGTGTGGCCACCATCTAGCGGAATTTGCAGACATCTTGTCAACGGTTATTATTGCAACTATGATTTATGCTCACAATGAAAGAGTGGCGACAATTTTTTCTCATGAAAGCAGTCCGGAGATAATAACAAACTGGCACCATTGCTCAATATACCTGTTTCTTTTGTGCGCGCAGAACTTTCTATGCCATTTCTGTTTGATTTATTGAAATCCTATCCCTAAGGAAAATCTTAGGAACCCTGTATTCGACTGAGAAGTGTTAATCATGATTAAAGCTTAATCAGAGAATTTTCGTGTTTGGTGTGGTCATCGATTTTTTTCGGAGTTTTTTTTTAACTTATTTCCATGACGATCTCCCTATAAATAGATCAATGATCGTTGCAAATGTAATTTTCAAATTCTTATGATGGCATTACGTTGACAAATTAATATAGGCATGCATTATTATTAGGATGAATATATTTTTCCGCATTATTTTTTAATATTTCATTCCTTCACTTGTCCTTAGTAGTCAAATTCACTAACGGTAAGTGAAGGGAAAGTTAAGAGTGAGTTGTCACATATTGGTAAGTAGATAAATCACTAAGGGTTAACAAACTAGTAGATAAATTCACTAACCTTAAAGCTACGGTTTCCTACAAAAGCGGTACCGTAATAGAGCGGCCGTTAGAAAACGGCGTCCTTAGTTTTGTATGTGCCCGATTTTCTAGGAAACGGTAGGCAACACCGTCACAGAAAAAAGCGGCACCGTCATTTTGGTAGCGACCGTCATAACGGTGGGAGACTGTGAGTGCAATGTTTTTAGTCGGTGAGGTGAGCTGAATTTGTTGTATTTTTTATAATAAATGTTTGAATATTGATAAACGATGTGGGTTGGTAATAAAAATGTAGTCTGGACGTAGGAATATGAAATCCTGATTGATTTTTTTTCCAAAAATATTATCATTGCCAAATCAAAATCGTCCATTTTATTTCTGCAGTTAGAAAACGTCTTAATAAAATATTGTTTTTAACAATGAACTAATTGAAAATATTGCTTTTAAGACTGAAGCAATCGCGGTTTGGACCGTTTGGATCTGCCGCCTTATTATGGCACCGCTCTTCTAGAAAACCGTAGCTTAAGTGAAAGGAAAGTTAAGTGGCTTGTCCCAGTAAACACGTTTGTGACTTTAACCTAATATTTATATAAAATATATTTATGTAAAATATGTTACATCATATTTATGTAAATCTCACATAAAAATATTTCTAATAAAAAAATATGTAAATATTACGTCAAAACTTTGACTATACATTTAAGTCATCATAGGTAATGTTAATTTTACGTAATTTAACGTAAATAATATGCCTTTATAAATAAGTTTTTAAAATTGACGTAAATATTACGTAAATAGTGCCACCATAATTTTATATGAGAAATATTATATACCTATTTAAATATTTAAGTAATTTAATTAATCTAATTTACTTAAACGTAATAAAATGTTCATAACTATTATGTACCACTTTAGACATTACGTAAAAAATTTTATGTAATATTTATATCATCTAAATTACGTAAACGCTCTATAACATGATTTACGTCACCTTAAAATTTTTAAATTTACAAAAATATTATGAAACAATGTGAATCTTAAATATACATTTAAAATTTTACATAATTGTAACATAAAATTTTTATGTATTAATTATGTCATTTAAGTTGTGTAATTTCCTTGTAAAATTATTTACGTCAAATTAAAGTCCTAAATTTTACATAATTAATATACAATCAATTGAACCGTAGGTTTACAATTGAAATGTTACATAAGCATTATATAAAATATTTTACGTAGGATTTATATCATATAAATTACATAAAAGCACTATATTATGAAACAGTTTGTACCTTAACTTTATATTTACATTTTTACATATTTGTTATATAAAATGATTTACGTCAAATGAAAGTTATATAATTATTATCTAGTCAATTGGACCGTAAGTTTACATTTGAACTATTATATAACTATTATATAAAACATTTTATGTAATATTTATATCTTCTAAATGAGGTAAACGCTCTATAACGCGATTTACGTCACGTTAAAATTTAAAAAAATATTCTGAAAATGAAAGAAATTACCAGTGCTTAATAGTTTCTTCCTATTAGGTAGAGATGGCGCTAATGTCACTATGTTCCCTGTACAGTGGATGATAATATTATATATATAAAGAGCAAAGATATTTCAAAATTAGGATGTGGACTTTGAGGTATTGACAAGATCTCTATAAAAATCACGTCTTCCGCCACTGGTTAACTTTATAGTTTGCCACATGTTTGCCAATGTCGGACCGTGTAAAGCAATCACCGACGGACCTGGACGGACCTTCCGTTGGCCCGCCTCAAGCTGCATGCTCATGTCGGACTTAGATAGTTAACGCTTTGCGCTGGTCATGCAGATTAATGTAAATTAAATTTTTCCTTATTAATAAATAATTGTGACGTCTACGTGACCTTAAATTTACATAACAAGGTAAACTTGTTATGTAAAATATATGTAGTTTTTACTTAACTCATACGCAATATGGATGTAATATTTATGTAAAAGGTATGTAATATTATTTATATAACATTTATGTAAAAATGAAGTGAGCTTTGCGCGTGACTTAAATTTTATCTTATTAATAAATAATTGTGACCTTAAGTTTACATATCAAGGTAAACCTCTTATGTAAAATATACGTAACATGGATGTAATATTTATGTAAAAGGTATGTAATTTTATTTACATCTTATTGTGACCTCTGAGTGACCTTAAATTTACATAAAAAGGTAAATCTTTTATGTAAATTTTACGTAATATCTACATAATGGTGTTTACTGGGGTCGCATATTGGTAAGTAGATAAATCACTAAGGGTTAACAAAACAAATCACAAGGGTTATTTGATATGATAATAATAGATACTTAAAGTAAATATTTCAACGCATCGATATCGGTATACGTATCGCGTTCAAAATAAAGCCAAAATACACTACATTTTTGTATGGTTTATGCGATGTTTCGAACGATGCCTGCTTTTTTGAAAGGTCCGATAACAGAACTGCTAACAGCAATGGATGCGTGCATTGGGGTGGACGTAACGATACGTTCATCACTTCGTACGCATCGGTTACTGTCAGCTTTTGTGTCATCGCACCCGTAAAAAAAGCGGACATGGCATGAGCAAGTCAAAAATGAAGTGTATTTTGGCTTTATTTCGAACGCGATACGTATACCGATATCGATGCGTTGAAATATTTACTTTAAGTGTCTAATTACTTTAAAATGGTTTCAGACGTTAATAAAAATGGAGTCAAACTTTATTATTTTGTATTCTAAACATAATTTCGAAACATCTGTTTCCAAAAGATAATATCTTTGACAATATTTTTGATTTGTTTTGGGGCGTTTGATAATCCAAGGCTAACGTGATTTAGAAAAGGGACCATTCATAATTATATATAAGTAAAAATATCTTGCATATTATAAAAATGAGTTTTTGGACTTTATAGCATCTTTTTCTTGCCTTTGCCCCTCTGTCTAATGCCTTATTGTTCTTTAAATATAAGATTAAAACTTATAATTTTGGTTCAACATTCGCTGATTTTACAACATGTTGCTTAAATTCTGTATATAGTAATGTTAACAAAGAACGGCGAAAGTGTTACAACTGTATCATTCGCTCTTCTTTCTTAACAAGTTTCCTTAAATTTTCAAATTAGGAAACATTCGTTTTGATTTTATGTTCATTTCTAATAGAAAAAGTTAACCAAAATCAATATTTGTTACTAAAATTTTTTTGCAGGAAAAATAAACAAAAAAAAATATGATTTTTTAAAAGAAGTTAGAACCACTTTTAAAAAGTTAAAACCTTCAAATGTGTTTTTCTCAAAACCATAAATTTGCACATTCGCTCTTCTAAAAAGTCTACAAAGTCAAAGTTAATACTGCCTTTAATATGGCGTCTTCTCTTTGCATAATTAATAGTGACATTCTCTGTACCAAAATTAAATTATGCATAGGAAAAAGCGACATTAAATTTACGTATTGTACTTATATATTCATCTTGCGAAGGCATACTCTATCACGTCATCTTAAGGCGCATTTACACAGACAAACTTTCCTTTGATGTTGAAATGCCGACAAACATTTACACGAGCCTCTTGAGCAAAATGTTCAAAGAAATGTTCGAGCAAAATCTCGTACAAAAAAACACACGTAAATTTTTGGAGAGAATGTTGAGAAAAATTTATTTGAAGAATTGGGGGTATAAAAATTTCTTTACAAATTTAAATTTTATAGTTTTATGGGAATTCATTGAACTTAACTGAAAATAGAAAGAGTAAGTTTTAAAACAAGGTATTTTAATTAAGTGCTTTCCGGAAAAACGATATGATGTCGAAATTCACGTTTTACCTCATAAGCAACTTCGATTGATTTGATTTTTATAGGGGATATGCCAGTATACCATAATTGGCACTTATTTGTTGCTGATGCTGGGTTAGGAGAAGGTAAAAACCGTAGACTAGTGAGAGGGGGTTTTGGTCAAATGAACATTGACACACAAAATTACATGACAACAAACAAGGGTCAACGCAGTTTTTTTATGAAAGTTTTAGAACAAATCTTTCCATAAAGAAAGGGCTCTCCGACACAAAACAAAGAAATTCGTTTTATTTTATTGACGCGTAGAACTTGCGTTTCCGATTTTTTAAATATTGAAATTTTTGGCGATTTTTACAAGCTTTTATTTATGTATGTTTGTATGTTCGGCTCAAATCTTGCAACTCAAATTTGGTATTCAATTTCAGTTTTCGGTGTGTATTTATAGTTGCGGCGACAATACAATAATATGGTATTATGGCACCCCCTCCCGCTAATAAGGGAGTGGAGGAAGAAAAAGATTTATTTTGTTCGATTTCAATCAAAATTGACATACAGGGGTTTTTAGGGAAGAGAATTATCGAAAGGATGGATTTATGATAGTCTAAAAATTAAAAAATTATTTTAAATAAAAAGAAGGTTTTATAAAATATAAAGTGCACTAAAAAGTAGAAAATAAATTTTAGCATTCTCATATCATAATAATAAAAGCGACGGGCGCAAACTAAAACTAAAAATGTCCATCCATATATCAGAGAAACGTAGAGTAGTTTGGGTCGAGTTGGGTTGGATTTACTTCACAAAAAATTGAACTTACAATACCAGATAAAGAATTCTTTATATTTACACGTTGTAGTTGTGGTGAGAATATTTTTTGTACTGATGGTATTTATTGTCTTTTTGATACGTTAGTTATAAACGCCTTACCACTCATATCTCTTTATATTACTTCCTAGTTTAGTCTTTTACAATAATAATCAAGTCAAATGAAAAAACCTATTTACATTTTATTAAATCTCAAATATATGAACAAACGCACGTTCGATTTAAATAATACTACTAAATAATAATTTAGCAGTAATAGACTAGACTATTGAATCGGAATGTTGTCCCTTTGCATATTGTTTGTTCAGTGTCAGTAATCGACCTTGATTATTACATTAAATTGACAGTAAATATCTATCTTCAGCATTTTCATAAACTTTTTTAAGCAACCCTTGGGGCCTTAAATTAAGTAGGTAAATCTGGTGTGAGGAATTAAAAAAAAACAATCAAAGCTAAGGTTAAAGTAAATTTACAAAAAATCCCCTCCCCACCACTCCTCATAGTCGTGAGGCGCGGATTACCGCTTAAAAGTACAATTTTTGAGTTTTTTGCCGATATTTGAAAAGTTCAAAAATTTTTTGGAAAAGAAAAATTTTCCTGGGTTGTTTTTCGAATTTAGGAAAAAACCCTGGGAAATAAAAGAACTCGCAAGAAAGTCCCAAAAAAACCCCCGGGCAAAAAAATCCATGTGACAAAATTATCCATGTGACAAAACTGATAGCCAATAATAATGTTTCGCTTGCCGTCGGCTTTTTTTCACAAAAATTTAAAATAAAAGTTGGTGTTCCATTTTTTTTAAAGAATTGAGATCACTGATCAATGATGTAAAATTATATTTATTCTCATCTTTAAAAATATTTTTCCAAAATAGATAGCAATAACTTGCTCAAAAATTTACCCGAACAAAATGTTCAAAGAAAAGCTCACAAAAATGTTCGCGCAAAAAATTTCAGATCTTTTGCACGAGCTTTTATTTGAGCATGTTCGTCTGTGTAATTGCGCCTTTAAATAGCATATTTAATGTCATATAAAGTAAAGAGTGGCGTATCTGGAAACTCAGGTTCAGGGAGAAATGAACAAGTGCGCATCAGATGATACAGCTATGATAAAGGCGAGGCTGCCAAAAAAATAAAATAGACCCGCAGGAAAGAATTTTTGGAAAATTACTATGTGTAATTTGAAAAAATTTGTCAGAAAAAAAATTTGCAGAGCAACCGGCAATTAATGTAGCACAGTGGGCAGCATATCTGCCTGCCGCACTGAAGGTGCCGGGTTCGAATCCCGGCTAGGTGCATGGATATTATGTGTTTTGTTTTTAACTTTGCAAAAACTTTGCTAACACTAAACATTGATCTTGTAATGGATGAAAAGTCCCAGTATAAAAAAAAATAAGAAGAGCCTTAATAAACTACGTAAGATTTTATTGGAATTTGATTTTGTTTCATGAGTGGGGGATTCAATTTAATAAAAAAGTTATTCTTTTGGTGGTGTCATAAAGTATTTGTAAAATTGGAAAATCTACACAATTTCGCTTAGGATTTCACAGATTTCATATAGGTTTTCACAGATTTCACAGATTTATTAAAAGATTTCACAGATTTCTCAAAGATTTCACGGATTTCATAGATTTCTCAAATATTTTTTGATAAATAATATTTAATAAATTACGGGATAAATTTACCTACATAAACTAGGCGGTCCCATCGCAATAAAATAAAAAAACGTCAGAATTACGTGCTCTCTAAGTGCTAATTTGGTCCCCAAACTAAAAATTAAGTTCTCCTCTGGTTTTAGGAGAAAATTTAAAAAAACGCTAGGTTACCGTAAAGCTAGCGGTCCCATCCATAATTCTTGGAAAAAAATGTAATGTTACTATTTCCAAACTAGGTGCTATTTAAGTGCTCCCCGAATATTAAATTTGGTATTTTCGCAAAAAAATAAGTAGAGACCACCGGCTAAGGTGACCGACCGTACGGTATTTGATCGGACAGTCCGGTATTTCGATGAATTGTCCAGTCTAAAAAATACGTCTGGTATTGTCCGGTATTTTTTTACGTTGTCCAGTATTTGACAGTTGCAATACTGCACATGGCAACGCTGCTCGTCTGTAGCTATTATCACAGTTTACTGCGCACGGTTCGGGTGCGAGGCAACGAGACATAGCATCACTCATGCATTTGCGGATTGCGGTTGGTTGAGTTTATGTAGTTTCGCAAATCGCGTTGATGCGTAACTCTGTTTCTTTGAAAAGTTTTAATCTGTCAAAAATTGACCAGAAAGTTCCACCGCGTCCTGTATTTTGTTGTTCGGGAGTTGGTCACACTAGCTTAACATAAACGTAGCGGTCCCACAAGTACCCATTCAGATAAACCAAATTTAAATTATTTTAAAATAAAGAGCAATTTAAGTGCTATTTTGGTTTATCTTTCGAAAATTAAGTGCTCTTTTCGTTGTGGCGGAAAATGGAGAAAATTGAATTGTCGTTGTATTTCACACAAATGCGAGATCATACGCATAAAATTATTAAAATCTTCAAATACGAAACATTAAGGTGCTCAACAAAAATGCGAAAACCGTGGTTTTCGCGCATATTTTTTTTAAACTAAGGGCGTGGACCTCTAAGTTTATATAAACCCAGCGAGCGGTCCGCTTTGGTACCTTTGATCAAAAATTAATTTGGCATACGCGAGAATTAGGGCTATTTAGGTGCTATTTAGGTAATGATTTGGTGCACAAAATAAAAATTAGTGCTCCTCTAGTTTTAGCAGAAAATTAAAAAAACGCTAGGACCACTAGGTTAACATTAAGCTAGCGGTACCATGCATAATTCTTGGAGAAAAATGTATTATTATTATTTCTAAATTATGTGCTATTTAAGTGCCCACCGAACATTAAATCAAAACTTTTTTTTTTGTGTTTTCGCAAAAAAATAAGTAGGGACCGCTAGCTTAACATAAACCTAGCGTTCCCACAAGTAACCATTCAGATAAACCAAATTTAAATTATTTTAGAATAAAGAGCAATTTAAGTGCTATTTTGGTTCATCTTTCGAAAATTAGGTGCTCTTTTGGTTGTGGCGGAAAATGGAGAAAATTGAATTTCCGTTGTATTTCACACAAATGCAAGATCATACGCATAAAATTATTAAAATCTTTAAATACGAAACATTAAGGTGCCCAACAAAAATGCGAAAACCGTGGTTTTCGCGCATATTTTTTTTAAACTAAGGGCGTGGACCTCTAAGTTTATATAAACCCAGCGAGCGGTCCGCTTTGGTACCTTTGATCAAAAATTAATTTGGCATACTCGAGAATTAGGGCTATTTAGGTGCTATTTAGGTACTGATTTGGTGCACACACTAAAAATTAGTGCTCCTCTAGTTTTAGCAGAAAATTAAAAAAACGCTAGGACCGCTAGGTTAACATTAAGCTAGCGGTCCCAAGCATAATTCTTGGAGAAAAATGTATTATTATTATTTCTAAATTAGGTGCTATTTAAGTGCCCACCGAATATTAAATCAAAACTTTTTTTTTTGTATTTTCGCAAAAAAATAAGTAGGGACCGCTAGCTTAACATAAACCTAGCGCTCCCACAAGTAACCATTCAGATAAACCAAATTTAAATTATTTTAGAATAAAGAGCAATTTAAGTGCTATTTTGGTTCATCTTTCGAAAATTAGGTGCTCTTTTCGTTGTGGCGGAAAATGGAGAAAATTGAATTTCCGTTGTATTTCACACAAATGCAAGATCATACGCATAAATTATTAAAATCTTCAAATACGAAACATTAAGGTGCCCAACAAAAATGCGAAAACCGTGGTTTTCGCGCATATTTTTTTTAAACTAAGGGCGTGGACCTCTAAGTTTATATAAACCCAGCGAGCGGTCCGCTTTAGTACCTTTGATCAAAAATTAATTTGGCATACTCGAGAATTAGGGCTATTTAGGTGCTATTTAGGTACTGATTTGGTGCACACACTAAAAATTAGTGCTCCTCTAGTTTTAGCAGAAAATTAAAAAAACGCTAGGTCCGCTAGGTTAACATTAAGCTAGCGGTCCCAAGCATAATTCTTGGAGAAAAATTTATTATTATTATTTCTAAATTAGGTGCTATTTAAGTGCCCACCGAATATTAAATCAAAACTTTTTTTTTGTATTTTCGCAAAAAAATATAAACCTAGCGGTACCACAAGTACCCATTCAGATAAACCAAATTTAAATTATTTTAAAATAAAGAGCAATTTAAGTGCTATTTTGGTTCATCTTTCGAAAATTAGGTGCTCCTTTCGTTGTGGCGGAAAATTGAGAAAATTGAATTTCCGTTGTATTTCACACAAATGCAAGATCATACGCATAAAATTATTAAAATCTTCAAATACGAAACATTAAGGTGCTCAACAAAAATGCAAAAACCGTGGTTTTCGCGCATATATTTTTTTTTAAACTAAGGGCGTAGACCTCTAAGTTTATATAAACCCAGCGAGCGGTCCGCTTTGGTACCTTTGATCAAAAATTAATTTGGCATACGCGAGAATTAGGGCTATTTAGGTGCTATTTAGGTACTGATTTGGTGCACAAACTAAAAATTAGTGCTCCTCTAGTTTTAGTAGAAAATTAAAAAAACGCTAGGACCGCTAGGTTAACATTAAGCTAGCGGTCCCATGCATAATTCTTGGACAAAACTTTATTATTATTATTTCTAAATTAGGTGCTATTTAAGTGCCCACCGAATATTATATTAAAACTTTTTTTTTGTATTTTCGCAAAAAAATAAGTAGGGACCGCTAGCTTAACATAAACCTAGCGCTCCCACAAGTAACTATTCAGATAAACCAAATTTAAATTATTGTAAAACAAAGAGCAATTTAAGTGCTATTTTGGTTTATCTTTCGAAAATTAAGTGCTCTTTTCGTTGTGGCGGAAAATGGAGAAAATTGAATTGTCGTTGTATTTCACACAAATGCGAGATCATACGCATAAAATTATTAAAATCTTCAAATACGAAACATTAAGGTGCTCAACAAAAATGCGAAAACCGTGGTTTTCGCGCATATTTTTTTTAAACTAAGGGCGTGGACCTCTAAGTTTATATAAACCCAGCGAGCGGTCCGCTTTGGTACCTTTGATCAAAAATTAATTTGGCATACGCGAGAATTAGGGCTATTTAGGTGCTATTTAGGTACTGATTTGGTGCACAAACTAAAAATTCGTGCTCCTCTAGTTTTAGTAGAAAATTAAAAAAACGCTAGGACCGCTAGGTTAACATTAAGCTAGCGGTCCCATGCATAATTCTTGGACAAAACTTTATTATTATTATTTCTAAATTAGGTGCTATTTAAGTGCCCACCGAATATTAAATCAAAACTTTTTTTTTTGTATTTTCGCAAAAAAATAAGTAGGGACCGCTAGCTTAACATAAACCTAGCGCTCCCACAGGTACTCCTTTAGATAAACCAAATTTTAATTATTTTAAAATAAAGAGCGATTTAAGTGCTAATTTGGTCCATCTTTCGCTTCTTAGATTAAAAAGAGACAAGATATCTGGTCCAACGAAAACTCCTTGGCAAATAATAACCAGTGTTTATTTACAAATAAAATCACAACAAAACAAGGGTGAGAAATATCGATTATTTTTCTATCCTTTTAAACGACGTTAGAACGATAGGGACAGAGAATTCTGTCTTAACTACTTTAGGTCGTGATTGGCTGGTGGGTGGGGAAAGTCGGCAGAGCGCAGACGGTCGGATGATATTTTTATTGACATAAACTTTTTCGTGTTATTTATTTTAAAATTTCAGGATGTCGTTTTAAAACCACATTTTGTCAAAAAGCGTTTATAGTGTATTTTTTAGCAGTAGGCGAATATTTCAGTGCATTTAAAGTGATATTTTGGAACAAATCGTCCAATGTTTCGAAAACAAAGGGAGAGCAAGTGAAATCAGTCAGTGGCGGTACATGCCGGTAGGTACACAGAAAATAAAAAAAGGTTATGACATATACTGAAATTAGTAGATCCTTAGAATAAAATATCAAAAAACACGTTTTTTTTATAAAGTAGTTAATTCCCAATGCGTAAAATGAGATATTTTCCAACATTTTTATAAGGTTTTTTCGAGGTTTTTTTTTACAAAGACGATAAAATAGAGCATACTTTTGATGAAGTAGTTAATGCGCAAATAAGATATTTTCGAATGCTTTTTTTATAAAGACTATAAAATAAAGGTGCTAATGACAAAAAAAAAACAAAATTATGATTGTTTTCCACAAATCAAAACTACACTTTTTTGCACTCGACGCGAGTTTCGCTAACAGCGTTAGCATCATCAGGAGACGATAAACAATGAACTAAATTAATCTACGCTCTATCTTATATACAATCCTTTAGTGGGCGGAGATAAGACTAATAAATTGTGATTGATCACGATTTTTAATCCTATCTCCCCTCAACCAAAGAATAAAATGTACTAAACGGGATGGGTCCTCTATTTTTATTTAAACTATTTCTGGATTTAATGATTTCCATACTTTCATATGCATTCAAAAGTCTTTTGTTTGGTACACTTTTTAGAAGTTTTAGGTTATCTAATGTGAATCTATGATTGTTTTAAAAAGCATGCTCGGCCACATTTGACTTTTCTGTTCTTCCGTATTTTAAGTGTACTAAGTGTTCTTTAAAACGTGTTTGAACAGAGCGTCTCGTTTGGCCAACATATTTTTTGTCACAATCCATGCAACTAATTTCGTAAATTCCACTTTTTTCTAGAACTGTAGTTTTATTCTTGGGATAGTAAGCTTCTTATTGTGTTTCCGGATTGATATACTAATTTAAGACCGGTGTTATTAAATACTTTGTGTAATTCTTTCGTATAATTAGGATTATAAAGAATTGATACAAATTTTGAGTCGCAGGTATCTTTTTGTCTGAAAAAGGTAGAATTCCGAAAGGTCTTTTGAAAAGAATGTCTATTTATCAGCGTATTTATTAAGCCTTCGTCGTAACCGTTTTCGCCAGCTATATTCCTAATCCTATTCTTTTCTGCTTCAAATCTTTCTTATATGATGATGAAATATGTTGGCCAAACGAGACGCTCTATTCAAACACGTTTTAAAGAACACTTAGCACACTTAAAATACGGAAGAACAGAAAAGTCAAGTGTGGCCGAGAATGCTTTTTAAAACAATCATAGATTCACATTAGATAACCTAAAACTTCTAAAAAGTGTACCAAACAAAAGACTTTTGAATGCATATAAAAGTATGGAAATCATTAAATCCAGAAATAGTTTAAATAAAGCTAGAGGAACCATCCCGTTTAGTACACTTTATTCTTTGGTTGAGGGGAGATAGGATTAAAAATCGTGATCAATCACAATTTATTATTCTTATCTCCGCCCACTAAAGGATTGTATATAAGATAGAGCGTAGATTAATTTAGTTCATTGTTTATCGTCTCCTGATGATGCTAACGTTGTTAGCGAAACGCGCGTCGGGTGCAAAAAAGTGTAGTTTTGGTTTGTGGAAAACAATCATAATTTTGTTTTAGTGCAACCAAAGATTCCAAATTCCCAACATAGTGCTAATGACCATAAAAAATAACAAAATTAACAAACACAGTAACATAATTTTTAGAATGAACTGTGTTCCTTTGTTTTAATGTTTAGCATAATTTTGCTGGGATGTCCCACAGTTAAGAAAACTATCACTTTTTTACAGTTTCCGATTCAATATCGTCAACAGAGTAAAAAAAGTTATTTGCTTTTTCCGAACCCCATGTTTATAAATTATTTATTCGCTATTTTGACAGGATTTGACAGGTCTCAAAGCTAATAACATTTTTAAGTTTATCGAACTCAATTTAGTGTAGTTCGAGTCCCCACTCATAAATATGTGTCATCGCACCAGTGGTTTTCCACATAACAGTAGATGACAGTTAAGACAACTGTCACTTTTTTTACGGTTTCCGATTTAATGTTTTCAGCAGAGTAAAACGAAGGTATGCGCTTTCCCAAAAATTCCTTTAATTATTTTTGCGCCATTTCGACAGAGTTTGACAGGTGACGAAATAAATGTCATTTTTAAATTAAGCGTTGTCATTTTATTGGGAACTGATGCTTTTTTGCTGATATCAGTCATCATAAGCATGATAATAATAAGCTCATCCCAAACTTTGGCAGCTATTATTGGCTCACCCTGTAGATATCGGCACCTATGTCTATGAGACAAAATGCTCTCAGGGACTGTCCCAATAACATAATTAAACATGGATCTTGGAGGCCTGGTCGTAAATATTTGAAAAGCAAAATGTGGGTCCGATGCCACGAACCTTTCTTTTTATCAAAAAATTTTGTTTTTATATAGATTTATCTTAGTTTGTAAACTAGGGCATCCACGGCATTCCGTGTAGTCGTCAATTTACCCCAAGTTTTTATTAACCGTTCAAAACACAAACTTTTAATGGAAATTGGACGTCGTGTAAAAGACAATAATTTTGCACGCAATTTCGTTGGCTTATCCCGGCTCAGCCCCCTAAGTAGTTTTGCAAGTTTAAAAGCACTTTGGATAAATACCCGACTGAGAAGAATGGGGACAGCCAATTAGGGCTGTGCAATAAAATCTAGAACGGCGAAACTAAGCAAAATATTGCGGTGCTTAGTTTTCAGCCAGATAGAGATAAAAGTATACAATCCTGGGTCTAAAAAGAAATAAAACGCTTTGAGAGTATTAAGAAGTCTTCGATAAAAAAATAACCGGGTCAATTTAGTGCGTCTATTCTCCAATCGAGGGAAAATTGGCTCCCAGTGAGTCAAGTTCTCTCGCTATTATGCATCTCATTGGTCCAAATCTTCGGTTTAAATCGGTTTCTCTCACTTTTGCCCGATATTGATCAATACCGGGCAAAAGTAAGAGAAACCGATTTAAACCGAAGATTTGGACCAATGAGATGCATAGTAACAAGAGAATTGGAAGAAAATTTTCTATCGATTTAAGAATAGACGCCCTGAAAGTTAAATACTGCCACTACTTCGTCATTATACCCTTAAACATAACTAGAGACCCTCTATACATTTGACAGTTAGGTGGGCAACTCATATTATCCTCTCTTTCTAGGTTTTTTTATATTTGCATGTAAAACCGATTTTATAAAATGGACTGATGTTTTGTTTTTTCTTTTTATATTTTCCCCAGACAATTTTTGAATGATGATGACTTTTTTGGTTAGTACAATATGTCAAGCTTTGACAAAAAAAAACAGTAAGGTTCACAGGAGATTTAAAAATGTTAATAGTAGGTGAAATAGAAAAAAATATTATTAATCTTTCTTTTTATTCCCCTTTTTTTTAAATAATAATAATATATAATAATATTTAAATTTAACTTTGCAAATGCATGATCCCTTTCCATTTTTTTTTGCGTTTCTTTTTCCATTGAACAACGAAACAATAGGCGCGAGTATTTTTACAGTTTCTTATGATAAAAGCCATGATGACCCTTAACATAATTTAGTTAAATACCTGTTAAATATATAAAGAAGGTCACGTTTCTTGGTAAATTTAAAGACTGTAAAGAACTTTGATTGAAACAAATTAATACCACCTTGTGTCTCACACTTTATGCTTTGAAAAATGACAAATTTTGCTGCTTTTTTACAGACAGATGACATAAGAGGAATTTTTATTAAACAATTGCCTTAAATTATCTTAAACTTTCTCCAAAATACTTTACCCTAAATTAAATCTCTCCATCTATCCCTAAAATTCTGCCCTTTCTCTTAAAATATTTTTCATTTTAACAGAGAAAAAATGTTTTTGGCAGTACTTTTTTTGAAGCTAAAAAAAGAGTAGATTTGAAAAATGTGTTTTATTCTAGAAATCGAAAGTTTGAAAAGAAACCTTTAAAATGTGATCAAAATCATGTAAGATCAGAGTAACTAATGTGGATGTTTTGCTTGAACTTGAACATTTTGTCCATATTTTGAGAAATGACAAATATAATCTTTTAAAATTGATAATAGGAGGCAAAATTGAAGGCAGAAGAGGTCCGAGTTTAAAAATCTTAGAAAATGGTATGGTATTTTTACTACGACACTCTGAAAAGCAGTGGACAGGGTACAGATCGTGCTGATGATAGATAAACATGTTAACGAAGCTATATGACACATTTTGTCCGTTTTCAGTAGCCTACACCCTCGCCTACATTTGAAAAGAAAAACAATAGTGTTTTTATTAACCGGTTAAAATTCAAACTATTATCGGCAATTGGACGTGGTGTCAGCCCTCTAAGTAGTTTTGCAGCTTTAAAAGCACTTTGGATAAATACCCGACAGAGGAGAATGGGGACAGCCAATTAAGGCTGCAATAAAATTTATAACGGCGAAACTAAGAAAAATATTGCGGTGCTTAGTTTTGATCCTTTTAACACAAAATCTAAAACAATGCATTTAAAAAATAGTTTCTTTAAATTGTTACAGATTTCTCTGAAGATGGTTTAAAACAACAAAAACCGAAACGTCAGAAAAAAAGTAATTAATTTCCGTAGGTTAAAATATTTAGCCCATTCTTCTTGAAGAAGTCCAGTGGTTAGATGTAGTACCTAAGTTGCAATATTTGTCTGTAGCACAATTTTTATATTTGTTATGTAATTTTAACATAAAATCCAAAATAATTCAATAAAAAAAAGTTTCTTTGAATTGTTACAGATTACTCTGAAGATGGTTTAAAACAAAATAAACCAAAACGTCAGAAAAAAAAGTAAGATTCCCTTGGTTGCCAAGTTTCTTTTTATTAGCATAAGCAAAGCATAAGCACATTTTTTTTTAATAATGTTTTAAGCTGATTATTAGTTTTTTTATTATTATTGAGGTAAATTGTTTTAATATATTAATTGCGGAAGTAAAAAATTGAGGACAATAGTATGTGCAAAAATAAAAGTAGATTAAAATTAGAACTCTGTCTGAGAATATTTGACACTACAGACAAGTTGGCAAGCGAGTACTCTGTGAAAAGAAGATCTAATCCCTGGCCTGTGGTAATATTTGCACATCTTCTAAATGTTGCTGGTATCAACGGGTTGAAATTATGGCTGATGAAATTTCCAGATTGGAATAAAGCGAAACCGCATAGACGTAAATTATTTCCTCTAGACTTGGGAAAAAAGCTCATAAAACAGAATGTTACTCGGCGATACAGGAACAAACAGATTCAAATAGCTAAGAAAAGATATATGACTGCCGTTTTTCCCGATCTATCCCGAGAAGATGAAAATCAGGCTGAAGCGACTGAAAATCAACCCACGCCAAATGTTAGGTCACGATGCCATCTTTGCAACAGAACCAAAGATAG
Source organism: Oxystoma pomonae (assembly GCA_963921995.1). Lineage (NCBI taxonomy): Eukaryota > Metazoa > Arthropoda > Insecta > Coleoptera > Brentidae > Oxystoma > Oxystoma pomonae. The sequence continues at coordinate 110,738,652 of OY998164.1, forward strand.
AAAATATAAAAAAGTGTGTACCAAATGCACCAAATACGTATGTCCAGACCTTATTCTTATTCTTCTCTGCCAAAATAAATAAAAATTTCGTTCAAATATTTAAATGTTTTGAATTCTTATTTTAAGTTAAGTTTTATTTTCAAAAAGTTAGTTTAACACTATATTATTCTTTTTATGTATGTTGTTTTTTGAAAATATATGTGTCAAAACTGAGTCTTACTTAATTTATTGAAGAAAAAAATAGTAACAAAACAGTATCACAAATTAATAAATTAAAACCGAATTGAGGTCTTTTTCGACCCCAGTCAGTCCCATGTGTAATTTTCGGAAGTCCGCCTATTAAAGGTTAAATAGTAGATTAAAAGTTTTTTTGAAAAAATTCTTAAATTCTGTATACATTAATGTTAAAAAAAAAAATGGCGAAAGTGTCACAGCTGTAACATTCGCTCTTCTTTCTTAACAAGTCGCCTTAAATTTCAAAATCAGGGAACATTCCTTTTGTTTTTATATTAATTTCTAAAGAAAAAGTTAACCAAAATCAATAATTTTTACAAGATACTCAGATGTTTTTACGGGAAAATTAAACAAACAAAAAAAAAAGAAGTTAGAACTACTTTTAAGCAAAAAGTCAAAAACTTCAAATGCGTTTTTCTCAAAACTAGATATTTGCACATTCGCTCCTCTTTATTATCAAAGCAGTAGTTTCTATTTAAACTCTAAGATTCGGATCGTTCGTGATATTTTGAAACGAGTTCAGGTTTTGCTGCGTATGAAAGTGGATGTTCACGGAAGCTTTGCTTTACTCCCATTATGTGACAAATTTATTGCTAGTGACGCAAATTGTCGTGAGGCTCTGTAAACGACATACCTACGTCATCAAGTACGTCAATCACGAAGTGCGTTTTTAATTATAAATAATTTCTAACAGTCGACAGTCCTCTAAAGTACCGGCGCCAAATAAAGACCATCTGCCAATAAGCCCAATTTTGATTTGGTTAAAAACATTATTAAAGTAACACTCGTGGCATATCGGACAAAGCGTTTTTGTTTCTCACTTAATTACGACCAGGCCTCCCATGTCTAATGGAGAATCCAAACACCTGAGCTGTTTCATCCCTATTAGGAATCGTCAGGGAGTCAAAGGATTGTACCTGGCAGTTGAAGCTACACAGGCACCATGCACACCTCTCGAATTTAAAACAAAAAGTTTGTAATCCGAGGAGACATAGTGCCTGCGTGCGCCACCTGTCGAATAAACCGAGAAACAAAAACATCAAAATTGAAAAGTGCAGAAGACCGTAAATACAGAATCCTGTACCTTTCAGCAGGTTATAAAGAAGAAACCTGTAAAAGAATAAGGTCACTGTAACATGACTCTTAAAAAGAGGTAACGTTCGCAGCAGCACCGCCCCCAATTGGAGCTTCATACTACGTGGCCTTAATTTTAAGGTATCAGCAAGCAATCGCTTTGGAGGAGGCTTGTTGCGCAGAACTAAAAAGCCAAAATATTTAAAAAAATATTGGCATGGTACCTGTGTAGCTTCAACTGCCAGGTACAATCCTATGACTCCCTGATGATTTCTAATAAGGATGAAACAGGACTGTAGGATATTTTCCTACAGTACATATGGTGTATTTTGTAATTCCCAGTTGTCCCGTGCAATAGTTTGTTGTTGTTTTAAATTACTTCTCAAGTTGGGTCCCTATAAAAAAAACCCGAAATCAAAGAACCCCGCACGAAATACATTGAAAAATGTTTTCGGTGAAATTTGATAAAATGTAAATAAAATGTAATGTGTGTTTTAGTGAGTTATGAGATAGGAAAAATGTGTAAATATAAAATGATTTCTACGTCTAGTTCCAGAGATATAGACGGCCAAAGTTTTTAAAAAAAACGTCATTTTGGGGTGTATTGGAAACGCTCCTGACCGAAATAAAATAATCCATTGACGAATATGGGTTACTGAGGGACCACAAATGGACATTCTTATTATTAAGTTGGTAAAATGTTAACAGGTTGTATATAGGGGCTATTCAAAAAAATTATTTTTTGAAAATTTTTTATTTCCCTGATATAAAAATTAAAAAAAAATATTTTTGAGCCACTGACTTTGACTGGTACTCAATAGAGTAACTATATAGGAATGAGGGAGAGCAATTACCCATAATCATAATTTATTTATTTATTTTGATAATTCAGCACCACCAAAAGTGTTATTATTTAGTGTAGAGAACCTTGAGAAACCTTTAAAGACTCATAATCCCCAATGCAAAACATAAAGAAGTGTATAAATCTCTTGATCAGTTTTAAAGAAATTAAAAATTGATTACTTTTTGTAAAAATTAATGATTTAGAACTTTTTGTATGTACCTCGTAGCTGGGAAAAAAATAAAAAAACTAAATTTATTTTATTTAAAGTTTATTTACTTCTTACTTTAATTGAACGCAAAAGAATATTTAGATTTTTAAGATAATATAAAGATAAGATAAAATAAAAAAAATAATTATTTCGTAATTTTCTTCAAGTTTTTATGGTAAAAATTTAAAAAAAAAAAACATGTGACACAAACTAACTGCTACTGGGAAGAAAAACTTGTTCAGTTTATTTAGAAAATACTAAAACATTATTGTTTGCTCAAAAATAATTTTTTTATTTTTATATCGGGGAAAATAAAAAATGGTCAAACAATGATTTTTTGACTAGCCCCTGGATACAAACTGTTAATAGTTTACCAACATAATATAATAACAAAGTTCATTTGTCGTCTCTCAGTAAACCATATTCGTCAATAACTTATTTTATTCCGGTCAGTTAATGCCTTTTTGAGCGTGGTCAATATACCCCAAAACGACGTTTTTTTAAACTTTGACCGTCTATATCTCTGGAATCAGACATAGAAATTATTTTATGTTCCTATATTTTTCTTACCTCATACCCCACTAAAACATACCAAAATTTTATCAAATTTCACCGAAATATTTTTTAAATATATTTCGTGCGGGGTTCTTTGGCAGAAACATAATTTGTCATAATTTAAAAGAAAAGAAAATAATTGGTCCGAAAACAATTGTCTCGAAAATAAAATGACAGGAAACTCAAATCATAGAATTAAATTTAAACGAAATATATTTTTATAGAACACAAAATATTTTTAACGAAAATAATTTGACAGAAACATAATAACGCCGAACCACAAAACTCAAGAAACCCAATTTGGCCGAAAATGATTTGTACTGATAGCCGCGAATTCAGTTGCTACGTTGCCAAACTTACGGCAGGTAAGGGTCGAAGTAAGCTGTGATATTGTATTAATTTACCCCCTTTACATTCTTCGACTCCAAAGAGCCACGCACAATATAAAGGGAAACTGGATCTCAGTGTGATTTCAACGCCGTTTGAGTATGTTATTGGGACAGTGCCTGAGACCATTTTGTCTCATAGACACAGGTGCCAATATCTACAGGGTGAGCCAATAATAGCTGCCAAAGTTTGGGATGAGCTTATTATTATCACGCTTATAGTGACCGATACTGGCAAAGAAACATCAATTCCCACTAAAATGGCAACGGTGAATTTAAAAAAGACATTTATTTTGACACCTGTCAAACCCTGTCGAAATGGTGGAAAAATAATTAATGAAATCGAAGTTTTTGGAAAAGCGAATACCTTCTTTTTACTCTGCTGAAGACACTAAATCGGAAATCGTAAAACACAGTGACTTAACTATCATTTACTGTTATCAGGAAACCTCTAGTGAGATAACACATATATACGAGTGGGGAAATACACTAAATTTAGGACGATGAACTCAAAAATGTTAATATTTGTGACACCTGTCACCCTATCAAAATGGCGGAAAAATAATTTATGAACTTGTAGTTTTTAAAAAAACAGATACCTTTTTTGTACTCTGTTGATGATATTAAATCAAAAAACGTCAAAAAAATTACAGTTGTCTTAACTGTCATTTACTGTTAGGGGGAAAATCACTGGTGCAATGACAGATATTTACGAGTGGAGACTCGAACTACACTAAATTGAGGTCGATGAACTTAAAAATGTTATTAGTTTTGACACCTGTCAAACCCTGTCAAAATATTAAATAAATAATTTATAAACATGAAGGTTTGTGAAAAGCAAATACCTTTTTTTACTCTGGTGACGATATCGAATCAAAAACCGTCAAAAAAAGTGACAGTTGTATTAACTGATGTTTGTTTTTGACGATATCGGTCATCATAACCATGATAATAATAAGCTTATCTAAAACTTTGGCAGCTATTATTGGCTCACCCTGTATGAGACAAAATGCTCTCAGGAACTGTTCCAATAACATACTTAAACGGCGTTGAAATCCCACTGAGATCCAGTTTTCATTTAAATTAAAGTTAATGCCATCCTTTATTAAAGGAAGGCACAAACATGATGTTAAGTCAACATTATTTTGATAGCGGCGCCATAAAAAAAGCTCTAACTGGATGGCCCAAACCAGTGGCGGCGTGTGGTATAAATTTTTGAAGGTGCACAACTTTTGAATAAGGGGCGAGTGACGCCCTGCACAGGACCCGCAGTAATCAAATCAAAATCGGTCCAGTAGTTGTGAAGCTGGAGCAAACAAACAGACAAAGAGACAAAAATTCTAAAAATTGGATTTTTGTTATCTATATGGTCTGTTTAGAAGCCAACAACAAAAATTTTAATAAAATATTCAATGTACAGAAATGATCCCTCTAGAGATTAATTGTCTTTAAATATTGCACGCTAACGTTAGACATCGAAAATTTTGCCATTATTCGCGAATAAAAATTTCCCGAACCGTCTCGTCTGAGTCATCTGCACAGATTAAGGAACTATAGATCCGTCACTTCACCCTTCTCGCCAATAATTATTTTTCACGAAAAGTGCGGTTATGTTTCCGTGTACAAAGGAACTGCCAACATAATAATATTTAGGTTGGCATCACGGAAAAAATATGTATGTAAAATTTTTACATATCCTGTGCAAGTGAAATTGTGCAATAATTTTGAACAAATGTTGAGAAAAATCGAATGAGGCTGTGTAATAATATTACACAGATTTGCAATTAATGTCAACAACGTTGTTGAGAAGGCGTGTGTGCAAAAAAATTCACAAGAGGTGTGTAATTTTTTTACCAAAATTTGTTGAAAATGTTTATTATTTTTTAGGATTTTTTTTTCTTTACTTTATTAGTAAAACATATTTGTTAAGAAGCCCACTAGATGTTTTATAAAAACATCAGATGTTTCGCTGTGCTCAAGAATATAAAAAAACAACTAATAGTAATACCGATATATATATATATATAAAGAAATTTTGTCACCCCGCCCTTTGATTTTACGTTAGATATACCTACCAGTTTTTATATTAGATATACTTTACCATGTACTACCTACCTACGTTGGGTAACATTTTTGAACTCGTATTTTTTTAAAATTATGTTTATGCAAAAAGTTTTTAATTTATTACAATCGACGTCTGTAAAGGCGCAATTACACAGACGAACATGCTCAAATAAAAGCTCGTGCAAAAGAACTGAAATTTTTCGCGCGAACATTTTTGTGAGCTTTTCTTTGAACATTTTGTTCGGGTAAATTTTTGAGCAAGTTATTGCTATCTATTTTGGAAACATATTTTTAAAAATGAGAATAAATATAATTTTACATCAGTGATCAGTGATCTCAATTCTTTAAAAAAATGGAACACCAACTTTTATTTTAAACTTTTGTGAAAAAAAGGCGACGGCAAGCGAAACATTATTATTGGCTATCAGTTTTGTCATATGCAATGTTAAAATAGTTAATGATGGAGGTAATAACATTTAATTATTTTCTTTAATTTTTTTGGTTTTCTTCCATTACAAAAAGAAAACGGAAATGTCTTCGAAGTAATTACTTTTTAAAATGCAGGTGGATATTTTTAGAGAACTGTTCTGGAGAGTAGTTAGTTGTTCCCTGGGGGGGGATAGGAAGGTTTAGACAGTCGGAACGCAGCGCTGTCAAACACTGCTGTAATTTCGTGTGTCAATGTTCATTTGACCAAAACCCCCTCTCACTAGTCTACGGTTTTTACCTTCTCCTAACCCAGCAACAGCAATAAATAATTGCCAATTTTTATTTTAAATTAAAAAGTTACAAGTATACTGGCATATCGCCTATAAAAATCAGATCAATCGAAGTTGCTTATGAGGTAAAACGTGAATTTCGACATCAAATCGTTTTTCCGTCGGAAAGCACTTAATTAAAAATACCTTGTTTTAAAACTTAGTCTTTCTATTTTCAGTTAAGTTCAATGAATTCCCATAAAACTATAAAATTTAAATTTGTAAGAAATTTTTATTACCAACATTTCTTCAAACAAATTTTGCTCAACATTCTCTCCAAAATTTACGTGTGTTTTTTTGTACGCGATTTTGCTCGAACATTTCTTTGAACATTTTGCTCAAGAGGCTCGTGTAAATGTTTGTCGGCATTTCAACATCAAAGGAAAGTTTGTCTGTGTAAATGCGCCTTAATAAAATGCTACATTTTGTAGAGTTTTAACACGGACGCACTCGGCTAAAGCCGCTTCCAACCGATGCAAAGCAAAAGCCTTCTTGATACCGTGTACTTGTGGCGCTTGACCGCGCCACTGCGTCCGTCAAGGTAGTTTTTGGTTTCCGCAATGGTGGATAATTTTTGAGATGCGATGTAAAATCAGTGAGTAAAAACTGAAAATCCAGGTGAAAATGAAGGAAAAGCTAGTGAACTGGAGTTGGGGATGCTAAGAGATAAATTTAGAGGTAAGCCAATTATTATTACTCATTTATCTATGATTTGCCCTGCAATTTTTAGCTGTTGAAATAAATTTTGCCTATAGGTATCGTACATTTTAATAGAAAAAAAAGAGAGATTCCTTTTAAATTGTGGTTAATTTATGAAATCAAAACGTCGATTCACTAAATACATTTCAAATTTATTGAAGAACAACGTTTCTCCCTGAAGGCATAGAGAAAAATTCCGCTCTGCCGACGGCACTGTTTTATTTATTTTTGGACAATTGTGCATTTTTTTAAAACAATTTATTGGTATTTTATTACAATAAAAGCTTCGGTAATTATGCAGTATACGGTTTTTCTTTTATTTTTGTTTTTTTTTTTAATTCTTGATGTGGGATGGTTTTAGGGACCCTTCAAGGAATCCAAATCCGTGACCGCCGGCGAAAATTTTGTTTAGGATAGGTTAGAATAGATTAGATCAGGGATAAAAGTTAGGTTATATCTAAAAAAGTTTTTATTTGTTTTTTTATGTTAGTTTTGAATGTTTTTGCCGTGGGGTTAAGTTTTTTTGGTAAAGAAGTAAAAAAATCGGACAAAAAATTTCGTTGGCGTTTGGTCATTTGAGGTTGGGGACCCAAAACATTTTTTAAGAATTTTTCATAAAAACTAAGAATAAAAGAAAACTATATACTTACTGGCACTGTTACTGAAGCCTCTGTGGTGTAATGGAGTCAATATATTAAAATTTGCATAAATAATTTTATTTTTTTGTGTATGTAAAGGTAAAAAAGTCCTACATATCTTGAATGAAATTCGATCTTTGATAAACAATACTAAATGCAGCATAAATACCTACCTAAACGCCGCGCCATTTTGTTTAATTTAAAAAAAATTGTGCAAAATTTTACAACAATTTGGAAAACAAGAAGCATTCCTTATAAATTTTAAATAATTTGAATAGCTTTTTGTTACTAATTGAAATTACCTTCAATATATGAACTGATAATTTATTGCTGTTATTATTATCATAACTTTAATGGGTCTTGTCGGGTTTATACCTGTTCAAAATTTTGTTTTTGTTTTAGAAAAAAGTGGTTTTTAGAACGTTTTGATACATTGTCTTAAAAAAATGGAGGAATTTTTTTTATCAAACGTAATTTAATCCAAGGGTTAAGAATGCTAATCTCAAATCTAATCAATCTAAAATTAGGTAAAGGACCAAAAGAAAATATTTTTGAATATTCCCTCACTTAAATTGTCTTGAAAATGTCTAAAGTTTGCACTTCAATCAAAAAAAATCTTCCGAATATAAATATTACGAACAGATATACCTACATATACCCGACAAGAACAACTTTAATACTTAATTAGGTACTTATTTCCATTTTTTGGGTTGGTCCCTTTCTACAAAACGCTGTCCATTTATAGAATCGAAACGCCTATTCACTAAATACATCTCAAGCTTATCGAAGAGCAAGGTTTCTCTCTGAATAATGGCATGTGCACATAGAAATAGAAGGGATTAAAGAATGGGCTTTAACCTGCGCAAAAGAATCAACAAAGTCAATTACATCGAAAACTTAAATAAAATTAAGAATAAACAAACGATTCATTTTAACTTAAGTTTTTACAGTGTTTATTCTAAAAATGGTAAAGTTTTGTAATTGGATCTTTAAATCATTAATTAAAACTTAGATTTGACAATTTTACTTTAATTTATGTAGTTAATTTAAAAGTTGAAGTCTATTTGAACTTTGTTTGTAAACAAGAGTAGGCCTCCTTAAGAGGCGGGAAATTTAAATTTGCAACAGTTGTATTCATCAAATTACATTTATATTTTCTTTTCCAAACTAAACAAAGTGTATTATTTTGGAGTGCGTTAATAAAAAGAAGTTTGTGGACGTTTAAATAAACTGAATGAAACTAAAAACTTGAAAATGTTAAGCTCGCAGAAACGCGCCTTAAGTCTTTCAAAAGCCATGCAGTTACCCAGGTAAAGGATTCCTATATTTAAATATTTTTTTCTATATTTGACTAGAGTATGTAGTTCATTTTGTGAATGAGATTGCCCTGTTCAAAATATTTACCTTTTATTGCTGTTAAACTATACTAAAATCATGATTATTTTAAATGGATGCATTTTATTCCAGTAAACTTCTCTCTCGGACTTCCATTGTCTATATTTTATTTATACACGACGTTTCGATCAGTAAAATCTCTGATCGTCTTCAGTTGCAACGATCAGAGAATGTACTGATTGAAACGTCGTGTATAAATAAAATATAGACAATAGAAGTCCGAAACACAGAGTTAATTTCAAATACAACATTGAAATCTTCCTCTTTAGTAAACGAGTTAATTTAATTAACAAGTATATTAAATAAAATGTATTATGAAAATAACTATACAAAGTCAAACTTTTTCAAATATTTATTAACTAATTATCCAGTCTAAGTCAAATGGAAATTTATCCAATATCAACTTGTTCACATCTCAAAAAGGTTGCTCTGGCCTCCGCAGTATCCTGAAACAAAGAAAAATGATATAACTTAAGACCCTATCGGTCATCCTAGCTCAAAGTTCAAACCCCGAAACTAGTTTGAAGTTTTTTTTTATTCAGACTTATTATGATAAATTCTAACCATATCAATTTTTAAAACCCAAAAATAAAGAAGATAATAATACAGTGACTCTTATAAATCGTGTCAAAAAAGGAGACTTAGTTTTCTTGTGTAGGTATTTACAGAAACTGATGTCCGTCCAGTTGTTTGTTGTCATAGAAATAGAAGAGTTTAGTCATTGTTGATCCTTGAACTTGTAACTATATAGTAAAGGGCTCCTTATATTTTCTAAAAATAACAGAAGCAAGTTTATCACAAACATTTGGGCAGTTTCTGAAAATAACAACTTTTGTGGCTATCATTATTTGAAAAGCAATCAGGAATAAAGTTATTTCCGTTATTTTCCTAGCTATTTCTACGTTTACCTATAAAACAATATATTCAGTGTCTCCCTCAATCAAAAACTAACAATTCTAAACATTCGCTTTGAAAAAAATTGCCAAAAACACAAAGACTTTGAAACTAATTGACAGAAGAATATGGAAATATGCATAAAAATTGTAGATAAAGATAAACAAGGCGCTTATTAGCTGCAAAATCACATAATTTTTGTTGTTAACTTTATTTTGTTTATATTTACTTCTGTCAATCCACGTCAAAGTCTTTTGCTATTTTGCTTTATAGGTAAGCATAAAAACATTTGGAAAAATAAACCATAATAAGTTTATTGTTGACTGTTTATCAAATAACGATAGCCACAAAAGTTGTTATTTTTGTATCCTTATCAAAAAGTCCCTAATATGGTATTGATTATACAAAATGGCTTTCTTTTTGTCGTCAATTGACAAAACATCCACCTGTTAGATCAGTTTGGATGTCAACAGTCCGTGACTTCTCCAAGGAGCATTGTCCACTCACTTAGAGCTGAGCCAGATTAAGTGTGGAGCGTCTTGCGTCTTTGTGCTTGTTTTCCACTTTAATTTTAATATTTCTTGCTCTATATACTTGAATTTTGCCCACATCATTGGGTAACATTTTGAATGTTCTATAGGTAGATAGGTATTTATCAAAAATCCATACGGTAGCTACACCGGTGTAATCTGTGACTTACCTAGATTATTTTTGAAGGCTTTTAGAGCCGGAAGGTGGACTTTTCTTGGCGAAAATAAGTAAATAATTTTAGCATTTGATTGTTTGTCAAAATAATATGACAAACTTCAACTAGAGTATAAAAATTGGTTTATTATACTCGGCGTGGCTAACTGCAAAAATAGGCGATTTGACCAATTTTGTTCTATGGTGTAGTTTAAAATGGCTGACTCCTTTCCGTTCCTCGAAAATTGGATGCGCAGTCGTCTTTGCCCATTCTCAACTTCTTCTATTTCTATGCATGTGCATGATTTAGAGAAGAGGTCCAACCTTGTCGACACGACGGCGACTTATTTTTGTGTTTAACTTAATAAGTTTTGTAGTTTGCACTTTCAGGTAGGATGCCTGATTGGGTCTTAAGTTATTTTTTTTTAGGCTACTGCAGAGGCCAGAGCTGGGCTGTGAACAAGTTGACTATTGAATACATTTTCACTTGACTTAGACTAAATAATTAGTTAATAAACATAAGAAAAAGTTTGACTTTATATATATATAGTTATTTTTGTAATACATTTTGTTTGGTTAGCAGAAAATGTTCTTTTTTTAGAGTAAAGTGTAGTAGGTTAAACCTATTTTGGCAAGCAAAGCAGTATTTTTTTACTACTAATTTTAATGTTAAACTCAGTACTTTGTTGTTTTTAAGCAAATAAAAATTTTTTAATATTTTTTAATAACCTTTTCAAAAGATATACACAATTTGTGAAAAATTTGTACAAACTATTGTTTAAAATATTAACAAATAATATATAATATTTTAAAATTAGCTAATGCACAATTTGCACTAAATTTGTGCACATTTTTGTGTAAAATATAAACAAACATTGTCCAATATCTTTCAATAGCTTGTATAAAACATATACACAATTTGTGTAAAATTTACAAAAACTATTGTTTAAAATATTAACAAACAATATGTGATATTTTACAATAAGCTATATAAAATATATGCACAATTTATACTAAATTTGTGCACAATTTTGTGTAAAATATAAACAGCATTGTCCAATATTTTTCAAAGCTTGTATAAAATATATACACAATTTGCAATAAATTTGTGCACATAAGCTCTAAAAATTGGTTCAAAAATTGTTTAAAAAAGTGTACAGAATTGGAGTCAACTTTTTGCACAGCGTTGTAGAAAAAAAAGTTTCACAATTTGTTTAAAAACTTGCCGCAATTGTTATTGTACAATCCTGTTGAAAATTTTTGCACAATTTGGTTTTGGTAACGATTCAAAAACAAATTGTGCAAAAATTTTCAACAATTGTTGGAAAAAAAATACAAACATTTTTTTCCGTGTAATGTTTTCACCTATTTTTAATAAAGTTTTTTTTGTCAACTTTATAAATGGTACAAAAATGTCAGAAACCTTTTAACCTTCGTGAGTAACTATCAAAAATAGTGCTGAGTCAGGCTATGCCAACTTTATGTTCCGATAGGTCCCTAATGTCTCTAATATCTGCATATTCAATTACAAGCGCTGCTTCTGGCTTGTATACGAGGTATGCGTGATGCTTTTGTTTGGTTTAACCATTAAAATTTTTTTTTTGTGATCTATTATGGGAATCAATGCAATCCGCCGCTGATATTTTGTTTTATTGTGATTGACATATCACCTATTAAAATCCATACAGCCATTCATTCGAGTTTGTGCTAATTTGTATGAAACAAAAAAACATAAATCATTTTATGATTTATTGTCCGGACAAAATGAAACAAAGGGCGGAAAAAATCCAGGTTGGCTAACGTTTGTAAATTATAACAGCCACTTTTGGTGAGCAGGCAAACAAACAAAACTATAAACATTTATCAAAAATTGAAAACCGGTAATTTGTGTTAAATCAAGCAAATTGAATTAATCATCAACGGTAAAAGGCAAAATGCAGTTTGGACAAAAATGAAAACCTTTTTATTGCGCAAGTTTGACTTCGTTTACATGATGCAATTGAATGCGTATCAAAATCATGTAAACATAGTAGGTACATAAATTTATTTTCTAATTGACAATGTTGGTGAAAAATTGGTATCACCACTGGCCTGACAGATGGTTTCATCTAATTGTTAACGATCCATTTACTACGTTTATACGCACCTAAAAGCGTTTTATGTAAGAACACTTTTAAGTAAAATAAAATGTCATTAAATATATCGGTTTTGAGAAAAAACAAATAAAACAACTTAGACTGAGAAAAAGGATACCTTAGTGTTACGAAATACGAGGTTAATTTAGGAGAATTATATTTCTTCTCACGAGATCTCCATTCCCTTAAACCAATTTGAGATTTAAAGTCCTATGCAAAGAACATAAAATCTTATGACAAGAGCATATTTTTTAACTACTTGTATGATAATATAATAAATAGTTTACTTTTAAGGGCATATTTTCTTGAAAATTGGCCTTAACGGCCCAATTACATCGTTAAACCGGCAACGCTGTTGGGTCCGTTTATTAGGCAATTCTTTTTCCGCATGTTTCTCGGAAACGGGACTTCCAAATGGCCTGATATTTTGCCGAAATTGTTTATTGGACTATGTTTTTCCATCAAATCTTGGTACTTTTTTAAAATTTTGTTTATTTTTTGAAAAAAACTGTTTTAGCTTTTGTGGTGTTTCAAAATTGCCGCGTCCATATTACGTCAGAAACAGTCAGAAATACCCTTTATAGAGACCTGTAAAACTAAATTGGAAATATTTGTAATTTTCCAAATAATGGACACCTAATTTCAAAAACTCTCTAGATTGTATTAATAAGCTTTGTAATCCTCTTCCTCTAATAAAAAACAAATTGAATATTATTTTCCTCTAAAGCTAAAACATGCGGAAATGTAAAAACATGGACTATAAGGGTTACCTATCAATATTAGTTATATGCCTAGCATCAAAAATTACTTAAATGGTTATATTATAGATACCGCCACCATCAAAATTAACCACCCACGTCTTTTTTTTGTGTGATTACCCTAGGCATAGTTTCTAGTGTTCTCCTTTCCTAAATGTATTCGGCTAAGAGAGATCTAGCATATATACCTAGGTAACACCCCTTACCAGGAAAAAAAATTTATGCCATGCAAACATCGAAATTGGTCGACTCACTGTATTTGCAACTAACCAATGTCAGTGTGTCTGCCTGACATTCTTCATAACCTTAGTTTTGTTGTTTTGTTTTGGAGTTCGTCGGCCTGGTTTTTGTGTTTTATTTAATAATTTTTCCTTTGGTGAAATGCTACTTTTTAGAACGCTTAAGTGGTCTGTGTGTATGACCATTTGACTAGTTGTCACTGCTCTCAATTCGATCACTTAGGTGATAAATAAACAATCCCTCATAGGGTCACTGGATCCTGAGACCTGCGGTCCCAGCGCAGGTTTTAGGATCCAGTGACCCTAATCCCCAATGATTCGCGGCGCAATCTGTGAAGAGGAGAATACAGTAAAGAAACCAGAGATAGATAATGAGTGGTAGATGACGTATTGAAAACGATTGACAAATTTATATTATCTCTGGATTGTTCTTGCGCCGTTAAAAGAAGCACACAATTCCCTTACGAAAACTTTAAAAAATAATGACTTCATTACCCAGTATGGCAACACGTATAAGAACCACTTTTTCTTTTGGCTTCCCCCACTCCTAATATAGCAAAAGAAAAAAGAGAGCGGATGCGGATTATGCAATTATCCTTTTGTGTTGCAGTGTGCAGAAACGTCACACCTGTAAGCAGAAAAAAAACTGTAGGTACTGGAAATTAAAAAAAAATGTAAAAAAATAACAAAAACTGTTTATTAGTAATATATTAAAACTTTACATAACGTGAATATAAATTCGCTACATCTAATATTGTCAAAAACAGTAATCAGTGTATTTTGCACATGAACGTGAACATTTTTCGCATAAAAATTTTATTTCTAATTATATCAAAGGGTTTACATTACACCATCAAAAGAGCAGTAAGTTAATTTTAGCTAATTCTAACAAAAAATCCAGATTGACTAAACAGTTTTAAAAAGTATACAAGTATAAAAACTCTGCTATTACAGATAGTCTTTCCTTTTTGGCTTTGTTCAACAAAAAGTACACAGCATAATTCTTAAATTAAAATATCAAAAATAGTTAACAGTAAAAATGGGACTTAAGTTTTATCTCCCTACATTAAAGTCGGAGAACTGGTGAACAAAAACTGCAAAAAGCCTGATTTCTTAGTTTATGAGGGCACCTCCCGACAGCCAGTTCTCCTAACATCAGGCGGTTGAAAGGGGCAGGGGTTCAAACCTGTAAAAAAAATCATAAAAAACTAAAAATAAGAGAAAACCGGATACTATACCGTTACCAATGTTTTTAATTGGGTAAGATCAAAAAGTATTTAAAAAATACTTCGCAATAATTCACTTGACACAGACCTTTTTTTTTAAGGTTAGGTGAGCGTTTAAAAAAAATGCATGTTCTCTGTTTTACTGTCCCCTAGTTTGCGTGTCTCTTTTATTTTGAAAGAATAAAAAGAGACCGACGGACGTATAAAAATTAGGCTTTATCCATTAGCCATTAAGCACTAAAAGTTCGGTAAACGGCGCATAAATTTCTATTCTCTACACTAGAAAGTGCTTATACACATAAAGAATTTTTCATAAGAAACCTAAAAGAAAACCAAAAAATAATATAGTCCATTCCTAACCTATAGGTATGTACCCTGTTGTAAATTTAACGAATAATGCTCTTAAAGAAGACAACAGGAGCTCTAATCTCAAGTCCACATAGCATGTTGTACAGGAACCGGCAGGGCGGACCGTCCATTTTGAATTTCCTTTACTAAAGCTAATGGTCAAACAGGATATAAAAAATAAATTATTTAGCTACACAACCAAAAATTTGTCAAATTTACTACACACAAGAGTTCAGGCATGATTGCTGTACCTTGCAAAAGACCGGAAATATATATTTTAAACTCTAAATGGAATAAATCAAGGCGTACCCTGCATGTTTTCTAGCAATATCGTTTATAAATTACTCAAAAAATACTACATGCTTACCTCTAAATTTCGATTCCATGAGCCTCATACCCATACACATGTAGTAGTTCTTCCAACCACGGTATTTTTGAGGTTCTCACATTACCTATTCTAACAATCAACTGCACAGACCACACGTTTGATCTTATCATAGCCGGCATCTGACTGGTGACTATCGATTGATGGCAGGATAGCCGCCGATCGGGTGTGCTCGGTAACTAGCCAAACGGATTAAAATACTTGTCCACGGATGTAGAAACCTTGGATTGCTAATACCTATGGGAAATTTTCATGAAAATCACTGCCGCGTGTCTTCCGCCATTTTCGCCGCCATGTTGTGGAGATTTAGGTTGGCGACATTAGTTTCCAATTTTAAATAGTAGTGTAGGAACACTGACTGTCAACAGTGTCAAAATATGATTTAATTTGACGTTGAAAGGTTATTTTTGTTGTTGTTTTTTAATACAAAAACAAAAAAGTAAAGAAACAAGTAATAAACAAATTCTTCAACGGTTAAGCCATTTATCTCTCTCATTTGGTCTGGAGTATGTGCGGGTTTCGAAAAAATAAATCACAACATGAAAATATTGCCCTCCAATTTATAAACTCGAAGGGTACTGTTAAGCCACACGTTATAAATTGTAAACGCTCGGTTCAACCATTGCTGCTGGCGCTCCCGCTGAAGATACATCTTGATTACGTTGATCTGAATCTGCACAGGAATTAAAACAGCTAAGAACAGATGCACCAACATGATACAGTAATAAAAAATAAATTAATAGAGGGAGATACTGACTTTGATAATAGCATATATGGCTCAGCTGAAAGCCAGAGCCATGGCAAGTCAAGCAACATTTAGCGATCACAAAAAAAAGTACATCTTTGGCACATGGAGTCGAGCATGAAGTTTTACGATATTTGAAGACCTTGGCGGAAAAACCTATTAATTAACATCTGTGTCGACCATCCCTTCTGTAAGTTAACAAGTTATTACTAAGATATCCTTGAGTTTTGGTAAGTTTTCAGCATTCAACATTTTTTTTGTAGCTCTATCTTTTATAAAAGATGTGAGATTTTGGTCAAAACTGCATATGTTGTAGGTCTCATTATCCTGATAAAAATCTATCATTGCTCCATAGTGATCTAGTATGTCGTTTCCGAGATACTGCGGTCAAAGTTAAACATTTTGGTATTCTGGTTTTTTCCTAAAATCAGTTTTTTGCACTTTTTGTGAAAATATAAATAATGTTTATGAACCAAATTGTAGTCTGAGAATAAGTAGCAGAAAAATATAGGTTGCGTCGCACTGGCATCATAAACATAAAAAATATTAAATTCATATGACCAAGAAATGACCTTCTTAACAAAAGGCAAATTTCAATTGTTATCTTGCCACTTAGTATTTAACAAACATGCTTCAAAATAAAAACTTTTGCAACATTTTTAACAATTTTTGTTGATTTTAGTAAAATGGGTATATTGATTATTATAGGGCAATGATAGATTTTCATCAAGACAAGCAAAATTCCACAGAAAGCCAGTTTCCATAAGGAAAGTGCATCATCCTTTATAAACGACGAATCTACAAAAAAAAAATGTCAAATGCTGAAAACTTACCAAAACTCAAGGATATCTTAGTAATACTTTTTTTGCTGAGGTCTTCAGTATCAGAAAACTTTTATTACAAAAATTGAATAAATAAGCGTCAAAATGTAGTGTTAAAAATTAACATTAAGGTAAATTTAAACTAAGAATTTCTTCAAAATTTTATTTAGATATTAAACAATTTTAACATTAAGGTTTTGTTAATAAAGATTAAAAAATAAATATTGATTTTTCTTTATTTCTAGTATACTGATCTTAAAATCTCAAAAAAAATACTGGCTACAATATCACAAAAGTTGACAACGAAATCTTAAACTACTTACTTAAAATTACATATAGAAAGTTACAAACCCATGGAAATGACAAGAAGAAAAAGAAAAAAAAATTACTAATAAAATACATATTAATATTAATATTAAAATTGGTGGTTTAGGAACTCTTGAATTGTATATGGTACTATCTCTAAAAGAATTTTTTTAATGTTCTTTTTAGAACTCATGAAGTATTGTTCTAATTTTGTAAAACTCCATGTGCCTAAGATGTACTTTTTTGTGATCACTTGCATCGCTCTGGCTTTCAGCTGATCCATATATGCTATTATCAAACTCTGTATCTCCCTCTATTCAGTTATTTTCTTCTTCTTCTCTTCTAGACCTATAACAACCTCGGATTTATAAACTGTTGGAGCATATCTGTCCCTAGCCGTTTTAGTTCCTGTTTGAGCAGGAGCGCTAGCAGCAATGGTTGACAGTACCTTTTGAGTTTATAAATTGGGGGTAATGTTTCTATATTGTTATTTATGAGAAATTCTAATTTGATGACCAAGAATTTTAATGACCATTGATTTTTAAATAAAAAATTAAAATCTACCATCTGTATATTGTTACTACGGTTACTACCATAGAAAAATCAACTACTACCATCCCCATATAACTACTACCGTTAAAAAATTATTTACTACCATCCCCGTATGGCTACTACCATTGAAAAATTAACTACTACCATCTCCATATAGCTACTACCATCGAAAAACCAACAACTACTACCGTCATATAGCTACTACCATTGAAAAATCTACTACTACCATCATAGTAGTTGATTTTTCAAAGGTAGTAGTTATATGAGAATGGTAGTAGTAGTTGATTTTTCGATGGTAGTAGCAACATGGAGAATAATGGTAGTAGCTATATGGAGATGGTAGTGGTTGGTTTTTCAATGGTAGTAGTTAATTTTTCGTTTTAAAATTTTTGGTCATTAAAATTCGGGGTTATTAAATTAGGTTCAAAACTTGCACATTCCCCAGAACAAATGAGAGAGATTATCATGGCGTGGCCGTTCGAATATTTGTCTTGTCTTTTTTGTTTTTATATTAAAAAACAACAACAAAAATAACCTTTCATAGAAACGTAATTTTTTCACAGTTTTGATAGTCAGTGTTTCCACACTACTATTTAAAATTAAGGAAACCAATGTCGCCAACCCAAATCTCCACAACATGGCGGCGACAATGGCGAAAGACACGCGGCAGTGATTTTTCCACAATGCTATTAACAATCCAAAGTTTTTAAATCCGTGTACTTGTCTCTTGGGAAAAGAACTTCTATCATGGACTGAAATAATTTATTTTAAATATGTAGCAAGTGTTGAGCATACACCTCTTGACAGATAAAATAAAACCAAGATATTAGGAACCTTGTACGGAGAAATCCTAAGTTCTATATTGGAGGAAAAAGATATAATGCTAAAATAAATTCAAGTATGACGAAAAAATAAAAAACAAGATAATTTGGGATCTTGTCTCAAGCGCAGTTTTTTTCAGTGTAGTTAACAAAAGATTTTCCGGAAAACCATGATTGAGTATTTCTTTAGGTTGGAAAAAATGTGCTAAAGCGTTTATAACGATCCTAAAATGGGGTTTAAAGCGATAAAGCATTTTCTTAAATGCTTTAAAATAAAGTCGATTTAAACAAATTACACTGAGAAAAAGGATGTCTTAGTGTTACGAAATACGAGGTTAATTTAAGAGAATTATATTTCTTCTCACGAAATCTCCATTCCCTTAAACCAATTTGAGATTCAAAGTCCTATGCAAAGAACATAAAGTTTTATGCCAAGAGCATATTTGCTAAAACAAATTCAATTGTAATGAAAAAATAAAAAACAAGATAATTTGAGATCTTGTCTTAAGCGGAGTTTTTTTTCAGAGTAGTTAGCAAAAGATGTTTCGATAAACCAAGTTTGAGTATTTCTTTAGGTTGCAAGGAATGCGCTAAAACGTTTATAACGATCCTAAAATGGGGTTTAAAGCGATAAAGCATTTTCTTAAATCGCTTTAAAATAAATTCGATTTAGTCCATAAAATGGTTTTAGTGATGTTTATACGACAACGTTTTTAACCCGTATACGCAAATTTTTATAACGTGATTTTCTTGTTCTTTGTCACTGATAAATTAGAGCGTTTTATTTTCAACTGCTCAGATTTATCACTGACATGTGTTACAATGAAAATAATAAGAATAAACAAAATTCTCAAAGTAAAATAATACATTCTGAAAACTGAAAAGATTCTCCCAGTCAAAAAAAAATTTGAACAAATGTTCGAAAAGCCCTCCTTGCTCGGCTAGATAATATCCCAGCCTATTATAAAAACCCCTTCTAACGTTTCCAAGCATGTTAGTGGTGATAGTTTCAAAAGCTTCTTTTAATCCGAAGTTCTTCCAAATTCTTAGCCCTTTCATGCCCGTAAACCTTATTTTTTATACAACTTCACAGATAGAAGTCATCAGGAGCAAGATCGGGTGATCGAGCTGGCCATAAAATAGTTCCCCGTGTAATTATAACCCGATAAGGAAATACATTATCAAGATATTCCCTAACAAGGCCAACATTGTGAGCGGAACAACCATCTTGCTGAAACCATGTTTCACCAAATCTTACACCTAACAACTAACTAGCAGTTGGAAAAATATGCTTCTGCAGTAGATCCAAGTATCTAGAACCATTCAAATTACCGTCAATAAAAAATAGCCCAATTACGTGTTCTGTTACAATACCCCCCCAAACATTTAATTTTTGGGGATACTGTGTTCTTACGTCAAAATGCAAATGCAAATTTTCTCTCGACCAATATCGAACGTGTGTTGGGTTATGACGATTCAATAATGGAAAAGTGCTTTCATCTGTGAAAAGAATAGATCTCAGAAAGTTTTCATCACGATTAGTCCTTTCTATCATTGTTTCACAAAATTACGTACGACGATAGTTGTCCTCCGGAAAAATTTGAAGCGTTTTTGACACTTTGTAAGAATGATAACCATTCTTTTTGAGAACACGTAAGACAGTGGCTAAAGACGTATCAACTACTTCGGCAATTTGGTAGCTAGTTAACTTTCGATTTTTCTTCACTGCAGCGAAAATTATCACATCTCGTACTTCCTGCTCGTCATTTAAAACAGTGGGTTTTTATGGTTTTTTGGCGCTACATAACCAAACTTTTGAAAATTCTGCACAAACCTATGGATCGTTGATAAACTAGTTTCTGGGCGATTTAAAAAATTCTAAAAAAAAAGTTCTTGATTAAGTCAACTTCAGCAACTTCGTAGACATTCATTTTTAGTTTTAAAAATGTATTTTTTCACTTAAGAACTTACCAATCTGTTTCTCGAGCAAGGCAGAAATAAAATAAAATAATAAAAACAAAATAAATTTCCAAAAGATAACACTGCAGCGTGCTTTGAATCAACCTCGGTCTTAAGGCACGAAGAGTAAATTGGACTTGATTCGCCCTATGTTCGCAGTAGCTTGAAGCTCATTGTATACATTTGCTGTGTAAAGCACGCACTTTCCACATAAAGATTCTGTGAAGGAAAGAATATCATAAATGTGTGAACGCACGCCAGAAGTGTGGACTTAACTAAGGAGTACGTTCCTAAATCTGAAGTTACTTACGATATTTCATAAAGAACCAGAGCTCTTATTATTATTAAATTTCAAAATAAGATATAATTATAATCCACCTCGATTTTTAATTAGTTTGTTTATACGGACCTCTTAAAGCGCTCTTATTTTGAAATTTAATAATAATAAGAGGTCTGGTTTTTTATGAAATATCGTAAGTAACTTCAGATTTAGGAACGTACTCCTTAGTTAAGTCCACACTTCTGGCGTGCGTTCGCACATTTACGATATTCTTTCCTTCACAGAATCTTTATGTGGAAAGTGCGTGCTTTACACAGCAAATGTATACAATGAGCTTCAGGCTACTGCGAACATAGGGCGAATCAAGTCCAATTTACTCTTCGTGCCGTAAGACCGAGGTTGATTCAAAGCACGCTGCAGTGTTATCTTTTGGAAATTTATTTTGTTTTTATTATTTTATTTTATTTCTGCCTTGCTCGAGAAACAGATTGGTAAGTTCTTAAGTGGAATAATACATTTTTAAAACTAAAAATGAATGTCTACGAAGTTGCTGAAGTTGACTTAATCAAGAACTTTTTTTTTAGAATTTTTTAAATCGCCCAGAAACTAGTTTATCAAAGATTCATAGGTTTGTGCAGAATTTTCAAAAGTTTGGTTGTGTAGCGCCAAAAAACCATAAAAACCCACTGTTTTAAATGACGAGCAGGAAGTACGAGATGTGATGATTTGCGCTGCAGTGAAGAAAAATCGAAAGTTAACTAGCTACCAAATTGCCGAAGCAGTTGATACGTCTTCAGCCACTGTCTTACGTGTTCTCAAAAAGAATGGATATCATTCTTACAAAGTGTCAAAAACGCTTCAAATTTTTCCGGAGGACAACTATCGTCATACGTAATTTTGTGAAACAATGATAGAAAGGACTAATCGTGAGGAAAACTTTCTGAGATCTATTCTTTTCACAGATGAAAGCACTTTTCCATTATTGAATCGTCATAACCCAACACACGTTCGATATTGGTCGAGAGAAAATTTGCATTTGCATTTTGACGTAAGAACACAGTATCCCCAAAAATTAAATGTTTGGGGGGGTATTGTAACAGAACACGTAATTGGGCTATTTTTTATTGACGGCAATTTGAATGGTTCTAGATACTTGGATCTACTGCAGAAGCATATTTTTCCAACTGCTAGTGAGTTGTTAGGTGTAAGATTTGGTGAAACATGGTTTCAGCAAGATGGTTGTTCCGCTCACAAGGTTGGCCTTGTTAGGGAATATCTTGATGATGTATTTCATTATCGGGTTATAATTACATGGGGAACTATTTTATGGCCAGCTCGATCACCCGATCTTGCTCCTGATGACTTCTATCTGTGAAGTTGTATAAAAAATAGGGTTTACGGGCATGAAAGGGCTAAGAATTTGGAAGAACTTCGGATTAAAAGAAGCTTTTGAAACTATCACCCCTAACATGCTTGGAAACGTTAGAAGGGGTTTTTATAATAGACTGGGATATTATCTAGCCGAGCAAGGAGGGTTTTTCGAACATTTGTTCAAATTTTTTTTTGACTGGGAGAATCTTTTCAGTTTATAGAATGTATTATTTTACTTTGAGAATTTTGTTTATTCTTATTATTTTCATTGTAACACGTGTTAGTGATAAATCTGAGCAGAAAATAAAACGCTCTAATTTATCAGTGACAAAGAACAAAAAAATCACGTTATAAAAATTTGCGTATTTATTAACCAAATTCCGGTTTCATTAACTACGCTCCACATGGCACCGTTGTTAGAGGCGTACTAAACGCAAGCCGCGCGATGAGCCACGGTGTCCCTGCATGTACGTACACTGGCAAATTGGACTTCTTCCAGCCTATGTCATAGCGTGAAGCGCTCTGTATATATCGCAGGTCTACCTCCATTTTCTTCATGTACATCCGCAAAAACATTTTTTACGCATTTCGGGAATCTAAGCATTTAACCGAAGTTAGTTGTGTATATCAGTGTATGGTTTTAGTCCAACAAGAAGGAAGATTGAACTTGGGGTTTGGCATTTTGTCCCATAATTAAATTTCCATGGCAATAAATCTGGTTTAAAAGTCTACCTAAAATAGGACTCTTAAATTTCCTGTCAGAAAGTCACAACGTAAAATGTTTGCAGTAGGTTTTTCATCGAACAAAGAATTTTGTAAATTTGGGGCTCGTAGGTTTTGTTGATATTTGCACACTATATATGCAGATATATAAGTATATAAATTGGGCACTTTTATATGGGTATGGCAGTGGCAGTCCCAGGGGGAGGGCGGGGGGGCAATCGCTTCCCCCTTTTCTTTAGAAAAAAGTAGACTGACCCTGAAGTCTTTGGAGAAAAAACGAGAAATTGCAGAAAGTTCCTTTAAAAACATTCTAGAGTTCCTCCACAGTATTTTGAGACGGTTTGACTTTCAATTCTTCACACCAAGAATAAACGCATGACGTACTTTCCGCGAAAACCATTGGAAATACAGAATAGTTGTTCTAGTATTATGAGTTTCTATTTCTAAGCAAGTTTTAGACAAAATAATACCAAGTTTTATACAACGTGAAGCCAAAATCAAGGCAAAATTAACTAAAGTCGTTCCTAAATAGTATAAACTGTTTGATTAATTTAATTCTTGAACTTTTATTGGGAGAAGTCAGTATTTGGAAACAATATTGGTTAGAAGTAGGCAAAAGCCTAAATCAAAACATACCTGATAACGTTTTTGAGGCAATAAACAGGTAAGACGATATTTTTATGTTGATATAAACAATCTTGGAAGTTAGCCAGTAAGTAATGTGCCTCAGAAGATTGAAAACATGAAGTACTTAAAAACACTCTGACGTAAATTCGTCTGACGGGCATAGCGTTAGATTCACCCAAAACACAAATTCTTGAACTTTTATTGGGAGAAGTCAATATTTGGAAACAATAGTATTTGGTCAGGAGTAGGCAAAAGCTTAAATCAAAACATACCTGATAACGTTTTGGAGGCAATGAACAAGTGTGGCGATATTTTTCCGTTGATATAAACATTCTTGAGTTTTTGCCAGTAAGTATTTGTCAGAAAGAAGCTTCTCATGCCTCAGAAGATTGAAAACATAAGTACCTAAAAACACTATTATGACGGAAATATGTCTGACGGGCTTAGCGTTGCTGCATATCAACAGACATATTGAAATTGATATTAAGCAAGCCATTGACCGGTTTTCCCAAAAAAAAAAAAACAGAAACGATTTTTTTTATGTTTGAGATATGCAATATAAAAGGTAATGTTAGGCTTTTTAGACCTCAAAAAAAAAGTATTTAGTTATTAGGTTTTATTTGCGTTTTGTTTGTTATCTATGTTTTTTATAACTGAAAAAATTATACGTAGTTACACAAGCGCAGTTTTCCGGGGGATAGGGGGTAGTTAACCCCCCTACTCTTGCTTTAGTAGTAGTAGTATTAACTAGAGGGCGGCCCAAGATCTGGCAAGTAGGTCCCTTTTTATCTTACCTTTTTTTACCCTTGCCTTAAATTTTTTATGAAAACATTAAGAAAATCAAAATTAGGCCATAAATTGCGGCGCTATAACACCTTTGATATTTACGATAGGTGTTAATTTAATTTTGTGTTAAAAATGGCATTTCTTAAAAATTTTCGCCTGCTGCGCTTTGGAACCATTGATATATTTAAAATTTTAGTTTAATTTTAAATAAAAAAAATGCATTTTTAGTGCACCCATAATGTACAGGAAACCCCTGACTTTGGTCTCAGAGCTAAAGTACTTGGAGGTCACCCTGGACAAGGGGCTCACCTGGACGCCGCATGTTGCCAAAATGGCCAAAAAAGTCCAGGCAACAATGTGGCAATTGCGTTGGGTGGTAGGTCGGACCTGGGGTATTACACGCAGGAACCCCTACTGGATGTACACGGCAATACTAAGACCTAGGATCCAATATGGATCCATCGTCTGGTGACCGGCAGTGGAGAGGGCCACCATATCCCAAGCAAGGGCTAATGTCCAGGGGAATACCCGGCGCCATGAGGACGACACCAATCCAAGCTTTCAAGACCATTCTGGGACTGCCTCCACTACCGACTTGGATCAAGAAGGAAGCGATGGCGACCCATTTGCGTCTGAGAGAGGTCAGTGGAGAAGAAGAGGGAAAGCCGTTGCCCAAATGGCCACCAGGGAGATGCCACTTGCGTCCTTTGAGATCAAGGCAACCCGAATTCCCTGGAGATTCAATAAGAGGTACAAAGTCGAAATTCCCGATAGGGAATTCTGGCAGAGAGAGAACCTCCATCAACAGTTCGAGAGAAACGCTGTGGTCGGAGACAACAGGGGCGGGCGGTCTACGTGCAAGACCGAGAAGAAGTTCGGATGAGTTACCCGCTCGGAGAGCAAGATACGGTCTTCCAAGCCGACGTATACGCCATTATAATGGCGGCAACACTAGAAGAGGTTCGCAATGGTCCGGAGGAGCATGTGTACATATGCTCTAAAGGCACTTAGTGCGCCAAAAATTGCCAATACTCTGGTGGAAGAGTGCGTAAAAGCACTGTAAGCCTTGAGTCAAGACAAAAGAGTTACAGTGATGTAAGTACCGGGATCAGGAATGACTCCATCTGCCGTGCTTGCAGGAGGGCGAAGGAGACATCCCAGCACCTCGTTACGGAGTGCGATGCATACCTAAGGATGAGGCATCAGGTACTCGGACAACCGAACCTGGATGCAGAGGACCTACGAGCTCTCAAGTGGGTCAAAGTACTGGACTTTGTGAAGAGAACAGGAAGGCCCGGAGAGCCCACTACCGTACAAGCGGTACAGGTGGTGGATTAGGGGACTGGGCTGGGGTAAGGTAAAAAAGGACCGATTGGGCCTACTTGCCAGGTCTTGAGCCGCCCCCTAGTTACTACTACTACTACTAATAGTCGCAGAGGGTCATGTCCGGATACCAACCTAACTAACTATGAGTCTTGAAGAATTAATTTCAAACCATTAAAGTTTCTTATGAAAAACCCTCAATTTCCGCCTGCTCCAAATATTTAAAAGAATTAGGCAGTGGTCAGCTCTTTAGTGCATGACCTGATTTATTTTTATTCTCAAAACCATATCCGGCTATGGCCACAATAAAAAATTAAAAACCGTTCCGTAAGAAAAAAGGTAGCTTTGCGTTACATCTTGAAAACTAAAAGTCGCGGATAAAATCCAGTTTAAGATATCGATTCTGCTGTAAAAGATCTACAAAAAAGCAATTTACACCAAAAAGAAACTTTCATAAATAAAAAAGTTAGAGGCCCTATCCCGAGCTCAAAGATGGGTGGACATATTAAAATGCGGTTTTCACCAAAAATTTTGTCTTGAAATTTGAGCCTCGCAAAGGGGGTTTATTTTTATTTATATCCGCTAGAAATACACGTACTCATATAAAAGTGCCCAATTTGAATCACCCTGTACATCTTAATATGGTTCTCAATAATGTTTATACAAGTATTAAGTTTTATGACCAAGACTATTGATACATCTAACCACTTTTGTTTAAGAGTTTTTTTAAATATATAAAATATTCGCATACTGCAGCTTACAGGCGCGTATTTGATAATATTTTATTATTATTTTGTTTCAAGTTCTTTATTTTCCACTTTAATGTAAAAAAATATATTAAAGTTTTTGGTTTAATATCGCATGCCATACGCATAATCTTACACTCAAAAAAAATATATTTTGCATAAACACAAAATGCATCCCTCCCTTCGAATTCTTGGTTTGCTTTTTTTAAAAGCCATATGACCAGGAAGGTTGAGCATATTCAAGATTATATGAACAAGATATCCTTTTTTTTAGTGTAAAGAGCAAGATAATGCAATGTTGCAGTTCCTCGATTTTTGAAAGTTTAACCAATTAACCTTGCTGAACCAGTTTAACTGAAATACAGCAGAAGGCATACAGGCATTATTTTACAAAATTCAGCAATTGTATTTTTTATATGATCGAAAATTTTTTTTTATAACTCATGCATAAATTGTCGCGCGTTATTTGGCTTAACGGCAGTCACTTGCAGGAAGGAGAATGCTGGGAAGAATATTTATTACATTGTAAACAGGAAAAATATATCCTTGTTTGCCAATTACCAGGGGTTACTGACACTTACACTTTTTAATCTTTAGAGTGTTTTAATTTTCCCTGAAATATTGTTTGTTGCCATAGATTTATCGTTTAATTCTATAGAGAAAATCAAACTGTATAAATGTAAATACAGTAGCATCTCCATGTATCACTTGATATATTTTATTTAAAAAAAAAACTATGGATTTTTTCGTAGCAGTAGTAGCTACCAAAAAAATATACAAAGTGTCTCAAAAAAAAACAACGATAATTTAAGGTGCATAAAACTTTGAACATACGCCAGTTTTAATTTTTAATAAATTTCATTTTTTGACATATTTGCAAAACGTCTATTTTATTTCCGTTCCAAAACTTTTTTTTGGGTTAAAATACGACAATAAATAAAAAATTGGTAGTTAAAACAAAACAGTCCAGTTTTTTGTGATCCCCCTATATAATAAGGCGCTTGGGTCGCTGGTTAAATTTCTAAAGGGCTGTGGCTGGTTTTAACTGGCCCGTTCTCTTCAATCCCCAAGGTTGGGTGAGTCCATGCGGCTGACACTTGACGCTGACAGTCGTTGGTGCGCTCCAAAAGATTCGATCGAAGCTCCCGCGCATGCTTATTGCCGTCTTGTTGTTAATAAAAAACCAACTGTTTTTAACCTATACTCTTGTGCTATTAACTTCAACAAAAACAATCGACCTTTTTATCCTCAGACAAAATATTTGTTAATAAAAAACAAACGGTTTTTAACTTATACTCTTGTGCTATTAACTTCAACAAAAAAAATCGATTAATAGGAAAAAGTACCTGAGATTACACAGTACTAAGAGCTTGTTTATTATAACTGTAGTTTTTTTGGGTTAAGACACAGACCGTTACTTTCTAAAAAACTATTTGGCTTTATTTCTGTTCAATAAGTGTTGTTACCATGTTTCTCCAAATTGAAAAAAACAAATTAGTTTTTATTTATGAACCTTCTTTTTTGAAGAAGTGATTAACAAGAAACAAGAATATCCACTTTTATAATATATCTTATTAATTATAACAAAAACACGGAATAACCGACATTTGTTAACTATAAAATCGAAGTTTTCTTTAACTGCAGTTAAAAAGTCGAGTCTAATCTCACATTTCAAAAGGTCTACGCGTGTGAGATCAACTGCCCTTAACTGATAATGCTTTACCATGCACCTTACCCAAAACCAACACCCTTCTCAACTAAAAAGCTAGTTAACTCCGATGTTAACTCCTACCTCTTACTGTTGCCGTCATTTTTATAATCAATTTGACAAGTAAACCAGGGATTTTCTATAGTATAGTAGAAAACAAGATACTAAATCGAAAAAGAGTTAACTGGCTTTTTAGTTGAAAATATGTATATGAAACTACAATTCGTCAAACCAATTTTTTATCCGAACCTTATTTCATCAAACCCATTCAATAACAAATTCGAAATTTATAAGACCCATTTTTAATCAAACCATTGTTCATCAAACTCATTCAATATCAAACCCGGAATTTGTAAAAGCCGTAATTTATCAGAAAATTTTTGCTAAATTGATTGCACATTCGTCAATAACACATGAATTCGAGACAGGTGAATGAAAGTGACATCTATACACAAACTATTGAACGCAACCTGTATAAGTATGCGCGCGTAACAGCGACAAATGCATCAAAACGCCGCGCCGCCGCGCCACCTGCATGTACGCCTCCGGTTCATGTGGTATTGGCGAATGCGTAATCAATAAAAAAAAAAATTCTGATAAATTACGGGTTTTACGAATTCGGGGTTTGATATTAAATGAGTTTGATGAACAATGGTTTCATTAAAAACGGGTCTTATAAATTTCGAATATGTTATTGAATGGGTTTGAAGAAATGAGGTTCGGATAAAAAATTGTTTTAACGAATTGCTGTTTCTATAGTGAATAATTTTATATTCGAATTTTATTTTATTTATTTTTGATTTTCAAGAGAAAGCTGCAAAAAGGGTATATTTTTTATATTTGGCATATTTATACTTAATACCAAAAGCTAAAATTCCAGTCAAGGATCCCCCATTTTTCGGTCCCAGAAATCAAAATGACGGCTGTCAAAATTAGGAAAAAAGTGTTTTCTGCGTTTTCAGTAAAATTACATCGAAATTAATTGCGTAATAGTGTCGGGGTCCCACTTAATCCAAAAATATAAAAAAGTGGACATATGTCACCTCAAAACAAATGGCGGCCAGATTTCAAAAATTTAGTTTTTCTTTGATTTTCTTTTTACTTTTTAAGTGATGGTCTTTTCTGAAATCTCATGTTAACGCTTCTGACCGATTTTTTGATATCACGTTAAAAACGATTGGAGTTTATATGCGGCTACAAAGATGGCGCTTAATATGTCAAAAATATAAGAGACCTTACTAATTTATAGTCAACATTTAAAAGAAAAAAAAATTTAAATGATATTAGCGATGAGATTGTCTCTGCTACAATTTTAAAAAATTGGATTTGACATTTAATATTCAAAATGGCGGCCAAACTATCGACAATAAAATAGTTTTCCCCTTTTGGTGTGAAATTTACACTAACGTTATGAAATATATTAGTTTATACTAAATCGAGGACGATTGTCTCAAAAATTGCAAAAAAAATGACACATGTCATTCCCAAATCAAAATGGCCGCAACAAAAAATAAGAAACGTCATTATTTTTCTGCACGTTTGCAATTTTGCACAAACCAAAGCAGTTTTAAAATAATTTAAATCAGTTTTAAATTTTCGTGTCAAAACGAAATAAATTTTAGTAGTGCAGTTAAAATGACGGACGATTAAGTAAAAAAGTGGTTTTTTTTGTTGGTTCCTCAAGTCAAACACAAAGCACGTGGCAGAATATTGCGTGGCGCTAAGTAAGGCAAATCCATTCCAAAAAAAAAAGTGAAATATGTCATTCACGAATCAAGATGGCGGCGACTAAAATAAAAAACAACATTATTTTTCTGTTCGTTTAAATTTTTTCACAAACAAAAGCAGTTTTAGGATAAGCTAAATTATTTTTAAATTTTTGTGTTAAAAAAATCAAATTTATTGCTTCAGTTAAAATGACGGACAAATAAGTAAAAAAGTGTTTTATTTCTCGTTTTTTATGTAACATAAACAAAACACATGTGGAAAAATATTTTAATGAAATTACATGTCATCTTATAGTCAGATATTATAAGCATTTCTAAATATTCCTACGCGGATGCGTAGGTACTAGATACTTGCTAAAAACTTTTATATCTGATATGTTTTCCTTTAAAAAACTATAGTAATAATTGTAACATTACGTCATTCTTAGTAATATGAACTGGGTTAAAGAAAAAACAAAATTCTTGAATCTTATTAACATATTACAATATCATTCGGTTGGGAAAAATCAATTCCATTGCTTTTCTTAAGAGAATTTTAAACGTGATTTGACCAGCGTTTCCCATATTTTGCCAAGTGTGTTTTTTGTTTATCTTATGATTTTTTTTTAACTTAAGTGTTCATTTTAATTGAGGTTTAATTTTTTTTTTTTTTTGATACAAAAATTTAAAACTAATTTAGCTCACCCTAAAACTGCTGTTGTTTGTGAAAAACTGTAAAAGGGTAGAAAAATAATGTTGCTTTTTATTTTAGTCGCCGCCGTCTTGATTTGTGAATGACATATGTCACTTTTCTTTATTTTTGGAATGACTATGTCTTACTTAGCGCAACTCAATATTTTGGCAAGTGCTTTGTGTTTAACTCGAGGAAGAAAAAAAAACACTATTTTTACTTAATCATCCGCCATTTTAACTGGAACATTAAAATTTATTCTTTTTGGTTTGTGGTCATGCTAAAACTGCTTTGGTTTGTGCAAAATTGCTAACATGAAGAAAAATAATGACGTTTCCTAATTTTAGTCGTAGCCATCTCGATTTAGGAATGATATCTGTTATTTTTGTTGCAATTTTTGAGACAAGCGTCCTCGATTTACTATAAATTGATATATTGCATGACGTTAGTGTAAATACCATACCAGAGAGAGAAAATTAATTATTTCTCAATAGTCTGGTCACCATTTTGAATATCAAATGTCAAATCAAATGTTTTTTAAAACATTGGCAGAGGGGAACTCATCGCTAATAGTATCTACTAAAAAGTATATATTTTTTTAATGTTGTCTCTAGGTTAATAAGGTCTCTTATATTTTTGACATATCAAGCGCCATCTTTGTACCCGCTTATAATCTCTAATCTTTTTTATTGTGATATTAAGAAGCCGGTCAGTAGCTTTAATACGAGACATTAAAAAAGATCATCACTTAAAAAGTAAAGAAAAAATCTTTGAAAAACTAAATTTTTGAAATCTGACCGCCATTTTGTTTTGAAGTGACATATTTCAACTTTTTTATATTTTAGGATTAAGTGGGACCTCCTCACTATTATCCAATTGATTTTCATTTAATTTTTTGTAAACCTAGAAAACACATTTTCCGCTAACTTTGACAGCCGCCATCTTGATTTCTGGGGCCAGAAAATAGGGGATCCTCGACTGGAATTTTAGCTTTTGGTATTTGAGTATGCCAAATTTTCAAAAATATACCCTTTTGCAGTCTCTTTTTACGAATTTACTTCACTATTAGAGCCCGGTTGTTCAATAGCGTTTTAAACGGTTTGGTGTTAAAACTTGGATTAAGTTTTTGGAGGAATTGTTAAACTAAGCTTGGAGGCAGGTTTAAACTCAGGTTTCCCAAACGCCCAAATTCGTAGGTTTAAACCAAGTTTTACCTACTAAAATCATAAAAACAAAAGATCAAAAGACCTTGGGTGGAAATAACGAAAATTCAAACCTGGATGAGCATCCCACAAGGAACACACAAACAACCAAAGCCAAAAGAGAAATGATTAAATGATGTTTCGCTCTGGGTAACCAGCGTGAGCTCGTCAGTGGTCACCCTCCCCATACATCAATAAACACCATCATACACTTTGATTTTTAACTTTGAATCACTCACAAATAGACATCGTTCCGCACTGATACTTATTCAAGTTACTTGATGCGGTTTCGTCCTGTCGTGGTAATATTTCCGATAGGATTATGCTAATAAGGCAATTAAAAATCCAAAAAGAAGTTAAAAAACCTCCAAATCAGTTACATCAAACGAAAAGAATTTAAAAATAAAAGATCAAAAGATCTTGGGTGGAAATAACGAAAATTCAAACCTGGATGAGCATCCCACAAGGAACACACAAAGAACCAAAGCGAGAAGAGAAATAATTTCTCTTTTTTACGAATATTTGTTTCAAAGGGTATATAAATTTCTATTACATTTTATGAGACTTCGTTTATAATATTTTATAAAATTTCATGACTCAAAAAATTTTATTTATATTTTTTCAATTATTTTTTAGGTGGTCGAAAGAAATTTTAGAAGATTTGTCTGTTTGAAAGGCCTTAGCCATGTAGTAAGTAAGAATATAAAAAAATAGTACATTTGTTGTACAAACCTACAAAATATTATAACTCTGTTAGATTATAAATTGCCCCGGAAAACCTATAAAAATTGTGGATATTTCAAACCCATAGAATATATTGTTTCCAAAGATGGACACATAAAAGCATATAAAATTTTTTGAGATTGACTATAGAAACTATAGCCTCCTGGGGCCCAGCGTCCATTTAAATGGACATGTATTTTTAGTTCGACTAGACTCGATTCTGCGCTGCTTATTCGCGCAACAGGTGGGTGAATCAGTTGTTTCTCTACTATTGCGATTCCACCCAATCGTAGTTCCAAGGTTGAGGGTATGTATAAACATATATGTTAATGAAAAAACAAGAGTTTTCTGTACTTCGGTGCAAAATGAACTTCTTGAATTTCGATTGCTCACACAGAGGGTGGAACCTAGGGCGATGCCGCCGTTTTGTCCTTATTAGGGACTCATCATCTAGGTGTACCACAACGACAGAGAATTTCGGTCACGCTTATATGTCAAAGAATACGGCTCAAGCTGAGAGAATTTATGTCGAGTACGTATTGCCCAATATTTTTGTTCTCTTGGGAATCTTACTTTTAGATCCCCATCAACAATATTTAAAAAAAATTTCGAAGTACTCCCCTTATTTATGGCAATTTTGCTGTACTATTAATAAAAAATTTAAAAAATTACGTTTGTTTTGATAACAATTTTTTGTCTTAGAGCGACATTATTAGAGAAAAATAAAAGTTCTTCGTAGGATGCGGTTAATCGGAAACACCGTAGAAAATCGATTTTCAATTACTACGTTTATACGCGCCTGAAACCGGATTTATATAAGGACGGTTTTAAATAAAGTCGCTCTATTCAAGGGTTTTATTAAAATCGTTTTCAAGCAGCTTATCAAAGTATTGATGCCAACCCACTAACCTAATAATCTAACCCCACAGTTCCTCAGAAATTAAAAAAAAATATGTACACATATTTGAATATTACAAAATCTTATATTTCATTATTTAAAAAAACGCGAATAAAAACCTATAGTTTAATTGTTAATAGGGTAAGCATAGCAGTTATTGGCATTTGAGGAGTTATTGGCACTCGCTCTCTTTTTTCTTAATATTTACGTTTTTATGATAAAATTTATCAAAACGATAAATTTGTCAACAACTCATTGTGTTAAAAATGTTACTTGTAGGTAACCTTTCACCAGTTCGTGCTTGACCTCTTAAAAAGAAGCAAGGTAAGGAATTATACAGATTTTCTAAGAAGATAGTTTTATTTAAATGAATTTTGAACTATCACAGTTAAGTTTTTAAATATCTAGACAATTATTTGCAGGTTTAAACTTATATCTTATTACAAAAATTAAATGAGAAAAGTTTTGTTTAACAAATTTCAGGGGTGCCAATAACTATCAAAATTAATAATCTGCTTTATTTATTGGCACAGGTGTCAATAACTTAGTTTTCACATATTAAAATCGGTTTAATTACGGCACTAAGCTTTAATATTTTTATATTTTTTTTTAAATCCGCCACACTATACTTACCTACCTGTTGGTGTTTTGATTGATGACCCTTTTGATATCTCAACAATTGATGAAGTTCCTAGAATAATCACCTCTCCACTACATGATTCTTGATGTTACTGATACACTTCAACAAATACAAAATGAAGATTAAAGAAATAGCAAAGTAAATACTAATAAATATTTTTATGAAAACGAGTTAAATGATCTGCCAGTTGTAATAGCTATGTGTGATGAGGATTGAGTAATAAATGTAAGAAGTCAAAAGGTTATAGTTCATCAAAACATAATTACGCCACAGCTTTCTCCATCTCCAACAAATTAAAAAGAGATACTTTTTTTAAGGGACTAAATACTATAGATAATTCAACGGAAATCATTGGGAAGGAAAAAAACGATAAAAATTATTAAACTAGAAAGTTTTTTTGCCAAAAACAGTAACACCAGAACGAAAAGGAAAAAAACAATCTGAAAAAGTGCTATCCGTTTCAACTTCATCCGAGTATAAAAAAAAATAATGGAAAAAGAGGCGAAGATCAAAACAGAAAAAGAAAATAAAAGAAAAAGGAAACTTAAAGCAAAAGAAAAGGAAGAAAAGATCAAAACATTCGCAAGAAAAAAAAAGCAGTGAAATGTAAAGAAAGAAGAAGTAAACACAACACATAAATATTAACAAATATGGTAATAAACATAAGTACTTATAGGAAGTATTAGGCAATATAATGCGAAGAAAGAAGCACAAAACATAATTATTAACAAATGTGATAATAAAGAACAAGTACTCACAGAAAGCAGCAAAGATAATAAAAGTTGCATAAGAAACCTTTTTAAAACTTCGGATAAAAAAACATACCAGAAAATAAAATGAAGTCAACACTTCCAGAAAATATTCTTACAGAAAGCTTTATATGCGTAAAAAGACAAAGAATACTTTATTTGCTTTGTTTATATTAGTAAGAAATTAAAGAATCAAGCAAATATATTATTAAAAATATAGAATTTAGATTTAAGTTTTTGTACTGCAAAATAAAAAAAAAACTGTGTGTATTTAAAATGTTATATTTTCTTCAAGAAACACAACTTTATTAAGGTGCCAATGACTATCATAATCGTATATGCCAATCACTGCTAAAATGTAAAAATCTTAATTTTTAAAACTTATGGATTCAAACAAAAGCAAAAAATCACTTGTGGTGTTTTCTTATAAATTTTACAATAAATAAAAACCGTAAACTATCGTATCGTAACTCGTTTAAAGTGTCAATTAATCCCCCTTTTACCCTAACAGATTTTTCCGTCAAAGTAAGGTTAAGTTTTTTTTTTGGTTGGCAGCTATAGCTATTAAAGGTTTTTAAAGTGTTTATACCGATCCCTAAAATCGGCTTTAAAGCAGATAAACCGCTTTCCTTAACCGATATACGACAACATTTTCAAACCGTGCTTACATAAAAGTGCTCGTAGAAACACAGTCGTCACCTATGGCAAAGTGGAAAATGGTGTTTAGCATTATTTTTCAATTTCACATCGAGGAGAATAAGGATATTGGACACTTATCTATGGAACTGGAATATTGGAAGGAATTCAAGGTTAAAGTAAGTTAGAAATACAAGGTCTTCCTTTTAAATTATTTCGTCGCTTTGGAAGTTACAAAATAGCGAGAATAAGGATATTGGAGGCTTTATGTATATAGGCCTTAAACACTCTGAAGGCATTAATCGCACTTTATACCACCATGTTTTCAGGCAAAAATTATTTTAAAATTATTCAAAAAAATTTTCATATGTGTAAAGTCTAGTAAGTAAAATCAGACCGTTTTATTCGGTAGAAAAAATAAAAGACTAATGTACGACAGAGCATGCATATGTAATTTTAACTAGTAAGTATTGTATTTTAATTTTTTCTATTTAATATTGACATAGTACAACGATAAACTGCCTACTTAAAACTAACAAAACTAGCTGAAATATGAAAAATTTTTATGCACAAACATGTTAAAAACTAAAAGTCATAAGGTACAAAAATATATTTAATGGCGAACACTGCCTAAGGCTGGACTATAAGCTTTTAAAAAAAAACAGGGCTACTAGTGGATTTTTTCGAAATTCATTTTGGTGATATTAGGAGTTCGAAATTACTTCCTATCTTGGGATAGTTGCTTTTCATTTTTCTCTACGCTTTAAATAAATGGGGTGTAGCTTGACGTCCGGCTGCACCCACCATTTCAAATATAAAAGAAAAACAAGAAGGAGTGAGGTTCAAAATTTTTAAAAGTAGTCCAAAATTAGTTTGAAATTGGTTCGAAATTATAAGCACATCAAAACTCGAATATCTATGGGGGGGAGGATGGATTAACTGACCTGATAATTGATGTTTCAACAACGGGTGATTGATTGATTCATTTGTGAGTGTGCCAGTATGGCACTGTCCACTGCAACCACTATTGGGTCTATTGTGGCTCACTTTTAACATTTTTTGTTTGCTACAGAATATTCAGCCCCTTAAAGAGACTCGCAACTTGCTTTGGTGAAGATACGTTGACGCTGACGAGCAATGGCGGGACATTCTGTGTAATGGTACTTTCAGCCTGCAGTGTCTGGTGTATAGATCAAACTCTTTGGAATGTGCCAGTCCCGGCAATTCTCTCCAGTATTAGTTGAACTTGTTTTCCATCCAGCCTGAGTGTTGATTGTGTTGTATGCTATTCCAAGGGCTGGTTCGGGGCCAATAAAGACGGCAGAGGCCGCCGTCCCGGAATCCATACCAGCGACACGTGTTTATTCGCCCTTCGGTGTTCAGTGTGTCCTGGCAGCTCCTAACGGTTCTCGATGAGCACCTATAGGATTCAAGAGCCTTAAGGGCCGCTTGACTGGCGGAGAGTATCTTTACTGATCTCTTGCGCCAGTTATGATCAATCATCCAACGTGCGCTCATTTCAATGGCGAAGAGTTCCACCTGGAAAATTGTAGCCATTCGTCCAAGACTATATATAATTCTGATATTTTCCCGGCTGCAATAAGCTCCAGATCCAACGCCTGAAGGCATTTTGGATACGTCAGTGTACTAGCAGCTATCTTCACTTGAGAAACTTATTCTGTTTGTCGTCCAGTCATCCCTATCTGGGAGAATAGTGTTGTATAGCTTTTTGCTGTTTACTGTTGCAGGCATTAGATCCGGTAGCAGCTCTAGAATGCAGTGGCTCTCAATTGCCCGCGTTAAAGGGTTTGGTACTACTTGACTTGCCCTGCTACCCCATTGATTGGCTATGATTCTGTAAGTTGCTTTCATAGCCTCTTTCTCCAAGATAAGGTGTAGAGGAGGAAGGTTTAGGAGGCATTCAAGCGCTGCTGATGGTGTGGTGCTCATAGCACTACATATCACCATACTTGCTTGACGGTGGATGCTTGTTAGTTTGGCACGAGCCAGCATTTGCCTGCCCTTCGTGTACCAAACTATTGCCCCGTATGTAATCATGGGTCTAACTACCGAGACAAGACAAGGTGTAGAGGAGGAAGGTTTAGGAGGCATTCAAGCGCTGCTGATGGTGTGGTGCTCATAGCACTACATATCATCATACTTACTTGACGTTGGATGCTTATTAGTTTGTCACGAACCAGCGTTTGCCTGCCCTTCGTGTACCAAACTATTGCCATCAATGGGTCAAACTACCGTGATATACAGCCAGTACATTTATTTGGGGTTAACGCCCCAAGACTTACGGCAGATTCGTTTGCACGTCTATAGAGACAGTGCAACGGGTGAGGGTTTTATAATAAAAGTTTCAATGCGCTTACTCACTTTCTGTGTCAGTCATGATTCCAGAGCCTCTGACTCGAAAATGACCGTACGGTAGTAAGAATTACATAAACGCGAAAAGGGGATTAGGAATTAATCCGTGCACGATAAAACCTATCAAAAGTACTTTCTATAAAAAACTGTACATTATGTACATTTTGGTAAAAGATACTTTGTATTCCTAGGTGAAAAATTTTAGATAAAAAAGATAAGTATATATTTCCGGAACTCCGGAACTAGTAAAGTTTCTTCGTCTTGTTCTGATCTATAATGTTTGGTAACAAAAAATACATTATGGATAGAACAAATTAGATATTACCATCACCCAAACGCGAGAATACTCACCCAAGCGCGGGAATACTCTTTTGGGTTAACTGTATTTATTGTAGTTGTAATTTTAGTATTGAAACACTTAATATAATGTCAATAAATGCTTAATAAATAAAAAAAAAATAAATCGTTTTGAGAACATTCAATCTCCAAACTACTGGTAAAGTAGAATTGTTTTTGAACTTCAGAACTAAGTTGCTATTTTAGCCCCTAGGGACTTAAATAAAATTTAAGGGGTAAAATAACATTTTAGGGAAGAAAATTCAATTAAGTGAAAAATTGCAAATTTTATGTGCAAGAAGTAGTTGCAATTAAGGTGTCTTAAGAAATTTTGCTTCGGCGACAGAAGTACTACTTTGATCCCTAGGTTGCAAGACTCAAAAGGCTTACCTCTGTTTATTTGTATGTGCAGCTACCAAAGCCATACATTTAGAGATAGCATCCGACTTGACCATGGAAGCCTGCCTTGCTGCGTTGCGCAGGTTCGTAGCCAGACGAGGACGCTGCAGCATGCTTTTTAGCGACCAAGGTACAAACCTGGTAGCGACTGCTAAAGAGCTCGATAAAATGTTCGAAATGTCTTGTCATGCGGAAAAGGTGAAATGGTTTTTCAACCCTCCTTCATCCCCCCATTTTGGTGGGCTATTTGAGGCTGGAATCAAAGCCGCTAAATCCTTCCTCATCAAAATAATCGGTGAGCAGATTCTATCTTTTGAGGAATTATATACGGTCCTTTGCCAGGTAGAATCCATTCTAAACTCTAGACCTCTATGTCCGTTAAGTAATGACCCTCACGACCTATCGGTACTTACCCCGGGTCACTTCTTAACCCTAGAGCCCCTTACTTGCCTGCCTGATCCCGACCTCATGCAACTTGCGTTAAATCGCCTAAACCGCTGGCAACTCCTCCAAAGATTACAGCAAGATTTTTGGAAGAATTGGCACTTATCGTATCTAAACACTCTTCAACAACGACAAAAGTGGAACAATGGAATCCCTGAACTTGAAATAAAGTCGGTTATTCTGGTAAAAAACGACCAGCTCCCTCCTTTGAAATGGAAAATGGGTAGGGTAATCCAGTTGCATCCTGGTTCTGATGGAATTGCCCGAGTAGCCACCATCAGAACTACTAGCGGTTTTTTTCAAAGACCCCTGGTAAAGCTTTGCGCTTTAGCCTGTGCATAAAATGTTTCACATTTTAGGTGGGCGGAATGTTGAGTTTCGTCTACGCACCACACACATAGGTGTATGTTTAATTGGGTAATTTGGGTGTTAAATCCTATTTAGGAATAAAAATCAATTTATTTTCTTCATTTTTGTTTTCTTTTTTTCTAATTGCGCGTGTTGTATGCCTAAGAATGGTTTTGTTTTTTTTTTGCTAATTTTGGCTTTTAAAAATGCGCGCATTTGTAAACTGAAAAGGGTACAGGCCAAAGTCCTTACCGAGAAGCAAGTTAGTTGCCAAAAATATTTCGCACGCTTCGTGTAGCTCTCAGATTTATTATTTTCATAAAAAATCACGTCTGTGTGTCGTATATCGCGACGAGTCAACTCAGGACGCCGCCGCTCTCTCTCGTACGCATGGAAATTGACCGAGCTGGCCAGCTGAGTGGAGTTCGGAGCAATTTAAGGTAAGGCGAAAAATTATCCTTTTCAGTTCGATCTTTTTATTTACAAATTTTTCATTAATTACCGTTCAATCAGCAACCTGTGGATTTTCTAATCATAATTTCGAACAACCATGATCAAAATTTTTAGCTTTTTTATAAGAATTGGCAAACAACTTTTATTACTCCAGCCTTACACAAATAAAAATTAATTCAAAAAACAAAGAATTTATTTTTAAGATAAAATACTCGATATAAACTGGCAAACTTTCTGGGTAAATTATCGTGTTTCTTTTAGCTTATATTAAACAGACTCCCTGGCTGTCGCTTTATTTACAAGCCATTTTTTAGAAAACGTTGTTTTCGTTAAAACTTTGAACTCGGAACAAGGAAAACCTACATGAACAATAGCGATAAATTTTGTTTAAAATTCTTTTCAGACACAAATTGAAAAATACGTATATATGTAGTAAACCTAATCAGTGTAAATGCTGCAGTTTTGTCTAGAAAATAAAGAAAAAGTAAGTTGCCAATGGCTTTTTATTTCCCAGTTAAATTTTGACTAGCTTATCCAGTGGCGTAGCCAGGGGGGGTTAGGGGTAAAACCTCCCCCAGGAGGTCCAACCCAATGTACAATGACCCTTTACTCCGGGTTTTGACGTGTGTTTGGTGTGATGTCTTAAGTTTTTAAAATTTTGCCCTGCGGTGCTATGACGTCATTTATTGTTACAATTTTAGTTTAATTCAAAGGAATTTTTATCACTAGAGTTCAAAATGCGTAATAAATTCTTAGTATAATTTCTCTTAAAATATTCATCAGCGCATTTATGATTTGGCCACAAATTTATATATATATACAACCGCAACCCACCCCTTCTTGGCATCTAACCCAATCTACTTTTTCAAAAATATTTTACAAAAACCTAAGAGATTAAAATTTTTAAAGAATTTTTTGTCTTTTTGTCAAAATTTTCGCATGCGGCGCTATAGCAATATTAAGTAATGTTACAATTTTGTTTAACTTTAAGCAATTTTTTCTCAACAACATTTAAAACGCGTTAAAAAATAGCATTTTAGTGTAATTTTTTCAAAATTTTTGCTTGCGGCGCATTTAGAGGTTAATTTTGAAAACAATCTGCAAATGAGAGTAGATATGAGACTTGCTTCTAAAAATAAGTATTTTTCTTGAATATACGATAACTGATCACCTATTAAACCGCCCCTCTTTCCTCTCTTCAGTTCAAAAGCTCAAGCAATAGGCACCTACCTAATTTTTAAAAATTTACCATAGGTAAGTAGTTCATTTTATTAAAATGATGAAACCCCCCTAGAGTCAATTTCTGGCTACGCCGCTGGCTTATCGGTGTTAAGAATTGGCTGTTTCGTATTAAAATTTTATTTGACAAGACCCATACTAAACAGTGACTGGTATGTAATCATGAATACACGGTGTGTCTGAAATATTGGTTTGTACCTACATTATAGTGGGCTTAGGAACCAAAAGTTGTAGAATATGGATTTCCCGTTTTTGAATCTGTATTCATTTAAATCTCAACTACTTAATCCTGCTTTTACAAGCTTTTATTTAACTTGCAATGTATC
This sequence comes from Oxystoma pomonae, assembly GCA_963921995.1. Classification (NCBI taxonomy): domain Eukaryota; kingdom Metazoa; phylum Arthropoda; class Insecta; order Coleoptera; family Brentidae; genus Oxystoma; species Oxystoma pomonae. Next base: position 110,780,107 of record OY998164.1, read on the forward strand.
TATGTAACGAAAAGATATGTTTGTTCGGCGGCATCTTGCAACTTAATTTTGACCAACTTCCCGACATCCGATCTGCTTCAAATTTGGCATGCGTATATCGTTGCGGTGAAAACACATAAATATAGTGTGATGAAATTGACAGCTCTACCCTACTTGAAGGGAGTGGAGGGGGTACAGTTGAAGTACGCCCGATTTCATTGAAATTGGGTGAGTGGCGGGGGGGATCAGATTTTGAAAATTCAATATGGCGAATTCAAGATGAACGATTCATCTTTTGCTAACCAATTTTAACTAATTTGGTATGCATTTATAGTTCCGGTGACACTACAATAATATGTCATTATTAGGCACCCCTCCTCCCAAAAGGAGAGTGGAGAGGGGAAAACACCTAAGTTTATCCGATTTCAACCAAAATTGGTATACGGGGGCTTTTGGGGATAAAGAATGTTTTGCTGACCAATTTTAACTGACTTATCCAAATCCGATTGTGTTCAAATTTGGTACGCGTTTATAGTTCCGGTAATCTGATATTCTCAGGTACCCACCTCCCTCCGACGAGGGAAGTGGAGAGGGAAAAAAATTTTGTTTTTTCGATTTCAATCAAAATTGGCATACAGGGGTTTTTAAGGAAGGGGATTATGAATTTTTGATCAGATTTGAAAATTTCAATATGGCGGATTCAAAATGGACGATTAAGTGTACAAATCTAAAAATTAACGGTGGGTGTTCAAATTTGGTATGCGTTGATAGTTCCGGCGAGAATAAAATAATATGGTATTATTAGGTACACACTTCTCTCTAACGAGGGAAGTGGAGGGTGGAAAATATTTATTTTGTTCGATTTAAATCAAAATACGGGGGTTTTTTTTGATCAGATTTGAAAATTTCAGTATGGCGGATTCAAAATGGACAATTTGAAGCACAAATTTTAAAAAAAAATTAAGAACAAAAGCGATGGGCGCCAATTAAAAATTTTAAATTTAAAAAGGGATTTAGTGACGGTAAATAAATATCAAATTCAATGAATAGCGAGCTTTCCCTCAAAAAAGGTAATGGTAACCACCGTAGATCCGCATTTCGCACTGGTGGTGCTGATCGGTACGGTGCTAGGAATTAGGAGATAAAATGATGATAAAAAATTTGACACAAGATTTATGTAAAAGACAACCATTTAAATTTGAATGAAAATTAAGCGTCTCTACAGAGACAGACATAATTATCTTTACAGATTTCCTAAGCTCGCTACACATTGATTTTGTTATTTGTTTACCCTCACTAAATTCCTTTTTAAATTTATCAACTCCATAACTAAGGATATCTGTAAAGATAATTATATCTGTCTCCGTAGAGTCGCTTACTTTTCCTTCAAATTGAAGGTACATCTGCCGATTCTGGAATGTGACAGATGGTTGTCTTTTACATGAATCCTGTGTCAGATTTTTTTATCATCATTTCATCTCCTAATTCCTAGCACCGTACTGATGAGCACCACAAGTGCGAAATCCGGATCTACGGTTACCATTACTTGTTTTGAGGGAACGCTCGCTATTCATTGATTTTGATAATAAATAATATCCTAATAATGTTTAATCTGATGCTTTAAGAATAATTCTGAGGTTGACTATTATAAAAATGTTGTTAGTATGAACGGGATTGAACAGGATAGAAAAATATTAAAAGAACTAAAAACTAAAAAATATATACTGAAACTATACCTTTCTTGGATTTTTTCCCTTAAATTAAGGAATTTTTTAATAAATTTTAAAATTACCGCTAAATAAAATAATTACTCAGTCTCAGTCATTTCTATACAATAAAATAAAAGTTAACTGTTGATAACTCTATTTAAAACACCGGCCTCCGTAGCACAGTGGATGGCGTATCGGCCTGCCGCACGGAAGGCTCGGATTTCGGGTTTTTGTGTTGTCTTTAACTTTGCAAAAACTCGGCTAACACTGGGACAATGGCTGGAAAGTCTCAGTATAAAAAAAATAATTATTTGACGTTTTGTTTAAAAACTTTCTTTATTTTTGTTAAAGAATTTATTTAGGAATATTCTAAGCACATATTATTATGATGTTCTCAGGATAATAGGAATTAAGAAAAAAAAGGAAGTTAGGAAGGATTGTACGGTGAAACGCAAAAGATGAATAAAATGTAAATACTTATATTTTATTAAAAAAAATATAAACAGTATACATGCCCTTCATTGGCTGACAGGTAGAGCACCTTAAAAAGATAACAAAGTTATGATTGTTTTCCACAAACCAAAACTACAATTTTTTGCACTCGACGCGCGTTTGGCTAACAACGTTAGCATCATCAGGAGATGATAAACAATGTTTATAAATAAAAATAATAAATAGTAAACATTGTTTATCGTCCCTGATGATGCTAACGTTGTTAGCGAAACGCGCGTCGAGTGCAAAAAAGTGTAGTTTTGGTTTGTGGAAAACAATCATAAATTTGTTATAGTGCTACCAAAGGTTCCAAATACTTACAGCAAGTTAAGTTTTCTATGAGCGACTCTCCTACTTTATTTCCATTTATTTTCCGTGACTTCTCGAGTAAAAAAAGTTAACGAAAGAAATGCCAAAATAATACTATAAAAAAGAAGGACTTTTCTTTAACCAGTACCCTTCAGTGAATTATTTGCAAATCACCGCATAAAAGGTAAAAAAAAAATCTAAAATTAATTTATTTTAAAACTTTAAAAGTGGACTACTTTTGTGGAAGTTAAAAGTTAAATGAAAAACTTTTGGTCCTTCTCTACTGTATTTATCGAATTTTTATTTTTTTCCCGTCGTCTCGGTTCTTTTAGCCGCAGGGCACTGCTTTCTTTGCTGAAATTTTGTGCATGACTCCACATCTTAGTTCGGGTCCAAGAATTTAATGCTTCTTCAAAAGGAAGCTATTTTCTTGGGGGATAGTTGGCCCACTTCATGGGTAGATGACAGTACCCCCTTGAGGTGCAGAGTTGGGTAGGGCATTCACAGAGTAAGTGCTCTGCGGTCTCTGTTGCGGTTTCGCAAAATCTGCAGTGGTCATTTTCTGCTCTTCCTATTACCTTTAGGTGATAATTTACCGGACATTATTCGGTGAGAATCCAACGACTCTTCTGATGTCTCTCCTGATCATGCTTCTGAGTTTTTTTGCTCTTTTTTTTTGATGTGATGATGAACCCTGTTGCCTTAATCCTGGAGTGTGTCTCCAGTGTTTCTAGAATTGGTTCTTTTCCCAATTGTTGAATTCTTTTAGAACGTGGCTTTTCATGAGTCCACAGTGGGGCTCTGGGCCATAATATGGCGTTTCAGCACCTTTTTTTGCGAGGTGCTTCCTCGTTCCCGCTATGCCTCGGTGTCCTGGTATCCACATCACGGTTACCTAACTGTGGGTTGCGAGCGCTTTTAGGGTTTGCTTGCATTCCCAGACTAGTTTTGACGCACATTTATATGTGTTCAGGGTTTTTAAAGCCGCTTGACTGTCTGAGAGCATAAAAATGTTTTTTCTTTTTGAGGCTCTGGTTGAGACACTCTTGTGCACACCTATTGGTTGTAAGCAGCTCACCTTGGAATATGGTGGGATATTTTCCCAGTGACTTGGATAGCTTAAAGTTAGGGCCGGAAATTCCCAATCCGGCTCCATTCTCAAGTTTGGAGCCGTCAGTGTACCAGAGCGAGGCGTTCTCGGCTTGCGGTAGTTGTTTATTTTTCCATAATGGCGGTCGCTTATAACCACTTCGAATGGAATCTTTAAGTCCAACACGGCCGTCATTTGGTCGGTTGGTTTGCTGGCATTTTACAGCTTTATTTCTTGGAGGATGCGAAGGTGACCGCTCAGATATCCAGGCTTGAAACTACCTATCGGGAATACCCTATAAGCACGACTTATTGCCTCTTTGTTTACGCTAAGATGAAGTGGGTCAGATTCGGTTTCAACGGTATAAGTTAGCTTGTATCACGCGTCCATACTTCTAAAGGGTTCAGTTTTCATTAAGAGGATAACAATTAATGGAAGAACGAAAATTAATTTTTGAACAACCAACGCATTTTAAAAAATCTTAAAAAATCCGACATCAAACTTAACACTACGACCCCCGAACTTTAAGTTTAGGGGCTCAAAGTTGTAAATTTTAATTTTATCATAGTTCAGCTAGATTTCAAATTTCTCTGAAAAATGTGCTTCTTTCCAGAGCACGCGTAAGAAAGACCCTACGTGGAGGTTATGGCATATAGAATTGCTTTATCTTAAAATTAAAAAACACATTTTTTCCTAACTTTGACACCCGCTATCTTGGTTTTTGATCCCAAAAAATGGAGGATGCTCGACTGGAATTTTAGCTTTTAATATTAGGTATTACTATGCCAAATATACCCTTTTACATTTTTTATACAAAAACCTAAACTTCAAATTTTTGCTCCTAATTCCTTCCACTAATCGACAATCTGCCTTTTTCGGCAGCGACACGTCATTAAGTGTAATGGGGGCCAAGTACCATTTTTTCGCCTCTAGCCACATTCTGACCAAAATCAACGTTCCATTCCCAAGCAGCATTTGGACGTCGCATTTCGGTTCTCTGACGGCGGCATTCACAACCCGACGTTGTAAACTGACTTTATGACGGCGACCTTAAGACCGGTATTTGCACTGAAAGGGAGCATCAAAATTTTGGTCGTTCCGATGGCCGGCAGTAGGTGAGTCTCGTAGTAGCGCCCGACTGACCAAATCCGACGACCAACAACATCGTAATTTTTGTACTAAAAATGTAATATGTTTTCTACACCTAAAATTTTCCGGCCAGTGCACTTAATTTTGACTGGAAGTAAATAGTTTTGGAAATCGCCAGATATTTATTACTTTGAGAGAAATAAATGTTTAAATATTTCTCAATTAGTGATTATATTATGTAGTACTTTTTGACCATTCAGAAGTCGAACTTCTTCAACCAAGGCCACTTTACTGATAAACATGAACAAAAATCTATAAAAAAAAGCTTGGTTTGATTGCTTAATAAAGAAAAAAATTAAAAATGCCTTCACAATGGCGAGCCTATTTCTTCTTAACCAGATCAGACCAACTTTACACTTTAAGTCAGTACGTTCACTATGTATTCACTAACCTTTGTCTAAGTCAGCTCTGTAAGCGGGTATAAGTCGTGTTCCAACTATCGCACTCCAGGATTGAAATCCGACGTCTGTGCCTGCACAGAACACTACTGAATTTTACCTGTCATTTGCCATTGTCATAATCCCGAGAAAAAATCTAAAAAATGTTTTTAAAAAAGAAACGGTAGTTCTACCCAGGTGATCACATGTGACCAATAGCTTATCTTATCTTATAGTAGTATTATATCTCCTATATAAACCCAACTTTACTATTTAAAATGTAGGAGAGGGTCACCTCTCCTACATTTTAAATACTCTATTTGTTTAGCTTGCCTCCTGTAAAACGTGTTAGTATGCCTAAAAGCCCATTTCTTTTTTTGTTCTTCTTTTAAACATACTTTCAGTGCAAATTTTCAAAAAAAAGGGTTATGACATCGGATCTTCTTTCCGACGTTATGTTTTGTACAAAATGCCTAATTGTGACTGACGACGAAATAGGGCGATTTGTTTGAACTAATTCTATCTGATTCATCCACCAACGTCCCGTTCAGTTACTTCGTAGTTAATACAATTATGCTAGACAACCAGTCTAAATGATCCGACCGCGATTTGCAGTAAACGTCTCTGTCGCCGACGTCCTTAAAAAGTTATTTTATTTTACCGTTGGCAACCGACGACGCTTTTCTAATAAAGACTACATCATCAACTAAACTACTAGTTATAAGTTAACAGACTACTATAATTTTCACTTGATCTGACGTCGGAGCGAGTCAGAAACAGTCGGAGGTCGAAAAAATGCTGCTTGGGTTTCGTTCTCGTGTTAGTCGTTTTGGCAACGACGAGTTTTAGACGTTTAACAACGGCGCTTTAACTACGTGGTCCACCTCCATTAAATATCGACGTTGTTGAAAGGTTTCCACGACAAACGAATTTTCGTAGTGTATTGGGTTTGTCGCACAGTTCACTTTTTGATTGATTTTAAGAAAAAAAATATACTCTTTTCGAGAGGTAAATTTTTGTGTAGATGACGTCCCTAAATAGTTATTCTGATAAAAATTTAAATCTTCCTTATACGTCCTAAGGTCAGAACCTGTCAAAAATATGTAATTTTTTCCCAAAATGTAAAAAAAAATATTTTTAAAAAATAAAAAATTTGGGCTTATAGAGCATTCTATTCTAGACAAAAAAAGTCACATAACCATTTTTGTAGTACTAACCATTTTTTATAAACGTAATTTAAATATTTAAAAAATGGAGAAATTGTCACATTTTCAATTTTATGCTGTTAGTTAAAATAATATATTTTCCGAAAAGGCATTTTGCTCTGCATCAATTATAGTTTCTATACAAAAATAAAATAAGTAGAAGAAAATTGTAAAATTATGTCGATTGTATTAAAACTTTTTGCTCCAAGATTTTTCTATAAAACTAAACTCTAAAAAAAACAATTATTTGCTAAATAGTTACTCATATCACCTATCAAACGAGAGTAAAAAAGTTTCGTCTAGATTTGAAAAGGTAAACTCTGGCGGAATTAAATAAGAGGAGCTCTCTGAAAGACATCTTTTTATATATACAATAAAATAACAACAAATATTGACTATATAATTTACTTCCCTTATTCCTGCTTCTATCTTGCCCCCTTAATCCCGGTTAGTTCATTTAAAAAAAAATATCAGAGCACAAAGCATCATGTATTAGTCAGTATTACGGTCATTCAAAAAACTATTTTTCTTATGTTGCAGAAATTTGGTTGCTTCTGATTTTTACTTAATAAACATAAGAAAGTCAAAACTTTTTTACTTTCGTTTGATAGGTAATAAGACTACCTACTTAGCACATAATTGTATTTTTTTTAGAAGTTTCGGTTTATAGAAAAATCTTGGTGCAAAACGTTCAATACAATCGACATTATTTTAGCATTTTCTTCAACTAATTTTATTTTTATATAGAAACTATAATTGATGTAAAAAACATTTTAACGTCTTTTTTAGCGAAAATATGTTCTCTTTCAGGTTCCACGTCGCTTTTTTAGAAATTATATATTTTTTAATCAACAAAATGTGACAATTTTTTTCCATTTTTCAAAGATTTAAATGACGTTTATAAAAAACGGTTAGTACTACAAAAATGCTTGTTTGACTTTTTTGTTTACAAATGCATAAGCCCTAATTTTTATTTTTTAAAAATATTTTTTTTTACATTTTGGGAAAAAATTACATATTTTTGACAGGTATCGGCGTATATAGAAGAGATTGCAAAAATGCATTTTTAAAATTATTTGCGAAATCCGGTTAAATCCACGAGGCAAGAGAATGTAAAATACGCATAAATTTTGAAAAAAAATCATATCTCCCAAACAAAAGGAAAAATAAAAAATCTGAGAATTAATTTTGTTAAGAAAGATTTGATATCCAATTTGATAATTTTAAATTTTTCCCATTTTTTTTTATTTTCATTAACTTTAAACTTTGACAAAAAAAACAGTACTTTTTGTCACACCTTGTATACCGAATAAAATACGAAATGGCAAACTTTGTTTTTAACCTTTTCTTAGAAAAAAAATATCAGCTGTACGATACCGAAAACCCCATTTAAAAATAATAAAACCTAAAAAAGTTACAGAGGTTTAAAATACTCTCCTAAATATAAAATATGCGTTTCATAGTGCATTATGTATTAGTCAGTACTACGGTCATTCAAAAAACTATTTTTCTTATGTTGCAGAAATTTGGTTGTTTTTTTTAGTTTTGTTACCGTTACATCTAAAAGTTGCTGGTTAGATGGAGACCACCTAAGTTGGACCAATGTCTACGTCAAAACAAAATTATGATTGTTTTCCACAAACCAAAACTACACTTTTTTGCACTCGACGCGCGTTTCGCTAACAACGTTAGCATCATCAGGAGATGATAAACAATGAACTAAATTAATCTACGCTCTATCTTCTATACAATCCTTTAGTGGGCGGAGATAAGACTAATAATTTGTGATTGATCACGATTTTTAATCCTATCTCCCCTCAACCAAAGAATAAAGTGTACTAAACGTGATGGGTCCTCTATCTTTATTTAAACTATTTCTGGATTTAATGATTTCCATACTTTCATATGCATTCAAAAGCCTTTTGTTTGGTACACTTTTTAGAAGTTTTAGGTTATCTAATGTGAATCTATGATTGTTTTCAAAAGCATGCTCAGCCACAGTTGACTTTTCTGTTCTTCCGTATTTTAAGTGTGCTAAGTGTTCCTTAAAACGTGTTTGAATAGAGTGTCTCGTTTTGTCAACATATTTTTTGTCACAATCCATGCAACTAATTTCGTAAATTCCACTTTTTTCTAGAACTAAATTTCGCACAATTAAATTTACTTATAAAACAGAGAACAACGGTACACTGCCATTTCTAGACACTTTAGTTATAAGAAATAAAAATAAATTGGACTTTGACCTATGGAGAAAAGGAACGGCCACCAACAGGTATATTCCAAATGACTCTTTTCATTGCTTACAACATAAGCTTGCAAGTTTGCACTTTTTAACATATAGATTAGTAAATTTCCCCTTAAACAAAGAAAGATTTGAAGCGGAACAGAATAGGATTAGGAATATAGCTGGCGAAAACGGCTACGACGAAGGCTTAATAAATAAGCTGATAAATAGACATTCTTTTCAAAAAACCTTTCGGAATTCCACTTTTTTTCAGACAAAAAGATACCTGCGACTCAAAATTTGTATCAATTCCTTATAATCCTAATTATACGAAAGGATTACAAAAAGTATTTAATAACAACGGTCTTAAATCCCAAGGATAAAACTACAGTTCTAGAAAAAAGTGGAATTTACGAAATTAGTTGCATGGATTGTGACAAAAAATATGTTCGCTCTATTCAAACACGTTTTAAAGAACACTTAGCACACTTAAAATACGGAAGAACAGAAAAGTCAAGTGTGGCCGAGCATCCTTTTGAAAACAATCATAGATTCACATTAGATAACCTAAAACTTCTAAAAAGTGTACCAAACAAAAGACTTTTGAATGCATATGAAAGTATGGAAATCATTAAATCCAGAAAAAGTTTAAATAAAGATAGAGGACCCATCCCGTTTAGTACACTTTATTCTTTACTTGAGGGGAGATAGGATAAAAATCGTGATCAATCACAAATTATTAGTCTTATCTCCGCCCACTAAAGGATTGTATATAAGATAGAGCCTAGATTAATTTAGTTCATTGTTTATCGTCTCTTGATGATGCTAACGTTGTTGTTGTAAAACAATCATAATTTTGTTTTAGTGCAACCAAAGATTCCAAATTCCCAACATAGTTACAATGTCTACGTAACAAAAATCCTTCATTCTACCAATATATTGTTGTTAAAAATTCAGCAAAGGTTTACCATCGGACCAATGATATAGTATATCGGTTAAGTGACTGATAGGCCAGTATTCCCAAGTTAGGAAAAAAGTTACCGGTTAAACATTTGCTACCTTCAGTGGTCCATTGAACAAAGTTTATAGGGAAGCATTGAATAAAACGGTATCAAATCGGAGCTGTCCTGATTCCAATAAAAAAATAATTATAAAAATTGGTTGGACCGTTTGAACGTTATGAGAGAGTGAAAATATACGCGTTTTTCTAATAAAAAATGTCGCATTAATCGAAAAAAATGTTAGAGTATACCTTAGTGCGACGAAAAGGAAATGTGTGTTGAAATTATAACAAATGCCAGCAGCCATTCTTGTTTGTTTTTCTGTTTTAAAAGAATTTAAAATGTTTGCTTTTTCAAGAGGCAAAGTCAATGTCAATGTTACCATATGCAATCCAGACAAAAAGAAACATCAGAATAATTTAAAAGTTTGGCTCTAACTTTACAATAAAAGGAAGCAGCGGTGCTCAAAAACAAGCCCTTACTGAAAAAATGTAACTATTACAAAACAAATTCTGATGATCTAAAATTACATGAAATTAACATTAAGGGAAAAGCCAGACAACAAAGTTACGTACCTCGTACCTAAGCCTCGCACAAAGGGAGGTACATATTACATGCACTTTGCCACTCTATATACGTCTTGGTACGTCCTTGGGATAAGGAAAATAAGTACCATGTATGTCCATTTGTGTGCGTTCAAAGTGCTTTGTATGTCCTGCGGTGGCCTAATAAAAGACGTGAATTGAATGTAAAATGTACGTACAGGGGACGTTTTTGGTACGCACCTTGGAGGACGTAAATATATAAAATACAAAATATTTTGTTTTGCTTTGGGGGGGGGGGGTGATTTTAAAGCCCAGGAACTTCTCAATACTCCTCTCTTCTCGTTGACTTTTCGGGAGAGAGTCCCTGACAGAGGATAGGTATTCACAAAATACCAAATATTTTAAGAGAATGAAAAATAGTTATACAAAGTTTGCGTTAGAAGTGAGAGAAATCTTACATAAATGAAGTACGTCCAAGTTACGACAACTTAATAACGTAGTAAGTACCTACAAAACAAACCTAAAAATAACGTAAAAATACGTTTTTGCTATACGTACATTTTACGCATACTTTTGTAGGTATATCGTACGTACCCAGTAAGTCTCGAGTAAAATGGATGTAAAATGTACGTACGTATGTACGAACGAACGATGCTCTATAGGAAACCGCTTATAAATACAGTGACAAATTTCAAAAGTAACAAAAACAAATTTTACATTTAAGATGATGTAAAATTACAAAAGTTTTAAATAATTTCGTTACCAAATTTGTATAATACTAAAAAATATAATTAAATTAAACATTAAAATGAAATACGAAAAAAAATTATTGAGTTCAAACGCATAAAAATTCCTGCAACATTATCAACTTGTTTGGTAACATTTCAAGGACATCAAACAACGCATTACCTATATATATGGAAATTCAAAATTCTTCGAGTGATAAAACTCCGAGACTTTTTATCAGACAATTTCTCTAAGGACAAAAAGTTTATAATAATCTCACCTGCATTTTCAGATGTTTTATCTATATGTTTATAAAGAAGCTAACGTGACTGCCATGCATTTCTAAGAACAGTCAAATTTGCAAGCAGGGAGTACATCAAAAAAAATCCAGGCAACTTCCGATTTTGGTTTATTATTGGGAGAATCTGAACGGTTAGATCCTGCAGTTTGTGTTTACTTCAGTCCTCGGAGACCATTGGCCGCCTTGAAAAAGATTTCTCTCGCAGGTAGCATTTTTTCAAAAACATTTTGAAAATCCAAATAACATATAAAAATTTAATAAGCACAGAAAATGTTATTTTAGCTGGCCCAAAAAGTCCCTATTAAGTTAATAAAAAAAAATGCCTTTTGTCATGTAACTACTGTTCTTAAAATGCATATTGTGAGAGAGAAGTCAATCCCATAAGGGTGTGGTACTATAGTAAAACTAAGTTAAGTCCTTAAGTCTTTTTAGGAATTTCTTCAGAAAATTGGGAAAGAGACAAACTTTTTTGGGTGAAATATCTATCGACTAATATGCCAAAATCTAAAGAAAACGAATAAACTAATTTTTCTTCGAAGTCTTTTAGTATGTATCTTTGATTGCGTATTTTATTAAAATAAATGGCGTCAGCAGGCACGTATAGCCATCCATAAAATCTCCTAAAAAATTTTTTACTTCCCTCGCAAAGGGGCGTAATTAATCATCGAAAAATCGCACTTCGAGATTTTCATAATCCTCACGAATTTTGAGGTTGCGAATAGTGATAAGCACGAATCCAGAAGTCGTCACTCTGTCTGTCGGTCGGTCTGTCTGTTGCCTACTTTGTAGCCACTCTAACTCAAAAACCACTTCACTAATCATAACAAATTTTACATAGTGATTACTTGTGTTGACGCGCAGACCCCTATTGTTGCCTTCATGCCCAAAAAAAAAATATTTTTTTTTCTTACCGTGGCATACCTCTTTGGAAAGCTTATAAAAATCGTAGTTGAATGGTGCCAAAATTTTTGACTATATATATATATATATATATATATATATATATATATATATATATATATATATATAGCACATATAAAATGTATTGGAAAAGTCCGTCTACTCGAAATAAATTCTGGATACACCCTGGAAAAGTCTGCAGAAACCCCATAGAGGTCCGGATACACCCTACAATGTCTGGATACACCCAGGAAAAGTCCGGGTACGCCATGGAAAAGTCTGAAAACACCCAGAAAAAGTCTAGATACACCCTAGAAAAGTCTGGATACACCATGGAAAAGTCTGTAAAGACTTTGGAAAAGTCTGGAAAGACCCTGGCAAAGTCTGGATACACTCTGGAAAGTCTGAAAAGACCCTGAAAAAGTCTGTAAACGCTCTGGAAAAGTCTAGAAAAACCCGAAAAAAGTCTGGATTTACTCTGAAAAAGTCGGAAAGACCCTGGAAAAGTCTGGATACACCCTGGAAAGTCTGAATACATCCAGGAAAAGTCTAGATACACCCTAGAAAAGTCTGGATACACCATGGAAAAGTCTGTAAAGACTTTGGAAAAGTCTGGAAAGACCCTGGCAAAGTCTGGATACACTCTGGAAAGTCTGAAAAGACCCTGAAAAAGTCTGTAAACGCTCTGGAAAAGTCTAGAAAAACCCGAAAAAAGTCTGGATTTACTCTGGAAAAGTCTGGAAAGCCCCTGAATTCACTCTGAAAAAGTATGGAGAGACCCTGGAAAATTTTGGATACACTCTGGAAAAGTCTGGAAAAACCCTTGATAAGTCTGGATATACTCTGTAAAAGTCTGGAAAGACCCTTGAAAAGTCTGGATACACTTTGGAAAAGTCTGAAAAAAACCTGGAAAAGTCTGGATACACTCAGGAAAAGTCTAGAAAGATCCTGGAATGGTCTGGATACACTCTGAGAAATTCTGGATACACTCTGGAAAAGTCTGAAAAAACCCTTGAGAAGTCTGGATATACTCTGTAAAAGTCTGGAAAGACCCTGGAAAAGTCTGGAAAGACCCTGGAAAAGTCTGGATACACTTTTAAAAAGTCTGGAAAAAAACCCTGGAAATGGTCTGGATACACTCTGGAAATGTCTGGATAAACTCTGGGAAAGTCTGGAGAGACCCTGAAAAAGTCTGGAAATAAGCTGGAAAAGTCTGCAAAGACCTTGGAAAACTCTGAAAATACTCTGGAAAAGTCTGGAAAGACTCTGGAAAAGTCTGGAAACACTCTTGAAAAGTGTGGAAAAGCCGTGGAAAAGTGTGGAAAAGCCGTAGAAAAGTCTGGATGCAATCTGGAAAAGTCTGGAAAGACCCTGGAAAAGTCAGGAAACACTCTGGAAAAGTATGGAAAAGCCGTGGAAAGGTCTGGATACATTCTGGAAAAGTCTGGAAAGACCATGGAAAAGTCTGACTACAGTCTGGAAAAGTGTAGAAAGACCCTGGAAAAGTGTGGGTGCACACTGGAAAAGTCTAAAAAAACCCTGAAAAAGTCTGGATACACTCTGGGAAAATCTGGAAAGACCCTGTAATGGCCTGGATACACTCTGAAAAAGTCTGGAGAGACCCTGGAAAAGTCTGGAAACACGCTGGAAAAGTCTGGAAAAACCTTGGTAAAGTCTGGAAACACTCTGGAAAAGTCTGGAAACACTCTGGAAAAGTCTGGAAAGACCCTGGAAAAGTTTGGAAACTCTCTGGAAAAGTGTGGAAAAGCCGTAAAAGTCTGGATACACTCTGAAAAACTCTGAAAAGACCCTGAAAAAGTCTGGAAACACTCTGAAAAAGTACGAAAAAGCCGTGGAAAAGTCTGGATATACTCTGAAAAAGTCTGAAAAGACCGTGGAAAAGCCTGAATACACTCTGGAAAAGTGTGGAAAAACCCTGGAAAAGTGTGGGTACACTCTGGAAAAGTCCGAAAAACTCTGGAAAAGTCTGGATACACTTTGGAAAAACCTGTATACACTGTAAAAATGTGCGAGTATACCATCGAAAAGTCTGATTACACCCCTGAACAGAGTAAATACACCCAAGAAAAGTCTGGATATACCCTGGAAAAGTGTGACCAACTACACAGAGACAGACATTATGACAACATTTTGTATTTAGGTGTTTTTTGACCCAAATAACTTATTTTTAGTGGAAGTAAAAAAACCTTTTTTTTGCCCATCCCAATAGCCTCCATACTATTTATGGATAGATGGATAAAAATACCAATTTCGCACTTTCATGCAGACTTTTTTAGGCAATTTTATGGTAACCCGAAAAAAACATATTCCGAGCTTAAGAGATTTCATATTTCCGGAGTTGGATTTCAAACCCCACATTTGCCAAATGATACCTTAAATTTAATGAAAAAGAAGTAAAACGTTCAAAGAGCCCGTCGATAGAAGTGATCTAGTTTCTCATTTGCTTATTTTTTATATTTCCTGTATAAAACCAACGTAAGTCGATAGTAAAACAAGATATTTTGACCAATTATATGTGCTTTCTTGTAATAATAAATAAATTTAAATGGTCATATCCATCTACAGACTCTTCTTAAGAAAAATAGCTCTTAATATTTATAATCACACGCAATTAATATATATATATATTTAATAAAAAATATATTTTTTATTTTATTAGTTTAAGTATTCCTTTGTTTAAATCAACCATATTTCTGAATATATTAAATTAATAAATAATTTATTACATTGTGCGTTTCAAACGCTACATTTGGGCGCATTTTTGCGAAATTAAAATCGAGTAAAAATTATTTATTTCCTCTCCAAAATGAGCCAAGAACAGATAACAATGAAATCGAACTGGCTAAAATCATCGATTTTAATAAAGTTTTCCAATCGTTTGCAACGATAAAAGGTAAAATGAAAATTATTTAAATTAATTTTTTCAGCTTTTTTTAGTTGACTGAACTTTCTTTTTTGTAAATAGTTCAAAGTTATGATTGTTTTCCACAAACCAAAACTACACTTTTTTGCACTCGACGCGCGTTTCGCTAACAACGTTAGCATCATCAGGAGACGATAAACAACAATAACAATTGTGTTGTGCAAAAAAGTTTTGGTTTGTGGAAAACAATCATAACTTTGTTTTAGTGCAACCAAAGGTTCCAAATTTCTTACATAGTTGTAAATAGTTACCTGTAAATATCATATTTATAAAAATTTGACGATTTATTATGAGATTTTGTAAAATAAAACGATTATAAGTGTATAAAAAAATCAGAGGGGGGGGCCTCTATCTGAAGATACCGCCGCGGACCCCACTTTCTCTTAGTACGCCGCTGGAGGTGCCCCTAGTTACACACTTCTCAGTCGGTAGACTACTGAAGGAGAAAAAGACCAGATAAGAAAATACTTGGTCTGGGGTTCAAAGGTAGTTGATAAAAGAAATGAGGGAAACAAAAGAGGAACAACAATTGAGGAATATTGATATGATTGAAATCCTGCTTTTTTTAAAGCATGGTTTTATTTTGGATTATTTAAAAACGCAAGTTAATAAAAGGACTAGTTTGTCAGTAAGTATTGAGCAATATTTTTTTAATACCTATATCAAAAAATGCAAAAAGCTTATAAAAAAAAACGAAAAGTGAGAAAAAATCTAGAAGTTTGTTTTGTTTAGAAAGCAGGAGAGCCAAAATTTTGTAAATATTTTTCAGATTTCAAACATGTATAAAGTAGGTACTTACCAACAAAATAGTCCATCAATATGACCCATGTCCCATTGTCTACGACTGAGAAACACGCATTTAAAGTCTTAAAGGAATTTAACGCAAAAAATGTAAAAAAACAAATTTAGATTTTTTAAAATAATTAAAAATTTATTTATGTTCTGTCGAAATATAGGCAAAATTTCTTCGCGCGTAAGCACTAACGATAACACTGGTGCAGTCCAATCAGCGTCGCGTCGCGGCGGCCAACAAATCGCAACTATTTTACTGATGCGTCGAGATGTTTCGGCGAAGTTTTCGGTTTCACAGAGTTTTCCCGTGGAGTTTCAATTGCGAGAGTGCGTCAACACTTTATAGGTGAGTTTCAGTCGAGGGCTAAATTGCTGGGAAAATTTGCAATACCTGTGATTACGGTAAAATACAATCCTCAATCCATAACGATAACACTAGGGAAAAAATGCCAACTTTTTTTGTTTCCTGAACAAAATAGTATATTATACACCAAGGGCCTAAAGTGTAATTTTTTATCCCGAGGCGAAATGTGTGTAGCCCAACCAAAATACAGTTCGTCGAGAGATAAAAAGACACTTTAGTCCAGAGGTTTATATATTATTTTTCGCACCTCTGTATTATTTTTTACGAGAAAATATTGCAGAAAAAAATCAAGAAAATTAAGGCACTCTATCAAAAACAAAATGTCAAAATAATGTTGCCAAGGTATTTGTGGTGTAACAAATGCAAGGCCTACCAAGCTATTAGTTGACAACTAAATTTTTTTGCATAAATGTGTCGCTAAAGCTAAAAATGGACATTGAAGCTGCTGCTGAAGCTGCTGTGAATGAACTTTGGCCAGGGAAGTCTCGGAGTATCTACGAAGAACAGTTCAAGAAGTTAAAAAAATGGTGCAAGAGCTAATATAAAAATTAACGTTAATAAAAATTATTGCAACAATAGGTAATATAGTCGAGGGGCATAGAGTCGAAATTCGGCCTCCGTGGGCCTTTTGATGATGATTTTACTAAACCTATTTTAATCAGGTACTAATAGACCACTTAACATCACTTTGCCTGTGAATAGCCTCAAAAGCTTCGCCCGATCCTATCCTATGCATCAACCGCCTGGGGCTATGCCGCGCCAAGTCATCTAAAACTCATCCAAAACCTTGAGAATCGCTACAGACGTAACGCCCTTGACCTTCCCTGGCACACATCGTATACCCGACTTATGAGAGACAATAATCTTACCCCATTAACGACCTTTATTTCCGAAAAAGCCCATAATGTATACCAAAAAGCAGATACTCATTCAAATCCTCTTATTCGACAGGCCGTCAGCTACGACGAGAACATCCGACATCGTCACAAGAGACCCCGCCTTCAGCTAGCTCTCTAGCCTTCAGCTAGCGAGCTAGTTCTCACTTTCCCACCTCCTCCAAATCCCACTTCCCTCCCCTCCCCCCCCCCAACAACAACAACAAATAGTTCTTTAGAACAGTCACGACATTTAGGCCCTTCAGGCAGCTAGTCTCCCCAAAAATCGACAAAACTTAGGCTATCTAGCGGTAGGGAGAGTTTAAGAGGTCCACTTGAAGGTCAAGTGGGGGTGGAAGGAAAGGTTTGGCAGAATAATTAGTGTCAGCGCACATAGATGTCCGCTAACACTAAGGATTCTTCCAGATCGGGCCCTCTTACCGGGTGTTGTTGTTGTCAGCCTCAAAAGCCTTGCAGTTAAAAAGTGAGGTTGGGGCGTCGAAATATTTTTTTTAATGTTAACGGTTTGACCTACGATGATGAAATTTGGTGCATATATTGGCCTTCTGGCCAGATTAAACGATATAATTTAAAACACAACATTTAGTGTATCTAAGGGCCGGTAGAGGGCAAAATGTGTTTTTAGATTTTTCCCTGAATCTCCTGTGGGTCATTCCATATCAAATCAACCAAAAAATCACAAAAATTTTACGCGACCAATTCCAATTTTGATGATTTTTGGTATATATTTTCTTCTTACCATAAAAGTTGAAAATGCTAATTTTTAGATTTTTTTGATTCGTAGTTTTTTTTTTTAATTTTTCAAAATAAAAAAGTCAGCATTTTGACCTTAACAAGAATGTACAAAACTAGCAATATCTCGAGAACCACTTACACTAGGAAAGTAATAAATGGCTCATTTTAAAGTCATTTTGAAGCTCTTTTTTATGAAATATCACAACATAATTTTAACAAAAAAAAAATTGAAAATAAAAAATTGAAAAAAAAAAATTGAAAAATTCAAAAAGGCCATTTTTAATTTTTTTGAAAAAAATATATAATTTTGGTCAAAGTGTTACTTAATTATCCACAAAATTTTATGATGGAGAAATGATGGGTTCAATGTCAAAAAAATATCAAAAATATTAAGTACATTAAAAATCATGCATTTAAAAAAATAAACATATTTTAGGAGCACCAATAGTGCACTGGATATTAAAATAAATAAATTTGTTGGATGGATACAGCTTTTAAAAAATACCCAGAGGCTTTATCTACAAATTATTTTATTTTAAACTCGCAAAAGAAATAAACAAACTTTTCTACTTCGTTGATAAAAATTAGACAGAAAACACTAAGACTAACTATATACCTTAAATTTATTTTTTTAACTTTCTTTTAAGAATTTCTGATGAATCGGACATTTCTTTTTTGCTGACATTGTAAGTTCTGCCAGTAGCAGTGTTGGGTTCAACTTTTTTTATAAGACTTTCTGGTTTAATAATTAAAATATCTTGAGGTGTTGGGTAAAAAAATGATGAGGCAGGTCCTCGTGGATGAAGAAAGCTTACTTTCAGTTCTCCGCTCTCATTATTTTCCCCAAGACACAAGCCAGCCACCAAGCACTGTCATATTCTACAGTGACAAACCCTGACTCGATATTTTGCAAAATAATGCTTCCACCTTTAAAAAGATTATGTGTTTCGACCTCTAAGCATGTAGAAAACTGTTTTACCAAAAACGTGATTTCTGTAAGAGGAATTACAGCATGAATTTTTTGTGTCCCCGGTATTGTTAAGACTTCCGCAAATCTTTTATTCAAAATTATTTCATGATTTGTATAATCTGCTTCTGTGCAATATTTAAAATCAATGCCAGATATGTTTTCTTCACACCAAGTAAACAATTGTAGAGGTGTCATTATTTGATTGTCATAGGGCCTCTGCAAAGCAAGTCTTTTAACAGTTCCTCCCAAGCCATCGCAGGCACTTTTGCCATGCGAGGTGGCAAAATAATGCCACTCTGCTTCAACACCAAAATCTTTTTTATGCAGGCATATATTCAGAAAATTCTTTTTGTTTTTGTACTGTTTGTTTTTGTACTGCGCAGCACATCCATCCGAAAAATAAAAATTTTTGTTAAGTTCTGATATTTTGATTTTTAAATCAGGCATTAATTTTTTTAAAAATAAATGAAATGCAATTGTATTATGTGTCAAGCTTTCCGAAATAAACACATAATTCAGGTTGTGCAGTTTACCATCACTTAGAAAATAAATGGCAAAAGGGTGGAGGGTTGCCTGGCTGTTATTCCAATGATAAGACTGGACTTCATCTTGCATAACAAAGGAATAATTTTTCGCAAAGTCGCAAGTGATCAAAGAATCTCCAGGTTTAAGGTTAATTTTTATTTCATTGTATCTATCTTTTTGCATTTTTGCAATAAAAGAATGTGATTTAAGTTTTACAAGATCATCAGTAAATTCCTGGACAAAATCATCACTTTTCTTAACAACGGTTTCCATAGTACACCTATCTACTGAGACCCACTTTTTAAATGAGACCTCATCAATTAATTCTTCCTCAAATTTTTCTATTAACGTATTTTTAAACTGTTCTACTCCAGGACATTGCTTGCATCTATTGCTTAAAAAACAGTCCACTGAAGGTGGATTACACATTAGTTTATAAAGGCAATCATGATAAGATATTGCAAGAGGCCTGTTATTTTCATCATATAGCTTATTTAATTTGGAGCCATTGAGCATTAGTTTTATATTTTGATGTATAGTACATACACATACAGTATGAGTCCCACTTTTTCCTGCCAGTATACAGTTTTTGGGTCGCAGTTCACAAAATTTTGAAAACCCAATTTTTTCATTGGGGTACTCAGTTTTAAACAATGCATAAATTTCTTTTAAATTAGCTAAGACTAATTTTTTTTGTACATATTCTTTTTCAGCTCCATATTTTCTGATAACAACATAATCTTTTTTACCTGGCATGGTCCTGCTAATGTCATCCCTTTGGTAAAAATCTACCACTATTTGGGCCACTCTCTCACTAAGGGTCTTTCCCGGTTGGGGTTAGGAGAACATAATATCCCATTGTCCTTAACTAACTGTTTTACAGCTCTGGCCAAATATTGAGAAACTCCAAATTCTTCTTCAATCTTCTTTCTACTCCAACTTTGAGGTAAACATGATAAAACTAGTATTTTCTCACTCCTCTTTTCGGTTTTTAAAAATTTGTCCTTTAACTGCTTAATCATTTCACTTTCGTCACTCTGGCATTCCTTTACTAGCGTTGAATCTGATTCCTTTGTAAGTGCTTTCGCAATTGTATGCTGTACAATATCAATTTTTTATTTGCATACATTTTTTCTTTTAATCGGCGACACACCAAGAAGCTCCAATGACTTGTTTAAAAGAGTAAATGATTCAGCAGGATCTTGAAAATCTGGATCATTTTCTGGAACTTGACTGGGTCTAAAAAAATTTAAAAAGTTAGTTTTTTATAAGAACTTAAAAAGAGGGTAACAGCTGACCCAAAATGTGTACATTATGCCAAGAAATTTGTACATAATGTCTGTATTCTCAAAATGCCATGCAAAATAATGCCATGCAAAATAATGCCATGAGATTTTTCCACTCCGTACTTGACGCAATTGGTTTAGTTTATTAATTTTATATTAAAAAATACTATTTGTTACTTACCCTGCCTCATCTTCTTCAGATGCCTTAAACTCCTTTGAAAGGTTTAGTCTACAACCATCACAGATTTTCATTCCCATTTTGACATTTTTGTAACTGCACATCCACTTGGTCACATTTCTTAATTTCCCAAAATGCTTGATTTTTAACTCTAGTGGATCACAGCACTTTACTTTATATTTAGTCCATCCACTTGCCTCACCCATAGTTGAAACTTTTAAAATTACACAGAGATGACTTCTGATAAATCTTCAGTCGAACTATTATGTATCGATTATTTGGAGCTGTATCAGGAAGATACTTGCCAAAAATTTAAAATCAATTTATGCAGGAATTTTCATGTCAGCAAATCCCCACAATGTCCCTAAACAGACCAATAAAATGAAGGAGGTGTGTCCTTAATGTTAAACAGGAATAAACAGGCAGTATTTCACAAAAGTATTGGCAGGTTTATACAGGCATATTTTCCTAAGAATTGGAACATCCAATAGTACGTCTCCGGTGGAAAAGAGGTTTTGTAAGTAAATATTACAATGGGGGGCAATGTTAATCTGATTACTGATACAGAATGAAACGTAGGATATAATTTTTTATTAAATAAAATATTGTTAAATATTTTTATAATATCGCTTTAAACCCCATTATATTCTTCTAATTACCAAAATGCATTGTCTATTTATAGGCGATTTTTCATGCATGTGACATTTTTAATAAATTTTTTCACATTGAACCCATGATTTGTCCATCTCAAAATTTTGTGAATAGTTTAATAATAACACTTTAAAGAAAATAATATAATTTTTTGAAAAAAATTAAAAATAGCCTTTTTGAAATTTTTCAAAAAAAAATCAAAAATTTTTTTTTTTATTTTTTTTTTCAATATATGTTATGCAATATTCTCATATGAAAGGTCTTTATAAGAGCTTTAAAATGAACCTTCACCTACTTTTCTATTATAAGTGGTTCTTTGGATATTCCTAATTTTTTTAAATAAGTGACTTTTTCGATTTTCAAAAATT
Source organism: Oxystoma pomonae (assembly GCA_963921995.1). Lineage (NCBI taxonomy): Eukaryota > Metazoa > Arthropoda > Insecta > Coleoptera > Brentidae > Oxystoma > Oxystoma pomonae. Next base: position 110,801,823 of record OY998164.1, read on the forward strand.
AATTCAAAATAAACAACTGGTCAAAAAAGTCTGAAATTTTGGATTTTCCAGTTTTTTGGTAGGAAAAACATGTATACTAAAAATCATCAACATCGGTAAAATACCCTGGTTGACTTGATATGGACTGACCCCTGAACGACCTATCCTGCACACTTGAAACTATGTGGTTTTGTATTAAATACTATTACCAATCAGCATGATATCACAAAAAAAATTTTTGTGAGCGGAGGGCCCTGAACAGACGCCGTTTTTTCGACAATTTCGAAAAAAAAAATTATTTACGCAAACTTAACTAAAGGGCATCGAAGATTCATATAAATCGGTTACTTATAGACTACTCAATATTTCTCCACCTATGAATAGCCCCAAAAATGTTGCGGTTCAAGGGTTTTGTTAACACAAAAGAAGTTGGGGAACCAGGTCTTTACAGTTTTCTGCTTTAGTGTTTCCAAGCGTTTCTTGCCTTGCCTTGAAGTATGGAATCTATCTCTCCGAAAGTTTCCTAATCTGGGGGTCCCACAAATCTTTCCTCCTTAATTTTAGCGTCATATAACTAAAAGAGTGACCTTCTTTGTTCATGGCCTTCACAAAATTTTTCATGAGTCCTAATTTTATATGAAGTCGCGGTTGTAAAATCTTCGTTAAAATACTATCATGATTTACTAAAATTTAAACATGGCCACAAAGTTCGCTCTCTCAGACTAATTCCTAACAATATTATATAAAAATGTAACCAACAATTTAGGATTTATTTATATATTCCAAGAATATTACTTAAGTTTATGCTAAGTATATTTACTATATAATATTCTAAGAATATTTGTATATATTCTTGTATAATTCCTCAAATATTCCCTTTTGGTTGTTCCATTGAAATATCCTAAGAATATTCGATTTCCGAATATTAATTCCAGAATATTTCAATAATTACCTTTGTAAAAAAAATCATTTTTTGCAATTGTTCTAATATCGTTCCAAGTATATTTGGGTAAATGGATATTTTTACTAATCAAAATATTAACTAGATCCAGTGCTTTATCTAGATAATTTTTTTCACAATCTTTTGAAATCGACTTTACTAAAGTCAGGCTATGACGACTTTATAGACAGATAAGTCCCTATTATTATACTAAGAATAAACACATAAAAAAATTTGATATTCTTTTCCGGTAGAAAATATTCTTAGAATGTATTCTTGGGAATATTCTATGAATGCTCTGTAAAAGTCTTTAAAGTGTTTGGGTTTGAATCGTTAGAGTCGAGATGGAGCCCCGCTCGGAACACTTTTAATACTGTCCCTAAAAATGTATGCCAATTTTGATTTAAGTCTAAGAAACTAAATCTTTTCCCCCCTCCATTTCCCCCGTTAGAGGGAAGTGTGTACCTAATAATACCATATTATTCTATATATTGTCGCCGGAACTATAAACGCATACCAAATTTGAACACACACACTTAATTTTTAGATTTTTACCCTTAATCGTCCATTTTGAATACGCCATATTGAAATTTTAAAATCTGAACAAAAATTCATAATATCCCTCCTTAAAAACCCCTGTATGCCAGTTTTTCCCACTTCCCTCGTTAGATATACATATAACTATAAACGCATACCAAATTTGAAGGCATTAGAAAAGTATATAACATATATTGAATTTTCAAAATCTAATTAGAAATTCGTTATCGCCATCCCCAAAAACCCCCACACACCAAATTTTAACAAAATCGGGCGTACTTCAACTGTACCTCCCTCCATTCCTTTCGTGTAGGGCGGAGCTGTTAAGTTCATCACACTATATTATTGTGTTGTCACCGTAACTACATATGAAATGTAAGGTCAACGACTGAAAAAAAACGTTATTATACATCAGCTTCTCTTGATTTATTGATAGTATAAAAACGGTGAGCTGTCAGTGGTTGGTTTATCCAAATTTTTTGAAAGTAGTTTCCCATTTTTTGAAAGTTTTCTGATAAAGTAAAACAAAGAGTAAATGAGTTTTTTAACTCGTTTCTAAAGTACTTGCTGAGGTCGTTATTTAAACCAACGCCTGTAAAAAAACACTATTTTATCCGCTAAATATGCATACAGATACAAATCTTTAGTCTTTCTAAAATTTCCTTGGGGCGTCGAAATAGGTTGAAAAATACGATTTCTGGTTGACCCAGTACACTTAAAGAAGTTTTGCTACGAATACAAAATTGTAAATTTTGGTCATGCATGCCAGGAACTTGAAAATTTTATAAAACTCGAATGAAAATAATTTTTCATGTAAAACTTTTAATAGTTTTAAAGCGGGAAAGAGTCCGTGATGAAAAGTTTGATTTTATCGACATTTTTAACTTGTACCCTTGTACGTCGTTCAAGCACGAGATATTTTTTGCTGCTTAAAGAAAAAAAATACTTATGGTAGTAGTAGTAGTAGTAGTAGTAGTAGTAGTAGTAGTAGTAGTAGTAGTAGTAGTAGTAGTAGTAGTAGTAGTAGTAGTAGTAGTAGTAGTAGTAGTAGTAGTAGTAGTAGTAGTAGTAGTAGTAGTAGTAGTAGTAGTAGTAGTAGTAGTAGTAGTAGTAGTAGTAGTAGTAGTAGTAGTAGTAGTAGTAGTAGTAGTAGTAGTAGTAGTAGTAGTAGTAGTAGTAGTAGTAGTAGTAGTAGTAGTAGTAGTAGTAGTAGTAGTAGTAGTAGTAGTAGTAGTAGTAGTAGTAGTAGTAGTAGTAGTAGTAGTAGTAGTAGTAGTAGTAGTAGTAGTAGTAGTAGTAGTAGTAGTAGTAGTAGTAGTAGTAGTAGTAGTAGTAGTAGTAGTAGTAGTAGTAGTAGTAGTAGTAGTAGTAGTAGTAGTAGTAGTAGTTTTATAGATTTTGACCTGCTCAACGCAAATCCATCGTTTAAAATATTTTCCGACGTCTGGCAGACGTCTAGGTAGGGGATTTTTCTACAGATAGGCCCCAAAACTTGTAAGAAATAATAGCTATATGGAGTCATTTCATCCCATCTGCAATTTATATTAAAACAATCTACTTACCTCAGGAAAAAAAAAATCAAACGGTACCCGCCTATGGCGCGGCGTTTATGAGTATAAATATTTTTCCAAATATTTAGGGCGCATCAAAAAGTTAACCATTTCATCTCTTTTATAATTAGTGCTATTATGTTAAGGTTCTCACCGAGATAACAAAAAAAAAATATGGCTTTTTTTATAGAGAGGCCTCAAAACTTTCAAAAAAAAAAATTATATTAAAACAATCTACTTACCTCAGGATTAAAAAAAAAATCAAATGGTACCCGCCTATGGCGCGGCGTTTATGAGTATAAATATTTTTCCAAATATTTAGAATGCATCAAAAAGTTAACCATTTCATCTCTTTTCTAATTAGTACTGTTATGTTAAGGGCTTCCAAGAAAAACAAAAAAAATATTACACAGCTCTCTGCATTTGTTCTTGAATCGAGAGAAAATTTGCTCCCAGAGGGTCAAATTCTCTCGGTACTATGCATCTCATTGGTCCAAATCTTCGGTTTAAATCGGTTTCTCTCATGGCACTTTTGCCCGATATTGATCGAAACTAATTCACTTAATAAAGACCAATAGAATTACTTTCGATCAATATCGGGCAAAAGTGTGAGAAACCGATTTAAACCGAGCAAATTTCCCTTCGATTCAAGAATAGACGCACTGGGTGGGCGCGTTTTTTATCATATTAAAGGACCAAAAAGATAACAAAAATAATAATGCACACATCTAGGTGGGGGCTTTTTTTTATAGGGAGGCTGCAAAAATATTTGAGACGTAAAATCATTTCATGACCAAAAATTGCTTTTGTGGTGATGATTTTGGGGACTCCCTGTAAAATACGCCCCCACCTAGAGAGATGCAATAATTGTTTTTGTTATTTTGATGTGGCCCTTAACATATTAGCACTAACCAGAAAAAAGATAAAATGACTTCATATAGCTATTATTTTTTACAAGTTTTGAAGCCTCCCTGTAAGAAACGCCCCCACCTAGGAGTGTGCAATATTTTTTTTTGATATATTGGTGTGGCCCGTAACACAATAGCACTAAAAACAGAAAAGAAATTAAATTATTTCATAGCAATGCAAGTTTTAGGGCCTCCCTGTAAAAAAAGCCCCACCACCTGAGCATCATAATTTTTTTATTTAATTCGTATGGATTTAAACTAGAGTTTTTTACTAGTTATAATGTAAATGGAATCATACACCCCAATTGCCACCACCTCTCTATCTACAACAGTGATGTGTTACCTGTTTCAGTTCCCCCTAAGGAATATAGTGTTGATTCTGATGAATAATTAGATATCAGAGACGTGGATCCCTCAACCTCTCAGGATTCAAATATTCTTTATTATAGCAAGTTAGGTGTATCGTGGAACCAACCAGAAAAACACAAACGGCGTTGTTAGCATCTAGACTACAATAGTGGAACCTGCTTAATGATAGAGAGTAAATGTTTCTTTTTATAAAAGTCGTCATATATCGCCTATGTCATTTTTTTAAATGGAAAATGACTCAGTAGCCTGTCAAGATATTGATGGTCTGATAGAAGCTTTAGGTATAGAAAAGAACCTTCATGAAAGGCGACTTTTCATAGACTTATTAAAAGTAACTCTTAAATCGGTATTGCTACATAATGGCAATATAATTCGATCAGTTCCAATTGGTTATGTTGCGTATATGAAAGAAATATATCACAATATAAAGCAATTTTTACTTCCGCCCTGACATATCAAACTTGGCTTATTTTTAAAGTTTGTTAAAGCTATGAATAGAGATCTTATTGATTTCAATCACATAAAACAGAAATTTCATAAAATAAGTGAAGCCAGGATTAGGGAGGAAATTTTTGTGGAGCATCAAATAAAAAAGTCTGTCGTGGATTCTGGATTTGACGCTGTGCTTAAGGGAAAAGAAAATAGGCATGGGACACCTTTAGAATGGTGGTGATCAAATTCTTAGGAAATAAAAGAGCAGAAATTTATCCAGAGATTGAAAGCAAACCTCTATAATCATATGAAAATATGGGATATATTATTTTCTTAAAAATTTACTTTTTTATACACTCTCACTTAGACTACTTCCCAGAAAACTGTGGAGATGTGAGTGACGAACATGGAGAACGATTCCATCAAGAAATTTCAAATATGGAAAAAATATACCGAAGGCTGCATATAAGTGAAACTTAAAAAGACATAAGAAAAGTGATTAGTTTAATTTGTCAACATTTTAATTAGCTATAAGTTAATTAGATTTAATATTAGACTAATCATTAAATATAGTAGTTTTCATAAATAAATAAATAAATAATCAATTTATTTGCAACAAACAGAATAATAATAATAATAACGTTTATTTGCAATAAAGTTAATATTGTATACATTTTAAAATTGATCGAGTTCAGACCTGGCGTTATCTACACACAGTTAATAAAAGAAACGGCAATAGACTACTTACTTGCTAAATTAAGATTAAAGACTAAAATCTAACTTGGAGAGCTTGAAAAATTTAATTTTTTATTCAAAAATAATTACTTCGTAAGCGTTACCTTAGAGATTTTAAAGTGAAAACAATTTTCTTGAATTTTGTTTTTTTTTTTTTTCTACTTATCTGTTTTTTTAATTATGTTGTGAAATTTCCGAACAGGCAATTGGTAAGAGTCATAATCTAAAGAGCATATTTCAGAGACTCTGATAAAAAATGTACTTTCTTATTTGTCTTTTAAAGCTTCTGAGATTTAATTCTTTTAGACCAGCGGGAATACCATTATACAGGCGATACACGTTGTGGGAAAAGCTTCTTTCGAACATTGCTGTTACATGCTGGGGTGGTGTAATCAACCCTTTGAACCTAAGATTTTAGTTGTGGACGTCTGTTCTGTATTGGATTCTTTTAAATAAGTAAGGTGGAGTTGTTGTTTTAATTATTTTATGGAAATAGACAAGAGAGTATAGTTCCCTTCGTTTTTTCATGTTCAACAATTTTGTGTCTTGAAGCTTATGTGAAACGGGTTGAAATTTCCTTATTCCGAATATAAACCTAAGGCAGAATTTCTGTACTTTTTGTATCCGTAGCTGGTTGTTCTGGTCTAAACAAGGGCCGTATATTACATCACCATAATTGAAGTAGTTAAGAACCAAGGTATCAGTAAGATTAGTTTTTTGTTTAATTGTTAGAGAGTGTCTATGTGGATATAGAAGTTTTAATGATAATTATGCTCTTCTAATATTTGAGCTAATATGTTAACGAAATCGCAATTCTGTGTCTACCATAAGACCCAGGTTTTTAGAACACTCTAATATTGGAATAGGGCTACCGTTTATGGTTAAGTTAATACTGTTTTCTACTTGAGTTTTTAAATTGTACTTATCCGAGTAATCTATTAATTTTTTAAGGTCGGTTTCTATTACAGACTTTGCAGTGATCCAGTCGTGCGGGTGAAAAGAATTGGAAATATTGCAGGTATAGATAGAGAAGAGAGTTGGCGCGCCCTGTGGTACACAGCTTTTAATTTGACATTTAAATGACTGACCGGAAGATATTTCTATGAACTGATATCTATATTCAAAGTAGCTTTTAATAGAAGTAATAGCTTGAGCAGAAAACCCTATAAAGTTAAGTATTGCAAAAAGCAATTCGTGGTTAACCGTATCGAAGGCCTTGGAGTAGTCAAGTAAAATTAGAGAAGTAATTTTTCCTTCATCGATTTCAGTAAAGATAGCGTCTGTTATATTTACCAGTGCCGTTATACAACTAAATCCAGGCCTAAAACGTGATTGATGTTCTGGAAGAAGTTTGTAAGTTTCTAGGTATTCTCGAATTTGTAAGTCAAATATTTTTTCCAGAATTTTCGATATAGAAGACAAAATACTCACCGGTCGCAAATCATTGTACTCTTCTGGTGGATGGAAAAACGTTGTCTAATATACAGGAATTGATTATGTTTGTGAGGTAGGGCAAGATTTTGAGACGAGACAAAATAATCATTTGATAATTTATCAGATCGGAGCCAAATGCTAGGGTTTTTATGCTATACAAGTGTTTTTTATTTCTTCTGTAGTGACTGTTCGAATGTTAACTTTTTTTAAAAAAACACTTCTGGTTTTGCTTATAAAAGTTTATAAGATTTTAATGAAAAAAATATATAAAGATTAAAACATAGTTGCAAAAGGAGTCGAAAAAAGCTTACGCTGATCATTATAAATAAGATTAATTATAAATATTAGGGAATTATAATCCTAAGTAATTTAATTATTAAGATAGTAAATAAAAATACAAATTAAGGAATGTAGTAAAATAATATTTTAGCACTAGAAAAATGTTCTACGTTACGAGGATAGTATAAACATAACTATAAGTGGGATAGGAAAAGAGCAAACCTTTTAATAACTGAATTGTTCAAAATTTTAGGTTTTATCTGAGGGATTATCATATTATCATCATATTATTATTATTGATTATTTACACAAAAATCAAACATATAAATACAAGTAGGAAAATAGAAAAATTTATTAAACTTGACTAGATAACTGAAAAAAAAAGTTTTGGTTGAGCAACAGTATAATATAGTCTAATATTAAGTTAGCTTGCTGTTAAGCGAAGAAAAATTTTAGGATTTTAACTGGTTTATTATTTATGGGTATTACCATTATGTTAAATATTAATTTCTAAAAATATTCGTTTTTAAAAAGTTTTTAAATTGTGTGAGTTTTAGTGCTTTGTTAGGAATGGAATTATCCAGTTCACAAATCTCGTAGCTAAAACTTCTCTCGAAGAACGTAGTACGATGAGGAGGCGTTTGGATAAGATTTTTTAAACGATTACTTAAGGAGTAATGGATAGTTCTAAACTTAATTTTTTTGTAAAGGTAACTTCGCTTTTTATTATTAATTATTTTATAAAAGGGACATAGTGAGTGTAGTTTTCTAAGCTGTTTCATGTTTATCCATTTTGCATCCTCCATTTTATGTGAAATTATCTCATACTTTCTGATTCCATAGATGTATCTCAAGCACGTTTTTGTACCTTTTGGGTTTTTTTGACAAAAGGTACAAAAAAATTGCTTGAGATACATCTATCGAATCAGGAAGTATAAGAGAATTTCACATAAAATGAAGGACGCAAAATGGATAAAAATATATATTATAATTATAATATGTAGAGATGGTAATTTATGAAAAATTATTAGTTTAAAGCAATGTCATACTAAAATTCTCAAATGACCTAAGAAAATTTTTTAAAAAACGTTTTGGCTCTATTTCAGTCATAAATAATGAAAAAACTCTATTTTTACCCACGACCTTTAAAAAAAATTAAAACTTGTAGCCTAGTATAATTATTGTTAATTTTTTGGATCATTCTTTAAAATTTATCTAGACTATTACCTTAAAAGCAAAATGTCATATAGAAAAGTTTAGCATTACAGATTTCTAAATTATTAAAATGTTTCAAAGAGAAGTTCCTCAAAATGCATGTTTTGAAACAAAGCTAAAGCAAAAAAATATGCTCATTATTTACGTTAGAAAAATCTACTTCGTCATAGATACAGAAATTGTGCCTTTGTTTCTCGTGCTTACTGTAGGTGCTAGCGGCAATATATTTAATTGAAATTGAATATTTGTCGCTTTTTCATTGTTAAATTGATATTTAATATCTTTTATTATAGAGAAGAGCGCCATCATCATATAGAGTGCTCAATTGAAACATTCCAACAACGAATATCTCACAAAGTAACGTATACTACCCACTTCAGATCATTTGACAGAGCAATTTTTATAACAAGGGCGCAAACTGATACTTTCCCGCACGCGAAACCAGTTAATAAGTTGAATAAGCTTTAAGGGTGAATTTGAATAAAAAATACGCTTCTTCCAATTACTTAATCTGAAAAAATGTTAAATGTGTCTCAACTTTCCATTTCATTTCACGGATTTTGCATAATTTTTAATTTTTTACACAATTTTACGTATCCTGAATATGTTAATTCACGGTAAAAATTATCGATTATTTTAAAGAAGTAAATGAAAACCAGATATATATTTTTTTCTAAAAACCACGCGAATAGTCTGTGTAGGTTATCAAAATCCTCCGCTGTGCAAAATTTTGTTAATTTTTGATGTGCGGTTTATCTGTTTAACTAAACGAACTGTTTTTAGGATTCAAATTCACAAGTGTGCAAATGTTATGGGAACAATATTTTTATAGAGTTTTTAAAAAATGTAATAATGTAAAATAAATAAAACAACTTGAAAATTGGTGCAAAAAAAATTTGTAAAACTCCTATTTTTTTGTCTGGTAAATGACAATGACAATGCGCTTCTCGGCGTGAGGTCACTTTGTGACTCCGATACCAACACATGTGCAAAGAACTAATTTTCATTAATTGTTAAAAAACGTAAAAAATAAAAAAAATGGCGGACGCGGATTTGGGGTCTTAAGGCCCGTAGTAGGTTCCTCCATAAAGAGTTTTTTTTTATAAAAAATCAATAATGGCAGAAAACGGTATAGTAAATAATTACCAAATATAATTATAATAAAATGTCTTAAGTATATTTTTTTATATACTGGGACTTTTTAATCATGTACCTAGTGTAGCCAAGTGGTTTGCAAAGTTAAAGACAAACACAAAATAGATACATGCACCTAGAAAAGATTCAAACCCGGAACCTACCGTGCTGCAGACAGATGCGCTGCCCACTGCGTACATGAGTTAAGTGTAAATTATATTATGACAGTTCAAAAAAATGGTGCTGTAAGGTACTTATCTATGTACAGTCTTTATACAAAGGGTACCTACCTATTTAGGTTTTCAAATTCAGAGATCTCGAGAACTATATATCTGTACCACAGAGGTATACTGTACTAAGTCCATTTTCGACCAAAATGAGATTTACTTTATTTTGTCGTTTATTTGGCAGGCAATTATCCACTTCATTTCTATCTTTTTCCCTTAGTAATCTGAATTATTTGCTGGTATCGTAGAACATCGTAGAAGGTAGTCTTTCAACCAAATCTTATTCATTTGGGAGCTTGCCCTCTTGCATCGAGAATATTTCTGTTCCTTACGGTTTCAAATAAAACATGAGACAAATATATCCACGCAGTGAACTCATTCTTTCAATCGACCACGCTAATAAAACCTCATATTGACGTCAGTGCATGATTGCGCGAAGGCGACGGAATTTGGCATAAATAATAGCATATCGTGGATTCGTGTATTTTTCCCGCCCGTATTTTTTAAAAATTATTTAAAATAAAATTTCAATGACTATGTTACGCAAATAGGAAGAATTTTGCACCTGAAACGTGCGAAAATTATCTTTTTCGCCCTTGACAGCTTGCGTGCAACTGTCGCGCGTCCCTAAAAGTATCACTTTCCGCATTTGTTAGGTAAATAACTATTTTACTAAGATCGAAAAAGTTACTTTTCCGCACGATTTTACTTTAGTAAAGCACGATTTTCACTTCAAATGACAATAATTTACTTCAAGATATACTTTAAATCAAATTATTATCTATGGGTACTATTTTTCATTCAGAAAATTCATAGCCCTAACCATTAACTTAAAAGGTCACATGCAGGCTACTAAAAATCGTTCGTAAAAGAAAATTTTTGTATTTTAAAAAAATAAGATATTTAGGACTAATTAAATAATTTATGTAACTATCCTAACTTACGTGTCATTTTGTAGCATAAAAATCTTTGCAAAAACATTATTTTTGATAAATAACATGAACAAAAACACTCGTAGAAAAAACATTGTACCTAACTCTTCCGGAAAATGCCTTTTCCACCCTTGACGAATAACGTGGTTAAATTAAGACCGCTATTTTGATTTTTGCCGAAAGAAGCCTTATGAATAACATTTCGCAACTCCACCATCAAAAATGTTAAATTTAAAGGTAATCTTCAAATCAAAATGTTCATTATGATGACATATGTCAACATCGCTACTGGCGAGATCGTGTTATATACAGGGTGGATTCTTTAAACGGAACGGTACTTCTAGCGTGTTAGAATTTGGTTTTATAAAAAAATCCAAAAACACTTCAACTGGGATTTTTTATTTTCTTTAACCTCCTATCTTGGATTTTTTTATGTCTTTTGTTTACGAGATATGGCAAAAAATATTTCTTTTTAAATAGGACACCCTGTATAGCTTGACATTTTTTAATTCTAAAAAAAAATATCTTTTTGGCAATACCACACACTAATACCCTATCTCTTATGGTTTCCAAGATAGAGGCATTTAAACTTGCATGGAATTGTTGTATATGCTCTGTTTTACGGGGGATATTTGAATGAATATCGAAGTTTTCCATACAGATTTAGATAAAAATATCTTGATTATCGTAAAAGATAGATCCCAACATAACAATTAAACATTTCTATACCCAAGCAGCATTTTTCTGACTTCCGACTAATTATAACCTAACATGACGTCGGTTTTGGCACAAATTTAGGTCGGCAGTTGGTTTGTCCATCAAACAACGTATTTTTTAGTAAGACATGACATCGCCAACAACTAGTGCATCAGTTGTGACGTCGATACTTATCAAAACTGACGTAGCCAAATGTTGGTGATACTCGCTACTTATCAGCGACGTAAATTAACGTTAATTTCGGCGACGTAATTTTTAGAATAAAATTTAAGATCAGGCCAAAGTGAAAACGGACGTCAATAAATTTAGTGGTTGCCAAGATTTTCTGTAAATGGCAACACTGCAAATACGAAAGTATTTTATAAATATACTTTACATGGACTTATGTTAGAATAGAAAGTTTAAAAGTTTTTATTTTATAGTTTACAAAATAATCTTATAGTCCAGTTACCTCAGGACACCCGGTATAACGTCCAATTCATGAGACGTTATATTTAGTATGAGTTTTAAAGTAGAATTGTAATAAAATTGACGTTGCCAAACTTTTATTTATTAAATGTAACTATTCCGAGGCGACGTCGCAGGAGGTGTTTTTGTCCGAATTGGTAAATAATCATTAAAAATTTGGTCGGCGCCCGAAACGCCATTTTAAACGTTTAGCATCGATGCGCCATTACAACAGTACATTTTATTTTTTAATTTTAAAGGCTTGATATGTAAATTAACTCATTTATTGGCAACTAAAATGCATTTTTTAAATGCCTATAATGTTTTGCTATAAGAAACGGGCTTCCTTATAAAGATTTTATTTTTAGGTTAATTCTTTTCAAAATTAATTTCTTAATATTTTTGAATTATTTTTGTGGGTTTCTGTTTTTTAAATGACTATTTTAATTATATTTATCAGTAAACTGACCTTCGTTGGAAGATTTGCATCCATAGAATGTGTAAAACTCACTTTCCCACTAAACATCAAAATCGTATTAAACGTCAAATACATGTTGAAAAAAAAAATGTTTTTTTCAAAAACTAAAATGTGTTAGAATTAATGCATCTTTTGGAATTTCAAAAAAATGTAGATAAACTTACCTTAAATTTTAAGCAAAAACATGACTAAAAATATATATTATAAAAAACATTAACAAACAAACATTTAAAGAACCTTAATTTTATTAACATTAAAGAAAAGACCATTAATATATGTTTATTTTTGATATGTCATTAACCAGAGAATACTTCGAACATGAATTTAGGATGGAATAAGGTATAAATATAATTGTTTTTTTGACATTAAAAGGCCACCATAAAAATTTGTTTATTTAATTAATGTTTTTTTCACTTTAAACTTTTTAATACAAATTATTAGTTAATGTATGGGATTAACTAAAATTTATTTATAACATCCAAAAAAGTCCATTAAGATATGTTTTCTTTTAATTGTTTTTTTAATAGTTTATTGTCTAGCGAAAAACAAAATAAAAAGACCGTTTTAAAACATTCTGAATTACTTCAAAAATCAGTTAGGTATTTTATAATCTAAAATGTTGTTTTATACAACCTACTTCTTTTTAATATTGTTATCGTCTGACTTCTTATTTATTTAATTTCTACCAAAATGTTACTAAAAACTCGATTTGTTTAATTTTGCATTTTACAGTCCCAGCAGTCATCAGCTGATTCTCTTCAATTTCGCCTCCTAGTTATCGTGCAGGCCGGAAATAACGGTACTAATCCAGTGGCCCAGAAGGTCCTTATTTTCTTCATTTTCTTTTCCTAATATCTCGATCAAATTCTAGAAAGTTCAACTATACTATTTCTTATGCTGCACTTTTATTCACCTTAGTTCTTTTTCTTTGAATTCAAGATATTATTTCTTGCCTATTTACTTTTCTGTTCATTGGTGTTTAGCAGACTCTGCTTTCTGGCCTTAGCTTTAGTCGCCACGAAGAAATTGTAACCTCAATTTTTTTGACTTTTGACCTTTGTTTCTTCCTGTTTCAAAAAATTATTCTGGCATTATTTCAAAAATTTAAATTAAAATTATTTTTTATAATTTTCGAATTAAATAGATTACGATTGCCTAAGTAGTTTTTGTGATGGATAACCCTCTGATTAAAGTTATGTTCTTTTTATATATTTCTTTTAGATGTAAGTGTGGTTAGAGCCCACTAATTTTTTTTACTTTATTATCTGAACTATTCTTCTAAGAGTGTGTACTTTGTATTGAATAGGGTTCTCCGTAGATTGGTCCATGGATTCCATTGACGATATCTCTGAAAGTCTCCTAAAACGTTAGACGTTTTTCTGATAGACATGCCTTCCCTACGTGAGTCAACTATCACCCATGCCAGCCTACTTTACCTGATGATGCTACAGATCTACCTCCAGAGGTGCTGCTTAGAACCTGCTGTGACCGATGCCCTTGTCATGCCTGTGTTGGCCAGCTTTGAGAGGCTTGCCATCAATTGCAGAGTTTTGTCTACTGAATGTCATAGACTCAGGCCTGTATACCTACCTACCTTTTGAAATGTGTACCCCATGTTGTGTGTTTTCTGTGCTTTTTATTCCGTGTTTATTTAAACTTTAAGCTATTAAACCTAGTAAGTACCGAAAACGTACATTACCTAAAGTTAAAATTATTTAATTCTACCTTAGCAAAATGTTACCTTTCCTTAATTTACCCTTATAAATATTAAGTTTAATTACTTTAACCTTAAATTAACTTACCTACAATTCCCAGGTGTACATTTGTAGATTTTATGGCAGCGACTAGATGTCATGATTCCCTGATACCTCGAAGAAAATATAAGAAAGTATTTATTTTCTTAAGCCCCTAAGTTGTGCACAATTTTCGATGATTCTACACAATTGTAGACAATTGTAGAAAATTTTTAGACAACATTCTTTCCCGTGTAAATATATTTAAAAAAAAAAGAACTTTGTTCTTGGATAATGTTATACATTGGCAATTGTAAATAAAATGACATTTTTGATTTTAAACATTCCTGCCATAGGAATCTTTAGTGTAGAAACAAGGTTATTCCACTTAGTTACAGTTTAAGGGATGTTTTTTTTGTTTAATAATAGTTGACTAATTAAAAATAAGCGACAATGAGAAAGTTAATTTTTTTGTATTTAATTAAAATGTTTTCAAATAAAATGTTTATTTTTTTTTTTTGACTCTCTTGTTTTAACCAAAAGTTATTTAACTACCAGCAATAATAAATTTTCTTTAAATTAATTTAAATCAAAATTGTTACTTATTTAAACAATAAGTTTATAAACAGAATGTCTTATTTCTTTTTAATCTATATAATTTTATTTAAACAACAAAACTTATCCCTGGACATATTTCTGTATTTTAGTGTCCTGATTTACAATTAATATTTTAATATAAACACAGTGGCGTTCATTACATACTAATTTTTTTCCAAAACACATGCCCCACACCTTTAATTGTTCATGCTAGTTTAGCTACGGTTTAGTGTTAGTGTTAGTTATTTCACAATGTTATGGCAGTAACTTTACAGACACATCTACATATGTATCGATTGCAGTCAGCTGTTCTATCACCGCATCTACCATAAAATAGGGCCTCATTAAAAACATGCCATATAAATCAGAATCCTAGTGTATTTTGGCTTTGTTTCAAACGCGTTAGGTATACGTATCAGAATACGTTTAAATAATCTGCTTTTTCTGTCTAACTGTAAGTATTATGTACCTATTTAAATACGTTAAATGTTAAATTTATTTTAACAATAATGGCATTTTTTTAAAATAATTTTCTTAGTTTTGTTAAGTATATGCGGACATTGACTAAAATCGAGTTTTTGAAGGCATAAAAAACGGATTTAATAGTTATATTATAGCTAGGGACTAAAGTGACATAAAATTTGTAGCCTGAACAAAGCGAGAGCTACATTTCGCTGAGTGATAAAAATGCGTGGTAGGTTTAATAATTATAATGTATACTATTTTTTGCACTTTTACCTAAAAAGTTCAAGGTCACCTTGTTTTTAGAAAAAATTTTTAAATTAAAATTTACTAAATTTAATTTTAATTGTTTATTAATTTTAAGGATTTCTTGCTTTACCAAAGAACTATAAATAAATCTAAATTGAAACATTGGTCCAGTGCAAAAAAGTTTTGATGAATAACATTTTCTTCTTTGTCACGTTTTTAGTCCCAGAAGTGCAAAAACATTTTTATCTGATTAAAAATATTGCCTTTTAATGGTTAACCAAACATTGTTTAATAATTTGAAATTAACTCTGTGTTTCGGACTTCCATTGTCTATATTTTATTTAAACACGACGCGACGTTGCAAACTAGTTTGCACCTGAAGATGATCAGAGATTAAACTGATCGGAACGTCGTATATAAATAAAAATGAAAGTCCGAAACACAAAGTTAATTTCAAATTGTTTAATAATGTTATAAAAACATTTTTTTGTCAATGTTAGAAAAACATTTTTTTTCCGATGTTAAAAAAACAATTTTTTTTCAGTGTTATAAAAACATTTTTTTTTCAATGTTAGAAAAACATTTTTTTTTAAATTATTAAAAAAACATGAAGTTATTTTTCTAACGTCAGAAAACAGTTTATTAAGCGCATTTTTCACAGTGAATATAACGTTAGAACTAACATCCAGGCTAACGTTATGTTTTCCGACTATATGTTATTTAAACGTTATTAAAATGTTTTTTTGTTTAGTGGGTTTTTCAGTTACCTACAATAACTAAGATAATAATTATTGTCATCCACAGTTCATTTGGATGTGTTTGTTTAGACATATAAAAGTTTTTACCTAATAAGTTTAAACTTGGTGGGCACAGTAAAACTTTGGGTCGTGGGTCTACGTAATTTGACGTAATATTTCACCAAAACATTGTGCAGCACCCGACGTCGAAACAACTCTAATTTTGATCCCCCACTTAGGTGCTAAATCGAGTCCTCAGGAAGACTGATGGACGTCGGAGCCGACGTCAGGTATTTCTTGCCCTACGTGACCATAACGTAATATAACGTCCAAATGCTTGTTGGGTAATGTAATAGTCATATTCTTAGAGAACAAAGAATTTGATGGGAATGTTTCATTTTACCATTGGGAATATTACTAACACATGCCTGAAATCAGTTACGTTTGAGCTCATATAGGTGATATAAATGCGATAGAAACGTGACGTGAAACATGACTTGAATACTATTATTACAAATTATATTAATATACCTGTCGGCACACACAAAATATGACTAGTATTCTCAGAATTTTTTTTTTTGGAATATTGTATGGTTATAATATCCTAAAATTCAAGACATGTCAGGCCACTTGATGGATATCCTAAGATATGCACTAGATATCCACATGAATATCCACCAAATATGCATTAGTCCCCACTAAAGTGCAAGAATATCGCTGAAAAATTATGTTGATGTACTACTTGATATTAGTTATCAAAGATTATCTAAATAACTTTTTTCCGTCTTATATGTATAATAATATTACCTGCTACATAGGGAACATATTGATTCCAATGCCATCTACCTAAAATAGATAACATTGAACTAAACTACAACTATAAATCATGTAAATCGCGTTCTTTTAACAAGATAGTAATATTTTTAGCAAACAAAAATATTCTTTTTGGGAATATTATTATTAGCAAAGAAATATAACTATCACAAACTCTTAAAGACTATTCAACAAAAAATAGGTCTGTAATGAATATTCCTCCAATGTTATGTGAGTCCTACTATTGTTTGCAGATTTCAAAAATTGCAAAATATACAGGGTGTCTTATTTAAAAAAAAAATAAAAAAATTGCCATACCTCGTAAACTAAATGACATAGACAAAATTGAAGATAACACGATTAAAGGAAATTAAAAATCTCAGTTCACGTGTTTTTGTATTTTTTTCAACCAAATTCTAACCCGCTAGAAGCACCGTTCCGTTTAAAGAATCCACTCTGTATTTGGTGAATTAAAATTATTCTTATTATTTTTAACATGTTAACATCACTGGTACCCAAAGTAGCAAACCAATTTGTTTAAATTTTCTGAAGCTCAGACTTGATGATTAATTCAAAAGTAGGCAAAAAACTATTTTTTTTAATTCCTAAGAGTGACAAATTTCATGACCAATTTGACCGCCATCTTTGATGACGCCATAGAGATACTTACCGCCATATGTCATTACTCCATCACCAAAAATATTGATCGCTGAGTCAATAAATTGAATAAAACTGAATTTTAACCCTATTCCCAAACAGCACAACTCTGTCCCAAGGATGTCCAGTGGAGAGAGTTTTTTGGATAATGCAGCAGTCCATTGGACAACCAAATCTGTAGGATATATTTTATCCAAGGCATATCCATCGGATAATACAATTGTCATTGTGTTGTTACAATTACAATGTATATCCAGAGACAACGTAATAACTTACGGAGACTAACAGAAAGATAGGGCCGCGCAGGAACTACGTTCCTGTAGCGCATTGCGGCGGAGAGTGAAAGTAATGCTTGTATTAAGTAAATACCTACCTTGCCCCGTCCATCTCTTCCTATATGACCATAAAAGAAAGACAGAACATTTTTCAATGTCGAAATATATTTCACACAATTTTAATTTAGTACCTGCCGGTTTTTGCCACCGCTTGTCAAAGTCTGTCAAGCCTGGCAAGATTTAGATTTTAAAAAGTGAGTTATTTTAATCAGTTTTGGTTGGAAATCGCGCGCAAGTTTATAGGATTAGCTATATGGTGGATTAAAAACTTTTTGTAAAGTCTTCAGATTTTTGCGAACCAAATCCCTGAAGAAAATATTGTGATGATTTATACAGAGTTAGGCAAGAAGATAACAGGTTAAAATACAACAAAAAATGGGTTAAAAGATTTATAAAATCTGTAAGACTTTTATACTGAGATTTTTTCCCAATAAGCCACTTTCAATTGACGTCACACGCAAAACAATTGAACATCGGGTCACGTGGTATATCGAAAGTTTTTTTGGGTCAACCAACCAAAAGTCTAAGCTATGGTTAGTTTTGAAAACACATTTGACATCTAAAAATACTTTGGAATTTTCAGGTTAGAAATTTTTGTTTATTTCTAACCTCAAAATGTTCAGATGTCAAAATGTGTTGGCATAACAAACCATAGCTTAGACTTTTGGTTGGTTGGTCCAAAAAAACTTTCGATGTACCACGTGACTCTTTCGCGTCAAGTAGACCATGCACAGCGTCACTGAAACTGGCTAATTAATAAAAGAAAATAACATAACAACATGTTGTTACCTTTACCCCCTCCTACTATTTTAGATTTTTAAAGGGTCCAAAAAACTTTTTGTAAGCTAAAGAAAGTTTTTTAGCTGCATAGAGCAATACAAAGTTGGTTAAGGTTTGTATAGAGCTAAAATCTTTTGCGAATGCATTGCTTTTTTAACACTAAAAAGTATGGAAATACTGTGCCAGTTAAGTTTTTTCGTATCTTTTTATTATTAAATAAGTAAATGTCTGTAAAAATTAACCAAAAGAATATATTAATTTTATTATGCGTCTGGCTGTACAAGTAGTTCCTTCCTGTAGCCACTGGCTGCGCTCATGTCGCCGACAAACAATGTTCCCCAAGTATAACACAGAATCGGTCACTCTCGCGTAGCTATCACTTTCTCTATGTGTATATCCGTTGGTCTAATTTTCTTAGTACACTGGATACACTTACTTGTTCCAATGGATATCCAGTGGAGAGTTTCGTAAAAAGCGGCGATATTTTCAATATATAAGTATACCTATATATTTGAACTACTCCATAAGTCTGATTGTCGATCTTTGCGGATGGAGTTCCTAGCAAAGGATGGGTATTAAAATACTAAAATACCAACTAATCCAAGATAATGAAAAATACTTACTTAATGATTCGGCTAGATATGAGAGAAATGTTATTGTTGGTAATGAATAAGAAAAAACATGATCCATTGGATATCCAAAACAGTTTCGATAAATGACTATATTTCTTAATGTACCAAGTAGGCCAAGCCCTATTGGCATAGATTTTTTGATAAATATTCAATGTTGAGTCCGTGTATATAAAGTACATCACTTTTTCTGGACACAAAATGAACGTCCGCCGGACAGAGTTTATTTTTGGTCCGATGGACCAAGAAAAATCGTCATCCATTGGATATCCAAAAACTAACTGAAAAAAGCACTTTTTTATGGATCAAAATTGGAAGTCCTTTGGACTCAGTTTTTTGTCATCCACTGTATCAGGAAAAACCTTCGTCCAATGGATGTCGATAAATGGTCCATGGACAATGCGGGCGGTTTTGGTCAAAAAATGGCTGTCCGATGGACAATTCTTGCTGTCTGGGTTAGACTTCTAAACTAATACTAAGTTTTTTGCACCGGTATTCAAAAAGGTTTGGTTATTTGCGGATAATTACTAAAAACGCTTTTTTGATGAAGATAAAAAAAAATATTTTTAGCAGATTTTAATTAGACATAAAACGACAATATACCCATCCCTATATCAAAAGTATTAAAGCGATTAAAACTATAAACTTTTAGTTGCTACATAAAAGCATACTTACCTGGATTCACGTTTCCCAGATTCAAATTTGCTTACATTCGATTAAAGTATGTTTTTTTTAGATTAATGAGTCTGCCTGTTTATTTGCCCAAACTGCAACCAGCTTTAAATTAAAATTTGACTAGCGTTTTCGTTTAATGGAGATAATACACATGTCGGTACTTTGTTTATACGAACCTCTTAAAGCGGTTTTATGTAATGACGATATGAAACTATTTTCTTATAAAGCGCAGTTTTACAAATCATAGTTAAACGTCAAACCTCACTTTAAACCACGGATGTCGAATTTTTTACGTTTTATAGGTGCAGTTTACCAACAAACTTCGGTTTAACCGTTACTGGTGCTCTGGGTGTTTGTTAAACTTGAGTTTAATAGTTACCGAAAGATTCTAACGTCAAAATAGTTATTAAAAATTTATTTACCCCCAGATACACCGTAAAAATATTCGGATTTGTTGAAAGGAAAAAGATGGATTAGATAGCCAATCGCGATTAGGTGCCTACGGTGCATTTAGGGGTTAGTGAAATTGCTATGATCGATGACTTAGAATTCATTTTTGATCAACTGGATGAACATGATGACGAAATTATTGACATTGAAGAAGCACCAAGCAGACCAAAAATTATTTTTCCTTGAACAATTCCTTTGGAGGAGTACCACGATGTAGATTTTAAAAAGAGGTTTAGATTATCTAAAGAGACATGCGAAATTGTGCACGAGGAAATTTGACAAGAGTTGGAATATTCCACAGACCAAAGTTTTATTCTCACACCGAGCTCACAAGTTTAGGGTGTCCCAAGGTGAGTAACCTATTAGAATATTTTTGAAACTATACAATGGAAACTTCTCAAACTTTCTATTCTAACATAAGTTCATGTAACCTATCTTTGTGAAATACTCTCATATTTGCAGTGTTGCCATTTGTAGCAAAACCTGGAACAACTTTCTTATTTTAAATTGAACACCATGTATATTTTTACATTTTTGAATTCTACAAAACATTTTAGGTACATTTTATGTATAATGTCGTATATCTATATTCAAGTGTTTTTAAAATATTGACAGCTGAAAATTGACATTTTTTAACTTTGACAGCCCCTAACACCGAAACGGTTAAGGATAGAGCAAAACGGTTTTTATATTCCAATCTTGGTTTTTCACATGCTATCGTTTTATACTATTTTTAACCCAGGGTTAAACTAATCTTGGGATATTTTAACCCTGGATTTAGATATAAAACGATAGCTTGTAAAAAACCAAGACAGGAATGTAAAAACCGTTTTGCTCTATCCTTAACCGTTTCGATATTACGGACTGTCAAATTTAAAAAATGTCAATTTTGAACTTTCAATATTTTAAAAACAGTTGAACATAGGTATAGGACATTCTCCAGAAAAAGTGCCTAGAACCTTCTGTAGAATCCAAAAATGCAAAAATATGTAGGGTGTTCAATTTAAAATAAGAAAGTTGTGGCCAAGTTTTCCTGCAAATGGCAAAGTTGCAAATATGAAAGTATTTTATGAAGATAGCTTACATAGACTTATATTAGAACAGAAAGTCTGAAAAGTTTCCATTGTATAGTTTCCAAAATATTCCAATAGGTTAGTCTGCCTGTAGCTAACGCTGATATCTCAAAAATTACTTGACTGACTTTTATCAAATCTGGTGACTATGCTTCGTAAAGATATGGTTAAAATTATCAATCTTATATGGCAAAAAATGTACTCTTTTTAAACTACAAGAAAACTTAATGTGCTCCTAATTCATCTCTTTTTTATTTCCTGGCCGTGGTTTGCGACTTATAAAATTGAGCAACTTATTTACTAATGGTTAAATCCAAAGGTTAACCTGAAGTTTAAACTATGGTTTAATCTGGAGTTTCCCTGTGTTTGCAAAATTAGCCCTATACACACAATTAAAACCGTTTTAAGCAGTAAATCGATTTAATTTTAAAGCGATTTAAGAAAGAGTTTAGCCGCTTCAAAATCGATTTAGGTCGATGTAAACACTGTAAAAAAGCCTTAGGGTATTGTTATAAACATAAAGAAATACTTAACCCTAATTTTACGGCAAATCTGTTGTTAATTCAAATTTTTATATTTTTTTTAATTCTGGTTAGCGGGGTGGCGATACTACAGCTGCTAGAAAATGATTTTAAAAAAGGATGTATAGCTATAAATCCTCCGAGAAAGCGATTTTATTTAAAACCGTGCTTATAATCAGGGTTTTTCATAAATTACCCACATAGCAATGAAAGAATATTAACATGAATACCATATGCGCTAAACCTTCTTTTGAGGATGTCCTTTTGAGCACATCCATAGCAAATGATATGAGTGTACAATTTAAGCAGTTCCTTTTAAAACATTTTTTGGTCCGTTTAGTGAACATGCTGTTCTGGTACCATAAAAGAACATCACAAGAATGTTATTCTAGTATTTCTTTAGCACAAACTAATGAAATACCATTAAAGAAGCTTACTTTTAGGATATCTTTAGCATATTCAAAGTATATACCAATTATGAAATAAGTTAAAAAAAACTCGAAAAAAATCGACGATTGGGAACGAACCTGGTAACCCTTGGTTTAGAGATGCTTGTCCATGTATATTCACAAAACGCAAAAATTCTCGGATTAAGCTTTAATCATGACTAACACTTTTTAGTCGACCTATGAAAATCCGCCAAAATACTTATATTCCGCGGTTTCAACCTATTCCTTTATGAGCGCATGGTACAGTGGATGAAGGATTGGTCTATCAACCTGTAGGTTGTCGGTTCGAACTCCGTCGGCGCGGGGGTTTTTATTATTTGTTTTTATTTTTTTTTCTTAGAGTGTGGTTCTTGGAGCTCAAAAATATATTTTTTATTTTATTTAAAGCCATATTATAGGAGTTATACTGGTTTTGCGCTAATATAGATTCAACACATGCCAATCATCTGATAAGAACCTGCATAGCATGTGATTAAGGCGGAACGTAATCCATTCTTAGCACATGCTTAGGATGTTCCAATATTACTTTATCACTTTTTCTTCTTGAGGATATGCTAAGCACATGCTAAGGGTGACAAATTGCTATGTGGGTATGTATAAAAATTAAAGACGTGATTCCTAATACTGGAAGTTGTTTGAAATGACGATTTATTTCGCTTCAATTTGTTCAAAAGTTTTCCCAAAAATGTGCTAAAATATTTTCTTCGCCTTCGACTGTCCATTGAAGAAGAAGAAAAAACAATTATCAAGCAAGTGCATTGCCCGCCCCGCTCTTATCTTCGTATAGTACCACAGTAAGTAAACAAACTCTACAATGTTAGCTGATTTAGTTTTAAATATCACGTCGCGTTGTGGTGCGGAGTATTAGTAATATAAAATCAAAACGAATAGTCCCTAATTTTAAAAATCAAGGAAACTTGTTAAGAAAGAAGAGCGAATGTTACAGCTGTGACACTTTTGCCGTTCTTTGTTAATATTACTATATACAGAATTTAAGCAACATCTTATATTTAAAGAATATTAAGGAACAAGACATCGGCGGCGTAGCCAGGCACGGGTTTTGGGGGATTTTGATATCCTGGTTAAATAAGGTTAGTTTAGTAATACTATTCACTAGTATGATTTATATAATAAAAAACAAGAAGTAGATTTTAAAGCAGTTTTTAAATAAGAATTAAATTGTACTCGTAAAAATTGCGCTATAGGAGAAAAAAAAGAACCATTCTATCCAAAACTGTGCTAAACGCCAAATAGAGAATAAATTCCTCCACTTAATTCTTCTTCTTCAAGCGCCACGCTCTCTCCGAACGTTGGTTATCATCAGCACGATCTGTACCCTTTCCACTGTTTTTCGGAAAAGTGTCGTAGTAATAACACCATACTATTGTCTAAGATTTTTAAGCCATGATATCCGTCTACGACCCGGACCTCTTCTGCCTTCAATTTTGCCTTCTATTATTATTCTATTCAAGTTTTCGTTCTTTGGTGGTAAATAAAACTTCAAGGTCTTTATTTATTCTAAGCAAAACATCCACATTAGTTACTCTGTTCATCTAAGGTATCCTAAGTATTCTACGATAACACCACATCTCGAATGCCTATAGGAGAAAAAAAAGAACCGCTCTATCCAAAACTGTGCTAAACGCCAAATAGAGATTAAATTTCTCCACTTTATTCTTCTTCTTCAAGCGCCACGCTCTCTCCGGACGTTGGTTATCATCAGCACGATCTGTACCCTTTCCACTGTTTTTCGGAAAAGTGTCGTGGTACTAACACCATACTATTGTCTAAGATTTTTAAGCCATGATATCCGTCTACGAGCCGGACCTCTTCTGCCTTCAATTTTGCCTTCTATTATCATTCTATGCAAGTTTTCGTTCTTTGGTGGTAAATAAAACTTCAAGGTCTTTATTTATTCTAAGCAAAACATCCACATTAGTTACTCTGTTCATCTAAGGTATCCTAAGTATTCTACGATAACACCACATCTCGAATGCCTATAGGAGAAAAAAAAGAACCGTTCTATCCAAAACTGTGCTAAACGCCAAATAGAGAATAAATTTCTCCACTTTATTATTCTTCTTCAAGCGCCACGCTCTCTTCGAACGTTGGCTATCATCAGCACGATCTCTACCCTTTCCACTGTTTTTCGGAAAAGTGTCTTAGTACTAACACCATACTATTGTCTAAGATTCTTAAGCCATGATATCCGTCTACGACCCGGACCTCTTCTGCCTTCAATTTTGCCTTCTATTATCATTCTATGCAAATTTTCGTTCTTTGGTGGTAAATAAAACTTCAAGGTCTTTATTTATTCTAAGCAAAACATCCACATTAATTACTCTGTCCATCCAAGATATCCTAAGTATTCTACGATAACACCACATCTCGAATGCCTATAGGAGAAAAAAAAGACGCGTTCTATCCAAAACTAAAACGCCAAATAGAGAATAAATTTCTCCACTTTATTCTTCTTCTTCAAGCGCCACGCTCTCTTCGAACGTTGGCTATCATCAGCACGATCTGTACCCTTTCCACTGTTTTTCGGAAAAGTGTCGTAGTACTAACACCATACTATTGTCTAAGATTTTTAAGCCATGATATCCGTCTATGACCCGGACCTCTCTTGCCTTCAATTTTGCCTTCTATTATCATTCTATTCAAGTTCTCGTTCTTTGGTGGTAAATAAAACTTCAAGGTCTTCGCGTTCGACTTGCTGCCCATTTACTCTTGCAGGCCTTCCAGCGTGTCTGCTGTTATAACAGTGTCGTCGGCATATCGCAGATTGTTGATTTTTATGGCGTTTATGATCAGACCCTCTTCGCAGTTATGAAGTGCATTCTCTATTATTTTGTTACTATAGATAATAAACAGCAGCGGAGATAATATACAACCTTGACGCACGCTTCTTCTTATTTGGATCTCTTCGGACAGTTGGCCATTAACCCTTATTTGAGCAGTCTGATTCCAGTATAGATTAGCGATTATCTTTAGATCTCGGTCATCTAGACCAACTTCTTTCAGCGATTCTATGAGCTTTTCGTGTTGGACTCGATCAAAAGCTTTCTCATAGTCTATGAAACAGGCATATACTGGTGCCGACACATTCCTAGACCGCTAAACTAAGACTTGAATCCCAAACAGGGCGTCTCTTGTCCCGAATCCACCACGACATCCAAACTGCATGTCGCCCATGCATTTTCCTTAAATTCTTTAATGGATAATCTTTAGAAATATTTTTAACATATGGCTCATTTGGCTGATTAGGCGGTAATCACTACACTTCTTTGCTGAATGTTTTTTAGGCAGTATAACAAAGGGTGATTTTAGCCAGTCATCAGAGATTTTACCGCTGCGATAAATCAAGTTAAAAAGTAATTTTCGTTTTTTATTAACTTTAAAACCTCAGTGTATACTTTGTCTTGCCCCACCGCTTTTCTGTTTTTAGATGAAGATATTGCGTGTTGTACTTCCTCTAGTGTTATATCTATGCTTTGGTTTGAAAATTCTTCTTGCTGTTCGGAAGAGTTGTTGGTAAAGAGATATTAGCGACATAAAGCTATTTGTAACTCATCGCCGTATACGTATCCGCATCTAGCGAGAACCAAGCACATTAATTGGTCAAAAAACTTGTACCGCGTTCGAAAAGAGCAGATATATGCTAATCTAAGGTGTTCTTCAACGCGATAGGTGTTGAGATGCGTTAAGTATCACGTATCGTTACGACATACTTATCGTATCGTATCGTATCTATTGCGTTCAGAAACAGCTTAAATTAGCATATATCTGCTCTTTTCGAACGTGCTACAATTTTCTGACCATCAATGTGCTTGGTTCTCGCTAGATGCGGATACGTATACCGCGATGTGTTACAAATAGCTTTATAATCTACATCATTATTTTAGTTTTTTCTTCGGTATCCGGTATGATTTTTCCCTGATTGGCCACAAGGATTCCGGCTTGTCTTTTATTAAATAATCCGGCTGCTGCTTTTATGCGTTTGTGTAAATTAAAAGTGTCATGTTTAGCATCTAGATCTTCTATTTCTTGACATTGCTATGTTATCCAGTCTTTTTTTGCTGACCTTATCTTGTTTTTATTATCTTTATTGATTTCATGGCACTGATCGCTGCCTTTTTTACTGCATCAACTCAAGGATTTCATCGGTCATCCAAACTTTCTTTTTATTTCTTGTTTCATCCTTGCCTAAGAGTGTTGTGCTTTCGACTATGGCACTTTTAACCTCCAAAGCATTTCCGCATCTGGCTCGGTAGACTCATTAATATCGTTAACCTTTTTATTAAGTTCGACTTTAAGTTTAGTTGCTATCATGTTATCTCGAAGTTCGTCCAACCTGGATCTGGGGTTGTTATTTGGCGGACGATTTTTCTTGAGGGTAAGTTTTTGCAGATTTATTTGGTTTCTAATGATACTCTCAGGGTTGTCGGATTTAGAAGTCCAAGTACAAAGGCGTCTAGCTGGAAGTTTAAAGAAAGTATGTGACACGACAAAATCCCTTTCCTGACAGAACTGGAAAAGGCGATCTCCACGTCCATTTGATGTACCAAGACTGTACCTTCCACCAATGTCTTCTATTGGGGCGTTTCCAAGTTTTGCGTTGAAGTCTCCCATTCCACTTTATTAAAAAGGTAAAAACAAATAAAATAATAAAATTCCCTAGTTTTAAAGGTAGGAACATAATAATTATAGTACATTATAAACCTAGGGATTAAAGTGCCACATTTAATCCCGCGGCGAAAGGTTTGTACACAATTCCCTAAGGGATTAAACGACACTTTAGTCTCGAAGTTTATATACTGTTTTATGCACTTTAGGAAAAGATCTTTGTTACGCCAAATGGTTCGTCAACTACAAGAAAGGGTGCTAAGAATGAAATCTTGGCCAAGAGCAAGTGCTGTTTGGATTGACTTGCCATAAATTTAATTATAATTTTCTAGGGATTAGTTTTTTTTTAATCCGTGAGGGATTAAATTTACTTCTAATCCCTAACCTGAGGGATTAAATTTATTTTTAATTCCTTAGGGATTAAATTTTCTTTGAATCTCTTAAGGATTAAAAGTGTCACTTTAGCCCCTAAAAGGAGCGATTAAAAATACCTATATAATCCCTGAATTGCATAAACTAAATTTGGTTCCAAAAATAATATTTTATTATAAGAATACATCACATTCGCTTGCGCACTTGAAAACAGGCCCGAAAAATATATTGTTAAGAAAGAACAGCGAATATGTAAGGGCCGGCGCGGCTCCAAGCGATTGTATTACAAAATGGGGCAAAATATTAAGGAAAAACAGTGAAAGTGCAGAAAACGTGTGTCATTCGCTTTTCTTATTCAATATTTTGACCAAAAAAAGTGCCCATTTGCTGCAGACTATTGCTTTTGCTCTTCTTGCCCAAAAAAATGATCTGAAAGTTGATTTCATGGCACATTCGATGAATTTAATTATTTTTTTTTTAATATTTAAAATTAAAAAAAAAACTTTAAGATAAAGCTATCGCAAATTTGTAACATTCGCTCTTCTTTATTAACACGGCAGAATAGACGTATGTCATTATTTGACCTTTTTATTTAGTTATGAGAATATTCAGCGATTAGGGGTTTTTGTCGCTTTATATGTATCATACTTTTAGCGGTAAAGTCGTGTCTTGGAAAAATGCTTCCTAAATGAAGCAATTTTAAAGAATCTTTTAAATGTAATCGTCTTTTCTATATTTTTGTATAACTTGCAGGCAACTCAATACGCTCTAAAAGTTTTTGACATAAGTTGTGACACACCCTCTATAAAACTGGTTTTAGGCGCGTATAAAGTGTGTAGCTTTCAAATGCAATCCAATTATTCCTTCCAACAAAATTTAAATAATAAAGTACATGATGCTTTGCCTTTTATAAATGCTGGCGATTTTGCCTATTTACATAACACGCGAACAAAAAGCAGCGAAAAATTAATAAAACACATTTTCAAAAAGGAAAAGAGTAAATGCACATCATAAAGGTCAGTCAAGCCACACCCCTCACGCCCCAAAAGATATTCGAGTTTTGATATGCTTATAATTTCGAAAAGAAGAATTTAGTTTTTCTTTTGTAGTTCTCTCTTTCTTACCGTAAAGTTAAAATTTTTAATTTGCGCCTATCGCTTTTATTATTTTGAGTGCGTTTAATAAAAACTTATTCTGTAAAAGTTTTTTTTAATAAAAATTTCTTAGATTTGTACCCTCAATCGTCCATTTTGAATCCGCCATATTGAAATTTTCAAATCTGATCAAAAATTTATATCC
The DNA here is from genome assembly GCA_963921995.1 of Oxystoma pomonae. Taxonomy (NCBI): domain Eukaryota; kingdom Metazoa; phylum Arthropoda; class Insecta; order Coleoptera; family Brentidae; genus Oxystoma; species Oxystoma pomonae. The sequence goes on from OY998164.1 coordinate 110,830,593, forward strand.
TTTTCGAAAAACCCCTGTATGCAAATATTGATTTAAATCGAACAAGCTAAATCTTTTTCCCTCTCCAGTTCCCTCGTTAAAGGAAAGTGTGTACCTAATAATACCATATTATTGTATTGTCGCCGGAATTTATAGTTCCGGCATACTAAGTTTGACCACTTACCATTAATTTTTAGAATTGTACCCTAAATCGTCCATTTTGAATCCGCCATATTTAAATTTTGAAATCTGATCAAAAATTCATAATCTCCCTCCTTAAAAACCCCTGTAAGCCAATTTTGATTGAAATGGAACAAAATAAGATGGAAGAGAATTCCATATTATTTTATTTTCACCGGAACTATAAACGCATACCAAATTTGAACACAATCGAATAATCGATCGAATTCCTTATCCCCAAAAGCCCCTGTATACCAATTTTGGTTGAAATCGGAAAAACTTAGGTGTTTCCTCCCCTCCACTCCCCTCCTAGGGGGAGGGGATGCCTAATGACATATTATTGTATTGTCACCGGAAGTTAGTTAAAATTGGTTAGCAAAAGATGACCAAAAATCGTCCATCTTAAATCCGCCATATCGAATTTTCAAAATATGATTAAAAATTCGTTATCTCCATCCACAAGTGCTCCAACATACCAAATTTCAACGAAATTTTTGTGTTGTCACCGCAACTATATAAGCATGCCAAATTTGAAGCCGATCAGTTATCGGGAAGTTAGCCAAAATTAAGTTGCAAGATTCCACCCGAACAAACATATTTACATATATTTCAAGTTAAATAAAAGCTTGTAAAAAAACAAGTTTTTTAAAAATTTAAAAAGAAAGTAGGAATATTTTAAAAACTTTTAATATGTAATTCCGTCGAAAAAGCCGAGCTACAAAATGTGGTGTTATTTTAACTTTCTAGCTTTAGCAGAACTAAAGTTATGGGATGGCTCCTCAGCTTAGCGGTTAAGCTAGGGGTGGTCGCGTTTTCTCGAAAATGGCTACAGCTACAAAATTAATTTAACCGTAACAAAATAGCTATAAAAAGGCTACAAAACGTAGCATTGAAAATATTTGGACGCCTTATGATGGTCTCCCAGGTTAACTGACGCCCAAGAAATCATTTTTTTTATACCTTCATCAAAAACATGATTTTAGTAACTATCTGCAGATAACTAAAGAATGGCTTTTTTGTTTACCGATGCACAAAAACTTTTTTTTTATCACGGGTTCGAAGAAAGATTTCTGTCCTTTTTTTACCCAAAATTAAAGAGAAATAGCGGAATATCGTAATATTGAAAAAATTTAATTTTTCTTGCCTAAAAATTAAGTCATTCCCGTCAGTTTTCACCAAGTATTTACGAAAAAATCATTTAAAAACGACAACAATCAACGTCACCGAGTAAAAAGGCACATCGCTATGGAAACCGCATTGTTATTTCATTCACCAGCCACCTTGATTTATAGTGTAAAGATGGTTTGTTGAAGTTCTCTTCGTTCGAGATTTTTGAAAGTGTTTTCCTGATTTTCTTGGATATTTTGATAAAGGTATTTAAAAAAATTATGTTAACAACTCGCGGCTAAACTGTGCTTTTTTTTACTTGCGTTTTTAAATACCTCGCTGCTCGTTATTTTAACCAACGCTTGTAAAAAAAGCACTATTTTAGCCACTAGTTGTTAAAACTCACCTAGTAAGTCAGTTTAATCGAGTTAATCATGACGGCACGTGTTAGCTTTTATGATATAATAAAAAAATCCTGTGTCTTCAATTTCAATTCAATTCAATTTATGTAATGTTCTTAAAAGAAAATACATTCTTATGAACATGAGTTCACATTAAAAGGGAAAAATTAAACAATATAACTAAGACTAAGACTAAAGCAGAATTAAGTTTAAAGTGCAATAATTAAGAAAAATTTTTTTAAAACATTTGCAACAGTATTATAGACCTCCCTCGCGGAATCTTGGGTTAGATTATCCTGTGTCTTGACTTACTATACTGTATTTTGAACGGTTCTCCGACTAATGGCCACTTGCACCAACCGATCCCTAGCATTGACCTTGCTAGGTGTCACCTAATTCTAGATAGACCCTAAGGTGGCCCCTAACTCGAAATAGTTTGCTGGAGAAATATCTGATTCATCATTAAACCAAATCATTTTTGTGACTAACAGTGGCAAATCCCGACAAACACAACTAGCCTTTCTTTTCACTTATGGCTAAACGTCATAATATTGTCAAAATTTTTTGGGTCTCAAACTTTTCATGTGATGAATCGTTTTTTATTTAGCATCGAACTATATTGAGAAGCCTAATAGTTTGAGGGTTTTTAGGAAATCTGTTGCAAGGTTGTTGGAGGACAGAACTTATTGTGAAATCAGCGAGTATTTTAATGACCAACTTATGTATTTTTTTTTTGCCTTGGGACTGGTTTTTTTTCGAATGCCTTGTCTGCTTTTGTGTATCCTTCCTTTTGATTTTCATTTTTTGCTTGACATTAATTATAGCCTAGCTATGTTGCTTTCAATCTTGTATGTTTTTATGGCATTTATTTTGTTAAATATTTAAGCTCTACTTGCTGGAATAAATAGACTATATATTTACCTTTTAAGCTTTGTCAACGAGTATTTATTTTGTTCAATATTTGAGCTTTGCTTGTTAGAATAAATAGGTTAAATATTTACCTTTGAAAAGTTAATTTTAATAAAACTAGTAATATAGAATTTAACAGAGATAACACTACGTTTTTTGAAACCAGATACCCTACGCTAGATGCGGACATATCATTTAATGAGATAAAAGTTGCGCTTAGACTTTGCAAAAGTGGTAAGCCACCTGGAGCAGATGGTCTGTGCTACGAATTTTATCAACTGGCTCCTTAATTAATGCACTTACCAAGATATTCACTAAGATCCTTTTATCCAGGTTAGAATTATGGTGTAATCACGCAGAAGCTCTCCCTGAGTTCCAAGCAGGTTTTAGGAAAAAAAGAGGCTATGCAGACAATGTGTTTGTGCTTACATCTTTAATTCATCTTCAACTGCGGTGCGGTAGAAAGGTCTTCGCAGCATTCATTGATTTTAGACGGGCCTTCGATTTAATCAAGCATAACTTATTGTGGCGTAAGTTGTACTCCCTGGGGCTTAGTTCAAAATTTGTATGCATACTTAAAAATCTTTATTTAAATGCTTCCTTTAAAATCAGGACCGACTTCAAGTTTACAAAAGAATTTTGCATAAATGAAGGCTTATTGCAAGGTGAAATCTTAAGCCCTATTCTTTTTGCTCTGTTTGTCTCGGATATAGGGGACTTTTTTAGAAGTAGAGGTGCTACGGAAATCTCTATTAACCATGTCTATGATGTCATAGTATTGTTGTACGCTGACGATATAGTACTACTGGGCAACTCGGAGTATGACTTGGCACGTAAACTTAAAGTACTTGAAGAATACGTTGTAGAAAACTCATTGACTATAAATACATCAAAAACCAAAATAGTGCGTTTCGCTAAAAGAGCTGGTCAACCAAGTGGTCAATTTAGCCTTTTCAATAAACCCGTTGAAACTGTTAATCATTCTGAGTACTTGGGCGTACAATTTTCTAGTTCAGCTCTTTTCCGGGAAACGGCAAACTCAGCAGCACAAAAAGCGAAACGGGCTATAGGGGTGACAACTGACATAATGTGTAAAACTAAAGTAAAATCTTGGGATACCCGCCTAAAACTCTTTGAATCACTTGTCGTCAACTCGTTTTCTCATTGCATGCCAATTTGTGCACTACGTTATACTGACATTATAGAAAGGATTCAAACTGATTTCTTTAAAAGCTTACTATACTTACCTAAATCAACGCCAGGCTGGATGGTACGTCTTGAAACGGGAAGACTACCACTAAAATACGTTGTCTTTAAATTATGTCTTTCTTGGATTGAAAAACTATTAGCAATGGAACCTTCAAGATACCCCCGTTTATGTTTTGAAAAACTGTTAGTATTTCAACATGAGCCTAATAAGTACAACTGCCTATAAAATTGACCAAAAACAATTTTGCACAATCTGCAATTTGGGAAAGCTCGAAACAATCCTACATATTATAGTGGAGTGTCCTATATATCAGTGTTACAGAACGCCGATAATAACACACTCCTTTAAAACTAATGAGGATTTTATAAACTTCCTCAACAAACCCATCAGCGAAAAACCAGCAAAAATGTTATGTCGCATTTATAATGTTTGAATAACCTTGGTGTTAAAAATGCTATTTTGTATTTTTTTTATTTTTAGTTTTTATTTATTTTTTATTTAGTAAACAATTTTATTTTTAAATTGATCTTTATAATTTTAATTTTATTTTCCTTTTGTTTTTTTTTTATTTAATATTATTATTAGTTTTCTTTGTATAAAAGACTGTATGGGAAATGTTTATTGTTAAGATTTATTGGTAGGTTTCTAATTTAAAAAAACGCTGTAGGACTTAACTTTCTTGTTATATGAATTAATTTTCATCAGAAACAATAAAGAAATTGAATTGAATTGAAATTATTATCAAATTTTGCATTTCACGGATTTTGCATTATTTTAAGTTTTTTACATAATCTTACGTATCCTAAAAATGTTTCACGGTGAAAACTATCGATTATTTTAAAAAACTAAATAAAGAAAAGATTTTGATGTGCAGTTTATCTGTTTAAGTAAACGAACGGTTTTTAGGATTCAAATTCACTCTTGAGCTTTGTCAACGAGATTTATACAATGTTTTAATCTTATATGACATTAAAGTATATTTCAATTCAATTCAATATGACTTCTTGGATAATTTAATTGCCACAATTAAAAGGTTGATTTATACTGACCGTGTGTCTTCTGCCTTCCGCAGTCTCAAAAACATTGGTATAACGGACTCGTTGAAGGGTTTATGGTGGATTTAGAATTCCGTAAAATATGCAGTACAGTAAAAAGTAATACGATCATCGAAGAACAATATATTTCTTGTAGAATGGTTTAACGATCCTATTTTTAATTTTTTTGAAGGTGTAGGTTTATGGGTCGAGGGATCTTATTATTGAAACGTCCTTTTTTTGAAATGCCAACGTTCCGAAAAATTTATGTGCTTCTTCAGGGCTATTCAAGGCGGCCGTTCCATATGTGGATTTTATTACCAATAGGCGTCATCTTTCGGTAAAAAGGCGTTATTTTTGCAAGTACCGTGCAATTTTGATTAAAACATAAACATAAATGTGAACGAAATACTCGCAGTAGTAGTAATATTTTAATGTGTTTGTTTACGCCTTGTTAAAAGTTGGATGTTCGCTGGATATGTAATGGATATTCGGCTCTGCCCATTGATTGGGTGAATACATTTACATATCCACTGTATATTCAAAATTAAAGCCCATTTCTCATATACTTTGCTGGATATGCAGTTGAAATACTACTATATATATTTATTGGACGTATATTATTTACATATCCAGTGGATATGTAAAAATTGTGACCTGTTTTGCACATACCTCGCTCGAAATGCAATTCGGCATCTGTATAAATCAAACACCTTCACATCGTTCAAAATATTGATTATTACGCAAATACTGAAACTCCCTTTTTTTTGGGTTGGGTTTAGTCTAGTTAGACGTTAGGTAAGGACACGGACCCACAGAATACATACGCTCTAGTAATTTTGCCCCACTATTCGACCCGATGACGACACAACCCAATAGCAAAATAATGTCCAATGTATATTGTATGGATATGATGTTATTCAAAGCATATCCAGATGGCCACAAGATGGACATCCGTGGTATATTTTCGTATATGCACTGCAATTCCACATGATCATAAGAACTGCATATCCACCGAATACACACACAAATTGATGAACTCTTCTATTAGCAATACACGTCTATTTCTACTTTTCAAATTAATATTATCTATTTGCTCTAAAAGCGTACTTATTCGGCCAAATGCAAATAGAGCATCGTATTGTATGTAACAAATGAGTTTGTTTAAAAAAAGAGAAGATCAAAAGATCTTGGGAGGAAACAACGAAAATTCAAAATTGAATGAGTGTCCCACAAGGAACACACAAAAGACCAAAGCGAAAGGAGAAACAATTAAACGATGTTTCGCCCAGGGTGACCAGCGTGGGCTCGTCATTGGATTCACTAGTCACCCTTAATCCAGACATCATTTAACACCATCGCACACTCTGACTTCCAACTCTGAATCACTCACAAATAGGCAACGTTCCTTATTATAAGTCACCTGATACGGGTTGGTCCTGGCGTGTTAATATTTCCGATAGGAATATACTCCTAAGACAATTAAAACAAGAAGTTAAACTTCCAAATCAGTTACATCAACCGAAAAGAATCTAAAAAAGAGAAGATCAAAAGATCTTGGGATTAGATTCTTTTCGGTTGATGTAACTGATTTGGAAGTTTAACTAAAAGTTTGTTTCCTCTGTGTAGTTCCTGGAAGGCGTCTGCGAAATCCTAAACGAGTCCTTTTCGGATTTTAGGTTTTCATGGTACCTTTATAACAACTTGTCTGTTCGTGCATATGTAAACTTTATCCACTGCTCGGGTGTTGATTTACCTCTTGTGTGTGATTGTCAAAATGGCATATACTTAGTACTTGCTAAATGTTTTTTTTTAACCTACTCACGTGCGGTAGAGTGCACTTTACCGAACTCATTTGAGTGAGGAAAGATGTCCTTTACCGCACTCAAAAAAAAACAATGAAAAATTTTGTTTAAAACTTTGTAAGAAGTGCAGGAAAATTAATATTGACAATAAAATTAATAGGTAATAACGAAAAGTCCATACCAGAAAATCACTAAATAAGTATTGTAATTTTTGTAGTCACTCTAGTAGATAACCGGCATACGTTAATAAACGTCAGATTTTGACAGATGTTATTTCTTGATAATAGATAGAGACAACGTAATAACTTGATACTTACATTATATGTATTCTTCCGTTTTGAACAAACTGATTAAAATAACATAAACTGATTGCACGCTGTTCTTTTGATTTCCATCACCAACTGATTGCAATCACTTTACTCATAGCCACAGGTGATTAAAATATTTTATGCATTTCAGGAATTAAATAGGTACTTCTAATCCCTCTTTTTAGGGACTAAACTGACACTTTTAATCCCTATGGGATTAAAAATAAAATTAATCCGTCAGATTAGGGATTAGAAGTAAATTTAATCCCTCAGGGATTAAAAAAAAACTAATCCCTGGAAAATTATAATTAAATTTATGGCAAGTCAAGCCAAACAGCACTTGCTCTTGGCCAAGATTTCATTCTTAGCACCCTTTCTTCTAGTTGACGAACCGTTTGGCGTAGAAATAACGTAATTTTATCAAAGATCTTTTTCTAAAGTGCATAAAATAGTATATAAACCTCGGGACTAAAGTGTCGTTTAATCCCTTAGCAAATTGTAGCCCTCCCTACAGTCGGGCTACAAACCTTTCGCCGCGTACCGAGTTTCTTGTATTAATCAGAAAATAAAAATTCCCAAAATTTCGGAAATCCAACAAAATGTAACCAAAAAATGCTCATCAGAATCAGCTGTTAGATTCTTCTCCTTTCGATGTGATTTAAGTTAGATAACTCATCTGATAAAAAATTACTTTCACTTCATATAATCAGTTCCATCAAGACGAAAGAATATCTATTGTAATCCGTGATTGTGCAACACCGTTCTCAACTAAAAAGCCAGTTAACTCTTTTTGGATTTAGTATCCTGTAGCCTACTATAGCGGTCATGTTGACACCCAACTGACAGAAAATCCATGTTTTACCTGTCAATTTGGTTATAAAAATGGCGGCAATCTTTGGCTACAGGGCACTGAAGAGATAAGAGTTAACTGGCTTTTTAGTTGAGAACGGTATTGACCGGACTATTAACAAACGTCACATTTCGACACATGTTGTTTTTCCCTTGGTAACAAGTACACTATCGGCATCATAAAAGTGGTACGTGATAAACATAGGTATTTTTTAAATTGTATGGTTAACTACCGGATTATATTTTGTGACAGACTTGTACTAAAATGTGAAAATATTGACATCAAAGATTGCTTTCAAAAATAATTCTTATATTACAATAATACGCTAACGCATAAAACAACTGTAACAAAAATTAAAAAACACAACTGTAACGAAAATTATAAAACAATAGAAACAAATTAGTAGGTATATAAATTTTAATATCTAGTCATTGCGCCATTCACCTCAATTATAGCGTTTAATCTTCTTGATAGAGAATCAGCCAAAATTTCAAAAAGGTTTTCATTTTCACCAATTACTTCTTCATAAGCATTGACTATTAACTGGGCCAAGTGATGTTGATTTCCCGCACAATATTAAAGCTTTCCAGCTTGGATTGGCGTCTGGGGTTTTCGCAGGACAAAAAGGAACTTCAATATTTTGCTCCCGAAACCAAGTTTGGCAAAGTCTGGCCGTATGAGCAGGGCAGTTGTCTTGTTGAAAAATAAACTGGTCTTGATAAAGTTCTGTGACGGCTGGAAGCACGGTGTTCTCTAAAATATCCACGTAAAGCTGTGCTGTGAGCCTTCCATTGATTCGAAATAGAGCACCATGACCTCTAGCAGAAATCCAATCCCACATATTTACCGAAAATCTTCCAGCGCGATCGTTGTTACCAGCAATATATCTTTCCTCATCGCGCGTTCTTGGTAGACGATACACCTGAATTTGTTTTCTGTCACTACAGGACTGGAAAACTTTTTCATCGGAAAATATTACCTTTCGTCAAAGCCCTGGTTCCTTTAGAGAGTAATTAAGGACAAAAAGTAACCTGGCCTGTTTTTTTTTTTCGTAAGTTTAATTTTTTAGCAGCTACTATCTTAAATTAGAGCCTTTCCTTACGCAATTTCGTGCCACTCTTACACATCCTGAAAATTGAGTTAATCTCTTTGCCCGGGCAACAGATGCAAAAGGGTTTTCTTCCATAAAAGTGATAATGTCATTATCTTGTTCATCAGTCCCTTGTTTTCTCTCTATTGTCTGATCTTCCCATCATTTTTTAAGTTTTATAATCGTGGTTTAACTGCGTCCATAATGTCTAGCCACGTCCCTAATTGACCATCCTAGTTGAAGTTTTGTCAGGAGTTGGGCTTTATCGAATAAAGAAATTTGTGGAGGCATTTTTTATTTATTTGTCAGACTGAAATACAGAATGACATACTTTGACAGTTTAAGAAAAATACAATAATGGGTGACTCTGTTTGTAAAAATAGACCAAGGTATTACAACAAAAAGTATTGTGTACCACTTTTATGATGCCGATAGTGTACATACATAAATGTACGACGCTAACTTGCCTTTTATAAAATCTTCTTTTCGTTGCAAAAATACAATTGATAAATAGATGGTTCCGAGGAAAAAATAATTCCCGACGAAATTACGGAAGCTGCACATGAAACATTCGACCAACTTATACCAGAAAAATAGAAACTTCGATATGAGAAAAAACTCGAAGTTTTTGCAGAATGGTGCAAAAGAAAAAGTGTCAACTCGCTAAAAGATGAGGTATTTATGGCATAGTTTTAGGACCTATCAAAAAAATATTTACTCTCTTCATTGTGGTCCAAGTACTTAATTCTGAAGCTTACTTTAAAGATAAAAAAGAACATTGATTTACGTGACGTTCACTGCACTTATTAGAAAGTTTTAGGTAAAATTTTTGATTGTTTTTTTTAGTGCGGTAAAGTTACTTTACCGCCCTTTGAAAATTTAATCTCAAAAAGAATAAACTTTGGGTTTCACAATTTTACAATGTATATTCCAAAAAATTAACTTTTAAGGTCATCCGACCCCTAATGGCCTTGAAAATCGCAAAAAACAAGATTTTTGCGATTTTCTCTTCAAAAAATCTTAATAATTTGACGCTTTGTCACATTAACTTCAAATGTACCCCAAACTATTAGGCATATACGCCAAATTCGATCCTTCGGTTTTGGTGCAGTTTAAAGCTTTATGACCTTGAAAAATATCCCTGTAAAATTAACATATTTCAAAAATAACATAATAAAGGGCGCTAATAATTAACTATTAAAGCGAAGAGGACCAAATTTGGTAGGAAAGATAAGAAGGTCGAATCCAGTAACATTGATAAAAAATTTTGATTCAGCTATGATGCGTTTTAATATGGCGGCTGATATATCAAAATGGCGAGCTACAACCACATTTTATTTTATCCAATTTCGTAAAAAAACAAAAATGACAAGGTGGCCATCACTTATTGTTGACTTATCGCTGCTTACTATGAAAAAAAAGTTTAGTTAATGTATGACCTTGATTGACCTTAAAAATATCATGTTCAAGTAAGAAACCAGTTTTTTGTAGTGATTTTTTCCAATTAACCACTACGCAAAAACTTTATGTGCCGGAGATGAAATTAACATCTTAGCCATAACTAAACACATCATTTTAAACCTCCCTATCATTTTTTTTTATCTAACGTCCAACGTGTTTATGCTATACCCCGGTAAAAATGACCTATATGTCGTTTTTATCAAGTTTCGGAGCTGCGAATTTTATGTTCTACTCACTTGTCTAGATAACAAAGTCATTTAAATTACCTATAAAAGAGTTGGCAGAAGTTAAATATACATTACCATATACTGGACCAGGTGTTTTAGATGCTACTTTCCAAAATGGCGGTCAAAAAAGCATAAAAAAATTGTAATTATGCCAGTGGGGCATGACTATACTTGTTTACTAACATTTATAATAAAATTCAAGGATGAGGTTACAGCTATTTAGTCACACATTCATATGCCACCGTGTGTTTTGTTCGCATCCATGTAGAAAGTTCCTAAACTTAATAAAAACGACAGGCATATAGGTCATTTTTCCAGGGGTATAGCATAAACATCTTGGACGCCAGATCAAAAAAGAAATGGTGAAATTTCAAAATGAAGTTTTTACTTATGGCTAAGACGTCAATTCCATTTCCGGCACTTAAAGTTTTTGCGTAGTGGTAAATTGGAAAAATTACAACAAAAAGCCGGTTTTTTCCTATTACATGGTATTTTCAAGGTCAATCAAGGTCATGCATCAACTAATTTTTATTGCACCTTGTCATTTGTGCTTTATAACAAAATTGGATAAAATAAAATGTGGTTATAGGTCGCCATTTTGATATATGAGCCACCATATTCAAACGCGTCATAGCTGAACCAAATTTTTTTTTTAAATATTGTTGGAGTTTACCATCTTATCTTTCTTATCAAATTTGGTCCTCTTCCCTTTAAAAGTTGATGAATAGCGCCCTTTAGTATGTTATTTTTGCAATATGTTAATTTTACTGGAGTATTTTTCACGGTCATGAAGCTTCAAACTGCATCAAACTCCAAGGATCATCATCATCATTTTTTGTAGAGAAATTGGTAAAAATCTTGCTTTTTGCGATTTTCAAGGTCATTTAAGATCGGATGACCTTGAAGGTAATTTTTTTGAAATCCTCGTCGTTGATTTATATGGAATCGGGTATAATCGTGCCCCGGTTGCAAAATTTGTATTTTTTATGATTTTTGGCCGCCATCTTAAAAGATGACGTCATATCAACCCCTTCTAGACGGATGCGAACAAAACACCCGGTAACATTTGATTATGTGACTAAATAGCTTTCAATCCCACATAGTCACAAAACTCCTTCATTCAAAATCCCACGAACTTACACATGCCCCTTCACTATTATGTTTTTTTAAAGGCTATAAGACGCTAGTAGGTAATAGTTATTTACCTAACAAGTGCGGAAAGTGATACTTGTTAGCTACACGATTTTACCCACAAGCCTCAAAAATTCCCAAAAGAGAAATATAAAAGACATCTGTGATTTAATTTTCTCGAATAAACGTAGTCACTCCGTGCGGTAAAGTGCCATAACGTCAAATTTACCGCACTGAGTGCGGTAAGGTACCACTTTGCGCATGCAAATGAATGTGGTAAAGTGCACTTTATCGGACGCGAGAAGGTAAACTTTTGCAGGCGTTAAGTGTGTTTCCCGTACTTGATGGCTTGCCTGAACTCCGCTTCGCGTCGTTCGTGCAACTACCGTCGCGTGCGGTAAAGTATCACGATCCGCACTTGTTAGGTACATAATTATACTAAAACTCTGGTTGTAAACAAATAGAATTTTCCGTCTTTTTACGACCTTTTATTTACTCGCTTAATTTTATATTTTTTTTTTAGTTTTCAATCACCATTTTAGCAACTTCTCTGTATTTCACCTGTAATTTAATGCGTACTAAAGCAAAAAGGAAAGCCTCAAGAAGCGCTGAGGCCTATAAAAAGGCCTTTAAAAGAGTGATTTTATTCCAGATTTATGTATGTATAAAAGTCATTTTATAGGCATAATGTTTGGGGTTCTCTGTTTTATGTTTTATTAGATTTTTAGGGATAAAGTATGACGTTATTTCAAAAAGAATTTTTGAAAGCGTTTTAATATTAATTCGGTATAAATAACAAGGCGGCTATTTTGGGGTCAGCCAAGCCATAACCCCCCCCCCCTCCACGAAAGATATTTGAGATTTAACATTCTTATAATTTCGAACTAATTTTGAACTACTTTTAAAAATTTTGAACCACACTCCTTCCTGTTTTTTTTATATTCAAAATGGGGGGCAGCCGGACGTCAAGCTACACGCCCCCCTCATTTAAAGCGTAGAGAAAAATTAAAAGAAACTATCCCAAAATTAAAAACTAATTTTGAACTCCTAATATCACCAAAAAGAATTTAGAAAAATCCGCTAGTAACCCAGTTTTTCTTAAATATGGTGGGGGGTGCACGTTGACGTCAAGCCACACCCCCTTAAAAAAATCAAACTTTGATATGCTTGTAATTTTCAACTAATTTCGAACTAATTTTGTACAACTTTAAAAAAATTTTATACACTCTAATTTATGTGATTTTTTATAGTTATTAGTCAATTGAAATCCAGACAGTTTAGAAGGCATAGAAATATACTAGAAACGACTAGAAATTACGTAAGAAAAACTATTTCCATCTTTGCCGGTCTTTTGTTAACTAATATGTGCATGTGGAAAGCACCTGATTTTTCCAATGGTGACCAAATCAATAGTGTATTTTTCGAAATTATTTTTGGTGATATTAGGAGTTCGAAATTAGTTGCTTTTTATTTTTCTCTACGGTTTAAATAAGGGGGTGTAGCTTCACATCTGGCTTCACCCCCCATTTTGAATATAAAAAAAGACCAGGAAGGAGTGTGGTTCAAAAATTATTTCGAAATTATAAGCATATCAAAACTCGAATATCTTTCGGGGGTGGGGCGTGACTTGACTGACCTCTATTTTAGGTTGTAAGACAATTACACAAAAAAACACTCGTTTACTTAGATAACGTTTCAAATACTGATAGGAGTAATAAGCCACGGCATGGCGTAAACGCATCGTACGTTACGCCTTACGACGAGCTAAAAAAGGCTTTAAGCAACGCTTCTTGCATATCTTGTAAATTGGTTTAGTAGTCGAGCAGAGGGCGCTCTCATTTGCTTTTTTTTTTCATAAGATAACCAAAAAATGGTTGTTTTTTATATATTTTTTATATTTCAAAAATGCAAGACCTTCTTATAATGTCTTTTCTTGATGATGACCATGAAGCTGGAGAGGCTGCTCTCGGGAACAGAGTAGCCTGCTATTTACATATACCCATAAATTACCATAGAATAGAAATTTGTAGGAAACTACACAACTTTCATTTGACACCGCGCGTAAAGCGTATCGTACGTTTGGAGTTTACTGCACGTGCGCACTTGATCATAACTTTCGCTACGTCGAGTTACGTGCTTATAACCCCTAACATATTTTTATTATTTCGCGGAAGTAACGAAAATGTTGGTCTATCCCAATGAGCATTTTCAGAAACCTCTGGTGATAAAAATTTATATAATTATTATAAAGAGGGTTCCATTAATGCCCTAGGGTATTTAGAGGTTTCCTACAGGAATTGAGTTTATATATTTGTTTTGCTAAAGGTTCTAAATTCATGGTACCCTAAGGTAACATAAAACTGGCGTTAACAATATTTCCATGGACATCTTTATAAAAATTAAAGTAATCGGTAACAAATGTTATATAAATTGCTGTGAACAATGTTCCCACCAACATATTTATAGAAATATAAGTCATCAGTGACAAAAATTATATAAATTGGTTTTTGCAATCTTTCTGTTAACCCATCTATAAACCCGTAATTAACTATCAATTAAAGATATATAGATCGGTTTTTAAAATGTTGCTATCAACTCACTTATAAAAACTTAATTAACCAACAACAAAGAGACACTTACAAAAACTTGGGAACTCACACACAATAGGTAATTATATAAATTGGTGCCTGTAATATTCTTATGAACTCATTCATAAACCTTTTTTGCCGATTCTTTCTATAATGTTTTTATTAATTTCTCTGTATAGTGGTTATATTACAAAAAAACAATTTTAATTTATAACAAAACAAACAAGATTTTTTAGGTTAATTTTGTGACATCAAAAGGCTCGTTTTTGTGACTTTAAAAGGTGCGTTTTTGCGACATCAAAAGGCGCATTTTTGCGAGATACCATACCATCATTATATGGTTTTAATTACATCAATCTGAGAGAGATAAGAGTTCCAAATCTTCTTGAGATAGTTTTCGATGACAGATATCGGGATCGAATGCATTCTACACCCGATTCCGACCAGCGTTTCCCATGCGCGGGCACCTTGACTAAAAACCTCATCACGTGGACCGACCTGAACTCGTATAGGCAAATCTCGCTTAGACTACGTGATCAGTGTTTTGATTCGGGGAGCCCACGCATAAGAAACACATAGATGGGAACCGGGTTTTAGAAAAAGACAACAATATAGTAACCGTGTTAAGTTCGCAAAAATGCACCGTGAAACTTCGAGTGCATACAGTGCGCACGGCTGGTCGGCGGCAATTGTGAATATATCACTTTACGACGCGACGGAACGCAGCCTCAAGGTCCGTTTCTGCGAGTTTGACATAGTTACTATTATCCCCTTTTTCTAAATGCATTCGTCTGAGAGAGATCCAGCATATCAGGGAAATACCTGCCTGTACACCCTTCGACCTCGCAATCTAACTATCTTCTTAAGATAGTTACCTCTGACAGTTATGCGGGGTTGAAGAGTGTGCAGACGGGTATTTTTCCTGGTATGTGTAGTATGCTGGATCTCTCTCAGACGAATACATTTAGGAAAAGAGAACAATGGTTAAGCTCGCAGAAACGGACCTTCAGTGTTCAACACTGTCATCATCATGTTTTAAAACTTTGATAAAATAGTGTTGAAAGGGGTAAGCAGTGGTATAATTGTATTGTTTTTTTATAGAATTGTCGTAAATTTTCGCCATTTTGGATTCCAACAATAGGTTTTTGACCAAAATAAAAACGTTATCTATGGGGTTTCAATATGTGCTTTAATCGAAATATTGCTTGTTTAGGGTTAAGAAAAAAATACAAAATTTAATATTTTTCCCAGAAAGCAAAAAACATATATGAAAAAAAAAGTATTATTTAAATATTTTTGGAGCCCATGAAAATTTTGTGAGTGTATTCGAAAACTATACAGTACACACGGGACCGCAGCTGATTATCAGAGTAGGCTGACTGGGAAAACAGCTTTTATTTAACCTATAGTATATAAATATTCATATTCCTGCTTCAACTTATCTCACTTCCATTTTAATTTATTTTAGAAGATTGGTAAACACCATTTTATAATTTTTTTAAGTTAAAAAGAAAAAGAATAATACATAACAAGCAAAGGGAAGAAAGATGGAAAATTTATATTTCTAAATCGATGAAAACCTTTAATTTGTTATGTAGTATTGTTAGAACAGTTGTAAAACCTTTTTATAATAATATCTAGACTTGAGGGTTCATAAGGAAGTTTTATAAAATGTTGTTTTTCTATCCATTACTATGTACCATAAATTTTTATAAGCTGGTGTTGGTCAGTTGTTTTTCAAGTCTTTTTTACTTATTTAAGAGATATATTAGAGTTATAAAATTATCACCAACACTAAATAATATAACTTTTGTTTATCTTATGAAGGTTTTATATTATTTGCTGTAACTTCTATATAGACAAAAATGCTCATTGGGATGCAACACAAAACACAAGCATGTCTCTGAAAGATATACAGAGTGTTTCACAACTCATAAAAATGAAAGACTTGACTGGTACTGGTCGGTGTTTAAAATGAAGATTAATTTAATTTGTTTTCCCAAAAAAATAACCGACTGTAATAAAATAACATTTATATGCATAGCATATGCGTTAAACCTCTTTTTCAGCAGATCGTTAGCATATGCTTGGTACATACTATTTAAATATATGCTATTGAGGATATTCATAGCAAATGCTATGAGTGTACCATTTGAGCAGGCACATGCTATTCTGGTACCACAAAAGAATATCAAAAGAATGACCTTTTAAGTATTTTCTTGGCATATGCTAAGGAAATAACATTAGAGAAGGTTACTATTAGAACATCTTTTTCTCGAGCAGAGCAGAAATTAAAAAAAAATAATAAAAACCAAATAAATTTCAAAAAGATAACATTGCAGCGTACTTCGACCCCACCTCGGGCGTACGGCACGGAGAGTAAATTGCACTTGATTTCCCTTATGTTCGCAGTAGCCTGAAGTATTGCATTGTATACTTATTTTGTATTACTTCCAGACGACTTAATACCCTCTAAAACTTTCTGACATAAGTTGGGAAACACCCTATATAAATAATCTTTCAAAACCAGTAAGACTTTTGAATAATTTTGATTGAAATGGTAACCGCACTGGCAATGATTTTGATATTTTGGTTTTGTGATATATTTATTTTAAAAGACTGTATACGTTCCAGTGACATGCTTGTGAAATTATTTAAAATTACGTCTATTGTTGATTTTGTGATGGGGTACATATTACAAAAATTTCAACTGTCCCTCTCGAATAAGGAGTCGACGTTTGCAAGGATTTTCCAAAATCAGACTATAAAAACCATATTATTATCATTATATTCTGTCATATAATAAGATATTTCAAATCACCAATACATGCACGTTTGCGATGTGAGATAATTTTATAAAATATAAAAAAATATTTTGAATTATAAACTGGTTCAAAAGAGCTCTAGAGATGTTGTTTAAGCTTCCTAAGGACAAAATACCGACTTGAACTTGAATTGACGTACGCGTTTTTGTTGGAACACGCTGTATAGCATTTTATGTAAATTCATAAAACATTGATCACAAATTCGTGATACCACTGATGATAATTAGCTGAATGTCCCTTATATGGGTAGACAGAAACATTAATTATTCCCAAAATACATAATAGCGTGATAATTATACCTAATATATGTATAGTTAAATGGATAAAAACATCGGCTATGACCCTGTCTTTTTTATCTGCAACTCTAAACATAATATTTTACATGTTTAATCACCTAGTTGAAAATTATAAATAGTTTTACAAAAACGCATGTGAGTAAACACTATCTACATAATTTTTTTTAAGAGAACTACTTAATGTGCCTTATCTGAAATAAAAGCGGACTTACTAGGTACGCGCAAATCAATTCTTTCCGACTGCCTACGGAACGAGGATGGAATGTTTTTTTTTATACTGTCTGTAGGCAACTTAAGCATGGCTTTTTTGGTTACCGATGCAATTTTTTTTTATCACGGGTGCAAAAAAAGATTTCTGTCCGTTTTTTACCGAAAATTAAAAAGAAATAGCGGACAATAGTAATACTGAAACAATCTAATTTTTCTTGCTTAAAAATTAAGCCATTTCCGCCAGTTTTCACCAAGTATTTACGAAAAACATCGTTAAAATATCAAACTGTCAAAGATTAAAATGTCACAACAATGAACATCAACGAGTAAAAAGGCACATCGTTATGGAAACCATTGTTATTTCATTTACTAGCCGCCTTGATTTATATATAGTGTAAAGATGTTATGTTGCGAGAAGTGCTCTTTGTTCAAAATTTTTTAAAGTATTTTTCTTTTTTTCTTGTACTTTTTGATAAAGTTATTTAAAAAAATAGTGTTAACAACTCGCGGACAAACTGTGCTTTTTTTTAATCGCGATTTAAAATACCTCGCTACGCTCGTCATTTAAACCAACGCTTGTAAAAAAAGCACTATTTTAGCCACTAGTTGTGAAAATGAAACTCTTTTATGTAAGGGGATATTTTTGATCAGAAAAATGACAACAATAAATTAAAAAAAAAAAATAAAAATATAAAACTATAAATAAATACAAAGTCACTCCCACACACACACAAATCTACACGCAGAAAATTTCCTCCATCCTCCCGAATGGTGCCCATCACCGAAGCCGCATTACACCTCTGGATCGCGAGACTATATATATATATATATACTCTGGGTTATGAAGAAATTTTGGAGGCTATGTCTAATGAAAACTACTATTTCTAGTTGGATGGAGTATGTATATATGTATGTATGTTTACATGTATGTTTATGTGCCACGCTAGAGACCGAAAGGGTGAACTGATTTTGGTAATAGTGGTATCGAAGGATTGCTGAAAGTCCCGCGAGAGCTAAAGGCTATATTTTTTTAAAATCAATATGGCGGATGTTAAACGCCATATTATTGTCAATTTTGCTATGCTTTTAAAGGCAAAAGGCGATTGTGATTTTTTTTTATAGTATTTTATAGTTTTATGCATAGAGTAATAAGTATTTTTCAGCTTTTTTGTAAGAGGTTTATAGGGGTCAACATTTATAACAATATTTTTAACAAAACTCTAACATTCGACAGTGGGATTTACTAAGATCTAAAATAGTATCCCCCACAGGTGTAAATATTTAGACCTGTGGGAGGTACTAAATTTTAAAACCCATTTTCAAAAAACACTTACCCATACAGAAAAGATACAAAGTTATTGATTATTTTGTATTGTTAATGCAAAATTCCACAGAAAAACTGCTGTTTTTCTCAAAATATTTCATACTTTAGGAAAAAATGCCCTAAAACAATTTTTTTTTTGACAGGTTTCAAAATGGCAAATGGTGAAGACTCCAAAAATTTGGCACATAATAGATTCATCATCTGTGTTTGAGGTTATAAAGTTGATGATTTTTTAGACCACCTCTGGGGGGTGGTTTAAATTTATAGCCCCCATAAAGAATTGTTTTGTGGCAATTGGTAATAAGTTCCTTTATAATTTCCCTAAGCAACCGTTTTTGCAAGAATTAATTTACCTTATTTAATATCCCAAGTTGTTTATTAATCAATAAAACTCCTCCAATTTTGTCCAGGAAAACGGCATATTTTGAACCCGTTTTCAGCACAAAGAATATATTTATGAGGGCACTACGAAGCAAAACAAACATAAGCGAAGGTCACTGATTATTCACGAAAACTGTCGCCAATGAAAAAAATCCAAAACAACTGTACCTATTCATTTATTTACAAACAGAACTGAAATTAAAACATTGAGTTTATCTAAAAGCTTAATCAGCAAACAAAGCTTTCTACTGAAAGATCGCACTCAAAGATCTCAACTCTGCAGCACCGAACAGTTCGTTAAGCCGACACGACTCCTTTATGAATGCATCAGTTGGATTCAGGTCCTCTTTTTAGCCGCATTTTTTTCATGACCTTCTTGCGGTTGCGATGGGTTGGTATTTCTAAAGTTTTTTCATACTTTTGATAGATAAAAACCCCTTTTAAATCAATACAAAGTTAATCTAATTCTTTTTTTATGATTACGTATCGAAATGGTTTTGCGGCAGTGAGTATTAATCGCGAAAATCATTAAACAAGGGTAAGTCTTGATAAGAGTAACATATAACGTCAATTTTAATTTGCTCAACAGAGTGTTTACCATACCATACCATGTTTACTTCTATTAAATAGAAATTTTCTTCTTAAATCCAACAAAAGATTGTGTTAAGATGATTTTTCACTAAAAAAAACAATTAAAATTATTCTTATAAATCAAACTATGTCCAAAACTCAAGGAAGTTGGTATAAAATGCTTAAAACCAACAATTTCACTTAAACTTAGGATCTGTCTAAAATAGACTAAACCCTTTTGGTAAATCCCACTGTAAATGTTTATAAAGGCAATGGAAAAACAGGCGAGTATTATTGTTCCAAAATAGCAATCAAAATATTCTATTAATATATTTACAGACTTTGGTTTTTGAGTTTTATAATTTAGCAATCGAAATCTTTTGACGATATTTCTTATAAAACTTTCAATGTAATGTAACCAAAATGTTTTAAAAACTATTATAATAAAACTTTAAGCTTAAAGTGGTTCAACTTTTATAAAATAGTTAGCAAAACATTTGAAAACTCCTTTTAGAAAACTTTTGGTTTAAATTCAATGCAGGTAATTACAACTTCTTGGGATTTTATAAGGGTTTTGATAACCCTTATAAAACTTGACGTAAAATATCTGACTGGCAGCCATTTTCCTAAACTGTTTCGTAATTCAAAAATTTGGTATTTTCGAATTTAAAGGGCAAACATTAAGATAAGTTATGTAAAAATATTTGATTTATTAATCGTTTGACCTGCATTTTGTTATTTTCTCTATTGTTTGAATTACAGGAACTTTAAGAAAACTAACCTTACTTTTTATCCATAAATTTAGTTAAAAATTAATTTTACACGACAAAGATGACGTAGATTGTAGGATTACATCAACAAAATATTATAATTTATTTATTGATTTGGAAAACAAAATTTCAACTCTCAAAACTTTTACAAAAAATTTAGAAATCCTTTCTTCTCATTCGGGATTTTATTTATTGAAAAATTCATTTGCGATCCCTAAAATGTCGTACCTTATTAGATGTACACCATGTTGGACAGAACCTGCACTTTTCTATAAATACGATATTATTTTAAAAAAAACTTGTGAGGTTATTATAAACTGCAATTTCAATCCCTCTGCTTGGTCATTTTGTAAATTACTAGTAAAATTTGGAAGTTTAGGAATAAGGGACATTCCTTCTTTATGTTTGTCTGTCTTTATTGCTTCAAATAATGACATTTCTGAAACAATTAAAACCTTCCTTTATCCATTCAGAAGTCTCCAGATGGATATTATTCGGTAGCTTGTAAAAATTGGTCAATCTTTTGTGAAAATACAATTTCTCCTGACATTTCTTTAAAACAAAAAAATTTAGATGAACAACTTTGTAATTTTCTTTTAGAAAAATTTTTAGCAAATACATCTGACCCCATAGATAAGGCTCGCATTTTGGTTCTTGAGGAAAAAGAGTAACGTGTGGATTGAGGTTCTTACTTCTTCCTCTTTAAGTACTCATCTGGATGACACCTCTTTTCGAATTTTTATTGCTCTTCGCATTGGACAGCCTGTGTGCGAGACTCATACCTGCTCGTGTGGTGAAACTTCTCCCAAATGGCCTTCATGGTCTTTTTAGCCGAAAGAGCGCAGGCAGGTGGTCTCGGCACAGTTTTAGAACAAAATGGAATTTTTAGATCTGACGGTAAAAGAGCTGACAGACTTTCTCTTGTACCATGGTCCAAACGAAGACCAGTAGTTTGCGACGCGACTTGCTCAGATACTTTGGCAGCATCCTATCTAAATTTAACGTCTAAAAGAGCTGGAGAAGCGGCAAAAATTTCGGAACAAAATAAAATAAAAAATTATTTATAAATTTCTCCAAATTATTTTTTTGTTCCTTTTTGTGTAGAAACTTTTGGTCCATGGGAAGAAAAAGCTAAATCATTTGTGAAAGAACTGTTTTGGGTACACTTCCCGACCCCCAGCCGCTGGATGCGGTCTTTTACCTTTAGTGCTGAGAGGGTTCTCCAAAATTTATTTCATTATTTATTTATGTCAAAATTTTATATAATTTAATACAAAATATTATATAATATATATACATTATCTATGAAAATTTATCGAGCTATAATATCCATCAAAAGTTTTGTCATTTCTGTAAGCATTTTGCATAATGCATTCAAACAAAGATGAAATTATAAAGAAACGCATGCACTGTAACTTTTTAAAGAAGGAGAGCAAATACTATATTATATGCTTCAATCAATAAATGGCGGGGTCAAATTGGACGCGCTAAAACCCTCTGACAACCATTTAGAAACCACTTGTAGTTGGCTTAAGTTTTATAAAGGGTTAGAGAATGTTGTTAAAGATATTTTTTAAAACCAAAACTCATGTGAAAGTAGTAATGTATCCGTTTATAAAAACTGACACTTAAGGTGTTTAAGGGGTTTATAAGAGGCCTGAAAAGGTTTTAAAGAGAACCTTATACAACTTTTTATTTTATTAGGTAGTTGCAAACAAATAAATGGTACTTGACCAGGGCTTAACCTATCAGTTGGCCCGTCGAAAGACCGATGTAGTATCCTCGTGTCGGTAAATTGCAAATATATTGTGTCGGCCTTACCCTCTCACAACATGCTAAGTAGCTATTATTGAATAACATAAGTAAGTAACATTCCTCTCACTCTGTCCCATGCAAAAATATCGGTTACTGACATCATGTCGATGTCGAGGGTTGCGGCGACTGACGTACGTCCGACAACGGCCCGCGTGGCTGTATTTGCTGGTTGATTAATGACACAATGAACAGCTGATCCAAATGTGTCTTAAATTTAGGAGTTGAGATATCAATTAACAAATATTTGGTTAAAAAAAAAAAGAGTTTTTTTTTCAATATTTAAATAAAATTGACCTATGATAAACCAGAAGTTGTCTATCTATTAAATTTGAATATATATATTTAAACTTCCAATTACACCTTCGAAATCCTAAAGATCTTTCTTAAATTAACAACCCAGAAAACTATTTCCGAAGCAGTCTAGAGAATATAGGCTAAATGGCTGTAGCAGCCCTTTACGCAAAGACAAAATAATAATTTTGGAGGAAGGACGAAGAGATTGGTCTTAAAGATTAGTTTTTTGCATTAAAAGGGAATTCGCTTTAGCTAATGACTTACTGTCTATTTTTATCATTACATCGAATATTTAAAGCCAACCGAAAAACAACCAAAAAATTGCTAAATAGTAGATTAATTTTTTTCTGTCAATGAGCTTAGCTCACGATATCCATACTTTTTGGAGTGAAATAAACATCAGAATTAACTAAACTTTGAATTAAAGATAAATTTTGAAAAAAGTAAGACACATGCTTGAATATTTCGAATCGGTACCCAGCTAACATTTACAGTAACAGATGCATGGGTAAAGGTTCCGCTACTTTCCTATAGTAGTAGTGTGGTCGTCAGAACAAAAATTTGGGACTTATAAGTTTGTTTGGAATCCTCTCTACCCACATAGCAATGAAAGAACATGTACATACATAACATATGCGTTAAACATCCTTTTGAGGATGACCTTTTGAGCACATCTTTAGCATATGCTTGGTACATACTATTTAAGTGTATGCTATTGTTTGAGCAGGTCCTTTTGAGTACATCTTTAACACATGCAAAGAATATATCAATTTTAAAACATTTTTGGTCCGTCTAGCGCACATGTTATTCGGGTACCATAAAAGAACATCAAAAGAATGAGCTTATAAGTATTTTCTTGGCATATGCTAAGGAAATACCACTAAAGAAGGTTACTATTAGTACATCTTTAGTATATGCAAAGTATATATCACTTATTGAAACATTATTTGGTCCTTTTAGCGCACATGCTATTCTGATCCTGCAAAAAAACATGAAAAGAACGATATTCTAGTATTTCCTTAGCACACAGGGTGTTCCAAATTCGATGCTCACCACGGGGATCTCCTAAACGGTAGGAGATACGAAAAGGTGCAAATTAGGGCAAAGTTGCGCAATTTGACGCTTTGCTCAAACCCAAAAAAAAAAGTTTACAAATTCCGGGTAGTTCCGGAGATAGGCGAAATCTTTATTTTTAGTTTTTATTTTTCTGCACCCTTATTCGTAAAGCTGTCAAAAAACGCTTAAAACTTTCTACAGGCACTTTTTTAAGATCTATCTAATAAGAGGTCCGTTTTCGAGATTTGAAACTTTAGTGTGACAGGAGTTCATTTTTTCTTATGGACACATGCTTTTTGCTCCTGCAGTTTGGTTCATAAAGGATGACAGATATTTTGCGACCTCATTTTGACAAGTACCTGACGTTTTAGTTCTCAACTAGAACGGTGTTGCATCAGCCCAAATTCAAAGATTAAAAACAAAGACAAGACGTGTTATTAAAATATTAGGTAAAGTTATTTGTTATTTCCAAAATATCTTCAGTAAGTTAAAAGCCAAAATTAAATTTGAGCTGATGATGTTCAATAAACCCAAACGTGACTTGTCAAAATAAGCTTAAAAAATATTATTTGTCATCCTTTATGAAACAAACGGCGGGAGAAAAAAAGGATGTTCCATAAGAAAAAATGAAACTGACAGTGCTCTTGTCACACTGAAATGTCAAGTTTCAAAAAGGGACCTCTCACTAGGTAGATCCCAAAAAAGTGCCTGTAGAAAGTTTTAAGCATTTTTTAACAGCTTTAAGAATAAGGGCGCAGAAAAATAAAAACTAAAAAGGAAGATTTCGGTTTTTTCCGCCTATATGCGGAACTATCCGGAATTTGTAATCATTATTTCATGAAAGCTTTAATCATGATTAAAACTTTTTAGTCGACCTATAAAAATCCGCCAAAACGCTTACATTTCGTGGTTTCAACCTATTTCTTTATAAGCGCATGGTACAGTGGATAAAGCATTAATCTATCAACCTGTAAGTTGTCGTTTCGAACCGCGTCGGCGCGTTTTATTATCCTGGTTATACTGGTTTTGCGCTACTATAGATTTAGCACATGCTAATCATCTGATAAGAGTATCTATTAGCACATCCTAAGAACCTGCATAGCATGTTATTATGGCGAAATGTGATATATTCTTAACACATGCTTAGGATGTTCCAATATTAATTTAAAACATCCTTAGCATATCCTTTTTCTTCTTAGGGATATTCTATGCACATGCTAAGAATGACAAATTGCTAAAAGTTTGCGACATCATAGTTTCTTAATAGCGTGGCAGTGTGGAGGCCATAAAGGTATAACTTAAATAGAGACATTATGCTTACCACAGTTGCGGTCAGACATAATAACAGTTTGGCGACAATGCCAGATTGAGCTGAAAGTTGTATCTCTACACGTAATGTTTTTACAAACATATTATTTTTATAACTTTATCATTTACATGCAATTATGCAAATTATCCGGTTTGTTTTTTTAAACATGGAGAAACACCTTATTATTATTCAAATATATAAAGAAATTTAGGTATATTACATAATTGCATTTAAATTTCCTTGAATCTTCAGAATTTTAAATCAATAAAGAATTTATAATGTGGAGGTGCATGTTATGTTACTTGAAATATACCTCATTTTTTCGATCGAGATATCATATAAAATACCTGATATTTGGCCGAAAATAAAACCTACAACAATATGACAACCTCGCATTTGTGGCGGGTCAGCCATATAAACGTGTGTACGCTGCTCCATTCATAATTTTTCTACGGCGTTGTAGCTTTAGCATAATGACATAGACATAGACAAAGTGCGTAGTGTGACGAAAACTGGAGATTGCAGGTGAAAACCAAACATTTCACAGGTTTTTTATCATATGTTTTTTCGACGCCATCTTGTGATAAGCCGCCATAGGCGTGCAACTAGTGTTGCAATAAATACAAAATGTAATTAATAAATATAGGAAAGAAATAAGTTTTTTTGGGATATTTTTGTGAATTTGTAATAAAAACAATATGGTAAGCACTTATAATTAATTACACTATATTTGGTATAATGAACCAACCCTAGCTGCAACATTTTTAAATATCCTATAGGAGTAGCAAAAAAATGTAAGAGGTGCGTATGATATTTATTTATAACTACATTCACAGTTTTGATAATATCTGTAGTCAGCTTATTTTTTCTGCTGAGATTTGTTTACAAATAGTACAAGCGTTCCCGGTATAAATATAAATTTTTAAAACATTATTATGTCAGACACAGGATAAAGATTGTTACAACTTTTTATTTATAATATTTACATAGGTAGAAACTCCACATAAGATTTTTTTGTATTTATTAAAAATGTAAAGATACTTTTGTACGTATTAAATAAAAACTATAGTAGTGTGTAAATTTCATTTTTTTTATACGACGAAAAACCATCATATAGTACCTATAATATAGGTATCACCTTTTTTCGAAATACCACTACTTTTAGTCGAATTTGCTTATTTTTTCCACATTGGTTTTTTGGTCATTTGCCTAAACAGTGCGGAAAGTGATACTTTTCTGCACACGATGGCCATTAAGGGCGAAAAAGGCACTTTTGACACGTTTTTAGTACAACAATTTCCTACTTGCATAAAAAGCTTCTGCCTAAGGTTATATATTTGGTATTTTTAAAATTAAAACCAAAAAATAATTTTCTTTCCATTTTTAATTTAATCTAGTTTATAAATGCATCTAAAAACTCCAATTACACTTAAAATTCACGCCATGCTAAAGAAATACTTTTACCTATGCTAATGTTTTAATAAAGTTTTGCAGGTCACTTGACATTAAATAGGTAAAGAAACTACTTCGCAAATGCGTGTGAAAAAGTCTACTGTTACATATCAATTTTAATGTGGAAAGTTCAACTTCCCACACGCCGCGC
This sequence comes from Oxystoma pomonae, assembly GCA_963921995.1. Taxonomy (NCBI): domain Eukaryota; kingdom Metazoa; phylum Arthropoda; class Insecta; order Coleoptera; family Brentidae; genus Oxystoma; species Oxystoma pomonae. Next base: position 110,857,326 of record OY998164.1, read on the forward strand.
GTAAAACAATAAGCACGGCGTGCATAAAAATAGCGTGCGTGAAAAATCGTTTAACGCACGCAATTTTTTTTTAAATGGTACTTTATGGACCAAATTTTTAAATTTTGAGTTTGAAATGTGTGTTCTAAAAACTACTTTTTGATCAAGAAAGTCATCATAAACACTCGTAAAAAAAATTATACCTAACTCTTGCGGAAGTGTCTTTCCCGCCCGAACTCCTCCCGTGCGTAAATGTATCACTTTCCGCACTAGTTAGGCAGATAACTATCTGGAGAACATTTAAAAAATTAATATTTTCTATGTTATATCTTTAAATAAATATTTTCACAATGACAAATATAATACCTCTCCATACCCTCGGTATCAATTATTAAGTATAAAATAATTAAAGATTTTATTTCCAAAAAAAATTGACAAGTCTGAAAATAACGACCAAACCTTTTTACATTTATAAATAACGAACCGCTTCTGGCCGCTGCTAAACGTAAGGTGGTTGGAGCATGTGTAAGGAGGAGCATGTCTGGTACAGCGTTGCCAGTGGAACATAAAATGGTTTTCCCTAAATCTAACGACTGATAGCGTTTCAAAGCAATTTATGAATGACTTGATGGGTCTATTTTAGTTAAACGTCTTTGGTGGAGGCAATAACTTTTTATGACCACTTCTAATTCGCAGCTCTTTTAAAGTAGCATTTTCTGCTATCGGGGAATCATGCTTGGTCGACCATATTTTTCGTGGGACAAGAAATCTGCCTGCTTTTATTTTCGTTTTGTGAGCGCTGAGCCCTAGTATTGAAGAAATAAATTGTTTTATACCCAAATTAAATTATGATTAGCAGTCGTCAATTTAAGTTATCGTTATGGAAATTTCGTTATAATGGGTGTTTGAGTTACAGTGGCTCACGGAGGTAAAAATAAAGGTCGGATGATAATATCCTATAAATAATGAATAAATGACCGATACATGTACTTGACATTTGTGAGCCTAAATCAGTTGGTATTGACAAAATTCCTCTAACTCTGAGGCTAATAATAAAAAGGGCCTAAAAAACGAAAAATCAAAAGATCTTGGGTGGAAATAACGAAAAATTCAAACTTATATGAGCATCCCACAAGGAACACACAAAAGACCAAAGCGAATAGAGAAATGATTAAACGATATTTCGCCCTGGGAAGCCACTGATGAATACACGCTGGTTACCCAGGGCGAAACATCGTTTGATTATTTCTCTTTTCGTTTTGGTCTTTTGTGTGTTCCTTGTGGGATGCTCATCCAAGTTTGAATTTTCGTTATTTCCATCCAAAATCTTTTGATCTTTTCGGTTGAAGTTTGGAGGTTTTTTAACTTCTTTTTTGTTTTGGTTGCCTTAGGAGCATAATCCTACTGGAAATATTAACACGCCAGGACGAAACCATATCAGGTAACTTGGATAAGTAACAGTGCGTAACGATGCCTATTTGAGAGTGATTCAAAGTTGGAAATCAAAGTGTATAATGGTGTTTAATGATGGGCGAAACATGGTTTAATAATTTCTCTTTTCTTTTTGTGTGTTCCTTGTGGGATGCTCATCCAAGTTTGAATTTTCGTTATTTCCAACCAAGATCTTTTCATCTTTTGTTTTTTAGTTTTTTTTCAGTTGAAGTAACTGATTTGGAGGTTTTTTAACTTATTTTTTGTGATAAAAAGTGTTATCGCACAGCACTTATGAAAGGCCAAAAACTAGTAATTCCGGTTGTATAACAGCACTGAACAAATTTTTTGACTAAAAAAACTACGGAGTAACGCGCTAGTAATTTTTGGTTTGGTTTAAACAAGTGTGTGGCTAATAAAAAAGCAGGCAAATATATATCATGTTTACAGGGGGACCTAAAACCCATTTTAAAATGATATAACTTTACTCTTTCTATTAACAAAAAAAATCATGGTAAAAAATACCATTTACTGATTATCGAAGACACATAAAAAAATAATGTCAAGTCGACTCGATTGATGTGACTACGTTCTTTTAGGCTCATAACTGTCACCTACATACGGCGGTCAGACCGACAGACAGAGCGACGGCGCCGGCGCCTGGAAACAGATTTGTCCGGATTCGAAACCACCAAGTTTGCGGGAATTGATCAAAATTTTGAAATGCGATTTTTACATGATTAACTTCTACTTAGGGTCGGTTTCTCAATAGCGAATTTAGCGTTAATTTGAGCAACATAACCTTGTAAAAATCTTAAAAAGCGGCTTAAAATTAACTCCAGGGTAACCTGGTCTTCAAGGTAAGGTTAAGTTAACTTACCTTAAGGTTAACCTAACAGAAATATTGGTGTACAACAGCAAAAAACTGAGATTTGTAGCCCGAGTTAATTTAACTCTCTGGTAACCCGCTATTGAGAATCCGGCCCTTAGCGACCCAAGTAACACAAGGTGCTGAAAAACTTTTGCAAACACGTTGCGACAGCAAAACTCCTCTACTATTGTGTTTTTGCTGTTGTCTGCCACAAAGTCTTTTTTGGTCACTGCAATTACCATTGTAGCACTTTTTGCAACCGATATAGCTTTTCCAGTTAACTTAATAATAAAAGATCATTTCTGACAAAACCCAAACAAAAAATGGCAAAAAAAACATATAAATGGTTGATGCCGTTTTTAAAATACAAGTATAGTAAATATTTATTAATACACACACTTAATATCGGATTTTTATCTTCATCCATGGACCAAATTGACATGCGAAGGCCAGTTTACTGACAATATTTACCACGAAACTTCACCAAAACACGCGCGCTTCACATATTAAAAATACTTAACGGCCCAATTACATCGTTAAACCGGCAACGCTGTTGGGTCCGTTTATTAGGCAATTCTTTTTCCGCATGTTTCTCGGAAACGGGACTTCCAAATGGCCTGAAATTTTGCCTAAATTGTTTATTGGACTATGTTTTTCCATCAAATCTTGGTACTTTTTTAAAATTTTGTTTATTTTTTGGAAAAAACTGTTTTAGCTTTTGTGGTGTTTCAAAATTGGCGCGACCATATTACGTCAGAAACAGTCAGAAATACCCTTTATAGAGACCTGTAAAACTAAATTGGAAATATTTGTAATTATCCAAATAATGGACACCTAATTTCAAAAACTCTCTAGATTGTATTAATAAGCTTTGTAATCCTCTTCCTCTAATAAAAAACAAATTGAGTATTATTTTCCTCTAAAGCTAAAACATGCGGAAATGTAAAAACATGGACTATACTGGTTACCTATCAATATTAGTTATATGCCTAGCATTAAAAAGTACTTAAATGGTTATATTATAGATACCGCCTCCATCAAAATTAACCACCCACGTCTTTTTTTTGTGAGCTTACCCTAGGCATAGTTTCTAGTATTCTCCTTTCCTAAATGTATTCGGCTAAGAGAGATCTAGCATATATACCTAGGTAACACCCCTTACCAGGAAAAAAAATTTATGCCATGCAAACATCGAAATTGGTCGACTCACTGTATTTACAACTAACCAATGTCAGTGTGTCTGCCTGACATTCTTCATAACCTTAGTTTTGTCGTTTTGTTTTGGAGTTCGTCGGCCTGGTTTTTGTGTTTTGTTTAATAATTTTTCCTTTGGTGAAAAGCTACTTTTTAGAACCCTTAAGTGGTCTGTGTGTATGGCCATTTGACTAGTTGTCACTGCTCTCAATTCGATCACCTAGGTGATAAATAAACAATCCCCCTATAGGGTCACTGAATCCTGGGCTGGGACCGCAGGTTTTAGGATCCAGTGACCCTAATCCCCAATGATTCGCGGCGCAATCTGTGAACAGGAGAATACAGTAAAGAAACCAGAGATAGATAATGAGTGGTAGATGACGTATTGAAATCGATTGACAAATTTATATTATCTCTGGATTGTTCTTGCGCCGTTAAAGTTTTTTTTTATTTAATTTTTAAGTTACATTTTTTTGTTTTTCGATTAGAGCCAAAATAACCAGAACAGATTTATCGCTACCTTAAAACTAGTTGTAGTTCCAAAAATCTACTCTTTTTTATAGAATTTTTTATTTTATTTTGGATAAAATAATGTTTTTTTAAGGTTGTTTTCGTGTAATGGCCGCCATTGAAACTAACAACCTAACTGGACAGCTAATATTGCTGTACTTTAGCAAATAATGCTTTTTTTCCGCTATTTTTTCTACTTAATATGAATAAGGGGCGTGGCTTTGTTCGCGAAGCAAGCCGAAAGAACCCGACGGCTACAATTACTGTGCTTTAGCTGAAAATTTGTTTCTCTAACTATTTTTGCATCTTCCTGCACAGAAAGCGCATTATTGTCGAAATGACCCGAAAAACCCGACAGCTAAACTTGCTGTATTATAGTCAAAAATGTTATTTTCTGTTTTTACGACTTTATTGCTTCAATTTAGTTTTTATTGGTGTCAGGACTGATTTTAAAAAGCTACAAGGTTTGGCTTTAATATATAGCCAACATTCTGCATATTTTTCTGCCCAAAGAATAATATTTTTGAGCGAAGTTTAATAAACACTTTTGCTTTTAATACCATCAAAATGGGTTGCGATTACATTATGAAAGCAAAAAGTATTACAAAAATTAAGCAAGCTAATTGACAACCAAAAAGGTGCTGACAAAACGTTTTCACAGCTTTACTTTGGTCATAAATTCTAATGTGTACAATGTATGTTACTTGGAGAGGGAAGTAAAAATGATATTGTATCCAACACCGTTCTCAACCAAGTTAACTCCTACCGCCTCAGTGCCCTTTAGCCTACTGTGGCTGCCATTTTTATAACCAAATTGACAAGTAACACATGGATTTTCTGTCAGTTTGGCGTGAGAAAAGTCAGGAAATTTTATAAAAAAAAAACGAAGTCTGGGGAAATCTAGAATGTCATCTAAAAAAATAGTTGATTGTTTTTAAGATATTCAGAAAATAAATTATAAATTTTGCGGTTGTTTTTGTTTTATAAAAAATTACTAGAATATCTTACAAATAAAAGTAAGTAAAGGCAGAGGATTTAATGAAGGTTTTTTTGTACAAACCCTGCTATTATACACATCAATTTTGTGAGTGTTTGTTCAAACTCCTGAAAATAACTTTTGATAAAAGAGAAAAATAATGTTGGTAATAAATATCAACTCTCTGTTTACCAAAAGTTTTATCAGATTTTATCGCCTAATGCATAGTAACAGAAAAAAAAAATAATTTGGTAAAAATTAACACATGTCAGTGAGGATTTTCACTTCATTACTGCAATGCTGAAATAAACGACTGATAAGAGGCATCTCTCTTATCAAAATATGAAGTGAATACTACTCGTGTAGACTAGAGAAAAATGCTTAGGTAAATAAATTGTCGCAAACACACAAAGCTTTTGCGCCTGCCGACTTGGACAATTGGGCCCCGACGACGGTCTCAAATGTACTACCTACCTTAAGTAGAAGGCTATAAGAAAACCAGCTTCCAAGTAAATACAAGGAGAACATTCAGAATATTAATACTCCAAAAATATTCGCATGAGATGATAAAAAAGAGATATGAATCGATTATCGAGGGAGTTTTTCATGTTCTTTTTATATGTTAAGGGTAAAAATATTTTTTTAATATCCCTGTAATTGATAAAAACCTTGTTTTGATAATGCTGTTATGGTTTCGTCCACTGGATTGAATTGAAATGAAACAGGTTTCAGCTTTTTTGGACAATTATTTTTATTTAAACTTTTACATCAAGTTTTCGATCCTAATCCGGATAATCTTCAGGGCAAGATGCTTCGAGATTTACAAGAGTAAAAATGGTTTTTACGAATTAATAACATTATAAAATCAACAAAAACGTACGTATGTCACAGCAAGGTGTCTACAGACAGACTGTTTTAACTATTTTATGAACAAAATTTACGACAAATAATAAGATAAAACATTATTTTTATTGCGGTCATAAACGTCGTATATCTGAGACATGCAGTAGACGTCCGTCTTTGATCAGTCTTTGATTGCGCGCGCAAAAACATATGCCACACTTACTTCCGCCTGTTCCCTACCTAATTTTTGGAGCTTTATAACACCGTTTTCCAACCAGTTATTAAAGTATAGTTTAAAGATCTAAATATTTATTCCCTTCCTTGCCGCTTTTCTTTAGCGCTTAGGCCTCCAGCCAATGAGCATTTTTGTCTATATAGAAGTTACAGCAAATAATATAAAACCTTCATAAAATAACCAAAAGTTATATTATTTAGTGTTGGTGATAATTTTATAACTCTAATATAACTCTTAAATGAGTAAATAAGACTTGAAAAACAACTGACCAGCACCAGCTTATAAAAATTTATGGTACATAGTAATGGATAGAAAAAAACATATAAATTTTATAAAACTTTTTTATGAACCCTCAAGTCTAGATATTATTATAAAAAGGTTTTACAACTGTTCTAACAATACTACATAACAAATTAAAAGTTTATATCGATTTAGAAATATAAATTTTCTATCTTTCTTCCCTTTGCTTGTTATGTATTATTCTTTTTCTTTTTAAAATAAAAAATTTATAAAATGGTGTTTACCAATCTTCTAAAATAAATTAAAATGGAAGTGAGATAAGTTGAAGCAGGAATATGAATATTTATATAATATAGGTTAAATAAAAGCTGTTTTCCCAGTCATCCTACTCTGATAATCAGCTTAGGTCCCGTGTGTACTGTATAGTTTTCGAATACACTCACAAAATTTTCATGGGCTCCAAAAATACTTGAGAAAACTGGAAAAAAAGATATATTGAATTTTGTATTTTGTCCTTAACCCCAAACAAGCAATATTTCGATTAAAGCACATGTTGAAACCACATAAATAAAGTTTTTATTTTGGTAAAAAAACCTATTGTTGGAATCCAAAATGGCGAAAATTTACGACAATTCTATAAAAAAAAACAATACAATTATACCACTGTTTACCACTTTCAACACTTTTTTATCAACGTTTTAAAACATGATGCTAGTTGGAACAAAAGGCTGCAGATGGCGCAGTGTTGAACACTGAAGGTCCGTTTCTGCGAGCTGATCATAGTTACCATTGTTTTCTTTTCCTAAATGTATTCGTCTGACAGAGGTCCAGCATACTACACATATCAGGAAAAATACCCGTCTGCACACCCACATAACTGTGAGATTTAACTATTTCAAGAAAATAGTTAGATTGCGGGGTCGAAGGGTGTACAGGCAGGTATTTCCCTGGTAGGCTGGATCTCTCTCAGACGAATGCATTTAGAAAAAGAGGATAATAGTGACTATATCAAACTCGCAGAAACAGACCTTGAGGCTGCGTTCCGTCGCGTCGTAAGGTGATGTGTTCACAATTGCCGCTGACCAGACGTGCGAATTGTATGCACCGTGAATCGAAGTTTCACGGTGCAATTTTGCGAACTTAACACGGTTACTATATTGTTCTCTTTTTCTAAAACCCGGTTCCCATCTATGGGTTTCTTATGCATGGGCTTCCCGAATCAAAACACGGATCACGTAGTCTAAGCGAGATACTTACGGTTTTATAGATGAGTTAACATAAAGATTTCAAAAACCAATTTATATAACTTTTGTCGCTGATGACTTATATTTTTATAAATATGTTGGTGGAAACATTGTGAACACCAATTTATATAACATTCTTTACCGATGACTTTAATTTTTATAAAGATGTCCGTGGAAATATTGTTTTATGTTACCTTAGGGTACCATCAATTTAGAACCTTTAATAAAACAAATATACAAACTCAATTCCTGTAAGAAACCTCTAAATACCCTAGGGCATTAATGGAACCCTCTTTATAATAACTATATAAATTTTTGTCACCAGAGGTTTTTGAAAATGCTCATTGGGCAGCATCAGTAACGAAAGCTTTATCAAAATTTTCGAAGGATTTAAGGCGCGTTTCTGCGAGCTTAACATAGTTACTAATATTCTCTTTTTCTAAATGCATTCGTCTGAGAGAGACCCAGCATACCAGGAACATACCGCCTGTACACCCTTCGACCACGCTGTCTAACTACCTTTTTGAGATTATCCCCTGACAGATATGCGGTGTCGAAGGGTGTAAAGGCGGGTATTTTTTGTGATGTTGTAGTATGCTGGATCTCTCTTAGACGAATGCAAAAAAATAATAGTAACTATGTTAAGCTCGCAGACACGCGCCTATAAATCACTCTTCTAGGGCTAGTTGCACCCAAGCTCGAACGCGGCTCAGGCTGTGATAATCAATCCCATTATGTCAGTGGCGGCTCGTGGCCTTGATAGGAGGTGAAGCGAACAGGAAAATTTTTTATATACAACCTGGAATTTTATTTATATATGTATGTAAAAATCCTAACATTGAAAATATGGAAACTGTAGGTGAATCGGCACTTTACCCACGTCCACTTCATCATGTCACCACAACCTGAGCAGGGTTGAGGGCAAGAAAATATATTGGTTGTTCGGGAGCGACCCCACGGTTTATCAGAATGTTAAATAAATGAAGTTCAATCATAAAATCATTCACTATAGAAACTGCAACTCGTTAAACCAAACCGAAGCTTATTTCTTCTTCTTAAAATTCTAAATTAATAAGACCCGTTTTTAATCGAACCATTGTTCATCAAACTCATTCAATATCAAACTCGTAGTCCCACATAACAATTAAACATTCCTGTAATGTAATAGTCATATACTTAGAGAACAAAGCATGTGATAGTAATGTTACATTTTACCATTGGGAATACTACTAACACATGCCGGCAATAAGTTAGGTTCTAGCTTATACAGGTGATATAAATGTGATAGAAACGTGACGTGAAACATGACTATAATACGACCAGAACGTTTTTTAGGCACTGACTATAATATCCCACATAGCAAGTATATATCCCTACTGAATATTTGATGGATATGATTTTGTGATTCAAAACATATTCAGATGACCACGAGAGAGATGATATCCTAAGATATGCAATGTGCACAAAAATAATGCATCAGTCTTCCACTAAAGTGCAATTACGAAGTAGGCGATGGATATAGGTATATCAATGTATCACAATTATGTTGATACACTACTTGAGATTAGTTATCAAAACATTACCTAAATAACTTTTTGCTGTCTTATATTAATAATAATATTACCTGCTACATAGAGAACATATTGATTCCAGTGCCATCTACCTACAATAGATGACATTAAACTAAATTATAATTATAAATCATGTAAATCGCGTTCTTTTCACAAGATAGTAATATTTTCAGCAAACATGCCAAAATCCTGACAAAGATATTCTTTTTGGGAATATTCATAGAAATAACTTGATTATCACGTTAAAATTATCATGGGAATATTATTATCTTATTACCAAAGAAATATAACTATCACAAGCTCTTAAAGAATATTCAACAAAAAATAGGCCTGGAACATTAATGTCATATTCGCATTAAGATATTCCAAAAATCACTTTGAGGGAATATTCCTATATCATGAATATTCCTCCAATGTTATGTGGGATTTGTAAAACTCATTTTGGAATTGGAGTTGGTCAAACCAATATTTTTCAAAACCGGAATTCGCAACACACGTTGTTTATCAGATATTTCTGCCAAATTGATTGCGCATTCGCCAATAATACATGAACGGGAGGAGTACAGGCTGTCCCATTTTCGATGAGTCCTTATGGAAAACTCCGTTAATATTGAAGATATCAAGATGCCGTTTGCACACTACCAAATATTCATAGAAATAACTTGATTAACACGTTAAAATTATCATGGGAATTATCTTATTACCAAAGAAATATCACAAGCTCTTAAAGAATATTCAACAAAAAATAGGCCTGGAACATTCCTGTCATATTCGTAATAGAGTATTCCAAAAATCACTTTGAGGAAATATTCCTATATCATGAACATTCCTCCAATATTATGTGGGATTCGTAAAACCCATTTTGGAATTGGAGTTGGTCAAACCAATATTTTTCAAAACCGGAATTCGTAACACACGTTGTTTATCAGATATTTCTTCCAAATTGATTGCACATTCGCCAATAATACATGAACGGGAAGAGTACAGGGTGTCCCATTTTCGATGAGTCCTTATGGAAAACTCCGTTAATATTGAAGATATCAAGATGCCGTTTGCACATTACCAAATATTCATAGAAATAACTTGATTATTACGTTAAAATTATCATGGGAATATTATTATCTTATTACCAAAGAAATATAACTATCACAAGCTCCTAAAGAATATTCAACAATAAATAGGCGTGGAACATTCCTGTCATATTCGCAATAGAATATTCCAAAAATCACTTTGAGGGAATATTCCTATATCATGAATATTCCTCCAATGTTATGTGGGATTCGTAAAACCCATTTTGGAATTGGAGTTGGTCAAACCAATATTTTTCAAAACCGGAATTCGTAACACACGTTGTTTATCAGATATTTCTGCTAAATTGATTGCGCATTCGCCAAAAATACATGAACGGGAGGAGTACAGGGCGTCCCATTTTCGATGAGTCTTTATGGAAAACTAATATTGAAGATATCAAGATGCCGTTTGCACATTACCAAATATTCATAGAAATAACTTGATTATCACGTTAAAATTATCATGGGAATATTATTATCTTATTACCAAAGAAATATAACTATCACAAGCTCTTAAAGAATATTCAACAAAAAATAGGCCTGGAACATTCCTGTCATATTCGCAATAAAATATTCCAAAAATCACTTTGAGGGAATATTCCTATATCATGAATATTCCTCCAATGTTATGTGGGATTTGTAAAACTCATTTTGGAATTGGAGTTGGTCAAACCAATATTTTTCAAAACCGGAATTCGCAACACACGTTGTTTATCAGATATTTCTGCCAAATTGATTGCGCATTCGCCAATAATACATGAACGGGAGGAGTACAGGCTGTCCCATTTTCGATGAATCCTTATGGAAAACTCCGTTAATATTGAAGATATCAAGATGCCGTTTGCACATCACCAAATATTCATAGAAATAACTTGATTATCACGTTAAAATTATCATGGAAATATTATTATCTTCTTACCAAAGAAATATAACTATCACAAGCTCTTAAAGAATATTCAACAAAAAATGGGCCTGGAACATTTCTGTCATATTCGCAATAGAACATTCCAAAAATCACTTAGAGGGAATATTCCTATATCATGAATATTTCTCCAATGTTATGTGGGATTTGTAAAACTCATTTTGGAATTGGATTTGGTCAAACCAATATTTTTCAAAACCGAAATTCGTAACACACGTTGTTTATCAGATATTTCTGCCAAATTGATTGCGCAATCGCCAATAATACATGAACGGGAGGAGTACAGGGTGTCCTTATGGAAAACTCCGTTAATATTGAAGATATCAAGATGCCTTTTGCACATTACTGCCCTACTTTTTCGAGACTTGAAAAATGGTGTTATCAGATTTTGGATGGCCCTTGTAGTTTCTGAGCTACGGGGGGAAATCGAAAATTTGGCAATTTTAATAATTTGCCATATCTTCCTTAATATGCAAGATATTTTGATTCTGTAAAAACTTCTTTGCCGCAACTTTTTAACGAAAACAAAATGGCGCATTCAAAATTTTAATGCAACGTTTCGTTTTTAACTGACCATCACCAGGACCGAAAACTTACGCAGTTGATTTTTTTTGCGTAATTTTTGTAGTTTGTAGGGCTTTTTTAGATGGTTTAACTTATATTTCAATTTTACGACGTTTCGACCCCAAAACCTATCATCAGTGCCGGCCCTGGGAAATCGAATCCGTTTTTTATTTTAAACTTATTGTTTAGCAGGTTAAGTTGATTTCTGTTTATTTCTTCATATTTCAATGATTGTATAGGTATTTATTAATAATAAAATTATACAAACAAATATCTCCGTGGTGGGTAGTTGGATTATTACATGGAGTTTAAAGCATCCAAAAAAATAAGTTTAAAATAAAAAACAGATTCAATTTTCCAGGGCCGTCCCTACTACTAAAACTGAAAATATATCACTGATGATGGTTTTTGGGGTCGAAACCTAGTAAAATTAAAATATAAGTTAAACTAGTTAAAAAATCACTACAAACTATACAAAATTTCGCAAAAAAAATTCAGGTCCGTATTTAAGTTTTCAGTCCGTTGCATTAAGATTTTGAGTGAACCATTTAATTTCCGGTTAAAAGTTACAACAAAAAAGTTTTTACAGAATCAAAATCTCTTGTATATTAAGGAAGATATAACAGATTATTAAAATTGTCAAATTTTCGATTTCTCCCCGTAGCTCAGAGACTACAAGGGCCATCCAAAATCTGATAAAACCATTTTTCAATTCTCGAAAAAGTAGGTCAGTAATGCGTAAACGGCATCTTGATATCTTCTATATTAACGGAGTTTACCATAAGGACCCATCGAAAATGGGACACCCTTTACACGCAGGTGGCGCGGCGTTTCGATGCATTTGTCTCTACTGCGCGGGCATACTTGTACAGGTAGCGGTCAATAGTTTGTGCATAGATGTCACTTGCATTCCAGTTTAGAACAAATTTCTGATAAACAACGGGTCTTGCGAATTCCGGTTTTGAAAAATAATGGTTTGACAAATTCCGGGTTTGATTAAAATTGGGTTTCACAAAGTACGAGTTTGATAGTGAATGAGTGATGAACAATGGTTCGATTCGGTCTTATAAATTTCGAATTTGTTATTGAGTGTGTTTGAAGAAATAAGATTCGGATAAAAAATTGGTATAACAAATTGCAGTTTTTAAGGTGAATCCTTCCGATGAAAATTTTTATTAAGTACGGTCTGATAAATTCCTGGTTTGACAAACTATATATAGGCATTCGTTGGGAGGATATTATAGCAGGTATACAGGGTTCCTAAGATTTTTCTTAGGGATAGGATTTTAATAAATCAAACAGAAATGGCATAGAAAGTTCTGCGCGCACAAAAGAAACAGGTATATTGAGCAATGGTGCCAGTTTGTTATTATCTCCGGACTGCTTTCATGAGAAAAAATTGTCGCCACTCTTTCATTGTGAGCATAAATCATAGTTGCAATAATAACCGTTGATGTCTGCAAATTCCGCTAGATGGCGGCCACACCATGAGATGATCGAGGAAAAAATTAGATGTTTTCAGGTCCAAACCACAGCTTTTTCTTGGTTTAAGGAGGTGGCAGGGTCCATTATTTACGATACTGAGCGATAAACTCGTGAGGTTGTTAACATTGTTCTACTAGTGACATCTATCCGGAAACGGCCAAACCATGCAGCTAGCAATAGCAGCCAAAGAAATCAATAAACGGCGCTGTTTTTCCTGCAGAGCTTTTTGCTTGCGATATTATTGATTTTAAATAAAGCTGGCCCTACACTACATTTGATATTTTCGAGGTGTTTTATGACATGATCTCGAAACATGTAGCGAACCAATTCTTCAAAACTAGCGGGAGGGTAAAAGCGAAAAATAAGGGGCTATCAATATTTGTAACACCCAAAAAGGAGTGAAAAGCTTTATTTTGCTCTGTTTCTTTACAAAAAACTTTTTTTTTACTTGAGCTCTGCCACTTTTTTTATTTTTTTCTTCAACTTTCTCGAAATTTTCGTCATACCGTAGAAAATAATTATTTCTCCCATGGTCATACTCTACTTTTATTCGAAAAAATTTAGAAACAGAGACGGGATCAGTTTTCCTAAAACGGGGGATCTTGGTTTCGAGTGAGAAGATAAAGTGCGCCGCAGGCAAAAATTTTTCAATTAAATTAGCCGAACGCAAAAATGTTAGAAAAACAAAGCACGAAATAAAAATGGCGCCGCTTACAATTTTTTTTTCAAAAATTACGTAATTTCGGGAACGCAAAGAAATAGGTCTAAAGAGTATAATTTTTAAGAAAAAATGTCAATTTTCTCGCCCTTCTCCACTGGGACTACAGGGACCGTGCACAAATTACGTAATGGTCATAGGGGGGAGGGGGTTACAAAACGTTACGTAGGGGGGAGGGGGGTTTTCGACAGCGTTTGCATTTGTGTGAAAGTAAGAAAATTGGGAATGAAAATAAGTGAAAAGTTTTTTTTGGCGGGGGGGGGGTAGTGGTCTTGAAATCGTTATTAGGGGAGTGGCGTGCCAAACCGTTACAAAACATTACATAGGGAGGGGGTCAAAAATTGGTAAAATCACCGTTACGTAATTTGTGCACGGCTCCACATCTGACTGTTCCTCCTTTTTGATTTCGAATCAAAGTGCAAAACCCGGGTTGGACGTTCGAAGGCGTCAACCCGTCCTATTTGCTTGATAAAGTTTCTACGGAAATATCTCAGTCGATTTCTCCGGCCGTGTATGAACGCTTTAGGTTAGGCATTTGCATGTATCTCAGTCCCCAGCCTGTAAACAGTGCGTAAGGTTAAAAAAATTAAAAGCCGAAAAATATTTTTTTTTACGATATCTTTCAACATTTTGGTATTAAAGTCGAGCAAAAACAATTTTTATTCCAGTCTTAAAGGTATGAAAATGGAAAACATTAGAAAACAACAACCTGGAATGGATTTACTACGTGTAAGATGTAGTGACAACATCGCCCCATGCCCATCCTTTTCTGCCTAATGTGCTTTTCCGTTTGTCTGCGTCTTATACACGGCTGCCTAAGGATTTGCTTAGGAACCCTGTATAACATAACCAAATGTTTTTTAATCATTAAAATAAAAACACCAATTTTTACTGTACTATAAATTTTATTTTATTATTACCAGCACTAGCTTTTAAGAGTAATCGGTGCAATCTGTTGTGGAAAATTTACATTATCTTGTCTGTTCCAAATCAGACCGTGCCAAATATCGTGAAGCAATCCTTGATTTAGACAACCATTTTTCACTTGATTCATCAAATATGGAAGCCACATCGCTCCTTTAAATACGAGTAACTTAAGAACCATTGTACCGAATAAAAGAGTGTGCATAGCTATCTTAACGAAGTACAGTTTGATGAGTATGACGACTGGGATCATGAATCCCAAAAATTTCTTCTCCTTTAGGGTTGCGTGGACTTTATGCTTATGTTTAAGTTCTCCCTTTTCTTTAGCTAAAAAGAAAAATATATAAAAAATTGGCTGGTACAGAATATTATATAAAACTTGTCAGTGGGAAAATATATCTTTAAACCATATAACTATGAGATAATATAACAATTCTGCCCTTAATAAATTTTTGCCTTTGGCCTTGCCCATGGCCAACCCTGATTTTTACATACTTTCTTTGTTTTTTAATTTAATTCCAATTACAGAGCTAGAATGAAAAAAAATAAATAAAAAGTATACAATGAGCTTCAGGCTACTGCGAACATAGGGGGAATCAAGTCCAATTTACTCTTCAGGCCGTATGACTGAGGTGAGATCGAAACACGCTGCAGTGTTATCTTTTTGAAATTTATTTTGTTTTTATTATTTTGTTTTATTTCTGCTTTGCTCGAGAAACAGATTGATAAGTTCTTAAGTGAAATAATACATTTTTAAAACTAAAAATGGATGTCTACTAAGTTGCCGAAAAAGTACAGATGGTCAAATGGTACTATCAAGGCAGACCATTGAGTCTTATTTAAGAACTTTTTTTGGAGAATTTTGTAAATTGCCCAGAATTTAGTTTGTTCAGAATTTTAAAAAGTTTGGTTGTGTATCTCCAAGAAACCATCAAAAAAACCTACTGTTTTGAATGACAAGCAGGAAGTACGAGATTTTATGATTTGCGCTGCAGTGGAGGAAAATCGAAAGTTAACTAGACACCAAATTGCCGAAGCAGTTGATACGTCTTCAGCCACTGTCTTACGTGTTCTCAAAAAGAATGGTTATCATTCTTACAAATTTTTCCGAAAGACAACTATCATCGTATAGAATTTTACGAAACAATGATGGAAAGGGCTAATCATGATGAACACTTTCCGAGATCTATTCTTTTCACAGATGAGAGCACTTTTCCATTATTGAATCGTCATAACCCAACACACGTTCGATATTGGTCGAAGGAAAATTTGCATTTGTATTTTGACGTAAAAACACAGTATCCCCAAAAACTAAATGTTTGAAGGGTATTGTAGGGGAACACGTAATTGGACCATTTTTTGTTGACGGCAATTTGAATGGTCCTAGATACTTAGATCTACTGCAGCAGCATATTATTCCAACTGGTAGGCAGTTGTTAGGTGTGAGATTTGGTGAAACATGGTTTCAACAAGATGGTTGTCCCGCTTACAATGTTGACCTTGTTAGAGGTTATCTTGATAATGTATTTCCTAATCGGGTTATAAGTACACGGGGAACTATTTTAGGGCCAGCTCGATCACCCGATCTTGCTCCTAATGACTTCTATCTGTGGAGTTATATCAAAAATAAAGTTTACGGGCATGAAAGGGCTAATAATTTGGAAGAACGTCGGATTAAAATTGAAGAAGCTTTTCAAACTATCCCCCCTAACTTGCTTGGAAAGGTTAGAAGGGGTTTTTATAATAGGCTCGGATATTGTCTAGCCAAGCAAGGAGGACTTTCGAACATTTGGTGTAATTTTTTTTTGACTGGGAGAATCTTTTTGGTTTTTATAATGTATTATTTTATTTTGAGAACTTGCTTTTATTTTGTTTCTCCTTATTATTTTCATTGTAACACGTTGTTAGTGATAAATCTGAGCAGTTGACAATAAAACGCTCTAATTTATCAGTGACAAAAAACAAGAAATTACGTTATCAAAATTTGCGTATTTATTATGGATTTATTATGGACTACACTTCACATTGCACCGTGGTACGAGGCGTACTAATCGTAAGCCGCGAACGGTGATCGCATGCCTGAATGTTGGTGGCTCCACTGATAGACGTGCGGTGTCCCTGCGTGTACGCACACTGGCAAACTGGACTTCTTCCGGCCTATGTTCGCAGTAACCTGAAGCGCTCTGTATACATGTATATAAAATTGTATAGTTCCAGTATTAAGTTTTTCAATTCACTATATCAGAAAAAGAAACAAGTTTAGGTGAAATCATGTCTTTTTAAAGTAGTTTCTTACGCTATTGGACGCTTCAATAGCAGAACGTGTATTTAAATCTCACACATTACTTATTTTATTTCCTAAATTACAAGCATAATATAGAGGTGATTCAAACATTAAGTTCGTGTTGACTCTCGGCAAGTAAATATTTAAAAGTTCTCGAACTACATGTAACTAGGAACTAAGTAGTTCAGCTGAGATATATATATAATGGCACGCTCTTCTTACTTTAAAAGCCAAAAATTTCAGGAACCTTCTTTACACATTTTCAAAGCTGTTTTTATGTAAGTCGTAATATGGATTCAATATTATTGAACAATATTGCAACCGTGATCTTACATAAGAAAAGTATAAAATCTTTAATGCAGAAATATTTCTAAAAGGGTTGCAATTCCTGATATTGAATCCAATCATTTTTTTAGATTTTGACTGAGCCTGATTAATATGTTGTGAAAAACTTAACTGATTGTCAAAGAGCACCCCCAAGTCTTTTAATTTCTATTGTAATTTTAGGGTAAGTTGATTTATTTCTTTGATAAAATTACTACTTTACATTTCGACGCATTTAACTATAAATCATTTTCCTGGTACCAAATTTCTACTCTTTTTAAATTTTCCTGTAACCTGATACAATCTGTGACACTATTAATAATTACGTATAATTTGAAATCGTCTGGAAAAATTTCCTTTTTGCAATCAACAACGGTAAAAATACTATTAGTTAACATTAAGAATAATAATGTACCCAAGTTAGACCCTTGCGGGATTCCTGAAGTCGAGTAGACTTATGTCAATAAAAAAATACAAAATTTTTACTCATCAAGGTACGAATTAAATAAAGAAACAAAATCAATGATTCCAAATGCGTTTAACTTTTTAAATAGGATTCCGTAATCAACTTGATCAAAGGCTTTAGCAATGTCCGTTTAGATGACATCCACTCTACCATGTGAGACCTGTGTGTTTGAAACAAATTGGATCTGGAGTCTCCAGATTTAAGAATTGGGCAAATTTTTTCCGATTTCCATTGGTAAGGAAATATTTTTATTTTTAAAGACAAATTGAAGATCATTTGCTATGGCACAGACAGTTTGTAGATTTTGTCTTTTACAAGAAAAGCCAGAATTTTATATATTTATTTATATATTTTCGTTAAAATCAAAGTCGGGTAAATAGTTGTTCGCATTATCATTACGCGGTTGATGCACTGGGACTCTGCGATTTTGCGACACTCGGCCATTATAGTATCTCATAGTTATATCTTTAAACAAAGTAATGATCGAAAATTTATTTCAAGGGTTTGGAACTTACACAGAACAATAGACTTGAATTTTCTTGACAATAACACTTGTTAGTGGTATTGCTGAATTCTGTAAATCATACATGTTTAATCTCTTTTTATTTTGTAACCGTTAATTTTTTTACCAGATTTGTACTACTCACAAACTAAGTGTTTAAAAAAAATACATTTTAATATATATATATTATAATTTGTACTTAATTCTGTACAAAATTTTAGTTACGCATTTCATATTAAAGAAATTACACATGTACTCCGCCAACATCGTTACGTAAAAGTTACAACACATGATTACTTTGTTACATAAATTCTAGGTAAACTGGAAGTCACAACAAGATAAAAAGTAACTTCCATGTTCTGCATAAACCCGTGCAAAAAGTTCCCTACTTTTTACATAAATACTATGTAATTAAAATAACGTGAATAATACATGGCAACAAAATTTGGAAAACGACAGATATCGATATATAGTAGCCATATAAAGAGTACTTTATAGTAATTAGTAAGTAAATTGAAAGGAAAAATTGGGGTAAATTTTTTTACACAATATTTATACTCTTACAAGTGAAATCAAGGTAAACTTGACGTCACGTATATAACGTACTCTTTATATGACTACTATATTAATTTATAACAAAAATATTATATAAATATTAAGTATTGGAATGCATCATTTATGTAAAATTCAAGACGTATTGTATATAAAATATTTATATACTTCTATATCACAACAAGGTGTAAAGTAACTTCCTTGTTATGCATAATGCCATGCCCAAAGTTCCCTACTTTTTACGTAAATACTATGTAATTAAAATAACGTAAATAATACAATGGCAACAAAATTTGGAAAACGGCAGATATCGATATATAGTAGTCATATAAAGAGTACTTTATAGTAATTAGTAAGTAAATTGAAAGGAAAAATTGGGGTAAATTTTTTTACATAATATTTATACTCTTACAAGTGAGATCAAGGTAAACTTGACGTCACGTATATAACGTACTCTTTATATGACTAATATATAAATTTATAACATAAATATTATACAAATATTTAGTAGTGGAATGCACCATTTATGTAAAATTCAAGACGTATTGTATATAAAATATTTATATACTTCTATGTCACAACAAGGTGTAAAGTAACTTCCATGTTCTGCATAATGCCATGCCCAAAGTTCCCTTCTTATTACGCAAATATAATTTAACATACTATGTTAATATATCAGATGTGTTTGCTGGATAATTTTTTCTGTGTACCTTTTTTCTTTTTATTTTTACCAAAAACGTTTACTCAAATCCACTCATTATCGTATAAACAATTCCAAAGGCAAGCACCGCCGAAGTGACAATGTAAAATTGAGCCAGGGCCACCACCGGCATTACGCTCTTCATATTCTGGCTCTCGGCTTTAGTCGAATCCGTTTCGTTCTTTTTGATTAATGTTACTTTTATTTTCGGTTTGCTATTTGAATTTTGTTGCTCGTAGAACTGTCGTTCTTGCCGATCTTTATCTAAAACAGAACGAAACAGATTCACTAATATTAGTCAGTTTAAGTTGGCCATAGAACGTATGCGTAGGCGTGGGATATAGTGCAATATTCTGTCTTATATTTAAATACAAAATGTTTTTTTAATAACAAGCTTTTATAAAAGCTTTTACTAAAAAACATTTTTTACTTAAAGTTAACATAACCGGCTCAATAAGCATCTGGCTGTCATGAGGATCCCGGCACCTCATTGCAAAGTGAGAAGCATACTTAAGGATGAGGCACCAGATACTCGGACACCCGAGCCTGGATGCTGCAGACGCTCAAATGGGTCCATCTACCGGACTTTGTGAAGAGAACAGGGAGAGCCAGCCATCGCGTCGCACCTTACAGGCTCAGGGGTAAGGAAAAAAGGGACTACTATATAGGGCCTACTTGCGTACTTGGGAAACCCCCCCCCCCCGTCTAGTACTACTACTGCTACTACTACTACTAAAATTATTTTAATTGTTAATCGTTGCATGGATACCAATCTTGCATTGGATAATATAGAATTTTACTAAGATTAAGTTAGATGTTTCCCTCAGAAATTCGTAATTTCTTACACCAATAACCCCTACTCCTGTACACCAATTTGGACTGAAATCGAACTTATTTAGTTACCCCCCCCCCTTCCCTGCGAAGGTAAAACAGTATATGTGCACATATCACGTTTTAATTTTTTTTCGCTAAAAGTGTTTGCCTTAAGTTTATCTTCTCATATGTAGTTTAAGTTTTGTTCTATCTTCTCTAGTTTTAAATATACAAAGCTGGCCAAACAGTATATCTAAACAAAAAAAAATATGTTACTTTGAGAAAACAGAATACAAAGCTTTATATTTTTGTGTAAAAAGACATATAAAAGTATATTTGCTTTTACTCTAGATTCATTGAGCATATTTTTTGTTGTCCTTTGAGGTAAATTAGTTTAAAAGTACATATTTTGTTTTACGGTCGGTAAAAACAGGATAAAAATATATATATTTATTAAAGTAACACTCATGGCATATCGGACAAAGCGTTTTTGTTTCTCACTTCATTACGATCAGGCCTCCAATGTCTAATGAAGAATTCAGACACCTACAGACCTGTTTCATCCTTATTAGGAATCATCAGGGAGTCACAGGATTGTACCTGGCAGTTGAAGCTACACAGGCACCATGCACACCTCTCGAATTTAAAACAAAAAGTTTGTAATCCGCGGAGACGTAGTACCTGTGTACCACCTGTCGAATAAACCGAGAAACAAAAACATCAAAATTGAAAAGTGCAGAAAACCGTAAATACAGGATTCTGTACCTGGTCTTAATGAAGCGAGAAACAAAAAGGCTTTGTCCGATATGCCACAAGTGTTACTTAATTTTGTTAATTTTTTTTGCGGACACGAGATTCACTTTGTTTTTTTATATATTTATTTATGGAAAAACAATACAAGTGATTATATACTATTTTGCCATTTAAAACTATGGGGTTTTTCTGCCACCAGAAATGTTATAAACGTTTGTACACTGTTTTACCGTAAGAAAGACGATGAAAATGTCTTCATAAAATCCCAACCTAACTTTTAGTACCTGGTTTTGATTGGTTTAAAAAAAAATCAGCCTGTTTTTGGTTCTTCCTTTCATTTTTAAATTATTTCGCGAGTAGAAAAAACTCAAATTGGTGCAAAATGTCTTCATGATGTATAAGAATTGTAGAGATTGCCTGGAGAATTAAATTTGAGGTAAGAATTACTTTTTTGCGGATTTGAGGTTAGCTCTCTTAATAAAGTTTTCATACAAAATAGAGATTTTTAGAACATGGATTATAAAGAAAGCACCTACTAACGTTAAAAAAGATATTTGTACTATATATGCGCGCGTGCCGGCGCCGCTTCTACAGAAAAGGTGATGCAACTTTTTTTTACATAGTCTGTGCGAGTTACTTTGTCATACTACGCCACACTTTTTAGTTATTTTGTGGAAAAAAACAAAATTATTTTATGGCATTAAGGTGTCTGTAGAAGAAAAGCTTTTAAAAATAACAATCTGGATGGACAATTGCACAGCACAAAATAAGAACTATACATTTTATTCGGCAATAACTCCTTATGTTAATTCACCGTTTTGTTCCACAAATAAAATAATTTAAAAATATTTAGTAAAGACGCAGAGTTTATGGCGACCCATATCTTACACGGCCGAATAGAGCAGGGCATGAGAAAGACCAAAAATGTTTATGATTTTAATGACCTCAAAAAAATTTGTGAATCGAAGGACAGTTGTATCCGAGCTAGAAATTCAAAATTTTTACAATTTGAGAATGTCATCAGGGAAAGAACCAAATCTTTAGAAGAAAATTATCCATATTTTAACGAAATTAAAGAAGTGAAGTTTGAAAGGGTTTCCACTGAATCTTCATATAAAATGTCCATATCTGGAGAATACATAAATGTTACAAACGTGACAAAAAAAAAGAGCACGATTAGACCGTTCCCGACCCCAAAAAATAAGATATATAGAGGAGTTTTCATTAGAAAAGAAACGAAAAATATTGGAGCAAATTGTGCCACAAATACCTCCAAATAAAAGAGAATTTTGGGTTAATCTTTGGAAAAATAAAAACTCCACTGATCTCTTTCAAAAAGAAGGGTTTTAATTATTACTTTTTACTTTTAATAAAACTATTTCACATTTAGCTAGTTAAGTTAATATATTAATAAGCTCAAATTTATACATAATAATTAAAAAAAAATTCTTATAAAACTTTAGTTGCAAAACCATGGTTTTAAAGTATTTAAATTTCTATATCTCATTTCAGGCAAAACAGTATAAAATGCATATAAGTACTATTGCCAAAAAAATAGCTACATCTATGGCGCAATTTATACAAGGGTGAAACAGTTTATAATCGCTAAAATCACAGCAGAGACAGATATTGTATTTTAAAAATTAGCTACATTTAAGAAAAATTATAAAAACGGCACCAAAAACGAATAAAAGTTCATTTTTCTTAAAACTTGCAGATATACTGTTTTTCCTTCGCAGGCAGCTGGCAGGCAACATCATAAACTTTAAAAGCTGATATAAAAAACTGCTATATACCAATTTGAACGAAACCTAGGGTACTTAGATGGTTCAAGTTCGTGATGTCACTTAACTCCAGAGTTAGAAAATATTTAGTGAAACATAAAACTAAAACTTATTTGTGGCAGCTTTGGCTGAAAATTTATCAATTTTTAAATATATTAACCCCCTCTCATGCCTTTAACTACCCCCACCAAAGAAGTTTTTCCGTCCAAAATTACAAAATGTTTAGTGGTATATAAAATTGAAACCTGCATATTCGTAGCTGTTTTCATTCAAAAGTTATGAATTTGTGCGTCCAAATCGCAGGAGTGGACCCGACTGAATAAGTCGGTGACTAAATCCTGTTGGGGAACGTCATACCGCACCCCCCTGGAACGCAGTTCTTTGGGGTTGATGTGCCGGAGATAGGGAGCGCTTAGGTGAACCCAACTCTGGCTCGCTCTCGACTTCTTTGAGTGGTGGATCGGGGACGGGCGTAGGGGCCTGGGCCTAAACGCCAGGGCCGCTGGTTGAGGCACCGCAATAAAAACACCTTCGTTAGGGAACCAGGCGCACCCTGTTGTATCAAGCCCCCTCCCCGAAGTGCTGGGGAGGTGATTCTAGCCGACTTACTCGTCTGTGAGCGCACTAGAAGGACCCTCCGACAACCAGGAGATAACACAGGAAACCGAACAGGTACCCAGTGGAACCTCTAAAGATAAGGATTAACAAGGAACTTTTCAAGGACCCAGTAGACAGGGAACTGCACAAGTACCTAATGGACACTCTACAAACGCATCAGGGGCGCCTAAGGATGCGGCTGATGTAAACAAATTGACCAAGGAGCTCAGAAAGCTCCAGGTCAAAATCAGAAACAGAGCTGACTGAAGAGCACCTGCTCGAGGTCCTTGCTCCAACTAGGAAGGAAGGATGTGAGACTAGCAACAGGGCTCCTAACGGGACACTGTTGCCTCAACAAGCACTTAAAGACGCTGGGAATCGCCGGAGAGTTCATGGTGCATGGAGGATGAAGAATCATCCTTACGTGTCCTGCTGGAGTGTCCAGCTCTGGCTAGGCCAAGTGAGTTGCACCTTGGGAACTACCTTTTGGTCCCAGGCAATGTCAGAAAGTTGCAGCCCAGGAAAATCTGTTCTTTTATATAATTAAAGGCCGATAAGGTCCGAGTTGCAGGTAAATATCCTGTCTTACAAATCTTAAACAATGGTATAATGATATTACTATCGCGCTAACGATAGCCAACGTTCGTAGTAAGCATAACACTTGTGGAATATCTTTCACGTAGTATAGAAAATATATGGCCACTGTAACTTCTTAAATTGTTACGCTAAACGTCAATGGTCAAAAAACAGAAAAATGTTTCAAATTATTGCGTGTTTTTAATCATATAAGTAAAAGTAACAATAAACCTTCTATTGATACTTTAAATCTAAAGACTACCCAAAACTAATAGTAATATGAGTATGGAGCATTATAAGAATAATGGCTGCTGTAATATGGCTGATGATCATATCCTATTATTCTATCGTCTGGTCCTTGCCGAGAGCTGAAACAAAAAATAATTTATTAACTAAAAAGATATTTTCTTTGTTTGAGCACTTTCTTTTTAATTCGGATAGTTCAACAGTTTAAGTAGTATTAGTTCGACAAGTTAATTTGAATTACCAGGCAATATCTCGTCGTTAGTTCATACTCAGCTAAAATCTACCACAAAATCTGATGGAAAAGTTTATAATTTTTTCTTAGTTTTTATATGTTTTCTATGCGGTATGTCAAACAATGTTATAAAAACCATGACAAATCATTCACCAACTTTCATGAAAACGCATGTGAGATGTTTCTTAGAACTGTAATATTACTTAAAACAGTTGTTTGAAGGTAGTAGAAAATGTTTGATTTGAAGATAAACTAGTTTCGAACTCTCACTGTTTTTATTTTTTACATTTTATAACGATTTCGATTGCCTATACATCTGCTATCGACATCAGGAGACCAATAACAACTTTAGTGGACGATGCAGTTTATTCTTGTGTATAATGACACTTTGTCAAGAAATTACTGTTTGGTTCCTCCGTATGAACGATGTTTCGGCTAGGACAATCAGCACCACATGGAATGGAAAGAGGCAGAGATAATATGTATTTAGTGGACTAGTAGTTTATGCTTGATTGTATCCGCTGTTCCGCAGTTGAAATATGTTACCTCGAAAAGTATGTGTTTCTAAATAACCTTCATCCTTTGTTGAGAAAATACATTCTGGTTCCGCTGTATAAACACTGCTTTGTTGAAACTTCATTTGAATAGATTTTCCTCCTTAACGATGATCCCCGCTGGGACAATCAACAGCATAAGGAATGAAAAGAAGCAAATATTGTTACCAACGAAGGAAATCTAATCAAACAAAAGTTCCAAGAAGCAGCAGCATTTGGAAGCTTATACCTTTTGGTGTTAACAGATTAAAACTCCCGAATGGCGAAATCAAACAAGCGTAAACTTTTTGGTCCGCCGAACACATATTAGTATATACAGGGTTCCTAAGATTTTCCTTAGGGATAGGATTTCAATAAATCAAACAGAAATGGCATAGAAAGTTCTGCGCGCACAAAAGAAACAGGTATATTGAGCAATGCAAATTCCGCTAGATGGCGGCCACACCATCTAATCTAATTAAAAATTAGATGTTTTCAGGTCCAAACCACAGCTTTTTCTTGCTTAAAGGAGGCGGCAGGGTCCATTATTTACGATACTGAGCGATAAACTCGTGAGGTTGTTAACTTTAGAAAGAAATATCTTCGCTTTTAATTAAATTTCTTTCCCTTATGTTCTACTAGTGACATCTATCCGGAAACGGCCAAATCATGCAGCTAGCACTAGCAGCCAAAGAAATCAATAAACGGCGCTGTTTTTCCTGCAGAGCTCTTTGCTTGCGATATTATTGATTTTAAATAAGGCTGGCCCTACACTACATTTGATATTTTCGAGGTGTTTTATGACATGATCTCGAAACAATTCTTCAAAACTATCGGGAGGGTAAAAGCGAAAAATAAGGGGCTGCCAATATTTGTAACACCCAAAAAGGGGTGAAAAGATTTATTTTGCTCGGTTTCTTTACAAAAAACGTTTTTTTTACGAAAAACTTGAGCTCTGCCTCTTTTTTTATTTTTTTCTTCAACTTTCTCGAAATTTTCGTTATACCGTAGAAAAAAATTATTTCCCCCATGGTCATACTCTACTTTTATTCGAAAAAATTTAGAAACAGAGACCGGATCAGTTTTCCTAAAACGGGGGATCTTGGTTTCGAGTGAGGAGATAAAGGGCGCCGCAAGCAAAAATTTTTCAATTAAATTAGCCGAACGCAAAAATGTTAGAAAAACAAAGCACTAAATAAAAATGGCGCCGCTTACAATTTTTTTCAAAAATTACGTAATTTCGGGAACGCAAAGAAATAGGTCTAAAGAGTATAATTTTTAAGAAAAAATATCAATTTTCTCGCCCTCCTTCACTGGGACTACAGGGGCCGTGCACAAATTACGTAATGGTCATAAAGGGGAGGGGGGTTACAAAACGTTACGTAGTGGGGAGGGGGGTTTTCGACAGCGTTCGCATTTGTGTGAAACTAAGAAAATTTGGAATGAAAATAGGTGAAAAGTTTTTTTTTGGGGGGGGTGGTACTGGTCTTGAAATCGTTACGTAATATTAGGGAAGTGGCGTGCCAAACCGTTACAAAACATTACACAGGGAGGGGGTCAAAAATTGGTAAAATCACCGTTACGTAATTTGTGTACTGCCCCACATCTGACTGTTCCTCCTTTTTGATTTCGAATCAAAGTGCAAAACCCGGGTTGGACGTTCGAAGGTGTCAACCCGTCCTATTTGTGTGATAAAGTTTCTACGGAAATATCTCAGTCGATTTCTCCGGTCGTGTATGAACGCTTTAGGTTAGGCATTTGCATGTATCTTAGTCCCCAGCCTGTAAACAGTGCGTAAGGACAATGGTTACAAAATGAAAAGCCGAAAAATATTTTTTTTACGATATGTTTCATCAGTTTGGTATTAAATTCGAGCAAAAGCAATTTTTATTCCAGTCCTAAAGTTATGAAAATGGAAAACATTAGAAAACAACAACCTGGAATGGATTTACTACGTGTAAGATGTAGTGACAACATCACCCCATGCCCATCCTTTTCTGCCTAATGTGCTTTTCCGTTTGTCTGCGTCTTATACACGGCTGCTTGGCCCCCTAAGGATTTGCTTAGGAACTCTGTATATACATGGTGTTTCACAAATTATGTATAAAAATGAAAGGCGTGATTTCTAATACTGATCGGTGTTTGTAATTACGATTCATTGTGCTTAAATTTGTTGAAAAGTTTTCCAAAAAAAATATCCAAAAATATAGGCGCTACACTAAAGCTTATTAAAAAAGCGTCTAACAAGCAATCAAATCGTATCACAGAAGGTAAACAAATTATGCAATATAAGCTGATTAATAATTTTCAACTTTTTGTGGTGCGCAGCATTAGTGATTTTTGTGAGTTTGGTGTGTATTTTTTGTTGGTAAAAATAGCATACTATTAAAAACACATCAAAATGCCGCAGAAGCTCACCGAATTTATTCGCAAAGATTTTCCGATAGGCATACACATTTACAAGGGTTGTACAATCCGGTCGTGATTTTGAAGACCTAAGACCTAAACGAGGTCATGATGGAGGTGCGGAACGTCCTCAACGTATTGTTCATATGGAAAAACAAATTTTCAAAATGTTACACAAAAATCCTCAAATAAGTACGAGGTAGATTTTTCGTCAATTTCTCGGTAAAATGCCACATCCAACGGTATAAGGAGTACATAAGGCACTATTATCTTTCTTTCATATTCAGAGAGTTCAAGCCCTGCAACAAGAAGATTATGCTTTACGGGTACGGTTTTGTGAATGTTTATTGGAAAGAGACGCAGAAAATACAAATTTTATTGCAGATATTTTGGCAATCAATGAGTGCAATTTACAGAAGATGGAAACACCATTTTTCTCTTAATGTTTGGGCAGGTATTGTAGATGAACAATTAATTGGCCCCTTTATTTTGCCAAATCCAATGAGTGGTCAGCAATATTTGGAATTTTTACGAAATAACCTTCTTGGTCTTCTTCAAAATCTACCATTAGACACTCGATTGAGAATATGGTTTTGCCTATGGCTTCCATGGTCCTCTCGATTTTTATTTTTAAGGTGATGAAGTGAATGATGTGAATGAATTATGTGTAAGAATTGAGAATCGGGCAAACGAAATGAGACAAGGTGGTGAAATTTTTCGTGCAGTTCTTTAAAATTCGGTAAGACGCGCCCGTCTCTGCTACAAGTTCAAGGAAGGCCTTTTGAACAACTTCTATAAAGGTATGTCATTAATTTTACCCTTTTTTAAAAATTATAAGCATATTCAGCGGATAGACTTTTTCGCCGGTTTATGTGTATCGTCAACTTTAATGACTCACCTGCGTACTTTTAGTGATACAGTCATGTCCTGTAAAAATTTTCCGTAATTGTAAAATTTTGGCAGAGGCTTTTAAAATCGGCATATTGATTTTTTCTTTATATTTTTGTATTAACAACAACGTAATAAACTGCAAAAGTTTCTGACATAAGTTGTAAAACACTATATATAGGGTGTGCCAAAAAAATGCACTTTTTTAAATGATTATAACTTAGCGGGAAATTGTCCGATTCTTATTATTTAGTTTTTTAGAAAGCCAGAGCTTCAAAATTTACAGGACTAATGTTAAACTTCTTAATAATCCAAGATGGTCGACCTATTTGAAAATGAGAAATTATCAACCCCCTGGATATTTTTTTGTGTGCGACACTGTAATAAATCTGAAACATCAGTTATGAAGCCACATTTTTTCAAAGTACATCTGTGCAAAATTTTAAAAGTTTGGACAAGAAATAAGGAAGTTTGCAATTTTTAAGTTTTACAGAGTTTACCTGCTAAATTAAGCTTCTTAAGAAAATATCTACTTGTTTAAATATCAATAACTTTTTCAAAAATTGATCGATTTTATTAAGGTTAAACGTTTTAAAAGGCACAGGCCCCAAAATTCTTAAAACTTTTTCTGCAACACTGTATTCAATCTCAAACATTGGTTACAAAGCCACACCCTTGCCAAGCACACCAATCAAATATTTTTAAAATTCGGGCAAGAAATAAGGAAGTTTTAAAGCTTTTTATAGACCAGAGTTTGCCTAAAAAATCAAGCAGTTTTTTCTTAATAAGCTTGATTTTGCATGCGAACTCTGGTCTGTATAAAGATATAAAACATCTTTATTTCTGAAATTAACTCTGTGTTTCGGACTTTCATTGTCTATATTTTATTTATACACGACGTTTCGATCAGTACAATCCCCGATCGTCTTTAGTTGCATTACTACTGAAGACGATCGGAGATTGTACTGATCGAAACGTCGTGTATAAATAAAATATAGACAATGTAAGTCCGAAACACAGAGTTAATTTCAAATTCATCACTGTCTCAAACTTTCAATCTTTAATTCCTGTACGAATTTCTTAAATGCTACAATAGTGTGCTTGGAAAGGATGTGGCTTTGTAACCGACGTTTAAGATAGAACACAGTGTCGCAAAAAAAGTTTTTTCTAGGGTGGTGAAATATGCCTATTTTTGAAATAGGTCCGCCATCATGGATTTTTAATTAATGTCAGTTTTATCGTTAGCTCTATATATTTTGAAGCTGGTGCCTTTTAAAAAGTTTAAACTTATTAAAAATCGATCAATTTTTGCTAAGGTTATTGCTATTTAAACAAGTAGATTTTTTCTTAATAAGATTGATTTTGCAGGTGAACTCTGGTCTATTTAAAAATTGCAAACTTCCTTATTTCTTGTCCGAATTTTTAAAATTATACATTGGTTTTCTTCAAAAGAATGTGGCTTTGTAACCAATGTTACAGATTTATTACAGTGTGCACACAAAAAATATCTCGGGGGGTTAAAAATGCCTATTTTGTAAATAGGTCCGCCATATTGGATTTTTAGGAAATGTCAAGTTTGACATTAGTCCTACAAATTTTGAAGCTTTGGCTTTCTAAAAAGCTAAATAATATTAAAATCGAACAATATCCCGCTAAGTTATAATCATTTTAAAAAAGCGTTTTTTTGGCCCATATACAATGAGCTTCAGGCTACTGCGAACATCAACTGCACTGTTTTAAATGACGAGCAGGAAGTACGAGATGTGATGATTTGCGCTGCAGTGGAGGAAAATCGAAAGTTAACTAGCCACCAAATTGCCGAAGCAGTTGATACGTCTTTAGCCACTGTCTTACGTGTTCACAAAAAGAGTGGTTATCATTCTTACAAACTCGTATGAAATTTTGCCAAACGATGATGGAAAGGGCTAATCGTGATGAAATCTTTCTGAGATCTCTTCTTTTTACAGATGAAAGCGCTTTTCCATTATTGAATCGTCATAACCCAACACACGTTCGATATTGGTCGAGGAAAAATTTGCATTTCTATTTTGACGTAAGAACACAGTATCCCCAAAAACTAAACGTTTGGGGTGGTATTGAACATGTAATTGGGCCATTTTTTATTGACGGCAATTTGAATGATAGATACTTGGATCTACTGCTGCAGCATATTATTCCAACTGCTAGGCAGTTATTAGGTGTGAGATTTGGTGATGGTTGTCCCGCTCACAATGTTGGCCTTGTTAGGGAATATCTTGATAATGTAATATAATGTCCTAATCGGGTTATAAGCACACGGGGAACTATTTTATGGCCAGCTCGATCACCCGATCTTGCTGCTAATGACTTCTTTATGTGGAGTTATTTCAAAAATAAAGTTTACGGGCATAAAAGGGCTAATAATTTGGAGGAACTTCGGATTAAAAACACATTGTTAGTGATAAATCTGAGCAGTTGAAAATAAAACGCTCTAATTTAACAGTGACAAAAAACAAAAAAATTACGTAATAAAAATTTGCGTATTTATTGACCAAATTCGGGTTTCATTGACTACGCTTCATATAGCACCGTAGTTAGAGGCGTACTAAACGCAAGAGGCGTACGATGATCGCAAGCTTGAGTATTGAATGCTCCACTGATAGGTGTGCGGTGTCCCTGCATGTACGTACACTGGCAAATTGGACTTCTTCCGGCCTATGTTCGCAGTAGCCTGAAGCGCTCTGTATAAGCTTAGTTTTTGCTAGTATTCCCCTTATTAAAACATTAGGCTTACCCAAACCAAGTTGAAGACGAGCTATGCGTCGGGGCTTCCTCGACTATCGTAGCAGATTGATGGTGTTTCTGACATGCGTTCTTAATATGAGTCAGCACGGACGGGAACGCAATGGCAGTCAGCAAAATAATTTTCTTGATGAACAACAACACGAAGAAAACGGTAGCAAGGAGGATTTTTATCTTCAGCAGTTTGGCCATGATTATGATGGACATTATAAAAATCTTCTTCACTTTCAATTTGTTACCTCTTGCTTCCCCGTTAGTTTGTGTAAGATTTCCTGGAAAAGAAATAAAAGAACGCTCGTATACATGACAATTAAACAAGTTATCATTAAGTTAAATACAAAACGAGGCATTAAAAAGTAAAATAACAAATTTTTAACTTATCTGCATGTCTTCTTTGGAGAACTTAACACTTTCACTTTCAAGCATTTTCGCCACTGGTACACAAAATTTGAGAAACCACTGCGCTATAAGTTAAAAATATGTTATTAAACTTTTCCCGTTTTTGTGTACCGTTTTATGAAATGGCGATTTTTATAATGGACAGTTGTTTAATGACCTTTTTGATTGATGATAGTATATTATAAGCGAAAAACATTTTTAACAGAGTTTTTTTTGTCAGAGTTGGCAAATTTTATGTACCAGCAGTGGGGGATAAGTTTTGCACTTTAAACACGGAACAGGGTGTGACGGATTTCTGATGGTTATTTATTGCTTGTTTGACTGAACGACTTTTGAGTGACTGTGATGGAAATTATTTAGTGGACCGCTGTCGAACATCAGCTAATTTGGCAATAAAGTTGTTTTGCCAAAAAATCTTCATCTTAAATACAACGAACTTTGTTGTTGAGCTATTGAAGAAAAAACTACATCTCTCCGATACTGGAGCATACATTATTGGCTCACTGAAAACTTCAGTTGGTGTGCCAACACACTTGTCTTCCTAACAGTAATACGATGTTAAATCGACCAAGCAGGATCTTCGTCTTAAATTAAACGGACTTTTTGTCGAGCAGTTGAAGTAAAAACTGTTCTTTTGCCAACAGTAATATGTATATACGTATTATGTATTCAATTTTAATAAAATAAAGACTTTTTGAAAATACATTTTTAATAAACGACTTCCAAACGTAGTGACATCCTATTGTACATCACTGTCAATCATGACCACAGATACAAACCATAGGGTAGAAACACATACTTAAAAAGAGTATTAAAATAAAGTAGATTACACCACATTTCTCTCCCTACTTAAAAATAAAAAATAATTACAGTCTAATCTTTTTGGAGCCTTGACGGTTCTACCTGATCGAGTATTTTTATTATTTAAAGAAGGCTTGAGAAGATCGAATCGAGTTCTTGGTCTTATTTTACAAAGTTTTGTAATGGAGAAACATCAGTAGATGTGGAAGGTGTGTTTCTGTGAGAGAAGAGGAAATTATAAATACTGGTTTTTATAGCATATTGACTTATTTGAAAAAATAAAGCTTTTTCCAGACTCTTTTTAATGGTTCCTACGCTTCTTTCAGCAAGACCATTGCTGTGTGGATGGTATGGTGGAGATTTTAACGGTTTTATTCCATTTGCCTGACAAAAGGCAACAAATTCATGTGATACCAATTCCACAAGCAATCCAAAAACAGAAAACATTTCTTTTAATTTTAAAATGGTTTCTTTAGCATTAGTGCCATGTTCCATTAATTTCACATCTAAACATTTTGATTTATCAACTACCAAGATCAAAAAAGTATTGTCATATTTGTGAAAAAAATCAATTTTAACCCGGTAAAAGTTATTTAACGGTATTTGCCAAGGTGCTTGACCTTCATAACGACTAGCATTTTGACTTGATGACTGGATTGACGACTGACTATTTTCACTATTCTTTGATTTGTTGTTTGACTTCCAGTTTGACTTATTGCCTTTTTGATACTTAAATTTATTGACTGACCCTGTAGATTCATTACTAAACAACTGTAGTTTGTCATCCGTAAGCTCCATAGCTATTTCTGTCTTTAGAGCAACATCATACGTAGGCAAAGGATCAATACTTGTCAAGATTTCTAAGCCCAATTGAAAATGACTCAAGATATTTTCCGCTTTCTTGAACTGCTGTCCAGAACTTATATCTTTCAGCGATTACCAAACGCTTTGTACCAAACTGACTTTTGAGTGCTCTGCTAAGCTCACCTTTCATCAGTGCTAATGCTGTTGACTTTAAATAGCTGTTCTAACCGTTCAATATATGCCTTTGCATCTGACTCCTTGGGATTAAAACGCTCAATTGTACCAATTAAAGACATTTTCCTGGACTTTTATGACTAAAGACTTTAACTTACAGACTGTTTTTGGACTCGACTGCGACAGACTTAACTAATGACTTCTAGTTATTACTTCAGCTTTTCAGCACGTAGGTGGATCCCATCCTCGTCGCCAAATTCTGTTATGTATTCAACTTTAATAAAATAAAGACTTTTTGAAAATTTATTTGTAATAAACGACTTCCAAACGTAGTGATATCCTATTGTACACACATGACTGTCAATCATAACCACAGATACAAACCATAGGGTAGCTACTTCGTTTGTAATATATTTTATGAAAAAAAATTAGCCAAATAAAAAAATATATATTTTCCGTAAAAAAAATTAAAAAAATCTGAAAAAATAAAAAAAAATTTTAAGTTTTTTTTTTAAATTATTGATTTAACAAAAAAAAAAGTTTTAATAAAAAAGATAAAGTTTAAATTGGGTTCAAAGATTTCATTAGGTTAAATAGGTTTTGAGTTATGTTAAAATAACTGGTCAAAAATAGGGGTCTTTGGGCTATATTTGGAATTCATGATATTACCCAAAATTACAAGAACTTTTTGCAGATAATCTAAATTTGTTGAATAGGCTTAGCATATTAAGTTTAAACCCCTTGTTATTCTAGGATATCCATTTTTAAACAAATATGCTGATTTCAAAATGGCGGAAAGGTGTATTGTTTAAGTATTATAATATAACTTTTTTATTTTTATGTGATTTTGATAAAACAAAGTTTAAGATACTTGGTTGCTAATATTTTTATAATAAAAAAATTAAAAAAAAAATTAAATTCTTACACAAAAATATAAAAAAAAGTTTTTTATTTTTTTTGGTCTAGTATTGGTCTACAAAAAATTTAAATTTTAGGGCCATCCCAGAATATGTTTTTTTTTTTAACAAATATGGCGATTTCAATATGGCGGAACGGCCTTTTTTAATTAATATTTATTTATTTTAAATTAATAAAAGACGAAAATTAAAAATAGGTTAAATTTAAGAAATATTTAACCAATTTAAACTTTCAAAACACAAACAGGCTCTATGTTTAGGTACTACACTCCATTATTTACAGCAGCGTCTCCAATTCTACAAAAAATATATATTACAAAATTTAAAACATTAAATCTTATTTTTAAACTTTACTTACCTTTGTGTATTTATTAAAGAATGTTCTGAAGCAGTTTTGACAATTACGAAGAAACACAAATTAATTTCTCCAGATATGGTTACTCTTTTACAAGTTTAGAAACAATTATGGAAAATCACCCCATTATTGCGTAGGTTTACGCAATAATTTTATATAAAAAAAAGCTTTTCAAATACAAGTTTTTATAAAATATAAGGCGCACTAAAAAGTAAAAAATAATTTTTAACCTTCTGATATCATAATAATAAAAATGGTGGTCGTATTATAGGAAGTTTGCCCATGTTGACTCCATAAATTTATGCTATTACTTTATGCATGTGTTATGTTCGCAAGAATCTGAATTCACTATAAAACAGAAAAGTATAAGGGTATTAGTATATCCAATCCAACTCGACCCAAGCTACCCTAACATTTCTGGGATATATGGATGGACATTGTTAGTTTTAATTTGCGCCCATCGGTTTTATTATTATAATATCAGAATGCCTAAAATTATTTTCTACTTTTGAGTGCATATTTTATAAAAGCTTAAACTCGAAAAGCTTTTTTTTATATAAAATTACTTTTTAATTTTTAGAGTTTTACCCTAAATCATCCATTTTGAGTCCGCCACATTGAAATTTTCAAATCTGATTAATAATTCATAATCATCTTCCCTATTTAATTTTAAAAATATGGTCAAAAATTCGTATTCCTTATCCTTAAAAACCCCTGTATACCAATTTTGGTTGATTAGTAGTAGTAGTAGTAGTAAGGGGGCGGCCCGTCGGCCTGGCAACTAAGCCTCTTCATGGGCCCTTTCTGCCATACCCTCTCTCGCAACCTTATCCTCCCACTCCCTCTATATTTCTTGCCTCTCTCTCTCCGGCCTTCCCGCCTTTGTTACGAAGAACAGCACGTCAGCCCATCTTAGAGTGTGTAGCTCCTCCTCTTCTATTGTGGGGGCACCCCACGTCTGCTGCCTCAATCTGGCGTACCCGTCACACTCTCCTATCAGGTGCACCGCTGATTCCTCTGCCCACCCACATGTTGGGCAGGCGGAGTCGTCCAACACTCTGATGCATGTCAAGTGCTTGCGCAGCCGATTATGCCCTGTCAGCATTCCTACTAACAATCCAATGTCCTTGCGAGTTTTTCCCAGGAGCCATTTAGTTCTGGCTGCGTCTGGTCCACTCACGAACAGTTTGGACTGTCTGCACTCTCGCTCTTCACGACTTCAGTTGATCGCTCGCCCATTTATTGAGCTCGCTCTGCACCTGTTTTCTTGTGATTCCCAAGAACGGTTCCGGTCCAATATATTGGGTTTCGGCACCAGCTCTGACAATTTCGTCCGCCCTCTCATTCCCTGGTATTCCCTCATGGCCCGGGACCCACATCAGTGTCACCCTCTTGTCTTCAGCTAATGTCTAGCGCGTTAACGTACTCTTCCACTAGGCTACTGACAATTTTTGGTGAACTAAGAGCCTTGAGGGCAGCTTGGCTGTCGGAACATATGCAAATGTCCATCCTGCTATTTCTGACCTCTGGTAGGGTTGTCGCCATGATAATGGCGTATACCTCCGCCTGAAAGACCGTAGCGTGCTCGCCAAGCGGATAGCTTTTTTGAACCTCTAGGTCTTCCCCATACACTCCTGCGCCTGTTGTCTGACTGGCTGACAGTTTTGATCCGTCAGTGTAGCAGACCGTCGCGTCTCTGCTTAATTCGTTTCGGAATTCTTCTCTCTGCCACCAATCCCGTTCAGGTATTGTGACTTTGTACTTTTTGTCAAACCTCCATGGTTTCGAAGGAGTCCCTACTGGCATCTTTAGGAGAGGAAACTCTTTTGTTACCAGTTCCTCGATTGCCAGATGACCCACTTTTTCCCCTCTACCCTTCCATAGGCCCTTGTCTCTTAGTCGTAGGTGCGTCGCCATCGCTTCCTTCTTTATCCAAGTTGGAAGCAAGGGGAGACCTAAGAGTTTCTAGGGCTCTAATGCGGGTAGTCCTCATTGCGCCTGTTATTCTCCTGCAGAAGAGCCCCTGCAGGCTCATGAGCTTTCTGGAAGTAGTCAGGTTTTCTACTACAGGCCACCAGACCACTGACCCATATTGGATTATTGGTCTTATGATGGCCTTGTATAACCAGTATAGGTTCCTGGGGCTGATACCCCATGTTCGACCGACCACTCGGCGCAACTGCCACATTGTTGCCTAAACTTTTTCAGTCATTTTGGCAACATGCTGCCTCCACGTGATTCCCTTCTCCAGTATGACTCCCGGATACTTAAGCTCTGAAATCCTCTAGTTTCCTTTTTCTTGTGAAGAGGATCATTTCAGTTTTTGCAGGATTAACTGCCGTTCTGTCTGCACCAGTCTTCTATGATTCTGATCGCCTTTTACAATCTTTCGCAGATAGTGGCGAGGAAGCGACCAACGACCTTCACCACGCCGTCGTCTGCATATGCTTGCGCGTCGAATCCTTCCTGTG
Organism: Oxystoma pomonae; assembly: GCA_963921995.1. NCBI lineage: Eukaryota > Metazoa > Arthropoda > Insecta > Coleoptera > Brentidae > Oxystoma > Oxystoma pomonae. The sequence goes on from OY998164.1 coordinate 110,894,461, forward strand.
TCAGGCGAGTTAAGAGGTCGTCCATTATAAGGCACCACAGATGAAAAGAAAGGCAGCTGCCTTGAGGGCAGCCCCCCGTCACATGCACCTTGACCTTGGACTCTCCCAATCTTGCTTGTGCTTCCCTCTCTGTTAACGCAGACTTTACCCATTCGGTCAGACGTGCTTCAGCTCCTCTTTCCTGAAGGGCAGATGTTATTATCTGCGTTCTTGCCTTGTCGAAGGCTCCTTCCACGTCAAAGAATACCATGAGTGCGTACTCCTTGTACTGGAGGGCCTTTTCTGCCTTGTGCACTACTGCATGAAGAGCCGATTCCGTTAATCTGCCCTCTCTGTATGCGTGCTGGTCCTTATGGAATGGTCTGTTGGCCAGTATTCCCTCTAGAAGGTACCTGTCCACCATCTTCTCCAGTGCCTTCATCATGACTGACGTGAGACTTATAGGTCTGAAGGATTTAGCCGTGGTGTAGTCTTTCTTTCCCGGTTTGGGGATAAAGACCACGTTGGCTCTCCTCCATGCAGTTGGAACGTATCCCAAAGCTACGCTGGCCCTAAACACTCTCCTCGTATGAGAAAGTACCGCCTCCAGGCCTCGCTGAAGCAGTGCCGGGAAGATCCCATCTGGGCCTGGTGACTTGTACGGACTGAACTCGTTTATTGCCCAGATATTGTATCATCCATGACTACGCGGTCTGCCAGCCCCCAATTCGGCGTTGCCTCCTCGTCACGTGTAGCTGGCATTCGCTCGTCGTGCGGATCTCCATCCCCCGGACAATGTACCTCCAAGAGATGTCTCAGTGACTCCTATACGGAGTTGGTCCAAGTTCCGTCTTGCCTCTTGAATGAACTTAGAGTTTGCCTAGTTTCGTTGCTCAAGATTTTTAAAAGTCTAGAGATCTCCGGCAGTGAGGTTATTTCACTCCAGCGCTCTCTCTTGTAGCGTCTTATCTCTTTTTTGCTTGAAATCGGACAGGCTTAGGCGTTTTCCCCCCTGTACTTCCCTTGAAGGGGGGGAGAGGGTACCTAATAATACCATATTACTGTATTGTCACCGAAACTATAATCGCATACCAAATTTGAATTCAATCGGAAGATTTGACCCGAACATACATACATACAGTGGTGAAGTATAAATAAAAGCTCGTAAAAAACAACTTCGCGCGTGTGACAATCAATTTGTTTTTCTATTGAAATAAATATAATATACAAGTGCATATATAACTTCCATACATCAAATTAAAGTAAAGTGTTTGCCCTATAAGTTTTATCAAAAACTTTTTTTGAAATTTTGTATTAATAATATTGCAAATGGCTTCTAAAAATAAATAACCGCTTTAAAAAAAACTAAAATTAGGATTTTTATTTTTTGTAACAAAACAAGGCAAAATTTAGAACTTTTTTATTAAAAAAAAAACAATTTTATCGTGTGTTTCCACCATCGACGTACTAGATTAGTCATTTTCGACTCTCTATGTTATTTTTTAAGAAAATTACAGCGTTTTTAAAAGTACCATGCAAAAAAAAGTGGTGGGGGCAATAACTTGAAATTTTTAGGCAAGAATAATTAGATTTTTTCAATATAACTATTTTTCTCTATTTCTCTTTAATTTTGGGTAAAAAGCAGACAGAAATCTTTTTTGCACCCGTGATCAAAAAAAAGTTTTTTTTCATCGGTAACCAAAAAAGTCATTTTTCAAAAACTTAAGATTATGGCATTTGTATTGATGTAAGTAGAATATAGCTTATAGTGTTAATCATGAATAAAACTTAATCGAAGAATTTTCACGTTGATCTGTGGTCTAAACAGTCATTAAATTGGCCAAAAATGCATATGATCGAAGTTACAATAAAAATATCCAATAACGGAATTTTGGTCACTAAAGGATTGCTTTATAAACATCCAGCATTAGTTGGAGCAAAATCAAAGTAGTCATGGAGATACATGTAGAGACAGGTAAAACAATTGTTTCATAACTGCTATATATTTTGTGTTAAGTTCTAACATGGCTGCTTGGAGAGTTGGTGATTTTAAGTAAAGGTAAGAGATATATTTTAACAAAAGAAAATGTTTTTTTGAATTTTCTAAATCTAATATTTACGGATTTTTTTCCAAATAGGGGTAAGAAATATTTAAAAAATTATTTCATTAAACTTTAGAAAGGGTTACAAAAAAATGTTAAATAGTTTTAACCGAAATTTTTGAAGATTAATTTTTATTATGGTGTCCATTTTTTTGAACATATAAAATGTTTTGCCCCTACCTGCCCCTCTGGCCTATTTATCTTATAATAGGTTTTTGGTGCATTTTATTTTAAGTATATTAAACATAGTCGGTCTAAATTCTTCTTTTAATCACTCTTTAGCTACGCAACCAATTTTCTTTAAACAAACACATATTTGCAGCTAATAAGTTGACCTATTCACATTATCATACAGTATGTCCACTATTTTAAAATCCAAGATGGTGGTCAGTTTTAAACTATCAAATTGGACTAAGCTTATCTTTGTGGTTGCTTTTAAAATGTTAATAATAATTGTTCATTCAACCGAAATTTTTGAATGATCTTTGTCAACGACATTTATATATTTTAAAACATATAATTTCAACATACTTTATTTTATAATTATTATTACCCTCCTAATAAAATATAGGTTTTGTTGCTCAATTAAATTTGTTTTTTTTTATTATTTTAGAGACAGGCTTAACATAAAATAAAATATATTTTATCACAATTTATTTTATCGTTTTACGGGGCATGGGGGGGAGCGAAATATTTTTTCTCTGTCTACTTACTCGTTTCTATCAACTTTTTTTTTTCTTCAATTCTATTAATACTAAAATAAAATAAAATAAAATACTATTTTTAGGATTTTTTGTTTTTAGTATTTTTAAAAAATCATATGATTTTTTCCTCTATTCTATATACAAAACTATTTTCGGTCAAAATAAGGACCTTCTATACCATAGTGCGTTGGTGGATATGGACATTATATGAGACTAGGAATAGATGTAGAGCCAATATTCAACTCCTTTCCTTGAAAAGTTGGTTGCCTAAAATATTTTTTTAAGCGTTGTTGGAGAAGTCCAATTTTAAAAAAGGTCTTCTAAAAAAATAAAAAGTATATCTTGGATAACTCTCTCAAAGGTACCTACATAATTCGGCTGCTTTCCGAAAATATGGGAAGACCCCATTGACGGGAAGTAAAATAGACGAAGACTGCGCACTACATCAGATATATCACACAATAAATGTCTCTTATACTGTCCTGTATTGCTTTACTTTTAAGGAAAAGTATACGAGAAAAAGCTAATTGTAATTAAATTGTTTCAGTCGACTGCATAATGTGCAAAATTACCATTTTAGCGAGCATAATATACTATTTATTTATTGCCAGACAATTTTTAAAAGTTTTCTGTCTGGCTTCCCACGAGTTTATGTGTTTGAAACCTCCGACACAATTAAAATGGGTAAATATATACTCACAACAAAAACGAAGAAGAGCTTTAAAAACTTTCCCTGGAGATGGGTTATTTAAGTTGGTCCTTTCGTATGTTTTTATTTTGCATTACTGCTGGTTTTTACTTACACCATTTTCTAAATAAATTAAGTATCATTCATATAATCATAAAATAGTTAAAACCACTTTTTCTTATGAAAGTGTTCATGCAATGTTTTGCTTTGATAGGTTTAGCCACAGTACTAAGGAAAAGTTGGCAACTTTTAACTTTTATCACTAAAATTACGACTATTACTGGAACAAAGGCAAGTGCGCATGCGCGAGTTCCAAATTTTAAGAATGACGCCCAACTATAAGGTGGACTGCCAATTTTTCACTTATTGTCGGATTTTAACGTCAAAAAAAAGAGAAAAATGAAATTTATCGAAAATTCAAAACGGCGGATGTCTAAAAGCTTTTGGTTTTTTTTCTGAGACACTGTGTATATTTTTGTTGCAACCAAAAAAATCTTTTATCTATTGTCTGTAAACAGATGTATCACTTGATAAATTCTATTAAGAAATAAAAAAGTATGGGTTTTTTCGTGTACTTTCCGGAAAATTGAGGATATTTTAAACATGGGAAGAAGGTATCAGGGAAAATGGAACTCTGAGATGTTAGTCGACTACTGCTGGACTATTACGAGAAATGCTTTAGAGGCTACTTTCAAAAGATAAGTTAAGAAGTGCAAGATGAGATGAGAACCAAAAATGTTACCACCCACCCGCAAACGACTTTAACAGCTGGTGAAAATAATCAACGCTAGAGTAGGTCCGCAAATTTAAAGTTGTGGTCGAAAAATGCTTTTTTCTTTACCAATAGCTTGACAAAAAAGAAACAGAATAAAAACAACAATAATTTTCCAAAATTCTCGAACATAATTCTTTTTGATATCAACACCCATAGTAATAAAGGCTGATCCACATAAAATTTAATGAATTCTGATAGATTTACCAATAGTCGTTTTTTGGCGTAGAACACGGTGCTTACGTGCTTCTTGCTATCGCCATAATGCACTTTCCAATTACCGTTTTACAAAATCTTATTGCTATAAAATATTTGTAAGCGTTTTGTTTTTTTTTTTTTAAGTTTAGGTTACTTACATGGATACATAAATCCAGGGTTATAAACCCGTCACTAAATAACTTCCCAGCAAACACGGTTCCCTCGGGCGTTCGTCGGCCCGATGTCGATTGCCGAATTTGCCGTCATCGGCACGACGTGGATTTACGAGCAGTATTTTTTGTCCGCTTTGCGATGTAGGCCCAATGTATGTTTGCCGACGCAGTGTTGGAATGTAGTCCGCCATCGGACCAATGGTAAATTTTACTTTTTGCTGACATCGACATACCGTCGCCGTACGATTAAGGCCCGATATGGTTTAACCACATGTTACCGACCATCCGCCCATAAAGCTGCTTAATTTGGTCGGTCTAACGTCTAACTATTCAAGTCCGACATTGCTTTCCTAAAGCGGTCCAACGTTGGCGATTGAAAAAGGTCCGTTGGTGGTAGCTTAAAGCAGCCCGACGTCGGTGATTGACGAACGACATTGGTAAACTACAAAGTTTCGATAATGCGGGTGCTTAACCAGTCGGGTTGGTTTAAGTGGCAAAATAGGTGATTCTTGTAGAAAAGTACCACCATCTTGTCAAGTCCGCATTCTAGTTTTGAAATATCTTTGCTCATTATATATATAATATTATCCTCCAGTGTACAGGGAACATAGTGACATTAGCGCCATCTCTACATACTAGGAAGAAACTATTAAGCAGTTTAAAAATTTTAAGGTGACGTAATCGGACCATCGTCAGTTGCCGATTCTCGACCAATCAAAACAAGTTCCAATCGGACCATCGTCGGCCCTAAAGCAGATAAAGTGGTCGTCGGTATAAAGTCGTCGACTATAGTAAATCAGGCCATCGTGAGTTGGCGATTATCGACCGATTAAACAAAGTTCCAATCGGACCATCATCGACTCTAAAGTAGATAAGGTTTGTCGATTCTCCTCCGATTAAACAAAGTTCCGATCGGATCATCGTCGGCCCTAAAGCAGATAATGTGGGCATCGGCATAAAGTCGACTATAGTAAATCGGGCCATCGTCAGATGCCGATTTTCGACCGATTAAACAAAGTTCCAATCGGACGATCGTCGGTCCTAAAGTGGTGTCTGCATAAAGTCGACTGTAGTAATGTGGACCTCTGTCAGTTGCCGATTAGTGACCGAAAACTGAAAATCGCAGTCTGTCCAACATCGGGCCAGCGTGTAGTCGCCGATGCCGACACACTTTCGAACCAGTCCGAGGAGCGGTTTTAAAATCCTTTGAAATGTGTTCAACCGTGACGTCACCAGTTCAACGCCAAAATGACATTTCATGCATGATTTCGAAAATCCTCTCACGCCAAAACACGACTAATATTCGCCCTATTTAAGAAAACCGAATTAAATAAATAAAAGTAATAGTTCTTTCAGAGCCTCAGAAATGATTTTAAGAATAAAATTGAAAACTGTTTAAAAGTACGTTTTCTACTCGCGTGATCCACCAAACAAAAAAAACATTCGCGTTTTCCAACGCCAACGCAACGTTGTGGAAAAAATCGGAACTCATCTCATAGGGCCGTCGAACAAAAATAATATGGCCGATCCAATATGACGGGTGTAGGGTAAAAAAACCGTTTTTCCATAATATGTAATGCTAACATAAATAAAAAGTTTGGCAAAGTGCATTTTCCCGAAATTTTAACAATAAACTCAAAATTCATAAATAAACGTCGAAATGTCCCTCTACTTATCTCTGTCGCACCTGTGAAATTACAAATAACGTCATCTCTCTCAAATCAGATAGCGCACGTCTCTCTCTTCAAGCCGATCTGGCCCAATCTTCAGGCTGAACTAAGAGAGACAATGCCTATACACACTGTACAAGTGCGAATTTTGAGTTTGTTTCTAACCCCACATAACATTGGAGGAATATTCATGTTATAGGAATATTCCCTCAAAGTGATTTTTGAAATATTCCATTACAAATATGACAGGCCTATTTTTTGTTGAATATTCTTTAAGAGTTTGTGATAGTTATATTTATTTGGTAATAAGATAATAATATTCTCATGATAACCTGAAAATCAAGTTATTTCTATGAATATTCCCAAAAAGAATATTGTTGTCAGGATTTTGGCATGTTTGCTGAAAATATTACTATCTTGTGAAAAGAAACGCGATTTACATGATTTATAATTATAATTTAGTTTAATGTCATCTATTGTAGGTAGATAGCACTGGAATCAATATGTTCTCTACCCACTAAGCAAGGTCTGTTACATTTCACGTTTTCAACGTTAAGAAAATGTAAAATTGGTGTAACTTTGAATACATTAAGAAAAATGTTTAAAAAAGTAAAATGTAAGTTCAAAATTAACATTCTATAAATATATGTGAAAGTATCGCTGATACAAGAAAGAAGCACTAATTTTACGTAAATATTTAATCTTGGATTTAACAAGAAATATAAACGGTAAAGTAACTGAAAAATAACATTATTTGAAGATTAATAAATGTCACTGTCAAAACAAATTTGCCTCTTTAAATTTGGTTTTTTATTGTTACATGACAAAATACAATTAGTCTAATGATCACATGAAAGTAGCAGTATTGTGAGCTCAATTAATGTCAACTTTAAAACAATTACGTGGTTGCTTATTGGAAAATGACTAAATACAATTGTAAGTTTTATGTAAAAATTCCAAAATTAATTAAATTTTTAACCCAAATATGGCGAAAATTTTTGAAAAAGTAAGAAATGATATCAAAAAGTTTACTGTTTTTATGAAAATCCTGCGATTTTTTTGATAACTTCTCACAAAAGGGAAAATATACCTATAAGTATAAATTTATATGTATTTGCAGTAAATTATGATTCAATTAATTGTGATTCAATATTTGTATATAATTTTTTTGTATTGCAACTCAAACCTCTTTATATGTATTTTATTAATTAAAAAACAATTAATTAAATTAATGTTAAAAAAACCAACTCCCTATTTTCTGTAAAAATGAACCAATCACATCACTGCATTAATATACCGTGAATTGGTGACAGTTCTCAACGAAATCGAGACGGTCTAGTCTAATGAATTCGGATCCCGTCGGCTCAAATTTTTTTATTTACTTACTGTTTACTGTTTTTATGAAATCCTGCGATTTTTTGAAAACTTCTCACAAAAGGGAAAATATACCTATAAGTATAAATTTATATGTATTTGCAGTAAATTATGATTCAATTAATTGTGATTCAATATTTGTATATAATTTTTTTTTATTGCAACTCAAACCTCTTTATATGTATTTTATTAATTAAAAAACAATTAATTAAATTAATGTTAAAAAAACCAACTCCCTATTTTCTGTAAAAATTAACCAATCACATCACTGCATACCGTGAATTGGTGACAGTTCTCAACGAAATCGAGACGGTCTAGTCTAATGAGTTCGGATCCCGTCGGCTCAAATTTTTTTATTTACTTACTGTTTACTGTTTTTATGAAATCCTGCGATTTTTTTGAAAACTTCTCACAAAAGGGAAAATATACCTATAAGTATAAATTTATATGTATTTGCAGTAAATTATGATTCAATTAATTGTGATTCAATATTTGTATATAATTTTTTTTTTATTGCAACTCAAACCTCTTTATATGTATTTTATTAATTAAAAAACAATTAATTAAATTAATGTTAAAAAAACCAACTCCCTATTTTCTGTAAAAATGAACCAATCACATCACTGCATACCGTGAATTGGTGACAGTTCTCAACGAAATCGAGACGGTCTAGTCTAATGAGTTCGGATCCCGTCGGCTCAAATTTTTTTATTTACTTACTGTTTACTGTTTTTATGAAATCCTGCGATTTTTTTGATAACTTCTCACAAAAGGGAAAATATACCTATAAGTATAAATTTATAAGTATTCGCAGTAAATTCTGATTCAATTAATTGTGATTCAATATTTGTATATAATTTTTTTTATTGCAACTCAAACCTCTTTATATGTATTTTATTAATTAAAAAACAATTAATTAAATTAATGTTAAAAAAACCAACTCCCTATTTTCTGTAAAAATGAACCAATCACATCACTGCATTAATATACCGTGAATTGGTGACAGTTCTCAACGAAATCGAGATGGTCCAGTCTAATACGTTCGGATCCCGTCGGCTCAAATTTTTTTATTTACTTACTGTTTACTGTTTTTATGAAATCCTGCGATTTTTTTGAAAACTTCTCACAAAAGGGAAAATATACCTATAAGTATAAATTTATATGTATTTGCAGTAAATTATGATTCAATTAATTGTGATTCAATATTTGTATATAATTTTTTTTTATTGCAACTAAAACCTCTTTATATGTATTTTATTAATTAAAAAACAATTAATTAAATTAATGTTAAAAAAACCAACTCCCTATTTTTCTGTAAAAATGAACCAATCACATCACTGCATACCGTGAATTGGTGACAGTTCTCAACGAAATCGAGACGGTCTAGTCTAATGAGTTCGGATCCCGTCGGCTCAAATTTTTTTATTTTTTTTTTTATTTTTTTTTATTTGCTTAAGATGTAACCGCGAAGATCAAATATTTGAAAGCACAAAAATATATTTTTTATGTTGTTTTAATCAATATTTAACAAGTTAGAGGTAAATTAAAAAAAAAATTACCTAGATATGTAACATTAAATGTTACATGCAAGTCACATACTTGTTAAAAAAATCGAATGTAACACTGTTACGTAAATGTTTAGGACAATTGATGTACTGGCAATGTAATATCGTTAAGGTTACAAGTTGCGTTACATAACAGGTTACAAAAATACATTGAGGTAATGTAAATGTAACAAGTTTTTGCTTAGTGGGTATGTAGCAGTTAATATTATTACAAACATAAGACAGCAAAAAGCTATTTGGGTTCAAGATTTTCCTTAGGGATAGGATTTCAATAAATCAAACAGAAATGGCATAGAAAGTTCTGCGCGCACAAAAGAAACAGGTATATTGAGCAATGGTGCCAGTTTGTTATTATCTCCGGACTGCTTTCATGAGAAAAAATTGTCGCCACTCTTTCATTGTGAGCATAAATCATAGTTGCAATAATAACCGTTGACAAGATGTCTGCAAATTCCGCTAGATGGCGGCCACACATCTAATCTAATTAAAAATTAGATGTTTTCAGGTCCAAACCACAGCTTTTTCTTGCTTAAAGGAGGCGGCAGGGTCCATTATTTACGATACTGAGCGATAAACTCGTGAAGTTGTTAACATTAGAAAGAAATATCTTCGCTTTTAATTAAATTTCTTTCCATTCTGTTCTACTAGTGACATCTATCCGGAAACGGCCAAACCATGCAGCTAGCACTAGCAGCCAAAGAAATCAATAAACGGCGCTGTTTTTCCTGCAGAGCTTTTTGCTTGCGATATTATTGATTTTAAATAAAGCTGGCCCTACACTACATTTGATATTTCGAGTGAGAAGATAAAGGGCGCCGCAGGCAAAAATTTTTCAATTAAATTAGCCGAACGCAAAAATGTTAGAAAAACAAAGCCCGAAATAAAAATGGCGCCGCTTACAATTTTTTTTCAAAAATTACGTAATTTCGGGAACGCAAAGAAATAGAACTAAAGAGTATAATTTTTAAGAAAAAAATATCAATTTTCTCGCCCTCCTCCACTGGGACTACAGGGGCCGTGCACAAATTATGTAATGGTCATAGGGGGGAGGGGGGTTACAAAACGTTATGTAGGGGGAAGGGGGGTTTTCGACAGCGTTTGCATTTGTGTGAAACTAAGAAAATTTGAAATTAAAATAAGTGAAAAGTTTTTTTTTGGGGGGGGGTAGTGGTCTTGAAATCGTTACGAAATATTAGGGGAGTGGCGTGCCAAACCATTACAAAACATTAAGTAGGGAGGGGGTCAAAAATTGGTAAAATCACCGTTACGTAATTTGTGCACGGCCCCACATCTGACTGTTCCTCCTTTTTGATTTCGAATCAAAGTGTATAACCCGGGTTGGACGTTCGAAGGCAGCAACCCGTCCTATTTGCTTGATAAAGTTTCTACGGAAATATCTCAGTCGATTTCTCCGGCCGTGTATGAACGCTTTAGGTTAGGCATTTGCATTTATCTCAGTCCCCAGCCTGTAAACAGTGCGTAAGGGCAATGGTTACAAAATGAAAAGCCGAAAAATATTTTTTTTACGATATCTTTCATCAGTTTGGTATTAAAGTCGAGCAAAAACAATTTTTATTCCTAAAGGTATGAAAATGGAAAACATTAGAAAACAACAACCTGGAATGGATTTACTACGTGTAAGATGCCCTATGCCCATCCTTTTCTGCCTAATGTGCTTTTCCGTTTGTCTGCGTCTTATACACGGCTGCTTGGCCCCCTAAGGATTTGCTTAGGAACCCTGTAGTACATCAACATAATGGTGATACATTGGTATACCTATACCCAACTCCGTAATTGCACTTCAGTGGAAGACTAATGCATATTTGGTGGAAACTCATGTGGGATATTAGACACTTAAAGCAAATATTTTAACGCATCAGTTTCCGTATACCTAACGCGTTCGAAATAAAGCCAAAATACACATATTTTTAACTTGTTTATGCGATGTTTCGAACGATGCCCGCTTTTTTGAAGGGTGCGATGACAGAACTGCTGATTTAAATCGTTGCGTACGTTCGTGGGTCCGTTACGATACGTACATCCTTCCGTACGCAACGAGATTCTGTCATCACACCCGTCAAAGAAGCAGGCATCGTTCGAAACATGGCATGAGCAAGTCAAAAATGTAGCGTATTTCGACTTTGTTTCGAACGCGTTAGGTATACCGATACCGATGCGTTGAAATATTTACTTTAAGTGTCTATTATAATTAGAGATGAGCGGTATCGTGATTTTTCAATCCCACTGATATTTGTTACTGTGATTTTTTAATAGAGACATAAAGCTATTTGTAACTCATCGCGGTATGCGTATCCGCATCTAGCGAGAACCAAGCACATTGATTGGTCAGAAACTTGTAGCACGTTCGAAAAGAGCAGATATATGCTAATTTAAGGTGTTTCTGAACGCAATAGGTGCTGAGATACGATACGTGTGCCGTAACGATACGTGATACCTAACGCATCTCAACACCTATCGCGTTCAAGAACACCTTAGATTAGCATATATCTGCTCTTCTCGAACGTGGTACAAGTTTCAGGCCAATTAATGTGCTTGGTTCTCGCTAAAAATAGCTTTATGTCTCTAATATCAACGATTTTTAAACGTGATGTGATCACAGTGTTAAAGTAGCGTAACGTACGTAAGTCGCGTTTGAGTTTGGGGCGTTCGTTCCTGATACTGCTTGTTTTGTTATATGTTCAGATTGTTTAGTCTACTCAAGGTCTTAAGCGTTTGTTACATGATACCCGGCTTTCGTCGTGATAACAAATGCCAAGTTGCGATCTTTGAAAATGTTTAATTATATTCAGTGTCTAGATATACTACTACAATTTTTTTTAAAAAACGTTCTGGTCGTATTTTAGTCATGTTTCACGTCACGTTTCTATCACATTTATATCACCTGTATGAGCTAGAACGTAACTTGTTGCCGGCATGTGTTAGGAATATTCCCAAAATTTTTATTTGCATTACGTTTTATGGAAAATCGCTTTGTTCAGCCTATAGCCACCATTTTTAAAGAGTCATCACGTGATTTATGGCTGACTTTGACAATTTTTTAAAAAGCCCTACTAAAATTGACATAAGTATTAAATAAACAAGCGTTGTACGCCTCGTATTTTACCTGCAGATTTTTTACTAGGACCATTTCCATCGTCATCGTCGAAACTTCTTCCTTGTACTAACTCAACACCTTCGGGCAATTCCATCGCAATCCCGTGCGAGTTGATAAAACTAAACAACTTTCTTTTGAAAAACTTAAGTAGCTTTTCCCAATCCGAATCATCGTTGTAGTACCTAGAAGAAAAAATAGGATCGCACATTGAAATCAATGCAAATATTTTTTTTCACCAGACCGGAAATTACACTTTCCGCACAATTTTTTGTACGGAAAGTGTAACTTTACAAAGATGGAACCGGAAAATAATTGTTTTTTTTTATTTTCTTTTTTTATTTTTTTTTCTTTGATTTTTTTTTTATTTTTGTTACCTAAAAAGTTTATTAATGACCTCTAAGTGTAAAAATAGGCGAATATTAGAAGGCTAAAAAAATCGACTCACTCCACAGATTTACAGGTCTCCCATACGGCTCCCCTGTAAACTTTCTGTGTTGACCTGTAAAGTTCCCTTTTCCGGTCTAGTAACGTAGATACCTATTAATGGGTTATAGGGGGAAGACCAGAACAAGAAAAGAAGAAGCTATAAAACATGGGGGCCGGAAGAGCGCAATTATTTTTGTTAAATCATGTTTCGAGACACAAGAAAAAAAAATATTTTACAAAAATTTTTTTTTTCAAAATTTTAAAGAGAATACGGTAAAAAAGCTCTAAATAAATGTTTTTTGGTATAGAAGAGATGTCTCAAAAGGGTCTCTACCTCGGTTTCTATATTTTGCTTTTGCTCATCAAAATATGTTTACTCAAATAGGTGTACCTTTTCAAAATAGGAGCAGGCAAAAAGTAAAATTTTTGCCTCGCAAATACGGTTCCCTCGAACCTTCGTCGGCCCGATGTCGATTGCCGAATTTGCCGTCATCGGACCAGCAGTATTTTTTGTCCGCTTTAAGTTGTAGGCCCAATTTATGTGTGCCGGCGTAACAGTAGACTGTAGCCCGCCGTTGGACCAATGGTAAATTTTGTTTTGCTGACATTGACATACCGTCGCCATACGATTAAGGTCCGATACGGTTTAGCCACATAGCTGCTTAATTTCGTCGGTCTAACGTAGGTAAGCTGGTCTCTGCCGACATCGGTAAACTATTCAAGTCCGACATTGGTTTTCTAAAGCGGTCCAACGTCGGCGATTGACGAAGGTCCGTCGGTGGTAGCTTAAAGCAGCCCGACAATGACAAACCACAAAGGTCCGATAATGGGTGGATAATAAAGCCGCACATTGGCCTCTCAAAGCGGGCCGACGTCGGTGATTGACCAAGGTCTATCGGTGTTTGCTTGACACGATCCGACATTGGCAAACTACAAAGTTTCGGGTGTTTAACCAGTCGGGGTGGGGTGGCGGAAGATATGATTCTTGTAGAGAAGTACCACCATCTTGTCAAGTCCGCATTCTAGTTTTGAAATATCTTTGCTCATTATATATATAATAATAATTTCCACTGTACGTACCATCGTTGCCGGTTATCGACCAATCGGACAAAAATCTGCTCAGGCCATCGTCGGTCCTAAAGCAGATAAAGTGCGTTTCGGCATAAAGTCGACTATAGTAAATCGGACCGTCGTCGGCCCTAAAGCAGATAAAGTGGAAGTCGGCATAAAGTCGACTACAGTAAGTCGGGCCATCGTCAGTTGTCGATTTTCGACCGATTAAACAAAGTTCCAATCGGACCATCGTCGGTCCTATAGTGGTGTCGGCATAAAGTCGACTGTAGTAATGTGGACCCCCGTCAGTTGCCGATTATTGACCGAAAACTGAAAATCGCAATCTGTCCAACGTCGGGCCAGCGTATAGTCGCCGATGCCGACACACTGTCAACATTGTCGACATTGACCCGATTCATTGCCGACTATTTGTGTTTGCTGGGTACTTATGGAAAAACAAACGAAAGATGTGCACTGCAAATCTAACGGTAAAACAGGACTTTTTTCAGAATTCCCTGCTCTAAGAAAAATTACATAAATTTTTATAAGTTTTAGATCATTTTATTACATGCATTTTTAGCCAAACTGCAAACAAACATGGGGGTGATGTTTGCGGTAGATTATTACAAGAAGATAACAAGTTGTTTATTGCTGCAATGATGCAATTAATACAGTGTGAGTGTTTCAAAATTCAGTAGGCGCATTTTTTACACTAGTGGCTAAAATAGTTTAGCCACGAGTTGTTAACACTATTTTTTTAATACATTTATCAGAAACATGATTTTAATAACTGTCTGCAGATAACTAAAGCGTGTTTTTTTTGGTTACCGATGCAAAGAAATTTTGCGTATGCAAAAATGTTTTCGGTCCGTTTTTTACCCAAAATGAAAGAGAAAGATAGTACTATTGAAAAAATCTAATTATTCTTGCCTAAAAGTTAAGCTATTTCCGATAGTTTTCACCAAGTATTTTCAACCTAATCATTTAACAACATATTAAACTGTCAAAGATTAAAATGTCGCAACAATGAACGTTACCGAGTAAAAAGACACATCGCTATGGAAACCATAGTTATTTCATTTACCAGCCGCCTTGATTTATAGTGTAAAGATGGTGTGTTGCGAGAAGTGCTCTTCCTTCGAGATTTTTAAAAGTATTTTCCTGTTTTTGTTGGATTTTTTCATAGGTATTAAAAAAAATATTGTTCACAACTTGCGGCTAAACTGTGCTTTTTTTACTCGCGCTTTTAAATACCTCGCTGCGCTCATTATTTAAACCAGCGCTAGTAATATAAAGCATTATTTTAGTTTTTAAATGATTTTTTCGTAAATACTTGGTGAAAATTGGCGAAAATAGCTTAATTTTTAGGCAAGAATAATTAGATTTTTTCCATGTTACTATTTTTCCCTGTTTCTCCTTAATTTTGGGTAGAAAATGGACAGAAATCTTTTTTTGCAGTCTGACTCCAGTACAGATTAGGGATTATCTTTAGATCTCAGTCATCCAGCCCAACTGTAAACATGTATCTTTTAAGTAAAGATTTACAACGAAAAACTTCTTTTAGCGATTCTATGAGCATTTCGTGTTGGGCCGACACATCACTAGACCGCTGAACTAAGACTTGGATGCCAAACAAGGCCTCTCTTGTCCCGAATCCACCACGAAATTCAAACTGCGTGTCGCCCATAAAGGATTCGCATTTCCCATAAATTCTTTTATGGATAATCTTTAGAAAAATTTTTAACATATGGCTAATTAGGTTTATTAGGCAGTAATCACTACACTTCCTTGCTGAATGTTTTTAAGGCAGCGTAACAAATGTTGATTTTAGCCAGTGAGCACGATAAATCAAGTAAAACAGTTTAACCAGCGTATTTAGCGAATCTTTTTCTATTAGCTTTAAAACTAAAGTGCATACTTCGTCTTGCCCTACCATTTTCCCAGGATTCCAGCTTGTCTTTTATTAAATAATCCTGCCGCTTCCTTTATGCGTTTATGTAAATTGAAAGTGTCATGTTTATTATCTAGATCTTCTATTTCTTGACACTGTTGTGTTATCCAGTCTTGTTTTGCTGACCTTATCTTGTTTTTATTGCTCTATTGATTTCATGATAATGATCGCTGCCTTTTTTTACTGCGTCTTTTATCCATCAACACCAGGATTTCATTGGTCATCCAAACTTCCTTTTTATTTCTTGTTTCATCCTTGCCTAAGAGTTTTGTGCTTTCGACTATGGCATAAATATCTTTAAGCTTTTTGTTAAGTTCAACTTTAGGTTTAGTTTCTATCATATTATCTTGAAGTTCGTCGAACCTGGGTCTGGGTTTGTTATTTGGGGGACGATTTTTCTTGAGGGTAAATTTAATTTTCGCCACAACTCGATTGTGATCCGAGCCGACGCGACGCCTGCGCCAGGGTAATGATACTCGGATTTAGAAGTCCAAGTATAAAGGCGTCAAGGCTGGAAGTTTAAAGAAAGTATTTGACACGATAAAATCCCTTTCCTGATAGAACTGGAAAAGGCGATCTCCAAGTTTATTTGATGTACCAAGACTGTACCTTCCAACAATGTCTTCTCTTGGGGCGTTTCCAAGTTTTGCGTTGAAGTCCCCCATAACAATGGTGACTTCTGCCCTTTTTGTAAAATTAAGGGCAGTTTGAATTTGGTCGTAGAATGCCCTCAATCATCTGAATATTTACTGGTTGGAGCGTATACTTGAATAATATTGACATTGAAAGGCTTAGAGTTTAGCTGAAGAAATATGACGCGATCCGACACATGAACAAATGAGTTGTTTGAATTTCTTTATTCAAAATGACTGCTGCGCCGTTATAGTGGTTTTGTCCTTCATTGCCTGCGTAGTAGACATGGTAGTCATCTATTTGGCATTTACCTGAGTTAGGCCATCTCACCTCGCTAACTCCCAAGATCTCTATGTTCATACATACTTTGTACGTTCCATGTAGCAATCTTCTTCATGACTGGTTCGGAGATTCTTAGACCCTCTGGTCAATTAAGATCCGCCGAGGACTGAGGGCCTGGGTTTTTGGTTTTCCAGTCATGATGATGATATTTCCTAGGGACGCTAATGAGGTGGTTTCCCGTTGTCTTCCTCCTTTCTCCTTCGTATTCTTAGTTTAAGCAAAAATTGCGAGTTTTGTATTAAGTGTAACCATATTATTGTTCCAAGAAGGCAATCTGGTCGAATAAAGGACACCATTTATTTATTCAGGTAATTTTTAGCCATCCCTACATAGTATACGGAGTTTATTTCCACTAAAAATAAGTTATTTGGTTTAAATAAGACCTAAATACAAAATTTTGTCATGGTGTCTGTCTCTCTGTAACACGATTACTCAAAAACCGCTTAACCTTTCCTTAAAATTCTTCAGACGCAAAACTCGTTAGTTTTTGATGGGGGTGGGGGGTTGGCAAGAAAGTTAGGAGGGGGG
The DNA here is from genome assembly GCA_963921995.1 of Oxystoma pomonae. Classification (NCBI taxonomy): domain Eukaryota; kingdom Metazoa; phylum Arthropoda; class Insecta; order Coleoptera; family Brentidae; genus Oxystoma; species Oxystoma pomonae. The sequence continues at coordinate 110,911,734 of OY998164.1, forward strand.
AATTAAACTTTTAAAAAAATTTTAACTGACGAACCGTAGCAGCTAGTGACACGCGGTTTTCACATTAAGATAGATAATTGCATTTTCAAGGAAAAAAAAATTTACGAAATTTTTTTAAAGATTTTAAGGATGGGTATATACGTGCCTGCTGGCGTATCAATTGCGTGTTGGATTATATCAAAGTATCTTTTTTTCCTTGTGCGATAGTTACCGAAAAAACATTTTTAGTACATTTTTTTGGTAACTTTTTAACCAAAGTGGTGACAGTATTTTCAAACTTTATACGCCATTAAAATTTTAATAGTTAGAAGAATGTTGAAACACCCTGTATAGATTTAAAAACGCGGCAGTTCTGGTAATCCAATGCCATATGTGTGGTGCCGACTTATCATTGTATTATTGAGTGCATTATCAACATTACTTTTTTGAGCTCTTCCACTTAAATAGTTGGATACAATGTTGTTTTTATCTACCTCTCATCCAGAATTAATACCTTTATTTTAACTCGCAGTATATTACGCCCCGCAGTATTAATAATATATCCATTAAACGAGCGGGCAACTTGCGTTTGAAATTTTTGAACAAAAATAGTATTCTTCACAACTACCCACATAGCAATGAAAGAAAATTTACATTTTTAGCATATGCTTGGTACATACTATAGAAGTATATGCTGTATATTAGCATATGATAAGGAAATATCATTAAAGAAGTTAACTTTTAGAACATCTTTAGCATATGCAAAGTATATACCAATTATGGTTTAATTTAGTACATTCAGAAAACCATCCCAAGTGAAGTGTCTACTTTCACCAAACGCGGTTTCAACCTATTTCTTTCTAAGTGCATGGTACAGTGCATAAAGCTTTGGTCTCTCAAGCTGTAGGTTGTATGTTCGGACCCCGTCGGCGCGTCCCATTTTTTTTATTATTTGTTTTTATTTTTTTTCTTAGGCTGTATTGTGATAGGACATGGTTTTTAGAGCTCTTATTTTAAGTCATATTTTAGGAGTTAACGATAGTAAGGATGACCCGCATCTATATGTACTAAGCACATGAAAATCATCTGATACGAATAACTGTTAGCATATCCTAAGAACATGCATAGCATGTGATTAGGGCGGAACATAAACTACTCTTAGCACATGCTAAAGATGTTCCAATGCTAATTTCGAACATCCTTAGCATATCCTATTTATTATTGATGATATTCTATGCACATTCTAAGGATGACAAATTGCTATGTGGGTAGTGGCTAAAATAGTGCTTTTTTTACAACCGTTGGTTTAAAAATGAGCGCAGCGAGGTATTTAAAAACGTAAGTAAAAAAAGCACAGTTTAGCCGCGAGTTGTTAACACTATTTTTTTTTAATACCTTTATCAGAAATTCCAAGAAAAACAGGAGAATACTTTTAAAGAGCACTTCTCGCAACACACCATAAGTCAAGGCGGCTGATTAATGAAATAACAATGGTTTCCATAGCAATGTGATTTTTTACTCGGTGACGTTCATTGTGGCGACATTTTAATCTTTGACAGTTTGATATTTTGACGATGTTTTTAAATGATTTTTTCGTAAATACTTGGTAAAAACTGGCGGAAATCGCTTAATTTTTAGGCAAGAATACTTAATTAGATTTTTTCAATATTACTATTTTGCGTTATTTCTCTTGAATTTTGGATAAAAAACGGACATAAAACTTTTTTTGCACCCGTGGTAAAATTTTTTTTTTTTTTGTATCGGTAGCCAAAAAAGCCATGCTTTAGTTATCTGCAGACAGTTACTGAAATCAAGTTATTGATGAAGGTATAAAAAAAAATAGTAGCTTTTACAAGAACTGGCTAAAATAGTGCTTTATTTTACAAGCGTTGATTTAAACGTTGTATGAACAGCTTACATACAACGGTTTAAATAACGACCGCGGCGAGGTATTTAAAAACGCGAGTAAAAAAATCACAGTTTAGCCGCGAGTTGTTAACACTATTTTTTTAATACCTTTATCAAAAAATCTAAGAAAAACAGGAAAATACTTTTAAAAATCTCGAAAGAAGAGCACTTCTCGCAACAAACCATCTTTACACTGTAAATCAAGGCAGCTGGTAAATGAAATAACAATGTTTTCCATAGCGATGTGTCTTTTTACTTAATCTTTGACAGTTTGATATTTTAACGATGTTTTTAAACGATTTTATCGTAAATACTTTTTTTACCAAGTATTTAGCGGTAATTGCTTAATTTTTAGGCAAGAATAATTAGATTTTTTCAATATTACGATTTTCGGCTATTTCTCTTTTATTTTGGGTAAAAAACAGACATAAATCTTTTTTTGGTACCCGTGATAAAAAAAAAGTTTTTTTGCATCGGTAACCAAATAAGTCATGCTTTAGTTATCTGCAGACAGTTAACAAAAAAAAGTTTTTCAGGAGTCTTTTTTTCAGTTTGGCTATCATTTGAGTCGAAGGATGAACGTTGGAATATCAACCACGCTTAAAAGTCGTTATTTTCTGACATAGGTTCTTCATCCCAAGTAACACAGCTTCGACAATATAGACTTTAAAGCCAAGTCAAGGCTGCAAAAACTTAGTTTTGTTTGACTACTAAATTTACATACAAAATAACTTACAGTTATATCATCTAGCTAATCAACTTTTAAATAGGAAATAAATAAAGAAAATAGTTCACTTTTGTTCTCAAAATACAACTGAAAAAAATGCTATTTGGCATTTGAGCCCTCTACCGCTAGGCCGGGACCGTGAGCCCAGAGCATAGACACCATCATTCGTACCAGGGACGTACATTTTACATCCATTTTACGTCTTTACTTCCCGGGACCTACTAGGTACGTACGATGTACGTACAAAAGTGTACGTAAAACTTACGTACAGTAAAAACGTATTTTTACGTTATATTTAGGTCTTTCCTTGTACGTACTTACTACGTTATTAAGTTGTCAGAACCCTAATAGCACAGAAATATTCCCCGAAGATTTGCTGAATGTTCAGCTAGGATATTGGGAACATTCCCTGAATGTTCCCTCAAATCCTCTCAGCATACCAGGGATGTTCAGGGAATGTTCTGTGTCCGCAGTTTTGATATTCCTAGAACATCCTGGTAGAACATTCATATATAGAATATTTTCGCAGGATTTTCATCAGGATCACTCCTGAACAGCTCAACGGATTTTCATAATTATTTTTTATGGGATAAAAATATTACCCCCCTCCCCGAATCCTCCCAAACGGTAGTGGTATTGGAAATAATAATAGCCTACCCCTGCGTAAGCATGATCGTAGATAGAAAAATATTATTTCCTTCCATGGCATGATTTGATATTGATGATGATAAGAAGGAAATTGGCAGAACATTCACGGAATATTCGCTGAATGTTCTATCCAGGATATCCAGGGAAAGTATTTTCAATGTGCGGTCAATATCCAAACGAAAGAGCATTTTCCGCACTTTAGTGGGGAAATTTCTGCATGGAATATTCGCTGAATGTACTGACCAGGATATCCTAAGAATGTTTTTTAAATGTGCTGTCAACGTCCAAAAAAGGACATTTTCTGACTTTCTCAGAACATTCCTGGAATATTCTGCAAAGAATGTTCGCTGAATGTACTAGGTAGGATATTCTGAGAATGTCTGTTCATGTGCTAACTTGAAAGTTATTCAGAGCACGTTTTTGGAACATCCTACGAATATACTGTGAATGTGCCAAAATATTCAAACATTCACAGCACCTTACTTGGATATCCCTGGAATATCCTGTGCTATTAGGGAACTTGGACGTAGTTCATTTATGTAACATTTCCCTCACTTGTAAAGCGAACTTTTGTACTAGTATTTTTCATTCTCTTAAAATAATTGACATATTATGAATACCCATCCTCCGTCAGGATTTCTTTCCCAGGGTCAACCAGGAGAGAGGAGTACTGAGGAGTTTTTAGGCTTTAAAATCGTCGCCCCTTCCCTGGGCAAAAAAAAATATTTTATACTTTATTTATTTACATCCCTCAAGGTACGTACCAAAAACGTCTCCTGTACGTACCTCGTACGTACATCGTACATTTTACGTCCAATTCACGTATTTTATTGGTCCACTGCGGGACCTACAAAGTACACAAACGTACGTACATGGTACGAATTTTCCATGTCCCACGGACGTACGTAAGACGTAGGAAAGTGCACGTATTATGTACGTCCCTATATAGCACGTACAATGGAGTAAGCGTACGTATTATGTAAGTATGTACTCTTCGTCCAAGCCTTAGGTACGAGCTACGTACCTGGTACGTAACTTTGCTGTCTGGGATTAACGCCAGCTTTTGTTTTAGAATTATTGTTTAAAAAAATGCAAAGTTTACAATAATAACAGATTACAATTATATAATAAATTGGTACATTACATTACTATAGAGATAGGACAATCTATCTTATACCAAACTAGTTTGTTTGTTTATATTATGGCAAAACATAACCTCTCAAAAATTTGTGAAAAAATAATCTTTTTTACAGAAATTTATGATCAAATATAAGTCTGAAAATAGAAAAGATATAATATTTTTCCTTTAATTCTGGATTAAAATTTAAAAAAAAAATTTTTGTGCTTAAAAAACCCTTATTATCTCAAATTTTTGAAGCGCGTGCATGCAGTTTAATGAAATATCATGACAGGTTTCGTCATCAAACGGGCCTTCGCACAAATATTTGACTCTTGAGAAGTCCGAATATGCGTATATTTTTGATTGAGAGTTCGTTAAACATCACTAATATTAATTTTAGTTGCCTTCCATCTTTAGTCTTTTACGTTGGCTGACAATTTCGATTTTACAGGGAAGTTAAATTTTAAACATTTCATTGCTTTCTTGTGCAAAAATGCTGTATTTTCAGAAGCCGTAGACGTTGTCACAGCCAAAAAATATTCCTCAAAATAGCTGTGACAACATTTTCAGGACATTTTCAAAACATTGTGGCAGAAGACAGCAAAAGCATTATTGTTATCTTTTTTGCTGCGGAAACGTTATCCCAGCTAAATTACAGCATGCTGTATTACTTGGAATGTTTCAAATTAAATTTTTATATCATCAAATATGCTTTAGTTAGGGAAATAATTGGAAGAAAGAAAAAAAATAATATCCACGTAGGCGACAATCTTAATTCAAACACTAGATTTTTTAGTTTTTATTAATTATTTTTACCTACGTACCTGGGTACGTAACTTTGCTGTGTGGGCACTGAATTTTGAAACACCCTTTATATTGCTGTATCCTTAGTTTATTAGCGATCTGTCATAAAATAAATAAAATGCATTGCAAAACGATATATTTACCTGGGAACAGTTAGATTCTCTTCATCGGTTTTGGACTCAATTTTCACAATTTTTATCCCACTGTTCGGCATAAGTGGCCCCTCGTAATCGAAATCGTGAATGTACTGAAGAAGTCTATAAGTTACACAGAAATAAGGGCGTTTTGTAGTTGCGCAACCCTTAAAATATTCCTTTAAATATTCGTCCGATTTAACTACACTGTTCGAGAACACTAATATAACTAACACTTTTATTACCGTTTTACCCCACATTTTTTATGTAAAAAAAAAACTAAAAACTTTGAAATCCAACTAAAACGGACAAACTAAAATTGCAAGGAAGAAGATATTTAATTTATATAAAAAGAAGAAATACTAATTAATTAATTTGTTGACGATTAGTATTAGTAAAAAGTATCATTGACCAAATGCCTCATTAATAAATAGGTTAATATTAAAGCTAATTTAAATTACATGTTTTTATAGAAAATAAAATTTTGCAGAATGAACTAATTATTAGTAAAATATCTAGAGTATAGGAAAAAGGCAATTATAGGAAACTCGGCTAGACTGATTTATAATTTGTCTCATTAAAAAGTAAAATTTGACTAAATTTTAGTTAAAATTGGTTTAGCAGGTGGGTTCGGACTTTTTTACCCATTGTCTGCCGAAGAGACGTAATAATACGGCTTTATCCAACAACACTCCCAATCAAGTTGGCCTGGAAAAAACGCAGAGCCAACTGCGCGTCCGGCATGCGCAGTAGATTTTCCGCCTTTGGCTTTCTTTTTCAACCCACTAAGCAAAAATTAAAAAACGTTATTTTCATAGTGCAAAAATCGCTTAATAACCCGTTTTATATAACGTTAGTTTTGCCATTAACGTTGTTTTCACGGTAAAATTAACGTTTTTTTATGAGGACGTTATTTTCGTAATCAAAAAAACGTTAATGGAAAAACCAACATTATAAAACGGGTTTTTCGGAAGCCAGCTGGCGGCTCGACTGCTTGTGGCGCGAGTATTTTACCTGTCATTAAAAAAAAAGTGTTGGACGCAATCGGGCTCCGAACCTGCGCGTCCTAGCTGAGAGCGATACTCTACCACTACGCCACGAGCCTTCTACATATCATATCTGTCTTTTAACTTCAACCGTTGCAAACCATAGAAATATCATTTCTATGTTGCGACCCAACTAGCAATTTTTAGTTGTACAAGTTGTAAAAATTAGAATTGCACTAATTTTAAACGTTGTTTTACAGATAAAGAATAGTTATCATGGCGACGGTCGACAACGTCGACTATTATACGACGCCTAAACGTTTATCACAACTTCAGTCGCCATCACAACTATTTATGACCGTCTATTGTTCTAACAGTAATTCCTTAGTTGTGAAGGCGCCGACTACAAACCGGTGTGTGCTAAACGAAAAATTGATCAATTTACTCCACGTTTTCTGGCCGGTTTGTTGGAGACGCGGGCGCGCCTGTTTTCATCTAACCAATTTTAATGTTATGTTTGCAACAAACCAATTTTGGAGCACTGCTGTCTGTCATACAAACGTCAATTAATTCAGTAAAAGTAACTAACAAGTGGTTTGTAAAGTTTCTATTAGTTTTGTTTGAACATTTTTCACTATGAAAAGGAACAAATGGTATAAATATTGTTCGATATTTTGACATGTGACAGCTGTCATTGAAGGTGATTCCCCAGTGTGGCGGAAAAAAAGAGGAAGGTCCTGTGTAAACACACAAGGACGGAAATTAAGTGAGTAGCAGAAAGCCAAACTGTGGAGCAATTTCGATTGGGTAAAAATTGAGGCGTGTTCGCGTCTTTTAAGTTAGGGCATCCGTTCAAAACACAGTTAAGTAGTTAAAGCAGTCGAGACACGGGACTCCTTTGGTTGTCATAGAAACTAATAAGTGCCGCCATGATTGATTGTTAAAACCATTGTATGCTAATTTGTAAACAAACATTAAAAATTATTTTTTTGCTTTTTTCTACAATAAACTACGATCTTTTTGCATATAAAAATCCGTATTTTGTTCTTAGGAATCCTAAGCAACATCTTTAGAGGATTTTCGAAGCGATTTTTAAATCATGATTTTTTTTAATTTCATAAAATCATCTGAATCGAGGGGCGCGCTTGTTTTTTAGAGCTACGAACTGTACATTTGACAGTAAACTACCGTCTGTTTATATATTTTGGCATTGGTTCGCATGTTATGATGATGCAAAACATGATATATAACATAGAATATCATTTTATTTTAATAATATGATGGTGTTAGGAATAGTTTAATTTGTAGTCGAATAGTGTATTTATCATTTTACGCAATGAATAATATTTTGAACAAATAATTGTACTCCAAAACCCATTGAACTATAACTTCAACTGTAGTCGCGATGGCAACATTGGTGTTTGAGTAAAAGTAAACGTTGCGGCACGCGATGCACAACGTTGAGAAGTCGACAAATTGCTAGTTGGGGAACCCGCCGCGAGAAAGGTTGCTTAGAGCTGGCGCCTACGAAGCGACAAAATGCTTAATAATACGGTCAGGCGTTTTTCAGCAAGCAAAGAACCTACTCGTTAGAAAGCGTATTTTGGTGGCGTTTAACCAATCTCGGAATGAATTCGAATTAGCGAGCGCCAAATATGTTTCGAAATACAGGACGATTTTAGCGGCTGCATTGCAAGTGCCTATACGTTCCGTCAGAAATCCGCCGGTATCACTTAGCGGCTGACTGTTTACCGCCACCTCCTGGTTTGCTGCAATTACTTTTATTTTCATAAAATTTTCAATTGCGATGTAATTTCTTGCATTATTTTTTTACATTATTTATCGAAAACAAAAACACCCAAGCAACAATTTTCTGACCAATGACCACATACTTCACCTAAATGGACGTTAATTTGTGTGTATAAATTAGTGATCTTCAGATGGTCTTACATATTACGACAAAATTCCGTTGCTTTAACTTTAGATAATACTGCACTAACATTGTTACCGTCTACCCTAGTCTATTTTCTAGTAAACCAGTGATGTCGTGTAGACGGTTTTATGAGACTAGGTACGTTCCGCCGACGTATCAACGTCTAAACAACTTTCACAATACGTGAACTTGCGACGTTTCTGGCCGGTCTTGCGACGTTTTCCGACCGGAGTTTCGACGAACTTAAGTGACATTTTCTTGTGAAGAAGAAAAGTTTCCAAAAGAACTAATGGCATTATATTCTCCTTCTCTGCCGCACTTAAGGTAAGAGAGATGACATTATCCTACAAGTATATGGGCAAAAGAGAAAGACTGGTGCTCTTTAAACAGTAATGTCTGATACACAGCTTCACTTCTTGCCGCTCACTAAAAATACTTTTTGCTTTTGCTTCCAAGAAAGTAAATCTTTGTAGTCCCAGGCAGCAAGGACACGTAACAATGACGTGGATGAATCGTCATCTATTACGTCAAAACCACCAAATTTATGATGTAAAATTGACGTCTTTAAGACGGCAATATGTCTCATCTTTTTGACGTCATTATATGACTTAAGATGACGTCCCCACAAACAATGCCGGCATAGCAAAGTGCCTTACAAATATTGGCATCTATTGGCCATGAGAATTTGACGCACGGCAATCTGTGCGTTATAAATACCTTAAACACTCCTGTGTGAGCCACCGGCCGAGCGACGGCAACGAATACGTTTAAAATGATGGCAAATGCACACTTAGCATGGTTTAAATGTAGAGGAGCACTGCATACTAAATACCGGCATTGCAGGCAATATTGGCAAAAAATGTATGGGGTGATTCAACATATTTTTCCCACTACATAGCTCATTTATTATTAGAGATAGAAAAATAGTCTAAATACAAAAGTTGATTAGTTCTTCACAAATTTTAAGAAAATTCAATAAAAATTTTCAAAATATCAAATTTAGACTTACGACATCAACTTTCTTATTTTAAATTGAACACCCTGTATATTTTTTAAAATTTCGGTAGATCTTGTAAGGTTTATCTTAAGCAGTTCTCGAGTGAAATAAAAAATAATTTGCCATAAGGGCGATGTGTTAGCCAAGGAAAAAGAGTCTAGGTGGTTCTTTGTTCAACACATTGCTCTTAAGTCAAAGTTTTTCTTGAAAAATATACAGGGTGTTCCATTTGAAATAAGAAAGTTGATGTCGAAATTTGACATTTTGAAAATTTTGGTTAAATTTTCTTAAAATTTGTGAAAAACTAAGCAACTTTTGTATTATTTTTTTTTCTATCTTTAAGAATAAATGAGTTATGTAGTTGGGAAAATATGGTGAATCACCCTTACCACTAAGTGCCAAACCCACGCAAAAATTAAAAGTTTAAAAGTGCACCTCTTTGATTGGTCGGCTCAATAGGGATACAGATGCAAATTCCGATACCACTGATAATTGGCTTTTTCTCCCTATTTAAAGTATTTATGCATAAAATAAAAATTGTAATGATTGTGGATTAAAAATAAAATAATGCACATAATTTACGAATGCACATTTATTTTATGTTATCCTTAAACGAACAAAAATTCCTAGAAAAACCAATATGTAATAAATAAATAAATGTTACTATAAACAAACACTTATACACTTATATTTATATCCTAACATGAAGACAGGAATGGAAACCATATGAATATTTGTCGTCTTGGTCATGCCAAAGATAGAGGAAAATTCTTTCATAAATTGATTTAAATATTTATTAAGAGGAGGTTTTCCATACAACAGTAAATTGCAACAGGGAAAATTTTATTTAGAATCTCTTTGATTATGAATCAAAAAAATAAGGTTTGCTTCAGTTGCTTTATATAAAAATTCCTTGACCAAAAATTTAAAAACTTAGTACTTCCTTCTTCTTGTTATAAGATAAGACGAAGATTTATTCAGCATCTTTTTTCCTGGATGTTCTGCCCCCTTTCCAGTCACAGGCACCCCGTAACCAAGCCTTAGTAGCATCTTTAACGACAGATTTTTTACAGAATCTAAAAAAGTTTAAATTGTGGTAAGTATAGCTGTAAATTATTTTTTTTGGATAAACCAGTATTTTGTTTTAGGAAAAAGTAGCCCTTTTTGCTTAAAAAGTGACAAAATATCGGTTTCTCAAAAAAAAAATTAAAAACTTTAATCTAGTTGTTTTATTGGCAAATGTACGTTAAAATAAAAAAATAGTACCACAGACGAGTTTTTTCAAATTAATTTTTAAAAAGATTTTAAGATATTAACTAAAGACAGCTAGCTTGCTTTCACAAGAAATTAAAGGGTCATCATTCTCTGGGTCAGCAAGAGAAATTTCAGTGTTAGAAAATGTCTTGGATGTAGACTGAATTGATGAATCTTTAGATGGCTCGATCCAACACTTCAACTAAAAAGCCAGTTAACTCTTTTTTCATATAGTTTTCTTTAGCCTACTATAGAGGCCATAGTGACACCAAACTGAGAGAAAATTCATGTTTTACCTGTCAATTTGGTTATAAAAATGGCGGCAACAGTAGACCAAATGGCACTGAAGGCTGAACACAGGAGGAGCTTTTTAGTTGAGAACGGTTTTGCTCGATTACAAAAGAAATTTGTAAATTATTAGTGTCAGTATCACTTAAGCATTGTAGATCATGATGTGACCTTTGATTTTCTTGTAAAGTGGCGTCTAGATCACGATTTAATGCTAGGTTCATACAGGCAAATCAAAATAAAAATTTAAAAAAAAATAATAATTAAAATTAAAATAAAAGTTGAATGAGCTTATGGGGAACAGTGTAGGCATTTATACAGCATTAATAAAAAGATGAGTAACTTAACATTTATTTTTATCTTAAAACGGATTTGAGCATGCCCCTTTGACGCACATAACCTCACTTTCATTTGTTTTTGTATTTTAAATAGGGGTTTTTTGCAGTTTTTGGTTTGTTTTTAACAGATATTATTAAGGAAAACAGCATGATGGAGTTTAGTTTAATTATTTCAACTATTGGTGTCATTCACTTTTGTATAAATGTGCAGAAGCTGTGTGCTATTCGGTTCAAAGTTATTATTTTTTATTTTAATTTTTATATGCCTGTATAAACCCAGCAAAAATGACGATTTTTGGTCGCTTTACTGGTAGTTCTGAACATTTTTAAGTCGACTCTAGGCTGACCTTATTTAAGAACAAAAGAATATGAGTACTTACGCAGTATCGGCTTCCACATCCATGGTGACTTGAAACTCAAACTAAATTTAAGCCAATTTTAAAAGAAAACTTGCAAAACACAAAAAAAAACACAAAAAGGAACCCACATAGGAAGAATCCGCAGAATATTATTAAAATGGCGTCGGCAAGTACGTCAAGTTGTCAACAGCACGACAGATGTCAATCGCGCGGGAAATTTAAAAAATTCGGCGTTAAAAAGGCACGATATCCGGCAATGCGTTTGATCGGACCGGAAAGGTGGTTTAGAAATGCATGCAATTTTTAAAGGAACGATTGCGTTTCACTTGGTATGTAAAACACGTTTTTCAGTTATTGGCAAAATAACATAAATTTGCCAATACATCAGCACTAGTAAATAATTATTGGCAAAATAGCGCAATTTTGCCAATAATACTACTGTAGTAAATAACCAATGGCATTCACTTGCCAATATTGCCAATAAAGCAAATACACCTTACCACCTTTCATTGTTTGTGGGGGTCGTATTTTACGTAAAAGGTACGGATGAAAAAAAGTACATTATCTATTGAATACAATCCAAAAAAGGCATTTATTAAAAAAAAAAATTGATAGTACACGAAAATATCCGAGTATAACAAACTAACCTTTGGCGGATAATACTATTAAAACATACCAACCTTCAGATAATAGAGTGAAAATAAGATACTAAGGGCAATTCTCATTTTTTTTTTCAAAACCATATCCCTGGAATTTCTTTGGTTACCGTACGTCTCTGGTTGATCAAAAATCTCCAAATAATGAAATATGAGGGATATTGAACAAAACGCATCAGCTTACTTACACCTTATGTTGCTCCAAATATTTTTTTTAATTTTATGAACATTAAAATGTCACGCGGGGTCCCTGTCCCCAGTTTAAAAAAATGACTTCAGTGTGATTTTGCCGCAAGAAAAAAGTCACACATCAAATTATTTGTTTAAATACATGCTTCCATGGGGTGTCTACTATACAGAATTATCCGACTTGCCAAAATTATGAAATAATTTCTATTTGAAAAATAAAAATACATGTTTTCCCAAGGGTTTTCAGTCACGCAGCGTCCCTAGTCTTTGTGCTTCCATTAATCAGTCTAAAGATGTCGACACCTACAAGCCGCATGGACTGAAACCGGGCGCCTACAGTCAGCTGTCAGAACGCCGTGAAATCGTAGGAGATTATCAAAAAGTAAGTACTTGCAGAATTTCAATCACTCTTGTCCCTTTCTAATAATTGTTAAAATGTCTGATATTACAAAATATTATTATTTTATTGTTTCAAGCAGATGTGCTTGATGAAAGCAAAATAAAAAGCATCGTTGTACATAACCCCAATTTTTATAGAGAGATATGTGAATTCTGTTACTTGTGTACCATGTCACTCGTGACCCCTCATCTGTGTTTTAAGAAAGGGAACCGAGTGACACTGGGAGACACAATTGACATGTTTTATTTCACGATACTGCCAGCACCACTTGAATCATATTTAAAGTTTTTTTTGCCTACAAATTCCCAATTTTAAAGTTTTACTTTTATTTATTTATTTTTTTAAGATGGAACCAGCGAAAATTAAGATAGATGGTCTAGTGAGAATGTTAAAGAGCAAGAAGGAAGCCTCTTTAGCAAGATTAAAGGAAGAGCAGCCGTTGAAATATGAAGAAAAGAAGAAACGAATGAGGGAACGATACCACCAAAATAAAGAGAACATTTCAAATAAAAATATTCCTGTCCAAGTACCAGCTGTAGTTCAGTCACCAGGAGAAAAAAAAAATAAAAATAAGAGGATAGCCGTTTCGGTGGAGGAGAAGAGAAGAAAAGAGCGAGAAAAGAAGAGATTACAACGTGAGCGATTGAGAAAAAAAATATGAAAAAGCGGAGGCAAACATACAGAAATCAAAAGAACCAGGGAAAAATTAAAAAAATTGCTGACATGAATAAATCTGAGCAAATGAAGCAGAGATTGAAGTGGCGCAAGAGGCAACAAAATATCCGACGTAAAAAGAAGGAAGCCCAGCATGAGGACCAGCGTGTTCAGATTAGTGCAGAAATGCAAGTTATCACACCCTCCAATCAGATCAGATAGGGAAATCGACGTAACCCCACCTCAAAGAACGTCTACCTCTTTGAACCAAGTGGTTGGTACCTTGGTAACTAATAAACAAAGAGATTTTTGTGCTGTAGAATCTCATAATTTAAATGAAAACAAACTCTTCGCAGAAATTCGACTGCTAAGAAGCAAGCTATTTCAAGCTAATAGAAGATTATCTGCGGAAACAACTGGAGCTGAAAGATATAAGAAGCAGTTACAGAGAGATTCCAAGAGAAGTTAAACATCTCTCGGTACACCTTCGCCAAACACAAAAGTGAATTCTATCTTGAGAACAGGTAATGTCACTACAATTAAGAAACAGTTACTAGTGGGTGAAGTTCTCCAGAGACAGATGCAATCAAACATCGCAACATTAAATTCGGCAGAAAGAGGAACTGCCGCCAAAATTGTAAACATCAGAGTTGCAAAAAGATATAGAATTGTGAATCATATCAAGGGTAGGATGACATATTATAGATACAATATGTTTCTGAACACAAACACGAAGTCTTTGGGAAAGGTCAGCATTGAAGCTCAAATAAAAAAAACAAAACAAGAAATACACGATTTCTTCACCAGTGATCAAGCTTCAATACAAGCGCTAGGGAATAAAGACTGTATTACTGTGGGAAAAGTAAAGAAGCAGAAGAGATACCTAAAAGACACACTTGCAAATTTGCATAAGAAATTTACAGAAAAAGCGAACAGAAAATTGAGTTTAGCGACTTTTTGTCGAAACACGCCTTTTTGGGTTGTAAGGCCCAGCATCGGCTTACGAAATACATGCCTTTGTGTATGTCATACAAACTTCAAATATATCTTCAAAAAGATAAAAGATCTTCACCTGATAGACGAGAACATCAACACACTTGATGACTTATGCAAACATGCTTGTTGCAATATTGCAACATCCGAGATTTGTTTCTTATTGCGATGTGAATTATGTCAAAATAAAATTGATTATCTGATATGCAGCGAGACTGATTCCGTTGAAACTATAACATACGACAAATGGGTCAAGAAAGTCCAAAAAAGAATTGACAAAAACCGTTGAGACAATTTCATGCACAAGAAAAGAGCTAATCCAAGATTTTTTGCAAAGTTGAAACCATTCGTGACGCATCATCTCGAAGCAGTACATCAGCAATATCAGATGCAATTGGCTCAAGAAAACTTTCCAGATAGTCACTGTGTTGTAAACATAGATTTCTCAGAAAATTATAAATGTAAATTTCAAGAAGAAATCCAAAGTGTCCACTTTGGTGGCTCACAAAGACCAATTTCCCTCCACACAGGAGCCTTATACTACAAAGCAGATAATACACTGCAGTGTCTCACATTTGCTGGTATCTCAGATGATCTTCTGCATCATGCTCATGCGGTATGGGCATACCTCAGACAAATATTGACACTGGCCGTGGAAGAAAAAGTTACAAATTTTCATTTTGTCAGCGACGGTCCAACATCACAGTATAAGAACAAAGTAAATTTTCAGTTTATGTGTTATTTCGCAAAACAATTTGGTATGACTTCTTTCACGTTGGTATGACTTCTTTCACTTCTATGAGCTCGGTCACGGTAAAAGTGTAGCGGATGGTATAGGAGGTGCTCTCAAAAGATTGGCTGATGATCACATTGCCCGTGGTAAAAGCAAAATAACATATGCATGTACATTCATTGAGGCAATTCAGAAGCACAAAAGTAAAATCTTTGTATACGAAATAACCACAGAAGATATACAGGCAGTCATTGCTTTATCCAAAGATGTAGCTGACAACTCATCAACAGTACCTAATACAATGAAGATAAGGCAGATTGTTTGGTCTGAAGAAGTCCCCAATCAAATTATACTGAAGTATAAGAGCTGTTTTGAGTGTGGAGGAATATGTGAGCATTATCTTCTAGAACCCTCAAAATTCAAATGTAAAACTTGTTATACAAAAAAATCAACAGAAGCTCTTCAAAAATCTGCTTCTAGTGTTACCACCGATGAAGAAGATGATGTTCTCCTGTCCGAAATTCGAGAAAGAGTCTTAAAAGAAAAATTCGAAATGGTTCATTTTGTCAAGCAGTCTAACATAAAAGCCGATGATTGGCTGATTGGTAAATTTTTGCCGGTTGCTTTAAAACCTGGGAGCAGTAAGGCAATATATTATATATGTCGAGTTATTTCGGTCAACGAAAAAATTGAAGGTTCTTTTTTGAGGAAGAAGGCTTCGAGGGATTTTCAAGGTTTTTTTACGGATTTATTTCCGGATGTAGAAGATGTGTATGAATTTGAGTATGAGGATGTTGTTGGAAAGGTCGATGCACCTATAAAGTACATTCGTGGCTTGTTCAAATTTAATGTAAAGACAGACATGCTTGATTAAAAGTATTACTTACATTGTAGCATAATAAGTCTCAAATAAACTCATTTTGTATATAAACTTGGAGTTTGTCACTTGTGTCCCTAGATGCAGTCACTTGAGTCCCCAATCTGTCTTGCCAAACCAAAGGTATATTTCTTTATTTCACATAGGTAAGATAATGGACAATAAAAACTAAGTTAATCAGGCATTTCTTTTAAATTGAAATTATATTTCCGCAACAAACATTTACATCTACTGTTCAAAAATAAACCAAAAAAACACGATAAAAAAAGTAATAAGTAATTTTTCAACAACAGCTCAAATTTAAGAAAAAAATCTCAGGTAGTTCAAGTGATAATACTTAAAACATACTTGTTTATTGAAAAACTATGTGTTATTGTCTACTACTTTGAATCAGTTTTCCAGATAATCAAAGCAAAAGACAAGGGGACACGAGTGACATTTAGGTGACAAAAATATTCTGCCACTCACTTGCCAATATTTGCTTACAAAATTCGACTGAAACAACAGTTTTCTCATAAAATAGAATAATCAAACTTCTTATTGTGCATAGTTCGAGAGAAATTCTTCCGTTTTAATTTAATTTAATGAGAATTGCCCCTAAAGTGAATTATCAGTATTATCGGTATCCGCATCCCAATCAAGCAGGTACACTTTCAAACTCATGGCGGATAAGTCCTGAGATAGATGCGTTAAGAGGCACGTAACGCTACGTAGGTTTTCCCGATACCATTGATATTTGACCTTAAGTTTCTATACCTACTACTAAAATATAAAAATAAGAAATGTTGGTATACACAAAAATACGCTAATACCCAATTATAGCAAACCAAACTTTGGATAATATTATTAAAATATTATTAACATTAAAACCTATAATACATGTCGGTAATACACGAAAATACGATAAAACCCGAGTATAACACCAACCTCGGATACTACTACTAAAATATTTATAATAATAGCACTAAAATATACTATATAAAAAAACCATTAAAACGGAATTATTTTTGACAGAAGACACAACTTGCCGCAGACACGAGACACGATTAAATTCACGCACTCAACGACTTCTGTGTGACGACTGCACCACACACCTAGCTACAACCTACGACTGTACAACACCTTCGAGCTTCGTCGGGTGTCATCCCGCGGATTCGTATGCAACTCACACATCTCTCTCTCTGCTTTTCGCATAAAGCTGTAAAGGACAGAAATTTGGCTTTCTTCCCTAGCCGGGGAATTACCGCTTTTCAAAATAAATAAGAAATCTTACATATTTATTCTGTGCAATTTCTGCCGCATTTTTTGTTTTATTTTTTATGACATGAAATGGGAGTTTATGTTTTATCTTTTCCGAATTTACGCAAACGCGTAAAAATATAGGTCATTATAGATCACGTCATAATCAAGAAAAAAATTAACCTTAATTCTACCTTTTAATTAGTTTAAAAAAAAACAAAATTATATCCTTTTTGATCAACGTTTGTAGTAAATAGCATTTGAAGATTTGAAAATATAAATCCAAAACTTAAAGTTCTATTCGTCAAATTAGGTAGATCATAAGACGTGTCAAATTTGTCTCTAACATGACGCTTTAATAACGTCATAATATAACTAAAATTTTACCTCGACGAATTTCACTTAATTATGACGTGATTGAGACGTCCTGTGACGTGTCCTTGCTCCTGGGGTGTCCTGCCATATTTGAAAAAACTAAGTTTTATTTCACAGTTTACCGACCATTTAGTTAGAAAAATCGAATAAAAAGTAAGGTTATGGGGACTGTCATCGGCGTAATTGCTGGAGCGTTTTCTAGTCATATGTTGGGTTGATAGTAAGTAATTTGAGAATGTTTGACGACTGTTGTCCATTTACGTGTATTTTTTGGGATTTTTATAATATTATACATACACTATTAAATGGCATTTTGGAGACGTTTTATGTCCCGGGCGAAATAGGTATTTGACCATGGAATCCTAAAAAGAGGGCTTTAGTAGCATCCATTTTTTTACATTAAAAAATATTTTTTGTTTAAACACAAACAAATCAAGGGCGCGCGGGTTTTTCTTTCCTTTTCTAAGCATATTTTTCAGTAAACCGAATTGCGTTTTTAAATTTTGCTTTCATAGTGGCCATATAAATACTATTGAATAAATGGTTATTATCAAATTATAATTTGTTGTTTGCCATTTTCTAAAGTGTATAAAAAAAAGTTCATTTGAGTAACCGAAAATCCCAAAGTTTGAGATGGGCAACATTTTGGCTGGTGAAACACTACCAAAAAATCAATAACAAAGAGGGCGCTAGTGTAGTCATTTTGGGTCGTATTTTACGACGTAACAAGAACGATTACTATTCTGACTCCAGTCACTGCACAACGACGTAAGGACTCAAAAATCATCCACCATTTTGGTGTAAATCAGGGTCGGCATGTTGGGTAAAACGACGTCGCATCATAACGTCGGATCGCATTCAACAACGTCGCTAGGCCGTTAAATTGCTGCTTGGGCAATTTCTGCGTACGTCACTGATTTTAGTATAAGTAGTTTACATTCTGTTAGATAGCCCAAATACAAGCAATACACTTTTTTATAAAACGGTTGCATTCCAGTTTCACTGTGACTTTTAGGAAGGAAAAGGGGCATGCCAACAATCGCAGTAAGTGTGTGTTGTTTTTTAGTTGAACCGGTCAACACTGTACCCTCCCCCCAGATGCCTGGGATGGATACGCCGCTCTCCTGAGCTAAGGTCGACAGAAAAAAAAATCTACTCTAAATTGTATGGGCGGCCATGAACAAAATGTATGTTTTATTGCGATAAAGGCCTCGCCCTTATTTGATCTGAGTTTAAGAGTAGATATTATTTGTTGGCACATTTTGTAAAAACTAAGACACAGCTCGGAGCACTTTTTCAATTTTTTGCCAAATAAGCTAATATTTATTTCTAAGACCACCGATTAAAATATTTGAATATTTCGAATTGGTGAGGTCTTCGTTTTTACAAAATATGCCTTCCATTTAAAGTCCAGTCAATTCTGTCAATGTTTGCTTGACTCCGAAAAGTATGGATATCACATACACTTTAGATTTTACAGCTATCCTATAGCTGTCACAACGTTAATGCGGCAACTACGTTTTTGCTGTAAAGTAGCTAGCTTTATTTAAGCTGCCTTTATGGTAACTTACTTTAATAACCAAGTTGTTACTAATGCAAATTTGTCTACTAAACTAGCTATTAAAGCTATCCCTGCGAAAAATACCGCGTCAAAACTCGTAAAAAAGAACTAGTGAAAGTTCACAAGTTCTGGTCGGTATTTCATGCGGTTTATGAAACACCACTTTCGAGTGAAATCTCATGAACTTTCAATATTGGAAAAAGATTCAAAACACAGTTTTTAGGAGTTTTGAAAAGTTTTTAAATCAATTTATGATAAGAGTTTTTTTAAAGGCTCGGCTTCCACTGGTTTTGTTAAGTTTTGAGCAATTTTAACCAAAAGTTAAATCAAAGTTAATAAGATTTCACAAGGTTTTATGAGAATACACATGTTTTCAGCAGTTTTTAAAAGCACAACCCTTCATCAGATTTTACAAGATTACATGAGAAAATCCACATGTTTTTAGCAGTTTTGAGCAGATTTTAAGAGAAACAAGTTTATAAGATTTTAATGGAAATATAAAATAACGTTAATAAGATTTCATGAGATTTCTCATATACTCAGCAGTTTTGAGCAGTTTTAAAAAGACCCAGCCTCCATCAGATGTCACTAGTTTACATGGCGAAATTCACATGTTTTTAGCAGATTTTAAGAGAAACAACATTCAGATTCACCAATTTTCAGATTTTAAACGAATCCATATTAAGTGATTGATAAGCCTGTGTTATCATTATTTAATATATAGAAAAGTTGGACAACCTTATGGACCAAACAGTTGACACTTTTTAGGCCAAATCGTGGACCAAATCATTAAATATCTTACAAAATGAGTCGAACACTTTTTATTTCATACAGATTTTATTTTAAAAGATATCCATAATGAAATCTTGTAAAATCTTTTAAAAACATCCCTTCATTTGTACTTTTAAAATCTCATCAAAATTCTGATATAAACTTACGAAATCTCTTAAAATATCTTGATAGTTAAATCTTGATTATATATTCTTTTTAATAATTTATGTTTATAGGTACTCATAAAATCTTTTAAATTCGCATCTTATTTGTTAAATCTGGTTTTACTTGCATGTCTATTTTCTACACTTTAATACTTATATAATCTTGTCAAATCTTCACAATTCTTTATCCTATATATTTCTCATGAAATCTTGTAAAATCTTTTAAAAACCTCCCTTCTTTTAGACTTGTGAAATCTTGTAAAATCTCATCAAAATCTTGTGAGTTTTCAATAGTCAGAAATTATTTGAAAATTGTGTCTGGTGTAACATCATGAAACATCATAAGAATTTGTCAGTTTTCATGTGGCATAGATTTTTGTCAGGTCAAGTCTCTTCAAACCAATAAAATCTCTTAAAATCTCATCAAGACTTGATCAATTTTTAAGAGTTTTGAAGTGGTTTTTTTGGCAGGGATGTTTTGTGTCACGATAAAAGTAGATCTTCAGCTGCACCAAATGGTCATAATTTTTACTTTTTTTGAACATTTATAGCCAAAACCAAATGCTGCGAACAGCTGCGAAATGCCGCGCCTTCAACCGGTGTATAGAAAACTTACGATAAGCAATAATTGCGTTTAGTCCCAATTCCACCTACTTGCGACTGATATCTACTTTTCTATTTGCAGAAAAAAGTGAGAGGGATTAGAAAATATATTGCCCTCTTGCTCAATATGACACAGAAGGACATAATGAGTAGCGGAAAAAAGGTAGAATATGAACTACGCATTACTTCCAGTTCTGCTCTTCTTCTTGATTTATTTTATGAAAACAGAAAATTGTGAATGTAAAATTAAAATTATTTATTGAAAAATTTACCAAATAGTGCAATACAAATTATGCATAATCCATAACTTAGGCATTTTTAACACTTTTGGTCATACTCTCCCCCCTTTCGACAGTTTCCGATGGTGCCAAGCCGGCATGTTTTCTGTGAACCATAATAATTTAATTTTAACACTTCAACCAATGTTAAAAAAATGGTAAATTAAATACAAGGAATTTGTTGCTTTATAAACGGAATATTTTGTTAATGTAGTTAATTTTAACTCCTTTTTCCTTTAGAGTTTGGCAGTCCTGCTGGTTGTTGGCTTTTTTTCTCACAGAGTATCGATTCTGGGATTTTGTGAAGTGGATTTTCGTTTCGTGTTTTTTGTACCATTTTTTTCTTATCAAAACGTGCATAACCATAGATATGAAGTGAAGTTCCGTCTTGGGAATCTTCTTTTGTGTTGCGTTAGCAAAGTCGGGCTCTTTTTGTGTACATTTTCAAGTAAGCGTTGGTTTGACTTGCCTATTTTATGGGAGGTTTATCCAACTTATAATTATGTTTAAGGCTGAAGATACAATTAAAAATACAAGCTACTAGATACTGTACCAGCGACAGACTATCAAAATTTGTATCTCATTAGTGAAAATGGCGCAAAAAAGTGTGGTTAGAAATCAATCACAGTCGCTTGTATTTTTAATTGTGCCTTCAGCTTAAAGGTTCATTTAGAATAGCACGAATCAGCTTACACTGACAGGTTTCAATTTTTTTTATTAATTTATGGTCAATTTATAGGTGAACAATGCAAGCTTTTGAGAGGATCATGGGCTCTGATTTTGCATATGCTTTATAAATAGAACTATACTTTCAGTAGGTGATGGGCAGTGTTTTAAGTATCGTTCATAATTGCAATTTTTGTTATAGCGCAAGCTCTGTCACTGTTCTTTTAACAAGAAAGACAGTGACAGAGTGTATGTTATAACAAAAATTACAACTATTGCAATGACTATTCAAATTATGAACGATACTTAAAACACAGCTCATTATTATATTTACTCACAGCTTCAAATTAAAATTGAAAATTTGCTTAGATGTAAATTACTTCTAAATTTTTGCAAAATTATTAATAATTTTTTTATTGTAAAACTATTTTTTTTAAATTACCCAACCAATTATAATATTATTGTTTTGTATAGATTTTAAAGCTTTAAAAACAATTATATGATTCTTCAATTTCAGTCAATTAGTATTAAATTGCTTCATTGTCATCCTTAATTTTTTTAATTCAATTATTTTATAGTTCATTATCATAGCTACATGCAGAGGTGCATATCAATTTATTTATTATAAAAATATATAAACTCATATGTAATAATTTCTATCATTGTTCAATTTTATTCTTTTATTGTTTTTTTCAATTTTATATTGTTCAATTTTACTCAATTATTGTTTTATTGTCACAACTTTCTTGTTCAATTTTAATCAATTATTGCTTCATTGCCAACCATTTTTTTTTAGTTAATTAATTTAGTATTACAGTATACCGGGTGTCCCAAGGTGAGTAACCTATTAGAATATTTTGGAAACTATACAATGGAAACTTTTCAAACTTTTTATTCTAGCAAGTCCATGTAAACTATCATATTTGCAGTGTTGCCATTTGCAGGAAAACTTGGTAACAACTTTCTTATTTTAAATTGAACACCCTGTATATTTTTGCATTTTTTTATTCTAATAAATATTTTAGGTACATTCTATGTATAATGTCCTATACCTATGTTCAACTGATTTTAAGATATTGACAGGTGAAAATTAAATTTTTTTAACTTTGACAGCCCGTAACATCGAAACGGTTAAGGATAGAGCACAACGGTTTTTATATTCCTGTCTTAGTTTTTCACAAGCTTTAATGGAATTAAAATATATATATATATATATATATATAACACAGTGGCGGTCGCAGCTTTCCCAAAAGTTGATAGGTTCTTTTTTATCTATTTTTTTTATTATTTAATTATTTCTTTTTTCCTTGGGAACTTTTTGTTATAGAAAAATGATATTTTTTCTTAGAAACAATAAGTAAGTAAGTAAATAAGCAATAAGTAAAATAATAAGGGGGGGACGTGAGGTCAAAATTTTATAAAAACAAAGAAAAAGTTTTATGCAAAAGTTCTAAAATTAATGTAATTTTCGACCCAATAGGGTGCCGCAGGCAAAAATTTTTGAAAAACTATCAAAAATTATACTGTTTTTATGAAAAAACGGCGATTTTTTAAACAAATTCTCGAAAAAAAGCCCCCACCGCACCTCTACCCCCTACGACCGCCACTGGAACACATTATATTTTCTTGTTTTTAGTAGGAACCAATAAAACTAGGTACTTAAAACAAGTGAAATTTCCAATAATCGATATACAACGTCAAAGTACGAAATAAATTTCGGGTAACATAATTTTTTAAATGATAATTGCGTTTAAATTCATTAACAAAATAATTATCCGACGACATTACTTTCACCGATCTTTAAAAATATCAAGGTAGGTAGGTACCTAATACCTACTACCTAAATAAACGTCAGTGACACACATAGTATAAAACTGTAGTTTACATCAATACGAATTAAGTGAAAATATTATGATGCTCAGGTGGTGGGGCTTTTTTTACAGGGAAGTCCTAAAACTTTTCATCTCTTTTCTGATTAGTAGTGGTATTGCGTCAAGGGCCACACAATATATCAAACAAATATATTGCACACCCCTAGGTGGGGGCTTTTCTTATAGGGTGGCCTCAAAACTTGTAAAAAATAATAGCTATATGAAGTCATTTCATCTCTTTTCTGTTAGTTTCTCAGGTCTCCATTTTGTAAATATGGAGTGTGTATTATTTAGAAACTGTGACGAAAGTAAGGCCCACAGGGCACAAAATTCAGTCGTTTTCTGGTAAACCCACGACGTTAAACCAACGACTCCCGCCGACTGTAGTTAGGGTTGAAACGTCTCAAAAATGCATTCCCCAAACTAGCACAAAACTGGGTTTTTACAACGTTCACAAAACGTTGACCGGGCAACTACAGTCAAGTCGCCGACTTTTTAAAATACGTCGTCGCAAAGTTAAAATGCTGCTTGGGGAGGAGGGGAGCATTCGACCAGAGAGGGGGCATTCAACCATCGCGCTTTAAACGAAAAAAAGTAAAAAAAAACTGACATTTAGGTAAGAATTTTTTTGCTTTAAACTTTCAGTAAAACTTGTCTAACAAACTGGTTTTTAAATTTCATTAGTTTTCGCAAGTTATCTCTAGATATTGTAGTTTTTACTAACAAATATTATTCTAACCAAAAAATGTAAATAACTTTTGTGACGCAACTTATTCTATTTTTGTAGCCTGATGGGGAGAATTGGTCGAATGCTTCCCAGCTGTTTTAAAGTATGGTAATATTTTTTGAAATTACTATTGATTTATGTGGAAGTTTAACCAAGGGTTTTCAGATTTTCATGGAAAACCTGTTTTTTTTTAATTGATGATCGTTTATTCAGTAAAAAATATACCTCATTATTGTTTTAGATATGACTCGAACATGAGTACTGAAAACGCAAAGAAACGAAATACAATCGATAATACTGTTTTAATAGAGTTTACTCAAAAAGAGAGGCTGCCAGAATTCATGAAATAAAGAGATCAACACTTAAAAGTCGTGTGAAGAGATATTACAAAAGAAAACTAAAGAACAGTATTTGCTGTAGAATTTGCAAAATCTCAATGACTCCGGCAATGAAAGCGAAGCTGACGAAAATTCACATGAATTTTCAACCAAATATACAAGTATTTGCAGTGGGGCAAGCTCAGTTGGAAGAATATATCAAGGTGCTCCGACCTTAATTATGGGCTAACGTATGTCCATATACAAAAACTGTAGTACGCATCTTTATTGCCTAATTGCAAATTTCCGCAGGAAACCCCACACAATAGTTTCTTTAAGGGAACCACAAACCACCAGCTTGAGCAGAAGCATTGCGTTTAATAAACCCACGGTTGACCAGTTTCTTGCAAACCTTCAGAAAGCTTTGGAGCGCTACAAATTTTGTCCGGAAACAATTTGTAATCTTGATGAAACCGAAGTTACCACTATGATAAAGCGGGTGAAAATTGTCTCTCATAAAGGCAAAAAGCAAGTCTCCCAAGCTGCTTCATTTCTGGGCATCGTAAATGCGTCTGGACAAAGCCTGTCTCCAGCCCCTGATGATGGCTTAGTCTACAAGAAAAATGGAGAGAGCAATATGATAAAAGCGTCCAGCGATTGTGATTTTGAAGGTCCTATGAGCTGGTTTTCTCGTAAGTAACCTGTTGCAGCACTGAGTAGCACAGAGGCGAAGGTCGTAGCGACAGCAGAAACAGTCAAATAGGTGTTGTACCTATCAGTCTTGTTATAAAATTTTTTGATGAACAGATTCGAAGTTATTTTGAATATTGACAATCAAAGAGCAATAAGTATCAATAAAAATGGGCAGTTTAACAAACCTAATAAACATATGATGTCATTTTATAAATGAGAAAGTCAGAAAGAATTTACAGAAAATAATGTAGCAGATATTTTTACTTAAGCTCTTAATATTTTTAAGTTTCAAAAACATAAGAATGTTCTAGTAAAAATAGGTTAAAATTTCTTAAGATAAAATAAGTTTTTATAAGGCTTTTAATATTAAGAATTGATATAAGTAATAATCTAAAAATATTAATGTTTTTCCTAATAAAATAATATTTTTCTAATTATTAGGACAAGGTGTTGAGAATGTATCAGTGACCTTATGTCAAGAAAGTTGATTTGTAGGCTAGTGGCCTTTTAGCTGCAGTCTGAAGTTAGTATTAGATTAAAAAAAAGATATTTCAACGTGCAGACAGTTTCGTAACACTAATTAAAATGTTGAAAATAAATCAATTAAAACAAAAACTTTCAACATCAGTGTATTAAAAATACTCAGTAAATAAAATAATATGAAAACTCAACTAAGATTCTACGAGCTAGTCTGTCTTCCTTGTAAAAACTGATAGCGCTACAAATTTCGTCCGGAAACAATTTGTAATCTGGAGGAAACCGGAGTTACCACTGTGATAAAGCGGGTGAAAATTGTCAGTCAGTGACCTTATGTCAATAAAGTTGGTTTGTAGACTAGTGGCCTTTTAGCTGCAGTCTGAAGTTAGTATTAGATTTAAAAAAAAGATATTTCAACGTGCAGACAGTTTTGTAACACTAATTAAAATGTTGAAAATAAATGAATTAAAACAAAAACTTTCAACATCAGTTTATTAAAAATACTCAGTAAATAAAATAATATAAAAACTCAACTAAGATTCTACGAGCTAGTCTGTCTTTCTTTTAAAAACTGATAGCGCTACAAATTTCGTCCGGAAACAATTTGTAATCTGGATGAAACCGGAGTTACCACTGTGATAAAGCGGGTGAAAATTGTCTCCCATAAAAGCAAAAAACAAGTCTCTCAAGCCTGCCTCCAGGTAGGGGAAAATTCAGAAGAAATTGACAATTTGCTAAGAAAACTTGAAAGAAAATTTAAAGTATTTTTTTTTTAAAAGTAGACAGTTTTTTGGGTACTACACTAACCAGAGGCAAAACTGTTCTAGAAAAATTTGATATGGAAATGAAAAATGCAAAAACATCAACTACACCGATCACTAACTATGAAGAAAAATCACTAGATAAAGCAGCAGGAAGGTTTCCATATCGGGAAGCTGTGGGAAGCCTACTTATCTATCCAACCGAACCAGACCAGCTTATTCAGTAAGCTTTTGTAGTAGAAACCTTGAAAATCCAACGAGGACTGACATAATTAAACACTGTAAAAAGAATCCTGCGATATGTGAAGAGTAAGAAAACAGATGGGATAGTCTACAAGAAAAATGAAGAGAGTAATATGATAAAAGCGTACAGCGATAGTGATTTTGCTGGGCAAAACCCCCAGCACGACAGGCTATGTAATGTTCTACGCTGAAGGTCCTGTGAGCTGGTGTTCTCGTAAGCAACCTGTTGTAGCATTGAGTAGCTCAGAGGCGAAGTTCGTAGCGGCAGCAGAAACATTCAAATAGGTGTTGTACCTATCAGTCTTGTTATAAAATTTTTTGATGAACAGATTCGAAGTTATTTTGAATATTGACAATCAAAGCGCAATAAGTATTAATAAAAATTTGGCAGTTTAACAAACCTAGTAAGCATATAGATGTTAGATTTAATTTTATAAATGGGAAAGTCCGGGAATAAATAATTAAAGTTGGTTACTTATGTACAGAAAATAATGTAGCAGATATTTTTACTTAAGCTCTTAATATTTTTAAGTTTCAAAAACATAAGAATGTTCTAGTAAAAATAAGTTAAAATTTCTTAAGATAAAATAAGTTTTTATAAGGCTTTTAATATTAAGAAATGATATAAGTAATAATCTAAAAATATTAATGTTTTTCCTAATAAAATAATATTTTTATAATTATTAGGACAAGGTTTTGAGAATGTATCAGTGACCTTATGTCAAGAAAGTTGATTTTTAGACTAGTGGCCTTTTAGCTGCAGTCTGAAGTTAGTATTAGATTAAAAAAAAAGATATTTCAACGTGCAGACAGTTTTGTAACACTAATTAAAATGTTGAAAATAAATCAATTAAAACAAAAACTTTCAACATCAGTTTATTAAAAATACTTAGTGAATGAAATAATATAAAAACTCAACTAAGATTCTACGAACTAGTCTGTCTTCCTTGTAAAAACTGATGTAAAAAATTTGTACTTTATGAGATCTGACTTGGTTTTTACAAGTTTGTTTCACATACCGCCTGAAAAACCTATAAAACCTGATAAACCATCCATTATAAAATCTAATCTCGTCAAAATTTTCAAAGATTTGACGCGGATTTTTTTTCTAGGAAGAAAACATAGAGGTAAGAACCTTGAGAAAAATTAAAACAAAAATTAGTGATATACTGCCGTGCTCAGGAAGAACCCCGAATTTGACAAAAATTACAAAAATGTGATTTTTAGCTTTTTCAACTCCTACCTTTTAAACCAATGGAAAAAGCGATATCATATATTAAAACTAATTCCAAAGTTTGTTTTCTAAATTTTTGTTCCAGTAGAGTAGTGCAATAATTTAAACTTCAATCGCAGTTTTCTCCGTTGTACATAAATATCAAATACGGGGGGTCTTCCTTAGCACGGCAGTATAGAGGTGGTGGCAGTAAAAAACATTTCATTTGAGTATATATACTTTTAATAAGGACCCAAAAATCAAAAAAATAGTGGAGAGTTCTTCCCATTATTCCTTTGTTTTAAAAGCTACTATTTTCATTATTTTAAGCTTTTTAAAACATTTTTATTTTGTCTAGTCAAACTATTTATTAAAAATATTTTTTGTAATTAATAGGCAAGTCATACTGCTGAAACGGTGATGAATTTTATTATTATTTAAAGTTTAAAAGCAGCATCTGCAACTCATTTTTATCCAGAATTTGATATTCTATGAGGATATCTTTGAACAATTTGTCCAATTTGTTTGGGTGTATGGCCATGGGAATAAAAAAATGCCAAGCTACCTACCGGAAATATTATTGGTCGTCCGAGAAAGCGATTAAAAGGTTATTAAAAATTTTCATTAGTTCTTGTATGACCGTAAACTGATTTAAATTGATAGTGAATAACTTAAGTGTAATTAGGCAAATTACCTAAACTACCTCTAAAGAAGATATCAGACACGATTATTTTCTGATGCTGATGCTTTTAAAGTCTTTTTAATAAGTTGTAATAACAATAATAAATATCCCTCTTATACATACCCTATTTGTTGTCCCGAAAAGCAGTACTTGTCCGACAAAGGATTGCAGCACTTAAGTTTACGTATAAATTAACAAAAACGATTTATTTGTAAAATACGTTTAACATTTTCCCAGATAAAAATAAAGAAGAAGTTAAAAAAAAACCTTCAAATCAGTTACTTCAACCGAAAAGAAACTAAAAAACAAAAGATCAAAAGATCTTTTGTGTGTTCCTTGTGGAATACTCATCCAAGTTTGAATTTTCGTTATTTCCACCGAAGATCTTTTGATCTTTTGTTTTTTAGTTTCTTTTCGGTTGAAGTAACTGATTTGGAGGTTTTTTTTAACTTCTTCTTTATTTGAATTGCCTTAGGAGCATAATCCTACTGGAAATATTAACACGCCAGGACGAATTCGTATTAGGTAACTTGGATAAGTAAGTACCAGTGCGGAACGATGCCTATTTGTGAGTGGTTCAAGGTTGGAAATCTAAGTGTATGATGGTGTTTAATGATGTTTGGTGGAGGGTGACCAGTGAAACTACTGATGAGCCCACGCTGGTTACCCAAGGCGAAACATCGTTTATTCATTTCTCTTTTCGCTTTGTTCTTTTGTGTGTTCCTTGTGGAATACTCATCCAAGTTTGAATTTTCGTTATTTCCACCGAAGATCTTTTGATCTTTTGATTTTCCCAGATGTTTAATTTTTATCATTTTTGCTCTCTTTTAGAATGATTCTTCTGAAAAAGATGAAACTTGTAAGACGAAATAATCTCAGCCTGCGACCAACGACACTGCAAATACTTTCAGTGAGAATGAGGTGACGGTGATCTAGTACTGCTGCGATCTATATTACACCCAGTACTGCCGCTAATACCTCAACTGGAGAAGAAAAAGGATGAGGCAGTACAGCTCAAAGTTAAAAAATGCTCAGTATTTTAGTGTTGTTTAACTTTAGAAAACTATTATTTAAAAGTTAGATTGTTATTTTCTGTTATGACAGTCTTTGCTTTCAAATTTCCAACGAGTAGGGTTAAAAAATCTGAATACCAAAATGATCTGGCAAACAATACATGAAAATTCAATTAAAAATTTAACAAGTTCGATCCACTATCAGACTGCTGAAATTAAATTAACTGCCGTTGTACGGTTACTGGCAGTGAAGAATCAAGAGAGTCTTGATCAACTGGAAGGGTTTTAAAAAAATAAAGTTTCATGTTTTTACGTTAGAATGTTACAAATCACGATCTCTCCGCCTGTGCTTTCATACGCCTTTTTCTTCTTCAGATGCAGCAGCAGTAAGAAATTCCTTTTTTTGAAACGCCACCTCAACGTGCCAAGAATACAGAGCTGAATATTGTTATGAAAAACTGATTTTAAAGATGCTGCAGATAGAGACACACCCCAGCAACCAAAAACAGAATTAAGAATAGAGATAAACATGAGGATATGTATTGGTAATAATGTGCTATGGTGCCTGCGATACAAAATACACTGTGTGACTTGAAATAGATTTTTTAACGGTAAATTTAATTATGTATGTTCTATATAAAATAATAAAAGGTGTAAACAAATATTTTAGTTAATAAACGAAACAAAAGTGTAAGTTTTTTATTAAAAAACTGAACTACGAAACCAAAACCCTTTAAACAGCTAAAAAGTAAAAATTTAAACTTATTGTTACAAGCTTCTTCATACAGAACCTCATTGGTGCGAAAGACTTACCAGGTTAGCGAAAAACTGTAATATTAGGAAGAAGGAAATATGAGGTAAGAAAATGGAAAATAGGGAAAGCCTTAAAACCAATTTTGCGAAAATATTGTCATGGGGAATAGATTGGACTTCGATAAAAAAGATATCATCAGATATGTGACTGAGCATCTCGACAACGCTATTTTGCAGACACAGGCCAAAATAAATAGGTTTAAGAGCCTAAGAATTTTCATTTCAAGAACAAAAGCATAAAGAAATGATCTAGTAACACCGAGACCATCTTACCCAGCAAGAGATTACAAAAGTTAATATTGAAAGTTTTAACCTAACTATATGCCTTACTTTATTGTTTACTTTCAAATTACCACAATGCCAAGATGTTCCCTGTCCTTAAAGCTTATTGATGAAATAGTAACAAGAAGGTGTTGTACAGAATCTATTAGATGTATCTATAATTAATACCTTCCCAATTTACTTTACGCCACGGTCACAGAGGGGCGGAACACATGCATCAACTAGGAAATAAAAAATTAAATATTCAAACTTTTAAATTGTTAGATTTTGTACTGTATTTAGGTTAATACCACCTATCATCATCTGTCTGTGATATGTTCACTTCCAAAGTTTATGCCGTATTAAGCAACGCTGTGCTAGATGTACTGAAGAACATGAAACCAAATCCTTTCCAAACAAAGCCTGTCTGAGCCTTCTGTCGAGAAACATATCATCAATCTAAACACTAAAAATATCAAAGACATCGCAGCATCCGAAACAATAAATAAATATAAATAACTCACAATTCCCTAACCTAAAAACAAATCGTACTTCCAATGTGATTACAGTTCACGCTAATTCCACTCCTTGAAAACTCCTCAGAACCAAGTCTCCAAAAAGAAAACTAGGGCATACCTTCTGTGAATAAAAGAGCTCAAGTTTACCTTACATTCAAGAAAGTCAGTAACATATGACAAACCTGTGTACGATCATATTAACGCAAATATCAACCCAGCAACCTCCACAGGGGAATCTGAAGGCTTATATGAAAAATCTTCATTTTTATTATCACAAATGGTGCAAAATGTGAGCCAATCTTCTGTACTGGAGAAAATAGTATTGTAAAAACTAAACTATTTAAGGAAATAGACAGTCTATGGTGTAATAATCCATAAAACTAGAGGAAAATCATCCAAAGGAACAAGCAGATAGTTTCATATGGCTCCTAAGTAAATAAATTAAGGATAAAAAAAGAAAGAAGAGAGAAAAAACACCGCTAAAATTTAAAAAAAAATAATCTCTCTAAATTTGCTCTCAATGCTTAATTAAGGTGTTTGCCGATAGATGGCAACTCTTTGTACTTTTTTAGTCAACTTTTGTTTGTTTTGTTTGAGCAGTGGTGCCACCAGTTTTTATAAACAATAGAGTTGATTAGCCATGTGACAGTCAGTTAATTATTATCAGTAACAATATGTCTGGTAAGTGCTTATTGTAAACATAAACAATAAAATAATTATTTTATTTTAGGTAATTTATAAAGTTAAAATATAGACCAAGTAGACTATTCGTTTTTTTTTATAATTTGATGAAAACTGAATCTCAAAGTTGCGCTTTGAAATTTTTGTATGCAATTGCCACCCAATGGGGTTTGAAGGCAGCAAAATTAAAAATATATGGAATATTTGGTAACACATAATATAAGTTTTTTTCTTTCTCATACCAACATTTAAGTTTTATGCGACTACAAATAATATAGCAAAACAGGTAACTCTGGGCTGCATTCAGAAAGCCCACACCATGTTGGGATAAATGATAAAATAGGGTTTTTATTTCCTCTTATTTTCGAAAGTTGGGTTGGTTTCTGGGGTTGCTTAATTTTTCTTTGCACTACAAGTGGGTAGAAAAATATAAAAATAGGCTTTTTGTCCTCTCTTTTCGAATGATGGATTATCCAATTACCCAAAAAAGGCATGTGTTTAGGCTACAAGTGAGCACACTTAACGGATCATTTAAATATGAGGTCATTGAAAAGCTACATAAAAAAATCCCAAAATTTTCAAAATGATCAAGTATCAGCAAGAACTTTTTGAGACCTCCTATAAATAAAGTATACCTATATACTAGACTAATAAGACACCAGACTAGAAAGAAAAATAAAAAAAGTCACTTCCTATACTTTTTAGGTGTATTGGCTTAAAAACGACTCTAGAAAAAGAATCAAAAAATAAATTGAATAAAATTTTTAAACAATCTTGTCGTTAAAAATTATCCAAATTTCACCATATTATAACCTCACTCAAGCACACCAACCATCGCCCAAGTCGAAACTGGGGTGACGGTGTGGTGTTAAGCTCACTAAAATAGACACAAATATGTGCAATTTTGACCCTTATTTTCATATTCCCGGTATTTTTTACACTGCTGTGGTCATTCTGAACGCAGCCCTGCAAGATGCTAAAAATGCCATTTCAGCACTTCAAGAGTCAGATCTTGACTCAGATTATTGAGCTTTCAGTGATGCAGATGATAAAAATCGTAGTACAGATAGTGATTCAGATGATGAATATAATATGCCGTTATCGGAGCTGAGGAAGATCCTAGTCAAACAAAAGGGAGAAACGATAAAAAACGAGGTCAACAAAGTTTTAGTTGGAGTCAGAGAAAGTTTTCACCACCAAATACAGCCTTTTTAATAGATGTGCATGCTGAAGAAATTAATAATACTGATTCTATTTTGTCACCATTAATGTACTTTTGTAAATATTTCCCCAATTAAATGTTTGCTGAATTGGCTGACAAAACAAATATGATTTCAATTCAAAAACATTGTAAAAATGTAGACAAAAAAAATAGAAAAAAAAATTTTTGGGGTGGTCATATTATGTGGCTTATTATCTTAGATTGCGAATGTATTGGAAGCCTTCCACAAAAATTAAATTTCTGGATGATATTGGAATTTCACCCAATACTAACAATTGAAGAACATATCCACAGACGCTATAATATCCCTCAAAGGTAAAATTGTTGTAAAACAACAACTAAAAGGAAACCCCAATCCATGGGGGTATAAAACTTTTTATGTTATCTGGAGCTCCTGGCATTATTTACAAATATGTTATTTATCAAGGATCTACATTCTACAACCATTCCTAGAAACTTTTGGGACAAATACTCGGCCAAAAATTCAGTTATATAGTAAGCTGAGAGGATTCCAGATGGTAAGGCACACAAACTTTTGCGATAATTATTTTAGTGCATTACTGATTTTGGAAGAATTGTTAAAAAAAAGGAATATTTGCAGCCGGTAAAATATGAAACAATAGATTATAAAACTGTCCTCTGAAATCCGAAAATGAACTTAAAAGAATTGGCATGGCAAATTCTCATTCAGTGACCACTACAGGTGGTGAATTAGTTGCAGTGCGATCGCGATAATATAATAACAAAGCTGAGCATGTGTTCGAATTTTGTAGGTGTTGAACCCGAAGATAAAGTAAGATAGGATGAAAAAGAAAGGAAATATATTTATATAAAAAGAGCAGCCGTTACAACATTGCAATGGGAGTGGTCGACAAAAGTGAATTTCTGATTGCGTTGTATCGTACTTTTATTACATCAAAAAAATGGATATTAAGGGTTATTTTTTATTTCAATTTGGGAGTTATCACTTGGCTAGAATATCAAAGGAATATAATAGTTCTAGAATGAACAAAAAAGAGGCAATGGATTTACTTAAATTCACGATGGGCGTTGCTAAAGCTGTGGCATTTTCTGGTTCTTTAAGTACGCCAAAACGTGGTAGACCTTTGTCTGACGCAGTCGCAGTTCGCCGGTACCAGCAAAACGACAAAAATTAAACGAAAGGGCATTGCAAGATATTAGATATGATTCTGTGTGACACTGGCCAATCCACAAAGACGGACATCAACAGCAGTGCAAACTGGAATTCTGCGAAGGTCGTTCAAAATTTAGCAATTGTTTTAAACCTTTTTATAATAGGTAATCATTATTTAAAATTTTCCTTTTGAATAAAAGTTTAATTTTGCGTTATTATATTATTAATATAAGCATCCGTTGAGCCATGTCTGTGGCAATTGCCACATTCTTCTAGATTCCACTTCTATGATGGATACCAATCAATTGTTAGCAAGAGTACTTCTGGATGCCCCTCTATCAATATTATAAACCAATAAAAAATGTTTGGCAAAATAAAAAAAAGTCAGGGCTGAAAGGGTTAAGATATTATTAATTAATGGAACTCAATTGACAATAGGGACTTATCGGACATTATAGGCTGACTTTAATAAAGTGAAAGTTTCACACAAATGTAAACAATTACTACATATTTTTAGACACTTGGACATCTGTTATGGGACGGCGGCGGCGCGGCGCTCTTCTTGGTTGCTGAGGCTATCCAAAACCTACGTTTGAGCTATCCAGCCAGAGCTTTTTTGTTGGCGGCGCTGTCAAAATAATGTTGACTTAACATGTTTGTGCCTGTCTTTAGTAAAGGACGGCATTAACTTTAATTTGTCAACTTTATGGATGGCACCATATGAGCATGTTTAGATGACATGTTTATATGACAAAAATATCAGAAACCTTTAAACCTTCGTGCGGAACTGTCAAAAATCGTGTCGAGTCAGGCGACTTAATGTATTTATTAAGACAAAACAATTATTCCCCAATATACCATCTTTAGACAGACAGGGTATTCAAGATGCCTAGGAAGAGTTTGCATGGTTATACAAATTAACAGTACAATAAATTGTATTCTACCAGCAGGATTTTGTTACTCTTGCTTGTTGCAAAAACAAAATTACTGCATATCCAAGTTCTCAAAAAAGAAAAATGTACCTGTCATTAAAATCTTTAAAAGTTAAAGTCCAAATTTTAAAGGGTTTGTAATTGTCCAATGACAGGAGTTCTGAATTGAAGTCTAATGATCGCAATACGAGCATTTCAGGAGAAATGTCTAATGTACGAGGTATCCTAAAACTATGCCGCAAAAACAACTGTTTTCTTAACAGCTTAAAAGTATAATTAAGCAATCCCAAATTCCAACTTTTTCAATATCTAAGAAATTATAAGACATGAGAAGTTTCAGTTTATCCAAAAAATGATACAAAGTGACACGGTCGTTTTTTAAATTAAGGAAACTGTACTTTTAGAGTTTTTTAGAATGAGTATTTTTTAAGGAACCTTAAAAATAAACCCTTTAAGTCGCAGACAACACGTTTAGTTTTTGCAAGAGATAATATAAGGCCCAGTTTTAGGTAAACTTTACTTTGGTGAACTATTCATTATTATTTTTATAAATTATACAACCTATCTTAACATACATTATTGCCGTTTAAAAAACGGGATCCAATTCACTGTTTTTAGGATAGTTTGCCCTCCTACCAAGGAAGGAAAAAATGCACGTTTTATATGGGACTCTAATATAATATGCCTAATAATATATAAATATTTTTTTTTGGTTTTAAAAACTACATGTCAATGAATGATCTTGCCCTGACATTACTTACTAATAGTATTTTTTTAAAAAATTTTCATGGTTCGCAACTCTCTAAAAATGCAATCACTTTGCCCTAGACAGTTAGGGAGAAGTTTTAAAATTTGGTTTTCATGGGTAAAGACTAAACCCTCATGAATTTTTGACACTAACTTTTTTTTACGCAAATAATAAATACTAACTTTTTGACCAGTACAAAATCAAAAAGTAGTACAAGATACTCATGTCAGTCTTGTAAATTATTGTAAAGAAAAAAATTAACAGAAGTTGAAAAAAGTCACATAACCCAAATTTTTCATAAGAGGCCTCTACAAATAATATTTTCTGACAGTAACCCACCCAAAAATATCAACAAATCATCTCCGTCTTCAAAACTTAATACCCCAAACCGTTTTTTACAAAAAATTGATGATACTGTAAAGCACTATTTTTCTAGGTTCTATAAAAAATTACCAACTATATAAAAAGCATCATGATGGAATTGTTTTGCCAACATCCGATTAGTCTGAACCCTATTGCTTATTTGATAACATAAAAAACGTTTTATGAGAAATTTATAATTTTTTTACGAGCACCTATGACCTCCCCA
Source organism: Oxystoma pomonae (assembly GCA_963921995.1). Taxonomy (NCBI): domain Eukaryota; kingdom Metazoa; phylum Arthropoda; class Insecta; order Coleoptera; family Brentidae; genus Oxystoma; species Oxystoma pomonae. The sequence goes on from OY998164.1 coordinate 110,948,264, forward strand.
CCACTTATAAGTTTTATCGTAAAGGAACTGAACTAATTTTTTCAAATAGGACATCCTGTATCAATTTAAATTATTTTTTCACCATATGAAAAATGTGTCTGATCTCTTTGTCTAACAATGCTACTGTGTAGAAATTATTAAATAAAGTTACACTACTTAAAACACTAGGTGAGTTTACCATATTTTAAAAACGCTTTTCACAGCTGCACATGTTTCCACTCCAATTCCATTGCCCTTTGGATGCAGAAAGACGAACTTATCTTTATAGATATGCCTTCTTGAAGGCAAAGTGTACACCAATTTTAACGTGTTTATATTACATAAAAAACTCTTGAGTAGAGTGAGACAAGGTCAGTCATGCGTTAGGGGGCCGGTCCAGACAGCTAATTTCCAACACTCGTAAGCCTCGCAAGCTAGGGTCGGTTAGCTTCAGACCTCTGGGCTCGTATACCCGCTCATTTTGTTCGGCAACGAATTTTGATACCTTCTTCAGACACTAAAACAAAATAAAGAGTTTTTTATCACCCTACATTAATTTACAAAAAAAATGGTTTATAGCCTGAAGTGCGATAAATATAGTAATAAATCGAAAAAAAGTTTTTGCCTAGTTCGAGATTTGAATCCAGAACCTCCAGAATGACCGTCTAGCGCTCTACTAATTTCCCTATTAAAATCCTTCCCACCGATTTATTTATTTGTAGAGAGGTGACTTTTGAAGTCTTCGGTTTGTTGCCTCAGGCGGGATTTGAACCCAGATTTGTATTCTAGAGGCTCAAATTTCGATGGCAAAAACATGTCTCCGATTTATTAGAGATACTTCTCGACCTGTGTGCCGTAAACTATTTTTTTACTAAAAAAATCGTTGAGCAAGTACGGCTTTTTTAAGAGGGATTTTACTATCCATAAGATAATTATGAATTTTGGTCCAAATACTGCGCTATTACTTAAAGGCATTTTGTCAAACTTTTTCAATTGGATTTTTTGAAATACGCTCATTTTGGAAGAATTTTAGTTGAAAAAAAAGCTACAGGTTACTTTCTTAACGGGTATCACAAACTAAGTAAGATGTAACACCATGTAGGAAGCCTCTCTTTTTAAAACATTCTTCCTCCCTTATACAGGGTGTCCACAGAATTTTTCGAAAAAAAAATCCCTGACTTTCCATGATTTTCCATAACCAACTTGTTAAAATTTCCCTGACCCTTACTTTTTAAAAAATCAACCTACTACAACTGACCAAACCTCTCGTGTATTTCGTTACACTTTATTTATTAGTATCTCAATTTATCTATTTCAAAGAGCCATACGAAAATAATGACTGCGCCGCAAGCAAAAATCTTGAGGACCTTATTCTAAAAATTATACAGAGAATATATATTTTGTGCATAATAACCGGATTTTTTTTTCTGGATTAATAAGTGGAAATCGCATCTTATACCTTTATATTAGATTTTCTAATGTTTTAAATAAAATTTGTCTCTATCAGAATATAACGCGCGAATGTCAGATTTCCTTCTCGGATATTTTTGAAAATTTCGTTTTCAGCCAATTTTTTCGTGCTTTCGTGCATGACGCCAGAAAAATCCCTCACCCCGCGGGTTCGGGACTTTTTCAGATCGCGGCACTCAAGCTTTTGTTAAAAAGTTGGCTTCAAACAAAGTTTCCAAAAATTTCCTGGAAATCTGACATGCACTAGGTATGTTACCCCTAAAAATTCTTCGAAAATGTTTTTTTGACGTTTTTTGTAAAATATATTTTGGATTGGCATCTAAGGGTTGCAATTCTTCAGAAACGACAAAAAATCTCACCCGTCACTATTCTGTAAATGACGATGTTACTACGCGTACCAATAAACGCCAAAAAGTGTCGAAAATTCTCACCATGTACAAGGAAGGACAGAATTTGTGTGACTTTTCTGAACAGTGACAGTGCTATATTCCATGGCTATCTATGGTTTTGTATGTTAAAAGTCTTAAAGGTTTGTTTACGCACAAAAATAAGCTTAACAAATTTAACAAAAAAAGGTTTTTTCACCAGCTTTCACCAAAAGGGTTTTTCACCAAAGCTTCCTACAAAAATTAAAACTGCTGTATTTTTTATTTACTGAAACAATATTAAGAAACTAAATTTTAAGGAATATTAACATGTAAGCCTTTAAAAAAAAGCAATTAGTGTAAACTCGCGTTCAAAAATCATCAGATTTTTTGTAGGGGTAAGATTTTCTGACGGTTTTTGAAAAATTTTGAAAACTCGCCGCAGGCGAATTTTTTTAGAAAATTTGACTAAAAAATTAATTTTTTATACGTTTTGAATGATGTGCAGAAAGGTGGCTAAAATTAAATTAAAAAAATTCCCGTGTCCTTGCTGCGTTCTAGCTATCCACTGAATTTGGGATAAACCTTCGCGTCTAACCATTGTTCACAAAATACCTAATATGCGTTTATTTGACATCTCTAAAGAACAAAGTAGAAGTAGTTGAAAAAGCAACATAAGTTTTTGATAAAATAGTAAACTAAAAATTACAAATATTTGCGAGACAAATGGCCAAGCTTTTTGAACACTTGGCTTCTGAATAAGTAGGAAGTAAAGATAAAAAATAAGATATATTTTCATGTTTGCTTTTTCCCTGAAATGAAAAAGACAGTGCTACAATAGTTTATTCACTAGAGCACTGTGAAAAATCCCCTCTAATTATTCTCATTGGCGAAAATTCCCTAAGTTTCCCTGACCCACCGAAACTTTCCCTGACTTTCCCTGACTATTTTCAAATTCCCTGGCTTTTTCCTGACCTTCCAGGTTGTGAACACCCTGTACTCTTATCTGGGAATGTTTCTAACTTTTCAGACTTTTGAGTAAGTTCCATGACTTTCCATGACCACTTTTTTTTCCCTGACTATCCATGACTTTCCAGGTTTTTCAAGAATGTGGACACCCTGTTATATGAGAAAATGTAATTTAGTTTATAATCCATTAATGTTACTTACTTTTTCATAATGCGTTTCTTTGCACATATAAATAAGATATGCTGTCAAACATGCGAAACATCCTTCGCAGTAAGTGGAACATGAAGCTTTTTCTGCCTCAGCAAAAAATGTGTTTAGACGGTTAACAGTTGTTTCAAAGGCTTGTTTTTCTAACTGTAAAAAAAAAAGATAAAATCAATAGTATATTAAAAACAGGATTTGAAAACAATTTTAACAACATTGAATTCTAAAACACTAGGGATTTTTTGTTTCCTGAACAAAAACTATTTCTTTGGGTTTAACTACATCTAACTAACGAAAAAATACCAATATTATTTGTTATAAAATTTATAGGCATACAATAAATATACAAAATACATATAACCATATATTTTTAACAAAATCAATGATTAACGAGCTATCCCTCAAAAAAGGTAATGGTAACCGTAGATCCGGATTTCGCACTTGTGGTGCTCATCAGTACGGTGCTAGGAATTAGGAGATGAAATGATGATGAAAAAATATGGCACAGGATTCATGTAAAAGAACCATCTGTCAAATTGCAGAATCGGCTGATGTACCTTCAATATATCTGTAATATGTATATATATAATTATATCTGTCTCCGTAGAGACGCTTACTTTTCCTTTAAATTGAAGGTACATCTGCCGATTCTGCAATTTGACAGATGGTTGTCTTTTACACTTACAAAAATAGCAATATCTCAAAAACTATTGGTCCTATAGAAGCGAGTTATAGCTTATTTTGAAGGTTTTTTAAAGACCTTTTTAACGATGTGTATCACCATGTAATTTTTGGTTTTCATTTTTTTTCAATTTTTTTAATATTTTTTTTTTGAAAAATCTTAAAAACACCATTTTGATTTTTTTTTTTAAAATACTATTTCTTTTCAGTATTTTTTTTAATTTCAGGATGGAGAAGTTATTGGTTCTATTTTTTTAAAAATAATATAAAAAACCTTGCAGGAAAAAACCATACATTTTTTGATAAATACCTATATATTTACTCTTTATATCTAAAAACTTGTCAATTGCTGCTAGTCTTGTAAATAAGATACATAAAAGGTTTTTCCAAACTTGTTTATTCCTGCAAAATTTTGAGTATTTCTTCAATTGTCCTCCCCTCCACCCAAGATCTTTCCACCCACCTATTATACATTTAAACATGTTAATTCCTGCAAAATGTTTAGCTCCTCCCATTACTTTTTATTGGCCCTTACCCCTATTTGTATCATTTCTGGTTCAGACAAGAAAAGTTTTGACAATAATTAATTGCAAACCTGCGGTTTATGTGATAAATTGCTATTTTTTAATTTAAAACATTTATCGGAGTCGTGTGTTGTAAAATGGCACAAAATAAGCCAAAACAATGGACAAAATTTTTTGTGAGGTGTTGTGATCCATTAAGTCAGGAGAAACATTCCGGAAAGTTACGGAATGTCACAAATTGGATGACTTCCTTTAAAGGGGTGGAGACTGGCATGAAAATTTGTGACAATTTTCGAATGAAACTTTCCAAGGAACACAAGGAACAGGATGAACAACCATCTCCTGTAGCAAAGTAAGTAATAGTAACGAATACCTACCTACATTTTTACTTGTTTTTTTTTTGTGTGTTGTGGCTCTGCTAATTTTAGGGTAATTATTTAGTATCCGGTTTTCTGCCATTTTTGGTTTTAAGTAAAATTTTTTTTATGGGGACACCTACAGGCCTATAAGTCTAATTTCATCCTTTGCAAAAATTTATGAGTTATTAATACATAAGAGGCTGTTAGATTTTTTTCTGACAAATTCACTTTTAAACGATTTTCAACATGGCTTTCTCCCGAAAAGGTCTACAGAATCGGCTCTTAATTATTCATTTATTTTGCAGGATGAAGTGCAGTCCTATCACTGGACAAATAGCCAGGCAACCCTACATCCTTTTGTAATATATTACAAAACTCATGAGGGAACACTGGGTCATTTGAATTATATATGTATTTCAGACTGTTTGGTACACAACACTGTGGCACTTCATCTTTTTTTAAGCCACCTAATGCCTGAACTAAAGAGGCAAATTGATAATTTAGACAAAATTATCTATTTTTCAGACGGCTGTGCCGCACAGTATAAAAATAAAAAAAATTGTGTTAATATTGCGTACCATCTCGAGGAATTTAAAATTAAAGCAGAATGGAATTTTTTTGCCACCCCCCACGGAAAGAGTGCATGCGATGGACTGGGAGGCACCGTAAAAAGGTTGGCTGCTAAAGCAAGTCTGCAGAGACCATATAATGAACAGATTATGACCCCCGAAGATCTTTTTAAATTTGCAACAGAAAACATTCCTGGTATAACATTTAAATATTCTTCATTAAATGACTACCAGCAACATGAAGTTTTTGGAAAAAAAAAACCTGGAAGCACAATCGATACCTGGGACTCAAAAATTGCACTCGATTATGCCCCTCAGTAATGAAAAAATTATTACAAAACCATTTTCACTAAGTAAAGAGGAAAATATTCAATGTCTTTTTGCAACCTGTGGTTTGTCAAACACAGAAATTGAAAACATCGACTCCGGTTTTGTAACCATAAACTATGACTGTCTTTGGTGGATGGGATGTATCATTGGCAAAAATATAGAAAGCGGGGAATTAAAAGTTAGTTTTTTACATCCTCATGGTCCCTCTCCGTCTTTTTACTTTCCAAAGCCAAAAGCTGATATATTGGTCATAGATCAAAATTCTCTTTTAAGACGGGTCAACCCAAATACTGCCACTGGTAGGACATATACGCTAACTGCAGAAGATATGACAGATTCCTCAAATATTTTACAAAAAAAATTAGCAACCTAAATATTTTTTATTGTAAATTTTCTATTATTCTTACTTTTCATTTTTTTGTTATACCCATATTAGGTAAATTAGCCCTGTATTAAATATCTTATTCTTTTTTTAAAGTATGACTCCATTATTTCTCCATCCTAAAATTTTCCAAAAATGTTAAAAAAACATTGAAAAAAAAAAGAAATATTTTTTTGAAAAAAATTAAAAAATGTGTTTTTGAGATTTTTCAAAAAAAAAAGACATATTGGTCCATTTCTTGATTTTCAAAAATCAATAAAACAAAAACCGCTTAACCAAAAAAATTGATTTTTTGGATTTTTGAGTTTTTTGATAAGACGAATAAGTGTACCAAAAATCATCAAAATCGGAGATGGTCAAAACTATTGCCTGGTTGACTTGATATGGTTTGACCCCTAAACCTCTTTAGTAAATCCCACCGTAAGAGTTTAAAATACCTTGGTGGAACTCTCACTGTGCTTTTCACTTACAGTACCACAATATTCCAAAAAGTAATCCAGATGAGATTCCAAGAAATTAATTTGAATTGATTTGCGTGCTAGAGTAACATTTTTAAAATTCCTTTTATTGGGTTAAATGAATACTTAAGTCAAGCGAGTAGAAAAATATTGCACCTAGCTCGCGCGTAAAGTGACTTTTCCGCAGTTAATTGCTGACCATCTGCAAACGCGTGGGGAAAAGTGGCACTAGTTAGGTTTAAAAACATGTTACATCATAGGTTTTGATAACACAAAAGAAGTTGGGCAACCAGATCTTTATAGTTTTCACGCGTCTTTTTACTTGCATTGAAGTATGGAATCGAATTGTGGAAAGGAAACATTTTTGCTGTTCCCCAATGAAATAATTAAAGTGTAATTATGGGTAATATCCCGAGCGCCTAGCAAATTACCGATAATTTCTGCAGAAGTACAAGAAAGAAAAAAATTATTAATTTTATATGCAGGAGTAGTATGATGAATATTTTCATTTTCATATTTTAAAATTTGCAGGTCTCTTTATGGATCAGTCACCTAAATTCAAAATACATATAGAAACTCTTTGGAGAAGAATGGCAACAAGTTGCTATGCACTTAAGGTGATTTCTGACAAATTAAGACTAGCCATAACAGGATTATGTTATTTTTGCCCATATACTGTCCCAAGGATTGCAAAATGTATAACTTTGAAAAACAAAAGAAATAATTTAAAAGTTGATCGCTGCTATAATTTCTCATAGTTTAAAGTACCAAATAGATGACACCCTGTTTTCCTTACCAGTAGCTGAGACCCCAAATTAACAGTGATTTCCTTTTGTTGCATCAGTGCGCACTGAGTTTATCTCTATATTTTATTTTGATACAAAATTGAAAAGGATACAGATACACTTAGTGCGCCCCAGTGCATCAAAAGGAAAACGCTTTAAATCAAGAATGTTAAGAACTAATTTTTTTTAACATCCAGTGAGACTTGACAACAAGCTTGGTTATAAAGCCACTGAATAGACTAAAAAATTCTGATGTCCAATATGTTTGATAAAGTTCAGATGTTAATTTTTTCAGTGATGTTAAAACAAGGGTGAGTTTTTAGGAATTCTTAAGAATTAATTTCACAAGAAGATGAGTAAGAAAATATTTTGTTGTATAATATGCATACAGGGTGATTCACGACGAAATGCAAATATTTTAGGTAAGTATTACAGGCCAGGGGTAACTCATATCCAATGATACAAAAATGTTTTGAGTCTTTTTGTCAAATATACAGTGTTATTTATAAAAATATTGCAAAAATAAAAACGGACATATCTCGGAAACCAATACACATATTTACACTAAATTTGGCACACATAAGGAGCCTCAAAAGCTAGTGCTACCAATGTATAAAAAAATAAAATTCCAGGTCCGAACTAAAAAAAGTTTAGTTTTATAAATTTTTGCTAAAAACAACACACTGCATACTGCAATTTGCAAACTTTGATATTACCACATAAAAGCTAAAGGATGGTGATATAATAGCCTTAGATTATATTTAACGTGATAAGTCTGTTTTTCATAAAACCAATAAAAAGTTGCAAATTCCAATCCTGAGATATTACAGGGTTCCCACCAAATTCTGATTTCCAAATTCTGACTTTTCCAGGTTTTCCCTGACCATTTTTTACAAAATTCCAGGTATTTTTTGGATATAAATTGCTTGTCTACGTGGATACCAAGTAAATGTAGACTTTCATCGTGACAATTTTTGAAAGCTCAAATTTAGCAGGTATTTATATTACGAAGATAAAAAGGTAAAATGCAGATAAATAAGATCAGAAACTTCGTTCAAAACTTTCTTTGAAGACAAAAATCACAGGAACTGAATTCGTTAGATCCTAAAAACAAATCAGGTACTTAACAGTATTAAGAATAAAAGACTAATTTGCCTAGTTCTACCAACGTAGTGTTGGTTCATCTAGCAAGTTATAAAACTAAAATTCACGAAGTGTTAATATATATACACATGTGGAATACAGAAAAACTCAAGACCAACACAGGAAATACACCAGAAACCAATTACTGAAGAAATAAATAAATAACTAAGTAAATAACTGAGTACATAACTCAACGAAGAGGTAAATACCGATACTTCACCTATAAGCATATAGACCAGATTTTTACCATTAGACAAATAAACCAGATTTATTGTTGATTTCATTCTTGATTTCAAACAGGCAATGCAGGAACTGGGCTTTTAAAAACTGATATCCCTGATAAAAAATGTGTACGGAGGATACAAGGTCCAAGATAAGGGTGGAACGGAGCTACTCTGATTTCTTTGGTATCAACAATGAGCTTAAGCAGGGTCGTGACTCTTTTACCGCAACTCTTCAACATAGCATTAGAATATACAATTAGGAAAGCTAAGATTGAGACAACAATGGCTATATTACACCAGGAAGGACCCAACCTACTACTAGCCTTCGCAGATGATGTGGACATAATTGGCAACAGCAGGATTAATCTCAAAGACTCTTGCATCACAATATTTCTGCATCCATAACTGATTGCTTAATAAGAAAAGATTACAAAAAAGGAGTAGAACCCTTTTTGGCAGTGGAAGCAGTTGCTGTGGAGGTTCCTTCACTTCCAGTAGTTGGTGTAGATGTAGGTCCATTGTCATTTTGGGCCAAGACTGATAGTGTATCAGTTTCACTGCCCTTAAAATGGCTCAAGATGACCTGACGCCCCATATATAAATAAAGCTTACAATATGCTTGATATTTATTGGTTTTCACAGCCTTTAGACACTGCCACTCTGGTGGCCTTATAAAAGGACTTATCCAGTCTAAATTAGAAACTGTTTTTTTTGATGTGGATTCTTGCTTTTAAAAAAATTTAAAATTCTCGAAGTCTCGCATCGCAGTTGTACCCCACATCATTTAAAGGTTAGGAATAAATACACTACATCACAAATATTGTCGGATTAGAAAAAACGCGCTAGACTACACTTGAGAGTTGTAACAGAAGATAGCGCGATGTGTGCTTAGAACAAGGAGAAATAATACCAGATGATATTTATTATTTCGGAAGGAAAACCAAATAATTTCAATAAACATAATCTGCCACCCTTAAAAAGCCTTTCTCTTTTTTGTCTCTTGCTCTTGGATTTTAGTTGGACTGGAACCTATTGAGTGTGAAACAGATGTTGAGCTTATACAGGAGGTGAGCAGAGAAGAACTCACAGAATATTTTTTACAAAGTTGGTTTAAACAATAGGTTGAGAAAGAGAAATTCCAGGTTTTATGTGCCAATTCACTGACTTTTGAGGATTTTTTAGTCATTACCTGACTTTTCCAGGTAGCTCTCAAAATTCTCTGACTTTTCCAGATTTTCCAGGTTTTCCAGGTCAGTGGGAACCCTGTATTAGGGTTATAAACAATATCACATTTTAAATTCCGAAAAACGTATTTTTAGGTTAAAACTAATTTGGGCATAAATAAATCAACACCCACACTACCCAAGCAAAAAACAGGCTGGTACAGGGCCGGATTAATATTTTTTCATTTATTTTTATAAAAAATACAAAAACATACTTTTAATTTATTAACAAACTCTATTTTAATTTGAAATCCGTTTTCGGAATTGGTTTGAAGTCGTAGTCAAATCATTAAAATTCCAGGCCCAGACCAATAATTATTTGGTTTTATTTGTCCTTATTAGAAAACAACATTTTTTGTCCTTCATTTGGAGATTTTGGTATCACAACATACATATATGTTGCCATAAATATTTTTTTAAATTAAATAATGTACAGGGGGATCTATCATAAATGCCACCGCCATTCTTCTCCATTATTATGCATGCTATAAAAAGTTTTTGAGGAATCTAAAAATTCGATAAAATATAGGATGTTTCATTTAAAATAAGAAACCTTATGTCAATATTTGACATTTGCAATGACACTTGTCAACTTTAGCATACATATTCTAATAGGCTGGAAAAAGTTATACAGCTTTTGTACCAGCAAGCATGCCTAATGATTGATGATCAATTTAAAAAAATACTTATAGCATCATTCTTTGCCTTTGTATGTTGTGATAATCTTCAAATGAAGTACAAAAAAATGTTGTGTTTCAATAAAGACAAATAAATAGTCCACACCCAAGGGTATTTTTATTCGTTGAAAGAAAAATAAAGACAGCAATATTCAAGACATTGATTCTGAGAATGACCGGGAAAGAGAGAGATGCATTGCTCGTCAACAATAAACCCAAGACCAATACATGTAAGAAAGAGAGACCACTACATCTATTCACCAAATGCTAGCAATAAGTTTTTTCTTGACTTTTTTGAAAGACTGGTGTGACAATGTTACCTGTGATAATAATAAACTTTCTGTAATATTAGGAGACTTCAATATTTATATTTTGATGTTATTAAGATTAAAAAGAATTGTTGCGGATAATGGTCTATATCAGATGTTGGGTGAAATTACAAGACCATCTTTGAACGGAGGATCGCTTATTGACTTGGTTTTGACATTTTGACTGGTAATTACAAACCCACCTCACAAAGTAGTGTCAAAAGTTTGTCACATACCTAGAATAGGAGATCATTATCTTATTGCTTTATAAATATCTATATTTAAGTTATATATAAACCCCCACCAACTTTATACAAACTAAAGGAAAAAATATTGATTATGGACTGATAAGAAACCACTTATTATATGTAGATTGGAATTATAACTGTAGTTTAAATGATGTAAATGATAAGTGTGGATTGTTTGTTAGTATCCTTATTGAATCTCTAAATAAAGTTGCCCCTTTAAGAACATTTAAGATTGAACCTCGTTACAAACCCTGGTGGAATGAGAAACTAAAATATGCTGTAAGACTGAGAGATGAAAGTTATAAACACTTTAAAAATACGCTAACAGAAGAAAATAACAACATTTATAAAAGGAATAGGAAAATGGTAGTTAAAATAATAAGAGAGGAAAAAAAGCTGTTTTTTGAGAGCAAAGTTGATCAATGTAAAAATGATTTCAAAAAGATGTGGGCAACATTGAAGCAGGTATTACCCGAGAGTAACAAAAGAAAAAAATACATAAAATCAATTTTGATGGTAAAATAAAAGAGGGCGAAACTTTGTTCCCTTCAAAATGAAATCACTATTATGTAAAAAGCTTAGAAGATATAGTTTCAGGTATTAATAGCAGTAACATCAATTTCGATAATGCAGATACATGCAGAACAACATTTTCTGATTTTAGAATTATTAGCTTGGATGACTTAAGAAAAATTGTCTTTTCTTTAAAGAGTAAAAGTAGTCCTGATGATATTGATGCTAGTTTTCTTAAAAATATTTTTCCGGCACTCGAACTTCCTTTATTAAATTTAATAAATTCTTCTTTGGAGCAAGGTGTTTTTCCAGATCCATTAAAGCTTTCCACAATTGTCCCGGTAGAAAAAAAGCAAGCTCTATAGAAACACAAAACTACCGCCCTATTAGTAGTCTACAATCAACTTGTTGAATATGTAGAGAACTGTAATTTAATTACTGAATCTCAGTCTGGATTTCGAAAGGGACACAGTTGTGAGACGGCAATCCAGTTCGTCTTAGAAATAATTGCAAATGATGAACAATTGATGGTGTCAAAAGACGCAAGAACTCCGCGACCAGTGGTAGATAAATAAATTTATTTGCTTAGTAAAACAACCTCTTTCCTTCAACCTTAACTTCAAAGGCACACACAGCATTAAGCCGAAATACTATATATGAGTCGTTCTTGAAAAAAGGTAACATTGCATGTAATGGGTTTGTAAATTTAAAACCACTTATCCTTTTGAAAACAAAGTAGGAGGATAGTTAGTGTACGCAAAGGCTAACATTATCTAGCAGTAATGAACTCTCCAGGAAATGTCTCCATGGAAGAAAAGTGGTTCACACCATATGACATGTCACGTGGTGTGATCTCTAATTTTCAAAGTTAATAGATTCAGATATAACAAAAAAACACTTTAGGATCATAAAATTTATTTAGATAATGATTTACATAGATAAAAACTCAAAAATTTAAATCCTAAAAGAAATACCTTGATATAAGTTTTTTGTTTTCATCAAAAAACAAAAAAAAACACATGTAATTGATTTTGGTGTCACTCGTGTGATCACATGCAGAAACAGATTTTTTTAAAATCTGGCATCACTGCATACAACACCCAACTCATTTACCTGAAAATGGAGAAGCATGTAAGACACAATTTAGGAGTGTAACCTGAAATATGTTACATAATTCAGTTTTTGTGAAATTTTGGGGGTTTTAAAATAGTATTAACGTTTTGGCCGAGAAAAACGTCACACATGTTTCTATATATATAAGGAGTAAATGGTAAGATATTATATTAAAATACAAAAGTGGTAACTTTTTAATTTTTTTTGTTATTTAGACATTTTGCTAAATATGTGTGAACATCACTGGTGTGATCTTTCAGAATATTTTATTGATAACACCTGTGAAATTTTTCTCTTGTAATTAAAAAAATTCAATAACTTTTGGAAAAAAATGGCAAAAACTAGAAAGTCTTTGGCAAAAGCACCAGAAACGAAAAAGGAAATAAAAAAGAGAGGGAAAAGAAGAAATCAAGTAAGGGCATATTATATTTATAGCAACATATTATATTTAAAGTGAAACATCAATTTTTGTTTTTTTTCAAGAACAACCCAGCGATAAAGGTTCTTAATTTTGGTAAAATAGGTATAAATGGGCTATCACCTAGGTTAGCAGTTGAATTCACAAACTCAAAAATAACTTAAGAACTAGTAAGTTGTTATCTCAGCCATATAGCACATTTTAGTCCAACCAACCACAGCAACATTTAATAATTATCAAAATTCAAAGAACACTAACTTGATTTTTTTAAAATTCCCACTTGAAATGTTACCTTTTTTCAAGAAAGACCCATATATATATATATATACATATATTATGTGTGAAATTTTACAAAATCGAAAAATTTTAAATTTTTATGAACAAGTCAAAGATTCAAGCTAGGTATAGTTGTAAAAAAAACATTCCACAAAACTCTTACCTACTAACATTAAGATAAAAAAATAATACACAAAACAAACACGACAATCGCAAGGGTAAAGCTTTTGCAACAATCACCTAGACCATCACTTTTATTACTGAAAAAAAAACAATTACAAAATAATTAAGTTGATATCCAAGGTATAAAAGTCGATAAAACTCTTTTTCTATTGGGTATTATTTTAATTTTTTTTGAAATTAGTTTAAACCCAGCTTTAAACTTGCAGTTCTGAAAACATTGTTGATCCTACTCATTTTTAGCCAAAGCAAAAATGATATGAATCGCACAAAAAAGAAAAAGGGGAAATATTCCTTTAGGTAAAAAAGAAGAATTTCACATAATTTCACAAGACTTCTCAGAATTTCACAAAATTTCATGGATTTCACATAGCTTGTACACCAAATTTCCCAAAGCTTTAACATTTGACAGAATTTCACAAAATTTTACATTAATTTCACAAAATTTCAAATAATTTCACATTTCACATAATTTCTCAAAAATTACAAAACTTCACAAAGCTTTACATAATATCACATATTTTTACAGAATTTTATCAAATTTCACATAATTGAACTAGTTTATTATGAATTATAGCATTCATCTTTGACTCTTATGTTTTTTACTTCAAAAAGCTACCATTTTAAACATGTTTGAACTAGGGCTGTAACGAGCCCTGTTTTTTAACTTTAATGAGTACCAAGAGCATGTTTGTAGGATAGTTTACTTTTCCTTGTGTCTTAAGACCGATTTACCCAGCAACATAATGCAAAATTCTTTAATTTAGTGCATAATTACCCTTAATTTTCCTTGTTGGTCTTTTTCTACCATACCTACTATGCTGGAAAAAGATACAGAAATAAAAGTAGGCAATAAATTTAAGAATTGTGCATTAGGCTGCTGCTAAATCCCACCCTTAACCTCTTAGTTACTGATTACTCTACAGAACTAGTCCAGATAAACAGCTTACCCGCCCTTCCAACTCCTGTGGAAATCTTGTCTGAAACTTCACAATGGTCCCTTCACTGTAGTCCCTGTGAATAAAAACCTTGAGGCACTGGGGCTGCGCCATTTGTTCCGTCTCGCTGGACCTGCCCCCATTATTAAAGTGATTACTCATGTTTTTCTAATTTATGAGTGTTTTTGGCACGTCATAAAAAAAACGAAAAAGTACTACAGCACACCACTGCACCACAAAAAGCCTCAGAAAATATTCACTCTTTTTGGAATCTTCAATAAATAATTTCTTTAATATGGAATAACTTTTCCATATTTACCTCATATGTTTTTGACATTTGACGCCGAAGGCGCGTTTCTGCGAGCTTAACATATTTACTATTCTCTTTTTCTCTCTCTTTTTTAAGGCTTTTCGATTTACAATTGGTACTGGTTCTGGTTGGACCAGAACCGGAACCGGTCCTTTCGTTCGGTTAGTTTTAAAACAATGACGTCACAGTTGCAACTCGGTTATAAAAGGCGCGTTTCTGCGAGCTTAACATAGTTACTATTAGTTTATCTTTCTAAATGCATTCGTCTAAGAGAGATCCAGCATACTACACCATCACAAAAAATACCCGCCTTTACAGCCTTCGACCCCGCATATTTGTCAGGGGATAACTCTCAAAAAGGTAGTTAGACAGCGGGGTCGAAGGGTGTACAGGCGTTATGTTCCTGGTATGCTGGGTCTCTCTCAGACGAATGCATTTAGAAAAAGAGAATATTAGTAACTATGTTAAGCTCCCAGAAACGCGCCTTATTTTGGAACCAACCAGGGGCCTAATTCTTGAATTTCAATAGAATGAACGATCCTTCAAGAGAAGGGATCAATCCCGGGGAATGATCCAATCCTCCAAAAAAAACATGATTTGAAATGATGAAAAAGATAGGATTTACGCGCATGCGTGTCTGAGAAATGGGATCGATCCCCAGCTTTCGACGCGGGGATCGCGAACACCAAAGAATAGAAACTGTGTTCCCTGATCAAGAATTCAGGCCCTGGGAGGTTGGTTGGGCCCTTTGGTTGAATACCTGCAGTACACGGTTTTCTGCCATTTTTGATTCTTTATGAAAAATTCGTTATGGGGGCACCTACTAGGGTCCCTACGACCCCAAATCCGCCGGCGCCGGATGTTTTTTTTTTAAATTTTTTTTAGTGTTTTTAAAAAAATTTTTTTTACCTAAACAACCTAATCCAACACAGCCCGACCCAAAACAATAAAAAAAAAACATTGCAACCCCCCCCCCCCCCCCCCCCGGCACACCTTTTTCTCTTAAAAAAAAACCGGCGCCGGCGGATTTGGGGTCCTGGGGACCCTAGTAGGTGCCCCCCTAAAGAATTTTTCATAAAAAATAGCATAATTACCCAATATTTTAAATGACGTCATTATTTTAGAACCGCTGTCAAAATAATGTCAACCAGAACAAAAACAATTCTTGACGAGGGGTGCGTTCTAATTAAGGCTGATCACACACAAACTTGCATAACACATAGCATAACAGTTCGACCAATCAGAGACGGATTTGGAGCCGCCTTATTGCATATACATAGATATATTTCCATAAGGTTGAACTTTTTATGCAGCATGCTATGCACTATGCAATTTTGTGTGTGATCAGCTTAACCGTCAATACTTTAGGCCTATTTTTGTGGGATTAATACAGCATACCGGTATGTAAACCCTGTCAAAAAAACCTCATAAAAGATCATAGCAAATAAAACAGATGAAACATCATAAGTTTTCATAATCTATGCTCATATAAACTTATGATATTTTATAATTTTTGACTAGTGAAAGTTAAGGATCGTTCATACAAGGCATAGGTTTAGTCACTTGATTAGTATATGGTTAGTTATAGTTTACAGTCATTTGCACCAACCTATTTACTTATTTAGGGGTCACCTAGAATAAGGTGGTCTAGGTTAGAGAAGAGTTTCTTTTATATTTAGAACTCCCCTAAACTACCTTAGGTGATCTCTAAATCTAGGGGTCCGTTTTTGGTCCCCTAGCGCTCCCCTAACCTAAAAGTAAGCTATGTTGGTGCAAATGGCTGTTAATTGTCGATTACTAAAAATTTTTTAATTATTTCGTATCCACCATGCAATTTTTTGTACTAATTAATTGACTGTTTTAACTAATCGGCCGAATTTGGCCAGTTAACTGGTAATTATGCGGTATACGGCTTTCTGCCATTTTTGATTTTTTATGAAAAATTCTTTATAGAGCCACCTATATACTAGGGTCCCTAGGACCCCAAATCCGCCTGCGCCGATTTTTTTTTTGTTTTTTAAGAGAAAAAAGGGTTCCGGGGGGGGGGGGGTTAATATGTGTTTTTTTGATTGTTTTAGGTTGGGTTGGAATAGGTTGGAATAGGAGATAAGCAGCACGAGCTAGGAGACAATTACATAAAACAAAAAAAGAACAATTTAGAGATATCTGTGAAGGCCTTAACAGGGAAAGTGACATAAACAGGGTATGGCCAAGAATAAGAAAATTTTCAGGATCAGCAAATCAACAAAAACATAGAGGAGACACTGGACCATGGTTGGATAATCTATCTCAATACTCAATCTAATCTCAATACAACGCACCAATAGCCACGAAGGACCTTGGTACCAGGAGAAACGAAATCAAAAGGATCACCGAAACAGAAGTTGAGAACTGCATCATGAGGAAAAAAAATAGAAGCCCAGGCAGAGAACTCATAAACTATGAAATGTTAAAGAATTTACACCAACCATACCTAGATCAACTAGCTTAAATATTTAACAATATTCTAGATGAGCAAGAACAAATTCCCAAGGAATGAAAGGAATACATTATAGCACCAATACTGAAGACAAATAAAAATCCAAATGAATACAGCAGCTATAGACCAATAGCTATAGCGCATGGCGTCTTGTGTGATTAAAATATTAGAAAGCATAATTCAATCTCTATTGGATCACATGTTGGAAGCAAGAAACGCGTTTGGAGAACTTCAGAATGGATTTAGAAAGGGAAGAGGAGCCACTGAAAACTGCCTGTACCTATCCACAGAAATATACAATGCACTTGCCAATAATGAAAAAACAGTCATTACCTTCCTGGACATCTCTGCTGCATACGATAACGTAATAATACCTACATTGTTGAAAAAAATGGAAAAACTCAAAATACCAATGACATTGATCAACTTCAATAAAAAAATCCACACAAACCGCAAAATATTTGTACGCTGTCCTCACAGTGGAAGAACATAGGTCCCAAATATTCTAGCAAAGGAATAGTTCAAGGATCTCATTTGAGCCCACTGTTGTTCAACATCTATATGGCAGAGCTAAACAACTTAACAGGCAACAACACCAAACTACTCCAGTTTGCAGATGACTTGACCCTTAAAATCAGTGATAAAAGCTTAGACATATGCATTGAGAAAACAACAAAAAACTCAAACAACTCTCCAGATGGCTTCAAAAACATGGACTAAATATATACAATCAACAATCAACGAATACAGTGGACTAGAGAATATAAATATTTAGGAGTAATATTTGACTCGCAGATGACATGGACTAACCACATTAAAAACTGTGTTACGAAGGCTGTCAGGGGTATCAATCTCACCTAGACTATGGCAACATTTGTATTTTAAAAAGTTCAAAAAGTAATTGGCAAAAACTTACAAAGACCCAGAATCAGGCCTTGAGAGTAATCACTGGATGAATGAGAGACACCAATAAGAGCTTTGCTAGCAGAAACTGGGGTAATGCCTCTGGAAATACGGAGAATCTGGCTAGGAACTAGAACTATTATAAAACATCTGGGGTTAAAAAACAGTCTAATATTCAACCAACTTCTTAACATATACATAGCCTACAACGAACACAGCTGGTGGAGAGGCAAACCCTGCCCAGCCATCATCGAAGGAATGGATTTAGCCCTTAGATATACAGACATCATATACAAAGAAAATGTCCTGCCATGCTATCAATTCAACTACGAGAACCAATTGACAAAAATACCATTCCTCAAAACCAATCTAAAAAAGATGGAATCCGACAACAGAGTGGATTTTCACAACATCATAGAGAAAAACTACCAACAACACATTTTGGCTTACACTGATGCCTCCAGAGACTCAGAAAATGGAAAATGTGGTTTGGGATTATTTGTTCCCGAACTCAATATCAGAAAATACAGGAGGCTGACTGACTTCACCCCTATCACAATATGTGAAACCCTAGCAATTAGGGAGGCAATAAATAAGTTAACACACACACAAACCAACATAGCTATAATCACAGGCTCCCTCATCGGGTTGCAAGCTATATCAGAAACAGGAATCAATAAAGATAAATATTATATCACTCTCAGCACAAAGACTGCCATAGTAGATTATTGCAACCAGGGACAGACAATAAAATTGATTTGGGTACCAAGCCATACGGGGATTGCAGGAAATGATGAGGCGGACAGACTGGCCAATAAAGGAAGGCTTATGAATGGCATAAATCAACCCAATAAAATAAACAGCAAAAGTATAGCAGCAAAAATCAAAGGTGAAGTATGGGAAATTTGGAAATTTGGAAAATAAGTATAAAAACTGACCCAATCATTCAGGGAACGCCTACACACAAAAACTTTGTTTTTGAATATAAAATACTTTAACAGAAGGGAAGTTACAACTCTCATACGGATGAGAACAGGACACTGCCTAACACCAAACCATCTTAACTGGCTGGGGATTAAGGACACAAACCGGTGTGAATGTGGAAGAGAGGAAAGCTTGGATCATACAATCTTTGAATGTCAGTTGAACCCAGATTCTAAAGAATTGTACAGAATGGCTTGAAAAAGATCTACAAGGACCAGCAAATATCAGAACTCTAATAGCAAAACCAACAAGCAAAATAACCCAGACAATTGTAAAAAGTCTAAATAGGAACAATTACAGTATATAAAAGGAATAAGAATACATGAAAAAAAAAACTATTGTTTCTAATTGGAAAGAAAAAATAAAAATAAAACAAACAACAATGTGCTCATGGCCTGCACTTCTAGACTAGCTAGATATAACTATTTTGTTTCCCAGTAAATAACTCCCCACTTTATTTCGAAAAAACCAAGATCTCCCTATACCCATCTTTCAGGAACAACCGACTACTTCTGGAAATAAATTCCTTTTGCTATAAACAGCTATCTTCAGAATCTACATAAAAACTACTAATTATGAGCCAACAAACTTTCATCATGTCATCTAAAACTTTATCATACAAACAAGAGGAATTAATATTTTTCCATTAACTACAGCTTAGCTAATTGGCTACCAAGCCTTAAAAGAAAAAAATTAAAAAATTGTTCTCAGATACCCATTTGCAGATAATCAAACCGAAATCTACACCCTTACAAAAAGTAAAAACTATCCCCATGAATGTAATAGAAAGTTCAGACGTGCTGAACTGAGTAGGCACAGCGTTCATGGTAGCACTCTAATTGAACGGCCGACCGGAAGGACGCGAGTTCACCAAAAAAAAAGAAAGAAAAAAAGTATTTAAGGTAAGAATTCAGATACTTGCACAAGAACAATAATAATCGATCAACTTCGTGGAAAACAATGAAGTAGATCCAAGATGGAGCGCTGACCCAGGCCTGAAATCTGTTTGACCTACTGTAAGTATCTATCTCAATAAGACACGCTAGCTGACGACACGTACACATTACCAACAATAGGTAGGTGCCAAAAATGACTATCTTTAAAATAAGTAAATCAGGACTGGGCAAATACCTCTTTGGCTTTACTTACCACTGTGTTTTTTATATCCATAAGTAGTTTGTTCCTTTTTCGGTAATTGTGCAGTATACGGTTTTCTGCCATTTTTGATTTTTTATAAAAAAATTTTTATGGGGGCACCTACTAAGGTCCCTAGGACCTCAAATCCGCCTGCACCCGATTTTTTTTTAGAGAAAAAAGGGTGCCGGGGGGGGGGGTTGTAATGTGTTTTTTTGATTGCTTTGGGTTGGGTTGGACTGTGTTGGATTGGGTTGTTTTAGTGAAAAAAAATTGAAAAAAAAAACAACGGGCGCAGGCGGATTTGGGGTCCTAGAGATCGTATACTGCATAATTACCCCTTTTTCTATAAAATGTGTTAGTATGCCGTAGTTCTTTTTAGGCATATTTTCAAAAGACGGTTTTTTTTTAATTTCCAAATTCATAACCTAAAAGTGATGTTAGGTTCCCAACAACTTTCCTCACTTTTTTTACGAAATTGGCCGTTGCGGCATGACGTTGAACCGAGGTAGGAATCTGTTCAAAAAAATTGACCAAATGAACAATCACCCACATAGCAAAAAAATATTGCACGTATATCCAGCGTATATACGAAAACAAAGAAGGATATTGCCCTGGATATCACCCCGATATTCACCCGACGTGCACAGGAGCTCCAAAAAAGATCCAATTTAGATCCAGAGGTACACATTAGGTAACATCCACTGAATATACGTTATAAGTATATTCTGAACATGTATTAATTACTCCACAAAAATATTCGAGTTATATTCTATTATACCAAATTTGCTGTTCTAATGCATATCCATTATGATATATATTTATATATCCTGTCGATATCCGTCACGATATACAAAATGTGTATTTGTCCAAGTTTTTGTTTATATATAACAATGGTATATCCATAAATTTTATTGAGGGTATATATAAGATTTATATTACTACAATATACTAATCCTTATAACACTGATGTATTCAATGAAGAATGTCCATTACAAATCTATGATCATATATATATATATATAAGTATATATGGTTGTATATACCCTGCATATATTGTCATTTATACTACAACAATACACCCACATAGCACAATAACAATAATAGATCGCATCCTAAATTTAGAAAAATTAACGTGAGTAAAATTAACATCAGAAACACATGCTCTCACATAAATAAGCATTTTTTAGATGTACTTTAAAATGGTAGATAATATCGTTTTTTATGTTATTTATATATCCAAAAAATATACGGTATCACGTAAAAAAGTGTTGTTTGTTAGTAAAAAAACCTAAAATGCCTGAATTTAATTTTTTTAAAGACAGCAAAAAATTTTTAACAACAATAGTTTTTTTAAAATTTTTAAAGGTTTTTTTAATAAGAAACAAACACTTTTTCCTCATTTCTTAATTTAAGCAGTTGAATTATATTTTTTTTAATTTTATTTAGAAAACACAGAATTAAGCTTTCCATTAAAAAATTTAGTTTAAGTCAAAGAGAGCAAAGCGGTATATTAACGTTCACAGGCACCATATCGCATTATTACCAGTACATATCCTCATGTTTACCTCGGATTCTTTTTGGTGGTTGATATCTGTCTCTATCTACAGCATCCTTAATCAGTTTTTTATGACAATATGAAGCTTTGTATTCGTGGTGGTTTGTAAAGAAAGGGAATTTCTTCTTACTGCAGCTACATCTGGAAATAGAATATTTGTATAAATAGATAATACGTGGCATATTCATTTTTTAATCATTTTTTATTCAGTTTGTTGGTGGTACAAAGCAACATTTTATAATAAAAAAAACTATAAAAATGCCATTGGCAAAAATTTTCTTAAAAATACGTTATTTCAATCTTTTAAATACAATACTGTATGTAAAAAATTTTTGAAAAAATTAAGTTTATAAAAAAATATAAAGCCAAAACTTTTAAAAAAGTAATGTTTAAGTTTAGTAACAAATATAAGTAAAGAAAAAAATTATACAAGTTCTCTAGCCTCAACAAAAAATGATTAGGCCAATATCTGGCAAATTAATGCGTGAATATCCTGAGCACTTTTATATGGGACCTTTCGGACATCATCGTTTTAGTTTTTAACAAAAGTAATTTATAAAAAACTAAAAATAACAATCTATAAAAAGACACACACTCACAAAAAATCTTTTGAAGCGTCTCAATTTTGCTTTAAACTCAATTTAAAAAAAAGTTCCCGACAGTTTATACTACTTACCCTACAAAGTCTAGATGTTAAGATGGCCGCCAGGATTATTGTCTTTTTCCATGTAAAGGAACCGAAGATATAATTTTTTTTGTTTCAAAATTGAGAGGCATGGTAAAAACTACCCATATTTCCATCAAAAGTCCACCTGAAATAGAAATTTTGTGATTGACAGTTACCATTCCTAACGATTTTATCAGGTCAGAACTTATTTTTGAGTAGACTTAATTTCACAAAATCTTTAAATTGTTGCTAATAGTAAAATAAAACTTTATTTTATAAAGGGAATTTTCACAGATAATTCAAGAAAATGAATTATGTTCTGCTAAAGTCACTTTATTTGGATAAAAAATACGGAAAAAATAAAAATTACAACTTTAAAATAATAATCAATTAATAATAAATATTGTTCGTGGGTTTTCATTTAGGTAAGTATTTCATTTCCGGAAACCTCATCCAGATTTAGATCAGAATTAAATGTTTACCTTAATTATTTATGTTTATAAAATGGCCTGATTTTTGATATGAAAAAAATGGCCAAGGTGCATTTTTTTCTGACTCCACCATTTATGAATAAAAAAACTGTAATCGGCTTTATGTACTTACCCTGCAGTCCCCAAGAGATCTAAAGTTACCAAAGATGGTGGGAACAACCAACCAAATTTTGATCAAGTGTCCATCTGAAAAAAAAAATAAAACCATACAACTTACATATTTGCTTTTAGAGATCTAATAGGAAAGAAGAAAAATAAAAGTTTCAAAAGGATTCTTCTTTTACAATACACATAAATAAATAAAATGAAAATATAGGTAAATAACTTTAATTAATCAGCACAAAGCTTTTATAAATGTACAGAAATGTGGGTGTCAGTGATATACGAGGTGATTTAATATTTAGTAAACATAAAAACCAGTTTTTTTACATTTTCACAAGAAAACCAACCAATACAACCCCAGCAAACCCAACTCAACCCTAAAAAAGGTTGTTTTCGCTCTAGATATAACCGTCGTAACTTTAGACACTGTGAAACAAAAATGCAAAATACACTGCCTCCCATATAGGTCAATGTTTCTTTAAATTTTACAGTATAAACCTAGCTTTAGATAACACAACACTTGCTGTTCCTGATTGACATTGACCCTTCTCTGTCCCTTTTTTACGCAGTGCGTCAACGTCGAAAAGCAACATATATCGTCAAGTTGAAATTCAGCCATATATACAGATGTATTTATTTCATCTGACGCCACCATTTTGAGCCCACAGGAATAAAAGAACTTCAATCGCGTTTAACTACTTACCTGCAACAACTGGATGTAAGATAACAATTCCCAGGGGGACAGTCCATTGTAGTTTAATCCAACCGATAATAAAAAATATTGTCTTTTGCTACAAAACTTTAAGGCGCAATTACACAGACGAACATGGTCAAATAAAAGCTCCTGCAAAAGATCTGAAATTTTTTGCGCGAACATTTTTGTGAGCTTTTCTTTGAACATTTTGTTCGGGTAAATTTTTGAGCAAGTTATTGCTATCTATTTTGGAAAAATATTTTTAAAGATGAGAATAAATATAATTTTACATCATTGATCAGTGATCTCAATTCTTTAAAAAAATGGAACACCAACTTTTATTTTAAACTTTTGTGAAAAAAAGGCGACGGCAAGCGAAACATTATTATTGGCTATCAGTTTTGTCATATGCAATGTTAAAATAGTTAATGATGGAGGTAATAACATTTAATTCTTTTCTTTAACTTTTTTGGTTTTCTTTCATTACAAAAAGAAAACGGAAATGTCTTCGAAGTAATTACTTTTTAAAATGCAGGTGGATATTTTTAGAGAACTGTTCTGGAGAGTAGTTAGTTGTTCCCTGGGGTGGGGGATAGGGAGCTTTAGACAGTCGGAACGCAGCGCTGTCAAACACTGCTGTAATTTTATGTGTCAATGTTCATTTGACCAAAACTTCCTCTCACTAGTCTACGGTTTTTACCTTCTCCTAACCCAGCAACAGCAATAAATAAGTGCCAATTTTTATTTTTTGTGATTCTCGTTTTTTTTTACAACCCCAAAAAAGTTACAAGTATACTGGCATATCCCCTATAAAAATCAGATCAATCGAAGTTGCTTATGAGGTAAAACGTGAATTTCGACATCAAATCGTTTTTCCGTCGGAAAGCACTTAATTAAAAATACCTTGTTTTAAAACTTAGTCTTTCTATTTTCAGTTAAGGTCAATGAATTCCCATAAAACTATAAAATTTAAATTTGTAAGAAATTTTTATTGCCAACTTTTCTTCAAACAAATTTTGCTCAACATTCTCTCCAAAATTTACGTGTGTTTTTTTGTACGCGATTTTGCTCGAACATTTCTTTGAACATTTTGCTCAAGAGGCTCGTGTAAATGTTTGTCGGCATTTCAACATCAAAGGAAAGTTTGTCTGTGTAAATGCGCCTTTAGAAAACGGCACAAACTCACTGCAAACAACTCGATCAACAAGCCAAACAAGCTTAGTTCCGTATTGCAATGCAGAGGAAGGATTTATTAATCTCGTATCTGATTGGTTGAATTGAAACCACGTGGTCCACGCGCTAATGCGTAGAGGAAAATCGAGGGACAATGTGCACCGACAAGTTTGGCCACTCCGAGAGAATGTAATTCGCCAAATTTTGGCAAAATGTTAAGTCACAATCTAACCCGCGTAAAAAATATGTTAACTATAGCAATATACCTACGATTTTTAAAGATATATAAAACAAGGAGGATCTGGGTTAAGTACATTAAAAAAAAGCAGAAAAATGTTGTGATTTTTTTTGCTAAAAAAATTTAATTATATATTATAAGAATAATATATTTAATAAAGTATTCCATTCCACAAAACAAATATTTGAGCATATTTATTGTGCAAATATTCAAATGATATTGGGCTAGGATATGTCTGCCTTAAAAACAGATAAACAGAATATACTCAAACGGATAGACACTGAATATTGGGAAAATATTCATATTTTTTTATATAGTTTCTTGCAATAAATTTTATCTAAAAAATATGTAGAATTTTAAATGCAGAGGAAAATATCAAAAACCTTATTTACAGAATATTACGTGATAATTATAAAATTTATATATTTAGTTTATATTAAA
The DNA here is from genome assembly GCA_963921995.1 of Oxystoma pomonae. Classification (NCBI taxonomy): domain Eukaryota; kingdom Metazoa; phylum Arthropoda; class Insecta; order Coleoptera; family Brentidae; genus Oxystoma; species Oxystoma pomonae. The sequence goes on from OY998164.1 coordinate 110,973,774, forward strand.
AAACAAATATTTGGGTAATATTTTATTTTAAAATATTAACTGATATTCGGTTAAGAAATATAAAGCTTATATACAAAAAACATATATTTAGGATGTACAATAGCGCATATACACTGAATATACAGGAAATATCCGTTCATGTTTCCTTTTTTTGAAACGAATCATGTTTTTTTTCTAATATATATAAAATATACATGTAACATACAAAACGTATATCCTAATTTTAAATATCTTTGTAATATACAATATCCAAGGCTTGCTATGTGGGGAAAGACATCAGCGACGTTCAGACGTCGGAATTTTTTACTTAAAATTACTTTCCACTCGCTACCAACAACACTAAGGATTTTCGATTTAAGAATTGGTCCTGGTTCTGGTTGACATTATTTTAACATATATTTTGACAGCGGTTCTAAAATAATGACGTCATTTAAAATATTATTAAGATATCTTTGGTTTTACTCAAAAAAAGATCATCTATAATTTTGCAAAATTTTAGAGGTTATGTTTACAACCAAAGGGCCGAACCAACCTCCCAGGCTGGTTCTAAAAATTCATAACCGGGTTGCAACTGTGACGTCATTGTTTTAAAACGAAAGAATCGGTTGCGGTTCTGGTTCAACCAGAACCAGGACCAATTGTAAAACGAAAATCCTTACTGAAACGCCGAAAATTTTACTAGAAATCACTTCCAAGTTGGTGACCGTCGGATGACGTCTCCGGTGAAAACTTCCAAATGCCAACGAAAACACGACGATAATTCGAGGTCGTATGAAGAACTACAATATTTTTTACTTAAAGTGACGTCGCGATTGATGCAAATTTGGTCGCGCTTAAAGAACTGCAATATTTTTTACCTAAAGTGACGTCGCGATTGATGCAAATTTGGTCGGAAGTCAGAAAAATGTCAATTGGGTAGTCCAATAGACACGAGATTAATAAATCCTTCCTTTGCATTGCAAATACGGAACTAGGCTTGTTTCGCTTGTTTATCGACTTGTGTGCAGTGAGTTTGTGCCGTTTTCTAAAGTTTTGTAGCAAAAAACAATATTTTTTATTGTTGTTGGAGGTAAGTAGATAAATGCGATGGATGTTGTTTTATTCGTGTTGGCTCAAAATGGTGGCTTCAGATGAAATAAATGCTTCTATATATACCCTGCCAAAAAAACCGGATCAAAACACCTAAAAAAAAACTCGTCAAAGTTGACAAGTTTTGATAGGATCCGACGGTCAAAGTTGACGAGATTCAATTGTTTTTGACATCGGTTTGTGAAACACCATTGTCAGGTGAAATCTTATATAACTTTGAACAGTTTGTGGCTGATTAAAATATATGGTAACTTCACAAGTTTTCAACAGTAGTCTTGTGAACTTTTATAAGAATTTGTCAGATTTCATTGGATTACTGATTGACAAAGTTTATGAGATTCTATGAGGAGAAGGATACACCTTTGGCTTCTGAAAATCTACGAGATTTTACAATATTTTATGAGGAACCCTAAAAGTTTTGACAAGATTTTATAAGATTTTGTGATAACAGTGATCCGATTTTGACGAGGTTTGACAAGATCCAGTTAAATTTTGTTGTTCTTGACATCAGATTTAACCTGTTTTTACAAGACTAGGTTAAACTTTCTAAGAGTTTTTAAGAGATGCTTAAACAAATAACTTTAATTTTAACGACATCTTAAAATATTTTATGATGGGATTGATCAGGTTTTACCTGTCTGCAAGACTAGAATAAAATTTCTAAGAATTTTTAAGAGTTTCTAAAAGTTGCTTGAACAAATAACTTGGGTTTTAACAAGATTTTAAAAGATTTTATGATGGAATTGATCAGATTTTACCTGTTTTTACAAGACTAGGTTTAAGTTTTTAAGAGATGCTTAAACAAATAACTTTAATTTTAACGAGATCTTAAAAGATTTTATGATGCGATTGATCAGGTTTTACCTGTCTTTTCCAGACTAGAATAAAATTTTTAAGAGTTTCTAAGAGTTGCTTGAACAAATAACTTGGATTTTAAAAGATTGTATGATGGCATTGAAAATTTTACCTGTTTTTACAAGACTGGGTTTAAGTTTCTAAAAGTTTTTAAGAGATGCTTAAACAAATAACTTGAATTTTAATGAAATTTTATGATGGGATTGATCAGGTTTTACCTGTCTTTGCAAGACTAGAATACAATTTCTAAGAGTTTTTAAGAGTTTCTAAGAGTTGCTTGAACTAATAACTAAAATAAAATATTATTACAAGAATATAGACAAGCTTTTAAGAAATATGCTTAAAAAAATAATTTAATTTTAAAAAAGTGCCTAAATTAAATAAATATAGATAGAATCGAGAATATTTTACGATTCTCGATCCGAAAAAATTGTTATATAAGGTGTCCCATCAAAAAATAAACAGAGTCGTTTTCGAGTATTTGGAGTACAATTTTGAACAAAACCTTGAACATGTCAATTTATTATTCAAGGGGACACTTTTGGGCTATATTGGAATTTTTATAGGGCACACTCCTTTCCAGGGGCGACTTTCACCACCAGAATTTAAATACGACAAGTGGGTCATGTCGTAATAAAGGTAATAAACCTTTCAAAAATTCTACCCACTTCAAAAAATCTCTCTTCAAATAAAAATGTTCAAACTTCAAATATGTCATTTTTTGTTTATAAAATCTGAAAGACTGCCTGCATACCAATGTTGCTTAAATTTTAACACATATTTTCTTTGGATCATACATTTTTTTGGAAAATTGTGCTTACGTTCTGATAAAAACAAAAGTTTGTTAATTCTTTTTTTAAATATTTGATTTGTTCTCAGAGCACCTGGCTATTATGGTTAATAAAATATATTGAAATTTATTACTTGTAATACTCATCAAATCCATGTATGTTTTTAAAACGTTTTTAAAAACGTACGCCTATGTTCCAGGTCTTTTTGCGAATCTTTTTCGGACTTTTTGTGTGCAAATGCGACGACGACGACCTGAGTGAACATTTAATAAACGTTCGCATATGTTTAAAAAACGTCTCAAAGGCGTATTGAAAAGGTCAATATTTTTCTAAAACTTTGTAATGTTCCAGAAACGTTTTAAAAACGTTCAAAGAACGTTAAGACGTCCAATGAACGTCTTAAAGCGCCACAGGAACATTTCAAAAACGCCTAAGAAACGTTTATTGCACCCAGCAGTTACATAAATATTTTTTATGATGGTTTAAACGCAATAAAACAAAAACATATAATTTATCTTTTATTTACACAAAAATTTAAAAACACTCCAACTATCAAGACAAACAACTAGAAACACAACTACTACCCCTTATTTATTGACCATCCTTTAGAAAAATATGTTGACATTAAATATTTTTTATAACTTATAGTAAAAAGGTAAAAAATAAATTCGCGAAATACTAACTCTATCTATAAGTAGTTACACAAGCAAGGCGCCAAAGAATTAAATTAATAAACTTTAAAACTTAAAACAACGGTTTACTTCAAGAAAATTAAAATAGGGTCACACCTAAAACAATACCTTGATAAAATATCGGGCCCTCAATCCAAATTAATAGGTTTGCATGCAAAAGTTCTTTTTTTGATATCCCATATATAGATACAATGAAACCAAAAGCCAATAAACCAATTATTACATAAATATTTACTTAAAACTGTTTAATCTTGTATACTATACAGGGTTCCTAAGATTTTCCTTAGGGATAGGATTTCAATAAATCAAACAGAAATGGCATAGAAAGTTCTGGGCGCACAAAAGAAACAGGTATATTGAGCAATGGTGCCAGTTTGTTATTATCTCCGGATTGCTTTCATGAGAAAAAATTGTCGCCACTCTTTCATTGTGAGCATAAATCATAGTTGCAATAATAACCGTTGACAAGATGTCTGCAAATTCCGCTAGATGGCGGCCACACCATGAGATGATCGAGGAAAAACTAATTAAAAATTAGATGTTTTCAGGTCCAAACTACAGCTTTTTCTTGCTTAAAGGAGGCGGCAGGGTCCATTATTTACGATACTGAGCGATAAACTCGTGAGGTTGTTAACATTAGAAAGAAATATCTTCGCTTTTAATTAAATTTCTTTCCATTCTGTTCTACTAGTGACATCTATCCGGAAACGGCCAAACCATGCAGCTAGCACTAGCAGCCAAAAAAATCAATAATCGGCGCTGTTTTTCCTGCAGAGCTTTTTGCTTGCGATATTATTGATTTTAAATAAAGCTGGCCCTACACTACATTTGATATTTTCGAGGTGTTTTATGACATAATCTCGAAAAGTGTAACGAACCAATTCTTCAAAACTAGCTGGAGGGTAAAAGCGAAAAATAAGGGGCTGCCAATATTTGTGACACCCAAAAAGGGGTGAAAAGAGTTATTTTGCTCTGTTTCTTTACAAAAAATTTTTTTTTTACGAAAAACTTGAGCTCTGCCACTTTTTTTTATTTTTTTTCTTCAACTTTCTCGAAATTTTCGTCATACCATAGAAAAAAATTATTTCCCCCATGGTCATACTCTACTTTTAGTCGAAAAAATTTAGAAACAGAGACGGGATCAGTTTTCCTAAAACGGGGGATCTTGGTTTCGAGTGAGAAGATAAAGGGCGCCGCAGGCAAAAATGTTTCAATTAAATTAGCCGAACGCAAAAATGTTAGAAAAACAAAGCACGAAATAAAAATGGCGCCGCTTACAATTTTTTTTCAAAAATTACGTAATTTAGGGAACGCAAAGAAATAGGTCTAAAGAGTATAATTTTTAAGAAAAAAATATCAATTTTCTCGCCCTCCTCCACTGGGACTACAGGGGCCTTGCACAAATTACGTAATGGTCGTTACGTAGGGGGGAGGGGGGTTTTCGACAGCGTTTGCATTTGTGTGAAACTAAGAAAATTTGGAATGAAAATAAGTGAAAAGTTTTTTTTTTGGGGGGGGAGGGTAGTGGTCTTGAAATCGTTACGTAATATTAGGGGAGTGGTGTGCCAAACCGTTACAAAACATTACATAGGGAGGAGGTCAAAAATTGGTAAAATCACCGTTACGTAATTTGTGCACGGCCCCACATCTGACTGTTCCTCCTTTTTGATTTCGAATCAAAGAGCAAAACCCGGGTTGAACGTTCGAAGGCGTCAACCCGTCCTATTTGCTTGATAAAGTTTCTACGGAAATATCTTAGTCGATTTCTCCGGCCGTGTATGAACGCTTTAGGTTAGGCATTTGCATGTATCTCAGTCCCCAGCCTGTAAACAGTGCGTAAGGACAATGGTTACAAAATGAAAAGCCGAAAAATATTTTTTTTTACGATATCTTTCATCAGTTTGGTATTAAAGTCGAGCAAAAACAATTTTTATTCCAGTCCTAAAGGCATGAAAATGGAAAACATTAGAAAACAACAACCTGGAATGGATTTACTACGTGTAAGATGTAGTGACAACATCGCCCCATGCCCATCTCTTTCTGCCTAATGTGCTTTTCCGTTTGTCTGCGTCTTATACACGGCTGCTTGGCCCCCTAAGGATTTGCTTAGGAACCCTGTATTATACTGTAATATTAACAAATGATAACTCACAAAGAGCTTGCATAATGAGTTTTTAAAAATAATATTAAAAAAAGGTAATTATTTAAAAAAAAAATAACTTCCTTAGATGATTACCGGTATTGATGTGGGTACTTAACATTCCAGTCCTTTGATTTAGTACCATTTCAGTTTTGTAATAAAAACCTGGACAAAAATACTTTAGCTGCATGCACCATCACAAAAATTCAACATTCTGCTTCTCTGTTTGCTGGCGCTGTAACTAAAGAAACAGGAGCCTCTTTTAATCATACTAATTTTTTGGATCTTTCCCTCTTTTCATGATATTTTACATATCAAGATGGGGGCTAAATGTTAAGTCAAATATTTAAAGGGTTTATTTCTTTTAATATTTGCCCTTGTTTAAGGAAGTGCTTTTTTTGTTAAGAGGGGGTGGCATATTATATGAAGATGAATAGTCCATAAAAATAAAAATGGGATCTGCAATTTTATTTATTATTATTGTTTTTAATAACAGTTGAGTGCTTCTTTACATAACATTTTAAGTCAAAACAAGGGTCCCAAAATGTATTATTTTTTCTCGTCTCGTTTATAGTCACGCAAAAATATTTAGCACCAAAAATTTTTTTATCGAGAGGAGTTTGGCGTAAATAGACTGTTTTTTATTTTAAAGCTTTTATTATTATTTCATTTTAAACCTTTCTAGTGTTTAATTAGGTGGTAAAGATTACTAATTAAAATGTTTTGTTTTTTTGAATTGCACAATATATCAAAGGAATCAAAATTACTAAAAATTAAGCAAAAGGTAAAAATCTTTGAAAAAATATTCTAAAAAGAAAGAAATATCTATCATAAGGGAATTTAAAAAAAGTGATTTTGAGTTGCTTATAGTTTCTTTCTTCTTTTGAGTAAAAAAGGGTTAGGTTGGGGAAGGGGGTATTAAATCACCATGTTGTCATACAAAAAGGGAATATCATTAAATTTTAGTTTAGCAGTTTTCCTGATGCAAAACTTTTTTTTATTACAGACACAAATGCATATTTGAACTCACCAATTATCATCTTAAACAGAAAGATAATTGAATGGTGGTTTTATTGCAGGACAGTCCTGAGTTTTCAGTTGGCTCCAAAAATTCTTAAAGTTAGGTGGTAAAGATTACTAATTAAAGCGTTTAGTTTTTTTGAATTGCCCACTACAATATATCGAAGGAATCAAAGTTACTAAAATTAAGTTAGGTGAAGCAAAAGGTAAAAATCTTTGAAAAAATATTCTAAAAAGAAAGAAAAATCTATCATAAGGGAATTTAAAAAAAGTATTTTAATCATATAGTTTCTTCCTTCTTTTGAGTAAAAAAGGGTTAGGTTGGGGAAGGGGGTATTAAATCACCATGTTGTCATAGAAAAAGGGAATATCATTAAATTTTAGTTTAGCAGTTTTCCTGATGCAAAACTTTTTTTTATTACAGACACAAATGCATATTTGAACTCACCGATTATCATCTTAAACAGAAAGATAATTGAATGGTGGTTTTATTGCAGGACAGTCCTGAGTTTTCAGTTGCCTCTAAAAATTCTTAAAGTTAGGTGGTAAAGATTACTAATTAAAGCGTTTAGTTTTTTTGAATTGCCCACTACAATATATCAAAGGAATCAAAGTTACTAAAATTAAGTTAGGTGAAGCAAAAGGTAAAAATCTTTGAAAAAATATTCTAAAAAGAAAGAAAAATCTATCATAAGGGAATTTAAAAAAAGTGATTTAAGTTGCATATAGTTTCTTCCTTCTTTTGAGTAAAAAAGGGTTAGGTTGGGGAAGGGGGTATTAAATCACCATGTTGCATACAAAAAGAGAATATCATTAAATTTTAGTTTAGCAGTTTTCCTGATGAAAAACTTTTTTTTATTACAGACACAAATGCATATTTGAACTCACCAATTATCATCTTAAACAGAAAGATAATTGAATGGTGGTTTTATTGCAGGACAGTCCTGAGTTTTCAGTTGGCTCTAAAAATTCTTAAAGTTAGGTGGTAAAGATTACTAATTAAAGCGTTTAGTTTTTTTGAATTGCCCACTACAATATATCAAAGGAATCAAAGTTACTAAAATCAAGTTAGGTGAAGCAAAAGGTAAAAATCTTTGAAAAAATATTCTAAAAAAAAAGAAAAATCTATCATGAGGGAATTTAAAAAAAGTGATTTAAGCATATAGTTTCTTTCTTCTTTTGAGTAAAAAAGGGTTAGGTTGGGGAAGGGGGTATTAAATCACCATGTTGTCATACAAAAAGGGAATATCATTAAATTTTAGTTTAGCAGTTTTCCTGATGCAAAACTTTTTTTTATTACAGACACAAATGCATATTTGAACTCACCAATTATCATCTTAAACAGAAAGATAATTGAATGGTGGTTTTATTGCAGGACAGTCTTGAGTTTTCAGTTGCCTCTAAAAATTCTTAAAGTTAGGTGGTAAAGATTACTAATTAAAGCGTTTAGTTATTTTGAATTGCCCACTACAATATATCAAAGGAATCAAAGTTACTAAAATTAAGTTAGGTGAAGCAAAAGGTAAAAAATATTCTAAAAAGAAAGAAAAATCTATCATAAGGGAATTTAAAAAAAGTTATTTAAGTTGCATATAGTTTCTTCCTTCTTTTGAGTAAAAAAGGGTTAGGTTGGGGAAGGGGGTATTAAATCACCATGTTGTCATACAAAAAGGGAATATCATTAAATTTTAGTTTAGCACTTTTCCTTATGCATATTTGGACTCACCATTTATCATCTTAAACAGAAAGATAATTCAATAGTGTTTTTCCTTCCACCCTAACAATGAATATTTTAGGGCCACATCATCAGTTATAAGTGCAGATAGTATTCATCTATTAAACTCCTGGATGTTATTACCAAGCTTTGAAAAATAGGCAACCTAAAATTATAATAGATTTTAACCATAATAGGTTTTTGGTTATTCTTAGTTTTAGTTAACTCAATTAAAAATCAGGCAAACCTTACGAAACAATTAGCAAAATCAGACCATGTTTGGACCTATTAATTTTTTCATTTTTTTTCCAAGAGTACTCTTCGCTCAAAGCTTCGAGAATGATGTTGAACAAAATTATTACAAGTGTCAGTTAATTTGGATTAAGGTAGGTTCATGGTTATTTTCCTTTACCGTAACTTTCTCCTTTACCTTAACCTTTCCTTTTTCCTTAAGAAAAAGCTGGTTCATGGTAAAATTCAAAGTTGACACTAAGGATAGGCAAACTTGCGATTTTGGCATTTTGTTTAGATACAAAATTTGGGGTTCTTTTTGTCCCACAAATGTGGACCAAATGCACTAAATGTTTAATATTCATTTTTGTAATAACTACTGCTTGAAATAATTTAAAAAAAAACATCAATTTTGAGGTTAAAAATTTGGCCTGCTGCACTTACACGACACAATTTTTTCCATTTCTTTTTCTGTAAAGCTAAATAATGGTTGACTTTCAAGGCTTAAGGAAAAAGATATGGAAAAGGAACAAGCATGAACACTCACGTCTGAATACATGAGATTTAATAATAAAAGTTACAGCAAAAAAAAGGAAAAGGAATTAAAGCATGAACCAGCCTTTAATTTACTTCTGGTTAAAGTTTAGTAAAGCTGGGTTTATAAAAATAAGAACTTGTTGATGGTTTATACAGGAAATAAATATGTATTAAAAAAGGGTCTATGTCTTACCAGGGGTGTGTCCCACCAGAAGCTAAAATGGTTGTCCAAGTCACATAACTACTTTAATCAGCATATTAATTAGTGTCAAAAACTTTACTTAACCTTTTATAGGAAAATACACCACCAGGTATCCTTACAAAAAAAGACCAAAATTATACATCTCCCGAGACATCTCCTTTTAAATTAAAAAAAAAAACCTTTAACAAAATCAGAAGTGAGGTTATATGTAAAAATCAAAGTTTCCTGACCTGCACAGATGCATTTTCAGATAAAATTAAGTTAAAAACTTAGAAGTTGACCATCCTTTAATTTTATTTTCTTTATTTATGTAGCAGAGGTTTTAGCTTTATAAACGCTTACAGATATTCCTATAGGTTTAACTCTTATTTTTATTTTTTCCTGTGTAAACCCAGCTTAAATTGCTAGAGCTAGAACATGTTTTTTGAACTTCCATAGCTCGGAATTTTTTGTGTTCTCTAGATCACTCTCGAGTTTTGACTAGATTATCCTCCATTTATAAAGGTAAAGGTATATATTCTGGTTGGGATAAAACTCCTAAACAACCACCTCTTATTAATTTTCGATTTTTCCATTAAGTTCTAGAATTGAGAAGGATCATCAAAATAAATTCAGGTACCAGCAGCAGACAAGTTAAGGCTTTTCCTTTCCTTTAACTTTAATCTGTTTTTTTTCCTTAAGTAAAAAGCTGGTTCATGCTAAAATTCCTTTTGCTTAACTTTAGTCCTTAATATAAACACTAATGAACAGGTGCACTCATGACTACTGCTTGAAATATTTACAAAAAAACAATACAATCAATTTTGAGGTTAAAAAAACGTCAACAAATATTTAGCAGGCCGCACTTGGGCAACACTATTTTCCATTTCTTTTTCCGTAAAGTATATTGGTTAACTTTCAAGATCATTCCTTGAGGCTTAAGGAAAAAGGGTAATTATGTAGTATACGGTTTTCTGCCATTTTTGATAAATTCTTTCTGGGGGCACCTACTAGGGTCTCTAGGACCCCAAATCCGCCTGCGCCCGATTTTTTTTTAAGTGAAAAAAGGGTGCCGCCGGGGGCTGGTTGTAATGTGTTTTTTTTTATTGTTTTGGGTTGGATTGGGTTGTTTTAGTGCAAAAAAATTTTAAAAAACACAAAAAAGTTGAAAAAAAAACAACCTGCGCAGGCGGATTTTGGGTCCTAGGGACCCTAGTAGGTGCCCCCATAAAGAATTTTTCATAAAAAATCAAAAATGGCAGAAAACACCTACATTTGAATACATGAGATTTAATAATTACCCAAGGAAAAAGTTACAGTACAAAAAAGGAATTTAGGCATGAACCAGCCTTTATTTTCAGGGTCAGAACACCGACCCTGTCCGCGGCAGCTTTCGTAAAATAAAATTTTTTCGGCTTTCATAACTGACCAACGATTTTTTCGGCTTTTATAATAATATAAACCTTAAGTTTTCACTGCTACTAACGGTTTCGTAAAATAGTAAGATGTCTTTGGACTATAGAATTCAATATATTAATTTTACGGAACTTGAATTTTACTATAAACGTAGATTAATTCTTGAAATTTTTCATAAAATCATGGCGAACCAAGATCATTTTACTATGCCATCTGCTTCAACTGCCCCTGCCTCGTCATACATCTTCGGTAAATCAATTTGTCGCTACCGTGACTGGCATCTCTAAAAACGATTTAAATTTATATAAAGACCCCAGCCGAGATGGATGATGAAAGTCATCATCGCCCTCTCGCTACTACTTTTGAAAACACTAATTCTGTTAATACTCTTTTATAAAATAGGGTAGTGACCTATTGTGTATTGCTGGTTAGGTCATTGTACTTAGTTTAATTTAGGGTTAAGATGAGGAGACTTAGGTGTTGTTTAAAGTTTGTGAATACAAATGCATATTACTACTACTCTCGCTACCTCCACTGCCGCTAGTATAATTGTGCACATATTTTTTATTTTTCATACTTTCCTTAGATAGATTTTGCCCAAGGGGTGGCTGGGCATTTTGAGGCATTATTTTGAGGCTTTTTGGGGGATTTTGTATTTTAAGGCAATTTATGGCATTCTGAGGCATTTTTAATAGAAAAATCTGTTAAAAAATACCTTTTTGGTGTAGACAAAGTGACGACCGAGACACTCCTCGACTTTACCACGTCGGCAAATGATCTGCGACCGCATGCTGATGGTCCGATATCGAGGGATGCGGGATTGACGTACATGCGACATCGGCCCGTTTTATTGGAATTAAGTTAAATAAACCCATATCATAGGTAAAACATTCTTTTAAAAAATTTCGTTTGTTTTTTTGTCTATGTAAATTATTGGCATTAGGATACCTATCTTTAAGCAGTTATAAATTAAGTCATACGCTGTATATCCAGGTAAAAAAGGCATAGGCTCTGATCAAAGTTGATGACTTTATATAGGGTTTTATAAGATTCTACGGGCCAGGCTATAAATCTGTACTTTATGAGATTTGTCTAGGTGTTTATAGAAGTTTGTTTCACATACCGTATATAAATCTTGATAAAACCTTATAAAATCTCGTAGGACTTTTCGAAGAGATTTGATGCGGTTTTTTGGCAGGGTAGGTACACAGAATAAATTAAAATCATTTATTTAGTTTTATATTACAATAAAAAAATATGAATACTCTTTCCATATAAATACACAACATATCTAACAGAAAAGCTAATGTGCCAAAATTTAATTTACATTAAGATGTCTTTTACTATTTAGAATAACAAAATTAAATAGGTGTCTTTTTTGTTTTGATTATTAACGCCTTCCCAACCTTTCTAAAAAGTACCTACTGTAACAATATTTTTTTAGTATACATTAAAAGATTCATTCTCACCTAGAATTAAAATTCGGAATAACCCTAACTTTTTCTGTCCTAAAATGCATTTTAAAAAATTCAACCAAGCTACAAGTGGCCATCTTTAAAAATTCCTTAAGTTAATATAGTAACTTAATATATAGCTATGTTTTTAAGTACCTACATTGTCACCTACGCTACCCGACACCCAAAGCATATTACAAACTTTAGGTTGCCTTTAAAAAAAAATACGTACCTATTTTTTAGTAAAAATGGCATTTTTTAATCATATTTCAGTGACAGACTTCCTAGTCGATTTCGATTTATCACGGTCCTGGTCAGTGGTACACCGAGAGGGGGGGGGGCTGGTTATGGTCACATTTTTACTTCAAATAATTTGAAAATAAATTTAAAAATATCCAAATTTTACAGAATCGAGATCTTCTTCTGTTACTTACTACAGGAGCTTGATAAATCGAAATACACATGGTCCCGATATAATTTCGTCCCCAATCTAAACACTTTGTGCTCCTCGGGTTTCTGACACAATCGAAAAAGGAAATGGGGTAGCTAAGTTAATATTAACTTAGCGACCCTACCAGAAAATATGACGCCAAACTAAAAATTTTTTGTTTTAAAATTATGTGCTAATTATGTGCTCCACAAATATATAAGAAAAACATCGAAGGAGAGGGTGGGGTAGCTAGGTTAATATTAACTTGTTTATGTATCACGGAATTTAAAAATTTCAAAAACCAGTATTTTCGGCATATTATGTGTTACTTTCGTGTATGATCAGAAAATTTTGTACTCATCTGGTTTCCGAGAAAATCAAAAAATAAAGTGGGTTAGCTAGGTTAATATTAAAATGACTACCTCACCAAAAACCTGCACTGAAAACAAAAAATTCTGATTTTTCTTGTACATGTTCATGGAGCACATAATTTTGTAATAATATATTTTTACTTTGGAATCGTACTTCAGATTGCGAATGCTAGCTTATTACAAATGACATAATGTAATATCGTTTTTATTGGAAACCAGACAAGTACAGAATTTTCTGATTATGGACGAAATTAGCACATAATTTGCAGATAATACTGATTTTTGAAATTCCTAAATTCCGTGATACCGTAACATGTGAGGTCGTTAAGTTAATATTAATCTACTTACCCCACCCTTCTTTAAAATGAAAAATTAATTTTTTTCCTATATATTCGTGGAGCACATAATTAGCACATAATTTAAAAACCAAAAATTTTTAGTTTGACGCCATATTTCCTGGTGGGGTTGCTAAGTTAATATTAATCTAGCTACCCCATTTTCTTTTTCGATTTTGTCAGAAACCAGAGCACAAAATGTTTTCATTGGAGACAAAATTAGCACATAAATAACACATAATTATGGCATAACTTAATTTTGATTGTTTTGGGGTTTTGACAACTTTGACAGCCATTATAGTAGTGTAAATAAGCCGTCATTTTATTCCCTTTAAAGTTCATTGGTCGGCATTGATCACGTGGAACAAAATGGATTCGTATCACGCATGCATGTGGATCCAGCCTAACAACCACTCTCCCACTATCAGGCGCCGATTTTACCAGAGTTTTTGGAACACATTAAAAACTGTCACTTGTTAAAAAAAACACACAAAATTGGGCTTTATTTTAGAAAATGAGTGCTTTTGTGTTGGAACCTGTCAGTATTTTATTATTTCTAAAATAACTTGTGCCGAGCCAAAATCCTCTAAAATTAACCAAAAAAATAACCACAACTACAACGTGATGGATTCGTAGCTTACGGCTTGACGTTTAGCTATTGCGCGGACGCAGTAATTACCACAACCACTACGAAGTGTCGAATAAGCGTTTCAAAATCTCCCCAATTGTTTTTCATTCTATAGATAAGACCTTAAATTCAGGAAGAATAATGTTTGAAAGTTTGAGACAATGATGTGTTTGAAATTAACTCTGTGTTTCGGACTTCCATTGTCTATACTTTATTTATACACGACGTTTCGATCAGTACAATCTCTGATCGTCTTCGGTAGTTTGCACATGAAGACGATCAGAGATTGTACTGATGGAAACGTCGTGTATAAATAAAATTTAGACAATGAAAGTCCGAAAAACAGAGTTAATTTCAAGAATAATGTTGTTCGGTTGGCTTTTAGAAAGTGTTAGTTTCTGTTAACATTTTTCTGTTGATGCGATTTTGAAACATTAGTATAACGAGAGAACAAAGTGCCAAATTTCACAGGAGCGTGAGTGTTGTGAACGGGGCGCTACAGCTGAGTGAAACAACACGCGAGTGTAAAGAGGCCTACAGATACGCGAACATTTCTTGAGATATGTACGGGAGTACAAATCTGCGCGTACGTATCTCTCAGTGTGTAGGCAATATCTGCCTAAAATATCTGTCGCCGTTTGAAGATTTGTACGCGCGTAAAAATTACACGGACACGTCTCTCCGTATGTAGGCAAAACTCGGCGATAATATCAGTGCGGTTCGTGTTTCTTTTTAGAATTGTTTTGTTTTGCGTAAATCTTGGCAGCTGATAGCAGAAATTATTCAAAATAATTTTTGACAGAGTTCATTGAGCTTTTTAAATCTTACTCATGTTTATATGGAAAACTAAAAAATTATCCGGTGCTAATAAGGTTTTAAACTTGTTTTCTTCTTGTTTAAAGGTCTTTTAACTGTGAAGTCCAAAAAAACATACTGTTTATTTTTTTAAATGTTTGTTAAAATCTGTAAGAGACCACTGGAAAACAACCCAAATAAACCCTGAAGATGATGTTAAATACATCGAAACGTCGGTAAATTTGAATTTGTTGTTCATTCTCCTGACCTTAAATCCACAAAACTGAATAGGAACTAATTCTAAAGGTCACTAAACAATTAAATATTATAATTTCAGATTGAATGTTTAAGGTGTAATCTGTGGCAGCGTAGGTGTCACTACAATTTCTCAAAATAAATGATCTTAACGTAGAAAATGCGCGACTTTCTACAATAGTCCAAACACTATAGTTACCTTAAAAACTAGACTAGTCAAATTGTCTCTCAGTATTTTAATTCCAAGTGAGAAGGTCCCAGAAAAACCTGTAGGACTCTAAAGTGCTATAACTAATTCGACAGGTATTTTTATCATTTTTTTGTATTGCTTTTTGATTTTAATTCATATTTATTTTCTGTTTCTTATCTTTAGTTATTAGCGAAATAAAGCTATTTGTAACTCATCGCGGTATACGTATCCGCATCTAAGGAGAACCAAGCACATTAATTAGTGAGAAACTTGTACCACGTTCGAAAAGAGCAGATACATGCTAATCTAAGGTGTTCTTGAACGCGATAGGTTACGGCATACGTATCGTATCTCAGCACCTATTGCATTCAGAAACACCTTAAATTAGCATATATCTGCCCTTTTCGAACGTGCTTCAAGTTTCTGACCAATCAATGTGCTTGGTTCTCGCTAGATGCGGATACGTATACCGCGATGAGTTACAAATAGTTTTATGTCTCTATTATAGCACGTTACGTTGTATACAGGGTGTCCCAATGAAAACGAAACCGGCACACCAGAATTTAAATAGAGAAAGTGGGTCAAGTGATACTTTATTTTGAAGGTCTTTCAAGTACCTTTACAACAATAATAAAATATAAAAAATTTAGCGATCCGTTTTCGAGATATTCAAGTTTAAATTTGCATGAACCAACGCAAAAATAGTTTTTTTTAACAAATTAAGATTTTATTTTTGAGGAATCCCGTGACACGCTGATTTTATAAATGCTTGATTTTTAAAGAAATTGGTTTTTTAGAAAGATAAAACGCGATGCTTTTTCGATTCAGTTGAAAAAAATTTATATACGACAATGTACAGACTCTAAAGCTTTAACTACAAACCCTCATTGTTTATGTGTATATTGACGTATCATTTAATTGAATCGGTTGAGAAATGAAGAAGTTATAAGCTTTTAGATCATATGAGTATTTGGGCTTAACATTCGAAAAAATCACAAAATTACATATTTTTTCAATTTGCTTTTGGAATGATTACTTAATTTAAAAAAGAAATTGTTTAAAGAAATAAAACATGAGAATCGCGTACGTTTGCTCAAAATTTGATATTAAAAATAAATCGGGATGGCGGATAATTTAAAAAAGAAAACGCCTTATTTTTTTTAAAGTAAGACACTGAACAAAATAAAAATTAGTATTTCCAAATCTCCAATTTTTCTTCGCATGTCGAGGTATCACCTAATTAAATGAAATAAGAAAGTAATGGGTATTTAGATTCTTAGTGTTTTTCTAAATTAAATAATTAGGTCAAAAGATATAGCAAATGGAAAGTGTATGTAATTTTGTGATTTTTTTCAATGCAAAGTCAAAACACTCGTAGTCAAAAAACTTATAACTTTTTTATTTCCCAACTGATTTAATTAAATGATAATTCAATATACCCAGAAACAATGAGCGTTTGTAGTGAAAGCTTTAGAGTTTGTTCAGTGTCGCAAATAATTTTTTTTAGGAGGGGGGAGGGTGAAAATTACACATTTTTTAAAAGTGTCCGCTATCTTGAAATTTTTAGAAATCTTAAATTTTTAACCCAATCGAAAATCTCTCACGTTATAGCCAATCCAAAAAGAGCGGAATTTTGTAGCCCACCCTATATTTTCGTTAATAGTACATTTTTTATAATTTAATTTTTTCTTCTAAGTAGGATAAATTCCTACGAGGAGGAAAATTTACCTGTACCATTTTCGCTTACTCTGCAAGTGAATATCTCGGAAACGAATCGCTAGATTTTTAAAATGTTAACATTTCTGTAAAGGCATTTAAAAGTCTTTTAAAATAAGGTATATCACTATTTAAATTCTGGCGTTGAAACTCACCCCACCAAACGGGTGTCCTACGAAAATTTTAATCTACCCAAAAAGTGTCCCGCTTGAATAACAAATCGACGTGTTAGAGGGTTTTTTCACAATCGTACTCTAAGTACTCGAAAACACCCTGTATAAACAAAGCCTAAATTTGAACCTAGATTGGTTGCTTACTAACAATTTTTTTGAATATTTTTTATGTTGACCTGCGCAAAATTATTTGCCTGAAGAAGCAATAAATAAAAAAAAAATTAGTTAACCTATGACCAAAATCGGGCTGATGGATTAAAAAGTGGTTGTAAAGTATATTTTACTACTTAAATATCGTTATAACTATTTTTTTGGTAACAAATTAGAACAGTTTATTGACTAACAAAAAAAAGAGAAATTTCATTTAAAATATTATTCACTTTTTGTTGGAAAATATCCAACATTAACAATAATATATATATATATAGTACCTATGTTATACACCAAGGGATAAAAGTGGCACTTTTTTCCGGAGGCGATCCCAGAGCTACAATTCTTTCTTTAAATGATAAATAGTGGTGACAATTTATCGTCAAGAGATAAAAAGTAATTTTATGCAACAAGTACGTTTATTCCTTTTTTAGGGACTAAAGTGGCACTTTTAATTCCTAGGGAATTAAAAAATGTAAACCCTAAGGGATTAAAAGTAAATTTAATACTTTAGCCTAGGGATTAGAAGTAAATTTAATCCCTCGGGGATTAAAATAAATTAATCTCTGGAAAATTATAATTAAATTCGCAAGTCAAGCCAAACAGCACTTGTTCTTGGCCAAGATTTCATTCTTAGCAACCTTTCTTGTAGTCAACGAACCATTAGGCGTGATTTTAATAATAATCTTTTCCTAAAGTGCATAAACTAGTATATAAACCTCGGGACGAAAGGGTATTTAATCCCTTAGCGAATTGTAGCCCTCCCTACGATCGGGCTACAAACCTTTTGCCGCGGGATTAAAAGTAGCACTTTATGTACTATTAGTCCCATGCTTTTTACTCTATTCTAAGCACTTTAGGAAAAGAAAAACTCACAAAAAATAATAAAAATGATGAAAAACCACTTAACGGCACTCTAATGACAATGCCAGTAAAAGGTTGTTGACGTTGATAAACGCACCACCTGAAACTTTTTTAATGACACTTTAATCCCTAGGGAATAAAAGTAAATTTTTAATTCGAAAAGTGCCATCTGATAATATGTTATTTTCCGCATTTTTTAAATTATTACTAAGTGACATTGATATATATAGGCACCTATAAAAGCAAATGTGAAGAAAACTTCTGGTAGCCAATTTAAAGTTTAGCATTGTTTTTACTTTTTATCCCTACTTTTGCCTTTTATCCCTTAATTTCACTTTTTATCCCTTATTTTTACTTTTTAATCTCTTCTTTAACTGCTTAAATTTTAGGTATAATAAGTTACAATTTTATCCCTAAAGTGCGAAAAAGTTATTTTAATATATTTACAACAGTTAATATATGTGATGCTTGTTTTCAAATCGACTTGTCTAAATAAATGTTAGAAAATGATAGGGAATTATCTCTTAAACCAACAGATGCGCAGGCGTAGGATTAATAGTTAACAGGTCCTACTACTGTGTCTATGACTGTACAGGGTGACACTTACAATATCTTAACTTTGCAAAATAAATTTGATGCACTTCCGGGAATAAATGCACCCATTTAATCCCGCTTTTGCGGGAATAAAATGGGTCATTTATTCCCTAGGAAAATAATGTCAAATTTATTGACATAGCGACGCATACGTTTCTGCGTTTCGGCATACTGGATGTTATCGTTTGACATAAAGACAGAGCGAAGGACATGTGGCGGTTTGTCTACGGAGTGCGATTTTTTGAAAAATAAATTAAAAAATATAGTTATTTTTTTTACTTTCCTGCTTATTCAAAAGTGCAGAAAATAGTATATAAACCTCAGGAGAAAAGTGATGCTTAATCCCTCGACAAATTATAAACTTTTTGCCTCGGGATTAAATGTACCACTTTACTCCTTATGTTTATAATGTACTATTATTTCTCGAAAAACAGTCATTTATTTTAATTTGCTGTACTTAGAGACTCTGTATACAATTTCTGACATTTATTGTTTTAGCAGAGGTAAGCAACTCAATTTGGCAATTGTTAGGGAAAAAATATTAATAATTTTTTTCTGTGCTGGCCACCATTGGATATGGAAGTAAATGATTTTTTCAGTGTCACATTTTTGATTAAAAAAAAACAAAACTATAATATATAAAAAATTACGGTAAATCAAATTTTAAAATTGATTTTTAACATGCGGTTTAAAAATCGAATGTTGCGATATAAGAAACTGTCCAATGGAAAAATAACGCAAGAAAAATGGAAAGATTAGTTAAATTTAACCTTAACAGAATAGTGTTATATACTATTACTATTTTAAGGAAATGAGTAACAAAAAGCCAAAACCAAATCTGCACTCTATAACGCCTCATAAAGTTTTATATTTCACACGCATATCTAGAGACGAAAATGTTTTCTTCTCTAGTGACGAAAACGAATGACAGCAAACCATCCAAACAATGTAGATAGGTATCTCGTAGGCTATGATTTGTAGAAGCGTCGGAAATAGACCGAAACCATTTTCGTCCCTAGAGAAGAAAATACTTTCTTCTCTTGAGATGAAAATGAAAAAATTTAATAATAATAAAAAATACGACTTAAATCATGTTTTTTTTGTACTTTACTAACCAAAAAAGTCCTCTTCATTCAAAAACTGTTTGGGGAAATTATAAAAAAAGAAAACCAACGATCAGTCCATTTTATAAAATCGCTTTTACATGCAAATATGAAAAAAACTAGAAAAAGAGGGCAATATGAGTCGCCCACTTCTGGTAAAACAACAACTGTCAAATGTATAGAGAGTTCCTAGCCGTACCCACCCCCAAAATTCACCCCTAAAATTGAGATAAGTAATTTAATAGGTGTAGAACACTTTATTTTGCAGGTGTTTGAACTGCATTTAATTTTTTTTAAAGCTTTATTGGTTCTTTTTCGAGATTTACATGTTTAAAAGATATCGTAATCGGATTTAAACGGATCCACAGCTTCACTTCTTGCCGCTCACTTCTTTTAACTGTTATAGTATATAGATAGAGAGAAAGAAGAAAACATATCTTTTTGCATATTTTGCTGCCAACAAGTAGTATGTCGCCTGACTTTTTTGCGTGTTTTGTAAACATTCTGAAAAACTAACCACCACAGTCCACTTTTTGATTGATTTTAAGAAAAAAAATATACTCTTTTCGAAAGGTATATTTTTGTGTGGGTGACGTTTGTAAATAGTTATTCTGATAAAAATTAAAATCCTCCATATACGTCCTACTGTCAGAACCTGTCAAAAATATATCATTTTTTCCCAAAATGTTAAATAAAATATTTTTAAAAAATAAAAAATTTTGCCTTATAGAGCATTCCATTCTAGACACAAAAAGTCACATAACAATTTTTGTAGTACTAACCATTTTTTATAAACGTAATTTAAATATTTAAAAAATGGAAAAATTGTCACATTTTGAATTTTAATGCTGTTAGTTAAAAAAATATACTTTCCAAAAAAGCGATGGGGAACCTGAGAGAGAACGTATTTTCAATAAAAAAAAGTAACAACTTTTTGTTGCATCACTTCTAGTTTCTATACAAAAATAAAATAAGTTGAAGAAAATGGTAAAATCATGTCAATTGTATTGAACTTTTTACACCAAGATTTTTCTATAAAACTAAACTGTAAAAAAAAATTATTTGCTGAACAGTTACTCTTATCACCTATCAAACGACAGTAAAAATTTTAGACTAGATTTGGAAAGGTAACCTCTGGCGGAATTAAATAAGAGGAGATCTCTGAATGACATCTTTTTATATACAATAAAATACCAACCAATATTGACTATATAAGATACTTCCTTTATTCCTGCTTCTATCATGCGCCCTTAATCCCGGTGAGTTCGAAGGGTCTTATAGAACATTTAAAAAAAATATCAGAGCACAAAGCATCATGTACTAGTCAGTATTACGCTCATTCAAAAAATTATTTTCTTATCTTGCAGATATTTGGTTATTAGTTATTTTTACTTAATAAACATGAGAAAGTCAAAACTTTTTTACTGTCTTTTGGTAGGTAATAATAACTACCTACTTAGCACATAATTGTATTTTTTTAGAAGTTTAGGTTTATATAAAAATCTTGGTTATTAACTAATTTTATTTTTATATAGAAATTATAAGTGATGTAAAAAACATTGTAACGTTTTTCTGGCGTTTCACATCACTTTTTCTGAAAATATATTTTTTTAAATCAACAGCATTAAAATTCAATATGTGACAATTTTTTCCATTTTTCAAACATTTAAATGACGTTTATAAAAAAACGGTTAGTACTACAAAAATGCTTGTTTGACTTTTTTGTCTAAAATGAACTCTATAAACCCTAATTTTTATTTAATTTTTTTTTTACATTTTGTGAAAAAATGACATATTTTTGTTAGTTTTAACAGTAAGACGTATATAGAAGATTTTAATTTTTATCAGAATAACTATTTAGGGACACAAAAATATAACTTTCGAAAAGAGTATATTGATACACACGGAGTGTTTATTTTAAAACTTCCCACCCAAGATTCACCCGTCGATTTTTTATTCGAAGGGGACAAATTTTGTGTATCCTGATACCCCCTTCGAGGGGTAAACTTTACCCCTATATTTTGAATAGGGAAGGTGGGTCAAGTGATACCTTGATTGCCTAATAATTTTAAAAATTCATCGATTCGTTTCTAAAATATTCACTTTCACAGTTGCATGGACCAATGCAAAAATAGTGTGTGAATACTGAATATCTCAAAAACGAATCGATAGATTTTCAAAATTATTACACTGTTGTAAAGATATTTAAGATACCTTCATAACGAGGTATGACTTGACCCACTTTCCCTATTCAAAATTTAAGGGTAAAGTTTATCCTCGCAGAGGGTGTGCCCTACAAAAATTTCAAGACCAAAATGTGTCCCCCTCGAACAAAAACTCGATGTGTTCCCGGATTTCTTCAAAATCAGACTCTAAATACGTAAATCTTGGGTAGGAAATTTTAAACTGAACACCCTATATATCGGTCATATAATACTTTGTTATTTTTGTCCTGTTTAAATAAAAGGTCTTTTCTACATAAAGCTTTTTTAACAATATCCAACTATGACCAAAAATTGACGTTCAGTGGCCATCTAACATCAGACATATAAAATTTTAAAAATAACAAAATGAATCTCGTGTCCGCAAATAAAAATTAAAGTAACACACGTGGAATATCGGACAAAGCGTTTTTGTTTCTCACTTCATTATGACCAGGCCTCCAATGTCTAATGGAGAAAGCTTGCTGATGCCTTAAAATTAGGCCCACGTAGTATGAAACTTCAATTGGGGGCGGTGCTGCTGCGAACGTTACATCTTTTTAAGAGTAATGTTACAGTGACCTTATACCCAGAACACATGAATTGATTGGAACAACGACCTGCATCTGGCCAGCATGTATATATTTAGTGCAAAAAAAGTGGCAGTTTTACTTTATTTTTTCTTTGTACTTTTTTAATAATGGTAAAAACATAACGGATATGTACTAAGTAGAAAGTAGTTTTAAAAAAAATAAAAATGAAATAAAAATAAAACAGACAACATCATCTCATACCCTAATAGCACACTACATCCCAGGGATATCCCCGAAATGATGCCTTTGGGATGTTCAAAATATCCCAGGGAATAGGGATTGCCTAAATAACAGAAGTCCCATTTAGGTCAAATTAGTGATGGGCACAAAACATCGATGTTTCTAACATCGATGTTTATAAAATATCATCGATGCTAAAACATCGATGCTTTTGTTAAACATCGGAACATCGAACATCGATATAAAAAAAAAATATGGGAAATAATATGTCGGAGAAGTCTGCACTTGTACTCACACCGCATCAGAGCGCTTCAAAAAAAAATATGAGTGGTACATTTAAAAGAATAAATATTATATAAAAAATGCTGTTCTCGTTAGAGCACACTATTAGAGGTCCCAAAAGCTTTTTTCTACTGATTGTAGAAAGAATAATTTATTGAGGGTTGGTCCCTTCAACAATTGTTTTCAAAAGCTGGCCAAACCCTCACCGAAAGGAGTAATCGATTGAAGTTATTATAAGTATTGTGTAACATTAACAATAAGGGCCGGTTTATCAATAGCGAAGCATTTAATCCCCAAGTTAATCTTCAGCTCTCTCATTCTGGCACTTGGTATATGTCAGTCATCTTTCTCTTCAACTCGGGAGTTAAATGCCTAACTCGCTATTGATAAACCGGCTCTAAGTCTTAAAAAAAACAGTTCTTTGAATAATGAGACACTCTAAAAAAAGCAAAAAACCAACATCGATGTTCAGAAACATCGATGTTTTCATTCCGATGTTTTTTCACCATCGATGTTAAGTTTCGATGGTGAACATCGATTTTTTTTTTCACTTGTTTGGATATACTTAACGAAAGTTTTATTGTCATTAACTCTAGCTGCACTAAGATTTTTTTTTAAAATAAAGTGCAATTTCTTGCTTTATTAAAAACAAAGTACTAAAATGTTTCTTTTTTAGCACTTTTATAAAATACGCAAACTCTGCAATATAAAAATAATTAAAAAATGCACATCATTGCCGGTGCCAGCAGTTGCCAGCGGTCAAAGTAAAATATTAGTGAAGTACCAGTAGATCGATGTTTGCTGGGTACTTTTACAGGTTTCTTCTTTATAACCTGCTGAAAGGTACAGGATTCGGTATTTACGGTCTTCTGCACTTTTTGTTTTAAATTGGAGAGGTGTGCATGGTGACTGTGTAGCTTCAACTGCCAGGTACAATCCTATGACTCCCTGATGATTCCTAATAAGGATGAAAGAGGTCTATAGTCGTAATGAACTGAGAAACAAAAACGCTTGGGCCGATATGCCACGAGTGTTACTTCAATTAATATAAAATTTTGTTAGTTTTAGTCCGATTTATATGTCAGGGAATTTTAGGACTCGGTATCAAAAATATCTCAAAAACGAATTGAGAGATTGTCGAAAAACACATGATGTTTGCAAAAATTAAAAAAGTGGCAACATAGGTATAAAATAGAATGTAGGTAACATCATAAAGTAAGTCACCTTCGGAAAAAAAAATCGCCAAAAAGTATAATGTAGGTAGGTGAATTTTTTTTTGTAGGTAAAGTCCAAGATATTGCGGTGTGTTTTTTTAAACTCCTAAGCCTCTTTGTTTGTTGCAAATATTTTCATAAAAGTGTTTTAAACTAAATCTTAAACTCGAAAGTAAAATACAAACCCTAACTTGGTATGATAAACTGGGTTGAAGAAAATATGGAACTACAGATATTCTAACGCTTAATTATTCAATACTTTGTGTCATAAGTACCAAATATATAGAAATGAGTTGCTGAAAAAAAAAATTAAAATCTAGTTTTTAAAAACGTATTTTTCTACTATCACTATCTACAATTTTGTGTCATTTAAAATTTTCTTATAAAAGAACTGAGCGTATTTGGTATTGTTAACTTTTTAGGGGTACCTTCTAAAATTCTGATCTTTTAGTGCATATAAAAGTAACCTGCCCACCTAAAACGGGGACCACCCACAAAATACAGTGATTGACAGTTTTCAATACGTAGTAAAAAAACTACCCTGCCACAAAAACCGCATTGAATCTCATAAAAAACACAACTGATTTTTATTAGTTTTTAAAAGGATTATAAGATTTTGTTAGGTAAAATTTTAGATTTATTAAAGTTTGTAATAATTTATAAGTTATGTCTTTGATTATGGTAAGATTAATGTGGTGTCATATATCTGTTTTTTATCTGATCCTGTAATCAGGCAGACTTATAAAAATGTATAAAATTTTATAGTACCAACGTTTTATTTTCAAATATTTTATAGTTTCATATAAGCACTGTTTTAAGAGATTTTTTAATTTAACAGATTTTTGAAACCTTATAGATTTCTATAATTACATCCCTCTGTTTTTAATAGTAAATTATGAGATTGTATAAATACATTTTGAATGAGACTCGGGAGATTTTATAATCAACCAGACTAATAACAAAAAAGGTTTCTATAAACATCTTGTTTTATTATTAGTTTGCTGTGAGTTGGTTCGTTCTTTTAAGTTCTCTAATACATTTTATAGCCAGACACACTCACAAAATTTAGAATTCATGTGTTCATCTTTAAAAAAAAAAAAAATAATAATAATAATAATAATAATAAATAAAATAATTAACAGACATTACCACGTAAAACTCTTTTTTTTCTGTCATCTAAAAACTTGTAAAATCTAATCAAAAATGCTATACTTTTGCAAAAAAAAATATCTTTATTTATCTTGCTCATGAAATCTTATAAAATTTTATAAGCAATGGCTTACAACACAGAAACATATCAAAGTAACATGTGCTCTCTAAAACAGATATTACGCTTAGCCGTAAAAAAAATTCGCCCAACTTAAAACTCATAAAATCTTACAAACTTTAATAAGCAATGCTTCAAAAAATCTCGTAGAAACTTATTAAATTAACATCATTCTCACAGAGTTTAGCTTAGGTTATAGTTTATTTTGCCTTTATTAATCTGTATTTATATATTACTACTACTCTTACTATTATTATTGATAAAAGTTGTGCCGATATTTTTTATTTTAGAATAATGCAGGTAGATCTTATATGATCTTTTAAACATATCTGAAAAATTGTCACATTAAAAATCATAAAATATTCTTAACTTTAATAAACCATGTAAATTACGATAAAATTCGATCCCAATTGAAAGTAATAAATTATCATAAATTTATGTGAGCATAGATCATGAAAACTTTTATGTGTTATTTTTTATAATCTTTCATGAGGTTATTTTTGGCAGGTAAACTTACAAACTCTACGTTCGCTAAAGAAAATCAACGACAAATAAATGAGTTTTTATCACTTTCATGGTGTCCACTGTAAGAATTATAATTTAGTTGTTTTTATTTATTTTAGTATAAAAATTGGAATGGTAACTTATTTATTAGATGCGGCAGACAGATACGGTACTGAGGCCGGCGATTTTTTTTTGTTAAAAACCGAGTTTTAAAAGATCAAAATTAATGTAAGCATAATTCATTTAAAAAGAAACAGTCTGTCAGGTTCTGGTAATTTTCTTTACAGGTCCCCTAAAAAGCTTGTATAAATAAGTTTTTACATATGTCTTTTACGATTTATCGCTGTTTTACAACAAAGTAAGCGTATTTCAATTATTCTGACCGTCACAAGAGACAACACATTTTTTTGTGTCGTTTTTTACTGGTCGTAGGTGGCGCTGTGTTCACCGTGTGCAAAGTTTGAACTGTGAATTCTATATCTTTCGTTTCTTCGGGATCTGAAATAACAAATATCTTTTAAAAAAGTCATGATCTTACTGCAAGTATAGGGTAAGCCACAAAATTCCGCACTTCTTGGATTGAGTATAACTTTTGAAATAAGTGCTTAAAGATATTGGCTTTTTAGAAAGATTTTTATTTGATTTGATTTGTCTCAACAGCAAGTCTAGGTCTTGAAATCGCCGACACTGCAGCTTCTTAGCTTATTGTATCTCTTGCTGTGTGCCTTCCTAATCTAAAAGGTTTGACGCCCTCGCGAGGAGCAGCAGCCCCTTTATTAGGTTTCTCTGGCAGTTAGCTTCTCTGGAGGGGTCGTCCTCCAGGAGGTTTGGTGTTCTGGAGAAGGTTAGTGCTAGGTACTCAAATATGATGTGAGCGGCTGATTCGTCATCATAGTCTGCAGGTGTTTTCTCAGTGCGCAGTGACCGGTTAATAGCCCCGTCACTTGTCTGATTTATTTCCTATTCAGTTTAAGGATTTCACAGGTGGTGTTGAAGAGAATGCCACCATTGTTTTGCTGTGGTTTTGCCCCGATATTGAATGCCAGTGGTTTCGATGTTCTTCGTGCACCCATCGCTTGATATAGCCACGTATCGAGGTTTTTGGAATTCCAAATACAGGTTCAGGTCCTATAAATGAACTTTCTGATCCTCTTCTTGCTAAAGAATCCGCGTGATCATTGCCTGCTACCCCTGTGTGACTCTATTGTGTTTCGCTAGGGTTAGGAGGGTTTGAAGGCAGTTCCACACTAATTTTGAGTGAATTTTTTGGCATGCCAGAGCTTTAATAGCTGTTTGGTTAAGTATTTCAGCTTGGAATACTGTGGTATGTTTCCCCAGAGATGGAAAGCAATTTGATCTTGGGGCTAGGCCATATACTCCCGCTCCAGATCCACTGTCCATCTTGGATCCGTCGGTATACCATACCAATTTTCCTGACTGGCCTAATGATTTCTCCGTCTTGCTTTCCCAGGATAGCTGGGTCTTAAACGGTTTGTTCTTGTTGATTTTCAGAGTCATGATGTCACTCCTCATCTCTAGAATGGTTATCATACCAGTTGTCATTGCATGTTTTGTCTCTATGCTCCCATTCTCGTCTCCGCTTTCATGACAATGTCAAGTGGTGGGAGATTTAGAATAGTCTCCATAGCAGCGGTTGGTGTGGTGCTCATTGCTCCCATTATGTAAATACCTGCAAGTCGCTGGAGTTTGGAGAGCTCCAGTTTTGTAGTGCTTTGTTCGGCCTTCGGCCACCATAGTGTGGCGCCGTAGGTTATTTTAGGTTTTACCACCATCGTGTATAACCAATCGGTTTTTTCCCTATAGCTCATCTGTTGGGCATTAGCGCCATTTTGCTCTTGTTAGTTTTGCATCCAGGATAACCCGGAGATATTTTACATCCTGGGCATATTGTATCTGTTTTCCAAAGAAGGTGGGGGTTGATAGTCCTTCCAGCTTCCTTTTTTTCGTGAAGGGTATTAACGCTGTTTCCTCGGGATTTACTTTGAGGTCTACCCATTTGCCCATTTGAACAAGTCTTCTACAATTTTCAGGGCTTGTTGCATTTGCCTTGATATTCTGTAAAGGTTTTTCCCCATGATTAGTATGACGATATCGTCGGCATACCCTAGGGTATAGAAGCCTTTATTATTAAGTTCGTTTAGGAGTTCTTCTACAACCAGGTTCCACAATAAGGGTGATAGGACCCCTCGTTGTGCGCATCCTTTGGCTACCACGACCTCCATTGTGTCTCCGTTTAGAGTGGCTTGAAACTGTCTTCCACGAAGCATACTATCTACCCATCTAACTATGATGTTGTTGATATTGTATCTTGACAGGACAGTGTTCATAGATTTAAAGGAGGTTCAATCAAATACTCCTTTTATGTCAAGAAATGCTACGAGAGAAACTTCATTTTTCTTGTTTGCTATTTCTACCCTTGCCACAAATTGGTGAATGGCAGATTCGCAGGATTTGCCTGCTTGATATGCATGCTGGTTTGGGTGAACTGGCTTTTCTTGTAGAAAAGTTTCCCTGACATGTCTATTAATCAGTTTCTCGATAGTTTTCATTACGAAAGATGAGAGTGTTATTGTCTAAATGCCCTAGCCTGGGAGTAGTGTTTTCCAGGTTTGGGTATGAAGACCATTTGTGCTTTCCGCCAGATTAGTAGTACATAGCCTGTGGCTAGACTGGCGCGTAGAAGTCTACAAAGCTGAGGGATTATGACGTCTTTGCCCTGCTGAAGTAGTGCTGGGTTTATTTTGTCTGGCTCTGGAGCTTTATAGGGTTCATTCAATTTTTTCATAGCTTATGATTTCTTTTGCGATATGCTAATCTTCTTTTCTTGCTCGTGAGTTAAGGCAAGTTAAGGTTGGTAGGTTTTCGAATGTTTCAATTTCACTTGATTCTGGAAGGTGTGTTGGCATTAGTATTTGCAGGGTCTCCCTTGCAGAGCTGGTATAATTTCCGTCTGGTTTTTTTATGGTCCCAGCTGGATTTGCAGGGTCCTTAAACAAGATTTTTTGGAGTCTTGCTGCCTCAGTGGTGTTTCGAACCTCTTGACAGTGCTTCCTCCAGGAGTCTTTTTTAGCCTTTCGGATCTGTTTGTTTTTTCGCCCTGTTAAACAGAGTGCGAGTTTTTGGCCTTAGGTCCGATAAGATTTTGTTACACCAGGATGTGTCTTTCCTGGTGTCTTTTTTTATTAGAGGGCAGTTTTCATGAAAAGAAGTAACTATTGCCCATTGTAGCTGGCTCACTGTTAGCTCTATATCGGTGTTATTTTTTAAGTTTTTTTGTGATGTTTTGGCATTTTACTGCAAGGCTCTCCCTGTATTTCTCCCAGCACGTCCTCCTCGGATCCCGACACTTCTGTACTTGTCTCACTTGTCTCACTTTGACACCTGCCACCGCGTTATCTGGGGTTTAATACGGGGAGAGGTCAAGGTTATATCAAATACTTCTTTGCGTGTTTTTGTCATAAAAGTGGGTTTATTAACTTGATTTTTTTTTAAAAAGATAAAACGTGAAACTTTTTCGATTCAGTTAAAAATTTAAAATTTCTCAAAAATCCAAGATGGCGGACAGTTTAGAAAAATGTGCAATTTTGACCCCCCTATATTTTTGGTCCTGATTACTTAATTTAAAAAATTCAAAATTTGACATTCAGGATGGCGGATAGATTTAAAAAGAGTTAGGATTTACACGCCTTATTTTTTTTAATTAAGACACTGGACAAAATATAAGTCAGTATTTCCAAATCTCCCTTTTTCCCTCGTACATCGAGGTATCACCTTGTTAAATCAGATAAGAAATAAAAAAGTAATGTATATTTAGATTCTTACGGTGGAATTTACTAAAAGGGTTTAGTCTATTTTAGAACTGCCCTAAGTTTAAGTGAAATTTTTGGTTTTAAGCCTTTTAAACCATGGAAATAGTTTGATTTTGTGAGAATTTTAATAAATTTGTTTATTGAATAATAATCTTATCACAATCTTTTATTGGATTTAAGAAGAAAGTTTCAATTTAGAAGAAAAGAGATTTAAAAAATTTAAACCCACGCGGGGTTTAAATAGTGAACACTCTGTAGAACAAATTAAATGCAGGTTTTGCTTACATTTCTGTCACTGTCGAAATGTCAGTTTCAAAATATTAGCTGCGTTCAAATCACAAACAGCAAGTTCGGATCTCTTACTTCTGCTTGTACCTTTGCTTGCACCAACCTCTATTGATGAAACCACCCCTCAGAGGTGGTTTAAAAAATCACCAACTTTATAACCTCAAACACAAATAATAAAGCTATTATGTGCGAAATTTTTGGCATATTCACCATTTGCCATTTTGAAACCTTTTACAAAAAATCATATATAGGGCATTTTCTCCTAAAATATGGTATATTTTGAGAAAAAAAGCAGTTTTGCAGTGGATTTTGCAATAAAAATACAAAGTAATCAATAACTTTGTGTCTTTTTTGTATGGGTAAGTGTTTTTTGAAAATTGGGTTTAAAATTTAGTACCCCCCACAGGTGTAAATACTTAAAACTGTGAGGGGTACTATTTTAGATCTTAGTAAATCCCAGTGTTAGTGTTTTTCTTATTTAAATAATATATAATATATATCTCAAAATCGAGAAATTAATTAAGTCAAAAGTTACAGCCAATCCAAAAAGTGCGGAATTTTGTAGCTCACTCTATATAAGGATATTTATAGGAATTCTTCAAAATGTACTAACTAACAATTTATGGTTGTTTATAAAATTTGTAACATATATCGCTCTGTAGTTGTTAAAGCTTATTATTAAACTACGTGGACTATTGTGAGCACAGACACACAAACAAACTTATCACAAAAAAGCTCATTAAACGTATTTCTTTATATACCAGTAAACGCCTCCACTGGCTTATCGATGGTATCATGATCGATCCACGTCAGTCCCATTTCCACTTTTTCCGCCAAATCCTGCCAATGTCTCCTATTTTCCA
The DNA here is from genome assembly GCA_963921995.1 of Oxystoma pomonae. Lineage (NCBI taxonomy): Eukaryota > Metazoa > Arthropoda > Insecta > Coleoptera > Brentidae > Oxystoma > Oxystoma pomonae. Next base: position 111,004,720 of record OY998164.1, read on the forward strand.
GAGTACCTTGAAGCAAGGGCTTCACCCAGGGAAACGTCTCTGACAACACCTTGTACAAGGGGAGACATATGACGTCTATGAAACCCACTTGCATTTGGGGAAGTTCGTCTTTCTTCTCTCTGTCCATCATGGCCTGAAATATAGATATTTGGTGGATAAACTGATATCTGTCCAAGAAATATTCTTGAAATATACCATTACATCAAAATATAAAAAATATATACAGGGTGTCCTAAAAATCAAAGTCCACCCTAATATCTCCAAAACCAAAAGAGACAGAAAAGTAAAATTTTACATAATCATATGGTTTACAAAAAAGTATCTTTCTGGATGCTTATTGTGCCACCATTCATTAAGGGGGCGGAGCTGGAGCGGATATACTACTTTTTTTAAATGAGATAACCTGTATATTTTCTAAAATTTAAATAGAGCTTTTCATTCTGTTGTCAAAAATTATCGTCGCTGCCGTAGCTCCGCCTCCTTAATGACGGATACTTTTTTGTAAACCATCTAATTATGTGAAATTTTACTTCTCTGTCTCTTTTAGTTTTGGAGATATTAGGGTGGACTCGAACACCCTGTATATTCTATTTGTTCCACAAAATTTCTCCAGATCCCTTTCCGTGATTCCTTTCTTATAGAGGCATTGTAGTACTAATCATATTTGGATTGAACCTTTTATAAATGCAAGTTCTTCTCAAATTTATATTATTTTGCTTGAGGAGCATGTTTTTTTTCTCCAACACACAAAACACATGCACACTGAGACAAATTTTTAGCAAAGGGAATCTGCCTGGTGCCTATTTAGCCGAACAATCTTGCTAGAACAAAAAAGTAGCTCCAATACAACAAGAATGTTTAGTAACACTAGAAAAAAAATCAGTAAGACTAGCAAAAAAAGTCTTACCTCTTTATTTTAGCAAAAAACTTTTTGGTTTTAGCAAGTTTGCTTGGCTAAATAGGCACCAAGCAGAATCATTTTGCTAAAAATTTTCCTCGGTCACATTCGAACTTTGGCAGCAATTATCTTAGAAGCTAGTCATGGAAACCGAATTCTGCTTGTTCATGCATTTTTTAGACAGTGACTTACTTACAATATTAACATAGGTACTAAAAATAGAGTAAATTTGTTTAGGGTTCATATTCCCATGTCTTTTTGTGTGGGTTTTTTTACAGTTTCATTAATAATTTACTTACGATAGGCTGTTCCTTAAGTTGCATCTTTTCCAAATCTCCCTGCTCGAAAAATTCATCGGCCACCAATTTGGCCATCCTGTGTTGTACTTCCCACGGTTTGGATATAGCGCTGACGTCACAAGCTGTCATCATCATACTTGAAAGAACTATTAAAAAATATTGTATTAGCATTTACGATATCCCAAAAAGGTTTCAGAAATTTGCCGCAAAGGTTAATTAGTTCATACAGAGCATCCAATTAACACAGTGTGGTGGTAAACAATATGAACGACGTTTATGCATCAAAAATAATAACAATAATATTTTTGCTGTTTTCTGCCACAACGTTTTGAAAACGTCAGAAACGTGGAAACTTTGTCACAGATATTTTGAGGAATAGTTTTATCTGCAACAATGTAAACGATAGCTAAAAATACAGCAATATTGATATGTAAAATTAGAAATCTCTCAAAAGATGGGATTTATTTAATTTATCCTAGTAGTTAACCAATTGTCACAAGTACGGGCCCACATAGCAAGCTAAAGATATGTATATCCATTGGATATGTATTTGATATCCATGAACGTATATATTTTTTGTAATAACCAAACTACATGCATGGTATATCACTCTATGGATATTACATAGACATGATATGGTATATTTTGGAACGCTTATTTGACACTTTGTAGTGATTCTTGGTATATGATATCCAACCAGAAATATGCAACCCAGGTCTTAATTTTAAATATCCACTGGATATATAAATAATATCCATCCAATAAATATAATAGACGTATTTCCACTGCATTTCCAGCAAAGTATACAGACTGCTTCAAGCTACTGCGAACATAGGGGGAATCAAGTCCAATTTACTCTCCGTGCCGTACGACCGAGGTGGATTCGAAGCACTCTGCAGTGTTATCTTTTGGAAATTCATTTTGTTTTTATTATTTTGTTTTATTTCTGCCTTGCTCGAGAAACAGATGGGTAAGTTCTTAATTGAAATAATACATTTTTAAAACCAAAAATGGATGTCTACGAAGTTGCCGAAAAAGTGCAGATGGTCAAATGGTCAAATCGTCATAACCCAACACACGTTCGATATTGGTCGAGGGAAAATTTGCATTTAAATTTTGACGTAAGAACACAGTATCTCCAAAAACTAAATGTTTGGGGGGAGGGTATTATAGGGGAACACGTAATTGGGCCATTTTTTATTAACGGCAATTGCAATTTGAATGGTCCTAGATACTTGGATCTACTGCAGCAGCACATTATTCCAACTGCTAGGCAGTTGTTAGTGAAACATGGTTTCAACAAGATGGTTGTTCCGCTCACAATGTTGGCCTTGTTAGGGAATATCTTGATAATGTATTTCCTAATCGGGTTATAAGTACACGGGGAACTATTTTATGGCCAGCTCGATCTCCCGATCTTGCTCCTAATGACTTCTATCTGTTTTTGAAGAAGCTTTTCAAATTATCACCCCTAACATGCTTGGAAACGTTAGAAGGGGTTTTTATAGTAGGCTCGGATATTGTCTAGCCGAGCAAGGAGGACTTTTCGAACATTTGCTTTAATTTTTTTTTGACTGGGAGAATCTTTTTGGTTTTTAGAATGTATTATTTTATTTTGAGAACTTGCTTTTATTTTGTTTCTCCTTATTATTTTCATTGTAACACGTCGTCACTGATAAATCTGAGCAGTTGACAATAAAACGCTCTTATTTATCAGTGACAAAAAATAAGAAAATTACGTTACAAAAATTTGCGTATTTATTGACCAAATTCCGGTTTCATTGACTACGCTCCACACAGCACCGTGGTTAGAGGCGTACTAAATACCAAAGGAAAGTCATGCAAGTGGTGATCGCAAGCCTGAGTATTGGTTGCTTCACTGATAGGCGTGCGGTGTCTCTGCATGTACGTACACTGGCAAATTAGACTTCTTCCGCCCTATGTTCGCAGTAGCTTGAAGCGGTCTGTATAAAAAATGGACCTTAATTTTGAAATTTTGGATACGTAAATGTATTCAGCTAATTAATATACAGAGCCGAATGTGCATACATATCCAGTGAGGTATAGGCAAAAATAAATATACACTAGATAGATGTAAATAATATCCCACCCATTAATAAAAATAGACGTACGTTTGGTTATTTCAAAAAATATATACGTTCCTGAATATCAAATACATATTAAATGGATATACATATCCATGGCTTGCTATGTGGGTCCGTACTTCCCTAATAATACAAGCTGGTTTTTAAAACGTACTTAAAACGTTCGCCCACAACTTGAGGAACGTTTATGGGACGAACTATCGGGTCTGTTTTTAAAACGTGCCCGTGTATACAAATACTTCGTCCAGGGGACGTCTTTGGGGGACGTTCTTAAAACATCATATCTCGGATGTTTTTAAAACAATCTTCAAAGATGTCCATAGAACGTTCAATGGGTACGTTTTGAAAAAGACCTCCATAGACGTCCCCTAGACGAAGTTTTTGTACACATGGGCACGTTTTAAAAACGTACCTGATAGAACGTCTTAAAAACACCTGAGAAAGAACGCCTTAAAAACACCCGAGAAATAACGTTTTTAAAACGATTTCTAAAGACGTCCCCTGGACCAAGTATTTATACGTTTTAAAAACGTACCTAATAAAAGCCTTAAAAACACACGAGAAATAACATTTTTAAAACCTCCGTAGGAGGTCTAATCTTACAAAATAATTAGTCCACAGGACGTACCACAAAGGCGTCCCTGGAACGTACCCAGAAAGCGTCTACAGGACGTACGTTTCGGACCTTAATAGCGGCAGTAGTAGTAGAAACCACACCTAAGTATCCTAAACTTAACATAAATTAAACTATGATCTAGCCACTATTATAATAGACACTTAAAGTAAATATTTCAACGCATCAGTATCCGTATACCTAACGCGTTCGAAATAAGCCAAAATACACATATTTTTGACCCTGGGACGTATAGAGAAAACTTCTGCAGCACATATTCACAGGACGTCTTAGGTACGTCCGCTTTGGGACCTACGCCGTCTTTAGAACGTGCCTGGGAGGTCCGGTGGCGGGCGTCCCAAGGACGTTTTAGCGACTTGGGATGGCGCACCGGCTATTCTTTTTTGTTTTATCAATAATAAAATGATGGAGTCTGATTTGGTAATGTGCCAAATTCAATTGGGAGAATTCCTCTTAGAGGAAGATTCGGACACTGCCAAGCAACTTCCGTCAGGAATGCTATTTAATGGTGGGTTTATACATCAAAATAACAAAGGATAAGATAACCGCGGAATTATAAACAGTAAATTCATTTTGGCGATGGCAAAAACCGGTGACGGCACATTTCGAAATCACGCAGGCGCTGTGTTCTACGCCAAAAAATGACACTTATTAAACCAATTTTATAATGGGGATGCCCTGGGCACGTCGTAAAACTGTTTGAGTGGTTTAATCCGAATTTTGGTCCTACGTCAAACGTCCCCAGAACGTAAACTTTGGACCAGGGCGTTTGAGCATTAATGAATTTTATCACTATAAATAACTTACAAAATCAATAAAAACCAATTAAAATGGGACCCAATCCAAACCAGTCACGAAATAAGCATAAATCAATTTTATAGTATGGATGTCCTCGGGACGTCCTAAAATTGTTTGATTGTTTCTATCTGATTTCTGGTCCAACTTCAAACGTCCCCAGAACTTAGGTTTTGGACCTAGTTTGTTTGAGCCTTAATGGATTTTATCAATATAAATAACTCAAAAACACCAATAAAAAACAAATAAAATAGCAACCAATCAAAACCAATCACGAAATATGTATAAACTAATTTTATAGTTATGCTGTCCTGAGGACGTGTAAGTATTCCCAACCGATCTTTGGTCCCACTTCAAACGTCCCCAGGATGTACGTTTTAGAACTGGGACGTTCAGACCTTAATGAGACGTCCTAAGTACGACGGGTGCTACTTGGGAAGGACTTAAAAAAAATCCTCTGAACGTTCTTACGTGTTTTAAAAACGATTTAAGGAAAACATCTTAGTCACTTAAAGTCACTCCAGAACGTCCCAATAATGTATTTTTTTGGACATTTTTGGGACGCTCGGGCTAGATAAAAATATCCCTTGTGTAAAGGATTTAAAAAGGACGTCCTCTGAACGTTCTACCCGCATGTTTTTAAAACTTATTTAATGAAAACATCGTACAAACAAACAATTTAAAGCCACTTCAGAACGTCTCGTCGTCTTGATAATGTATTTTTTCGGACGTTTTTGGAACGTTCATGCTATAGATAAAAATGTCCCTTGTTTAAAAGACTTAAAAAAAAATGTTCTCTGGACGTTCCGCCCACATGTTTTAAAAACGATTTAATGAAAACATCTTATAGACGTGCGATTTAAAGTCAACTCCAGAACGTCCCATTAATGTATTTTTTTGGACATTTTTCGAACGCTCGTCGTATAGATAAAAATATCCCTTGGGTAAAGTACTTAAAAAGAACGTCCTCTGAACGTTCTACCCGCATGTTTTTAAAACTATTTATTGAAAATATCTTACAAACTAACAATTTCAAGCCACTTCAAAACGTCTTAATAATGTGTTTTTTCGGATGTTTTTGGAACGTTCGTGATATAGATAAAAATTTCCCTTGTTTAAAAAAACCATCCCTGGACGTTCCGCCTACGTGTTTTAAAAACGATTTAATGAAAACGTTTTATAGACGTACAATATAAAGCCACTCCAGAACCTCCCAATAATGTAATATTTTGGACATTTTTAGAATGTACATATTAAGGCTGAAACTGTTTTAAAGTAAAGGAGATATAAAAAATACGTCTCTTGAACGTTCAACTGGAAATGTTTCTAAAACTAATTGATTAAAATATACTAAAAACGTACAATTTACGGCTGGGACGTTCCTGATCTATGGATACCTAAAAAGGACGTCAAGAGGGACGTCCGGTGTTATTAGTGCATATATTCATGTGGATATACCTAAAGTGGATATCCGAAAATACACCATGGATATCTTGGCCATTTAGACATGTTTTGAATCACAAAATCATATGCATACAATATTCATGAAGGATACCCATATCCATAAAAGTATATACATAATATATGCAGTGAACATTATTTTGCTATGTGGGGACTAGTTTTAGGTGTTTGTCTTGTTATATTTTAAACACCCTGTTAACTCGTTTAATGTGACAGATCAAATACCTAGAGAGCAAAGTTACGTACTAGATATGTACCCCGTACCTAAGCCTCGGACAAAGAGTACGTTCCTAGTACGTACCCTAACTTCATTGTACATACTAGCGACGTACATATTACGTGCACTTTCCAACGCTATGTACGTCTTAGGTACATCCCTGGGATATGTAAAATAAATACCATGAACGTACATTTGTGTACGTACCAAGTACGTACTTTATATGTCCTGCGGTGGACCAACAAAAGACGTGAAATGGGCGTAAAATGTACGATGTACGTAAATTTTTATGTCTAGGTGGAGGGGTGCGATTTTAAAGCCCGAAAACTCCTCAGTACTTCTCTCTCCTGGCTGGAGAGAGTTCTTGACGGGAGATGGGTATTCCTAAAATAGATACCATGTTACATTGATAAACTACGTCCAAGTTGTGACAACTTAATAACGTAGGAAGTACGTGCAAAAAATACCTAGAAATAACGTAAGAATATGTTTTTGCTCTTCGTACATTTTACGCAAACTTTTGTACGTACGTACTTAGTAGGTCCCGAGACGAATGATGCTGTCTGGGTATATAGAAAATTAACCAGGTGAAATTTTAATAAAAGTTAAGCAATCTTGTGTCAACATTTTTTGTTGCCAAAATCATGTCTTAAACGTGCCGCAGGCGAAAATGTTTGGAAAACCATAACTAAAAATTTTATTTTTTGCCTGTTTTAAATGCTTTAAAAAAAAATTAAATACAATTACATTAAAATTATAACCATTAATACCGTAATAGCACCGCAGGCGAAAAAATTGCAGTTTAAATTATTATTTTATTTTAAATTTTGATCTCGCTGCAGTTTTTGTAAAATATTTGTAATAAAGTGGAAAAGATTAGGGTGGTGGGATCGAGGAAGGGATCTTGTCCAAAAGCTCCGCGATCGAAAATTTGGAGAAAGTTACAATCAAAAATTCCTTTTATTATACGTTTTAAATGCTGTTATATTAAATTGAAATTCTGACCATAAATAACGTAATAGCACAGCACGCAAAGCAGAGTTAGCTGCCATTGGGGTTGCATATTGTTTAAATTCTAAATTTGTTGCTATACACTATTTTTACCGGTTTTAAATATATTTTAGAAAAAATTTGCTTTAATTTTTAAATCATGGAGGAAAAAATTCAATGTTTTGCTCTGTCAGTTTTGTCGCTCACGTTTTATTTCACTACGAAGATAACGCCGGTGCTGTGCGAGCATAGAGCTAACGCCGAGAGAGGAAGTACTTACTTTCTTTCCTGTCATCGCTCTGCCAGTCGAATTCACCGTTTTCTACAATTTCTAAGAACTTGTTTTTCTTTTTGAAATACATTGCCAGATCCGTGGATAAAATTGCACTTTCCACAAGCTTCATTACTCTTCTGTAATCTTCAGGAGAGAGAGCCTGCAAAAAGGACCAGTTGTAGCCAATGGAAAATAAAAATTTGTTATTGTACAAAAACTGTTTTGCACTCATGAACTTTACACCATATAGGTACTTACTAAAGTCAAAGAAATACATTCTACTAAAACTGTAGAGGTAAAATCTATATCAGAAATCGAAAAATGTTATTATATTAATTCTGAATTTATTAGTCTGTACATGCCCCTATGCCCAGATAACCTTGCTTTTCTCTGCTTTGAGTGATAACGCGTGACGAAACACATACAAAAACAAAAAACATACAAAAGTATTGAAAACAAAAATATTTAAGTTTTTTTGGGAAATCCTATCGAATCTTAGGTAGGTATAATTTTTTTATATCTGCCATTATTATTATTACCTTTGTATAGTAGTTTTGTATAAATAAGTTTAGGCTGTCCATATCCACCAATGTTAAAATTCTCCGATTAAGCTTTAATCATGATTAACACTGATCTGAGTTTGGAATGAATCTTGTCAAACAAAGTTTCAATGTAAAAGAATACATTCTAAACATCGATTAGTAACTAATCACCACCAAAGCCTAATCGAGGAATTTTTGCGTTGATGGACACTAGTATTAGACTTTTAATGAAAATAAATGTTTTTTACCATTTAAAAAAATATATCTTTATACTTAAAGAAGCAATAACGTTGGGGGGTTGTTGCATGGTGTGTGAAAACTGATAAGCAGGAATGTTGCAGGTTAAAAATAGATTTAATTACCTACCTATCAAATATTTGTTAAAATTTACATGGCTATATTACTAAAATCTATTTATCTACTAGCGGAAGACTCGAAGCTTTTCCTACGGTTTTATCCGGATTTTCGCGATTTTCTTGCTTTAAAGATCCATACCTTTTCTGTCGGTGAACCTATTTGGATGAATAAGTAAAGCCTATGGCCTGCCCAGGACCCCAAGGAATGCAAGGACAGTACAGTTTTTGCAGGGCATCTTTAAAATTATTTTATTGTCTGTTTACAGAAAAAAAGTGTTTTGTCGATTAGAACTTTTCATATTTGGGACGAAAATTGCCGAAGAGAAAAATGACAAATATAAATCTGGATCCTTATTCTTGAATATCGGGGAGGGAAACGCTCCGGGAGTACTTCCGGGAATTAGAATCACCTCCCCGAAAAAAAATAAGTTGTAGTCTTGGATCTTTCACATTTACTTCTTAAAAAAAGAAGATAATGCACTTTCTTCTTGTCAATTGGTGGAGAACTTTGAACTACCGGGAGCTGCTCCTCACCGTGAACTTCTTATCTTTCTAAAAACCGTCCTTTTCAACTTTTGGCAACTTTTACTAACTTCACGCAAAGTTCTCCTCCCGGTTATTCAAAAATAAGCGTGCAGCTTAAAAAGCATGATGAAAAGAAATATATTGGTTTAATTTATCGTCATAAAATGTAATGTATTTCATGTAAATCAAACGCAATTAAATACCAATGTTCAAAGCATTAAATTAATGTCAACACTGTGACTGTAACGACACCATAAATTCAATGATGCATTGCAAATTCATCTATTAAATTATGCATTACTACTGCGCAAACTGAAAAAATTAAGGCGATCAATCAATTTGAGCGCCATTAAGCTCTAAAATTTTGACATCTATTAAATAGATTCATCAATCGAATTTTCCTCGCTAGCTTCTAGCTAGAGCTATAAATCACTTAATTAAGAATTTACTATTTTTATACAAGAAGCGAGAAACAAAATAGATGCACAAACAAAAATAAATTGAGAAGTCTGTAAGCGATTCGGGGGTAATTTGGGATAAACCGTGCAAATAAATCCTATAAACAGTTTGCGATGGATAAATATGGGCACAATGTAAATTTTCTGTTATTCGTTCAATGGACCACTGAAGGTAGTAAATGTCTAGCCGGTAACTTTTTGTCTAACTTGGGAATACTGGCACATCAGTAATTTAACCGATATACCACATCATTGGACCAATGGTAAACCTTTGCTGAATCAGTAACAAAAATAAATTGGCATAATAAAAGATTTTTGTCACATAGTCACTGTTCCAATGTAGGTGGTCTAGTTACTTAAATCCTAAAATATGGCCTTGAAATAAAATCAAAAATATATTTTTGTGCTCCAGAAAACATGACATATCAATACATTCTAAGAAAAAAAGATAAATAAACAACAAATAAGAAAAAAGCAAGAAGATGACGGGATTCGAACTGTTAACCTCCAGATTATCAAGCCAACGCTATAACCACTGTACCATTGCGGCTATAGCAAAATTTCCATTTTTTCGGTATATTAACGTTTTGGCTGAAGAATATTGGAGAGACATAGGTTTTCCTTCAATGGCTCAACAACAAAGTCCGTTGTATTTAAGATGAAGATTCTTCTCCGTCGATTCAACATCGAATTAGTATTGGCAAAACAACTGTGTTGGTACACCAACTGAAGTTATTCAGTGAGCCAAACTTTTTTTTCAATGTCTCAACATCAAAGTCCGTTCGCAGCAAACACAAATCGCCGGCATTGAATCGGGCCCATGTCGACAACGTTGGCAGTGTGTCGGTATCGGCGACAACACTCTGGCCCGATGTTGGTCAGATTGCGATTTTCAGTTTTCGGTCAATAATCGGCAACTGACGGAGGTCCACATTACTATAGTCGACTCTATGCCGAAGCCCACTTTATTTGCTTTAGGGCCGACGACGGTCCGATTGAAACTTTTTTTAATTGGACGACAAGCGGCAACTGACGATGGCCCGATTTACTATAGTGGACATTATGCCAACGCAAACCTTATCTGCTGTAGGGCCGATGATGATCCGATAGGAACTTTCTTTATTCGGTCGAGAATCGGCAACGGACGATGGCCCGATTTACTATAGTCGACATTATACCAACGCAAACCTTATCTGCGTTAGGGCCGATGATGGTCCGATAGAAACTTTCTTTAATCGGTCGAGAATCGGCAACTGACGATGGCCCGATTTACTATAGTCGACTTTATGCCAACGCCTACTTTATCTGCTTTAGGGCCGACTACGGTCCGATTGTAACTTTCTTTAATCGATCGAGAATCGGCAACTGACGATGGCCCGATTTACTATAGTCGACTTTATGCTGACGACCACTTTATTTGCTTTAGGGCCGACGATGGTCCGATTGGAACTTTGTTTGATCGGTCGAGAATCAGCAAGCGACGATGGTCCGATTATGTCACCTTAAAATTTTTAAACTGCTTAATAGTTTCTTCCTAGTATGTAGAGATGGCGCTAATGTCACTATGTTCCCTGTACAGTGGAAGATAATATTATATATAAAATGAACAAAGATATTTCAAAAATAGAATGCGGACCAGCCCCACTGGTTAAGCTTGCCAATGTCGGGTAAGCTACCACCGACGGACCTCCGTCAATCGCCGACGTTGGACCGCTTCAGGAAAACTATGTCGGACCTGAATAGTTTACCGATGTCGGGCCGAGACCAGCTTGCCTACGTTAGACCGTCCAAATTAAGCAGTTATGGGTGGATGGTCGATACCTTGTGGTTAAACCTTAATCGTACGGAGACGGTATGCTGATGTCAGCAAAAAGTAAAATTTACCATTGGTCCGACGGCGGGCCACAGTCTAACGCTGCGTCAGCAAACATACATTGGGCCTACATCGCAAAGCGTACAAAAAATACTGCTGGTCCGATGTCGTAAATCGACGTCGTACCTATGACGACAAATTCGGCAATCGACATCGGACCGACGAAGGCCCGAGGGAACCGTGTTTGCTGGGTTGTATTTAAGATGAAGATTTTTCTCCGTCGATTAAACATCGAATTAGTATTGGCGAAACAACTTTGTTGGAAAATTAACTATAATGTTCGTCAGCGGCCCACTAAATAATTTTCGTCACTTAAAACTCATTCAGTCATCCAATGAATGAAGAACCACCAGAAATCCGTCACACCTTGTTTATAGGGATAGATACTAGACAGTTAAATTTGCACAAATGGAGAGCACAGAGTACGGTGACCGTGTAGAGAGTGCTTAATCATAATCGTATCAGAGTGCCCACGCTTAGAACGGATACGTCGTACAACTACGACCGCACTGAGAAAACGGGGCCAACCCGCGACCGCGGATTGAAAATTTGGGGCTACCAGAACTCACACCGTGCGTTACTATAGCACACGGTATGAGTGTCCCAAACCATTTCAATTTAGCTGGGAGAACTCGGCAAGTCGTGGGCTACCACAATTCAGGCATGGGATTGCCCTAGCCCAGTTTCATATATTAACTTTTTGGGTCTGTGGTAATTTACGGTCTGCGCTACGATAACTCAGGGCCTGAATTGTTCTAACTCATGATCGTCGTTTATTTTTTCCGCCGCCTACTAAAACCCAGGGATTTACACATGTGAATCCGATTATAGGCGGTACTTGGCGAATGTTGAGCTTTGCACATATTCGGGCTTGCGGGTTACTTTGGCTGGCGGTTGCTAGCTTCATTTCCAGTTGTGATGTAGTTAGTGTAGGTCATATGCGCATTTATCCTGGCCGGTGCAGCGGCAGGTTCACGAGTGAATAATATTAACGTGTTTTATTGTATTTTCTAAATAATATGAAAGTGTGGAATGCGAAATGTATAGGGTCGGTTTTGTATTTTAAACAGTTGCGCCGCTAAATCTTTCCTAAGACTAATTTACATTTGAAATTTGACATTTGTAATTTAGAAATTTCATAGATATCTTTTGTTATGTTCAACGTAACACCTTGTTTATTGTGTGCTTTTTTTGAATTTAAGAGAAATTTAAAAAATTTCGCTTAGTTTTTGAGTTATTCAGCATTGTTGGCAAAGGTAAAGCCTACTTAGCTAAAAAAATTACACAAAATACAGGGTGTTTCATTTAAAGTAACAAAATACATGTACAAAGCCTAAGTATTCGTTATTTAAAACAATGTTGTATTTTGGAGTAGAAAACAAATTTTCACTGTAATTCGTCTAAAAGTTTCTAGCTGCGTCGCTGAGGGAAATAGTCCAACTAATTTTTTAAAAGTTTTTCACTTTTATATCTATCCATAGACCTAAATAGTGCCATATACTTGTAGCACCATCCTGGGTTAAAGTTTCTGTATGCAACATATATCACTGATATCTGTGACATACAGAAACTCTATATACCCTTTCCAAGGATGTATTATAAGATAAGAATGGTTTTAAGTGATATTATTTGAGTGTAGTTCCTAAGGGAGACGTGAGGAAAGCAAAAAAAAACATTGAGCTCGTCGGGCCAACACAAGTCGTTAAGGTGTCTAAATGGCACCACTTTTTGTTTTTTGAGTACTTATAAAAAACTGTTGTAATCAGGGGTTAACCAAGGGTGGTGCTACATAGGTAATATTCCGAGTGCGCAATAAAATGTCGACATTTTTTGTCCGAAGCACGAGTGCTGTGGTAAAAATGAACAAAGAATATTCTGAGGACTATTTCCAGAAAACTTTTCATTTATCTAATTTATTTTTTTATTTTTATTTGTGTAATCAATCAATAGTAAAAAAAATTAGGAAACCGTCATTTAAAAGAATGTGGAATTTAGGAGTAGAATACAAATTTTCGCTGTAATTCGTCTAAAAGTTTCTAGCTGCGTCACTGAGGGAAATAGTCCAACTAATTTTTTTTAAGTTTTTCACTTTTATATCTATCCATAGACCTAAATAATGCCATATACTTGTAGCACTATCCTGGGTTAAAGTTTCTGTATGCAACATATATCACTGATATCGGTGACATACAGAAACTCTATATACCCTTTCCAAGGATGTATTATAAGGTAAGAATGGTTTTAAGTGATATTATTTGAGTGTAGTTCCTAAGGGAGACGTGAGGAAAGCAAAAAAAAACATTGAGCTTGTCGGGCCAACACAAGTCGTTAAGGTGTCTAAATGGCACCACTTTTTGTTTTTTGAGTACTTATAAAAAACTGTTGTAATCAGGGGTTAACCAAGGGTGGTGCTACATAGGTAATATTCCGAGTGCGCAATAAAATGTCGACATTTTTTGTCCGAAGCACGAGTGCTGTGGTAAAAATGAACAAAGAATATTCTGAGGACTATTTCCAGAAAACTTTTCATTTATCTAATTTATTTTTTTATTTTTATTTGTGTAATCAATCAATAGTAAAAAAAATTAGGAAACCGTCATTTAAAAGAATGTGGAATTTAGGAGTAGAAAACAAATTTTCGCTGTAATTCGTCCAAAAGTTTCTAGCTGCGTCACTGAGGGAAATAGTCCAACTAATTTTTTTTAAGTTTTTCACTTTTATATCTATCCATAGACCTAAATAATGCCATATACTTGTAGCACCATCCTGGGTTAACGTTTCTGTATGCAACATATATTACTGATATCTGTCGCATACAGAAACTCTATATACCCTAGATTAACCCTTCATTACAATGACTTCATTATATTATGACCATCTTTTGACAATAGAGAATAACCAACCTCGAAAATAGGGAGACTTTGGTCAGGTTTTTTGTCAGTCTGTTACCCGTACCTTTATTCTGGGTAGGCGCAGTAGCGCTCTGTCAGGCTGTTACCTTTATTAAAGGTAACTACTGGCGCTAATTAGCGTCGAATAGCGACTACCTTTACCGTTAAAAAGACAACCTTGTGTATTTTGATTTTATTTTTTGTTAATCGTGTTTATAGTAGTGGGGTGCCTTTTTTACCGTTTTTTTTTGTAAACAGGTGAGTAAGTACAAATAAGTTTGCGAAGGCTTGATATCTTCTATTACTTCACCAAAGATATCTTGCAAAATCATTTGCCTGACTAAATTTATGTTGGGATGTCCGTCTCCCGGTCCTATCACTAAATTAATACTTTCCTCCATGATATAGTTAGAAAAACAAATAAAAAAAAGATTTAAGAAAAAAAAACAACAAAAGTCAATAAAAAAGTAAGGTTATGTTTACCGCCAAACGATTGACTACGTTCAAAAGCTCTATTTTTAACCTCTTGAAGTTACCTCTATTTACGGTAACGGTAACCATAAGAGTAACGAAATTTGCCGTTAAACTGCCTGACCAAAATCTCCCTAATAAAGTCTCATTTATAGAAGTTTTCATTGTTACAATTGGTGCGCCACTCATAGTGCACTAACACTGATTGAATGGAACATGAAAAAACTGCACCCAAACCAGAACACTCGTTTTATTCAAACACTTAACTCAATGTATATAAAAGTAGCTGAGGACGATCGAAAAACTCTTGTTGAGGTTGATTAGTGGATTTTGATTTAAAATATAAAGGCGTCAAAAAGTTTTCGGTGCGCCACGAGACCTCAGAGCTGGTGCGGAAAAGTTGCACTTAATGCAAAACCGAAATTATCAGTTTTCCAATGGAACATAAAAGGTGAAAAAGTGCATCCCATGAAACGGCAGCACCGACTCAGTTGTGCACTCGTGGTGCACCAGTTTTACCAATGGAAACCGCTATTAGAATAGCACGCAGCAGCTTAAGCTGACAGGTGTCAAATTTTTTATTTTTAAATATATTGGGAAATCAAAATAAGCAAAGGGCCCTCTAAACTAAAGCCCCCGATACCATGGCAACTGCAGGTGTTTTGTCAACAAGGGCCGCAGTGGGGCAGAAGAGTATTTTTACGTTTTCTGACAGAAAATCATTCGAGGTTATGTTTATCTTTCAAAAATATGTTTTCGAAAACATTGTTCTAAAACGGATATGGCCTAGCGCTGCGCGGGCATTACCCCGAGTTTAGAGACCTTTTTCACCTATAATTTTGATGCCTTTTTACTTTATCGCTTATTTTGGGCATGCGCAGTTACGAGGTCAACGGAATCCCTTACTAACCGATAAAGTTTGACGTTACCTACGGGAGAATACCGTATCCCTTATAATTGACATGGTTGCCGACAGTAAAACGTTAAGTAGAAAAACAAAAAAATTAAATTGATTTTTTAATGCAAATATGTTCTGTATTCTTTTTAATTGTAAAGATAAGTATGAATTTTTGGTTTAATTATTTTCTTTGGCTAGAATTTCGTAAAAAATGTAAAACATTGATTTGCACTGGCAACTATGATAAGTGATTCCGATCTGTTTATCATAACCTCCCTTTTCTCTGTTGTGTTTTTGAGTTTTTAAAGATTAATAATAATTATAATTCACCGTAAAAAATACAAGAATAATTTGTTCTAAATAAAAAATATTATTGAACAAATTCTTTATGTAAATCTTTAACATAATAAATACAGTATAAACTCGGCGTGCAAAAACTAAAAATGCTGTCTCAAAAATAACGTGACGTTAGCTATGTCACAACGCGTTATTAAACGATAAAGTCACCTAACGGGGATTTTTTATAAGAGGTGCAAAAGGTCTCTTTTATCAAAGAACCAAGAGAACTTTACTGGCTCGCTGCAATTACTAGAAATTCGCATAGAAACAACAAAGCACAACACCTGTAACCGCACATAATTTTGTTTTTATTTTGATCCAATCATTTTTATATGTGTGTATATATATGTGCAAGTTTACTAGTGAAATCTTGGGGGGCAAAGGATAGATTTTAGATCCCAACCTCAACACACGGATACTTGAGTATTAACAAAACTGGTCAGTAAAGCTCCATTTAGAGGTTGAAGAGACTCTTGCTAGTCGTTGAGGCTCCTGTTTAAAATAGAATATGATCATTTCGTCTAGCGTCGCAAGCCGATTTTTAAGTCTGGATGCCTTTTAAGATAACTTGTATTATATATTGATATCCATTGCATATTTTGGGAGTCTTTAAGCACATCAAGGGGCACATGTACTGCATTAGCAGAAACCGAGGCACAAACACAATAGAGTAACTTATTGTTTTGGTCTGAAAAATCAGAATAAACATGCGGTCACATGGACTTAGAGGGTTATTTGCGCCGTGGTACGATACAGCGGCGGTAATGATAGTAAGGCAAGTTCGGGCTACAGCAACGCATCATGACTTACATGGACGCGTGCCAAACCGCACACACTTTGCGAAAAAATCGAAAGTAAAAAAAACTTATGTGCTTTAGCGGCGCGGAATACGAGGTCAAAATAAGTAACCTAACCCCAAATTTTTGACCCGGTGCTAAAAAAGCTCTGGTGTCCCACTGTGGATAAACATAAATAAACTCTCCGCGTTGCCATGGAAAACAAATGCAATGACGTAAAATTATGCAAAAAAATCAGGTCGCCACAGTTAAATTGATTTCCCAATAATTAATTTATAGGTGAACGGACCAAATTTTTGGGAGGACCAAGTCTGAGTTATAATAAATAATTACAAAGACGAAGTTTAGCTCAATGGCTACTCTACTTGACCCTTAAATTTATATAAAAAATATTTTACTAGTAGATAGCTTTCTTAATTTGATATAAATTTCAAAATAATTTTAATTACAATTAAAATATTTTTCAATTGTTTAAGTAAATTTGATGACAAAAATAAAGCAAAAAAAAACAAGAGAATTTGATAATAAAAATTGAATATATAGTTTATTACATTTTATAAATTCTTGCGATATCTAAGAAATAGAAAGATGCAATACAGCGCTTACAAGACAATTAATATGTCTATTTAATTTTTTCCATTTTAACCATTTTGCCTTGTAAATAGGACTTTACTTTCGGTCTGTGATGGGCTGTTTACTTAAAATACTCATATGCTGACAGGTGTCAAGTTTTGTGGTATTCTAGGAGACCCTTAACCAAAAAAATGTTATTTTGGCAAACATCTCAAAGCGGTTGGCTTGATAGTACTTACCTGAAAAATATTATTGCTATCCGTATTTAGAATCATTACGCATTGGTCGAAATGATGGTGCTCCATGGTACTGGTCGAATAAAGAATGGCGAGCGGCGACTCCGTCTTGGTTTGGAAAGCATTGTTGGTACCTCGATGGTCCAAGTCGTGACAAAGGCACGCCACCAAGAGACCGAGCATCTCTAAGTCGTTCATAAACCTAAATGATTTGAACATTTTGTAACCATACGAGTAATGTTTTGGACGTTTACATTTGGAATATTAGCATATAACTCTGAGATAATATAGCGGCCCTCCTCTTGCTTTTCCCGAGAAAAATGCGTACCGATAATAACTCTCCCAATCAAGTTGGCGTGGAAAAAACCCATAGACGAGGAATGTAGTGGGCAGGCGCGTCAATTGCGTCAGTAGTGAAAGCAAATGACAACCATCTGACAGCAAAAATGTAGGTTTATGTTTAATATTTTTGTTTACTTTTGGAGAATCTATTAAAAGAGTGGACACTACCGTAAGAAAAATTGAAAAAGTGTTGTCTAGTGTTTCCCGTAATAATAACGCACACAATCACAGAAAATACCGCCACAAAATTTTAAAATACAAAAACTCCACAATAACATAAATCAAATGTAAACTTTTCGACAATGCCCAGTTTTCTCGGGAAGTGGGTTCGGCACTTACCGCCATGTCCTCGTGTAACGGGTTTACCTTGTGGATTGAAACCCTCGAGCGTAGATAGAAAATACTTAAGATATGTAACCTTACGGACGGGAAAAATGCGTACCGATAATAACTCTCCCAATCAAGTTGGCGTGGAAAAAACCCATAGACGAGGAGTGTAGTGGGCAGGCGCGTCAATTGCGTCAGTAGTGAAAGCAAATGACAACCATCTGACAGCAAAAATGTAGGTTTATGTTTAATATTTTTATTTACTTTTGGAGAATCTATTAAAAGAGTGGACACTACCGTAAGAAAAATTGAAAAGGTGTTGTCTAGTGTTTCCCGTAATAATAACGCACACAATCACAGAAAATAACGCCACAAAATTTTAAAATACAAAAACTCAAAAATAACATAAACCAAATGTAAACTTTTCGACAATGCCCAGTTTTCTCAGGAAGTGGGTTCGGCACTTACCGCCATGTCCTCGTGTAACGGGTTTACCTTGTGGATTGAAACCCTCGAGCGTAGATAGAAAATACTTAAGATATGTAACCTTACGGGCTAAAATGTTAGCAAAAATTGGAAGTTCGTGGATAACTCCCCAGAGCGCGCCTAGTCGCTTTTGGACAACTCGACTGTCAACAACCCAGTGCATTTCGCCGCAGCGAAATCTGTAAGCATAGAAGACATAATCAATTTTCCTTTGCAATCTGTAATAACTCTCCAATGTTTCACTTGACTTCGTATAGGTGGCGCTATTAACTTAGCATTAACATTCCTCCTGCGCTAGATAGTGTAGAAAATAGAAATATCACTGCCATTGTTTAGATTTTGTGGAAATCGAACCGTATATCATTGAAATTAACTTTTTATGACGACATACAGAACATTCTCTTGTTCTTATCAGTACTTTTTTTGTGTGATTTAGTGTTAGAAAAAAAAAAGAATATTATCTTGTTGATTGTGTGATTTTTGAAACAAAAACAGTTTTATTCTTGTGATTTATTAACGCTTACAGGTAAGTGTTCCTTATTTTGCATGTTTTTGTTTTATAGTAACAGAAAACTGTTGGGAAATGTTTTCTCGGTAATTATGCAGTATACCGTTTTTTGACATTTTTGATTTTTTATGAAAAATTCTTTATGGGGGCACCTATACTAGGGTCCCTAGGACCCCAAATCCGCCTGCGCCCGATTTTTTTTTTAAGAGAAAAAAGGGTGCCCGGGGGGGGGGGGTTGTAATATTTTTCTGATTGTTTTGGGTTGGGTTGGACTGTGTTGGATTGGGTGGTTTTAGTGAAAAAAAAATTAAAAAAAAAACATAAGAAAAAACAACCGGCGCAGGCGGATTTGGGGTCCTAGGGACTCTAGTAGGTGCCACCATAAAGAATTTTTCATAAAAAATCAAAAATGGCAGAAAACCGTATACTGCATAATTACCGTTTTTTCGCATTAATAATTAAGTAGGTAGGAACTATTTAAAAAAAAAACATCGGGCAGTTCGGGAATTTCCTAGAAAATTTCAGTTATAAACAAAATATTAAATATAAATAAATTTGGCTTAAGATATTTTAGCATAATTAAAGGGGTAACGTTTTTGTTTAGGAAATTTTTATGCCATGATTTTGCTCCCATTGTATAGCCTTCTTTCCAAACTTTCGATTTTTAGAATAAAACACTCAGTTTTCTCAAGTTTTCACTTTTTTTTAGCTTCAAAAAAGTACTACAATAAAACCATTTTTCTCTGTTAAAATGAAAAATATTTAAGGTTGTTGAAGAGAGACAGCAGGCTATTAAAAAGTATTTTAGAGAAAGATGGAAATAATTTAAGGCAATTGTTTACTAAAAATTTCTGTTTTGTCATCTGTCTGTCATCTTGAGTGTTTTTCTTTTTATCCAAAAAACGACAAAAATTGTAATTGTTTATCGTGTAAGTCATAAGGTGGTATTAATTTCTTTCAATCAAAGTTCTTTATAGTGTTTAAAATTACCAAAAAACGTGTGTATAAGTGTATTTTAGCTCATCTTAAAATAATTGAACAGGTATTTAACTAAATTATTTCAAGGTTCATCATGGTAAACGATTCTATTTTGTAATGTGGCCGCTAAATATTTAAATTTGAAAGCAAATTGTTGTTAAGTTAAAATAAAAAAGCATATTTAAAAAAATTAAATACAATAAATACCTATAATAGAAATAAGATTATAGCATTTATTATATTTATGCTCATCAACTCTTGTATCCCAAAACTAAATTTTTGGAAAAAAAGGAACTTTCAATCCAAAAAGCTACTGTCATAGGGAGGAGAATTTATAATAAAATGGCAAAATAAAAATCATATGCACGACACCACTAAAGATGACAGATGACAACTAAAATTTTTAGTACACAATTGCCTTAAATATTTTTGCACTTTACTAAATTATCTCTCCATCAAAGATGTTTTTGCAGTACTTTTTTGAACGCTAAAAAACCGGTGAAAGCTTGAAAAATTTGAGTGTTTTATTCGAGGTTTTATTTTAGAAATCGAAAGTTTGGAAGAAAATTTTTAAAATGTGAGCAAAATCATAGCATACAATTTATAATATTATGCATGCTACGAAAAACTTTTAAATACAAAAGTTGTATAACTTTTTTCAACTTTTCAGAGTATGTATGCCGAAGTTGTCAAATGTGAAATTTTGACGCAACTTTCTTATTTTAAATGCCCTGTGTTTATTGCATTTTTTATAAAAGTTTTTTATTTTATAACTTTTTGCAGTATATCAAGGTTGTTAAATGCCATTACAATTATGGTTGATGTGATCATAGATATATGATATCATATCCACCCTAGCGGTCAAATTTCAATGTGCTATATTTCAAAAGATATTTTGCAGAGTAGCACTTTGGCATGAACATATTCTGAAAGGTCGCCAAAGGTTGCACAACTTTTGATTTAAAAAACTTTTTTGTAGCATGCATAATAATCGAATAATGGAGAAAGAAAATACTCTATAGGGTGCAATGGGACTAAAAATCTGGGACTGATTTAATTTATTGTTCCTTGGATAATTTTTATAAGGTTTAGCATTTTGAAAAGGTAAAGGAACAAGCTTTACTATTTTTGCCGGGATTTTTGCACAAAAAATGTAAAATGTCACAAATCCAAGATGGCGGACATAGTCAAAAATTTATTCTGGAAAAAAGCTGAATTTTTTTTTGACCTCCCTGTAATTTATAATAATTATTGCCAAAATAGAACACCTTATGCCTTTTCACGTCTAACAAGGTATCATTCATAAAAGTCGCTTAAGTAGTACAAAAGATGCATTGGCTTAACATTTCGCGTAACACCGTAGATAGAAGAAATATCTACGATAACACTACCACCAACAAATTATGTCTCCTTTTTTACCAAGAACATTTTTATTTACCATCGGTTTTTGACAAGTGTATCTTTTCTGGAAAGTTACATAAACCAAGTTTATTGAAATTTTATTTAAAATGTCAAATGTCGAATGCCTTAGATGGCGCACATAGTCAAAAATTACTTTTTCAAAAAAGCGCTGAAACTTTTTTTTGACCTCCCTGTCATTTTTTATTGTCAAAGTAGGAAACCTTATGCCTTTTCACGTCTAACGAGGTATCTCTCATAAAATTCGGTTAAGTAGTGCAAAAGTTGCATTTGGTGAAACATTTCTCATATTCTAACCACCAAAAAATTATGTCTCTTTTTGTTTCCCAAGAACGTTTTTATTTGTTTTTGGATTTGAAGTTTATATTACTTCTAGAAAGGTAAATAAATCGTCAAAACGTAAATTGTCAAAAACTTAAGATAACGGACATTTTTATACTTATTTGTACAAAACAACTATATTTTTTTTAACAGTTTAATGTAAAATATATTATTTATTATGTTTTAGACGTCAATATGTCCGGAAATCAATGTGCTTACATTAACTGTAAAAGGTCAAAGCGCACAGATCCCGAAATGAAACAATTTAAGTTTCCAGTCGAAAGTCCCATATGTAAGCAGTGGGTCAAAAACTGCTAAAAACCGTTTTTTTATACTTTCATGAAAAAGAGGATTTTACTCAATGTTCGCATAAAACCAAAACATGGCTTTATTGGATACCGATGCAAAACATTTTTTTTAAGGGCTCAAAACACGATTTTAGCCACTATCCGCAATGTACCCAACCATGGCTTTTTTGGTTACTTTTTTTTTGATAACGGGTGCGAAAAAAAAATCACGTCTTTTTTTACCGAAATTTGGAGAAGAATAGCTTTAAATGTTAATACTAAGAAATTCTTATTACTTTTACCTAGAAATTAATTCAAAAGTATTCACAGGAAGAACATTCAGAAAATACGAGAAAATTATAAACTGTCAAAAAAAAAATGCTAGGAACAGACTATGCATCTTTTTCATGCGTCAAATTTTCTAATAACAGATTAAAAGGAGACACAATGCGTCTGTTTTGATCTTGTGAAAGCAAAATTTGATGCATGGAAAAGTTGCATCGTGTGTTCCTAGCTTTAGGTTGGCAAGGTTGTTTGTTTTGTCATGTACGCAGCCACCATTGATATTGCTAATATAAAAGTTGCAAGCGTTCAGTGGATGTTGTGTTTGAATTTTATTTTGCAAGTTTTTTTCCTGTTTTTTTAGGAGTTTTTGATAAAGGTATTAAAAAAATAGTGTTTACAACTCGCGGCTAAACTCTGTTTTCTTTTACTCGGGTTTTTAAATAACAACGGACGTAAAAAAACACTCTTTTAGCCACGTGTTGTAAAATAGTAGTTTTCACAACTAGTGGATAAAATAGTGCTTTTTTTACAAGTTTTGGTTGAAATAACGAACGCAGCAAGCAGTTATTTAAAAACGCGAGTAAAAAAAAGCACATCAGTTTATCCGCGAGTTGCTAACACTATTTTTTTAATTCCTTGATCAAGAAATCCAAGAAAAACAGGAAAATACTTTTAAAAATCTCGAACGAAGAGCACTTCTCGCAACACGCCATCTTTACACTATAAATCAAGGCGCTTCGCGCTTGTTCTTTAAAACCAAGCTTGCAAAAAACACGATTTAAAAACTATATTATTTTTTAAATTTTATCCATTTTTAACACGCTGTATTTCTATCCAGGCAACCCAACTCAAAATGCGAAATAAAATAATTAGTTGAAAACTGATCAATCGACAATATTCTGGGCAGCCATGCTCACATTTGTTGCCCACTTTCAATAACAAAATAATGGTAATTTTTTGGGATTTTTGTACTGCCAACTTAGTAATCATGCAGCTAGTAAAATTTTAAATTTTGTAAGAGAAGGTCGAAAACATTACGCGGACCGGCATGGCTATTTTATGTGTGGAAATTATTCTGAATGGTAGCAGAGGATATAATTTTAAAGTTTAACAAAATATTATGTTAGACCATTGTATAAAGAAGTATTATACAATGATTAAACATTATTAAAGATACCTATAAAATAGTGTATATGCACCATGATTTTATGTCGACCTTAAAAATATAAAATGTGCCATTTACGGCTGTAGTAAACAGAGATTTGCCAAAATATTTTTTACTTTAATGCAATTTTTTAATAAAATCGTTCAAGTTAAAAAAAGTATTTGTTTTATTTTTCACATATTCCTAATCAAAAACAAACAAAATGCAAAATGTATAGGATGTGCCAGAAAAAAAAACCGGTCCGATTTTAATAATATTAAGCTTTTTAAAAAGCCAAAGCTTTAAAATTTTCAATTTTCAATTTCAAACTCGACATTTCCTAAAAATCCAAGACGGCGAACCAATTTGAAAAATAGGTATTTTTAACCCCCCGTAGATATTTTTTTGAGTGGGAAACTGTAATAAGCCACATTCTTTCGAAGCACATCGATGAAACATTTTAAAAATTCGGACAAGAAACAAGATTGAATAAAGTGTCTCAGAAAGTTTTTTCTAGGTGGGTGAAATTTGGCTACTTTTTAAATATCTATAATATATATAAATATAATAAAATCTTGGATTTTTACTAAATGTCAGTTTTTTTATTAGTTCTATAAATTTTGAAGCTTGTGCCTTTTAAAAAGTTTAAACTTATTAAAATCGATCAATTTTTGAAAAAGTTATTGCTATTTAAACAAGTAGATTTTTTCTTAATAAGCATGATTTTGTAGGTACTCCGGTCTATTTAAAAATTGCAAACTTCCTTATTTCTTGTCCGAATTTTTAAAATGATATATATATTCTTCTTCGCTTTCGCTTTAAAATAATGTGACTTTGTAACTGATGTTTCAGATTTATTACAGTGTCGCACACAAAAAAATATCTAGGGGGGTTAAAAATACCTATTTTTTAAATAGGTCCGCTATCTTGGATTTTTAGGAAATGTCAAGTTTGACATTCGTCTTGTAAATTTTGAAACCTTAGATTTCTAAAAAGTTTTATTTATATTTAGTATTTTAAAATCGGAAAAATTCCTGCTTAGTTATAATCATTTTAAAAAGTGCAGTTGTTTTTTGGCACACCCTATATAATTTTTTCGCAACCTTTCCATTTCTAACAATGCCTTATTATTACAAGGTTTCTTTCCTGTCAATTTTGTGCAAGTTCTCTCCCAATTAACTCTGCATAAAAGTCCCAGTATAAAAGAAGTTCTGAATTTACCTCCTTTACACCCCTCACACTCACACCCCCCACTTCCGATTTTTTTTCATAAAATTGTATTGTCACTAAAACCGCATGTTTGTATCTGTTTTCATTACAAAGTTCTGAATTTACCCCCTTTACACTCCTCACCCACCCTCTACCTCCGTTTTTTTTCATAAAATTATATTGTCACCAGATCAAATCATAAATCTGAAAACCGCACTTTTGTATTTGTTTTCATTACAAAGCTCTGAATTTATCCTTTTTACACCCCTTAACTACCCCCCCCCCTACCCCCGATTTTGATTTCTAAAATTGTATTGTCACCAGATTCAATAATAAATCTGAAAACCACATGTTCGTATCTGTTTTCATTTCAAAGTTGAAGCTGAATTTGCTCCCTTTAGACCACTTTACCCCCTTTACACCCCCCAATCACCCACTACCCCCCCTTTTTTCATAATATTGTATTGTCATCGGATCTTCTTTGCTGTGCCAAATTTCATTAAAATCGGTTCACGGGAAGTGTGTCAATGAATTTAGCCCCTTATTTTTAAACCTTAACCACCCCCTACCCACCAATATTTTTTTCATAATATTGTATTATCATCCGAACTACACTACTGTGCCAAATTTTATTAAAATCGGTTTACGGGAAGTGTGTCAAAAACGAATCGCAAAATTTGATAGTCAGGCAGACTAAAGTTAAATATAATAGTTTAATAATAATAAAAACTGTCTTGCTTCATTCAGCATATTCATGAATTTATATTATGATCTCTCTACCAGCTCCCATTCCCTTAGCAACAAGTTCATTCATTTACGCCACTGATAAACCGGTATTCAGCAAAGAATCAAAAACTTGCGATAATTCCCCTTTCAGGACTTGGCTGGCTGTTCGGATACCGTCGGCTTGCGTCGGATATTAGCATGTATCCTCGTTGCCAGCACTACCTATTTATTGCGGTCTCCGCTAGCGCCCTCTAACAGGTACTCGTCAAAACAAAATTTTTGGTTTCCATACTTTCCGCAAGGTAAATGGGGGGCACCACTTGCCTGATCAGGGTTTATAACGAGTGGAAGTGCAACGGACTATTCTCACTTCCACTTATCAGTTACATATCTTAAGTATTTTCTATCTACGCCTCGAGTCAGGTTAAACATGCGGTTGGAGATGTTTTCTCCATAATATTGGGAAATCAAAATAAGCAAAGCGCCCCCCAACCTAAAGCCCCCAACTATCCTAAGGCCCTCGATATCATGGCAACTGCAGGTATTTTGTCAATAAGGGCCGCAGTGGGGCAGAAGAGTATTTTTACGTTTTCTGACAAAAAATCATTTGAGGTTATGTTTATATGTTTTCGAAAACATTGTTCTAAAACGAATATGAAACCAACCCGCGTATGCGGTCGCCCGCCGAAAACTTTAAACATTACACCCAGTTACTTTAATATGTAGGTGGGTAGCGTTTTTTAGCAAGTAATTCTGTAGTAAATGGTTTTCTTTTATGTTCGTATTATTAGTATTCGTATTTAGTATTAGGGAATATATTAATATCCGTTATATATTTTCGCAGTCTTTAGGCACACCAAGGGGCACATGTACTGCATTAGCAGAAACGGAGGCACAAACAATAGAAAAACTTATTGTTTTTGTCTGAAAAATCAAAATAAACAGGCGGTCACATGAACCTAGAGGGTTATTTGCGCCGTGGTAAGGTACATTGGCGGTAATGATAATAAGGCAAGTTCGGGCTACAGCAACGCATCATGACTTATACGCGCGGATGCGTGCCAAACCGCACACACTTTACGAATAAAACGAAAGAAAAAAATCTAATTTGCTTTAGCGGCGCGGAATGCGAAGTCGAGTAACCTAACTAACCCCAAATTTTTGATCCGGTGCTAAAAAAGATCTGGTGTCCCACTGTGGACAAACAAAAATAAACTTAACAAACTTAACAAAGTTAAATTGATTTCCCAATAATAAATAAATTCAATTAAATAAAATCAAAGTTTTCGGACAGATGATGTCGTTGTCACTGTCACTCAAATTAATACCTTGTCAATAAATTATCGTAAAGTCACACCCGGCATGGATTTGTTAGCGCATGCCCAGTAGATTTTTGCTTTATGACCTGGTGGCCCAAACAGTTTCAAAGCCAACCGCGATTTTGAATTTTCTTCTTTGTTTTTCAAAGTTATTTTCGTTACACATTTTGCGGCACTTGGGCCGTTATAGTATCTCATTGTTATATGAATATTAGGGACTTATTGAAATACGGCCTACCACTATTAGTGCCGAACTTACACTAATAGTGCCTGACTTTAAATCCCTTGCGAAATAAGTGTTATTAAAAATAAAATTTTAACAGTTTTTTTAAATTTTAAAATTTTATATCTGTAAATATTTTGGTCATCACTTGATATTTTTTACTTTTTTAGATGTAAATTAATTCAGCTTTAATTACTGCTGTGCCAAATTTTCAGGTATAAGAATTCGGTGATCTTAAAAAATGCAATTTAAATTTTAATAAGGACAATTTTTTTGAATAATAAATATTAGGTTATAATAGTCGATTTTACACCGAGAAAATGAGGCCACCTAAAAGTCGTGGGTTAGACTTTTGGGGCTAGGAAAACTCATTTTTGTGGGTTATTCCAGCTATTTCATTGAATTACTTCAATATATTTTTTTTTGATCTGGAACAGTTCTGGCTAAGGAGCCCACAAAATTGGACAAAATTTGTTTTTTTTTAATTAAAATGCTGGCCTAGACCAACCATCTTGGTTTTACCAACTTACATAGCTGCCGCAAACCAGTTATTGGATTGTGGCAAACATGAACCATGGGTAAACATTTTATGGACAATGGCAAACCCATGGTAAAAACTTTAAGTTACAAACCAAACTCTCTTAAGGATTGTTCCAGCCCAACTATATGGTTTTATCAGATTTATTACTTAAATTTGGCACTTTTTAGTTTATTATCATTTAAGCACCCGAAAGGT
The DNA here is from genome assembly GCA_963921995.1 of Oxystoma pomonae. Lineage (NCBI taxonomy): Eukaryota > Metazoa > Arthropoda > Insecta > Coleoptera > Brentidae > Oxystoma > Oxystoma pomonae. The sequence goes on from OY998164.1 coordinate 111,032,662, forward strand.
GCACATCTCTTTGCCCCGCACCGGGTTTGTTCTATTCCGGGACCCGGTCTTTTGACGCGAAACCTTTGTTTGACGACGTCGTCGGGCAATAAAATCGCGAAAATTGCCTTTATTTCAAAGTTTTTCGCCGAAAATTCTTACAAATTTATTTTGTGGCACGTTATAACACTGTGGGGAAAGTCTATTTCTAATAATTTCTTTAACTTATCTAGTTGTTGAGATATTCAAATTTCAATTTTTGGAAGCGATTATATCACAAACTAAATAGGATACCCTAACGAAAATTTAGAAATGGTTTGTCTTTTGGAGATTACACACATACACATAATATGCTGTTTATCCATTTTTAGTTCAATCAACTTATTAAAAAGTGTTAATACAAACGCTTTATTTAAAAAATTTTGCTATTTGTAATTGCTTTCATAAATTGAAATTTTAAGACTTTCGAAAACTAGATTTGCATAAAAGCAAACTTTATGAGAAAAAAATTAGGTTTCCCTCAAAAATGCCTCTCCAAAAAAAAAGCTACGTCAATAAAGCTTTTAATTTTTCTATTAAATTTTGTTTGTATTTTTGTTTCTTCAATATGTGTCAGAAATAATAAACTTTTAATTTCAGCCCTAAACTTGTGCTGTTCCAGCCCACCTAACTGGGCTGGATCAACCCAATCGGCGGGGTACCAAAAAAATAAACTTTTTATTCCAGCCCCAAACTTGTGCTGTTCCAGCCCACCTAACTGGGCTGGACCACCCATAATCGACAGGGTAACAAAAAAAATAAACTCCTTATTCCAGCCCCAAACTTGTGCTGTTCCAGCCCACCCAACTGGGTTGTACCAACCCAATTGACGGGGCCCCAAAAAATAAGGTATTCATTCCAGCTCAAATTTCAAGCTGTTCCAGCCCAGCAGGTAGGGCTGTCCCAATTATAGCTACTGATATTAACAGTCCGTCATAGTGGGTTGATATAACCCATTAATTTGGATTAAAAAACTAACCCACGCATGTAGGTTGCTTTAAATCAAAAACTTTAGGTTACGAGAGTTAAAAAAAAATAGTTGGAGTAATTCAAGCACTATTTTACCCGCGGTCCTGGGCTGATTTAACCCATGTTTTGGGCTCAGTGTATATATCTTAGAGACTAGGCTTTCAAAAAGGAATGTTTTAAGTCACTGTGACCTTCCATGACCTTGAAAAATGCAATAAAATTTTACGAATGATGTTTTGTTTTCTTCTAACGTTATGAGTTTTTTCATAAAAGCTCTCAGGTAATGCTTGTAATCTATTTTATATATCTTGAGTATCAGGATTTCAAAAAAATATTTTTAAAGTCGATAATACCTTAAGTGACATTAAAATCAGTGGTGCAAGTTAAATAAAAATACTATCTATAAAGTTGTCATTATAGTCGATTTTAATATTTCGGGTATTAAAAATTAAAAAAAAAACGTTTCAAGTCACTATGACTGGCGATGACCTTAAAAAATGCAATTCTTGACCTTTGATAGCCTTTAAAAACGCGATCCGAGTTTACGAAGGATGTAATTAATGTTTTAAAGTCATATTTTTCTTTGTAATAGCTTGAGTCGCGTTTTTCAAGGTCATCGAAGGTCACAGTAAATTTAAAAAAACAATTACATCTTTAACCCCAAAATATATAAAATCCACTATAATCTTGTATGTATGTATGTATTCAAAACTGGTAGTTAGCTCTCTATCGAAGGCTGAACCATGCACTGAAGCCTCAAATGGGCCTATTGCGCCGAGATATCTACTGAGATTTTAAATATCGCAATTTAAACACATACGACCCAGGAAACTAAAAAAAATCCTGCAAAACGTGATTTAGGCTTGATACTTAGTCTTCCCCTTTTCCAGTTGAAGCTTTAGTGAAAGCCACCACTATAATGTTACACTAATACCCATTATATCAAAAAAATGGCCCCTATCAAAAATAACGATTAGTCTACGTGAAACATTTTTTTTATTACAGTTTATAGTGCCCGAGATATGTAAAATCGAATATAGTGATCAGCCGATAATTATTAACACAATTTTTTCTATACGTCTATATCGGAAATAACGTTTGATTTAAATTTAATTCGCACCGCTGGTTCTGATTCTGCCTTTTTCAATGTACTTCGAGCCTAGGCTCCAGCATCCATAAATAAACACCGCTGGTTTTATGGTCACTAAATGTAGTAGCAAACTAAAAAATTTTTCTTTTGGAATTATCATACACAAAATATAATTCATAACCAAAACATGACATCTTTCGTAAACTTGCAACGGCTTTTTGAAGGTCACGGCAGGTCACAGTGACTTAAAACATTACTTTTAGTCCTCCTCCCAAAGATTAATGAAATCGACTCTAATAACCATTATTCAAAAAAAATTGCTCTTGTCGAAAATTACGTCTTTTTTCCTTAAATTGCATTTTAGTCACTGAAGGTCATAGCGACATAAAACATTTTTTTTCGAATTTCTCGTAATTTTAATAGATTATTTTCAGCCGCTTTGAAAAAATTACGATATAGCGAGTCTTCATGAACTTTTTTTTGGTCCACTCGGGTCAAATCTCTGAAAATGTGCCGATTCTTTTCCTGTAGAAAATGAACTTGTAGGTAATGTGAGCTAACTAACACATTTACGTATCAACTTTAACTATTTTTTAAAACACTACGTAAAGCGTTAAAACACACGTTACCGTTAATTTCTACGTATCATGCCCAACTCAAAGCGTCTATAGTAAATAGTTTTCCTAAGTTGCTAAAATGTGTACTTGCCTGTCCATTTTTCCCGTTCTAAACATGGCAAACATAGTTTGAGTTACATTCAGCGCATGCCTCCAGTTATGATATTTCACTGGCCTGTAGTTTTTCTTCACGCTAAGGACCCATCGACACAGAACCTAAAGAACAAAAGACCAATTGTCGTTTAGCCATTTAAACAAATAAACTCAACATATTCTAGCGTTTTTTAATGTGAACTTTATGTAGAGAAATTAGGAACTTAGCAGTACATAAAGACGGCATAACCTGACTCTGCCCCCCCCCCCTTGTAACACTTTACAACACTTCCAACTCACCCTCTCCCCCCACCTAGCTATGTTACGTAATTTATGGATGGCCCCTAAGTTGGTTACCTAACATTCTCCATTCATTCTTCTTCATTCATTGTTGTCATAGTCCTACATTTACGGTATAGGCGGAAATATTAGGGATATTTTGAAAAGCTTATTTAACACTTCATAGCGGTTGTGATAATTACTGCGTCTGCGCAATAGATAAACGTCATTCCGTAATGGTAATTAACCACTACCACTGCCGTAAGCTACGAATCCATTTCGTTGTGGTTGTGGTTATTTTTCTGCTTACTTTTAGAGAATTTTGGCGTAGTTAATTTTAAAAATAATAAAATATCAGGTTCCAACATATAAAACACTTGTTTTGTAAATTAAGCCTTTTTTTATTTTTTCTCATCTCTAAATTTTTTTAAAAGTGACAGTTTTTAATGTGTTTCAAAAATCGATGAGTGGTAGTGGTTGTTAAACACTACCACAGCGGCTGTCAAAGTAGTCAAAATTTTAAGCGTTCCAAAATATCCCTATTATGAAAGTCGACATTATTTTTATAGCACCGCGTCCAAAACAGCTCTGGCTGGCTAGCCTCAACGTAGGTTTTTCATAACCCCGGCAATCAAGAAGAGTGCCGTCTAACCTCAATTTTGTCGCAATAATTAGGGATATTGAAACGCTTAAAATTTTTACAACTTTGACAGCCGATGTTTAACAACCACTACCACTACCACTCATCGATTTTACCAGAGTTTTTGGAACACATGAGAGATATTTTGTAACGCTTAAAATTTTGAGAACTTTGAGAGCCGCTGTGGTAGTGTTTAACAACTACTACCAGTACCACGCATCGATTTTACCAGAGTTTTTGGAACACATGAGAAACTGTCACTCGTAAAAAAATAGAGATTAGAAAAAACCCAAAATTGGGCTTTATTTTACAAAATAAATGTCTTATATGTTGGAACCTGGTAATATTTTATTATTCTTAAAATTAATTGTGCCAAAATTTTCTAAAATTAACCAGAAAAATAACCACAACCACAACGAAATGGATTCGTAGCTTACGGTAGTAGTAGTGGTTAATTACCACAGCGGAATTACGTTAGCTATTGCGCAGGCGCAGTAATTACCACAACCACTACGAAGTGTCAAATAAGCGTTCCAAAATATCCCTATTAAGGCTCATTTAGAATAGCATGCAGCAGCTTACGCTGAAGATGTCAAATTTTTTATTTGTTAATAATAGTCAATTTATAGGTGAACAGTTCAAATTTTTTGGAAGGACAGGCTCTGATTTTGAAGATGCCTTGTAAATAGGGCTTTATTTTCGGTCGGTGATGGGCTGTACTCTAAAAATATTCTAATAAAATATTTGAGCTTAAACTGACAGGTGTCAAGTTTTGTGCTATTTTAAAACACTCTTTAGCCCTGGTTTGAATAACTATGTTTTCTTTTTTAAATTGGATAAAAGCACTTAAACGTCAAAATCCTGAAAAATTCGAGGATTTGTTCCAGTCATTTAATAACAGATATGTAAAGTTCGTAAAGTATGTAGTAGTTTGAAATTAACTATGTGTTTTGGACTTCCATTGTCTATATTTTATTTATACACGACGTTTTGATTAGTAAAATCTCTGATCGTCTTCAGGTGCCAACTACAATCTATTCCTAAGGATACGACTTATATACTATATGGGAAATCACTCAACCGTAAAGTGGAAGAAGTTGTCTCCGCCCAAGAAGGGGCTTCCAAATATTTGGAATTTCACCACTTGTTTTACTGAAAATACCCTGATACTGCCAATAAAAGCAGCTTCAAGGAATTTTTGTTTCTTCCAGTGTCCCTACTTGTGCAAAGCCTTTGCTTCTATCCGTTTCACTCGATGTTGTTTTGACCGTGCGTGTTCGGCGATTCCTGATTTCGTTGTTTCACCTCTTAGGGTATTCGTCTGATGTTCCTTAAGCCTAACAGATAGTGGTCTTTTTGTTTCGCCTATGTTTAATTCACCATACTCACAAGGAACTTGGTAAATGCATTCCTTATTTTGTTTGTTTTGATCATTCTGCTACAACCAAACGAGGCATAATAAGAACTTTGCATAACAGAGAGAGCTGTTCAAATTTGCAACAATTCTCATGAATTGAAAATCAAAATAAGAAACATTAAGAAGGATTTACAGCAGAATGGTTAAAGCCTTAAACTTATAACAGATACTATTTCTAAATTTCAGCAAACAGGTCAGAGATTACAAGACCAAAAGCAGGCAAATGCATTCTTTACAATTCCAGACATTAAAGAGTATCAGAGAAAATTCGAAGAGTAGCGAACAAATTTAGTATTAAAACAACTCTTAAATCTAATAATACAATTTGAAGCCTTCTTAGTAAAACAAAACCGGAGAACAAACAAAATAAGGAATGCATTTACCAAGTTTTTTGTGACTGGTGAATCATACATAGTCGAAACAAAAAGACCACTATATTTTGGGCTTAAGGAACATCGGACGAATACCCAAAGATGTGAAAAAAATGAAATCAGGAATCGGCGTAGTATGCCGACTTTATTTAGGTCAGGCTATGACAACTTTATACACAATAAATCCCTATTAATAACAGTCACATTTTAAAAGCATTTCTGGACTTACCTCGTAAGGGATATGAAACTGCTGTACAAAATTGCACTCAAGAAACATTCGGATGGTTGCCTTGCAAGTGTCGTCGTCTGATAATTCGAAATCAATGAAGGAAAAACTAAAACCCGTAAAACAGAAAATACAACATGAGGTTGGTCAAAAGATTTTTGGGTGTTTTTTCGGGGAGTCCGCTAGAGGAAATATCATACGATATAAAAAAAACGGTATAAAAATTATATATGCTCAAAAAACCGATCTAGAATGGAAACAGATACAAAGTATCATGCATCTACTTAAGTCGTTCTGGTAGAAAAGGCTAGGGTGCAAACAGTCCAAACTATCGGTGCATTCCCTAGGATTGATTCTCTGAGATTGAGCCTGTCTCTTAAAGAATTGCTCTTTTTTTTGGGATTCAAGAATGAAGCCACTGTGAGAGTTTCCTTGTCCTCTTCAAATTATTTTAAATATGCGTATTTTCATATCGCCTTTTTTAAATCACTTTGTAGTTCCACGATAAGTAGGCCTCCCAGCAAATCAAGAATGTGGGCCCTATAGCCCCACACCCTCTAATCCCTGATGCAATGTCAGCAGGTTATAGGCCTACCTGTTGGGCATTTGGTTATTAATACGAAATAAGTTTCAGTATTGCAATCAATTAACCGAATTACCAGCAGAATGTATAACGTTTTGCATGAGCTGGTATTAGCCCCACTGTTACTGAATGAAAGACCCAACAACGGCTCAATCCCCTCTTATCTTATATCTTGGTTTAGGACAAGATAAAAAGCATAATATTCAAGTCTCAATTCAATAGCGTTTTTGATTTACTCTTGTATACTTAACACACACCACCAGCTTGTAATTTTTGACAGCATTAAATGCGGTATTACGATGACAAGGTCTCTAAATCAAAAAATTGCCTTAATTCAAAAATGACCTTATTAGCTGACTACCCGCCAGATGCACCGTAAAAATTTTCGGATTAGTTTAGCTAATCCATGCTTTCTCTTTGTTCATTTATGTGGGATCAAGGAGAAAAAGAATGGATTAGATAGCCAATCACGATTAAGTGCCTACGTTGCATTTAGAGGTAAGTAACACAAAGGAGGGTTTTGAGTTTAGTTTCTTGTTTCTAAAATAAATGTTTTAATCTTGGATATAATTATTTATTGATACCCAAAATCGACATAATAAATATATTTAAAAATTGCAAAAGAGTAATTATCACTCGAGTTACAGAAGACCGCTGCTCTATAAGGAGAGCGGCCACTCATTTTGGGGAAAAAGCAATAGATTCAAAATAACACAATGGATTAGAAACAACTAAATATTAATATTACTTAAGACAACAACAAAAATTAGTATTTAGTGGGCGCACCATTCTTTTCTATAACAGTCTGCAAATGCCTGGGCATTGAAAAACGTAAATTTAAAAATATTCCACCTATAAATAAATATTTACGAGTTTAGTTTAATATTAATTTAAACATTGTATTTTAAGTGTTTTTTCTCAAAAAGTTTTGCCTCCGGCGCATTGAAGCATGATTTCACAAGCAAAATGATTTTGTCTGAGGTGGTCGATAAGCCTTTCATCTTGTAACTTAGAAAGAACAGGCGTTCGTCTGATCCATATTTTCTATTCATCGAATCATTGTGTACCCAGCGCTTTTTCCATCGTACTATCGTCATTTTGTCAACCCCAAAATGAGTGGCCACTCTCTTTATAGACCAGCCGTCGTATATAACTCGAGTGATAATTTGTGCGGGTAAGTTTTACCCACCTCAAGACCACGTCGATTTTGGCGCACCCCTGACGATCACCTTTTTGATTTTCGAACAGATTCTATGACGTCATTAATCATAAACATAAACATAAACATAAACATAAACATAAACATAAACATAAACATAAACATAAACATAAACATAAACATAAACATAAACATAAACATAAACATAAACATAAACATAAACATAAACATAAACATAAACATAAACATAAACATAAACATAAACATAAACATAAACATAAACATAAACATAAACATAAACATAAACATAAACATAAACATAAACATAAACATAAACATAAACATAAACATAAACATAAACATAAACATAAACATAAACATAAACATAAACATAAACATAAACATAAACATAAACATAAACATAAACATAAACATAAACATAAACATAAACATAAACATAAACATAAACATAAACATAAACATAAACATAAACATAAACATAAACATAAACATAAACATAAACATAAACATAAACATAAACATAAACATAAACATAAACATAAACATTCCCTTTATTTAGAAATTTAAGCAGGTTATAAGAATGTCCATTGTCTAAATCCAACTCCTTGATCCGTCAAGATTGCAGGGCAAGGAAAAGCGGTCCGATAGAGATTTGAGGCACAAATCGAACACAGATCTCGGCGGGAGCGTGATCCGTTTTAAATGTAAATAATTCTTTTTCTTACCTGTACAGATTAAAATTATTTGCGGAAGGTATGTCCTCCTTGACTAACTTCTCCATGGCCTCGTTGCTAGCGGTCGCGTGATAAGACAGGCACTCTAAGGCCACCTTTTGTTTGGCCATTAGTTTACAAGCGTTTTCGTACATTTGGGTATTATGGATACCTAGGCCGCAGAAAATGGCAAACGCTTCGAAAAGGGACACGTCACAATCGGTAAATGGGGAACCATTAGCTTTGTTGATAAGTTGGGCTACACCTGAAAAAGACAAACGACAAGTTTTAACAACTAGTGCATGGCTAAAATTATACTTTTTTGCCAGGGTTGGCTTTAAGAACGAGCGTAGTAAAGAACCATCTGATTTTACTTTTTACTTCCCTCGCTAAAGGGAAGTAATGTAATTTTGAGGTGTGAATAGTGATAAGCACGAATCCAGACGCCGTCGCTCTGTCTGTCGGTCTGTCTGTCGCCTACTTTATAGCCACTCTAACTCAAAAACTCCTTCACTAATCATAACAAAATTTTACATAGTAATTACTTTTATTGACGCGCAGACCCCTATTGTTTTTGAGCATTCTCCTAGTAGACCCTTCGGAGCTACCCACAAAAAACTTCATCCCTAAAAAAATATTTTTTTTTCTTACCGTGTGATACCTCCTTGGAAAGCTTATAATTGTAGTTGAATGGCGCCAAAATTTTTGACTACATATATATATATATATATATATATATATATCACATAAAAAATGCAAAAAAACAATTGAAAAATTCAATTTTCTGTGCCATATATCTCAAGTTATGAAACGAACTGTTAAATAAAAAGTAGCTTAGGATAAGATCCAGGTCACAGCCTATTGTCTTATCAAATTTCATACAAATCGGTTTAGCCGTTATTAATGATTGTGATTAACGGACAAAAATGTTTTTAGAAACAATAAAATCTGAATCTATATAGATATATATACAGACCGCTTCAAGCTACTGCGAACATAGGGGGAATCAAGTCCAATTTACTCTCCGTGCCGTATGACCGAGGTGGATTCGAAGCACGCTACAGTGTTATCTTTTGGAAATTCATTTTGTTTTTATTATTTTGTTTTATTTCTGCCTTGCTCGAGAAACAGATGGGTAAGTTCTTAATTGAAATAATACATTTTGAAAACCAAAAATGGATGTCTACGAAGTTGCCGAAAAAGTGCAGATGGTCAAATGGTCAAATCGTCATAATCCAACACACGTTCGATATTGGTCGAGGGAAAATTTGCATTTGTATTTTGACGTAAGAACACAGTATCCCCAAAAACTAAATGTTTGGGGGGGGGGGGGTATTATAGGGGAACACGTAATTGGGCCATTTTTTATTAACGGCAATTGCAATTTGAATGGTCCTAGATACTTGGATCTACTGCAGCAGCACATTATTCCAACTGCTAGGCAGTTGTTAGGTGTAAGATTTGGTGAAACATGGTTTCAACAAGATGGTTGTTCCGCTCACAATGTTGGCCTTGTTAGGGAATATCTTGATAATGTATTTCCTAATCGGGTTATAAGTACACGAGGAACTATTTTATGGCCAGCTCGATCTCCCGATCTTGCTCCTAATGACTTCTATCTGTTTTTGAAGAAGCTTTTCAAATTATCATCCCTAACATGCTTGGAAACGTTAGAAGGGGTTTTTATAGTAGGCTCGGATATTGTCTAGGCGAGCAAGGAGGACTTTTCGAACATTTGCTTTAATTTTTTTTTGACTGGGAGAATCTTTTTGGTTTTTAGAATGTATTATTTTATTTTCAGAACTTGCTTTTATTTTGTTTCTCCTTATTATTTTCATTGTAACACGTCGTCACTGATAAATCTGAGCAGTTGACAATAAAACGCTCTTATTTATCAGTGACAAAAAATAAGGAAATTACGTTATAAAAATTTGCGTATTTATTGACCAAATTCCGGTTTCATTGACTACGCTCCACACAGCACCGTGGTTAGAGGCGTACTAAATACCAAAGGAAAGTCATGCAAGTGGTGATCGCAAGCCTGAGTATTGGTTGCTTCACTGATAGGCGTGCGGTGTCTCTGCATGTACGTACACTGGCAAATTAGACTTCTTCCGCCCTATGTTCGCAGTAGCTTGAAGCGGTCTGATAAAAACTCTGAAAAAGTATAGAAAGACCCTGGAAAAGTCTGGAAACACTCTGGAAAGTCTGGAAAGACCCTGGAAAAGTCTGGAAAGACCCTGGAAAAGTCTGGAAAGACACTGGAAAAGTCTGGAAAGACACTGGAAAAGTCTGGATATACTCTAGAAAAGTCTGGATATACTCTGGAAAGGTCTGAAAAGACCCTGAAAAAGTCTGGAAAAACCCTGGAAAAGTCTGGATACACTCTGGAAAAGTCTGGAAAGACCCTGGAAAAGTCTGAAAGGCACTGGAAAAGTCTAGATATGATCTGGAAAACTCTGAAAGATCCTGGTAAAGTCTGGATACACTCTGAAAAAGTATGGAAAGACCCTGGAAAAGTCTGGATACACTCTGGAAAAGTCTGGAAAGACTCTTGAAAAGTCTGGATACACTCTGGAAAGTCTGGAAAGACCATGGGAAAGTCTGGAAACACTCTGGAAAAGTCTGGAAACACTCTGGAAAAGTCTGGAAACACTCTGGAAAAGTCTGGAAACACTCTGGAAAAGTCTGGAAAGACCCTGGAAAAGTCTGGATATACTCTGGAAAAGTCTGGAAAGACCCTGGAAAAGTCTGGATATACTCTGTAAAAGTCTGGAAAGACCCTGAAGAAGTCTGGATACACTCTGGAAAAGTCTGGAAAAAAACTGTAAAAGTCTGTAAACACTCTGTTAAGTCTGGAAAGACCCTGAAAAAGTCTGGATACACTCTGGAAAAGTTTGTAAAAAACCTGGAAAAGTCTGTAAACACTCTGAAAAGTCTGGAAATACCCTGGAAAAGTCTGGATACACTCTGGAAAGTCTGGAAAATCCCTGGAAACACTCTGGAAAAGTCGGGAAAAACTCTGGAAAAGTCTGGATATACTCTATAAAAGTCTGGAGAAGTCTGGAACGACTCTGGAAAAGTCTATAAAAACCCTGTAAAAGTCTGGATACACTCTGGAAAAGTCTGGAGAAGTCTGAAAAGACTACGGAAAAATCTGGAAAGACCCTGGAAAAGTCTGGATACACGTTGGAAAGCGTGGAAAGACCCTGGAAAAGTCTGGACACACTCTAGAAAAGACTGGAAAGACCCTGTAAAAATCTAAATACCATCTGAAAAAGTCTGGAAAGATCCTGAAAAAGTCTGGATACACTCTGGAAAGTCTGAATGTAATCTGGAAAAGTCTGGAAACACTCTGGAAAAGTATGGAAAGACCATGGAAAAGTCTGGATATACTCTGGAAAAGTCTGGAGAAGTCTGGAGCGACTCTGGAAAAGTCTGTAAAGACCCTGGATAAGTCTGGATACACTCTGGAAAGTCTGGAGAGACCCTGGAAAAGTCTGAAAACACTCTGGAAAAGTCTGGAAAGACTCTGGAAAAGTCTGGTTTTAATTGGTAAAAAATACTATTGTTGTCGACTTCAAAGTGTATACAGATTTGCCACACATTTTAAAATTAACCCAGATAATCCTGAGAGCGTCTGCTTAAGTCACCTTTTAGACTCGTTAGAATCTGGCAGGCCGGAATACTTAGTATGGGTTCCGTTTCTACCGGAGCAGTTGTTAATCCTTGACTGGCCAGTTGATCAGCCTGTTCGTTTTTAGAAACTCCTTCGTGTCCTCTCTGCTACCCAGAGGAGATTGAGATTGTGTCTTGCAAGGTTTTCCAAAACAGTTTAGTGCCGTAGCGAGCAGTTCTGTCGCCTAAGGCAAATTGAAAAATTTTCGCCCCTCCAACCATTTGTAAAGCGCTTTATTAATAAGAAAAAAATAAATTCGAAACAATTTTGGATTTTTCTGAACTTCATTTCCACAAATTGGTCAATATTATATCATCGAAATCAATTTCTTTAGCAACTTCATGCTCAATCGATAACATTGCCAACTAGGATAATCTCTCTTGACCAAGAGTCGATATTAAATAATTTTTAATAAGTTTCAGTTTGCTGAAACTATGTCCACACGTGGCTATTATGACCAGTATTGTCAGGGAGATCCTAAATGCAATTTCGATATTGGGATATGATAAAGGCTCAAATCTCTTCAAGGAATTCTACGGCACTAATATCTCTTTCATATTTCATAGCTGCTGCTTTTTTTCAGTCAATAGTGCTCATGGAATTTAAGACTGACCAGACCAAAATCCAAAATCATAAGCAATTTCTATCAATTTCTCATGTCTGTCTAATTTTTGTAATTGCTTAAATGATATTGGTGCGCATATTTAGCATGTCCGAAATATGCTGGTTATTATCTTCGCCCTCGTACAATTGTAACCTTTTCATCTTCCTTGATCTTTTGGAAATATTTTGGTCATGCAAAGTGGATGCCAATGCACATGTGAAATTTTCTTGTAATGCTTCATTAGAAAGTTCCTGTAATGAATTCTTTAATCCCTGAATTAAATTAGCAGCTTTATCCAAAGACAAATCTATCATTGGATCGATCAATTTGACTCGATTTTGCCCCAGACATCGAGAAAACAAATAAATTTAAAATCGATGTTTTTTTGGGTTCTCAACCATACCCTGAAACCCTACATATACATCTTTAAATTGAGAATTCAGTGACTTTATGGCATTTGCTTTAGATGACCATCTTGTATCTGAATGCCCTTTTAAAGAAACCTTTACTGTCAACTTCAAGATTGTACATCGTCAGGTAGAGTGAGAGAACAATTTAGAAATTGTCTCAACCATACTAAAAAATTCTTCATTTCTACAATGGCTGAAGCAGAATGTACACCTGCCAGATTTAACCAATGACTACGCAAATTACAAGATCATTTTGCCTTTGAATATATCCTTCTACACCATGATATTTTCCGGACATGTTGCCTACGTTATTATAGCCTTGTCCTCTAGAATATCGAGCTTGTCTATTTCCAAGCTGGCGAGTTGTTCGACTGTTTTGACGAATGCGCTGCGCCGCTTGCCGCGATTGAGCTTTCAGAAAAATGCTGCATAAAATTCTACCCAGTTTTGGCGTCCGCCCCCTCAACGATGGCGCCTGAGGCAAGTGCCTCACCTGCCTCACCCTACGCTACGCTACGCTGCTTCAATTTTTTACGCTCTGAGATAATTTACTTATTATTTTAAGCTCAACTTTCTGTTTGATCTAATTCCTAAGACAAAAAACATTTAGGTATAGTGAGTAATAAATATGAAAAATATAGATTTTAATAGGCGGAATTTTGCTTAACCGTTCATTAGCTGTAAGTTTGACGAGAGTTTGACCCTATACTCTTAGCTATTTATTAAGTACCTACCTATTAAGTTTCTTTGCCCGTTTAATATGGGCATACACAAAATCGTTTTGGAATGTTCGGCATCTCCTTCGCGATGCTGTTTGCTGAGCCACGTTTTAACGTCGCCAATATTTAAAATTTGCCCTGTTGACGCTGCGTAGCTGGCTATTTTTGCCAAGGTTGAACTGGCCAGATCATAAGACGAAGGTCTGAAATACAATTAATAACTTAATAAGAAGAAAAATGAGACTGGTAGTGCTAGGCTAAGTAATAATGTGAAATTTTGTAGGTAGCTGTACGGTAATCGTGGTGAGGGGTAGGTACCTGTTGTATAAACTATATGTCCTCGGAATCGTTTTATTCTTAAGTTTCTGTAAGGCCTTAAAGAGCCTTTCGGGAAAACTAAGAAAAATATATTTTTTTTAATAATAGCCTAAGCTACATAGGCAAAATAGAGAAAAAATTTCGAACCCAATTTCACCTTGTTCAGGAGTTATCCAAGAAAAACTCTTTTTTGGAGGTTAGAAATAAGGAGGTAGGAATGGGGACTTTTAGTATGTTAAACGGACCTTTCTAAGCTTGTTAATGAAAAAAAATGTTCGGTTCTAATTTTTTCCCCTATTCAGAAAATTCTAAATTGCCTATCCTATAATTCCGTATTGGTATACTAAGTTAAAAACTGTTGTAGCTGCACAAAATATATACTGGTACCAAGAACATACATGTTGATCAAAGCACAACTTCGTTTTGATAGTCCTTAATATAAGTGAGTTGTTGGAACAAGTATACACAACAACTTAGATGGATATTTATGCTCTTCTTAAGGCAAGCATAAGTTGTTTAAAGCAAATGCAAGTAATAATGTTAAAGAGACTATATAAAGAAGAATTAGAGATTAACTCTGTGTTTGGGAATTCCCTTGTCTATATTTTATTTATACACGACGTTTCGATCCGTAAAATCTCTGGTCGTCTTCAGGTGCAAACTACAATCTAATCCTAAGGCTACTTACTTGTATACTATGTGAAATCAATCAACTGTGAAGTTTAAGAAGTTGACTCCGCCCCAGGAGGGACTTCCAAATATTTGGAATTTCAACATTTGGTTTACTGAAAATACCTTGATTCTGCCCAATAAAGGCGGCTTCAAGGAATTTTCGTTTTTTCCAGTGTGACTCATTGTGAAAACCTTTGCTTCTGTCCACTTCATTCGGTGTTGTTTTGACCATGCGTGTTCGGCGATTCCTGATTTCGTTGTTTCACCTCTTTGGAATCCCCTCCTTGGGTGGAGCCAACTTCTTAAACTTTACGGTTATTTCCCCTAGTATATAAGTACGTAGCCTTAGGAATAGATTGTAGTTTGCACCTGAAGACGATCAGAGATTGTACTGATCAAAACGTCGTGTATAAATAAAATATAGACAATGGAAACTAAAAAAGAATTACTTGAATTAAATTTGAGTAGATTGAGTGCTTAGAACAATAATTGTTATAATTAATCCAACACGCAATTTTTTATCAAACTACTTAAGGATAATAATTGCTTGAATCAAGGAATCCTATCTTGGATTCAAGCAGATTGTATTATTAAATCAACAAATCGATTTAGACCTTAACTTAACCTAAACTAAAACCTAACTATAACAAGCTTTACATATCTAATAGAAAATTGTTCTCGTATAGTACTTATTTGTCGCCAGAGTCGGTTATTTCTATAATAATTAAGCTAAGTTTAAGAGCACAGACTCGTTGTTGCAAATCCTAAAAATTCCATTAATTGAAGGATAAGTATGTCTTAACCTAAGATTTGGTAATATTTTTTTTAACAGTGCAAGTTTTGTTAAGTAAAATTTTGTGTATTTATTGATTTAAGTCTTTTAACTAACATTTTTGAAATTTAAGAATAAGCAAATACTTGTTTGAAGTATTTAATAATTTTTATAGAAAGATAATATTCTTGCAATAAGTATATTTATTAAATATAAAGCTATTCTTAAATCCAGAATATCATTTTTTCAATGTGTATTAGCAAAAATACAGAAAATTTATTATTATTTAAATTAAACGTGAACCTATTTAAATTCACAATAAAAATGTGTTAATTTTTTTTAATTTTAATTTTAAGCTTTTTATTTTTTAAGGGGCGCTTTCTAAAACAGTCATACAAAAAAATTAAAGGCATTTTTATTCTTTATAGAAATAAATGTTTTGTCTTTGCCAAGAAAATAGCTGAAAAATAAAATTCACTTAGCTAGGATATTAGTGAGCGGAGTTTTAAAGATGGGAAAGAGCGAACATTCAAAAAAAATTAGTTTTAGTACCCATTTCTATGTAGTTTTATATTATTTTATTATATTTTCATTTATTTATTGTTATTTAACTTCATTTTTATTGATTTATTTATTTATTTTTGTTTATATATCATTATTTATTTTTATGTTATTTTATTTTTATACCTACCGCGAAACCAAAGTCTTAGTTCCACCTTCCCTTAATTCAAATATCGTTGTAAAAGGATTTCTTTTTCTTGAGAGATTTTCGTTCATATCTTCCGCTGTTACAGACCTGCTTTCCATTCGATTTAGCGGCGCGTGAGGTACCATCTCTTTGCCAGGTCTTTCTACTATTCTTTCCAAATGATTCTAAAATAAAATACTGGTTATATAGGGTGTGCCATAAAAAACCACACAAAGCTTCAAAATTTATAAGACCATAGGCATAACCCCCCTAGATATTTTTTTGTGTGCGACACTGTAATAAATCTGAAACATCGGTTACGAAGCCACATTCTTTTAAAGCACATTGATGTAACATTTTAAAAATTCGAACAAGAAATAAGGAAGTTTGCAGTTTTTAATTAGACCAGAGTTTACTTGCAAAATCAAGCATTAAGGAAAAATCTACTTGTTTAAATAGCAATAACTTTTTCAAAAGTTGATCAATTTTAATAAGTCTAAACTTTTTAAAAGGCAAATTTTATAGAACTAATGATAAAACTGACATTTACTAAAAATCCAAGATGGCGGATATAAGCATATTTCACCCACCTAGAAAAAACTTTTTCTGTGACACTCTATTCAATCTCAAACACCGGTTGCAAATCCACATCCTTTCCAAGCGCATCAATGTAACAATTAAAAAATTCGTACAAGAACTAAAGAAGTTTTAAATCTTTATACAAAACAGAGTTTGCATGCAAAATCAAGCTTATGAAGAAAAAATTGCTCGATTTTGCAGGCAAACTCTGGTCTATATAAAAATTTTAAACTTATTATTTCTTATTTCTTGTCCGAATTTTTAAAATATTGCATTAGTGTGCTTGGCAAGGATGTGGCTTTGTGAGCGATATTTGAACAGTGTTGCAGAAAAAGTTTTTGCTAAGGGGGTCGAAAATGTCTATTTTTTAAATAAGTCCGCCATCTTGAATGTTTAAGCAATGTCTGACTGTGTTCTGACACAAGTTCTATAAATATATTTGACTCAGAGCTGAGAGGTATTATAGGTATATATAGATAGTATTAAACTTGTACTATATCATGTCAACAAACAGTGAAATAATTAGTAATTACAAAGAACTTAAAAAAGGACATAACAAACTCGTATATAAAGCAAAAAAAGAATATTATAAGAATAAAATTGATAAATCAAAATACAAAAATAAAGAAATTTGGCGAATAGTAAATAAAGAAAAACCTACCAAATCATCAAATATGTCTATAAACCTTAATAACAACATAATTAATGACCCTGAAGATATTTGTAAAGCCTTCCTAAATTACTTTGACAATCTACCGAAGGAGCTAATTGAAAAAAATTACACTTCTGGCATACCAAATTACTTAAACTGGACATATCGGTTGTCAGCAACTTACAATAATTGCAACTTCTTTGCGTTTATGCCTGTAATACCATCGGATATATTAGAGATTATTAATGAACTTAAAAATACAAATTATTAGACTGCATTTCTAGTCAAATTCTAAAGACAATGGTCAGGCATATAGCAGGTCCCTTAAGCTTTTTGATTAATCAGGCCTATCAACAGGAAAAATTTCCAAGTAGTCTTAAAACTGCCAGTATTATACCAGGCCATAAAAGTGGGGATGTACATGAAATTAACAACTACAGACCTATTTCAATTTTAAATATCATTTCTAAGGTTTTTGAGAAGGTCATGTATAAACAAATGTTTAATTACCTTACAAAATATAATTTGTTAAGTAAGTCACAACATGGTTTCCTTAAAGACCGAAGTACAGAAACTGCTTGCTGTGATATTCTACAATATGTATTTGATAAGTTTGACAAAAAGAAAAAAGTCGGAGCAATATTTTTGATATGTCGAAGGCATTCGACTGCTTGAATCTTGACTTCGTACTAAAAAAGTTGAAATATTTGGGTTTTAGAGGAAAGTTTCATGAACTTCTTGAATCGTATATTCGAAAAAGAAAAATGAGTGTTAAGTATGGAGGTAAAGTATCTGATTTTGTAGAAATAGATCAAGGTGTGCCTAAAGGATCTGTACTTGGTCCTCTATTATTTATTGTTTTCATTAATGACCTTCCTGAAGCATTGAAGGCAAAATGCTGTGCAAATTTTGCTGACGATGTGAATGTGTGTATTTCAGCTGATACATCAGAAGAACTAACTTTCAAATTAAACCAAATATGTAGTCATTTTAACACCCAATAATAAGCAAATAGCAAACATCAAAAAACAATAACCGAATTTCTTATGACATTGGCGACATACGGCTGTCAAATGAAATCATTCAGCAAGTAAATATTACTAAATTTTTGGGCATACTTTTGGGCATATAAATTGATACTGCCTTAAGCTGGCAAAATCATATTGACTACGTCTGTAAAAAATTTAATTCTGCTTACTATGCCATAAGTCAATTAAAAGATAGTTTGGACAGAAATGGTCTTATGAATGTCTATTATGCGCTAGCCTACTCTGTATTGTCACATAATGTTATATTTTGAGGACATGCAGCATATATTGAAAGAGTATTTGTGGCACAAAAAAGAATCCTGAGGCTTATCTTTAAAATCTCTCCCTGCACCACGTGTAAAAATGTCTTTAAACAGCAAAAAATACTTACTTTCCCTGCAATTTTTATCTTTAAATCATTGGTTTTTGTCAAAAATAATATTCCATTATTTGAGGAAAATGCAATGTTTAATAACAATCATTATAACACAGGACATGACAGCTTATTAAGAACTAATCATCACAATACTACACTTTATGACAGATCTTCCTCTTACAAGGCTGTAAGCCTTTATAATAAACTACCAAAAGCAATGACAGATATCAGTAATATTAAAAGATTTAAACTCACAATTAAAAAAATTCTTTTAGAAATGTGCCCTTATCATGTAGAAGACTTTAAGCCTTAAAATAACTATTAGTATCTTATCTTTTTTTAATTAATTTTTAGCTATACCTAGTTTATAGGTTATTTTATGTATTATTTTTATTTGTTAATTTATATGATTTTATCTATTCATTTATTTTTTCATTATCAACTGTATTTATAAATTGACGAACCTACCCTCAGGGTATTAAAATCTTGCCACCATTTTTTTTTAGTTAAGTGAATTTTTTGACGATTTCCATATTGTAACCTGTACAATCATTTAGAAAATAAATAATTTCTGATTCTGATTCTAAGTCATGTGATCTGTTAAATTTAATTGTTTCAAAAAGCAGTGCTGGCTCCTCTAAAAAAAACTTAGAATTTCATAGAAACTGTAAGTCTTGCAGAGAAAATTTTAAATTTGTTTAGGCGCCGATTTTTTTTGTGTTTGTTTTTTTTTGGTTAAACAGTTTAAAATTACATACATACCTACTTAGGAATTTAGTAGAAAAATGTTTTTTAATATAACGTTAAAAAAAATCGACCTGTTAAGCTGGTTAACCGTTTTTTTAATTATAATTTTTTAAATTTATTTATTTATATATTTTTTTAATTACCAAATGCGAACTGCTGTCAAAAATTATCTCTTAATATTTCCCAGGTAAATAGGTTTGAAATATAAATAAATAAAATATTTATTTATATTTTTTTAATTTTTGCAAAATTTTTGTATCTCACGATTTTATAAAATTAGATTAATAGGATTTCATGCGTGTTCCTTGATAATTACATATATATATAATGCATAAATTAAGTAGAAAAACGGTGAAATTCAAGTTTTAAAAAAGCCATTCATATAGAAAAGTCGCAAAATTAATGCGATTTAGATGTTGATAAAATCTGCTTAGAATTTACTGCTAGAAATAACGTCAAACCGTTGTTGTTTTGATTTGATAATTGCGTTATTAAAACGCCGGTTTTAACAACATTTTTTTATAATAATATAATACGAAATAAACGTTTTTTCTAGGAACTTTCAAAATTAACGTTTTTTGTTTTGCAAGATTTGATAGGTAGCAGGCTCTGTGAAGTTAAATAACATCGTTTTTTTTTGTCTTACTGCGCGGCAGCGCGACGGCTACACTACACTAGGTAGCAGATCTCCTGTCGCGTACACGCTTTAATGCCAAAAATTGCAACAAAATGACCCCTTTCCATCCAAAGATTATAAAAAATGAGACTCTACCCAGCAAACACAAATCGTCGGCATTGAATCGGGCCAATTTCGACAACGTAGGCAGTGTGTCGGCATCAGCAACAACACGCTGGCCCGATGTTAGACAGATTGCGATTTTCAGGTTTCGGTCAATAATCGGAAACTGACGGAGACTACAGTCGACTTTATGCCGACACCACTTTAGAACCGACGATGGTCCGATTGGAACTTTGTTTAATCGGTCGAGAATCGGCAACTGACGATGGTCCGATTTACTATAGTCGAGTTTATGCCGACGACCACTTTATCTGTTTTAGGGCCGACGACGGTCCGATTGGAACTTTGTTTAATCGGACGAGAATCGGCAACTGACGATGGCCCGATTTACTATAGTCGACATTATGCCAACGCAAACCTTATCTGCTTTAGGTCCGATGATGGTCCGATTGGAACTTTGTTTAATCGGTTGAGAATCGGCAACTGACGATGGTCCGATTTACTATAGTCGACTTTATGCCGACGACCACTTTATCTGCTTTAGGGTCGACGATGGTCCGATTGGAACTTTGTTTGATTGATCGAGAATCGGCAACTGACGGTGGTCCGATTACGTCACCTTAAAATTTTCAAACTGCTTAAGAGTTTCTTCCTAGTATGTAGAGATGGCGCTAATGTCACTATGTTCCCTGTACAGTGGAAGATAATATTATATATATAACAAGCAAAGATATTTCAAAACTAGAATGCGGACTTGACAAGACGGTGGTACTTCATTACAAGAATCACCTCTTTTGCCACTTAAACCAGCCCATTATCGAAACTTTGTAGTTTGTCAATGTCGGATCCTGTCAAGCAACCACCTACGGAACTTCGTCAATCGCCGACGTTGGACCGCTTTAGGAAACCAATGTCGGACTTGAATAGTTTACCGATGTCGGGCCGAGACCAGCTTGCCTACGTTAGACCGATCAAATTAAGCAGCGTTATGGGCGGATGGGCTACAGTCTAACGCTGCATCGGCAAACATACATTGGGGCTACATCGCAAAGCAGACAAAAAATACTGCTGGTCCGATGTCGTAAATCAACGTCGTGCCGATGACGGCAAATTCGGCAATCGACATCGGGCCAGCGAAGACCCGAGGGAACCGTGTTTGCTGGGTAGTGACCATTTTTTTAAAAATCACACCAGAATTATACTACACACCGCATTATATACACAATATTGAAACCAAATTTCAACACTCCCAATTCCCCCCCGTGATTATCGTTTTAACATTGCCGTTGAAACGCGTATAATAAACGACCTCCTACGCTTTTTAACGTAAAAAATACAGAAAGTAGTGAGTAAATCGTTGTGCTCCCCGAAGTCCCAATTTGTTGTCAATTAGGAAAACGTTAGCCAGCGACTACACAGGATTTATAAACATAGTTGGCGTTCGGAGTTTACAAGTTAAAGATCGACCTAGGCTAGAATTTATAGTCGATCCTCAAGGCCTCCTTAGGGCTGAGTGGCCTTTGAGGATCCTTTAAGGTCGAAAATGCTTTTTATAGTCGCTGAAGGAAGCCAAGGTAGCTCGGGAGGCATTCGGTCGTGTTTTTGAGGTTAGGTTTAGATTTTATGTGTTGTTTTTGGTGCAATTTTTGAAGAGTAGTTTTTTTTTGGTTCCTTTTTTGCTGAACAATGGAAAAACTTTAAGATTTCTTGGACTACTACTCAGGATATGGTAGAAGTAGGAGTTTACAAGTTAAAGATCGACCTAGGCTGGAATTTATAGTCAATCCTCAAGGCCTCCTCAAGGATAAGTGATCTTTAAGGATCCCTTAAGGTCGGAAATGCTTTTTATAGTCGCTGAAGGAAACCTTAAGAGTAAAGGCCATATCAGCGAGTTGGCACAAACCTGACATCGGCCAACAAAAAAAAAACAGCAAAAATGCAACGATGCCACATATCGCACGACCTCAGAGTGGCCTTTAGCAAGCCTTTCTCGAGAAAGACTTTATAAAACGGGCTCAATGAGGAGCCCTTAAGGAATCCTCACCGAAGGAAGGCCTTAAGGATCGATTATAAATTCCAGCCTTAGTAAATTAGCATTTAGTTGGAGTTAGCGTTCGCAGTTAAGAACAACCGCATATGTCAGTGGTGGAGTAAGTTCGTGAGGATTATCAAAAGAAAGCAAACCAAAGGGCCTATATACACTATACAGGGTGGATTCTTTTAATGGAACGGTGCTTCTAGAGGCTTTAGGGAAGAAGTTGCGAATCTTTAACAGACTTTCTGTCCATGATAAAAAAAATGGGACCCCCAAATGGAGGCTCAGGGCCTACCAAGTATTTTTGTTCTAAATGAGAAGGTCCCACACAGTAAGCTTTGGATATTGTATATCACAAAGATATCTAGAATTAGGATATACGTTTTGTATGTTACATATATATTTTATTTATATTAGAAAAAAAAACATGATTCGTTTCAAAAAAAGGAAACACGTACGGATATTTACTGTATATTTAGTGTATATGCGCTATCGTACATCCTAAAAATATGATTTTTGTATACAAGGCTTATATTTTTTAACCGGATATCAGTTAATATTAAAATAAAATATTACCCGAATATTTGTTTTTTATAATTATTACGTAATAGTCTCCAAAAAGAGTTTTTAATATTTTCCTGTGAATTTAAAATCCTATATATTTTTTAGATAAAATTTATTGCAAGAAATTATATAAAAAAAATATGAATATTTTCTCAATATTCAGTGTGTATCCGTTTTAGTATATTCTGTTTATCTGTTTTTTTGTATTTAAGGCAGAACTATCCTAGCCCAATATCATTGAATATTTGTTATAAGGAATAGTACTCACTTAGCACATATAGAGATATTAGAGGTCACAACATTTTTCTGCTTTTTTTTAACATGTACTTAACCCAGATCCTCCTTGTTTTTTATATCTTTAAAAAACCGTAGGTATATTGCTAGTTAACATATTTTTTACGCAGGTTAGATTTTGACTTAACATCTTGTCAGAATTTGGCCAATCACATTCTCTCCGAGTGGCCACGCACATTTATATTTTCTTATCCCAGTGAATCAAAAACCACAAAATTGATGAAATGTATTAAAGGATTCATTAAACGAGAAACAAAATATTAACCACTTAGCGGTGTATATGACCATACAAGCTCGGTTTTCTTCTACGCATTTTGATTCGTTAGCGCGTGTACCACGTGGTTTCAATTCAACCAATCAGATACGAGATTAAAAATTTTTCCTTTGCATTGCAAATACGGAACTAAGCTTGTTTCGCTTGTTTATCGACTTATGGGGTGAGTTTGTGCAGTTTTTTAAAGTTTTGTAGCAAAAAACAATATTTTTTATCATCCAGTTTTTGCAGGTAAGTAGATAAACGCGATTGAAGTTGTTTTATTCGTGTGGGCTTAAAATGGTGGCGTCACCTTGGCGATATATAAGGCCTATTTACTCAACTTCTAATGCTTAATGGCTAATTGATAAATTGATAAATTTAATGGGTAGTGTTTAATGCATAATGTTTAATGGTTAATTAATAATGGTGTTTACTCAAGTTTTTATGCATAGTGGTTAATCACAATTTCATACATGGAATCTCTTGCATTCCATATGCAAGGAAACCCTTCAATAGATTAAAAAAAAAAGCCATCATTGACACTCATTTAAAAAAAAAACACAAAAAAAATGTCCAAAAACAACAACAGTGGGATTTACTAAGATCTAAAATAATACCCCCCACAGGTCTAAATATTTACACCTATGGTGGGGTGGGTAAAGGGGGTACTAAACTTTAAAACCAATTTTCAAAAAACACTTACCCATACAGAAAACACACAAAGTTATTGATTATTTTGTATTGTTATTGCAAAATACCAGTGAAAAACTGCTTTTTTTCTCAAAACACACCATATTTTAGAAGAAAGTGCCCTAAAACTAATTTTTTTTTTGGGTTTCAAAATGGCAAATGGCGAATACACCAAAAATTTGGCACATAATATCTTCATTATTTGTGTTTAAAGTTATAAAGTTGGTGATTTTTTAGACCAACTCAGGGGTGTCGTTTAAATTTATAGCCCCCAGAAAGGACTGTTTTGTAGCATTTGGTAATAAGTTCGTTTATAATTTTCCTAAGTAACCGTTTTTACAAGGATCAATTTACCTCATTTAATATCCCAAGTTGTTCATTACTCAATAAAACACCTCCTATTTTGTCCAGACAAACGCTATATTTTGAACCCGTTTTCAGCACACAAAATATATTTATGAGGGCACTACGAGGCAAAACAAACATAAGTGAAGGTCACTGATTATGCACGAAAAATATACCAAACAAAAAAACCCAAAACAACTATATTAATTTATTTACAAATTGAAAGTAAAAAAAGCTCAGTAAAAAAAAATTTCCTTACTCAAAGCCCACTCATTTTAAAGCTGTAGCTTTCATCAGTAGAGGTTAGTGCCAGCCAAGGTGCAAGCAGAGGTAAAAGATCCAAACTCGCTGTTTGTGATTGAACGTAGCGCTAATATTTTTAAACTGACATTTCGACAGTGACAGAAATGTAAAAAAAACTTACATTTAAGTTTTTTAATACATTTCATAAATAAAAATATTTTTTAAATAAATACAAAATTAATCTACTCCTTATTTTATTATTGCTCATCTAAATCGTTGTGTGACATTAAGTATTAATTGGAAAAATTAATTAACAAGGTTAAGTGTTAATTAGAGTGCCACATAACCCCAATGTTAATTTATTCTACAGAGTGTTTACTATGTAAACCCCGCGTGGGTTTAAATTTTCTAATTTTCTTTTTATCTAAATTGAAAATTTCCGCTTAAATCCAACAAAAAATTGTGTTAAGATGATTATTGAATAACCCAATTTATTAAAATTCTTCTTGTAAATCAAACTACGTCCAAAACTCAAGGAGGGTTTGTTTAAAATGCTGAAAACCAAAAATTTCACTTAAACTAAGGACCGTTTTAAAATAGACTAAACCATTTTAGTAAATCCCACTGCAAAAGTTTTTCCAACAAATTTTGAGGTTATCTCAGCCAAATCAGCTATAGCAACGAAAATGAAAAGTGACAACTGAAATATGGGTTTGCACACGCGTATTTCCTTATTTTGAATAAATTGCACAATGCACAACGTTACAAGTTGCCCAACTTTATCAATTATCCATTATACATTAAATTTAAGAATAATGCATTAAACATTGGATAAATAGTACCATTGGTTTACACATATTTAACTTTAAAAATTACGCATTAAGCACTATCCATTACATCTATCCATCAGCCATTAAGCATTAGAAGTTGAGTAAGTAGGCCAATAGTGTTGCTTTTCGACGTTGACGCACTGCGTAAAAAAGGGGCAGAGATGGGTCAATGTCAATCAGGAACCGCAGGTTTTGTGTTATCTAAAGCTAGGTTTATACTTAAAAATTAAAATAAACATATTGACCTATATGGGTGGCAGTGTATTTTGCATTTTTGTTTCTCAGCGTCTAAAGTTACGACGGTTATATCTAGAACTAAAACAACCTTTTTAGGGTTTCTTTTTTATAAAATGTCGCTTGGTACCACTAGCAAACTGAATAAATACTCATAAAAAATGATTAAGGTTCAGCACCCTTCGTGAATATGCCACTTATTATCTGTTTATAAAAATATTTTATTTCCAGATGTAGCTGCATCCTTTCTTGATTAAGGATGCTGCAGATATAGAGACAGATATTAACCACCAAAAAAAAATAGAGATAAACATGAGGATATGTAATGGTAATAATGCGATATGGTGCCTGCAAGTCTTAATATACTGCTGTGCTCTTTGACTTGAACTACATTTACACAACTGTTTAAATTAAATAAAGAGGAAAAAGTGTTTCTTTCTTATTAAAAAAAACCTTTAAAAATTTGAAACTATTGTTTTTAAAAATTTTTAGCTGTCCTAAGCGTTTCGATTTTTTAAAAAATAATAAAATATTTTAAGCATTTGCATTTTAGGTTTTTTTACTAACAATCAGCACTTTTTTACGTGATACCTTATATTTTTTGGGTAAATAAATAACATAAAAAACGAAATTTTGTAGCATTTTAAAGTACATCTAAAAAAATTTTTATTAATGTGAGAGCACATATGTTTCTGATGTTAATTTTACTCACGTTAATTTTTTTAACTTTAGGATGCAACCTATTATTGTTATTGTGCTAAGTGTATGATCATAGATTTGTAATGGACATTCTTCATTGAATATATCAGTATTATAAGGATTAGTATATTGCAGTAATATAACTCTTATAAATACCCTCAATAAAACAATTATGGATACGAAAAGAATATACTTTTATGTATATACGATTTTTATAAACAAACTAAAATTTTAACAAATATATATTTTGTATATCGTGATGGATATCGACAGGATATAATATATAAATATATACCATAATGGATATACCATAGAACATCAAATTTGGTGTAATAGAAATATAACTCGAATATTTTTGTGGAGTACCATTTGTGGCACATTTTTGAAAAGCTTAACAAAAAATCTTAACGCACTAGTTGTTTTTACATATGTCAACCAATGTCTCAAAAATTTTTAAAAACTAATTTTTTTTGTCAATTGTTTTAGCTTTAAAATAAACTACATATTTTGTTATTCACTAAGCGGAATAAATAAAATACCACACAAAGAGGTTATTGGCGGCCCCTTTGGGGGCCCTCACTGAAGGCTCAGGGCCTACCAATATTTGTTACATGAGGAGGTACCACATGGTTTTGACAGATGTCAAAAAAATTTATTTATTCGAATCTCTCTTTTAATAAGCTTTCCAAAAACAATAACAACAAATGGTACCTCCTCATAAAAAAAATGTTGGTAGGCCCGGGGCTTTCAGTGAAGGCCCCCAAATGGGCCGCCAATAATGTTCTCGTATTTTCTTTATTTCGCTTAGAAAATAAAGAAATATGTAGTTTATTTTGAAGCTAAAACAATTAACAAAAAAACATGTTTTTTTTTTATTTTTTACACATTGGTTGACAGATGTCAAAAAAAACTAATGCGTTAAATTTATTTTTTAACTAGCTTTCCAAAAAAGTGCCACGTGTGGCACCTTCTCATTAAAAAAAAATATCTAGTAGGCCCTGGGCCTCCAGTTGAGGGCCTCAAATTTTTTTTTTATCATGGGCGCGAAGGTTGCTACATACATAGTTTTATTATTTTTGAACTTTTTTATAAAGGGTTCATAGGGGTCGTGAATATTTATAACAATATTTATAAGAAAACTTGAACATATTAATGTTTATAAAGGTTATGGAAAAACCAGACGAGCATTATTCTTCCAAAATTAGCAATCAGAATATTCTTATTACTACATTTATAAAACTTTTACCTTGGGTTTTATAATATAGCAAACAAAACATTTTAAAAAGCCTCACTATAAAACTTTTGGTTTTTGGGTTTTATAATTTAGCAATCAAAACCTTTTGACGACATTTCTTATAAAACTTTTAGTGTAAAGTTGACAAGTTTTATAAGATTGTAATCAAAACCTTTTAAAAACTATTCTAATAAAACTTTTAGCTTAAAGTGGTTCAAGTTTTATAAAATAGTTAGCAAAACATTTTAAAAATTCTTCTTATAAAACTTTTGGTTTAAATTCATTTAAGTTTAATTTAATCACTACAAAACTGTTGGTGTCCATAGCTGTACAAGCTTTTATAAGATAGCAAGGAAAACTTTCTGAAGATTTACCCTAAGCTTTTCATCTGTAAGAGTTTTTTAAGTTGTTAGGTAGTAACTAAAACCTTTTCAATAATTTTGATATAAAAATTTCGCTTTAAAGAGAAAGCCAAAATCACGTGACTAGGTAAATTAGCCATGCAGCGGACGCTCAAAAGGCCAAGTGCCCAATACATAAAGCGCCTGAATATTTTTATGTTGTTGGCGCGTGTGCACGATTTTAAAGCCATAAATTTTATGGATTTTATTTTTTTTAAAAACAAATTTTTCTGGCGAAATTATCTACGCGCACTGAGAATGACGGAAGATGCTGTCACATATCAAAGAAAATATTTTGATTAGTTAAAATGGCTAAGTGGCCAATAGGACTACAGTTTACCAAATAATTAATCACTATCGAGGGAGACCAGTATAATGGTAATTACAACTTCTTGGGATTCCATAAGGGTTTTGATAACCCTTATAAAACTTGACGTAAAATATCTGACTGGCAGTCATTTTCCTAAACTGTTTCATAATTCAAAAATTTTGTATTTTTGACTTTAAATTCCAAACAGTATAATAAGTTATGTAATAATAGTTGATTTATTAATCGTTTGACCTGCATTTTGTTATTTGTTCACTATTGTTTAAATTACAGGAACTTTAAGAAAACTAACTTTACTGTTTTCTCCATAAATTTGGTTAAAAATTCTTTAAATTACGGTTTTTTTCAAGCGCGCATGTTTTTAGAAGGCAGAAATGAATTCTACACGATAAAGACGACGTGGCTTATAGGATTTCTCGTAGAGAATCGATATAAACATCAATAAAATATTATAATAATACAACCTATAAGTATTTGTCGAAATTAATATCCATCAAAAGTTTCGTTATTTCTGTAAACATTTTACTTGATGCATGCATTGTAACTTTAAAGAAGGAAAGCAAATACCATATAATATATATTATATGGTTAAATCAATAAGGGGCGGAGTCAAATTGGACGCGCTAAAACCCTCTGACAACCATTTGAAAACTACTTGTAGTTGGCTTGAGATTTTAAAAAGGGTTAGAGAATGTTTTTAAAGATATTTTTTAAAACTAAAACTCATGTTGAAAGTAGTAATGTATCCCTTTATAAAAACTGTCACTTAAGACGTATAAGGGGTTTATAAGAGTCCTGAAAAGGTTTTAAAGAGCCTTTACTAGCCCTTACCTATAATTTTTGTTACGAGTGTTTTTGTCCGGAAAGAAAAGACAGTTAACTACTTTTTGCTCCCCTTTTGCAGTGGGTCTAGGACAACTCGGCGCGGCCAACTCTGCGCTGGTGTACAACTCAGCGCGGCTGACTCGGCGCCACTAAATATTATTACCACTGTTTCTAATGGTATACTTCAACTGTATACCATT
Organism: Oxystoma pomonae; assembly: GCA_963921995.1. Lineage (NCBI taxonomy): Eukaryota > Metazoa > Arthropoda > Insecta > Coleoptera > Brentidae > Oxystoma > Oxystoma pomonae. The sequence continues at coordinate 111,062,019 of OY998164.1, forward strand.
AGAAAAAGTGCTTTTAGGACAAAATAGCATGTAGTACATAGTGTTTATACCAAATTCTCCATTATCCAACCCAATCCAACATAAAAACCCTAAAAACAAACTCAACAAAAAAACCCAAACCCAACATAAAAACCCTAAACACAAACTTAAAATTAAAGTAATGCAGAATGCTGTCTATACAAAGCAATCATGAAAGTACACTCTGATTAAATATAGAGTTGTGTGTTTTTGTTTTTCCATTAGGTAGGAAAAATATCTGCCATCGCGCCGAATTTTTTTCGCGCCGAAAGGGCCGCGCCGAGTCAGCCGCGCCGAATAGTACCTTTCCCTTTGCAGTTTTTGTTACAAGAATGGAACGGACTGTAGCAGAACTTACCGCTTCGCAACAATCCAAATCCAGCAAATATACGGCGCATCGTTCGCATTTCAGCAAATCTTGAGCTTGTTTCATTATTTTCGTTACCAAACACTCTAGGTTGTTTTGTTCCTCGAATATGCTTCGTGCCAAATTCAGGAGGATCTAAAAACGAAAAACGAAATGTTGTGAATCTGCGCCAGAACGTAATTTACGAGTTTTGATGTTTACGGACGAGTCGAGTCTGCAATTTCGTGTGCTTTTTATTAAGTTTAAAATATCTTGCACTTTAGGGACAAAAAACTCATTTTAGTCCCTTAAATGGTAATTTTAGTCCCTAGTGACTAATATAATACCCGTCACTAGGGACTAAAGGTTGCACTTTTAGTCCCTAGGGACTAAAAATTACAAGAATAAGAAACAAAAAGTGGTACCTGAGAGCGCCACCTGTCGAATAAACTGAGAAACAAAAACACCATGTGATGATGTTTTTGTTTCAGTTTATTCGTTAAACATAATGTGATAATCTTTTTGTTTCTCAGTTTATTCGACAGGTGGCGCTCACAGGTACCACGTCTCCGCGAATTACGAACTTTTTGTTTTAATTCGAGAGGTGTTCATGGTTCGAGATCAAAACTACCACTTTAGTTCTAAGAGTAGTATAATATACGTACAATATTACGTTTTTTTACCAAAATTATAATCTTTTTAATACCGTTTTTACTGCAGTCAAGAGAAGAGAAACAGGGAACAGGGTGATGGTATCACTCGACCCAGTTTCCTTGCTAAAATTCTGGTGGAAAAACTCACCCCTTTTTAGGGGCGGAGTCTTAAACAACTTCTAATATAGCCAAAAAGTGTTAAATTGATGGGTCGTCAGACTTGACTTTTAGAAGATCTCGACAAATCCTGAGTAGTACGATACAAATGGAACATTCTGTATATAGCCTGAGATGGATAATTAATTGACTTAGTTTTGTTTGTTTTTGTATTTTATCGTTTTCTTTTGTTACATTGCAGTAATCTCAAAGTTTTGTTTTTATGCCTTACGGGACCAGGTCGAGAGCAGAGATGGAAGAAAAAATAATAATTTTGTTTGTCCATAAAGGTGTATAACAGAAAGTCGCTAAACAAGAAACAGAGGGAAAAATAACGTTAACATGACAAAAGAAAGTATAAGAGATGAAGTTTGGATGTTCAAAAAAGAATAAGAAATATGTAGGTGTGTTGATAATGTGATATTTTTCTTTAAGTACTGAAATAAAGCAGTTTAGATTTTTCCAAAGCAGTTGAAATTTAATTTGCTCCTACAAAACAAACACTACTCGTACATACTATATTCTCTTTATAAATAATAGGAAGTTTTATATTCAATTCACTCTCATGGTTTGTTCGGGTTCGTCGAAGTTTCCTGTTCTAAACAGTCCGGAGCATGCACGCTTAAAAAAACGCGTTCTGGTTCGACCACAACTGTTCTGAACTGAAAAGCTTTGTGTTCGGGTTATTACCGAAAATTTGTCCAGGACCGGTTAAATACTGCTCTGTACTATCCCGTGAAGCCGGGCGGAATTAAATGGAACTGTTTAGAACTATTTTCTGACGTATGCGCAAATTCATTTATGCATGTAAAGTTTGTGCGAAAAAATAATTTGTTCCTTTAAAATATACCCAAATAAATGGGTTTTTACGAAAAATGATAAAAAGCCAGAGTGTAATCCTGTATTATTTTATTATCCGCGTGTTTTTTTATAAAGGTTTTGTCGATGGTTTTGTATGGGCTGACCTAAAGAAGGGGAATCCCTGCCTAACCCAAAAATTCAGCTTTTTCAGTGTTAAATTTCTGTTCTTTAAAAAACTTCAGAACTATACTTTGGAAGAATTAAGACAAGATTCTACCTCCTTATCAGGTAGTGGTGATGATGAAGCCTCTGGCAGATTTTTAAATGCAATGTAAAAAAAAATATGAAGCTATATATGAATTTTGTAGAAACAGAAAAGCTATGCATTTTGTTGAAGAAACTGTGGACCTATATAATAAGAACTAATTCATGGAAAATATTCGGTAAAATACTTATTTTATGCTAAAAATAAAGAGATAAACTTAAGACACTCTGGATCACATCACGTACTTGGTATCAATGTACATGCGGCAATTTTAGGCGCGTTTCTGCGAGCTTAACATAGTTACTATTATTTTCTCTTTCTAAATGCATTCGTCTAAGAGAGATCCAGCATACTACACCATCACAAAAAATACCCGCCTTTACACCCTTCGACCCCGTATATCTTTCAGGGGATAACTATCTCAAAAAGGTAGTTAGACAGCGGGGTCGAAGGGTGTACAGGCGGTATGTTCCTGGTATACTGGGTCTCTCTCAGACGAAGGCATTTAGAAAAAGAGAATATTAGTAACTGTGTTAAGCTCGCAGAAACGCGCCTTTTATGAAAATATATTCGGGTTTGTTCAAAAATTGTAAACTGTTAAGAACAGTCCCGTCGAGTGCGCAGTTCTTCCTAAAATTCAGAATCCGAACAAACCATTAGATGAGGTTACAGTAAATCAACAGCCCTTATTCTTTGCTGACCCTCACTATAATTAGAGCAAGGTAATATTTTCTAGTCTTTTATAAAAAAAAAGGTGGAAAGGTGCATGACCTTTACAAACTTAACACTATTCTTTCCTTATTTTTTTTTTAAATAAGGAGGCGTATTATATTCAACAAGTCGCAAGGTTATGTTATTTTACTGTATTTTTTTTTGGAGAACTTATAGTCAGGGCAATGTGAAATTTAAGAGACTCTTGAAAACTAAACGCAATAGGTCTTTTCCTAAAAAAAACAAAAGATCAAAAGATCTTGGGTGGAAATAACGAAAATTCAAACTTGGATGAGTATCCCACAAGGAACATACAAAAGATCAAAGTGAAAAGAGAAATGATTAAACGATGTTTCGCCCTGAGTAACCAGCGTGGGCTCATCAGTAGTTTCACTGGTCACCCTCCACTATACATCATTAAACACCATCATACACTTAGATTTCCAACCTTGAACCACTCACAAATAGTCATCGTTCCGCACTGGTACTTACTTATCCAAGTTACCTGATACGAATTCGTCCTGGCGTCTCTTTTCGCTTTGATCTTTTGTGTGTTCCTTGTGGGATACTCATCCAAGTTTGAATTTTCGTTATTTCCACCCAAGATCTTTTGATCTTTTGTTTTTTAGTTTCTTTTCGGTTGAAGTAACTGATTTGGAGGTTTTTTTTAACTTCTTCTTTGTTTTAATTGCCTTAGGAGCATAATCTTTTGATATTTTGTTTTATAGTTTCTTTTCGGTTGAAGTAACTGATTTGGAGGTTTTTTAACTTCTTCTTAGGTCTTTTCCTATTGCGTTTAGTTGAACTGTTACTTAAGGTGAAATTCTTTAAACAATTTCTAACTCGATGGGCGTAAACAAGCGAGGGGCATAAGGCCCCTCCATCATGTTGGTCAGAAAGGTCAGTTTCCACTATTTAACTTTACACATTTTGCGATTCTTGAGCCATTAGAGACATAAAGCAGTGTTTAAAATCATTGCTTATCTGCATCCGTATCGAAATGCGCATGTGCAAACACGATACGTCTGCTTCGATACAGGTAACGTATCGCGATCCGTGACGTATCCAAACCAATTAACCTATTCTTTGGTCTCAAGACCCAAAGAAAAATATGTGGTTGATTAAAGTAGAGATACGTTACGTATGCATTTAGGTTGTGTTTTATACCTTTTTTTGATAGGTCACTTATCTTTTTCCCATACGTATACGAATAGGGATAAGTGTTGAAATGTATGATGTTGCTTTATGTCTCTATTATTTAGTATCTCATTCTACTATGATACCCAAATTGTTACCTACTTAAAAAAAGCGGTCAAGTGAGCTATATTGAATGGGCTTGCTAATCTATAAATTAACCAAGATGTTCATATTTTTTACACAATGATAAACTTTTTAAAGTAAAAAGAAAAGTTATGTTTTATTTAACTTACTTAATATCGGTTTTGGTTCTTTTTTAAAATGCAATTTGTTAAAAGTAAATGATCTATTAGAATATGTTAAATAGTTATTTGACCCACCAAAGTGCGGAAAATTATACTTTTCTGCACGCGACCGCAGTTGCACAAACGACGAGGAGCTGAGTTCGGGCAAGCCGTCAAGGGCATGCAAATTTCCCGCACGCAAATGCATGCGTAAAAATACACTTTTACGCACGCTAGTAGAATAAATATATTTTTTACGTAAAATGTTCAATATAAAAATAAAAACTTAATACCGTTTCATGTACAGGATGACTCACCATATTTTCCATATCGTTAATGTTAGGGTAAATCAGAAGCCCTTATTATTAGAGCTGAAAAAAAGTTTTATATACAGAAGTTGCATAATTTTTTGTAAACTTTCAAATGACGTCCCTAAAAGTTAGCAGCTGTCATCGAAACTGTCAAATTTCGACATTAACTTCTTTATTTTAAATAGAACAGGCTGTGTATATAGAGTAGGCTTTAAAATTTTGGACTGTTTTGATTTTCTAATAACTTTTTTGTTTCTTTATCAATTTTTATAAGTCTTAGCTTTTTGGAAAGAGAAACTTTATAATTTTTTGACAAAAACCGTCATATGTCAAAAATTCAAGATCGCGGAAAAAATTCAAAATCAAAGTTTTTAAAAAAGAGCAGCAACTTTTTTTTACCACCCTGTAATTCTTTTTATAAAAGTAAGGAAGCACATGCTATTTCACGTTTAACGGAGTACCACTCATAAAATTCTAAATTTAATACAGAACCTATTCTAAACACCAAAAAATGTTTTTTTTATTACTTTTTAATTTTTTATCCGATTTTTATTGAGTAGGCTATTTTGCAACAAAAATTGTTTAATAAAATTTACAAATTTTGTGTAAAATATGCCAAATGTCAAAAGTTCAAGATGGCGGAAATAGTATAACACAAGATTTTCAAAAACAGATCTGCAAGTTTTTTTTAAGCACCCTGTTAACTTTTTTTGGTTCATTTATGCAAAAGTTGCGCTTACTCAAATTTCCTTTAAATACAGAACCTGTTCTTAACACCAGAAAATGTTTTTTAAAACAACTTTTTAATTTTTTATCGGATTTTTATAGAGTAAGACAATTGTTCCAAATTTACGATTTTTTATACCAAACATGTCAAATGTCAAACGTCCAAGATGGCGGACATAGTCTCACTGGCGTAACTAACTCTCTGACCTGGGGGGGGGCTAGCTGACATTGCTTCTCGAATATTATGCATTATTACCTTAACTAAAATTAACCGTATCTTTATTCGACTCAACCCAGCTGTTTAATATAAATTAACTTAAATTAACTGCAACTTCCTTGTCTTTTGTGAAAATATTTCCAGAACGTGGTCTGCTGTAATCACTTCTTTAATTAAATCATTCTGAAAGTTAGTAATTAACAAAACTGAGAAATCGGGTTTGTCCCATTGTAGCTCTGGTTCAATTTTTTATTCTATGCATCGCAGAGAAGCTTCCTTAACAACTTAATAGAAAAAAAGGAGCCATCTAAAATAATTTGTAGAGGTTAGGACAAAAGTTTTGTCTAATAGAATCTTTGGTAGATTTTAAATTTATTTGTAAATTTTTACAAGTAATCATATTTTTTCTACCAAGATATCAACTTCAAGCATAGATACATCCACACCTGCAATCGTGGAGTATTTTTCAATTAAATTTTGACTTTTTTCGATGTTTTACTTAAATCTGAAGTCTGAAATCCTCTCTCTAGAATTAGCTGCTAAATTATCCATTATTCGGTAATGCATGTTTATTTTCCAGTATTCTAAGCAACTTACATCTGATGGCAACTCTATCGCGTTGTCCAAGAGCGCTTTCCACTACATAATCCTTAGTTTGTGCAGCAATTTGCCGTTTGCGTTTTAATACTCTAGTCTTGGATTTCAGAATAAATATTTTTAAAACTATTTCGAGTTTCTTCTAGAGACTGTAGCATACCATCTATTATTAAATTTGCTTTGCCGAGAGAACCATCTTTACCCTGAAAGTACTGACTCAAAACGTTGATACGTAATAACACAAAGTATGGAATGTGCAGGCAAATGCAAAACTCTGCTTTTTGAATAGATGCTAATAGTTCAAGGGCATTTCCATCCTGGTTATCAGTTACTTCACTTTTTAATGCCCCAATTAAAGTTTAATAAATCTGCTTTAAAATTTTCAAATCGACATGCCCAGCGAGTAGTAGACAATTTACATACTTCCAAAAATTTAATACCGAAGCTCTCTGCAACCCTTTTAAGTTTCTCATGATTTCTTGGTTGCGAGAATGCACATACAATGCCTCTAATGTATTAAAGAAAGAAGCTGCGGGTGCAACTTTTGTACATGCGTCAACAACAACTAAACTAAGTCAAACAATGAATGTATATAGCCGAAGGATGTTCTTCTCTTATTAAACATATGCCTGACAACTACTAGGCTATAGTTTCCTGGAGAGGTTTGGAAGAATCTGGGGGGCGGCCCCCCCAGACCCCCCCTTAGTTACGCCGGTGTCATAGTCTTTATGTATTAAAGCCATGTTAAATGCAAAAAGTATGACATTATGATTAAGTTGTGAATATTTCGAAATCGCAAAAAAATATGAAAAAATAAAAAAAACATATATTTTTTTTAAAAGGTCATAAAAATATGTCTTCAGCCTTTGTGAGTTTCAATGGAAAAAGTCTATAAGGTGCTCATTGCAGATCTGTTTTTTAAAATTTTATTTTTGACTATTTCCGCCATCTTGAATTTTTGACATTTGACATATTTGGTAAAAAAAATCGTAAATTTGGAAAAATTAAAATTAAAAAAAAATTAAAAAGTTATTGCAAAAAACATTTTTTGGTGTTAAGAATAGGTTCTGTATTTTGAGGAAATTTGAGTCAACATAACTTTTGCATAAATGAACTAAATTTGATGAATGATCGTTAATTGTCGGATGGTAAAAGCTTCCTAATTTTTATTAAAAAAATCGTAAATTCTAAACAATTGTTGCAAAAAGATTTATTCTGTAGAAATCTGATAAAAAATTAGAAAGATATTTAAAAAAAAATTTTGGTATTTAGAATAGGTTCTGTATTTAGAAGAAATTTGAACACACGTAAGTTTTGTATAAATACAGCGAATTTTATGAGTGGTACCTTGTGAAACGTGAAATAGCGTCAGCTTTCTTACCATTATAAAAGAAAAACACAGGGTGGTAAAAAAAAGTTGCAGCTCTTTTTTAAAAAATGTTATTTTTATTTATTTCTTCCATCTTGGATTTTTGACATATGACGGCTTTTGTCAAAAAATTATAAAGCTTGTTTAGTTACCTTTCCGAAAAGCTAACACCTATAGAAATCGGCTAAAGAACAAAAAAGTTATTAGAAAATCAAAACAGTCCAAAATTTTAAAGCCCAACCTATATTTATAAATTTAGAATGGCCTTTATTCTTGATTCTAATAATATGTAAAACTACTTTCCCATGAGAGTAATGTGTTGGAAAAAGAACCATCTAAACTATATTTACTTGTCTAACACATTGTAGGTACTTATGGGAAAGTGTGCAAAATAAATCTAACATATTATATATTTTTCGAACAAGAAAAAAAATATACAGGGTGACCTTTAAAATAAATAAGCTTATTTTAAAATTTGACAGCGGCAACGACAGCTGCTAATTTTAAGGACGCCATTTGAAAGTTTACAGAAAATTATGCACCTTGCGTGCGTACATTTTTTTCAGGTTAAAAATATTCCGGATCATTCTGTACCTAATTTTTAAACCATTTAAATCATTTGATTTTATCCAAATCCTGAAAATGCGTCCGCTAAACGTCCCATTTTTGTTCAACATAATTTATAGAGTAGCGATAGCACAAGATTTATGAGTATACCGCCGTCCAAAAATAAAAAAAAACGCCGTTTATGGTCTATACCATAAACGCTCTATGTCGTATACAGAGTATTCCAAAAATTTCTTCACATTTCCGTAAAATGGCGAAATTTGGCGCTTTGCTTTTTTTAATTTTTGCCATTATTTTTCAGGTTGTTACGCTTTCAACTTTCAAGAAACACTTTTAAATTATTCAGAAACTTGTTGGAAAGAGAAAAAAAATGTATATATAATGATAAAAAAATAGTTTAGTGTGTAATAACATAATTATGTGATATAGTATTCTAATAATTAATTAAAAATATGTCAGTTTGGGTTTTCAGATGTTTTTAGAGCCCTGAAGAAAATTTTAAATAAATCGAAACGTTGGCAATTTTGAAGAAAGTTTTTCACCGACCCAAACCCACCCAATTTTCACAAATTAAATTTTAAAATCGGTGAACTCGTACAAACGTACAAAGTATGTTTCAGGCTGGAAAATTCCTCAGTGTCATCAGAGAAATGGACCGATTGGAAATAGAGATCTTGGGAGTTAGCGAAGTGAGATGGCCTAACTCAGGTAAATGCCAGATAGACGACTATCATGTCTATTACGCAGGCAATGAAGGACAAAAGCACTTTAACGGCGTAGCAGTCATTTTGAATAAAGAAATTCAAAAATCCTGTGTCGGATCGAGTCATACTACTTCAGCTAAACTATAAGCCTTTCAATGTCAATAGTTCTGTCAGGAAAGGGATTTTATCGTGTCACATACTTTCTTTAAACTTCCAGCTAAACGCCTGTATACTTGGACTTCTAAATCCGACACTCCTGAAAGTATCATTAGAAATCAGATAGACTTTATGTTGATGAATAAACGATTTTGGAACATTATTAAATCTGCAAAAACTTATCCTGACGTAGGCTTGGATCATAATCCAGTTTTGGCGAAAATTAAATTTACCCTCAAGAAAAATCGTCCCCCAAATAACAAACCCAGACCCAGGTTGGACGAACTTTAAGATAACATGATAGCAACTAAACTTAAAGTCACAAGAAGCTTAAAGATATTAATGAGTCTACCGAACAAGATGCAGAAATGGTCAGGACAAAGGTTAAAAGTGTCATAGTCGAAAGCACAACACTCTTAGGCAAAATTTTGGATGACCGATGAAATCCTGGAGTTGATGGATAAAAGACGCAGTAAAAAAGGCAGCGATCAGTATCATTAAATCAATAGAGCAATTAAAAAACAAGAGACGGTCGGCAAAACAAGACTTTATAATACAGCATTGCCAAGAAATAGAAGATCTAGATGCTAAACATGACACTTTCAATTTACACAAAACACATAAAGGAAGTGGCCGGATTATTTAATAACAGGTAAGCTATAATCCTTGTGGACAATATACCGGATACCAAAGAAAAACTAAAACAATGGCGTAGCTACATAGAACATCTCTTTAACGATAATCGATCCGAACAGCCAGAAAAATTCTCAAATCAAGGCATAGATATAACATCAGAGGAAGTAATACACGCAATTTCTTCAGCGAAAAACAGAAAAACGGTAGGGTAAGACGAAGTATGCAATGAGGTTTTAAAGCTAATAAAAAACGAAGATTCGCTAAATACGCTGGTAAAATCTTTTAACTTGATTTATCGTAGCGGTAAAATACCTGCTGACTGGCTAAAATCAACCTTTCTTACGCTGCCTAAAAACATTCAGCTAAGAAGTGTAATGATTACCCCCCAATCAGCCTAATGAGCCTTATGTTAAAAATATTTCTAAAGATTATCCACAAAAGAATTTATGGGAATTGCAAATCCTTTATGGGCGACACCAGCCTGCTCAAATAAAGGTTGATGGCCAACTGTCGGAAGAGCTCCAAATAAGAAGAGGAGTACGCCAAGGTTGTATATTGTCTCCGCTGTTGTTTAATATCTATAGTAACAAAATAATAGAAAATGCACTTCATAACTGCGAAGAGGGTCTGACCATAAACGGCATAAAAATCAACAACATACGATATGCCGACGACACTGTCATAATAGGAGATACGCTGGAAGGCCTGCAAGAGTTGTTGAATCAAATTGCTACAAAAATTGCTGCCAAAATTTCGCAATTCGGGATTAACTTAAATGTTGGAAAAACAAAATGGATGGTCATATCCAAGAAAAAGAACATCCGTGGCATATTAGAAGTAAATGGGCAGCAAGTCGAACGCGTGGATCCATACAAATACTTGGGTTGTCTCCTCAACGAGAATTGGGACAACATGCAAGAAGTTCCACTCTCCGAATTTATGTGTGTCGGTGTTATGTTTTTAGAATCTTCTATTATGGCATGGAAGTTGGAGAATACTAAGGATATCTTGGATAGACCGAGTAACTAGTGGATGTTCTGCTTAGAATAAATAAAGAGCTTGAAGGTTTATTTACCATCAAAAAACGAAAACTTTTAAAATTGATAATAGAAGGCAAAATTGAAGGCAAAAGAGGTCCGGGTGGTAGACGGATATCCTGACTTAAAAATCTTAAACAATGGTATGGTGTTAGTACTACGACACTTTTCCGAAAAGCGGTGGACAGGGTGCAGATCGCGCTGATGATAGTCAACATTCGAAGAGATCATGGTACTTAAAGAAGAAGAAGATAAAATTACAATCGGGATCAACGAGACGTCACAAGGCCATATTGTAAATGTTGGGCTCACCTGTGAGTATAGGCGCCTGGATTCTTATTCACATATTCACAAATATTCACAATGTGAGATACACATATGTTCATAAAAAGAAAGAGGACACGTATTTTTTAAAACAATTGTACATTTTATGGTACATATATATCCCTCAATTTTTCGATTATTCGATTCGATTATCTGCAATATATTGGGAATAAAACCTACACAATGTGACAACCTCGCACTTGTAGCAGGTCACCTATATAATTGTGTACTACGCTGCCTCATTCATTATTTTTCGTCGGAATTGCCGCTTTAGTAGAATCGAGCAGGTAAACGGAAGGTGCATGCTTGGCGTTGCCAGTGGAGAGGACAATTGTTTTTCCTAAATTTAACGGCTGCGTTTCAAAGCGATTTATGAATGACTATATGAGTCTCTTTTAGTTGAATGTCTTGGGCATCCAGTAATCCAATTAATAAACGCTCTGAATCCCGAGAAGTTTATAATCTATCACACAATTTGACGTTTTGGGTAGATAAACCAGAAAAACTAAAATTTTTAATTTCGATTTTTGTTCTTGTGTACTTCCAGTTTTAACCCACACAAGACACAAAAAAACGAGATTCGTTTCAAAAAAAGGAAACATGAACGGATATTTACTGTATATTCAGTGTATATGCGCTATCGTACATCCTAAATTTATGTTTTTTGTATATAAGCCTTATATTTTTAACCGAATATCAGTTAATATTTTAAAATAAAATATTACCCAAATATTTGTTTTTTAATGTAAACTAAATATATAAATTTTATAGGTATCACGTAATATGCTATAAAAAAGGTTTTTAATATTTCCCTTTTCATTTAAAATACTACATATCTTTTAGATAAAATTTATTGCAAGAAATTATATAAAAAAAATATGAAAATTTTCCCAATATTCAATATTGTGTATCCGTTTGCGTATATTCTGTTTATCTATTCTATTTTTCTGCTTTTTTTAAGTGCTTTTTTTAAATACTTTTTTTAAATGTACTTAACCCACATCCTTCCTGTTTTATATATCTTTAAAAAATCGTAGGTATATGGCTTTACCTAGTTAACATATTTTTTACGCGGGTTAGATTGTGACTTAAGATCTTGGCACAATCTGGCGAATCTCATTATCAAGGTGATTTAAAAACCACTAAAACCATGGTTTAAAGGATTCCTTTAGTGAAGAAGCCTTAAATATTAACCACTTAGCGGTGTATACGACCCTACGAGCTCGGTGTTACGCATTTTGATTCGTTAGATCGTGTACCACGTGGTTTCAATTCAACCAATCAGATACGAGATTAATAAATCCTTCCTCTCGCAAATACAGAACTAACCTTCTTTCGCTTGTTTATGTGTGCAGTGAGTTTGTGCCGTTTTGTAAAGTTTTGTAGCAAAAGACAATATTTTTTATTATCGGTTGGATTAAACTACAATGGACTATCCCCCTGGGAATTGCTATCTTACATCCAGTTGTTGCAGATAAGTAGATAAATGCGATTGAAGTTGTTTTATTCTTGTGGGCTCAAAATGGTGGCGTCAGATGAAATAAATGCATCTATATATATGGCTGAATTTTAACTTGACGATATATGTTGCTTTTTGACGTTGACGCACTGCATAAAAAAGGGACAGAGAAGGGTCAATGTCAATCAGGAATAGCAGGTGTTGTTTATCTAAAGCTAGGTTTATACTGTAAAATTAAGAAGAAACATTGACCTATATGGGAGGCAGTGTATTTTGCATTTTTGTTTCACAGTGTCTAAAGTTACGACGGTTACATCTAGAGCAAAAACAACCTTTTTTAGGGTTAAGTTGGGGTTGCTGGGGTTGTATTGGTTTTTTTTCTTGTGAAAATGTAAAAAACTGGTTTTTGTGTACCAAATATTAAATTAGAAAGCCGATAAATCACCTCGTAAATCACTGACACCCACATTTCTGTACATTTATAAAAGTTTTGTGCTAATTATTTTAAAGTTATTTACCTATATTTTTATTTTACTTATTTATGTTGTATTGTAAAAGAAGAATCCTTTTGAAACTTAAATTTTTCTGCTTTCCTATTAGACCTCTAAAAGCAAATATATAAGTTGTATGGTTTTATTTTTTGTTTCAGATGAACACTTGATGAAAATTTGGTTGGTTGTTCCCTCGGTTGTTCCCACCATCTTTGGTAACTTTACATCTCTTGGGGACTGCAGGGTAAGTAGATAAAGCCGATTAAAGTTTTTTTTATTCAGAAATGGTGGAGTCACATGCACCTTGGCCATTTTTTTCATAGCAAAAATCAGGCCATTTTATAAACATAAATAATTTAAGTAAACATTTCAGTCTGATCCAAATTTGGACGAGGTTTCAGGAAATGAAATACCTACCTAAATTGAGACGAACAATATTTATTATTAATTGATTATTATTTTAAAGTTGTAATTTTAATTTTTTTTCTATATTTTTTATCCAAATAGAGTGACTTTAGCAGTACATAATTTATTTTCTTGAATTATCTGTGAAAATTCCCTTTATAATATATTAAAATTTTATTTTACTATTAGCAACAATTTAAGGATTTTGTGAAATTAAGACTACTCAAAAATAAGTTCTGCCCCGATAAAATCGGTAGGAATAGTAACTGTTAATCACCAAATTTCTATTTCAGGTGGACTTTTGATGGAAATATGGGTAGTTTTTACCATGCCTCTCAATTTTGAAACAAGAAAAATTATATCTTTGGTTCCTTTACATGGAAAAAGACAATAATCCCGGTGGCCATCTTAACATCTAGACTTTGCAAAGTAAGTAGTATAAACTGTCGGGAACTTTTTTTTAAATTTAGTTTAAAGCAAAATTGAGACGCTATAAAGATTTTGTGTGTGTGTGTCTTTTTATAGACTGTTCTTTTTAGTTTTTTATATATTACTTTTGTTAAAAACTAAAACGATGATGTCCAAAAGGTCCCATATAAAAGTGCTCAGGATATTCACGCATTAATTTGCCAGAAATTGGCATAATAATTTTTTGTCGAGTCTAGAGAACTTGTATAATTTTTTCTTTACTTATATTTGTTACTAAAGTTAAACATTACTTTTTTTAAAGTTTTGGCTATATATTTGTTTATAAACTTAATTTTTCTAAAATTTTTGTTTTACAGTTCTTTAAAAGATCAAAATAACACATTTAAAAAAAAAAATTGCCCATTGCAATTTTTATACTTTTTTTTTATTATAAAATTTTGCTTTGTACCACCAGCAAGCTGAATAAAAAATCATAAAAACTGATTAAAAAATAAATATGCCACGTATTATCTGTTTATAAAAATGTTTTATTTCCAGATGTAGCTGCAGCAACAAGAAATTGCCTTTCTTTATGCACCACCACGAATACAAAGCTTCATATTGTCATAGAAAACTGATTAAGGATGCTGCAGATAGAGACAGATATCAACCACCAAAAAGAATAGAGCTAAACATGAGGATATGTACTGGTAATAATGCGATATGGTACCTGCGAGTCTTAATATACTGCTTTGCTCTCTTAAATAAAAAAATGTAATTCAACTGCTTAAATTAAAAAATGAGGAAAAAGTGTTTATTTATTATTAAAAAAACCTTTCAAAGTTTTAAACTATTGTTGTTAAAAATTTTTAGCTGTCCAAGGCGGTTTTATTTTTAAAAAAATAAAATTTAGGCATTTTAGGCTTTTTTTACTAACAAACAGCACTTTTTTACGTGATACCGTATATTTTTTGGATATATAAATAACATAAAAAAACGATATTCTCTACTATTTTAAAGTACATCTAAAAAATGCTTATTTATGTGAAAGCATGTGTTTCTGATGTTAATTTTAGTCAGGTTAATTTTTCTAAATTTAGGATGCGACCTATTATTGTTATTGCGCTAAGTGTGTATATTGTTGTAATATAAATGACAAAATATTCAGAGTATATATAAAACGTATATATCTTATATATATGATCATAGATTTGTAATGGACATTCTTCATTAAATACATCAGTGTCATAAGGATTAGTATATTGCAGTAATATAAATCTTATATATACCCTCAATAAAATATTATGGATACTTTACTGGATATACCATTGTTATATATAAACTAAATTTTGGACAAATATACATTTTGTATGCCGTGACGGATATCGACAGGATATACTATATATAAATATATACCATAATGGATATACCAGAGAACATCAAATTTGGTGTAATACAATATAACTCGAATATTTTTGTGGAGTAATTAATACATGTTCAGAATATACTTATAACGTATATTCAGTGGATGTTACCTAATGGGTACCTCTGGATCTAAATTGGATCTTTTTTGGAGCTCCTATGCACGTCGGGTGAATATCTGAGTGATATCCAGGGCAATATCCTTCTCCGTTTTCGTATATACGCTGGATATACGTGCAATATTTTTTTGCTATGTGGGAAAGTGTTAAAAAAACGCTACATATATTTTTTAAAGATTTTCCTGATGGTGGGTCTTCTTTTAACATCTTTCAGTCTAAAAAGGGTGCACTGTCAAAGTCGTTTTTTTAATATGGATCGATAGCCCCTACATAAAAAAATCTGGTTATCAACAAAAGGGCGGCTTTACAACTTTACTTGTCCTGGGGTTCAATTTTGCCGCTTTCAGAGTTAAAATTCGATTTAGCATGACGTCACGCTACAATTTTATAAAATATCTAGAGGAAATATTTTATAACATCGAAGGTTGCTTCTATATAACTAAATATACAATGAGCTTCAGGCTACTGCGAACATAGGAGAATCAAGTCCAATTTACTCCCCGTGCCATACGACCGAGGTGGAGTCGAAGCACGCTGCAGTGTTATCTTTTTGAAATTTATTTTGTTTTCATTTTTTTCTTTTATTTCTGCCTTGCTCGAGAAACAGATTGGTTAGTTCTTAAGTGAAATAAAACATTTTTAAAACTAAAAATGGATGTCTACGAAGTTGCCCAAAAAGTGCAGATGGTCAAATGGTACTATCAAGGCAGACCATTAAGACTTATTCAAGAACTTTTTTTGGAGAATTTTGTAAATCGCGCAGTGCCTAGTTTATCAACGATTCATAGGTTTGTGCAGAATTTTGAAAAGTTTGGTTGTGTAGCGCCAAGAAACCATAAAAAACCCACTGTTTTGAAATACGAGCAGGAAGTACGAGATGTGATGATTTGCGCTGCAGTGGAGGAAAATCGAAAGTTAACTAGCCACCAAATTGCCGAAGTAGTTGATACGTCTTCAGCCACTGTCTTACGTGTTCTCAAAAAGAATGGTTATCATTCTTACAAAGCATCAAAAACGCATCAAATTTTTCCGGAAGACAACTATCGTCGTCTGATATTTTGCGAATGATGGAAAGGGCTAATCGTGATGAAAACTTTCTGAGGTCTATTCTTTTCACAGATAAAAGCACTTTTCCATTATTCAATCGTAATACACACACGTTCGATATTGGTCGAGGGAAAATTTGCATTTGTATTTTGACGTAAGAACACAGTATCCCCAAAAACTAAAAGTTTGGGGGAGTATTGTAGGGGAACACGTAATTAGGCCATTTTTTATTGACGGCAATTTGAATGGTTTCAACAAGATGGTTGTCCCGCCATCAATGTTGGCCTTGTTAGGGAATATCTTGATAATGTATTTTCTAATCGGGTTCTAAATACACGGGGAACTATTTTATGGCCAGCTCGATCACCCGATCTTGCTCCTAATGACTTCTATCTGTGGAGTTATATCAAAAATAAAGTTTACGGGCAAGAAAGGGCTAATAATTTGGAAAAACTTTGGATTACAATTGAAGAAGCTTTTCAAACTATCACCCCTAACATGCTTGGAAACGTTAGAAGGGGTTTTTATAATAGGCTCGGATATTGTCTAGCCGAGCAAGGAGGACTTTTCGCACATGTGCTCTATTTTTTTTTTGACTGGGAGAATCTCTTTGGTTTTTAGAATGTATTATTTCATTTGAAAACTTGCTTTTATTTTGTTTCCCTTTATTATTTTCATTGTAGCACGTTGTTAGTGATAAATCTGAGCAGTTGAAAATAAAACGCTCTAATTTATCAGTGAGAAACAACAAGAAAATTACGTTATCAAAATTTGCGTATTTATTGACCAAATTCCGGTTTCATGGACTACAATTCACATTTCACCGTGATTAGAGGCGTACTAAACGCAAACCACGAACGGTGATCGCAAGCCTGAGTGTTGGTTGCTCCACTGATAAGTGTGCTGTGTCCATGCGTATACGTACACTGGCAAATTGGACTTCTTTGGGCCTATGTTCGCAGTAGCCTGAAGCGCTCTGTATGAGATACTATAAAGGGCCAGTCCATGTATTTTCCTGTGATAAAAAGCGTAGCGGAAACCCCTGCAAAAATGGATTAACGACGACCTGCAATGCGCATGCCTCAGCTAGTCGAACTGGCTCAGATCGATCCGTCTTTATCCCATTGGCCATGTCATGGCAATCTAGATTTTGACTCGCATCCTGGGGCCTTTATATACCTAATAGTTATATGGGTCCTTCTATCAACAGCGCGTTGATGTTTACATGAGAACACACATCTTATTAACTCATGCTTGAATGAAAAAAGAAATTAGAATTGTTTATTAACTTTATTTGCGCGAATATTTTACATTTGTTTAGTAAATAAAGTTAAAAAAGTAAAAAAAAGTAAAAGTATTGGCTGAAAAAGTTAAAGCCGAAGCAAAGCACGTGTAAACTTTGTAAAGTTGCAATGCAACAACATAATAAGGGAAAACACAATAGATCTGCAAAGGTCCACATGTAGGTATTAGGTACCACCCTAATCCAAAATCTAATCTAATTTAATCTCATCCTTAAAATAGTTTAAGTGAAGGTAAACAAAATGTTTTTTTATTCACGCACTCACTCAAGACGAGACCTAATACAGTTGTTTCCAAGTTGAATCGACCAATTTTTTGGCAATTACGTTGACAATTCCATTAACCCAGTAAACTCAAACGGAATATATATAGTATATGCTAAGAATATTTACTTCATAATATTCTAAAAATATTTCTTGTCATCATTTCCGAAATATTCTTTTATGGATGATCTTTTTCAAATATTCTAAGAATATTCAAATCAAATCAAAGTGTTTTATTTTGCCATAAATAAAAGTTACAAATATAAAAAATATGTAATAAAAAATACAAAACTGACAAAAAAAGACTTTGAAATACTTATTCCAGAATATTCCAAGTTTATTTCTAAACAAGTATTTTTTTGCACATTTTCCAATATCGTTCCATATATTTTTTAGTAAATAAATATTTTTTTTAACTAAATCCATAACAAATAATCTTTCTCTCGAGAATTATCTTTATATTAAGATATAGAATATATCGAAATTAAATCTTCTTTTGAAGCGCGTAAATAGCATATTCCTGAAAGGTTTTTATGGAATATTCTTAGAATGTGTCCTTTGTTTTATATATTTGATACAATGTTATTAGACATATAAAATATGAATTTATTTTTTATAATCTTCTGGAAAAAGCCAAAATGAAGTATTCTTTTGGAGTGGAAAATTGCGTGTTTATGTAACACACTTTCCAAATATTCTTAGAAGATATTCTTTTTTAGGGATATTCCATGAATGCTCTTTACAAGTCCCTAAACTGTTGTGGTTTTACGTTTCGTTGGAGTCGAGAGGGCACTTCGCTCGGTACACTTTTCAACACAATTCGTAATGTTTTATTTATAACTGTAAGTCAAAAAGCATATCTTTAGTGTTTAATATATTTTGTGTAAATATTCTCCACTAAGAAACTTCTTTAGGATAAGGAAGAAAACGACGTTTTTAGAAAAACTTAGTTTCAAGTTGGGATGACCTTAAAATGTTTCTTAAGAATATTCTGCTGAATGTTAATAATTCAGAAAAAAATATACGGTTCAATGTAGTATGAGCGAACTAAAAAATATTACGGACGTATTGTCGTAATCTTATTAAATTTAAAATGTTACAAAAATATTATAGCAATATTTGTTTATCGAAAATATTATTTGTATTCCTGTAATGTATCTTGAACGTCCTATAATAAATCTATTTGACATAATAATACGCCCTTCTTCTTCTTCTTCTTCTTCTTAATTTACAATGGACTTCGGGCTGTTAGCTCCAGCATCCATGGGTTGTCTCCATTTGAAGGTGTGAACTTATCATCCACGTCTAGGATAAACTTATCCCTCCAAGAAGTATAGCAATATACTGTATAATTTTCACCACACACGTGGTTCCTATCCAGGCCAATTTAATTTACGGCGACATCCGGTCGCCCCCGGCCTTTAACCGGCGTGAATAAAAGAAACCGACACAATTTCATTTATGGGAATATCCGATTCCCTCCGGCCTGGTTACCGGCGTGAATAAAAGAAACTGACATTGGCGATTGTTAGAACTCGTTTTACAACATGGACCGGTACCAAATTAATTTATTTTATATCAATAATTTTTCTTTTAGTCTTTAATTTTTGTTAATATATTTTTAATATCATTTTTTTAAATTTATTTTTTATATTTTTTTTTAAACTTTCCTATTTCACTGTATTCGGTATATTTGGGATGTAAAGAGTTTCATTTTATCACAAAAAAACTGTAACTGTAACGATCTTTTTTTTTAGTACCACATGGGCCGATATCATTTTGATTTTAAATCCGTTATCATCCAGTAAATAAACCGTTTAATGCACTAGAAACTTAACGTAAAACACTTATTAAGTTGTAAATTATTAATTTTGACAAGAATTTATTAATTTAAATTACTTGTAAGGGCTTTCAATCTCCCAAACTTATCGCTTGCGCTATTTGGCGGGAAGAAGGGCAAAGCATACGTCCGCCATGTTCAACCATCACGATAGAACCAATAATACGTCCTCTGTAATCTATTCCCCGCATATGATTTGAATATTCGCCAGTATAAAAAATAATACTCCTAGAATATTCATATATTTTGGAAGAAGATTCTTATCATATTCTAAGAATGTCATGGGTAATTTCTGTGCTTGAATATCAATTAAGCCGCCAACTTGAATGTGGTAAGCAAAACTTGAAAGAAACAAATTTAAAAAAAACCTGCAATCGCCACTAAAAGAGACGGCTTTAATTTGTCTAAAAGTTTTAGGTTAAATAAGTATAATCCAAGTAGCACACATCTGTCCTAAAAATGCCTAAGAACGTCCTTCGAACGTCCGTCACCGAACATCGAACGTCCTCGGGATGTACGGTGAGGATCTAAGATATCTTAAGAACGCTTCTAGGAGGTCCCATGTTACAAAATGAAGGTCCTTGAGACGTACGTCATAGTCATCCCAAGAGATGTCCCCAGCACGTGCATTTTGAACCAAGGGCGTTTGAGCTTAATGCATTTTATTACCGTAAATATACTTACAAAATTGCAACCAATCCAAATCAATTATAAAAGAGCATATAAACAAAATTTATAGTTATGATGTTCTAGGCACGTATAATGATATCTTGGGGAGATCCATGAGATGCCTTGACTTCAGAAAATCTAATTTTGTAATACTGGACATCCTGGGAACATCTTCAGCACGTATATTTGCACTTGGGACTTTCGGACCTGAACGGGTCGTCCTGAGGACGACGTGTGCTACTTGGGCATCAGTCCAATATTCAATTTTTGCTTCCAACTAGGTACTTAATTATTACGTAACTATTTTAAAGTAGGTTTGATTTTATTGGTAAAAGTTCTATTTTGATCACCTACCTAGTGACTGATAAGCGCATCAATCTATAAAATGCTTAACTGCATGTATTTTCCTTTGTAGTAAGTAATTTATAATTTACAGTCCGTTAATCTTCCTTTTATTCGATGGCATCATGGAAAGCTACCAGAATAATACGACAGAGTAAATCAAAAAAGGCCAATTAACTATTAAATCACTTTGTCGCAGAATTGCGAATTACAGAAAAAAGTTTTTATAATATTTTAACACACCTATACTTGTGTTTATGAAGTTTTTCCTGACTTTTGGTTTTTTTATCACCCATTAAAAGATTTGCGATCGTTCTCCGCGTTGATGTAGTGGGGGAAAGAGGAAATTCTAAAAAATAAACACTCTTAGTTTATTGTGCTCCTAGAATATTTTTTTTTAGTTTTTCAATTAATTATTTACTAATTTAAAGTATTTCAATCTTGAAAACTCGCAAACTAAATTGAATAGTCTGAGGAAGAGGAAGAAGTTTAAATTTAACATGTGCATCCAAAACAAATCAATCGATTTAAGAAAAAATAACGAGTTTGTAAAGAGAATTCGAAACAGTGGCGTATGAGGTAGTCTACTCACGCGCAGAAGAGTTTTGCCTCTGCATTTTTTCCAGGATAACTTAATTGGCAGAGTTATTATCGCTACGATTCTTTCTCGGAAAATGTAATGTATAGCATACTATCTGATAGTTTTATGATCCAATACAATATACAATAAATTAATCATGCAAAGGGTCACGTTGGGGGTACCAGGGGGAGCTATAACCCCCTACACTTTTTTGACCCTTTACTCCGGTTTGTGACGTGTGATTCCGTGTAATTAAATTTCAGAGGCGTTTTCTCGCGTTGAAATTGTTTAAAACGTTTTTAAACAGTTTGAAACATTTGTTTTCTCGCGTTGCAACGGTGACGTCACGGGTTAAAAATATTTTGAAACGGAATCCACTCTAGTTTCAAAACTGTTTTTGTTTTAACCTAAGATTTTTTTTTTGTTTTTGCGTGAAAATTAATGAAAAATCGTATTCTAGATATCTTGTTAGCCATTCTTGAAAGAACAGTAAATGAAAAAACGTCACTATCCATGTATTTTAAACACCAAAAAAATAAATAGAAAAACAAAAAAGTGAGGTTACACTAAACTACGTCAGCGTTTTCAACTACTCATTGTTTCTCGGTTCTAAATGATGACGTCACATCTAAATAGTTTCAAATAATATTTCAAAATAATTTCAACGCGAGAAAACGCCTCAGATGTTTTGCCTGCGGTTTTACGGCATCATTAAATGTTAGAATTTTAGTTTAATTTAATTTTTATCCACACCAACCAGTTTCAATATGGCGGCTGACATTTACACACATAAACTAAATGGAGCTGTCATTGTCAGTGTTAAAAAACTGGTTCCATTGAATTTGGAATGGCAACAAACCTACATCACCGCAACCATATATGTATGAGCTTAAATATATGCCCTTGCAATGCTTTCGGCGTGCACAACTTTGTAAGCAGGATGTCCTATATATACGCCTATACCTTTCTCTTTTACTCTTTTGTGACTCTTATTGTCTCTTTCTGTCGTTAAAGCTTAGCGGTTCTGCACATGCGCGGTCATCGTCATCGGTTAACCAACCAAAATCCAGAAAGATAGCTGTGCAGTTGTCAAAATTTTTCTATTTGTTTACGTTTTTAGAAAATCAGTATTTTCTATTTTTACATAAATAAATATATGAATAGAAATAATTTTTAGATATTTTAACTTTTTTTCCTTCAAATTTTAAGAAAAAATAGCTACCAACCTGTGGAACTTCACTTTTGTTGTTTGGCGGCATCCACAAACACAGCACGTCTTTTTATGCGCCAATATCTTAGGCTCCAAGATATAAATAGTTTTTAATACAACTCCTAAAAACTTTCGCGTAACCAAAGATTAAAAATATCACAATAAAAAAATTTGCATAAACGAAAACGCGGGAAACGACTATGTGTAATCAAAACAAATCAACAAAAATGGCGTCTCGACCGAAGCGCGAAGACGAAGCTCGCGAAAACGGCCGCCTCGTAAAATTTTCGCGCATGTGCATAGGCGCGGAGCTAAAACGGCTCCATGGCCTGCTAGATTTTAGATCTTGCTTACAAGTTTGGCCTGGAAAAGGCCTATATTTAACCTCATACATATATGACCGCAACCCACCTCTTCTTATTGGCATCTAGAGCAATCTACATTTTCAAAAATATTTTACAAAAAACGTAAGAGATCAAAATTCTTAAGAAATTTTTTGTTTTTTGTTATAATTTTGTTCAATTTTACGCAATTATTTTGTCAACAGCATTTCAAACGCGCAAAAAAGCATTTAAGTGTAATTTTCTCAATTTTTTTTGAAAATTGGTTTTAAAATTTAGTACTCCCCACAGTAGTAAAAGATCCAATTAGTTACGAAGCCATTGGTTAGCGCTAACCCGTAATAAACAAACACACGGTATGTATTCAAATTTAAACGTCGAACGAGATCTCTTGCCGAGCGAATGCCGTCATTAATTGGAAACGGTTCTGGCCCAGTCATTTAACCTTATTTTGTTGTTAATTTATAATCAAGATCTAATATAAAGGGCAGCCAAGGCAGCCAATAAATTTTCCAATAAACAACTAATTTTAGACAGTTTCAGTTGGTCATGACACGTCCGAGGTGCCTAGCGGCACACGTGGAATTTGCCACATCGGACGTTCCTGTCTTTTACATTTTGTTACCATGTATTTCTATCTTGCTTTCTTTGGTTCGGCCGTATGTAGCACCTATCTATTTTTTGAGTCCCTTCGGAAAAACGCGATACGTTCTTTTTCATATTTCTGCGTTAGCAACATAGAGCAGACGTTATAGAGCGTAAGCTTAGGTCTAGTTTGAACGTTATATATGATACAAACGCGACCTTGATGAAAAAGCTCAAGGCTAGACCTAGACTCTGATATCTGACCGCGTTCGAGCTAGGGCATTTACGCTCTTTTTGGGCAAGGACACAACCCCCTTATATGAAGTAGATCTTTTGAATATAAATTAAAGTAATTTTAATAAAAACATTTTCGTAGTCTAAATTGCATTTTTAACTATTTTATAACCAAAATTTACGATAAATAATAAGAAAAAAATATTACTTTGATCGCGGTCAAAAATGCCGTACGTCTGAGACATACAGTAGACGTCTGTCTTTGATCAATCTTTGATAATGCGCGCGAAAGCATGTGGTACTGTTACTTGTTCCCCGCACGGAAAAAAATCTATTCTATATTTAATCTCTTTTATCTCTTTTTTAATCTCTAATCTTGAAAAATTACATTTGCTTTAAGAATATTATTCTTAGTATAAGAATAGGGATTATTAGAATTAGGCAACTACCTATTCTTGATCTACGAAGGCTCTTATACTTAAATAGAAACCAAATATACTTTAAATAAACCAAAGCTATTATTAAATCAAATAACTTCTAGAGGTAAACCGATAAGAGTTTATTATTCTTTCAAAAAACAGGTAGTTTATTTGAACTAAAACCAGAAATTCTTCTTTGAAAGCGAAAACATGTTAAAACCAAGTCGAAAAAAAACTTTTCGCAAGAAAAAGATAAATCTTGACATAAAATATGTTACGAATTGATTGAACCATACTTTAAACTTAGTTTAACGATAAAGGTTTAATTTGGATCAAGTCCTTTTATTATTGCTATAAAGCCTTAGTTATTTTTAAAATAAGAAGAGCTGTACTAAAAATAAGAAATATCCCAATATCGAATCACACCGTAAGACCGCTTGGCTAATCCATTCTCCTCTTTGTTGTTTGGTATGGGGGACACAAAGACTTAATGGCCTTCAGTTTCAGGTTTTTATCTCAATATCTATCATTTAATATAGGTAAAAATATACTCCTATATCTTTAGTTTAAAGGTTCGGATTATTATAAACGCCTAAAAAGTTAAATACTTCCCTTATATTAATAAGAGAAACCGAATATCATTATGTATACCCACGGTTGTTAAGAAGTATGGATGAAGTGGCGAAAGCACCTATTGTTTGGCACGGTCTTGACCGCCTCTTTTGCAAGAGCGCTTCAGAGCATGCTGTCGCGAGAGTCGGTTCGAAATTGTGGTCATAACATCTCGCTGGCATCTTGCGGAAGTTTTCTGATATATGCGTGAGCCGCAGAAACTCGGCACTGGAAGTACACTACATAATCCGCCTATAGATATGAGAGTCTTTTCAATTTGTATCCAATAATCGTGTTGATTTATTTCTGCTACGGAACTGAATCAGTATCACTGTTGCCAGGAGGTTGGAAAAAAGTATCATTTTCAATTCGAAAAATTATCAAGTTTAGGAAAAAATTATCATAGTTTTTATTTTTTATGACATGCACTCTTTGACAGTCGAATTTTTAAAAATATATCGTTTTCACCATAAAAAGCATTCTTTTTTAAATCTGTGGTTGATGTTGTTTAAAAGTCACGAGCAGGGCAATACTATGCAAGTATAAAAAACAGGATGGCTGCCTGTTTTAAAATGGTGGATGGGCTAGTCGCACGATGTAAGTGTTTCCTGTGTGCATTGGACGCATTATAAGAATAAATGGCGTTTTATGTGAGGATTTGTTAAATTATTATAGATTTAGGGGTTGATAATCGGTCATTATTATTTATCATGTTTTACCCAAAATTATCATAGATTCTGATAATTATCACGTTCCTGGCAATACTGATCAGCATGGTTATATTGGTTATAATAGGAGAAGGGTTATTTTGTAAGTGACGGGCCGCCGTAAAATAACATTATTATTTAATTACAATTGGTGTTAAGTGAAATATAAGGTCGGTTTAAGTTAAGTATAAGAACTATTTGAGGTAAGTATAATTTTTTCTTAATAGGTATAAAATATTATGTGATTGAAGTATAGTTACACACTAAAGCAGTGTTCGAAACAAGCAAAGAAAAAATTTGAATTATGTATAGCGTCCTTTAAAGTAAACAACCACATTGTCTTAAGATAAGTATAGACCTATATTTGGATTATCATAAAAATTACACTTGTCTCAACGCTAGTCATGCATTATATTTAAGAATAGGATATTACTTGGATAAAGAATAACTAAGAGGATATCGAAGATGAAGCTATTCCTGGATCAAGATTAATAATATTGTTCCAAGAAGAGCTTTTTTTCCGTGCGCAACTAACCCTACCTAATTTTTGGAGTTTTATAACACCTAATACTGGTTAAAAGATCGCATATATTTGCTGCTAATACAATGATAAAGCTTAGACCGCCGTCATACTCAATGCCTGTCGCTTCTATTGCTTTTTTATGGCAAGTCACTAAAGCCTTATCAAAATTTTCGAAAGAGGCATTTTACCCTCTTGGGGCTGGTTGCACCTAAGCTCGAACGCGGCCCTGTATTCGAGAAAAAAAAGAAGATAGAATATTACGCTATTCAATTCAATTCAATTGAATTCAATAGTTTATTTTTTATAAAGAAAATATAGATTTCTTGTAATAAAGACCTTGGTTAGAGTGCTTAAACAAATTTATGGTGTAACGTATAATAAAAAGTAGTATGTGCTTAGTCAATAAGAAATAAAAATGCACACATATAAAAGTTTTACAAATAAAGGCTTAGAAACTAATTTATTAGAGATTACAGGTGGCTATTTCAAAAAAGATAAGGAAAAATCACTGTCAAAAAAAAACAAATTTAAAAGAATAAAAAAGGAAAGAAATATTTAAAAGTTTATATTCATATTGCTTTTTGAATGATTTATAGTGAATAAAACATAAAAGAAAGAACAGTTAGTACATGCACTAAAAAGGATAAAAATAATTTTCTTTTTTTTTTGCTCAACATAAAAAGTTATTTTTCTTTTTTTTTTGTTTTGATCTTGATAAGACAGATAGGTACATTTATGTGCAGATATTTATTCACTTATTATAAAGGATCGTAGTTTTAAAATATTCCACAAGTGCATGAACAGAGATTTAGCAAGAGGGGGCGTTATGTCGTCCAGGGTATCCAAAAACTCATACGGTCAACGGAAGAAATTCAGCTCAGAAGGTCTCATAGATGCATAGATAGGACAACCAAAGATAATGTGAAATATGGAATAAAGTTTTTGGGTAGACCGGTTACAAACGGTACATAATTCTTTTGAGTTTAAAGTAAAATGTTTGTAGATTGTTAGGTAGGCAGATTGATTAGCTAAATGAAGATCCTGATGTCTTAACCGTTTTTTAAAGTTTGGGAGTAGGAGTGATTTATTCTGAGATATAAGGTAACTGCTTAGCTGACCCCAGCTATCAGAAAAACCAGCAAAAGTTAGTAGCTCCTTAAATTGAGCGAACCAGTCGTATTTCTGATCACAATTAATGTTAAGGGCTAACATACGTAAGAAGCAGATTTTAGGTAGACGGGTATTAGCCATATTAAATACGTTTATACGTTAATTTAAGGAAGCTTTAAATAAGCGGTAGGACATTCTGAACCTTCCTGACTCTATTCTTACAGCGAAGGCAGCTGTGTTTTTGGGCAGCAGTAATAGTCTTTTAAAAAAATTTACCTGAACCCTTTCAAGCAGATCCTGGTACCTTAAACCCCAAACTGGGAGGCAATTTGAAATAAGGCTAGCTACTAGTGAATCAAAGATGTACATAGATGATAAGTTATTCAATTTAGTTTTGGTCATAACCGGAAGCACCGCACCACTGGCTTGTTTAGCTTTAGTATTAGAAGCCATTTCATAGAAAGAGGAGAAAGTGACGCCTAAATATTTAATGTTGCTGATCACGTCTATTGGATGGCTTTTGTAAAGGAAACTGTAAGGTTGCTTTTGGTTGCTTCTCGAAAAAAACAATGATTTTTGGTTCACTGGTGTTGACAGAACTTTTAGTTTCCTTTTTAGCTCAACCTCAGAGTCAGAGTTTGTAATTCATTTACATTATCAATAATTAAACCTTTTGCCCCCTTACTGTAGAAATAATTGTCAATGTCCTGTAAAAAAAGCAAACAGCAAAGGACTTAAGGTTTCTCCTTGAATAGTACTTTCATGTTTGCATTATTATAGATAGATTTAAAAATTGCTATATATTTGTAACTTATTCCCAGAGCGTAAAGCATTTCCCATAATAGTGCATGGTTAATGGAATCGAATGCGCACCGAAAGTCTACGAAAGCTATGAAGATTTAGCGTTTTGGGAGGCGTAAAAGAGACATTGACCAAACATCCTCTGGCCTTCCGAAATCCTGACTGTGATTGATTCAGGTAATATATCATTCTCATTAGCCCAAGAAGTTAATCTAGATTTAAGGATGTTTGTAACTATTTTTTTACACGAGTTTAATAGTGCTATACCGCGTTAGTTACTAGGGTCATCTTTTGCGTTTTCTAAGATTTTAGTAAAAAAGCATGTTAAAAATAGAATCCAATTGTTGGGTAACTTTTTCAAAATTACGCAATATTCCACGTGTACGCGTAAGTCCTATGACCAACTTAAACTGTCTATTAACTTGTTTATAATCTGAACTACGCCGATAACGTCAGACTCGGCAAATGAGAACGTGGATAAATTCGCTCAGCGTAAAGTCCAAACCGGGATGGACGCGACCGATGACATCAGCTGCAGGAACCCAATTTTTGAATTTTGAGAAAATGATGGCTTTCCTAATGGTAAAGCCATGATGACCATTAAAATAATTTTTTTTATACCTTCATCAAAAACATGATTTTAGTAACTGTCTAGGGATAACTAAAGCATGGCTTTTTTGGTTACCGATGCAAAAAAACTTTTTTTTTGATCACGGGTGCAAAAAAAGATTTATGTCCGTTTTTTACTCAAACTTAAAGAGAAATAGCGGAAAATAGTAATAATTAAAAAATCTAATTATTCTTGCCTAAAAATTAAGTCATTTCCGCCAGTTTCCACCAAGTATTTATAAAAAAATAATTTAAAAACTTCGTCAAAATATCAAACTGTCAAAGATTAACATGTCGTAACAATGAACGTCCCCGAGTAAAAAGACACATCGCTATGGAAACCTTTGTTATTTCATTCACCAGCCGCCTTAATTTATAGTTTGAAGATGGTGTGTTGCGAGAAGTGCTCTTCGTTCGAGATTTTTAAAAGTATTTTCCTGTTTTTCTTGGATTTTTGATAAAGGTATTTAAAGAAATAGTGTTAACAACTCGCGGCTAAACTGTACTTTTTTTACTCGCGTTTTTAAATACCTCGCTGCGCTCGTTATTTAAACCAACGCCTGTAAAAAAAGCACTATTTTAGCCACTAGCTGTGAAAACTACTATTCCTAAATACCTGTTAAATTATTTTTAGATGTGCTAAGATACACTTTGATAGGACACGTTTTTTGGTAAATTTAAAGACTGTACTAAGGACCATAGTTTATCGAAATTTTGGTCTGAAGGCTGACATATACATGGGTATAGAAAAATTTATTTTAAGCCGAACCAAACCACAATTTATAAGATAATTTTACCTGGATAGACGTCAAAATGTACTGGAATGAGACGCATAGGGCCATTTTTTCTTAAAACAGTCCAAATAATCCGTAAATATTAATAAAATATGGGTAAACAAAAAATCTGAGAAATGTCAAAGTGACACGGGATGTTGTATTTTGAGTAAAATCATCGTATATTATAGACCACCGCCAAGAGGTGGTTTATCTGCTTTAAATTTTAAAACAGTCACGATTTGGTTGATTTTTTGTTCAAAATAAATATTTTGAAGTATTCTAATTACTAAATATTTAAATTTCAGCGTTTTTTAAGACAATGTAAAGGGACGTATGGTATCTCACTTTAAGTTGATTTAGGAAGATCACTGCTGTCTTAAATCAAGAAAAAAGCCTTATACATATAAGTTTAAAATTAATTTTCAATAATTAAATGAAAACAAAGATTTCTTATATACACATATCTGGTTTGCTTAGGCGTTTGCACATCTTGTCAAAGGCGATTAACTACGCCCCTAAAAAATTAAAAAGTATAAATTTTTGTGGTAAATGATAGAGCAATTTTTCACGTTACAAATCTTGCGCTATAACCGCTGTGCGTTGTTATTTTTCAAGCACGCAATTATAGTGGAAAACTGATTCCGGCATATTCACAAACCGCGCAATCGTAACCAACACCGTACTCACGTAACAATCCTCGCCCAAATAATATTTGATTCAGCGCAAGTTGAAGAATAGCGCCTGTAAAAAATACTAATAATAAAAGTTTCGCGGCTTTTTTGGGTTGTTGGGGATTTGCTGATTTTTTTATTGTTTTGGTGGTTTTGCGCGGTTTTGTGATTTGTGCGGTGATATCATATTACGCGCCGGTGTAAAAGTCTTCAGCGGTAAATTCTTGCGCGTTAGGGGTGAGAGGAACGTGTGATTTTAGCAAATTTTCTAAATTTTTATGAAAATTCGGAGATTTTTTGCAGAAGCTTGGAAGAGGGAGAGCAATTGCCTACTGTCGTTCCTCACTGCATTTCTCCCAGACCTTGCCTTACGCTTAAACTATAAATTGCAACCTCTTGGTGGCATCTATAAATTAAGTAATGGCGCGGGGGAGTAGGGAAGTGTTACAAGGGAGAGGGGAGAATTCGTAACAGCTTTTCGTTACCATTTTTAACTGAAAATGATAAATAAAATAAAGAAATAACTAAATACTTAAACATTAAAAATATTTGTTACCTATTTAAAGAGGGGGTGGGGGGAATAAAGGTATAGAAAATTTTATAAAGATGGACAAAATACAATTTGTCACAATTGGTGGTTCACGTGTTTATAGATGTAGAAGGCTTTCTTTTATTTCAGAAGGTACGGTTCTCGTTCAAAACGAGCAAAACGTCAGCGAGCGAAACGTCAGTTAAGTGTTTTGACAGTTTTCAATCGATAAAAATACATGAATTACAAATTTTAATTTAATATTTTCATCATATTGAAGAAGTGTTGTGTAAGAATATATCTTTTAATATGAACCTCTGCAAATTTAGGGATAAAAAGCGATAAAAAAAATATAAGTAAGTAACCCAGTATTTTTAGTTAAAAAGCCTACTATCCGGGGATAAACTCACCGTCAATTTGCTTTTTTCCATTTTTTTCCCGAAATTTTTGGAAAACCTTTGTTTTTCCTTGCGAAATCATTTATATGATTGATGATGATGAAGTTTTATTTCAATTTAAAGAAAAACCCACAAAATTAGAATAAAAACCACATATGTCCCATAGTTCTAAACCCTAACCCATCTTAGTAAATATCGCCCTAAAGGTCTTTGATTGAAAGAAATTAATACCACCTTATGTTTTATCCACTTTACGCTTTGAAAAATGACAATTTTTGCTGTTTTTTGGATAAAAATTGTAAAATAAAAATCATATGCACGACACCACTCAGGATGACATAAAAGAAATTTTTAGTAAACATTTGCCTTAAATTATGTCCATCTTTCTCTAAAATACTTTTTTACAGCTTGATGCCTCTCTTCACCAACCTTAAATATTTTTAAATTATCTCTCGATCTACCTCTAAAATTCTGCCTTGTCTCTCTCTGAAAATTTTTATTTTAACAGAGAAAAAAATATTTTTTGGCAGTATTTTTTTTGAACGCCTGAAAGACAGTCAAAACTTGAAAAATTTGAGCGTTTTATTCTAGTAATCGAAAGTTTAGAAAGAAGGCTTTAAAATGTGATCAATATCATGGCATACATTCATACAAATGTGAAAAACAGTAAAAAATTACTTCATCAAAAACGTTACCTCTTAAATTATCCTAAAATATTTTAGTCCTTAAATTACCATCATGGCTTGACCATTACATGCGTTATTGTGGTCTAAAGAACTGTAAAAATACTTTTGACTTTGTATTGTTCCGTTTTCCAATGAAAAAAAAATTAAGTTTAATAACATATGTTTTTGTGTTTTGTTTTAAGAGTACACCTAACAAAAATGTAGGTCAATAAGATTCTTTATAGTTTACCGATTATTAACATTTTTAATATCTACCTCACTTTTTTTTTGTCAAAGCTTGACATATTTTAAAAAACCAATGCCTGGGGAAATTATAAAGAGACAACAAAACATTATTCAATTTCATAAAATCGGTTTTACATGCAAATATGAAAAAAACTAGAAAGAGAGAGCAATATTAGTTGCCCACCTCTTCTAAAACAACAACTGTCAAATGTATAAAGGGTCTCTAGTTGCACATAAGCTCGAACGCGACTTTGTGTGTTTTCCTTTGTTCGCCAAGTGTATACGCGGCTTCATAGTGGTGTCTAAAATGAAACTTTAGAAAGATGCCTTATCTGATTTCTCTTATATTCCAACATGATAACTTCAAACAAATGCGCGTTTTGTATTAATATATCACGAAACTTCTCTGAATCGTGTGTTTTGAAAATCATCTAGGGTTCGCCGATGACGTCACCCTCGGCTGGAAAAATTTAACTCGATATCCAGCGCTAAGACTAAATACACCCACTGTTCGTTGTTGTTCGACGAATATCTTAGAATCGTAAGTTTTGTTATTAGTCCAGGCTACGCCAATGCCGACACCCTTCATTCGGCATTTAATTCGTTCGCCTTTGTACACGGATTTCAAGTGTCGTGGGAAAGGATTAAAAAGATACCTTACCTGATTTCTTTTATATTCCAACACGGAAATTTCAAACAATTGCGCGTTTTGTATTACTATTTGATAAAACATTAAGATATCTCTAGCATCGTCGAATTTTGTTGATAATCCGGGCTACGCCAATGACGACACGGTAATAGAAACGTGGATTTTTACTCAGCCTTTAATCCGAACGGCGATGGAAATGACGACGTCATACGCCGTTAAAAGTGAACACACCCAGGAGCATGCTAGGATATACATGGTGTTCCAAATTCGATGCTCACCATGGGGATCTCCTAAACGGTAGGAGATACGAAAAGGTTTAGATCAGGGCAAAGTTGCTTTTTTTCTCCTGCCGTTTGGTTCATAAAGGATGACAGATATTTTACAATCTCATTTTGACAAGTGCCTGACGTTCTGGGTTAATTGCCCAAATTAAAAGATTAAAAAAACAAAGGAAAAAACGTATTATCACAAAATGTCAAAAAAACTGTCATTTTTAAAATGTTCAAAAAGTACTGCAATCGGTTTTCGAAAATATCTTGAGTAAGTTACAGGCAAAAATTAAATTCGGACTGATGATCGTCAATAAACCCAAAACGTCAGGTGATGGTCAAAATAAAGTTGTAAAATGTCATCTTTTATGAACCAAAAGGCAGGAGAAAAAAGGATGTGTCCATAAGAAAAAATGAACTTGTCAGTGCTCCTGTCACATTGAAATGTCAAATCTCGAAAACAGACCTCTCATTAGGTAGATCTTAAAAAAGTGCCTGTAGAAAGTTTTAAGCGTTTTTTGATAGCTTTAAGAATATGAGCGCAGAAAAATAAAAGCTAAAAATGAAGATTTAGGTTTTTTCCGCCTATCTCCGGAACTATCCGGAATTTGAAATTTTTTTTAGTTTTGAGCAAAGCATCAAATTGCGCAACTTTTCCCTAATTTAAACCTCTTCGTATCTCCTACCGTTTAGGAGATCACCATGGTAAGAATCAAATTCCTCACTATTGCATGCAAGTGGCATTTTATTTATTAACTAGATAAAATTGTATACTTTATGTCAATAAAGAGATTCTGATTCTGATTCTGACTCTGAATTTGAAGCACCCTGTACATGCAGTTTTGTTCGTTTTCTTTCGTTCACCTAATTTTGTGGTAAAGGATTAAAAAGTTGTCCTACCTGATTTCTTTTATATTCCAACACGGAAACTTCAAACAGCTTATATTCCTATTCCACAAAACGTTAAGATAAATCTGGAAAACTCCTCCTCAATCGTCGTCGGAAGAATTTCTTAAAATCGTGGGTTTTGTTTATAATCCAGGCTACGCCAATGACGACACGAAAATAGAAACGTGGATAAATTTCACTCGGCATTTAATCCAAACGGCGATGGACACGACAAACGTCATCTGGCGTTAAAAGTGGACACACCCACGAGAATTCTGGGGCATATATGCGGTTTTTTTCGTTTTCTTTCGTTCGCCTAGTTTTGTGCTAAAGGATTAAAATGTTGCCTCACCTGATTTCTCTTATATTCCAACACGGAAACTTCAAACAACTGCGCGTTTTGTATTCCTATACCACAAAATGTTAAATATCTCTGGAACACTTCCACGTCGTGGTCGGAAAACTTCTTAGATTCGTCTGTCTTGTTGATAATCTGGGCTACGCCGATGACGTCGCCCTCGTAGTTGCATATCGGCATGCAAAGGATCAGGTTGGTCTTGTAGCCGGTCTTTATGTCTATCTCGTTGTTAAATCTAGGGTCCTACAAAAGAAAATAATTATCAGAACGTACAAAAAATAAAGCTAAAAAATGTATCAAACCAAACAGAAACACAGCACTTAACCCTACACATAAAGAATTTAATTATAAAACTTAAAGACCGCTATTTCACGAATAGGCCATAAAAATGAGGCAGCATTAAATTTTAATGCTAAATTTGTTCTGTCATGTGTATTTGCGCATTGGCCCTTTTTTTGTGTCTTTTTTTTTAGATTGTTGGGCGGTTTGGGGCCTTAGGTTTATGTATTTCTCGGCTTTGATAATGTACAGTACTTTTTTTCCTTTACAAAGGCACTATTTTTTTAAGTTTTCTTACTTATTTTGGATATTTACAATCTTTTTGACAATTCTAAAAAAAAATGCTTCTATTACTTGCGCTGTTACCGTACTCTCATGAAGCCCGAATCTAGATTTCGATGGATCGATCGATGGACACAGAAGTAAAGTGGATTCAACCAATAAACAAGCTCAAAAGCAGCCACCAGGCGGTCGAAGCTTTGCCAAGCTGTTATGAAGCCCGCACAGATCTGAAGAAAACTACGCTTTTTAGGCGAAGCCGTTCGCTTGCTGATAACCAGTAAAAAGAATTTGTCTCCTGAGAAACGACAGTCGTGTGATGTCGGGCCGTGCTTAGCCGATTGGATCCATTTCTTTTAATCAATGGATTACATGAACGAATTTTTCATGAAACGTTTTTTTTATACTTACAAGGACAGCATTTTTGTAAAGTATGCAACGAAACGAATGCAATTTGTAATAAAAACATGCACGTTGATTACAAATTTATCTGGTTCATTCTAATGCATGACTGTAATTTATTTGAATACTAACTGGTCGCCCGCGACTTCGTTCACGTGTTGAAAATTGTAGATTCCCCCTTCCTCTCTACCTTACTCCACTTTCATGCCCTCAAACCCTTAGCCCCTTAAACCTCTCCATCCACTAGAATACTCGCTTTGCCTGCGGTTTTTTTCCGTTTTTTTATGGTCATTTTTTCCGTAAACCGATTTTGATGAAAGAGAGCCTGTGTACTCCCCAGGAATTTAAGTAGTGTAGCAGTAAAGGTTCAACAAACAGACAGATGGACAAAAATTTTTGTAATCTATATTGTTTGGTTAGAAGCTCCCACCAAGAATTAAAAAAGAAATCAATGTACAGAAATGATCTTTCTAGAGATTTATTATATGTATAGAGTGTTCCAATCGAATAAACAGCAGCCTAAAATGTAAAAAAATGAGAATACATTGCCTACCAAATCTGGAAAGGTCCCAACATTGTCCAAGCACTAGAAGGTGTTTGAAAGTTTGAGACAATGATGTGTTTGAAATTAACTCTGTGTTTCGGACTTCCATTGTCTATATTTTACTTATACACGACGTTTCGATCAGTACAATCTCTGATCGTCTTCAGGTTCAAACTACAATTTATTCAAAAGACTACGTACTTATATACTATGGGAAATTATTCAACCGTAAAGTTTAAAAAGTTGGCTCCGCCCAAGGAGGGGCTTCCAATTATTCGGAATTTCAACACTTGGTTTACTGAAAATAGCCTGATTCTGCCCAATAAAGGCAGCTTCGAGGAATTTTCGTTTCTTCCAGTGTGACTCATTGTGCAAAACCTTTGCTTATTTCCACTTCATTCGGTGTTGTTTTGACCATGCATGTTCGGCGATTCCTGATTTTGTTGTTTCACCTCTTTGGTTATTCGTCTGATGTTCCTTGAGCCTAACAGATAGTGGTCTTTTGTTTCGCCTATGTATGATTCACCACACTCACAAAAATCTTGCTAAATGCATTCTTTATTTTGTTAATTCTCCGGTTTTGTTTTACTAAGTTTTGTTTTACGAATTGTATTATTAGATTTAAAAGCTGTTTTAATATTAAAGTTGTTCAATACTCTGTATGGAATTGTAAGGAATGCATTTGCCTGGTTTTAGTCTTGTAATCTTTGTCATGTTTGCTGAAATTTGTAAATAGTATCTATTAAAAGTTTAAGCTGTAACGGCAAAAGATTCAAAGATCTTGGATGGAAAAACTGAAAATTCAAACTTGGATAAGTATCCGACAAGGAACACACAAAACACCGAAGCAAAAAGAAAAATGATCAAACAACATCATTCAAATATCATTCAGCACCATCATACACTTTGATTTCCAACTTTGAATCACTCACAGATAGGCATAACTAGTGCATGAAATATTTCCGGAAATTTTTGAAACCAATTTTTGAACAAAAGCATGAGTGCATTGCACCTGAAAAAATCCCGAACTCGCAGGGTAAAAGATTTTTTTTTGGGGCAATGCACGAATGCTTTTTTTTAAATTGACTAAAGACCTTGAAAAATTTCCATTAGGAAATATTTTATGGACGTGTTATGTTTTGATCGGAAATTTCCCGAGTTGATAAAAGTTTATTTAGGTAGTTGCTAAAAAGTTGATTTTGATATATTTATTTATTTAAATAATACGATACTTTAATAACAATTACTATTTTTTCTAATGCTAATAGTAAAATAAAACTTAAACTTAGTCCTGCTTCTGAAAACTACAATTGCTATAAAATGTTCAATTTCGATAAGTAACAGGAGTATTAATTTGATTTAAAATTTTGACAGGTCGACTGTTTTGATGTTTTGAAACTATAAATGTCAAAAATAACAATTATCCCCGGGATATTTCCAGATGCAATTTTCGAAACGGATACAATTTCCACTTATCAATTTTTGAAAATTTTCGTGTAAAATTTCCAGTTAAATTGACACTAGGGAAATTTCCCCTGAAAGTTTGCGATGCACCCCTCTCTCTACTATGCATCTCGTTTGTCCAAATCTTTTATTTAAATCGGTTTCTCTCACTTTCGCCCGATATTGATCGAAAGTAATTCTCTTAATCAAGACTAATAGAATTATCGGTTTCTCTCACTTTTGCCCGATTTTGATCGAAAGTAATTTTCTTAGTCAAGACCAATAGAATTACTTTCGATCAATATCGGGCAAAAGTGAGAGAAACCGATTGAAACCGAAGATTTGGACCAATGAGATGCATAGTAGCGAGAGAATTTGACTCACTGGGAGCAAATTTTCTCTTGATTCAAGAATAGACCCCCAGACAGAAGTTTTAACACGTGAGAGAACTATTAAGTTTAGTGGAATTTAACTTATCGCTATATTATCGATAATTACGAGTAAACAAAAACTTTTTTGGAAATATTAAGTTAAGTTTTATTAAACATTGTTCATTGCCTTACTAAGTGATGCGGCAGAAAAATTTTTATATGCAAATATTTTGTAGAAAGGAACTAGGAACTACCAAAGTTAATAAGGTTAGATCTATTTAGACAAACAAATTTTGATTGTCGAGCTTTTTTTCATATTTTAGTTTTTTCTATCGTGCATCTTTTGCTGTATAGCTAGCTGTGTCACACTGAGTTGAATACGAAAGCATACCAAATTTTTGTATTTTGCTTCAGTCTACTTCAGTGTATCGTGACTTTAATATTGATTGATTTCATCGCAATTAAGCTAACAAGATCGAGGGCCATAAATTTAATTTAAAAGGTGTTTGATTTTTAGTCGATAAAACATTTAGTCATTTGCATGTTCAACTGATAAATTGAGCAAATAAAGACATCTGGTTATAATCGAGGACACCCTAAATGAAAGTTATAGATAATGGAAAATTATTAGTTTATTAGTAAGTACAAACAGTCATGTCTAGCCAAAATTCCGGTCGGTCAAATGATTTAGAATTTTAGTTGAACCAGGAAACCAATGCTGTTAAGGGTTTAATTTTACAACCAAAGGTAAAACTCCAGATGAAATCATAGTTTAAACTTCAGTTTAATCTTTGGATTAAACGGCCAGGAAGAAAAAAAGAGCTGTGGAATTAGTTGTAGGATTAAAAAGACTAAATTGGCATACAGTGTTGATTATTTTAACCATATCTTTAAAATGGAATCAACTAGAGCCACACTAATCAGTCAAGACGCCATCAACAAGAGCCATACAGCCAGACGCCACAACATAAAATGTTCAGAAGTGTACAAAATGCAAAGATACAGTGTATATATAGGGTGTTTCAAATTCGATGCTCACCATGGGGATCTCCTAAACGAAGATACGAAAAGGTTTAAATTAGGGTAAAGTTGCGCAGTTTCATGCTTTGCACAAAACTAAAAAAAAAGTTTACAAATTCCGAATAGTTCCGGAGATAGGCGGAAAAACCGAAATCTTTATTTTTCGTTTTTATTTCTCTGCGCCCTTATTCTTAAAGCTGTCAAAAAACGCTTAAAACTTTCTACGGGCACTTTTTTAAGATCTACCAGTGTAACAGGAGCACTGTCAATTCATTTTTTCTTATGAACACATCCTTTCTTCTCTGCCGTTTATTGACCATCATCAGCCCAAATTTAAGTTATGCTTTTAACTTACTCAAGATATTTTGATATTACGAAATAATTTTAACTAATATTTTAAAAATCCTTTTTTTTCTTTGATTTTTATTCTTTTAATTTGAGCTGATGATGGTCAATTAACACAAAACGTTAGGTAGTTGTCAAAATCAGGTTCTAAAATATCTGTCATACATTATGAACCAAACGGGAGGTGAAAAAAAGCATGTGTCCATAAGAAAAATGAACTTGACAGTGCTCCTGTCACACAAAAAAATGTCAAATCTCGAAAATGGACCTCTTCTAAGGTAGATCTTAAAAAAGTGCCTGTAAAAAGTTTCAGGCGTTTTTTGACAGCTTTAAGAATAAGGGCGCAGAAAAATAAAAACGAAAAATAAAGATTTTTGTTTTTTTCGCCTATTTCCGGAACTACCCGGAATTTGTAAACTTTTTTTTGGTCTTAAGCAAAGCGTCAAATTGCGCAACTTTGCCCTAATTTAAACCTTTTCGTATCTCCTACCGTTTAGGAGATCCCTATGGTGAGCATCGAATTTGGAGCACCCTGTATACGTGTGAGCTCGTTGCGAGAATAAAACTTATACCGGTCTGTGCATGGGGTATTCCAACTCTTGTCGAATTTCCTCGTGCACAATTTCGCATGTCTCTTTAGAAAAATCTAAACCTATTTTTAAAATCTACATCATCGTAGTCCTCCAAAGGATTTGTTCTAGGACGAATAATTTTTGGTCTTCTTGGTGCTTCGACAATGTCGATAATTTCGTTAGTTGAGCAAAAAAAAAATTTAAGTCATCGACCATAGTGATTTTACTAAATTTTAAATAATTTTTTAATAACAGAACTAACTACTTCTTTTAACACGTTTTGTTTTTATTACAAGCTTTTATTTAACTTGCAATGTATGAAAATATGTTTTTTTTATACCTTCATCAAAAACATGATTTTAGTAACTGTCTGCAGATAACTAAAGCATGGCTTTTTTGGTTATCGATGCAAATAAACTTTTTTTTTGATCACGGGTAAAAAAAAGATTTCTGTCCGTTTTTTACCCAAAGTTAAAGAGAAATAGCGGAAAATAGTAATATTGAAAACATCTAATTATTCTTGCCTAAGAATAAAGCCATTTCCGCCACTTTTCACCAAGTACTTACGAAAAAATCATTTAAATACATCGTCAAAATATCGAATTGTCAAAGACTATGGTTATTTTATTTACCAGCCCCCTTAATTTATAGTGTAAAGATGGTGTCTTGCGAGAAGTTCTTTTCGTTCGAGATTTTTAAAAGTATTTTTCTGTTTTTCTTGGATTTTTTGATAAAAGTATTAAACAATATAGTGTTAAGAACTCGGGGCTAAACTGTGCTTTTTTTTACAAGCGTTGGTTTAAATAACGAGCGCAGCGAGGTATTTAAAAATTATTTTAGCCACTAGTTGTTAAAACTACTATTATTCGGGTGGAAATCTTGCAACGTCATTTTGAGCAACTTCCCGACATCCTATCGGCTTCAAATTTTGCATGCTTATATATTTGCGGTGACAACACAAGAATATAGTGTGATGAAATTGACAGCTCCCCCCTACTCGAAGGGGGTGTAATCGATACAGATGACGTACGTCCAATTTCATTGAAATTTGGTGTGTTCACTTGGGGATAGAGATAACGAATTTCTAATCAGATTTTGAAAATTATTTATGGCGGATTCAAGGTGGACGATTTTTGGTCATCTTTTGCAAACCAATTTAAATTAACTTATACTTATCCGATTGCCTTCAAATTTGGCAAGCATATGCAGTTCCGGTGACAATACAATTAAATGTCCTTATTAGGCCCCCCTCCACTACGAGGGGATTGGAGAGGGGAAAACAACTAAGTTTGTCCGATTTCAACCAAAATTGGTATACGGGGGCTTTTGGGGATAGGGAATACGAATTTTTGATTAGATTTTAAAAATTCAATATGGTGGATTTAAGATGGACGATTTTCGGTCATGTTTTTCTAACTAATTGTAACTGAGTTATCCACATCCGATTGTGTTCAAATTTGGTATGCATTTATAACTTATTCTCAGGTACCCACCTCCCTCTAACGAGGGAAGTGGAGGGGGAAAAAGATTTAGTTTGTGCGATTTCAATCAAAATTGGCAGACAACGATTGTGAAGGAGGGGGATTATGAGTTTTTTATCAGATTTAAAAATTTCAATATGGCGGATTCAACATTGAGGATTAAGGGTACAAATCAACACATTTTCCTCTAACGAGGGAAGTGGAGGGGGAAAAAGATTTAATTGTTGGATTTCAATCAAAATTGGCATAAAGGGATTTTTCGGGAAGGGATATGAATTTTTGATCAGACTTATATTTCAATATGGCGGATTCAAAATGGACGATTTAATGTACAAATCTTAAAATTAAAAAGTACATTTTTATTAAAAAAAAGTTTTGAAGAACAAGCTTTAATTAAATGCACTCAAAAGTAGAAAATAATCTTTTATCTTTTTTATACCATAATAAAAGCGATGGGCACAAATTAAAAATTTTAAAATTTTACCTAATGTTGGTTGGTTAGGAAAGGTTGAAGAGATAACAATGAGCTTCAGGCTACTGCGAACATAGGAGGAACTAGTCCAATTTACTCTCGTCGTGGCCAACGACCGAGGTGGGGTCACGCTGCAGTGTTATCTTTTTAAAATTTATTTCTGCCTTGCTCGAGAAAGCTTGGTAAGTTCTTAAGTGAAATAATACATTTTTAAAACTAAAAATGGATCTCTACGAAGTTGCCGAAAAAGTGCAGATGGTGAAATGGTACTATCAAGGGAGATCATTGAGACTTATTCAAGAACTTTTTTTGAAGAATTTTGTAGATCGCCCAAAACCTAGTTTATCAACGATTCATAGGTTTGTGCAGAATTTTGAAAAGTTTGGTTGTGTAGCGCCAAGGAACCATAAAAACTCACTGTTTTGAATGACGAGCAGGGAGTAGGAGATGTGATGATTTGTGCTTCAGTGGAGGAAAATCGAAAGTGAACTGGACACCAAATTGCCGAAGCAGTTGATACGTCTTCAGCCACTGTCTTACGTGTTCTAAAAAAGAATGGTTATCATTCTTACAAACAGTCAAAAACGCATCAAATTTTTACCGAGGACAACAATCGTCGTATGGAATTTTACGAAACAATGATGAAAGATTCCATTATTGAATCGTCATAACCCAACACACGTTCGATATTGGTCAAGGGAAAATTTGCATTTGTATTTTGACGTAAGAACACAATATTTCCAAAAACTAAATGTTTGGGGGGGGGGTATTGTAGGGGATAAATAGATACTTGGATCTACTGCTGCAACATATTAGTTCATTTGCTAGGCAGTTGTTAGGTGTGAGATTTGGTGAAACTCAAAATATTGGCCTTTTTAGGTAATATCTTGATAATGTATTTCCTAATCGGGTTATAAGTATATGGGGAACTATTTTATGGCCAGCTCGATCACCCGTCTTGGTACTAATGAATTCTATCTGTGGAGTTATATCAAAAATAAAGTTTACGGGCATGAAGCTAATAATTTTGAAAAACTGCGGATTAAAATTAAAGAAGAATTTCAAAATATGATCCCTAACATGCTTGGAAACGTTAGAAGGGGCTTTCATAATAGGCTCGCATATTGTCTAGCCGAGCAAGGAGGGCTTTTCGAACATTTGCTCTAATTTTTGTTTACTGGGAGAATCTTTCGTTTTTAGAATGTATTATTTTATTTTGAGAACTTGCTTTTATTTGGTTTCTCCTTACTATTTTCATTATAACACCTTGTTAGTTGTAAATGTGAGCAGTTTAAAATAAAACTCTCTAATTTATCAGTGACAAAAAACAAGAAAATTGCGGTATCAAAATTTGCGTATTTATTGACCAAATTCCGGTTTCATCGACTACACTCCACATCGCACTGTGGTTAGAGGCATACTAATACTAAATGCAAGCCACGAACGTCGAACGCAAGCGTGAGTGTTGGTTGATCCACTGATAGGTGTGCGGTGTCCCTGCGTGGACACTAGCAAATTGGACTAGTTCCGTCTTATGTTCGCAGTAGCCTGAATCTCTCTGTATACGTAGAGCATTGACGATAGTCTTAAAGCCATGTAACAGTGTCGTCAACATTCGGTAACAAAACGTTTCTAAAAGTCCCCTAGTTTGGCACTTTTTGACATTGACTTTGAAAGTTCTATTTAGTTTCTGTGCTTTAATGTGAAGCCGTCATATTGAAACAGAGTAAAAATAAATAAATTGTAATTTGAAGTTAATTTTAAAATGTTATATCTAAAAAATAAAAATCAAAATCTTGAGAGAGCTTTAATAACAAATAAAAAACGTTAAAAATTTATACCAAAAACAGAATTATCAATAACCCCAGCAAACACGGTTGCCTCGAACCTTCGTCGGTCCGATGTCGATTCCCGAATTTGTCGTCATCGGTACGACGTCGATTTATGACATCAAACTAGCAGTATTTTTTTTCCGCTTTGCAATGTAGCCCAACGTATGTTTGCCGACGCAGCGTTAGACTGTAGGCCGCCGTCGAACCAATGGTAAATTTTACTTTTTGCTGACATCGGCATACCGTCGCCGTACGATTAAGGTCCGATATGGTTTAACCACATGGTACCGACCATCCGCCTAAAACTGCTTAATTTGGTCGGTCTAACGTAGGCAAGTTGGTCTCGGCCCGATATCGGTAAACTATTCAAGTCCGATATTGGTTTCCTAAAGCGGTCCAACGTCGGCGATTGACGGAGGTCCGTCGGTGGTAGCTTAAAGCGGCCCGAAATTGGCAAACTACAAAGTTTCGAGAATGAGGGTGCTTAACCAGTTGGGCTGGTTTAAGTGGCAGAAGAGTTGATTCTTGTAGAGAGGTACCACCATCTTGTCAAGTCTGCATTCTAGTTTTGAAATATCTTTGCTCATTATATACATAATATTATCTTCCACTGTACAGGAAACATTAGCGCCATCTCTACATACTAGGAAGAAACTATTAAGCAGGTTGCCGATTCTCGACCAATCAAATAAAGTTCTAATCGGACCATCGTCGGCCCTAAAGCAGATAAAGTGGTCGTCGGCATAAAGTCGACTATAGTAAATCGGGCCATCCTCAGTTGCCGATTCTCGACCGATTAAACAAAGTTCCATTCGGACCATCATCAGCCCTATAGCAGATAAGGTTTGCATTGGCATAATTTCGACTATCGTAAATCGGGCCATCGTCAGTTGCCAATTCTTGTCCGATTAAACAAAGTTCCAATCGGACCGTCGTCGGCCCTAAAGGACATAAAGTGGGCATCTGCATAAAGTCGACTATAGTAAATCGGGCCATCGTCAGTTGCCAATTCCCGACCGATTAAAAAAGTTCCAGTCGGACCATCATCGGTTCTAAAGTGGTCGTCGGCATAAAGTCGACTATAGTAAATCGAGCCATCCTCAGTTGCCGATTCTCGACCGATTAAACAAAGTTCCATTCGGACCATCATCGGCCCTAAAGCAGATAAGGTTTGCATTGGCATAATTTCGACTATCGTAAATCGAGCCATCCTCAGTTGCCGATTCTTGTCCGATTAAACAAAGTTCCAATCGGACCGTCGTCGGCCCTAAAGGACATAAAGTGGGCATCTGCATAAAGTCGACTATAGTAAATCGGGCCATCGTCAGTTACCAATTCCCGACCGATTAAAAAAAGTTCCAATCGGACCATCGTCGATCCTAAACTGGTGTCGGTATAAAGTCGACTGTAGTAATGTGGACCTCCGTCAGTTGCCGATTATTATTGACCGAAAACTGAAAATCGTAATCTGACAACCATCGGGCCAGAGTGTAGTCGCCGATGCCGACACACTGCCGACGCTGTCGACATTGGCCCGATTCAGTGCCGATGATATGCGTTTGCTGAGACAAAGTAATTATTTAGCGTAAAAGTTTCACAAATTATTAAAAAATGAAAATTTTGTTACAAAT
The DNA here is from genome assembly GCA_963921995.1 of Oxystoma pomonae. Classification (NCBI taxonomy): domain Eukaryota; kingdom Metazoa; phylum Arthropoda; class Insecta; order Coleoptera; family Brentidae; genus Oxystoma; species Oxystoma pomonae. The sequence goes on from OY998164.1 coordinate 111,106,652, forward strand.
TACCAGAGCTACATTCTAAAGAGGAACCATGTTCACACAAAGCTTTCATTTTTTTGTATGAACCACATACCTATATTGCTTTTAATTTAATGGTATGAACTTACTTTAGAATTAATAAAGTTTTCAAAAAAGATGACGACTAAACAAGAGTCACATCGAAAATTTGTTTCAATTTTAGGTCTTTTCCTTGAAGTATAATAGTTTATAAATTAAGTTGGCATTCATATTTTTTAATCGACATAATACATGTAAACTTATAATATCTATAAACTTGTAAAGTCCATAGTTTTTAAATACCAAAACCAAAATTTCATCCTCCTATATCTTTGCTTTTATTAACCCGATTTAGCAGCTAGTTTTTCCTAAAAATCGCCGCCTTTTTTATCTTATAAGCTTCAATAAAATTATCTTGACTTAGCTTATTTTAATGTTTGTTAAGATTTTCATAAAAGTGTGCTGCACATGCAGCCTGTTTTTGCCACATAGCCACACGAAATTTTTATGTCTAGGGACGAATCTCTTCTAACATCAAATAATTTAGCCAACATCTAGCGATCATCGTAATGGCTCAAATTCGATTTTCAAACAAAATATATTCTACTGTTTTCCTTAAAGGTAATTTATAGAAAATCATACCGCTCAGTCTACAATCTACAAGAGCTTGAATCATTGGAACAGATTTTAATTCATTGCCCTTAGTATCTGGAAATTCATGTTCTGTTAAAACCAATTTCAAAAAAATATCTACTCGCAAATAATTGATCAACATCCTACAAATGCGATCTTTTTTAAGAAATGAGTAAAAAAAAGAAACAGATGTGTTTTCAACATGCGTGTTTTTTATAAGATCGAGATTTTCAGACGGTTTTTGGAACAACCTTATAACCATTCGTAATAATATTACCCTTATTTACCTTATAAGCATCCGTGATGTTAATAAATGTCTTGGTTTTCGCCACAGTTCCAGCGATTCCAACTCCAAACGGAATCCTCATATCTTCCATTTTTGAACATTTTAGGGCTTCTTCCAGGGATGTATCTCTTCTAACGTCAAACAATTTAGCCAATAGGTAGCAATCGTCGCACGAGCCCTTCGTCAAAAATAACGAACCACGATCAGCGTCCGTCAGGAGCAAAACGTTTTGTAAAATTTTATGACACAATACGTCAATGTTCAGTTCGTTCGCGATATCTCGGATTAGATCCATAAAAAGTTCTGACTCGTCCATGGAATAAAGATGCCCAGGAGGGTTTTTGAGATGGACATTTTCCGCATTATATTCGTTGCTGGTGGTTGGTGAAGGAGGTGACGATATAGACCTAAAATATAGTAATTTACGTTACTACACAATGATTTATCAAAGCAAGAATTAAAGATGAGGAGATTTCAGACTAGGGAACCGAAAATAGTATTTCAGTAAAAACAACTTCACCAAATCAATTCTTTAATTAAACATCATATATAGAGAGAAGTAAACAGATCGAAGTCAGGTTCATATTCTATGACCCAAATAAAGCCACCGTCCTTATCTGTGCGGATTTCTGTGCTGATTGGTTACAAGTATCTTTTGATAGATGGCAACCATCTACAGATGTTTTAAAACATACATTTTACTAACCGCTTACGATTGTACTAAGTTTTTATCGATTTAAACTTAAGTTTTTAAGTGATTTTTAATTGCACTTTGTTTGACCTAGTAGTAGTAGTCTTAGGAAATTTTACTAAATTTGAGGTTAGACTTTACTTTACCTACAAAGTGTCGTCAAAAATATTTTGGTGTTCTTTTAAAAGCGCGTTGGCTCAACAAGCTCTAATTTTTTATTTTCTAGATACTGGAGGAAACCGCCAAAATTTCAAAAGATTTTGAAAGATATTAAACAAATTCATATTGAAATTCCAGAAAATATATACATTTTCCCACTAGGGAATGCCAATTGTGTAAATACCAATACAGATTCTGGAGAGGAAGGGGATATTCAAATGATTAACTTAAAATCTGATAGACAATGGCATTATGATATAAGTGGCATGACAACAACTTTATATCTATTGCATCCAATACCTCTCAGGTTTTTTCCACATCATCGGTAGAAATATTTTCCTAAGAGGGTAAAAGTGGTACTTTCCACTCATCACTCATTCAAGTTATTAGCCTGCATCAGTAGCTAGAGGAATTCTGGAAACCTTTAAGAAGATATAAAAAAAGGGCCCTAGCCGACCATCTGCCAACCTTCACGAACATTCAAAATACGACGGAATCTATCATCCGAACGGTTTCAATGTTTGCCAGAAAAAAATACCATGAAATTTAAATTTTAGTTTTATATTCTGTAATCTAGCAAACAAGTCTAAATAAATAATAATTAATTAGAAATTACTGCTTGTATCCACCGTCCTTTTAAATAACCCTTTCCCGGAGTAAAACTATGCAACTTTAAACCCAAAAACCTTTTGAAATCCTTTCATATAAACAATGTGACCCCGTCATACCCAAAAAAAAAAGAATATGCAAATTCGTTTCGGCCCTATTTGGGTCAAAATCTGGTAAATAAAAGAAATGTAGCTTTTATAGTCCATTCATAATGAAGAGAGAGTAATAAAACGATTTAAAACTCATTTTCTCGAGCGTACCATTGGCGTAGGTGTTTTGCCAACATTTATCTAAATCTGTATCTAGAAAGTAAAAAAATATGGCTTCTACTAAGAGCACAAATAAAAGTCGTGCGCATTTAACGCTTAGAGAAAAAAAAACAGTTCTTAGTTTGTTCGATAATCTGCAAAAAGACTATAAAACATTGACAGTGGATAAGTTGGTGACGAAGTGTTCTAATTTTACCCAATTTGGAAAATCAACTATTTATAGAATACTACATGAAAAAAAAATTAGAATCATTAAAATCGCCGCTATCAAAGTCTGGGAGAAAACCAATAGAATTTGATGAGGATGAAAAAATGCATTAAGGCGGTTAGTTCATTCCTTTTATTTTAGAAAGTAAATTCCCACTGTTGATAAAGTTTATGCTTCAATAAATCAATATGGTGGGTTTCCAAATATTGGAAGAACGAAATTTTGGAAAACTTTAAAAGATATTAATTTTTCTTGGGAGAAACATAACAGAAAGGCGGTTTTAATAGAAAGTGACGAGATAGTTTGCTGGAGAAGAAAATATTTAAGGCAAATTAGGCAATTTCGAAGGGACTTGGGTAAATGAAGGTCACACTGTTGGCAAACACTGGCAAAATGTGAAAAGTACCCGACAGGCATTCATGGAAGGTTGGTCGACAGGGATAAAGCCGCCGTCAGGAAAGGGAAAACGTTTGATAATTGTCCATATTGGCAATGAAAAAGGGTTTTTAAAACGAGGTCTTTTGGTCTTTCCGTCAAACCATACTGGCAATTATTAAGAGGACATGAATGGCGATTCATTTAAAGAATACTTTCAGCAAATGTTATACCTAATACCACAGCATGGAGAAAAGCTGATATTTGTAAGTGGCTTACAGAAAAAAAACATACATTTTGAGGCAGATATGGTAAAAAAGAACTACTATCATTGGTAAATAGCCACAAAGAAAATTTAAATAAGAAAGTTGTCGATGTTATGGCTGAAAAACGAATCATAACAGTATTAAGACTGCCGGCTTACCATTGTGAAGTTAATCCAATAGAATTAATATGTGCTCAAATGAAAGGGTATGTAGCGAGGAAAAATACTACCTATGCATTAAAGGATGTGGAGGTGCTTTTTCAAGAATCAGTTAAAAAAATAACTCCAGATAATTGGCGTAAATGTGTACTACATGTTTTAAAAGTAGAAGAAAAAATGTGGAAACTTGATTGTTTAATCGAAGAAACTAATTATTTCTTTGGAAGAAAATGAGAGTGATGATAAGAGCATTTGCTGTTCTTCTGAATCTGAGTAATTTATTCCTATTTTATTTTTGACTGGTTTTAAAGAAACGTATCTACCTCCATTTCATTTTAATTTTTGTAGTTATTGACAACCGTAACATTTTTTTTATGTTCCAACCATTTGTTTAGCCTTAATTTAATTTATAGGTGTGCTTATTAATTATAGTTAAAACGCCAATCCGTTTTTGTATATATATTATAATATTATTTTTATTCCCAAAATGTATTTTTATTATTTAATTTATTATTTATTTAATTTATAATTTTTTTCTAATAATTTTTTTCCACAGAACTTTTCATCAATTTACTATTTTCTTCACTAATACCCTTATACCACGGTACTTAAAATGTAAGTTTCCCCCAGTTGCGGCGCCTATGAGAATAGTTTATCTCTTGCCTTCTATTGTTCTTGGTTTTGGGTCGAACAGGGTGAGGTACATAAAAATAAAGGATTTTTACCTGAGGTACATTAGAAAAAGTGATTGATTTTTATCCAAATTTGCATTTTTATTACTCTCTTCTTTATGAACAGACTTTAGATTTAGGTTGAAAATTTTTGTGGGTAATTTTTACCCTTCCTGAAATAAAGTTGTGTGCGACGCTAAACTAAATAAACGGCAAAAGTGATTATAAAAAAAGCTTTAATCTTTTGTAGTATTTTCAAGTACCGATGATTTTAAAATGCGAGATAAAATTTAATTTTTAGGTAAATGGTTGCAAGCATTGCGGTGAGATTAAAATTAAATTCACACTTACTTTTGTTTAAGTTGATTTTCCACCGCAGGAGATACCAAATCATTTTGGTTGTTAACTGTAACTACAGATGAGCTTCTTGATCCATTTGGACTATTTGATTCTGTTGCGGCAGAACTTTTAGTTGTAATAGCATTAATGTTGGAAGAATTTGCGGTTCTGCCATTGACGTCAGAATTATTACTAAGTAAAGCATTTGAGGCAGTGCACGCTTCCAGTGCTCTGCGACGAAGTTCATCTGAAGCATGCTGCCGCAGCCATTTTGCCAGTAATTGCGGATTAGCTTCTAGCCAATTCCTAAAAAAAGTTGATTAAATGAATTCCAAGTGAATATCGATAAATAGTTATTTTCAGATATGTATTGTGTTCCAACGAACACGAAATAAGGGCTTTTTTGCGTATTTAGAATCTTAATTTTAAAAGAAAATCCTCGAACGCATCAATTTTTTATTCAAATCTTGAAATTTTGTGTCTTATTCGAATAAAAAATCGTCGTGGCCGTGGGATTTCTCCCAAATCAAGTCATCACAATGGGTAAGTGAAACAAACTTCTTTTTTTGTATACCTTTATCAAAAATACAATTTTAATAACCTTTCGCAAGCAACCAAACCATGGCTTTCTTGGTTACCGATGCAAAAAAAAACTTTTTTCTTGATCACGGGTTCAAAAAAAATATTTCCATCCTTTCTTAATCAAAATTTGAAGAAAAATAGAGTAAAATAGTAATGCTAAGAAATCTTATTATTCTTACAAAAAATCATTTTAAAAATACGACAAAATAACCTACGTTGAATATAAAAACGACGAAATTATTTTTTTTAGGTGTGTCACCACACAGTCAAAAATATGTTAAAAAGCACTACGTAAATTCTTAAAGGAAAATGTTGTTTCTTCGTCAGTGGTTTTTAAATAAAAATATCCACAAATCCTAACTAGAATCTAAGTACTTTCTGACGTTTCTGCGGAAACTCTACTACCGCTATTAACGTAATTATTCTTTCTAAAAAAATTTTTTAAAAATATCTTAACTTAGTGACGAAAAACTCAAAAAATTAGTTCCAGCATTATGTAAGGTTATCAGGAGTCTCTTTACCTTCGCTTTGTCCTCCAAAAAAAATTCGCGTGGCAGGGTGTCCAGCATATTCCCCCACCGCCGCTCTTTAGCGACAGTCGATTAGGTAGGTAATAATTAGTTTTTATTGAATGACTTGTTGTTATTCATTAAAAAGCAATTTCATTAAGAGAATTCCTAATTGTCATTGAACAATATGGATAGGAACTCCAATTGATATATCCGCAGTATTTTTTATATGTAATGCAATTTTCGGAAGTGATTTGTTCCCGAGATATTTGAAGCTTAACTCTCCATATCATCAAATAATGTTAGCAATGGATTTTTCTTTATTTATGACAATGAAAAAAGGATCTACTTGCTTGAACCGGATGAATTATGTATGGCGACTTAAATTAAAAGATATATATCTGAAGTGTTTTAAAAAGGTTGAGCAATAATAGCTACGTAGTAAGTGTATTTGTTTATATATCAATATTACGAGAATAAAGATATTACCCACATAGCATTAAAAGAACATATACATGATAAGAATATGCGTATCACCTCCTTGACAGGATGTTCTTTGCAGTAGTTCTTTGGAATATGCTGGCTACATACCATTTAAGAATGTACTTATAACGTCTTGCGTAGGACATTCAAGAATAAACCATTGAGGAAGAATATTTTTAGTATAAATTTTGAATATGCAAAGTATATAATAAAAGACATCGACGGTATTTTATTTTGAGTATATTCTTAGCATATTCTAAGTATATAAAATTATTAAAACAATATTCTTTATATTTGGTGCTTATTACTCTAAGAAGCTACTAAAAAAGAATATCAATTTAGCAAATAGTACACGATATCCTAAGAATATTTCATTTAGATCGTCATATCTAAACGAGTCTTCCCATCAATGGAATATTTTAACAACTTTCCGATCAGAATCTTCTCAGAAATTGTACTATTTCAGATATTCTCATTTGGACATTCTGAGAATGTCTTCTTCGGAGCTTCCCGAGTTCCTGCAATTTAATGAATCTGTCCGCTATTAGAGTAATTGTGGGTAGATGGCGCTAGTTTGAAGACGTTTCTGATAGATACTATTATTATATATATAGACAACCAAATTATTTAAACTGTGAAATTAGTAATTAGTATTTTTTTTTCTAACCGTCCGGAAATTCATTTTTAGTGATACTACCAGAAGCCTTTATTTGTGTATTCTGGAAATATTCTTATTAGATATTATAGGCATATCCTGTCTAGACATTCTTTGGACGTTCTTTTTGGACATTTTAGGGATGTCTATTTTGCTCACACGGTAAATCCCTGGAACCCTCCCGATATATTGGATAGTACATACAAAAATTTACTTGGTATAACTTCACGTCTATGAATATGCTAAGTAAATAATAGGCATTTAAAATATCCTTTCCAATCCTATTTTTTAAAGAAATTCTACGTACATGCTAAGGACAAGAAAAAGTACCATATATACCTGAAAAAATCGATGCCGAGATGCTAACCTCGCATTTATCTTTAATTATATGGTACGGTACATGTTAAATTATTTAAAGAGAATATCTTTATCAGGACATTCTGTGGACCTGCCATAGCATCTGATTAGGGCGGAACGTAATCTTTTCTTTTTCATTCACATCCTTTTCCTTCTTAGAGATATTCAAAGCACCCTCTAAAGATGACAAATTGCTATGTGGGTACGGACTTATCAGTGCATAAGGTCGGCATAGCCTGACTTTAATAAAGTCGGCAGTATTTTTGACAGTTCCGCACGAATTTTAAAAGGTTTCTGACACTGTCGTCTTCTAAACATGTCATGTGGACATTCTAATATTGTGCCACCCATAAAGTTGACTTTAATAAAGCAACAGCGTCCTCAACTAAAAAGCCAGTTAACTCATTTTCGTTTTAGTATCATTTGGCCTATGATCGGTGCCATATTGACACCAAACTGACAGAAAATCCATGTTTTACTTGTCAATTTGGTTATAAAAATGGCAGCCACATTAGGCTAAAGGGCACTGAGGCGGTAGGAGTTAACAGGCTTTTTAGTTAAGAACGGTGTTGAATAAAGTCGGAACTATTTTTGACAATTCCGCAGGTAGTTTAAAAGGTTTCTGACATTTTTGTCATGTAAATATGTCATCTAAACATACTCATATCATGGCATCCATAAAGTTGATAAATGAAACTTAATGCGATCCTTATTAAAGGTAGGCACATTATGTTGGTAAACATTATTTTGATAGGGCCGCGACTTTGGATAGCCTCAGCAACCAAGAACAGCGCCGCGTTGCGCCGTTCCATAACAGATGTGTAAAACTCGGTTGCCATCTGTGCGTTTCTCATGCATGGGCCCCATGAATAAAAAAACGCATCACGTGGACTTAGCAAAATTTGCATATACGGGGTGTCTTAATTTCCAGGGGCCACTATTGCTATCTCGGTAACTATAAGAACTAAAAGGTTGGTCAAATTAGACAAAATGTGCAGTGTTTCAGATTAAAAAAATTAATATTCTATCCCGAGCTACGGGGGTTTTTCGAAAAATTACTGGAAACTATTTTTTTCAAATATCTCAAAAAATATAATTTTAAAAAAAAATTCGTTGACAATTTTTGACGTTCTCCCATTTGGTATTTTCTAGTTTTCAAAATATTACCATCAACTTACTTTTTTTAAATACGGACCTGTATTTTTTGTTCCATTTTTTGAAATCTCTTTTTTTTCTGATTTTAACGATGTATCAAACGGTTATTTATGTTTTTTCGCACTTTTCCCGTTTTATTATAGGTGGCTTGGAAAGCAAAAAGAAACAATTGCTTATAAAAGCCTATGATGTGTAATACACACGTAGGTAATACCTACGCACGTGGTAATACATCTGTCAAGGTAAGTTGAGAAATTAGATTTAATTTTTTGTTATGCAAAAACATTTCGAAAAATTAAGTTGCACGGATCATTTGAAAATCCCTCCAAACGGGGAGCAACTGTAACGGCAGAGGACGGGGAAGATGAAACAAATGTATTAGGTATGTATCATCCACTTTTAATTTGGGCATCGATAATTTAAAAAAACAAGGTTTTTAATTAACTTTTCAATCATATCGGGTGTAATTTTATGATTTTACAGATTTTTAAAAATTACTACATTTTCTTTTAAATTTTTTTATTAACTAGATCATTTTTGGGCTTGGTTTGTGGAATATACCATCAGATATAAATGAGCTATAGATATTTTGGGATAAGTACAGTACAAGAATATCAATGAAGGAGAGGTCTCTTTGAGAGAAATTGAAAAAGAAAGTTTAGTTTTAAAAAACGTTTTAAAATAATAATGAATACTGTGAAAAAAGTTTAATTTAATTAAATGGTAAAATATTTAAAAAGTTATTAAAGAGTTTCATTAGACGCTGCATCAGTCTGTTTATGTTATTAAAACAGGCAACTGTTTTATAGACGTAGCAAATTTTTTCAAAAATGCAAAAAAATTTTCCTGTACGAATGTTTTGTAAAAATGAAATAGTTTTCAGCAATTTTTCGAAAAACCCCCGTATCTTGGGATAGAATATATTTTTTTAAATCTGAAACCAGATTTTCAATGTCCCCCAAAAAATGCACATTTTGTCTGATTTGACCAACCTTGTAGTTCTTATAGTTACCGAGAGAGCAATAGTGGCCCATGGCAATTAAGACACCATGTATAGGTTCATGTCGGACCACGTCATGAGTTTTTGGATCAGGGTAGCTGCGCATAGGAAACGCATAGGTGGCAACCTTGGAGGAATAACAAACTGTGGGAACAGAGTGTAAGTGTCTAAAAATATGTGGTAAGTAACTGTCAAAAATAGTGCCGAGTTTATTAAAGTCATCCTATAACTTTATGAAAGTCGACATTATTTTGATAGCACGGCGCACAAAAAAGATGTAGGTAGAACGTAGGTTTCGCATAGCCCCGACCACCAAGAAGAGCGTTATCTCGTAACAGATAGGTAAAGTGTCTAAAATTGAAAGATCAAACGAACTTCCTGAAGTAAAGTTCGATCTTAATTATAGTAGTTCAAAGACCCCCAAAAAAAATCTGGTCTGTCTTCCTTCACTTATTTTAAAGCTGTGTCGCACAAGTAATACGAAAAGGGCGGGAAAATTAATTCTTCAATTTTTCATTTTCAAAAGGGTGGGGTCTCACTATCAAGGGAGACCAGTATAATTAAGATCGAACTTAGCTTCAAGAAGTTCGTTTGATCTTTCAATTATACTTGTCTCCCTCGAGAGTGAGTAAATATTTGGTAAACTGTAGCCGTTTAAAGGCTTTTGCGAAACTACAAAATAAAGTTATCAAATCTACGCAAAACTTTATTTAAGAAACACCAAATAAAATTGAAAGAAGCAAAATCATAAAGCCAAAAAATTTTATTCTAATTTACTTATAAATCTCATTATTAAAACTAAATATTAAAACACGTAGACTCTAGAGAAGATAAAGCATTCCTAGCAATTAAAATTTTATCAAAAATTGGTCTGTCACCTGTAGAATCTAGCAAAAGTGCTGATAGATTCTTTGGACAAAGTTATTGCTGCTTTTTGAATGGAATAATCCAGAGTAACTACTCCTTGTCTCTTTGCAATAGTAGCGGTTTAGTGTCAAGTGTTATGCGCCGAAAAAATTGCCTAAATGTACCCCACTCTGGTCTAGAGTAGACTTTTTATCATCTTGAGATTTGATGTCTTTTACTTTTTGAATATAAATGAAACTGAATTAAATTTTAATATTGTTTATCTTTATTTTCAAACTATTAGATAGCACAATATTAGAAAAACTATGTACTCTATGTGACAAAACCAATGCAAGCAATATAATAACTTAATATTTCTATTGACAAAGATTCACATTCTTAATGGGTTACTAAAAAGGATATATATAACCTCGCCTGCCTCCCACAGTCTCATTTTTGCTTTTTGAGGTCTTAGGTTGTATCCCTCTTTTTATCTCTGGTTGACTGCTATAACTCTGGCCTAAGAATTTAAAGACAAAGAGTAACTATTTATAGAACTATAAGATGCCCCTTCATTATCAAAAATAGATAATCAGGTCATCCGTTTTAAAAACATTTTTGATATGCTTCAAAAAAAAACTACACTACTTGTGAGCGTGAGATATTGAGACTACCATCATGTTTACAGTCAAACCCTGTACACCTTATTATCTTTTTTATTTGTTAAGATTCCTACCACAGTGTAAGTCAGTGCTACAGGACGTGAGGGATCCATCTGCATCTGGATCCCTTTTCCAAGCATAAAAGCACTTGCACTAAGCACTAAGTCTCTGGCAAATAGATCAATTACTGAATTTTTAAGTTTTTTAGTTATCTTGAAAAACACTTCTTGATTCAATTACCATTTTGTTTTCCTTTGTAAATTATAAGATGCCTTATCTGAATATTTAATCCGGATTTATTTTTCCACAAACTATTGCCCAGCCTGATTTGCTAGCATCAGGAAATATTTATCTTTTTAATTTGACAACAATCACTAACTAAAATCTTAGGAATCTTATCGTATTACAATTTTCTGAGTTAAAGAAGATAATGCAAGAAAATTGGCTATTTCCAGACTCCTAGTATGTCTCCAACTATATTTAATGACAAAACCCCATTAATTTGACAAACAATTTAATTGTATATATTTGGTATAAAAACTTTGGAATCATAGTCAGAGTAATATTCCACATTTTTTCCCGGGATAAGGAAATAGTTATTTGGGAGTTGAAGACAAAACCAGGATAAACACATTTTGGGCATCCCAATTTTGTAGTACCTATATTTGCACTTGCTAGAATATCAAACAAAAACCAGTCATCTAAATACAAGACTAATACTTCTAACTTCACGTTATTACGAGTAGTTCAAAGCCCCCCAAAAAATCTGGCCTGTCTGCCCTCACGTACAAGAGGATGTGGTTATAACCTGACCTACCTTAATTTTCACTAAAATAATAAATTAAATTAAAATTAAGGTGCACCTTAAAAAGTGCAGGATGGAATTTATTATTTTGGTGGGAATTAAGGTAGGTCAGGTTATAACCACACCCTCTTGTACGTGAGGGCAGACAGGCCAGATATTTAGGGGGGCTTTGAACTACTCGTGATAACGTGAAGTTAGAAGTACTACAGTTGACCAAATAATTACTCACTATCGAGGGAGACCAGTATAATATGTAGTAGACGTGCGGAACTGTCAAAAATAGTGCCTACTTTATTAAAGTCAGCCTATAGTGTATCGATAAGTCTCTATTAACCTAACCTCCGTTGGGTTTTTTTTCCCTTATGACTCGCTCCCTTTTTTGGATGAGCCATATCCGTCACGTACTCCCTTACTGTCATTATTAATATAATGACTAAGAGTTTAAAGCTCAGTTGTTATTTGGAAAATTTATAGCCTAGGCAGGTATATCAGTGATTAATTCTTTCGTACATACTTTAAGCCCGTATAGCAATTAAAATTTGCTTAATATAATGTTATTATTATTATGCATAATGCTGTAGGTAAATCGTATACATACATAGCAAAATAATAAATTTTATTAATTTAATAATGGAATTATGTCCTGCATGTCCTGCAGGCCAATAATAAAATAACAAGCTGAAATAGGTAAACCGCATAAAATCGATTTGAATTGTTATTGCTTTTAAACACGTCAAAAATTCCAATTTTCCTAATGCACTGTGGTCAAAACAGGCAGGCGGTGGTTTTGGCATTTATATTTTGTTTTATTCATTGCAACCATACACGCCCTCAGAAGTGGCAATTTTGTTAGCAACATATCATGGTCAAGTAGGCCATTAAAATAAAGATATGCGACCGTTTCGCGCAAGTGCGTTGGATTGATGTTATTCCTGACGCCATTTTTGTTTGGCGGGCGAGCGGCCATGTTTTATATATTATGGCGAAACATAACCTCTCAAAAATGTCTGAAAAAAAAACAACCTTTTTACATAAATATGCTCAAATTTAAGTCTTAAAATCTTTCAAAATCACGTAAATATGCCAGACATGATATTTATCCTTTAAATCTGGATTAAAAATTTAAAGAAATAAAAAATTTATAATTAAAAAAACTCTTATTATGTGTGAATGTAAAGTTAAACGAGGCCTTCGCACAAAGATTTGACTCTTGGGAAGTCCACAAAATGTGTATTTTTGATTGAGAGTTTGTTAAACATATGTAATATTTATTTTAGTTGTCTTCCATTTCCATCTTCAGTCTTTTATGTTGGCGGACAATTTGTGATAGAGCGCCAATAATATCTTTGTGTGGTAGTTTATTTATTCCACTTAGTAAATAAAGAAATATGTAGTTTATTTTGAAGCTAAAGCAATTGAAAAAAAATAGGTTTCTTTTAAATTTTTAACCCATGGGTTGACAGATGCAAAAAAGTGATTAAATTTTAAACAACATTGCTTTCATGTGTAAAAATGCTATATTTTCTGCTGCCTTAGACGTTGACACAGGCAAAAAATATTCCTCAAAATAGCTGTGACAACATTTTTATGACGTTTTCAAAGTTGTGACAGAAGACAGCGAAAGCATTATTGTTATTTTTTTTGCTGCGGAAACGTTATCCCAACTGATTTACAGCACGCTTTACTTGGCATTGCAACCAATGGGAGTTCGTGCGGTAAAAAAATGCAGATTTTATTATATTTTTGGGACCCTTAAATTACCGAAAAATTTCCTCACAACATTTTTTTTTTGCTTCTTCATTCGCTTCAAACTTGGAATCCTTGAAAAAATCTCTGTGAATCCTCGTGACGTCACTGGTGCTTAACGTTGCAAACTTTAGAGCAAATACGACCGGTTTTTTTCGCTAACCGCCCGAGATTACGGCCAAACAACCAATTGATAGTTTCTGGCTAGCGCAGTTTCGTAATCTATAATATTTGTTTACTACTTTTGTTGTGTTTTTAAAAAAGTGCTTTAAATTTGATTTCATGTACAGGATGGATTCTTTAAATGGAACGGTGCTTCTAGCGGCTTTAGGGAAGAGGTTTTGAAAAAAGCTAGAAGCGAATCTTTAATTATTTTTGACGGACTTTCCGTCCATGATAAAAAAAAATTCTGGGGCCCCCAACTCGAGACCCAAAGCTCACCACCACCAAAAGAAAATCGAGGTGTGCTTTGAATCTATTTCCCTTTTATCTAATATCTAGTAAATTTAAAAAAAGGTAATTAAGCTGCGCCCCCAAATAGAGCGCCAATAATATCTTTCTGTGGTAGTTTATTTATTCCACTTAGTAAATAAAGAAATATGTAGTTTATTTTGAAGCTAAAGCAATTGAAAAAAAATAGGTTTCTTTTAAATTTTTAACCCATGGGTTGACAGATGCAAAAAAGTGATTTAGACGAATTTCTATTTTAACAAGCTTTCCAAAAAGGTGCCACAAGTGGTCCCTCGTCAAAAAAACATATTGGTAGACCCTGGGCCTTCAGTCAGGGCCCCTAAATGGGCCGCCAATAATGTCCTTCTGTGGTATTTTCTTTATTCCTCTTAGTAAATAGAGAAATATGTAGTTTATTTTGAAACGAAACAATTGACAGAAAAAAATATATTTGTTTAAATTTTTGACACATTGGTTGACAGATGTCAAAAAAAACTAGAGCGTTAAATTTCTTTTTCAACGTGATTTCCAAAAAGATGCCACAAGTGGTACCTCCTTATTAAAAAAAAAATAGTTGGTGGGCTCTAGGCCTCCAGTTGGGGGCCCCAAATTTTTTTTTTATCAGGGGCGGAAAGTTCGTAAAAAATCATTAAAGATTCGCTTTTAGCTTTTTTTAAATCATCTTCCCTAAGGCCGCTAGAAGCACCGTTCCATTTAAAGAATCCACCCTGTATATATAGGGTGGGCTACAAAATTCCGCACTTTTTGGATTGGCTACAACTTTTGACTTGATTACTCTATTTGAAAATATATTGACTTTTTGAAAAGATAAAACGTGAGAGTTTTTCGATTCGGTTAAAACTTTAAAACTTATAAAAAATTCAAGATGGCGGACAGTTTTAAAAAATGTGTAATTTTCACCCCCACTGAAAAAAATTTATGTGCGAAACTGAACAAACTCTGAAGCTTTCACTACTAACGCTCATTGTTTCTGTATATATTGAAGTATCATTTAATTAAATCAGTTAGGAAATAAAAGAGTTATAACTTTTTTTACTATGTGTGTTTTGGCTTCGCATTGAAAAAAAATCACACTTTTAACCTAATTATTTAATTAAGAAAACACATCTAAATACCCATTACTTTTTTATTTCTTATCCGATTTATTTAGGCGATACCTTGATATACGAAGAATGCGTGTAAAACCTAACTCTTTTTAAAACTAACCGCTATCCTGAATATTTTTTTAATGTCAACTTTTGAACAAACGGACGTAACTCTCATGTTTTGTCTCCTTAAACAATATTTTTTTATAATTAAGTAATCAGGCCAAAAGTTATAGCAAATTGAAAAAATAGATAATTTTGTGATTTTTTTCAATGTTAAGCCCAAACACTCATAATCTAAAAGCTTATAACTTTTTCATTTCTCAACCGATTTGATTAAATGATACGTCAATATACACATAAACAATGAGCGTTTGTAGTAAAAGCTTTAGAGTTAGTTCATTGTCGCACATAAATTTTTTTCAGGGGGTATGAAAATTACACATTGAGAAATTTTAAATTTTCAACTGAATCGAAAAAGTATCACATTTTATCTTTCTAAAAAACCAACATCTTTAAAAATCGAGGACTTATGACAAAAGTTATAGTCAATCCAAAAAGTGCGGAATTTTGTGGTCCACTCTATATAAATAATCTGTGGCTTTAAAATACATTGTACTCCTGGCTGTTAAAAAAAAAAGTAATTTTTAACATTCTGAAGCACTTGTATTGCAGTGGCGCACCAAGAAATTATCTTTGGGGGGGGGAGAAGGGGTTCTAAGGATAAATAATAAAAAAAACTTAATATGAAGTATGGAGTATCCTTTCCTCTTCACACCTTTATTCGTTGGCATATCTCCATCTCACTTGTTTGTAAACCACGCCCACTTCTCTAGCAAGTTCTCTTCCCGGCAGTTCAAGAATAAAGGCCCAGATGTAGAGGAGGGGGGGGCGTTAATCAAGTTTAAAATTGTTTATTTATCCAAAATTGGATTTTAAATCATGGTTCAAATTTTTTGAGAAAGTAACACTTAAAATGCAATTTTTGACTTTAAGCTGACTTTTAAAATTAAACTAAATCGTAAATATCTATGGGGTTTTGGGAATTTGAGTTGTTTATTTACCCTTAATTTGTTTGTACACATGCTAAAATGCGCCTCAGGCGATAATTTTTTCGAAAATAGCAATTAAAATGCCATTTTTGCCACCAAATCGCAGGCAAAGTGTTTTGATAAAATGACATTAAAAAGATCATTTTGATGGTGATCCAAACTGAAAACAAATAAAAAAATTAAACATTTTTATAGCGGTCATAAACACACGAAATCGTAAAAATGGAAGATGTTATACCGCCGCAGGGAAAAAATTTTGCAATTTATGACTTTTCAAAGATTTTCGTTAAAAATAAAAGTATAGGCTCTTATATTTTATTTCTGCTGTTATTTGATTGTCCCAATTGTATTAGTACCAGACCCGGCTGCAAATTTTTTGACCGATCGCGTAACCACTCAAAATATTTAAAAAGTTGAAGATTAGTACTCATCATTCCCAGAAAGCTTATGGTCCCAGTCGGCATTTGGCCGGAAATGTCAAAAAAAAAATTGTTTTTGACCCATTTTTTTCACATTTTTTCTTTTTGGGCGTAACCAAAAAATACTTGTATTGGGACTTGGATTAGACTTGGGCGATGCCAAAAATGCAACGGTGCCATCCCGCATCCGGCCGCGTTGCCGTGGCACCATCGCCCGAAGGGGTGCTTCTTTTAAGCAAAATCGACCCAAAACGTAACCACTTGAATGAGGTGTCAAATTAAAGGTATTGATCTCCTCAATAAGAATATCAAATGGTGCCACTGCAAATCTGGCCGGAAGTGTCCGGTACCAATGATTTTATACTCAGAACTCGCGGGCGTTTACTATAGAGGCGAGTTAGTTATTACTATATATCTTCGAGAAAAGCATTAGCAGTCATAATTTTTTTTCATAAGGATGTTAAGAATAATAACCTTAATATTCCCTAATAAGCCCTCAAAAATCCGACTGGTACCAACACGGCCATATTAAAAAAATGGTGGAAATAGTTAATTTTTTGGGTTTGTCTCGAGCTTTTTACTAATTATCTCGAAAACTGTTCGATCCACGACAAGACTTATGGTGTCAAGCTAAAAGCGTATAAAATTATCTCTCAAACAGTGTAACAACATTTAGAATTAGACCACCAGTGGTGGAGAATTTTTTTTTCTTAAATATGTGTTTCTCCTTCTTTCCAAAATATCTTCTAGGACAATAAAAAATATAGGAATTGAAAAAATAACTAGTTTTTTGCGCTCTCTAAAGTATGACATATTACATGTTAATATATAAAAAGCAGTGGCGCACTTGAAGTTTCTTAAAATAATTTTCTAAACAGCAATTTTAGTTTCTCAAAACAAACATCATGTTCTTAATATGAGTTTTTTAATTTTATATTTTATGGTTAGTGGTTAACATGTTGTCTCTGATAACTGTGATTGTCCTAACTTATCCACAATTACCTTTAAAATATATTTAATTAGCTTACCTCCCTTTCTCGGCTTCTAGGAGGTGGAGGTGGATACTAATAATTATAATTCATAAATAACATATGATCATCACCTACGATCGACTTAACATAAACAAACTACTTACCAAATTTTATCGAACGAGTAGTTCTAGATGAGCCTGTGAATTTGACTCTTTTCTTTTCGCTGCATCTATTTTAGTGTTTAGTAATCGAAAAAATTAATCAAAAAATTACCCGACTACCAAATCTACTAGTTTTGTACAAAAATAGACAACGTACCTGCACAGTCGCATATTATACAGACCGCTTTAAGCTACTGCGAACATAGGGGGAATCAAGTCCAATTTAATCTCCGTGCCGTACGACCGAGGTGGATTCGAAGCACGCTACAGTGTTATCTTTTGGAAATTCATTTTATTTTTATTATTTTGTTTTATTTCTGCCTTGCTCAAGAAACAGATGGGTAAGTTCTTAATTGAAATAATACATTTTTAAAACTAAAAATGGATGTCTACGAAGTTGCCGAAAAAGTGCAGATGTTCAAATGGTCAAATCGTCATAACCCAACACACGTTCGATATTGGTCGAGGGAAAATTTGCATTTATATTTTGACGTAAGAACACAGTATCCCCAAAAACTAAATGTTTGGGGGGGGGGGTATTGTAGGGGAACACGTAAATGGGCCATTTTTTATTAACGGCAATTGCAATTTGAATGGTCCTAGATACTTGGATCTACTGCCGCAGCACATTATTCCAACTGCTAGGCAGTTGTTAGGTGTAAGATTTGGTGAAACATGGTTTCAACAAGATGGTTGTTCCGCTCACAATGTTGGCCTTGTTAGGGAATATCTTGATAATGTATTTCCTAATCGGGTTATAAGTACACGGGGAACTATTTTATGGCCAGCTCGATCTCCCGATCTTGCTCCTAATGACTTCAATCTTTTTCTCCTTATTATTTTCATTGTAACACGTCGTCACTGATAAATCTGAGCAGTTGACAATAAAACGCTCTTATTTATCAGTGACAAAAAATAAGAAAATTACGTTATAAAAATTTGCGTATTTATTGACCAAATTCCGGTTTCATTGACTACGCTCCACACAGCACCGTGGTTAGAGGCGTACTAAATACAAGGCGAACGGCGGCGAACGGCAGCGAATGGCGATCGGAAGCCTGAGTGTTGGTTGCTTCACTGATAGGCGTGCGGTGTCTCTGCATGTACGTACACTGGCAAATTAGACTTCTTCCGCCCTATGTTCGCAGTAGCTTGAAGCGGTCTGTATGTTCGCGTCGTATTTACGAATAGGGAGTCCATAAAATAAGCAAAAATATATTAAATATAAACGTTGAAATTTAATTTTACCGAAAAGAAATTGATCGAATAACAATTTAATCGAATCGTAAAATGATCGAAAATACCAAGCTTTTTTGTCAAACTCTAAAAGAAATTTTTAATGTGAAATAACCGAAAATATAAAATAAAAAAATATTTGATTAAACCTGTAAGCCAATGGAATTTATTTGATTTTTTACCAAACCCGTATAATACTAAGTAAGTAAATATTTAAACATAGGACTGTATCCAAAAGTCAAACCGTAATGTAATAATGTTGTCGAATGTAAAATAAGCGAAAATAAAAAGACTATTATGTTTTAATCTAACCGTAAAAAAATTAAAAATAAAAGAATGAAAATAATTTTCTGGAACCGTAAAAAATTAAATAAAGTCGTCATAGAAGAGATCTAAAATCATTTGAAGGAACTGTTATTTGATCGGAACGCAGAAAGCTCGCATAAGGCCTACAAGAAATCGACGTTGCAGAATTGCCAAACTGTAAGACAAATACTTAGTTAAGCTCGGATTTGTACCCTGTGACCCTATGCTGAAACACGAATACCTACTGTACCTTTACAAAATTGTGCTATACAAAGTTGCGATTCCAACGTATGATGTACCCGATTTGCGATGTGAACAAATTATATAGAATTTTTGTATTTCGTTTAAAAGTTCCTTTTAGGGTTTAACGAAATTATTTTTGAGCTTGGTATTTTCGATCATTTTACAATTCGACTACATTGTTGTTCGATCAATTTTCTTTCGAAATAATTACATTTCAGCGTTTTTGTTTATAATATGTTTGCGCATTTTATGGACCTCCTATTCGTAAACACGACGAGACCATAATTATAATATATGACTCTGTAGGTACGTTGTCTATTTTTGTATTAATTTTTTCGATTAGTAAACACTAAAATACAAAAAGAAAAGAGCCAAATTCACAGGCTCATCGAAAACTAGAAGTAGTTTGTTTATATTAAGCCGATCGTAGGTGATGGTCATTTGTCATTTATAAATTATAATTATTAGTATCCACCTCCACCTCCTAGAAGCCAAGAAAGGGAGGTAAGCTAATTAAATATATTTTAAAGCTAATTTTGGATAAGTTAGGACAATCAGAGTTATCAGAGACAACATGTTAACCACTAATCATAAAATATAAAATTAAAAAACTCATATGAAGAACAAAAATTGCTGTTTAGAAAATTATTTTAAGAAACTTCAAGTGCGCCACTGTTTTTGTATATTAACATGTAATATGTCATATTTTAGAGAGCGCATAAAACTACTTATTTTTTCAATTCCTATATTTTTTATTGTCCTATGAGATATTTTGGAAAGAAGGAGAAACACATATTTAAAGAAAAAATATTCTATCTCCGCCACTGGTGATCTAATTCTAAAAGTTGTTACACTGTTTAAGAAATAATTTTATACGCTTTTAGTTTGACATCATAAGTTTTGTCGTAGACCGAACAGTTTTCAAGATAATTAGTAAAAAGCTCGAGACAAACCCAAAAAATTACCTATTTCCACCATTTTTTCAATATGGGGGAGTTGGTACGAATCGGATTTTTGAGGGCTTATTAGGGAAAATTAAGGTTGGTATTCATAATATCCTTATAAAGAAAATTGTGGCTACTAATGTTTTTTTCGAAGATATATACCAATAACTAACTCGCCTCTATAGTAAACGGCCCGCGAGTTTTGAGTATAAAATCATTGGTGCCGGGCACTTCCGTCCAGATTTGGAGTGGCACCATTTGATATTCGTATTGAGGAGATCAGTACCTTTAATTTAACACCTTAATCAAGTGGTTACGTTATGGGTCGATTTTGCTTAAAAAAAGCACCCCTCCTGGTGATGGTGTGGCGGCAACGTGGCCGTTTGTGGGATGACACTATTGCATTTTTGGTATCGCCTAAGTCTAATTCAAGTCCCAATACAAGTATTTTTTGGTTACGCCCAAAAAGAAAAAATGTCAAAAAAATGGGTCAAAAACAATTTTTTTTTGACATTTCTAGCCAAATGCCGACTGGCACCATAAGCTTTCTGGGAATGTTAAGTACTAATCTTCAACTTTTTAAATATTTTGAGTGGTTACGCGATCGGTCAAAAAATTTTACAACCATAAAAAAAAGATGATATTTTTTTGGATTTTAAACACTTCCTAAGAAAACGGAATCTTTTTGTTCAAATACCTATATTTACAGTTGATTCAGCACTTAACTTTTACACTGAAAACACATCAAACTCTGGTCTTTTAATAGGTGTCGAAAAGTTAAGTACTCACAAACATTTACAAGTCAAAGTGGAAAACGTCAAAATTAATTTAGCGGCTAGGCGCAAAGACATCATTGTCTCACACTTTCCAAAAAGCAACATGATTTTACACAAAGAATGACATACATGACCCATTGAGAATCCTTAAAAGGGTTATGGGTAGCTACCTTTCAGAAAGGGTATTTTTGAAACCCAAACTACATTTTTTTTTCAATTTTAACTTAGAATCTAAAAAGTCTACATTAGAAAAATAATATGAAATTTGGAATTGTGAATTTAATTTTAGACAATACAAATGGACTTGTTGAATTATCACTTTAAATTTTAACAACACAAAATGAAATATAGAAATTCTAATTTAATTTTAATAAAGAATACATTGTTTATCGTCTCCTGATGATGCTAACGTTGTTAGCGAAACGCGCGTCGAGTGCGAAAAAGTGTAGTTTTGGTTTGTGGAAAACAATCATAATTTTGTTTTAGTGCAACCAAAGGTTCCAAATTCCCAACATAGTAAAGAATACTTGTAAAAGAGAATAGCAGGTTAAATATAAGAAACCTTACATTATTCTTTGCATAATGGAGATTGTAATTTGGAAAATATAAAATGACTTTTGGAAACTCAAATATTTCAATTGTAATTTAAGTCCAGTCACTGGAGAATTTCAGCTTGCAAAAGGTGGGGTAGTAGCGATTTTGACATATGTTGTTTAGATTCCCAATGAGCATTTTTGTCTATATAGAAGTTACAGCAAATAATATTAAACCTTCATAAAATAAACAAAAGTTATATTATTTAGTGTTGGTGATAATTTTATAACTCTAATATATCTCTTAAATGAGTAAAAAAGACTTGAAAAACAACTGACCAACACCAGCTTATAAAAATGTATGGTACATAGTAATGGATAGAAAAACAACACATATATTTTATAAAAATTCCTTATGAACCCTCACGACTACATATTATTATAAAAACGTTTTACAACTGTTCTAACAACACTACATAACAAATTAAAGGTTTTTATCGATTTAGAAATATAAATTGTCCATCTTTCTTCCCTTTGCTTGTTATGTATTATTATTTTTCTTTTTAAAATAAAAAAATTATAAAATGGTGTTTACCAATCTTCTAAAATAAATTAAAATGGAAGTAGGATAAGTTGAAGCAGGCATATGAATATTTATATACTATAGGTTAAATAAAAGCTGTTTTCCCAGTCATCCTACTCTGATAACCAGCTGCGGTCCCGTGTGTACTGTATAGTTTTCGAATACACTCACAAAATTTTCATGAGCTCCAAAAATACTTGAGAAAACGGGGAAAAAAAATATTCATTTAAATAATACTGTTTTTTTCACATATGTTTTTTGCTTTCTGGGAGAAATATTGAATTTTGTATTTTGTTCTTAACCTATACCTAATAACTTTTTATTTTGGTCAAAAACCTATTGTTGGAATCCAAAATGGCAAAAATTTACGACAATTCTATAAAAAAAACAATACAATTATACCACTGTTTACCTCTTTCAACACTATTTTATCAACGTTTTAAAACATGTTGCTAGTTGGAACAAAAGGCTGCAGATGGCGCAGTGTTGAACACTGAAGGTTCGTTTCTGCGAGCTTAACATAGTTACCATTGTTCTCTTCTCCTAAATGTATTTGTCTGAGAGAGATCCAGCATACTACACATACTACACATACCAGGAAAAATATCCGCCTGCACACCCTTCAACCCCGCATAACTGTCAGAGGTAACTATCTCAAGAAGATAGTTAGATTGCGGGGTCAAAGGGTCTACAGGCAGGTATTTCCCTGGTATGCTGAATCTCTCTCAGACGAATGCATTTAGAAAAAGAGGATAATAATAGTAACTATGTCAAACTCGGAGAAACGGACCTTGAGGGTTCCGTCGCGTCGTAAGGTGTTCACAATTGCCGCCGACCAGCCGTGCGCACTGTATGCACTCGAAGTTTCACGGTGCATTTTTGCGAACTTAACACGGTTACTATATTATTCTCTTTTTCTAGAACCCGGTTCCCATCTATGGGTTTCTTATGCGTGGGTTCCCCGAATCAAAACACGAATCACGTAGTCTAAGCGAGATTTGCCTATACAAGTTCATGTCGGTCCACGTGATGAGTTTTTTGAGTCAAGGCGGCCGCGCATGGAAAACGCTGGTCGGAATCGGGTGTAGAATGCATTCGATCCCGATATCTGTCATCGAAAACTATCTCAAGAAGTTTAGATCCTTATCTCCCTCAGATTGATGTAATTAAAACCAGATAATGATGGTATGGTA
The DNA here is from genome assembly GCA_963921995.1 of Oxystoma pomonae. Classification (NCBI taxonomy): domain Eukaryota; kingdom Metazoa; phylum Arthropoda; class Insecta; order Coleoptera; family Brentidae; genus Oxystoma; species Oxystoma pomonae. The sequence continues at coordinate 111,130,083 of OY998164.1, forward strand.
TCTCGCAAAAACGCGCCTTTTGATGCCGCAAAAACGCACCTTTTAAAGTCGCAAAAACGAGCCTTTTGATGTTACAAAATTAACCTAAAAACTCTTGTTTGTTTTTTTATAAATTAAAATTGTTTTTTTTGTTGTAAAAACAGTGGTATTTTAACCACTATACAAAGAATTTAATAAAAACATTATAGAAAGAATGGGCAAAAAAGGTTTATGAATGAGTTCATAAGAATATTACAGGCACCAATTTATATAATTATTGTGTGTGAGTTCCCAAGTTTTTATAAGTGTCTTTTTGTTGTTGGTTAATTAAGTTTTTATAAGTGAGTTGATAGCAACATTTTAAAAACCAATCTATATATCTTTAATTGATAGTTACTTACGGTTTTATAGATGGGTTAACAGAAAGATTTCAAAAACCAATTTATATAACTTTTGTCACTGATAACTGATATTTTTATAAATATTTAACACCAATTTATATAACATTTTTTACCGATGAATTTAATTTTTATAAAGATATCCGTGGAAATATTGTTAACGCCAGTTTTACGTTACCTTAGGGTACCATCAATTTAGAACCTTTAATAAAACAAATATACAAACTCAATTCCTGTAGGAAACCTCTAAATACCCTAGGGCATTAATGGAACCCTCTTTATAATAATTATATGTGGGGGAGGTGAGCTCATTTCGCCATCTTGAATTTAGTGTGCATAAATTTGTTTTTTTTTAAATAACACGAAAACTATAAACTTAAGGACAAAAAGTCTTATTAGGAAGTTGAATAAGATAAAATTTCCCACAACTTTGATGTACACATTTTTTTGTAGCTGTTAGCTGTAATGAGCTACAGCTTTACAAATCCAGATTTTTTCTGCTTTTTTTCTCTTTTTTTAGTTTATCCTGATTAAAAAGCGACTAAACTTACATGTTTTATTAACATGTATCACGCGTATAATGTATATAAATTAATATTATATTATAATATATATTATATCTTATATAGACCTTAATATCTATCCACATGTAACATTAACTAAAGCAACGAATATTGATTCTCATTATATGGATCTTCTACAATGTCTCTTGCATTTTTATCTTCCCTTTCAATAGAAAAATATTGTTTTCGATTTTCACACGCCTGTCTAATACAAAGTCCACAAACAATGGAACATTTGAGGCCCACTTTTTGGCAACCACAAGCGCCTTTTTTGCAATTTCATAAAATTACTTTTAGTAAAGTATCAATCATTTCAATTGGAACCACTCGACTGAGGCTTTGTTTCCAGCCCCAATCTTCTGGGTTTTTTTTGTCACCGGTCCATTTTTGGATTTGGTGGTATGTTTACAACGAATGGTAGCGGGCAGCATATTTTGTAGGTGGTTATTGAAGATTTGATAAACCGTTGGTATCGTACTTTATCTAAGCAGAAATATTGCCACTACCAGGAATCATTCGCCAGCTTTTGCAACTTTGTCAGGATTAGCATTTGGGTTGTTAAAAACTTTAATATAAGCACAAAGACTTAATTTTTTTCTACAAGTGGTAAAAATTTAGTTTTTCCCTAATCAAAGATCGCTGAAGTTGTGTCACATCCACAAAATGCGTGCGAAAAACAAATTAATTCTGCTAGATTTTTCTGCTTTAAGTAATTGGTGAATACATATTTTCTCTGATATCTTTCCTTTCCCTGGCTTGAGAAGGAAGATGTTGTCTTGATATGGAACTAATGCTGTTAGCAGAAGTAAAAGATCAATATCTTCACCAGCAATAAAGACAGAACCATGATCTGAGCAAAGCGCGGCGTATACCTCAGGGTAACGATTCAAGAAGACTGACTGCTACTGACTTGATGGCCGGATACTCCAGACGAGAGCAAATCTCAGCAGGGCATGTATTCTTGACGACCAGAAAGCTACATGGCCAACAGTATCCAGATCAGCAGCCATATGAATCCTTAATGCGTTTATCATTTAAGAGATGTAGAGAATCTGCGTCTTGTTTGTTATTCAATTTTCTGGGCACTTTTATGATGAGCTTCGGTTACGCTTTTCTAATGTGGAAGGCTGGCTGCTGGCAGTTTCTTGATTTACGTTTTTACGTCCGGAAATGAGTATTCTGGAGGATCTATATTATTAAAATATGATATCGCGTCGGTAATTAGGTATATAAAACTCTAACATTAGGTACCTGCGCTATATAACATATAAATCAACAGAAGTTACCAAAAAAAAACACAGAGGTAATTTTTTCCAAAAACCGCAACTTTCTATATGTCGTATAGTATATATAGCCTTTTTGTCTATATAAAAGTTACAGCAAATAATATAAAACCTTCATAAAATAACCAAAAGTTATATTATTTAGTGTTGGTGATAATTTTATAACTCTAATATATCTCTTAAATGAGTAAAAAAGACTTGAAAAACAACTGTTCAACACCAGCTTATACAAATTTATGGTACATAGTAATGGATAGAAAAACAACATATAGATTTTATAAAACTTCCTTATGAGCCTTCAAGTATAGAGATTATTATAAGAAGGTTTTACAACTGTTCTAACAACACTACATAACAAGTTAAAGTGTTTTATAGATTTAGAAATATAGATTTTCCATCTTTTTTCCCTTTGCTTGTTATGTATTATTCTTTTGCTTTTTACAATAAAAAAATTTATAAAATTGTGTTTAGCAATCTTCTAAAATAAATAAAAATGAAAGTGAGATAAGCTGAAGCAGGAATATGAATATTTATATACTATATTCAAATAAAAGCTGTTTTTTAAGTCATCTTACTCTGAAAATCAGCTGCGGTTCCGTGTGTAATGTATAGTTTTCGAATACACTCACGTAAATTTCATGGGCTCCAAAAATACTTCAGAAAATGGGAAAAAAAAATATTCATTTAAATATCAGTTTTTTTTTCATACGCGTTTTTTTCTTTTTGGGACAAATATTGAATTTTGTATGTTGTTCTTAACCCTAACAAGCAATATTTCGATTGAAACACATGTTGAAACCCCATAAATAACGTTTTTATTCAGGCCAAAAACCTATTTTTGTAATCCAAAATGGCGAAAATTTCCGACAATTCTATAAAAAAAACAATACAACTATACCACGGTTTACCTCGACAACAACTATTTTATGACAGTTTTAAAAAATGATGCTACTTGGAACAAAGGGCTGCAGATGGCGCAGTGCTAAACTGATGGTCCGTTTCTGCGAGCTTAACATAATTACCATTATTCTCTTTTCCTAAATGCATTCCTCGAGAGATGCAGCATACTACACATACTAGGAAAAATACCCGCCTCCACACACTTCAAGCCCGCATAACTGTCAGAGGTAACTATCTCAAGAATATAGTTAGATTGCGGGGTCGAAGGGTGTACAGGCGAGTATTTTCCGGGGTGTTCACATTTGCCGCCGACCAGCAGTATCAGCGTATGCGCTCGACGTTTCACAGTGCGTTTTTGCGACCTTAAGACGGTTACTATATTGTTCTCTTTTTCTAAAACACGGTCCCCATCAATCAAAACACGTATCACGTGGTCTAAGCAAGATTTGCCTATACAAGTTCATGTCGGACCACGTGATGAGTTTTTTGAGTCAGGATGACGCATGCAACTATCTCAAGAAGATTTGGATCTCTTATCTCTCTCAGATTGATGTAATTAAAACAAGATAATAATGGTATGGTATCTCGCAAAAACGCGCCTTTTGATGTCGCAAAAACACGCCTTTTGATGTCACAAAATTAACCTTAAAAAATCTTGTTTGTTTTGTTATTATAATTGCCAAAATAAATTAAAATTGTTTTTTATTTGTTCTAAAAACAGTTGTATTATAATCACTATATAAAGAAATTAATAACAACATTATAGAAAAAACCTTATGGGCAAAAAAGGTTTATGAATGAGTTCATAAGAATATTACAGACACCAATTTATATAACTATTGTGTGTGAGTTTTCAAGTTTTTATAAGTGTCTCTCGAAATATTGTCAATCTTATCTTATATAAATTTATTGTTGGTTAATTAAGTTTTATAAGTGGGTTGATAGCAACATTTTAAAAACCAATCTATTATATATCTTTAATTGATAGTTACTTACGGTTTTATGGGTAGGTTGACAGAAAGATTTCAAACACCAATTTATATAACTTTTGTCACTGATGACTTATATTTTTATAAATATGTTGGTGGAAACATTGTTAACACCAATTTATATAACATTTGAACCTATGACTTTAATTTTTATACAGATGTCCATTGAAATATTGTTAACGCCAGTTTTATGTTACTTTAGGGTACCATCAATTTAGAGCCTTTAATAAAACAAATATAACTACTCAATTCTTGTAGGAGACTTCCAAATACCCTAGGGTATCAATGGAACCCTCTTTATAATAATTATATAAATATTTGTTACCAGAAGTTTCTGAAAATACTCATTGGGATATATAACATATTGAAATATGTAAAGTAGATGTTATATTATTATACATTAGTAATATAATGTAATTCACCGTCAGTCAGTTGTCAGAAACAACAAAAATGTTTGCAAAACCTATAACTATGTCTTCAAGAATATGGTTTTGTAAAGCTGTAGCTCATTACAGCTAATAGCTACAAAAAAAATTTGAACATCGAAGTTGTAGGAAATTTTATCCTCTTTAACTTTGTAAGAAGAGGTTTTGTTCTAAAGAGGGCGGAATAAGCTCACCCCCCCCCCCACCCAAGGTCGAAAACTAAATTTTTTTGGGGGGCCCAATATGAACAACATATGTCAAAATCCCTACTATCCCACCTTTTGCAAGCTGATAGCCTTTTTTATCTCTAATGACTGGACTATTTGGAAACTCAAAACTTGATATCAGAATGTATAAAATAAAATTTAAATTGTTACTTTGATTTTAGAAAGTTTAAATTGCATTTGGGATATCAAAATAATTTTAGAAAAAAAAATGATATTCAGATATATTAATTTAATTTTGAAAAAGAGTAGGGGAAAGTAGGCCAAAATCTGGTAGTGAGGCAAAACCGGATAGGACAGGGTATTTACCTCCTTATCCGACGGTGTCATTTATAAACCTAAGGCAACAAGTTAGTCGTTACACTCTTTCCAGTTTACCGAATATTTTTATAACGTTAGCATCGCCCCATTCGGGAGTTATTTCACAGTTGGTCTAGAGAGGGGTTTTAAGAAAAAAAATATATAATCTTTAAAATATAGATTTTTGTTTTCGATACATCTCCAACTACCATTTACCGTAAAAAGTAAAATCCGCTATGTAGCCCTTTTTTGGGGGCTATTTTTGAAAAATATTCTGAGAACCCTAAATAGCAACCCCCTATTTTGACTTCATATTTAAATTCTCGCTGAAATTCTCTTTCTAATGATACCCTATATGATAAGGTTTACTTTACTTATTTTCGAGATATTGACTCTGAAAATGTCAAAAATTCAATTTTGAAAGGCCCATATCTTAGAAAGTAAAGAAAATATCTCTATTGTGTTGATTATCGATTTTGAGGATTTTTTAAGAGCAAATAAAAAATGACAACAGTTTGACGTTTGCACATTCCTATTTACAGTTTATTGATTTTCAGTGATTTTGACGATATTATTCAAAAAATATGAAGCAGAAGGTAAAATTGTCAAACTGTTGTCATTTTTTATTTCCTCGTAAAAAATCCCTAAAATGGATATTGAACACAATGGAGATATTTTCTTTAGTTTATCTCGAAATATCTCGAAAATTAGTGAAGTAATTTCAACGAGAAAATATGAAGTCAAAATAGGGAGTTGCTATTTAAGATTTTCGGAATATTTTCCAAAAAATAGCCGCCCAGAAAAGGGCTACATAGGGGATTTTACTTTTTACGGTAAATGGTAGTTGGAGAAGTATCGAAAACAAAAATCTTTGTTTTAAAGATAATATATTTTTTTTCTTAAAACCCCTCTCTAGGCCAACTGTGATTTGGCAACAGGTCTCTTAGTACTCCGTTGATTAAAGTTTCTACCTATAATAATTATGAAAATCTTTCTGTAGTGCATTTCTGTATTATTTTTCATTATGGGTTTTAATTGAAAATGTATGAGTCAATTTATTTTAAAAATACACTCAGAGCAAAACTGAGTGGGTCATAATCGGGTACCAGTTTTTGGTTCGCAGCAGCCAAAAGTGTTTTTGATTTTACATTACAATGCGTATTTTTTATATCCGCTGTTCGTATAAAAAAAATAAATAATGCATACCCATTTCGAGCACCAATTTCGAAAGGTGTATAACTGCTGCAATGGGTTAAGCATTTTTTATTTACTTTTTTTTAATTCGTGTTTCATTTTCGAAAAAAAGAGGATTTAGACGAATGCTTGTTATGTTAAGCTAAATTTTGGATTTTTGATATTACAAATTACCTTATCTGAAATATAATTTACGGTTTCTCATATTCAATTTACTCTTCTCATTTACAAGTACTCTTTTTGAAAATTAAATAAACATTTCTAAATTTAAAGTGACAATATCAAATTTATAGTTTCTAAATTAGAACTGGAATATTTAACTTTCTAAAAATCATTTTGAATTTAAAAAAAATTAAACTAACGTTTCTAAATTTAATTTGATGTTGTCCTTTACAGTGAAAATTCAACTGTCTAAAATTAAATTCACTTTCAGATTTTGTTATATTTTTTCTCAAATTAACTTTTTAGATTCTAAATTACAACTGAAAAAAAGACGTAGTAAGTACTCTCCGATATTCGAGTAAAAGTAAAATTTGAAAATATGCAAAAATCTGAACAGCACAGGATACTCCGGGGGCGAGTGCTTGTTCCATCCGTATTAAGTAAGTAAGTAAAATAAATCAGTCTTTGTTCCAGAGATATAGCTCCAAAAATTATGCAGATAAACTTTTTGATCTGTTTTTTTCTGAAGACATTGGAGGTACTGTAGTTGTGGTCTGGTTTAAAGCCCTTTATACACTGAAAGGATCCAAGAGATGTCTAAAACTTAATAACGTAACTTTATGGTTATTTTAGGGGCAAGTGAGAAATTAATTAAGGCTCTTTAATGCCTGCATTAAAGACAAAGTATAGATAATTAAGTGTTTGGTTTTAGAGCTTTATAAATTCTGGGTTAATGTGTTCGAAAAAATCCAGAAATTGTGCACCCAGCTAGAAATTGTTTAATCAATTGCATTTTCTACAGCCTGTAAGACAATGACACGTTAATGTAGGGTGGCAGAGTTGAGGTTAGCCTTTTATAGGCTTAGTAAAATAATAACTGAAAAGTAAAATTATATTTTAAATCAATAAGACCTCCCAGACCGAACCATTTTTCTTCTTTAATAAAGTAAGTAGTTTTTATTAAGGTGAGTTGTTTGGAACTACTTAGGCCCTGATGGTAATTGGAAGCATCTGACTCCAAAACAAATATAAATCGTAAAATATAGGGTGTGGCAAAGAAACTCATAGAAAATGCCCAGTTACAATGATAAACCTTTTAAAAAGCGAAGGCATCCAAATTTATAAATCCGATTTCAAATTTAACATTTTCCAAAAATCCAAACGGCATTGGATCAAATCGGTTTTTCGCTCATAACTTCTGTTAATTTTGCACTATAAAAAAAATTAAAAAAAAAAATCATTTTCGCCTTTCAAAATTATAGTAACTTTTTTTTTCATACTCAGAATTCCATTATTTAGACAAAATGAGCAAATCATATCAGTTTTTTCGCTATTTCTAATTTCCTGTTACTCTGATTCGAAAAATTTTTAACAAACATTGTAGAGCAGCAAATTATCTACATTTTATGTTCGAACATTGATGATGTGTGGAATCTGGCCTGCAGTCACGTGATATGCCACATGTATTTTAAAAAATATTTCAAAATGTCTATATTTATTTTTTTCTGGTGATTCTAGCCCATTTTGACAAATATTAAGTAAACTACGACCACAAAACTTCAAGAAATTCATTAGAGCTCGCCGTCTTTGAGATATGGCGAGTTTTGTAAAAAAAAACGGTATGTCCTAGAATACTCAAAACTTATTTAGAAATTACTTTAGACCTAGCAGTTTAGGAACCGTCAAAAAAAAGGAGGTGCAAAGTATTTTTTTTTGTAAAAATTTTACAAAAACGAAAAATCCTCAAACCTCGAAAAACTAAAAACTAATCTCAAAAATCAACTATACAGTCACTGAGCATACATTCGGCCTTATGATTGTACAAAATTTGGTTTAAATCGGTCGACTACTTCTCGAGTAATGGTTTGAGATATTTTAAAAAACGGCAAATTTGCATCTATTTTACCACATGTTGTAAAATGGAGCCTTACGGGCTTTTAGAAAAGTTTCAAAATGAGATTTAGGCCATTTTTAATAGGCTTCGTTACTGTACTTGAGGCCTAATTCGTGCAAAATTTGAAAACTTTCTCGACAGTTAGAGCGGAAGAACGGAGGTACATCTTAAAAAAGCATATTTTTGATACTTTTTCCTATTTCTACTGCACTTGCCGTTTTCCGATTTTTCTGTTAAACAATAGGCTTCATTTGCCACTAGTGCTTAACAATTATGCCATGTTTCATCGTTTTACAGGCCACATTCCACACATCATTAGAGCTTTAAATGAGGCTTATATAAACAAATGACGAAAAACGGTCATAAAAAGGTAGAGATACCATAACGAATCCTCGCCCTCCAGCAATTTTTAAATCATGCGCAGAGCAAGAGCAGGATTGTTGAAGTTTGTTGCACATTTAACGCGGTGTACAACAAAAAGAATTAGTTTAAGATAAAAAATGTTCGAACATAAAATATAGAGAATTTTCTGCTCTACACTGTTTGTTAAAAACATTTTTCAATCAGAGTAACAGAAAATTAGAAATAGCGAAAAAACTGATATCATTATGCTCATTTTGTTTAAATAATGGAATTCTGAGTATGAACAAAAAAGTTACTATAATTTTGAAAAGCGTCATTTTGTAGTTATTGTCTTTTCCTATAAAATATATGTTGATTTTTTTCTCTAGTGCAAAATTAACAAAAGTTATGAGTGAAAAACCGATTTAACCCTTTGAAGTTAAGGGGGTGAGAATGGTGCAAATCTATAGTAAAGCTATCCCAGTGGTACCCTACACCCGTTCAAAATTTCAGCTTGCTCACTTATAGTTCCCAGAAAATCTACTTGTTTAAATAGCAATAACTCTTCCAGAAATTGACCAAGTTTGATAAACTGAAACTTTTTAAAAAGAAAAAGCCTCAAAATTTATAGAACCAGATGGCGGGGTCATTTGAAAAATATGCATTTTTAACCCCCCTAGAAAAAACTTTCTGTGCAACACTGTATTCAATATCAAACATTACTTACAAAGTCATATTCAACCAAACTTAAAAAATTCTGTTAAGAAATAAAGTAATTTTAAATGTGTAAAGCTACCGTATTTCTTAACCAAATTTTTTCAGTGTTACAATTACTTAGTTTATACGACCCGTAAACCGATTTTATTTTAATGCGGTTTACCGCCAATGCGCATTTCGCCTACTATTTATACGCGCTGCCGAGTGGTTGGTATATTAGGTACATGCCTGGTTTCACATCGGAATCGACCTTGAACTCATTTTGAACTTTTCGGTTGGCAGCACTGGCTTCAAAAACGGTTTGAGGGTTTATACGCACTTTTAAACGGTTTTACAAACGCTAATCCGCATTTTTAAAACGATTTTTGCTAAAGCGCATCGGACCTCTTAAAACGGTTTAGGTAGTATTTATACATGCGTTTTAGGAACAAAGTTTGAAATTTAAACGGTTTAACGCGCCCGTAGAAGAAATATGACCAGTGTTCCACATAAAGTTTTTCTAAAATAGTCAAAAATGTGTATTTTTTATACAGGTCAGCCATCTCGGATTTTAAGTAAATATCAGTTTTAACAGAGGTTTTATAAATCTTAAAATCTGTACTTTTCAAAAAGTCCAAGTTTATCAAAATCGGTCAATTTTTGGAAATATCATAGCGAATTGAAACAAGTAAATCTTTTTTAATAAGTATAATTTTGCAGACAAACTCTGTTCTATTTAAATATTTTTAATATTTAAATAAAACAGACTTTGCCTATGTACCTATTCTTGAAATCAAGGAGAAAACAATTATCTCCCTGAAACGTGCAGTCCCCATTGGTCGGCGTAAATAATTCCAACGAAAATTACACTAATACATTGATGACATTTATTTCTACTGAGTACCATGCATTTGTGGGAAATTATTAACATGCCAGGACGAATCCGTATCAGGTAACTTGGATAAGTTCCAGTGCGGAACGATGGTGTTTAATGATGTATAGTAAAGGGTGACCAGTGAAACCACTGATGAGCCCACGCTGGTTACCCAGCTTTTCGCTTTGGTCTTTTGTGTGTTCCTTGTGGAATGCTCATCCAAGTTTCAATTTTCATTATTTCCACACAAGATCTCTTGATCTTTTTTTTAGTTTCTTTTCGATTGAAGTAACTGACTTGGAGGTTTTTTTAACTTCTTTTTTTGTTTTAGGTATATTTGGATTTACGAACCATATGTGGGACGCAGTCAAAGTGTTTTAAAACCTGTACCTATTCTTGAGATCAGGAAATAGAAACTAATTTCCCAAAAATGCACGGTACCCATTGGTCGATGTCGCTAATTTCTCACACAGTAGAAGTAAATGTCATCCAGAGTCATAGTGTTAACGTCATTTTCGTTGAAATTATCTACACTGGAAGAAAAGTGTTGGCCTAAATTGACTTAAAATATTTTTTCGTTTTTTAAATAGTTGAACTGACTACAAATTCATTGCTTTAATCTAAAAATCTATGGAAACAATTTTAATAGGTATATTAAACTAACTTCTTTATGGTTGATTTAACCAAGGTTTGATTTTCGCCAAACCATATACCTATCTGGTTAATTCTACCCAGTTTTTTCTTTCAGTGTACCTCGACCAATGGGATCTGCGTTTCAGGGAGATAATTGTTTTTATCCCTGATTTCAAGAAAAGCTACACAGGCAAACTCTATTTCATTTAAACAATGCGCCCCACATATGGTTCATAAATCCAATTACACCTAGTTATAGGGTATTGTTAAAACGGACGAGTCAGTATTTAATAATTCTTTGCCTACAGTGTAGCTATTATTGAGATCAGGATGTGACTAGTTTCTCCCACAGTAGAAATAAATGTTATCAAAAGTCATATAGTATTAGTGTCACTTTCGTTCAAATAATCTACGTGGACCAATGGGATATGTGCTTTTCAGGGATATAATTGTTTTCTCCCTATAGTAGTTTACCTAAATAGTGTGGAAACTGCCACTTTTTCGCACGCGACTTCAGATGGACAAACGTCGCGTCAGCGGAATTTCGTCAGAAATCAAAGGCGGAACAGTCACTTTACGCACGTGTTAGGTACAGTTTTTTTTACGACCACTTGAATATATCGTCAAACAGACGTAAAGAGAGTCAGGTGGACGTAACGAAAGAAAAGCCAATAATTAAATATCCTAGTGCGGAAGTAATTTCATTTCTGCACTGAGTACGGAAAGTGGTTACTTTTCGCACGTGAGTAGAAAAAAACATTTTCAAGTTTCCTTTTTTTTAACGGTAAAACAGTAGTATTAGTGCAAAATGAACATCCTGATCGATTTTTCACACAAAGAGTGGAAGAAAGGACAACCCTCTATGTGAAAAGTGCAAGATTAGAACGTTCTTTTGCACTAGTACAAAAAACTCCTATTTTTCCATTAGATTTATATTGCACGCAACCATTATTTATTCGTTTCTTATTTTTTGCCGATATCTGAAATTTAATACACTGTCGCATAGACAAAAATTTATGGGGGAGGAATTCAATAAGTCCGCATCTTGGACTTTTAGACAACGTGAAATTTCATGTCGAACAAGCTTAATATTATTAAAATTGGACCCTTTCTCGCTAAATTATAATCTTTAAAAAGGGCGTTATTTTTGCCACACCCTATACATTATGCTGAGGAGTTTGCCTTAGAGTAACAATTGGTACATTCAGAAGTAAAAATTGCCTCATCTAAAATTTAGGAATTCGTGTAGGATAACCACGAGTCATGCGGGGTTCTTTATATTTCCTCAGGCTGACGTAGATTGAGTTTGATTTCTACAAAAAGGATCGCAGAAGTTTATATAAACGTTAACCATTTCATTAAAAAAGCTCGTTTCTAATTGCGACTTAGATACCCACCAGCCGGGGATATCGATAAGAAATGCATTTTATTTTTAGATAAACTGTGGGCGGCTCATACATCTTCAGCATACATTTTCTTGATTATTTACCTCAGACATTATAGAAGCAGTTCAATTTTCACCTGATTATGCAGCGAAAATTTTCAAAACTGAAAATCTCTCTTGTCAAAAGTGATAATTGCCTTTTTCAAAACTCAAACTCACACGTCTATACCAACAGATTTTTATTGTTGATGTGCCGTTTGATAATATATAGCGATTTATTTTGCACACATGTATTTATGCACAACCGGGCGTTAAAGTGCACTTTAACACCCGAATTTTAGGGCGTAATAAAGCACTTTAATGTCCGTGGGCGTTAAAACAGTACTTTACCGCCCTCTGGCGTTAAAACTTTTTTTTCGAGTTTTTTTTAATTATTTATGAAAAGCGGTCATTCTATAGTTTCTTGTAATACTCTTTTCTTGAATTTGTAGACGACAAAATGCAAATTTTTGTTTCAATAATTTTTATTAAACGAACGCAACAATAAAATTACCTATAGTAAAAAAATAATAACTATAATAATAATAACTAAATATAATAACTTCATAGGGAATTAAGACGGCCTGTGTTGTTTCACTTTTTCGTTGAAGTATGCAAGTAAGGCGTATTCTTTTACGATTAGGTTGCTTTCCGGAATGTTTTTACCAGTATACCACAAAACATAATCTTTATAGGTTTTTCCTTGATTTGGTCAATTCCATAATATTTTACAAGAAAAACGGTAAGAAATCCGGATCTAAGGTTACCATTACCTTTTTTGACAAGCAACTGTTTGTGTCTCAGATTGCTTGATGGAGAATGACAGAAATAACCATACAACAGGTCACTTTCGAATACTTAACTATTTTTCAACTGGTGATTTATCTATTATCAAAATATTAGAGAGATTTTGACACCAAAAAAAAAATATTTATTATTCCAAAAATCATAAAATGCGCTTAACACCCTCAGCGTGTAAAAACCCTCGCCTGGCGGCTCGTGTTTTTATTTTCACACCGCGGGCGTTAAACGCCTCCTTTGCGAAATAATCTTTTTTTTTCGCCCTCGAGCAAACTCTGGAGCTGTTTCCACGGCAAAAAATATTCGACATGATTTTCAATAATTTCCTCATCCCTTAATAAATTACTACAGAAAATTACCTTTAGCAGACTACGTAACCTAAATTCAGGAACAAATTTGGGTAAAAGTTAAATTTTATGGAGGGTTCTTTTGTATCTGGGTTAATGCGGATTTTATTTTGTACTGTTAATAATATCAGCAAGGTCCCTCTTTTGTATTCAAGAGCGCTCTCCAAACAAAATAATTTTATTTATTTGTTTTATAATGATAATTTCGGAGTTGCTTATATGCGTAAATTTTGTACGTGATTGCAAACCTAATAAATACGTTCCAATACGGATAAGGCATATCAAACTGATAGGTTCCTACTCCAAATAAAAAAAAAATACTTGCAAAATATAATTATTATTCCGTTTGGTTTATTTAACCTAGAGTGAAAAATGTCTTAAACTGAAGTCTCAAAAATTTTAAACAAATGAATAAATGTCGAAACTAAGTACTTTTCTGACGTTTCGGCAGAAAAATTCTACTGCCGTTATTATAAATATAAATTTTTTTCGATTCTTTTTTTAAAATATCTGTCTGTTGCCAAACAACTGACTGACTTTGACTGATGAATATTTCAAATATTAACTTGACAGTTTGGTGCGTCGATAGTAGCCAACAAGGTATTGGGTGAATTTAGTAAAATTTTAAATCAAAATTATATTTGTTTGAGTATTTTCGATTTTAGATTACATTAAAAAAATACAAAATTTAAAGTGAAATCAAAAATAAAGTTTAATATTTTGTTTTTTATTTTAAAATATCAAGTATAAAGATTATCTTTTGACTGACTTTAAGAAAAAATTCATATGAAATTTATATTATTTAGAAACCCAAAAAACATTAATACTATTTTTTAATTTATTTTAAAAAATCTTTTTTAAAAATCGTTTAAAATTGGAAGCCAAACTGTATTTATATCAACTGATATGCTAGCTATTCATTTATCTTCATTTAGATAGATGCAAGCTGCTTCTTTGATTTTTCGTTTAATTTTGTCTGGTTCTTTTTGTAATATACTGGTTTCTCCCCACATTACTCTATGATCATTTTCAAAAGAATGTTGGCAAATTTTAGACCTCTCTCAGTCTCACCTTCTGAGGTACCCCTTATGGTCATTTATTCTAACTTCAAGAGGCCTTGAAGTTTCTCCAATATAAAATTTACCACACTCGCAAGGAATTTTGTAAACAATATTTTTGAGTTTTGCTCAGCATTTAATGGTTTAATTGGTTAGGATTGATCTAAGAGTGTTTGATTTTTTAAAAATTGTTCTAATATTATAATTATTACCGATTCGTTTAATTTTTTCTGAAATACCTGGTAGAAAAGGAATTATTAAATTTGTTGGTTGTACATTATTATGTCTACCTTCGCGCTGTCTTGGAAATTCAATTTTAAAATAAATAGTTTTTATTCATATATTAGCAACATTAGTCCAGCAGTAGAAGAGGGCTTTTATGGTTATACGAAGGATATTTCTTACCTATTAAAAATCCATAAAATTTTATGAAATTTATTGGTGATCGAGTTTTATTTTATAAAATTTGATATGAAATCTGAGAAAATTTTTTATAAGGATTTGCCGTACAAACTTTTACAGTACTTTATGATTACAAAGTTTTTCTTTCTCTCTCTCTCTCTCTCTTTTAGAAGATTTTACAGGATTTTATAAACATGATTTTTGAAAAATTTAACAAAGAAACAGCAACAATGTTCTCTTAGTCAAAGATGTGCGATTGACAATTTCAAGAATTTTCAAAACTTACCATTTTGGAAAAAAAATGCAGATGCATTTTAGAATCACTTACTTATGTGCTCATTTTTAAAAACTCGACGAACTTTTGTTTTAATTCAAATAATTTACCTATATTTAAAAAATAAAAATCAAATACAAAGTAAGCTGTGGAAATTTCCAAAGCATACTTTGTAAGCAAAAACAATATAAAGGTAAATCGTGAAATATGTTACCCATATTTTTCACAAAATCTTATATAAATAATAAAGCAGGGATTAAAAAATTCTTACGTTTGACAAGAAAGTTGTGTATTTTATTTAAAGGTTATATCATAAGTGCATCTGAATTTTTCCAGAAAAATTCTGGAAAACGTGTTTGTAAACAAAAAGTACTCAGAGAATGAAAACCCTCATCTGACGACACAGATTTTTTCACAATCGTACTTTTTGTTTACAAATTGCTTTAAAACGAGTTGTGCAGAATTTTTTAAACAGAAAAATTACATGCACACCTGGTAGTTGCCCAAGTAACAATTTTTAGTTGCCTTAGTTGCCATAACTAAGAAATACACTAAAATTAACGTTGCATAAAGTACAAAAATTAGTCATTTGTACAAAAACAAAATTATGATTGTTTTCCACAAAACAAAACTACACTTTTTTCCACTCGACGCGCGTTTCGCTAACAACGTTAGCATAATCAGGAGACGATAAACAATAAACTAAATAAATCTACGATCTATCTTATATACAATCCTTTAGTGGGCGGAGATAAGACTAATAATTTGTGATTGATCACCATTTTTAATCCTATCTCCCCTCAACCAAAGAATAAAGTGTACTAAACGGGATGGGTCCTCTATCTTTATTTAAACTATTTCTGTATTTAATGATTTCCATACTTTCATATGCATTCAAAAGTCTTTTGTTTGGTACACTTTTTAGAAGTTTAGGTTATCTAATGTGAATCTATGATTGTTTTCAAAAGCATGCTCGGCCACACTTGACTTTTCTGTTCTTCCGTATTTTAAGTGTGCTAAGTGTTCTTTAAAACGTGTTTGAATAGAGCGTCTCGTTTGGCCAACATATTTTTTGTCACAATCCATGCAACTAATTTCGTAAATTCCACTTTTTACTCGAACTGTAGTTTTATCCTTGGGATTTCCTAGTAAGCTTCTTATTGTGTTACCGGATTGATATACTAATTTAAGACCGGTGTTATTAAATACTTTGTGTAATCCTTTCGTATAATTAGGATTATAAGGAAATATTAAGAGAATTTTGAGTCGCAGGTATCTTTTTGTCTGAAAAAGGTAGAATTCCGAAAAGTCTTTTGAAAAGAATGTCTATTTATCAGCTTATTTATTAAGCCTTCGTCGTAATCCTATTCTTTTCTACTTCAAATCTTTCTTTATTTAAGGGGAAATTTACTAATCTATATGTTAAAAAGTGCAAACTTGCAAGCTTATGTTGTAAGCAATGAAAAGAGTCATTTGGAATATACCTGTTGGTGGCCGTGCCTTTTCTGTATAGGTCAGAGTCCAATTTATTTTGATTTCTTATAACTAAAGTGTCTAGAAATGGTAGTGTACCGTTGTTCTCTGTTTCATAAGTAAATTTAATAGTGGGAAATTTGTTATTTATTTTTTTTAAATTTACTTATGAAACAGAGAACAACGGTACACTGCCATTTCTAGACACTTTAGTTATAAGAAATCAAAATAAATTGGACTTTGACCTATACAGAAAAGGCACGGCCACCAACAGGTATATTCCAAATGACTCTTTTCATTACTTACAACATAAGCTTGCAAGTTTGCACTTTTTAACATATAGATTAGTAAATTTCCCCTTAAACAAAGAAAGATTTGAAGTAGAAAAGAATAGGATTACGACGAAGGCTTAATAAATAAGCTGATAAATAGATATTCTTTTCAAAAGACTTTTCGGAATTCTACCTTTTTCAGACAAAAAGATACTTGCGACTCAAAATTTGTAACAATTCCTTATAATCCTAATTATACGAAAGGATTACACAAAGTATTTAATAACACCGGTCTTAAATTAGTATATCAATCCGGTAACACAATAAGAAGCTTACTAGGAAATCCCAAGGATAAAACTACAGTTCTAGAAAAAAGTGGAATTTACGAAATTAGTTGCATGGATTGTGACAAGAAATATGTTGGCCAAACGAGACGCTCTATTCAAACACGTTTTAAAGAACACTTAGCACACTTAAAATACGGAAGAACAGAAAAGTCAAGTGTGGCCGAGCATGCTTTTGAAAACAATCATAGATTCACATTAGATAACCTAAAACTTCTAAAAAGTGTACCAAACAAAAGACTTTTGAATGCATATGAAAGTATGGAAATCATTAAATCCAGAAATAGTTTAAATAAAGATAGAGGACCCATCCCGTTTAGTACACTTTATTCTTTGGTTGAGGGGAGATAGGATTAAAAATCGTGATCAATCACAAATTATTAGTCTTATCTCCGCCCACTAAAGGATTGTATATAACATAGAGCGTAGATTAATTTAGTTCATTGTTTATCGTCTCCTGATGATGCTAACGTTGTTAGCGAAACGCGCGTCGAGTGCAAAAAAGTGTAGTTTTGGTTTGTGGAAAACAATCATAATTTTGTTTTAGTGCAACCAAAGGTTCCGAATTCCCAACTTAGTCATTTGTGCAACGGCCGCTATGATGGACAAGACAACGACGCCACACCATCGTTTTTAACTAGGGTTAATTTGGCAACCCTCTAACAACTTTTATTTTTACTGGAATATTGTGGGGTTTTCAACGACCGCAATCAACGATGGAACAACGACGCCATAAGGTTGTTAATTAACTAGGGTTAATTTGTATACCTTACATAAACGACTTCGTGACGACGCAAACAACGTTTTTAGGACGCGTCAGTTTAACGTTTCCTGGCCGTTTACTCAACGTCAACATAGTTGGTCTACTAGTTTTCATTCAAAAAATCAGTTTCCAAGTGACCAGTAATGAGACTATCTTGAAATATAAACTAAGGGCCGTTAAACCGGCCCTAAAAAAGGGCTGCGTCCATAAATAAAACACGGCAAGGGGTAGAAGGGGGTGAAAGTTTTATAAAGTAACTGCGCTCCGTAACAGTTTTACTTCAAAAATAGTGTAAAAATAATAAAAAAATAATTTTTTATATTTTTAGGAGGGTTTTCCATATTCATTAAGTATTGCATAATTTGCAAAAGTATTACGAGGAAGGAAAGAGGGGTTAAAATTAGGATAAAATGATGTTAGATAATTGACCGACCATGCAGGGGCCACGACCCTAAACGTTTGTGACGTTATCCATTTAAATTTGGAAAAAATAACACTTTTGTCAAAAATTGTACTTACGAATTTTTTGCAAATATCTGAAATTCCCCAAGAAATTAAAATAAACTAGAAACAGCATAAACGCCGGCGTAACAACGGAGGGGCCTGGGGGGGCGCCCCGCCCACAGAGCCTTCCAGGCCCCCTCCAGAGAATTATAACCTAGAAGTTGTCAGTCATATGACGGGGCCAGTGCAATGTCTGGGAAACATAACTTGTTGGCACAAAGCCTGAATTTAGTTGTTGTTGACGCATTTACAAAAGTCTCTACAGAAGTCTCGACAAAAGTTGCACCAGCAGCTTCTTTCTTTAATACATTAGAGGCATTGTATGTGCATTTTTCGAAACCAAGAAATCATGAAAAATTTAAAAAGGTTGCAGAGAGCTTGAATATTAAATTTTTGAAAGTATCTAACCTTTCTACTATTCGCTGGTCATGTCGATTTGAAAATTGTAAAGCAGTTTTATTAAACATTCGAGCGATTAAACTGGCACTAGAAAGTGAAGTAACTGATAACCAGGATAAACATGCCGTTGAAGCTGTTGGACTATTAGCATGTATTAAAAAAGCCGAGTTTTGAATTTGCCTGCACATTCTATACTCTGTTTTATTACGTATCAACGTTTTGAGTCAGTATTTTGGAGGTAAAGATGCTACTCTCGGCAAAGAAATTTATTAATGATAGATGGCATGCTACAATCTCTAGAAGAAACTGGAAACAGCTTTGATAATATTTATTCTAAAATCCAAGACTTTGCTGATAAACATGTTATTTCTTTAGAATCAGAGTATCAAAATACTTTTGGACATGACAGCGCGATAGAATTGACATCAGATGTAAGATGCTTAAAACACTGGGAAATAAACAGCCAATACCAAAAAATCATTAATTTAGCAGCTAATTTTAGGGAGAGGTTTTTAAACTTGCCATTTGCCCAATGGGTAGATGCTTTATTTAAGTTAAACATCAAAGAAAGTCAAGATTTTATTGAAAATTACTCTACGATTCCAGGTGTCGATGTATTTATGCCTGAAGCTGAGATCTTGGTAGTAAACAATTTGATTACTTATAAAAATTTAGAAATAAATTTAAAATCTATCAAAGAGTATATTAGACAAGACTTTTGTCCGAACCTCTACAAATTAATTCAGATTGCTAGTTTTCTTCCTATTAGTTCGGCTAGATCTGAACAAAGCTTTTTTGCAAGTGTTTCAAATAATTAAAGAAGAGATTGCAGCAGACCACGTTTTGGAAATATATTCACAAAAGACAAGGAAGTTGCAGTTAATTTAAGTTAATTTATATTAAACAGACGAGTAAAAAAATTACGCTTAATTTAAGTTAAGGTAATAATACATAATATTAAACGGTTTTGAGAAAAACATCACTGTCTTTTATTCCTCACTATCAAGCACTAGCTAGTCCTCTAGGCCCCCCGCCCCTCCCTAGATCAGAGAGTTAGTTACGCCGGTGCGCATAAAGTACATTAGACAAATCGAACATCTAGGCTGAAATTCCAGAAATTTAGACCGCGGTTGCCGATTTTCCATAATTATCCCTTATTTTATTTCCTATAATTGCGTAATATTGCAATAGTGTACTCCCTACAACCCGACAACCAGGGCAAAAAAGTTACTGATTTATCAAAGCACGTTTTTCCATCTTAGGTCCGACCAATCCGTCGGGTTTTTGTTAGTTTTTTTTGTTTTTTGCAATTGTTATTGTTATATTTTTGTTTTAAGACTTATAAAAATGCATAAGACGTGTGCGTTAGGTGAGAAAAGTGCCGAAAAGTCGCCGGAACTACCTTTTCACGGGTAATCAACACATCTGTATGAAACCGCCATACTTTATATATTCGGGAAATTTTGAATGTTCTGAAGGTCTCCAGAGTGAAGGTAAGTAGTCATTAAAAAAAAAACAGTGGTCCTTTTCCTTTGCAATTTGTTCACTAATGCCTATTATTCCTGACGCGTTTCGAGCAAATAAAGCTCATCTTTCTTTAAAATGGCTTTAAATTTTTACAACTTTGACAGCCGCTGTGGTAGTGTTTAACAACCACTACCACTACCATGCATCGATTTTACCAGAGTTTTTGGAACACATTAAAAACTGTCACTTGTTAAAAATTTAGAGACGAGAAAGAAAAAAAATTGGTCTTAATTTTACAAAATAAGTGTTTTATATGTTAGAACCTCGTAATATTTTATTATTTTTAAAATTAATTGTGGCAAAATTATCTGAAAAATTATTCAGAAAAATAACCACAACCACAACTAAATAGATTCGTAGCTTACGGCAGTGGCATTGGTTAATTACCACAATGGAATGACGTTGAGCTATTGCGCAGACGCAGTAATTACCACAACCATTACAAAGTGTCAAATAAGCGTTCCAAAATATCCCTATTGCTTCAGATTGGTTACTGATTTGAAAAATTTACCTTCAATATATGGAGTACTCATTCACGTTTATTTTAATTTCTTTGGAAATACCAATATCAACTCAGAACAAATTTCTAAGGGTTTGTGCTTGCAAAATGAACTTCCAGCGTGGTGAATATACTTACTCTCTTATTAAGGTCGTAGTTACGATCGGGGGAATTGTTTTTAGCAACACTATACGGAAAATCAATTTAACTATGTCGACCTGATTTTTTTGAAAAATTTTACGTCATTGAATTTGTTTTCCATGGCAACGCGGAGACTTTATTTATGTTTATCCACAGTGGGACACCAGAGATTTTTTAGCACCGGGTCAAAAATTTGGGGTTAGGTTACTTATTTTAACTTTTAGCGTTCTGCGCCGCTAAAAAACCAAGTAAAATAATAAAATAAAAAAAAACCATTCATTGCAGAATTACCTGCTAAAAAAACACTACCCAACTACGTATTAAATTAACTGTTACATTTAAGGATGCATTTACAGGTACATTTATAATTGAATTGGAAACACTCCCGCTAGCTGATACCGACAACAAGTTAACTTAAAAGCATGCAGATTTAAAAATCGGCTACTGGCGCTAGACGAAATAATCGGATTCTATTTTAAACAGTGGCGTCAACGACTAGTAAGAGTCTTTCAAACCTCTAAATGGAGCTTTACTGACCTGTTTTGTTAGTACTCAAGTATCTGTGTGTTTTTGAAACTAAGGTTCTAAAATCTATCCATTGCACTCCAAGATTTCACTTGCACATAACTATGCCGCAATAATTTAAATTTAAAAAAAAATAGTTGAATCAAAATAAAAACAAAATTATGTGGGGTTATGGGAGCCGAATGTTTCTATGCGAATTCCTGGTACTCCCAGCGAGCCAGTAAAGTTATCTTGGTTCTTTGATAGACTCGGGGTAATGCCCGCGCAGCGCTAGGCCTTTTTCGGCGGGCGAAGGCACACGCGGATTGGTTTCATATTTTATTTTAGAACAATGTTTATGAAAACACATTTTTGAAAGATAAACATAACCTCGAATGGTTTTCTGTCGGAAAATGTAAAAATACTCTTCTGTCCCAACTGCAGTTACCATGGAATCGTATAAATTCTGCGATCTATCGGCCAACACTTGCACTGCGTGTGTCTCCCAAATTCAATGAAGTGTGATTGATTGATCGATTTTCTTTTCCGGAGTGCGCAGACTTTTAGAAAAAAAGAAACTTAGTTGTTATTTTCGCTAAAGCAAGGAAATATAAAAAGGAAAAATGTAATCCCTGTGCACTCTGGCAAAATATTAACAAATTAAAGAACAATGCGTTGCCAATTGTACTTTTTTTAATTAAAATCTGGGGAGAAACTATAGCCTTAAAAATAAATGAGAAGTGCAATCATTGTAAAATCGTAGGAAAATTATGAATATATGTTTCTTGTCTAAGCTTTTGAAAGGTGAAATTGATTGTGATGTATTGCTGGAATTATTTAGGTTATAAATACTGCTAGGCATACTAGAGTTAGTATAATACATTTTAGGGACTTATCGATACATAAAGTCGGCATAGTCTGTCTTTAATAAAGACGGCACTATTTTTGACAATTTCGCACGAAGTTTAAAGGGATTCTGATACTGTTGTTGTCTAAATGTGTCATCTTTGTTATCAAAATAATGTCGACTTTCATAATAGATACTTTAAGTAAATATTTCAACGCATCAGTATCCGTATACGTAACGCGTTCAAAACAAAGTCGAAATACACTACATTTTTGACTTGTTTATGTGATGTTACGAACCATGCCTGCTTTTTTGAAGGGTGCGATGACAGAACTGCTGATTGAAATCGTTGCGTACGTTCGTGGGTCCATAACGATACGTTCATCCTTCCGTATGAAATGAGATTCTGTCATCACACCCGTCAAAGAAGCAGGCATCGTTCGAAACATGGCATAAGCAAGTCAAAAATGTAGCGTATTTAGACTTTGTTTCGAACGCGTAACGTATACCGATACTGATGCGTTGAAATATTTACTTTAAGTGTCTAATATTTGTGCCTACCTTAACTATAATTTGTCAACTTTAAGAATGGCACAATATGATCATATTTAGATGACATGTTTACACAACACCATTCTCAACTAAAAAGCCTGTTAACTCCTACCGCCTCAGTGCCCTTTAGCCTATTGTAGCTGCCATTTTTATAACCAAATTGACAAGTAAAACATGGATTTTCTGTCAGTTTCGTGTCAATATGGCACCGATCATAGGCCAAAGGATACTAAAACGAAAATGAGTTAACTGGCTTTTTACTTGAGTACGGTGTTGGTTTACATAACAAAAATGTCAGAAACCTTTCAACCTTCGTGCGAAGCTGTTAGAAATAGTGCCGAATCAGGCTATGCCTTTATGTACCGATAAGTCCCTTTAATGTTGAATTCCATTCCATTAATTATGCCTACTATACCCCTATGGTTAGATCGATTAGCTGACGAACTCTCAGAATAATTTGACAATTATAGTGATTTTATAAATGTAATAAGAAAAACGACTTCACGAGTATTTGTAATGTTAATATAAGTTTAGTTGTAGGTATGTAAGATGTATTTTTTATCTGCAATTTTATTTGTATTTCTATTGTAAAATGGTGTTATCCGTATAAATAAATAAAAAAAAAGGACTCAGAAGTTTAAGGTATATATTTCTTAAAGAACAGCTATTAGCCGGAAAATCTCATATACGTACCTATCATTTTCTGCAAAAATTTTCCATTGAAAAATTGTACTTAAGACGAGATTTTCACAAAATCGATATTCTATGTGGGCTTTACTATTATGAAGAGATTGTATAGGACACTTGGAGCATAGAAAGTATACGTAAAGGCGTATTTACACAGACAAACTTTCCTTTAATGTTGAAATGTCGACAAACATTTACACGAGCCTCTTGAGCAAAATGTTCAAAGAAATGTTCGAGCAAAATCTCGTACAAAAAAACACACGTAAATTTGGGAGAGAATGTTGAGCAAAATTTGTTTGAAGAATTGGGGGTATAAAAATTTCTTTACAAATTCAAAATA
Organism: Oxystoma pomonae; assembly: GCA_963921995.1. Taxonomy (NCBI): domain Eukaryota; kingdom Metazoa; phylum Arthropoda; class Insecta; order Coleoptera; family Brentidae; genus Oxystoma; species Oxystoma pomonae. The sequence goes on from OY998164.1 coordinate 111,154,096, forward strand.
TATATTTTTATCGGAATTCATTGAACTTAACTGAAAATAGAAAAACAAAGTTTTGAAATAAGGTATTTTTAATCAAGTGCTTTCCGACAGAAAAACGATTTGATGCCGAAATTCACATTTTACCTCATAAGCAACTTCGATTGATCTGATTTTTATAGGGGATATGCCAGTATACTTGTAACTTTTTTGGGATTGTAAAAAAAAACGAGAATTAAAAAAATAATAATTGGCACTTATTTATTGTTGTTGCCTGTAAAAATAATGATAAAAATTTACGTTTAAAAGAATATCCCTTTATTTTACTTCCTAGTTTAGTCTTTTACAATAATAATTAAGTCAAATTAAAAAACCTATATATATTTTATTAAATCTCGAATATATGAACAAAAGCACGTTCGGTTTAAATAATACCCGTTTATTACCCACTTTCGCAACCCTACGAACCCGACTCTTGTCTAAAAAATATAATTTAGCAGTAATTTAGTAGACTGTGTCGCCGATCTATCATCCAATGTTGCCCTTTGCATATTGTTGGTTCAGTGTCAGTAATCGACCGTGATTATTACATTAAATTGACAGTAAATATCTAGATCTTCAGCATTTTCATGAACCTTTTGCTTTTTTAAGCAACCCTTGGGACATTAAACTAACTATGTAAATCTGGTGTGAGGAATTAAAAAACAACAATAAAAGCTAAAGGTAAAGTAAAGTTACAAAAATATGTTTTAAAAAAATCCCCCTCCCCACCACTCCTCATAGTCGTGAGGCGCGGATTACCGCTTAAAAGTGCAATTTGTGAGTTTTTTGCCGATATTTAAAAAACTCAAAATTTTCCTGGGTTTTTTTTTGACTTTAGGAAAAAAACCCTTGGGAATAAAAAAAACTCGCAAGAAAATCCCAAAAAAAACCCCGGGCAAAAAAATCCGAGAAAAACCCTAAGAAAAAAATATTATAAGTAACCCTAATCCATGTGATAAAACTGATAGTAGAGCCAATAATAATGTTTCGCTTGTTGTCGGCTTTTTTTCACAAAAATTTTAAATAAAAGTTGGTGTTCCATTTTTTTTAAGAATTGAGATCACTGATCACTGATGTGAAATTTTATTTATTCTCATCTTTAAAAATATGTTTCCAAAATACATAGCAATAATTTGCTCAAAAATTTACCCGAACAAAATGTTCAAAGAAAAGCTCACAAAAATGTTCACGCAAAAAATTTTATATCTTTTGTTTGAGCATGTTCGTCTGTGTAATTGCCCCTTAAGGTCATTTTTAGTTCGAAAGTGGAAATCGGAGCTTGTAAAAATCGTGTAGGTACTTTGGTAAATTAATTTAGTTTCCTGAAAGCCAATAAAACGACCTAACCATATAACTGTAAGATACTAGGGAATTATTGAAACGCAGTTATGGCTCGGCACTTTGACGCTATTGACAGATACGCATGCGCAAGAATGACCACATATTTTAGTGCCGAAACTAATAAGGTTCGAGCCTGCCCGTATCTTGGCTGTGACTGGCCGTATTTGACGTTTTTGACAACAATTCGTCATTTTTTTACCTTAACCCTACTTTCGGGAACTTTTGTGTGGTGACGGGCAAAAAAGCAAAAATTTGGCACAAAATAGTTATTTTTTTTATGAAATCGGGTGACATTGCGGAATAAATGGAAAAAGCAAGGCTCAAAGACTTCTTTTTACCGATGAAGACAATATTTGTTTACTACGAAAAATAGCTAAACAAATTCTGCAGATTCTAACCGGGTTGGTTTAAATAACGAGCGCAGCGAGGTATTTAAAAAGGCGAGTAAAAAAAAGCACAGTTTAGCAGCGAGTCATTAACGCTATTTTTTAAATATCTTTATCGAAAAATCCAAGTAAAACAGGAAAATACTTTTTTTTATACGTTTATCAAAAACATGATTTTATTAACTGTCTGCAGATAACTAAAGCATGGCTTTTTTGGATACCGATGCAAAAAAACTTTTTTTTTTGATCACGGCCGCAACAAAAGATTTCTGTCCGTTTTTTACCCAAAGGTAAAGAGAAATAGCGGCAAATAGTAATATTGAAAAAACACAATTATTCTTGCCTAATAATTGAGCCATTTCCGCCAGTTTTCACCAAGTATTTACGAAAAAATCATTTAAAAATATCGTCAAAATATCAAATTGTCGCAAAAATGAACGTCACCGAGTAAAGAGACACATCGCTATGGAAACGATTTTTATTTCATTTACCAGCCGCCTTGATTTATAGTGTAAAGATGGTGTGTTGCGAGAAGTTCTCTTCGTTCGAGATTTTTAAAAGTATTTTCCTGTTTTTCTTGAATTTTGTGATAAAGGTATTTAAAAAAATAGTTTTAGCAACTCGCGGCTAAACTGTGCTTTTTTTACTCGCGTTTTTAAATACCTCGCTGCGCTCGTTATTTAAACCAACGCTTGTAAAAAAAGCACTATTTTAGCCACTAGTCGAACGAAGAGCACTTCTCGCAACACACCATCTTTACACTAGAGATCAATTCGGCTGGCAAATAAAATAACAATGATTTCCATAGCACTGTACCTTTTTACTCGGTGATGTTCATTGTTGCGACATTTTAATCTTTGATAGTTTGATATTTTGCCGATGTTTTTAAATGAGTTTTTCGTAAATACTTGGTCTAAACGAAAATAGCTTAATTTTTAGGCAAGGATAATTAGATTTTTTCAATATTACTATTTTCCAATATTTCTCTTTAATTTTGGGTAAAAAACGGACAGAAGTCTTTTCTTGCACCCGTGATCAAAAAAAAAAATTTCCAAAGGAGCCATGCTTTAGTTATTATAAAGGTATAATACTGCCGTCTAAAGCGATTTGGCCGTAACTGACAAAATGTCAAAAATTGAGTTATTGGCATATTTGGACTTCTTATCAATCAAACTATCTCCTCAGAACTTAAGAACCGTCTGGTGCTGTTAGAGCTGTCAAAATGACAGGTGTCCATTTGACCGTAACTGCAAAATTGGCGGGGTCTATAAAGTGGTTTGGTCGTATGCGCTTAATACAAAGCGGCAGATACCGCCATCTCGCTTTGCACATGGCTTTATTTCGCGCGTGGATTTCAAAGCGAAAGCATCTTGTGAAGTGTCTTATCAGTAAAGTGATTAGAAAAAAAAATTTATGGTGTTAATCAACATGAATTTTTACAGTAGAAACCAGCCAATACTGGCTTTAGCGCAAAAAAAAAACTGGCACCAACAATTATTGTTAATAATAATAATAATAATAATAATAATAGTCCCCGAGAAAGATAAGGAAACATAGTTACTTGGATAATAACAGTATATTATAAAAAAAGGGACAAAAGTGACACTTTTTTTTCCTTGGCGAAAAAGTTGCACGCTGCGCTCGGTCTACTACTTGTCGAGGAATAAAAACACACTTTTATCACGAGGTTTATACGCTTTTTTTCGAACCTTTGGTATTGTATTTAGACAAATAGTATATAATCATAAGTAAAATTTGAACATTAAATTATTACTTTTTATCTCTTCTTTTTACTTTTTATCCCTAGGGAAAAAACTGCTACTTTTATCCCTAAAATACATTTAAAAAACCACATATTACATTATTTTGTAGGAGTACTTTTTGTGCCATGGGACTAAATAAAGTGACTAGAAGTTAATTAAATGAACATTATTTTTTTTGTTTAGGCAGAAGATATTCTGGTGGAGCACAGTAGTTACGAGATGCACCAGTTGGTGCAACCTCTCAGATACCAACCACAAAATAAACCATAATTTTTAAAATTAAATTTACCATACACCCTCCAGTAAATTTAGACTACTGTTGAACAAAAACAAGTCGAAGATTTCTGGAAACCTACGTTGTCCTGAGGAGACCAAAGAAGGTCGAAATTAGTCGACAAACTGGAAGATAGAAGAAAAGCGAAGATTCTGGAATTGTTCTGAACATTTTTGGATTTGTTTCACAGTGAGGTATCAGAGTTCTGTGCGCACAGATATTGTTGCGTTCTTGAGACATAAGGCTATTTGTAACTCATCGCGGTATACGTATCCGCATCTAGCGAGAACCAAGCACATTGATTGGTCAGAAACTTGTAGCATGTTCGAAAAAAGCAGATATATGCTAATTTAAGGTGTTTTTGAACGCAATAGGTGCTAAGATACGATACGTGTGCCGTAACGATACGTGATACCTAACGCATCTCAACACTTATTGTGTTCAAGAGCACCTTAGATTAGCATATATCTGCTGTTTTCGAACGTGGTACAAGTCTCTCTACCAATTAATGTACTTGGTTCTCGCTAGATGCGGATACGTATACCCGCGATGAGTTACAAATAGCTTTATGTCTCTCTATTAAATTGTGACAAGAACGCAACAGATGTGCTGTTTGTAATTCAGTACCTGTCGGGGCATTAGACAGAGGTGTAGTTGTTTATTAGCAGTCGTCTGATTTTACTGGAGAGAAATGAGGTTGATTTGTGTATGTAAAACACAATCTCCATGAATCTACTTTTTTATACCATAGGTAAACGGGAAAAAAATTAACTGCCTCAAACATTTAAAACAAAAAGCTGCCGAAAGGTACATTTATAAAATTGCTTGTTTACTTTATTTTCAGGAACCACGGAAGAAGCATCCATTAGTTCTGGAAAAGAAAATGTTTTTAGTTCAAGTGAGATGAACAACTAGTACCTGTTAAAAAACCTAAGATTTTTAAATCATTACTGAATAACTTTTTTAATTAATTTAGTTTTATTAATTAACTATGTTATGTGCATAAGTATTTATTTGGAATATTTGTCTTGAACCTAATATCAATTGTTTCATAAAATTTAGGTTATTACATTAATGTCTAATTTATTTTTAAAATATACTTTTTTTAACCAAAATGTTAATTTCGATAAATGGTATATCTTATTTTTAATTTTTTTATTAAAATTATTTAATAACCTCTAAATTGCTTTGTAAATAATACAAAAAAAAAGTAAAAATTAAAAAGCGATTAAGCCGTAACCGTAAATGCAAACACATTCGCCCAAATCGCTAAATAAGAAACGGTACATTTTTGTACTCTGTCCAAAGAGAATCGTGAGAAAAGTGATTTTTTCAAATCAAAATCATTTTTTGGGTCTCATTATGCCCAATTCACATAAAGAAAATTTAAAATCTGGTTTGGTTTGCATGATATTAGGAAATAATGAGTCAAAACTTTAAACGGGATTTTCTCAGTTTCACACTTGAAGCAGTAGTTTACATAACGAGCATGTTATGATGGTCATTAAACGCGAAGATGAGTGTCTTAATTTATCTGAGCATGTAATGACCATAACATGCGAGTTAGTGTACTATACTTTACCTACGACCAATGAAAATGTCATCATAAATATCAAAAATTATTAAAAATGTCAAACGCGAACACCGTTAAGTCAACAACTGTCATAACCTGAAATTTCAATACCTAAAATGTCAAAAGAAATGTTTTAAGTTCAAGTGAGATGAACAACTAGTACCTGTTAAAAAACCTAAGATTTTTAAATCATTACTGAATAACTTTTTTAATTAATTTAGTTTTATTAATTAACTATGTTATGTGCATAAATATTTATTTGGAATATTTGTCTTGAACCTAATATCAATTGTTTCATAAAATTTAGGTTATTACATTAATGTCTAATTTATTTTTAAAATATACTTTTTTTAACCAAAATATTAATTTCGATAAATGGTATATCTTATTTTTAATTTTTTTATTAAAATTATTTAATAACCTCTAAATTGCTTTGTAAATAATACAAAAAAAAAGTAAAAATTAAAAAGCGATTAAGCCGTAACCGTAAATGCAAACACATACGCCCAAATCGCTAAATAAGAAACGGTACATTTTTGTACTCTGTCCAAAGAGAATCGTGAGAAAAGTGATTTTTTCAAATCAAAATCATTTTTTGGGTCTCATTATGCCCAATTCACATAAAGAAAATTTAAAATCTGGTTTGGTTTGCATGATATTAGGAAATAATGAGTCAAAACTTTAAACGCGATTTTCTCAGTTTCACACTTGAAGCAGTAGTTTACATAACGAGCATGTTATGATGGTCATTAAACGCGAAGATGAGTGTCTTAATTTATCTGAGCATGTAATGACCATAAAATGCGAGTTAGTGTACTATACTTTACCTACGACCAATGAAAATGTCATCATAAATATCAAAAATTATTAAAAATGTCAAACGCGAACACCGTTAAGTCAACAACTTTCATAACCTTAAGTTTCAATATCTAAAATGTCAAAAGAAATAAGGTTACTGAGTGACTTTTCATATATCTTTTTAAAAACAAGGGTTTTTTTCTTAAAAATGCCTAATGTGTGATTTTAACGGGACTTATTTTTGGTTAGGCACTAAAATTATAGTAGATTTATTTACGTTTAATAAATATTTATTTTCTTAAAAATATAGAAAAATAACTCACATTTTTGCGTCAATTAATGCTCTTCTAAAATAAAGTTTTATCGCTTGTCACGCCATCTTGTAAATAGTCCATTACAGTCGTGTTGGGAGGCTCGATAAATAAAAAAAATTATGATCTTTTTTTTTTGTTTGTAGTTGTAAAAGCGGTTTTATTAATGCGCATATAATTAATATAATCCTGAAAGTTAAAATCAACTAGTCAAAAAATACAACTCAAGTGTTTACAAGAGCTTCAGAATGTTGAAAATTACTTTTTCTAAACGCGGAGGGGGTGGAGTCTACAATAAATGAATCATTATCAAGGGCCCTAAGCAAACCTATAGCTGACCTTTTACTCCGTTTTGTAACGTGTGCCTCCGGTGCTATGACGTCATTAATTGTTATAATGGTAGTTTAATTCTAAGAAATGGTTATCACCAGCGTTCAAAACGTGTAATAAATTCTTAGTATACATACAACCCACACCCCTTCTTGGCATCTAACCCAATCTACTTTTTCAAAAGTATTTTACAAAAAAACCTAAAAGATCAAAAGTTTTAAAGAATTTGTCTTTTTTTTTTGTCAAAATTTTCTCCTGCGGCGCTATATCAATATTAAATATTGTTACAATTATGTTTAATTTTAAGCAATTTTTTTGACAACAACTTTTGAAACGCGTAAAAAATAGCATTTTAGTGTAATTTTTTTAAAATTTTTGCCTGCGTCGCATTTAAGGGTTAATTTTTAAAAAAATCTGCAAATGAGACTAGATGAGACTTGCTTCTAAAAATAAGTATTTTTGTTTCGTATACACTAACTCAGCACCTATTAAACCGCCCCTCTCCCCTCCCTTCAGTTCAAAAGCTCCAGCAATAGGCACCTAACTAATTTTTAAAAATGTGCCATAGGTAGGTAGTTGATTTTTATTAAATGATGAAACCCCCTCCAGAGTCGATTTCTGGCTACGTCACTGGTTTTGACACTTAAAGTATCGTAATGCGTTGAGGAAGAAAATTAAGTTTTTATTGTCATTGGAAATCCACTTTCATACTCAAAACCACGAGGATATTTTTGTGACGCAGTTTCTCAAGGGCCGCTCGTAAATATTGCAATAAAAACTGTGCATTTACGAACACGGGATGGCACAGTATAAGGAAAGTTCGTTTATGAGTTGGGTCAATGAAGAAAACGTAGCGCCAATTTTTATAAAAAGGGAAGTTTGGCTTAATTGGTTCACAAGATATAAGAAATTTTGGTTTGGATAATGTAAAAAACAAATAAATTTACATAAAAAAGTATAGAACCATTAACTTTTCTCTTGATCCGCAGCGTCGAATGTCGAGCTAAATATAAAATTAAAAAGAAAAAAAATTTTACCAAAAGAAAAAACTTTTTGGAATTTTGGCCTACTCCAGATATTTCCAATGGCATAAATTGCGAAAACTTCATGGAGCTAAGAGACAAAGAAGACCCAAGAACAGGCAACATATCAACCACATGCTCACTGAAACCTAGAAACAAAACAAATAACAGGAGTAAAAGTGGTGACGACATAACGCAGTTATTGGGTAGAAGTTAAATGAAAATGAGGATGGTTTGAGGTTAGATATCGATATCACTACTTATTTTTAGTCCATTTTGAATAAAAGAGTTTTGTGACTATGTGGTGTATTTAGTCACACAATCAAGTGTTACCGGGTGTTTTGATTGCATCCGTGTAGAAGGGGTTGATATGAGGTCATACTTCAAGATGGCGGCCAAAAATCATAAAAAATTCAACATTCGCAACCGCGGCATTATTTTACTCGCTGCCATATAATTTGAGAACGAGAATTCCAAAAAATTAACTTTTAAAGTCATCCGACGTTAAATGACCTTAACGCAAAAAACAAGATTTTTGCCATTTTTTCTTCAAAGAATATTACTAATTCGACGTTTTGTCACACTAACTTCAAATGTACCTCAAACTATTAGGCATATATGCCAAATTCGATCCTTCGAGTTTGATAGCTTTATAACCTTGACAAATACCCCAGTAAAATTAACATATTGCATAAATAACATACTAAAGGGCGCTATTAATCAACTATTAAAGCATAGAGGATCAAATTTGGTAGGAAAGATAAGAAGGTCGAGTCCAGTAACATTGTTAGATGCGTTTCAATATGGCGGCTAATATATAAAAATGGCGAACAACAACCACATTTTATTTTATCTAATTTCGTAAAAAACAAAAATGACAAGGTGGCCAACAATTATTGTTGACTTATCGCCACTTACTATGAAAAAAAAGTTAGTTGATGTATGACCTTGATTGACTTTAAAAATACCATGTACAAGTGAAAAACCAGGTTTTTGTAGTGTCTTTTCCAATTAACCACTACGCAAAAATTTGGAGTGCCGGAGATGAAATAACATCTTAGCCATAACTAAACACATCCTTTTAAACCTGCCTATCATTTTTTTTTGGTCTGGCGTCCAAGGTCTTTATGCTATACCATAAAAATGACCTATATGTCGTTTTTATTAAGTTTCGGAACTGTGAATTTTATGTTCTACTCACTTGTCTAGCCAACAAAGTCATTTAAATTACCTATAAGAGAGTTAGATATACATTACCATATACTGGACCAGGTGTTTTATGTGCTATTTTTCAAAATAGCGGTCAAAAAGCATAAAAAATCCTAATTATGCCATTAGGGCATGACTATACTTGTTTATTAACATTCATTTATAAAATTCAAGGATGAAGTTACAGCCATTTAGTTACACATTCATGTACCACCGGGTGTTTTGTTCGCATCCGTGTAGAAAGTTCCTAAACTTAATAAAAACGACAGGCATATAGGTCATTTTTACCGGGGTATAGCATAAACATCTTGGACGCCAGATCAAAAAAAAAATGGTAGGGAGGTTGAAAATGAAGTTTTTAGTTATGGCTAAGATGTTAATTTCATTTCCGGCACTTAAAGTTTTTGCTCAGTTGTAACTTTGAAAAATTACACAAAAAAGCTGGTTTTTCACTTGTACATGGTATTTTCAAGGTCAATCAAGGTCATGCATCAACTAAACTTTTTTTTCATAGTCAGCGGTGATAATTCAACAAGAATTAATGGCCACCTTGTCATTTTGCTTTCTTACAAAATTGGATAAAATAAAATGTGGTTATAGGTCGCCATTTTGATATATCAGCCGCCATATTAAAACGCGCCAGTATGGAGTATTTTTCGAGGTAATGAAGCTTCAAACTGCATCAAACTCCAAGGATCGAATTTGAAATATATGTCTAATAATTTGAGGTACACTTGATTTCAAAAAAAACTCATACATGCATTTTTTCCTATGCCATACTATTTTAAGGCACCACCAGCTTAGTATGCTTGACAGCTGAAAATTCAGTTTGACATCCTTAAAAATGCCACAGATATCAACATTTAGAAAAGTTCAAATTATCACTCGAGTTATAGAAGACGGCTGGTCTATAAGAAGAGCGGCCACCCATTTTGGAGTTGATAAAATGACGATAATGCGATGGAAAAAGCGCTGGATTGAAAATAATTCTACGGATAGGAAAGATGGATCAGGACGACCAAAAGTAAGTTCTGAAATGCAAGATGAGAGACTTATTGACCATTTCAGACAAAATCCTTTTTCAACGTCGGTTAAAGCAACTAATGTAACATTATTTCCGGGTTCTTTAGCAACAGGAAATAGAAGAGTAACGAAATCAGAAGTCTCTTGTCGAGTTTATGCAAAGAAGCCTTTTCTAATAGAAGAACAGAAACAGGCCAGAGTGATTTTTGCACTGAACAACGTTGTTCGTGATAATGACTTCTGGGAGAGGGTGGTTTTCACTGAGAAAAAAATTTTTCAATCATCTTCAAGCAGCAGGAGAATTTTAGTTTATCGTCCACCAAATTCTAGATTTGACCAGGAATATACAAACCAAATTAATTGGGGCTGGTTTAGTGCTAGAGGTTTGGGTTTTTTTTGGAGAATCGAAGGAAGATTCAATAGTGAACGATATATTGAAATCCTTGAAAACGTTATGCTGCCATCTGTACAGGCTTTACATGAAAATAATGACTTCGTTTATCAGCAGGATAACTGTCCAGTACACACGGCTAATGTTGTTCGCCAATGGTTTCAGAATAATAATATAGAAACACTTCCTTGGCCAGCCAACAGCCCTGACCTTAACCCAATGAAAAATATATGGGGTTGAATCGTTAAAATAATATACCAAAGGAATTGGAGACCACGAAACGCTGAAGAGTTAAGCGATGCTATTTATCGCGCATTGGATCAGCTCTCAGAAGACCATCAGTATTTTCAAAATTTAACCTTTTCAATACCCAGGCGTTTGCAGCTTGTAATAGAGAAAAATGGTGATTCTATTAAATACTAAATTATTTTTTTTAGTTCTTTTTTAAGTTAAAATAATTAGTATTAAGTTTACCCTCGTTTTTGTCCTAATCCAAGTTTCCAATTCGTCGAATTGTTTTCAATCCAGCGCTGTTTCCATCATATTATTGTTATTTTATCAACTCCAAAATGGGTTACCGCCCTCTTTATAGAACAGCCGTCGTCCGTTACTCAAGTGATAATTTGATATTGTTCAATAAAAACTGTACTAAAACATTATTTTTGCTGATTTTTTAGTATTATGCAAAATTTAATATAAAAATAAGGTTGCCTTTAATTTAAGTAAAAAAATATTTTCAGTTTTAGAGACTTTTTTTAAACAATATGACAAATTGTCGTACTTTTGACGTTTTTAGGCATGTTAGCTAGTAGTCCGTATATATTATACACTTTTAGAAGGGTCAATTTTGTGACTCCATGTATGCGGTTTTTTTTAAATCAAGTGTACATTTGAAGTTGATCAACGTCGAATTATTAAGATTTTTTTGTAGAGAAAATGGCAAAAATCTGGTTTTTTATGCAATTTTCAAGGTCATTTAGGCTCGGATGACCTTGAAAGTAAATTTTTTGGAATCCTCGCCGTCGAATTATATAGAATCGGGTATAATCATGCTCCGGTTGCAAAAGTTGTATTTTTTATGATTTTTGGCCGCTATCTTAAAAGATGACGTCATATCAACCACTTCCAGGTGGATCCCAACAAAAAATCCAGTAACCCTTGATTAAGTGACTAAAGAGCTATCAATCCCACATAGTCACAAAACTTCTTCACTCAAAATCCCACGAACTTATACATGCCCCTTCACTAACACCTTAATCGCCGTATTACAGACGGACGCTAATAGGCTGAAAATACCACTACACAGAATGGCTATAAGTGAGAACACCGAATGTAGACTCTGTTTGGAGGAGGACGAGACGGCCAGACATGTGTTGTGTGAGTGTCCGGCCATTGCACGTCAACGTAAACTTATTTTCTGTAAACCACAGATCGACGCACAGGATCTGAATGATGCTTCTCCAAAGCAAGCGAGCCTCTTTAAGTGGCTGAATATTCTGTAGCAACAAACAATATTAAAAACGAGCCGCAATAGACCCGCTAGTGGTCGCAGTGGACGGTGCCAGACTGGCACACTCACAAATGAATCATTATCATGTATTACAGACATTTTAATTAAAACAGCAACATCGTACGATGTCGCGTCCGTTACTCGGATTGTGTCCAAATTTTATCCAAAACATACGTCTTTTAAATCAACAAACGGCAGTAGTTGACATTCTTTGGTGGAAGTTTGATTATTAATTCAAGGATACGCGCGCATCAATTTATTTCGAGTGGATCAACTGTGTGTTTCACAGTATGTAAACACGTGCGAAATCATTGGAAATGGAAAGGTCAGAGTGTCAAAAGTGTTTGTTTTGAGGTTTAATGGGAGATGAAATAACAAAACTGCATTTAAAAATATATCTGTACATTGTAGTTGGCTATATTATGTACAAAAAAGAGTCTTTTTCGAAATAATTTTTTTAAATTTAAAGCTATATCCTTTTAAGTTTTTCCGCATCGGTGGAGGTCGAATGTTTCCAGTTTGGTCTCTACTTCAATCAGTCTTTAGGAGCCAGTATTTAATGGCTCTAGGAGGGAAGGCTTGAGCCCCTAAGCCATGGAAAATAGGACATATAGGGAATGGATATCACCATAGAAAAAGTGGCAAATTTTGAAGGAGCGGATGAAGCAATCTAAGATGCATAACGGTTAGGTAAATTTATATTCCCTGGGTAAACTTGATCTCTGGTCCGACTTGAAGTATAACCCTACTTTTATGTTTACTAACAGCCATTTGCACACCTAAATCTAGATTATTTTTAGGTTAGGGGAGCGCTAGAGGACCCAAAACGGGCCCCTATATTTAGGTATCACCTAAGGTAGTTTAGGGAAGTTCTAAATACGAACGAAACTCTTCTCTAACCGAGGCCACCTTATTCTAGGTGACCCCTAAATAAGTAAATATGTTCGTGCAAATGGCTGTAATTCTGTTAACTTTTTAAAGTCGGAATTTCTTGGCCTTTTTTTGAGTCTTTTCTCTAAAATATCTAATAAATGGCTCCATTTCAACTTCTATTCCATCTCTATCTCAAAATCACATGTTTTCACGTGAAAAACACGTTATTTCAGAAAAAAACGTTAGAACGTCACCTATTAAGCATGGTTTTCTCTATCTAAATGACGTTATTTTGCAATGTGCTAAGTGGGATAGTTGTCCTGCTTCGCGGATTGTATAAAAATTCTACAAAAAGTATTTTTTGCAAAGAACAGATTATTTGCCATGAAAACAACAATAAAAATACGCTATTTTGAAACGCAGTTGCCAACCCCTTGTGTCAAAGCAAAGAAAAAGTGACGTTAATTTTTTAGATTGGTCGGTAGAGGTATCCATTCCCTAAGTATACAAGGTATCCTAAAAGTTCGAGTCCACCCTAAATCTCCAAAACCAAAAGAGGTAGGGAAGTAAAATTTCATATAATTAGATGGTTTACAAAAGAATAGAGAGATTTGGGGGTTCAATAGCGCTAAAAATAAGACCAGGAATTAATAAAGTTAGTGCCTGCCACTATATATTAGTGGACGCTTACGCCTTTAGGTGCATAAATGCATAAGAGATTTTTTGTTAAATTTATAGCATTTACAGCCCACCTTCAAAGAAGAATTGATCAATAACATTACTTTGTTTATTTATTTTATTTAAAAAAAGGCAGGCCTTAAAAAAACTCCCACCCACTTTCTTCGCAACACAAACACATTTTTGTAGATTGGGAACAATCGCACATTTTTTTTTGGTTAGGGATAAGTCCGTGCAAGAACACGCGTCCGATAACTCTATTTTCTGAAAAAATTTAAGGCACTATTTTTCACTATTGAGGTAAGGACTGATTTGATAATGGATGTCACTATTCCAATATCTCTCTAATATCTTTTTTGATGCTAATTATCCCGCCCGTCATTAAGGAGGCGTAGCTAGGGTGGCGACGATACTTTTTTAAATGAGATACCCTGTATATTTTGGAAAAAAACGGCCGGTTTTTAAATAAAATTGGAAAATCATTTCCATAAGACCAATGAGTTAAACAAGAAAACAGAATTCGGTGATTCTTTGTCTAAATAATTGTTCTGATTTCAAAGTTTTCGTCCTTTATTTAAAAACAGGAAAAGGTAACATATTAGGTATTTTTGGAAATAGAATGAAAAGCTCTACTGTAAACGATCTAATTATGTGAAATTTTACTTCTCTGTCTCTTGGTTCTGGAGATATTAGGGTGGACTCGGATTTTAAGAACACCCTGTATGTTCTATTTTCCCTTGCCCTAAGCCCACCCTGCGTACGCTGCCAGTATATACAAATTTTTTAGAGGGAGGCATGTCCTTTAACCCATTTTTATTAATATACAAAATACCCACTAGTGATTACAATTTTTACATCTAAAAAGAATCAAGAAATATAATTAGAAACAATTAATGCTTCAACTTGATAAACTTAAAGTCATAAAGACTCAAAATAAAAATTTATTCAAAATTTGGTAGTTTGCACTTGTTTCGCCTACATAGGCATCTTCACCTTATATATAAAACGTCATGGTTGAAATTAACATTTAAAGAACATTACAAAAGTTAAAAAATTAAAAATAAAAAACATTTAAACAAACAAGAGACTCGTACTCGTACATCTACAAATAAACAATTAAGTTATTCTAAAAAGTGCATATTTTAAAACGTGATTTTGTTGTGAAAACATATGTAAAAAGTAACTTACTACTAAATTTGGCAACCGCCCATACAAAGATTTTTCCATAAACATCTTGAGGTATTAGGTAACTACATTTAAGTGGGTAAGCACTGCGTTAAGCCAACAAATTTTACACGAAATACACACCCTGTTTTATTTTTTGTGTATTACCTCACACAAAACAACATGCAACCATTCTAATTAAAAATTAACCGAGTATAAGTCTTACCCGACCGCGACCAAGTCCGGTTCCTCGTCGACGGCGCCATCTTGGTTGGCCTGGGGCGGCGGCGGCGGCGGCGTAGGTACCATCGTCCCTCTGCACATCCCCTAAAAATCATTTAGGTTAAGAAAATACAATGAATACTTCTTCTTCCTCCCAACAAATTATTTTAAAAAAAAAATTTTTGGACAGTTCAACTCAGGAGAAGGGAATGCAAAATTAGCTGGGGAATAAAAGAAAATAGTCTGGATGTCAACTTGATTTCTCAAGAACCTTCCTGCGGCTTAAGGGATAATGCAATTTAAAAAAAGATATTTGGGGAAGGGGGCTATTGTCAACTTATAGCCTCAGAAAAAACGCTTGTAGTTTGTTGTAGTTAGGGGTGCACAATTAATAGCTCAGATGGTAATTAGAATAGGGTGGACCACAAAAAACCGGACTGTCTTGTTTTAACTTCCAATTTTTATTTATTGTTGGATTTTAACGCAAAAAAGAGGTTTGAAAAGGTACTGAAATAGACTTTTTGCAAATATCTTGGTGTAACACTTTCTTTGCATATTATAAGGGTGAATTTGCATATTATAAGGATGAATATCAAAAAATTACCTCTTTATATTGATGAATTTTCCAAAAAACTTAAAATGGCTAAGAAATAAAAGAAGTAATTAAATGTGTTGGTAATTTAGTTGAATTTTTAAAAAATATAGTGGCAATCTAGTTTTCTTAAAAATCTTGCTGTAAAGTGACGTTTATATTTTCGTGCCAGGAGAATAAGAAAGTGCCAGAATAATAACATAACAATAATAATAACAGAATAATAAATAATACATAAATAAATAAAAAATAAATAATAAATAATAAATAAAGAAAAGAATAATTACAGAATAACAGATCATTTATTTAATTCTTCTGGGAACAAAGTAGCCGGTATAATGAAAATGCCAGGAGAATGATAAGCCAGGAAAATGATAAAATACATCATAAATATTTTTTTTGTAGGTAAATCGCAAAATTAGGATAACTGGTTTACACTACTAGAAAAAATAACACATTACCTTATTTAAGACATCCAAGCCTGTTTTAAATAAAACTTCGTTTTGATAAAAAAAATGATCCAGGACAATGAAAATAATAAATATACTATTTTATGATTTTTCACTTCCTTATTTTATTTTGGATAAACTTTAATTCGTTACAAAAGGCAAATCGAAACAAGAGAAATTAACGGTGGGATTTACTAAAAAGGTTTAGTCTATTTTAGAACGGTCTTAAGATTAAGTGAACTTTTTGGTTTTAAACATTTTAAACTAACTTTCCTTGAGTTTTGGACATAGTTTGATTTATAAGAAGAATTTTAATAAATTTTTTTATTGAATAATCATCTTAACACAATCTTTTGTTGGATATAAGAGGAAATTTTCAATTTAGAAGAAAAGAAAATTAAAAAATTTAAACCCACGCGGGGTTTAAATAGTAAACACTTTGTAAAATAAATTAACATTGTGGCTATATGTCACTCTAATTAAAACTTACCCTTGTTAATTGATTTTTCCAATTACTACTTGATGTCACACAACGATTTAGATGAGTAATAATAAAATAAGGAGTAGATTAATTTTGCATCTATTTAAAAGGTGTTTTTATTTATGAAACGTATTAAAAAACTTAAATGCAAGTTTTTTTACATTTTTGTCACTGTCGAAATGTCAGCTTAAAAATATTAGCACTGCGTTCAATCACAAACAGCGAGTTCGGATCTTTCACCTCTGCTTGCACCTTGGCTTGCACCAACCTCTAGTTTTTTTGACTGAGCTTTTAGATAACCTCAATGTTTTACTTTTAGTTTGTAAATAAATTAATGTTTTGGGTTTTTTTGTTTGGTATATTTTTCGTGCATAATCAGTGACCTTCACTAATGTTTGTTTTGCCTCGTAGTGTCCTCATAAATGAACAACTTGGGATATTAAATAAGGTAAATTAATATTTAATCCTTGTAAAAGCGGTTACTTAGGAAAATTATAAACGAACTTATTACCAAATGCCACAAAACAATCCTTTCTGGGGGCTACAAATTTAAACCCCCCTGAGGTGATCTAAAAAATCCTGTCAAAAAAAATTCGTTTTGGGGCATTTTCTTCTAAAATATGGTGTATTTTGAAAAAAAAAGCAGTTTTTCAGTGGTATGTTGCAATAAAAATACAAAATAATCAATAACTTTGTGTGTTTTCTGTATGGGTAAGTGTTTTTTGAAAATTGGTTTTAAAATTTAGTACCCCCCCCCCACAAGTGTAAAAATTTAGACCTGGGGGGGGGGTACTATTTTAGATCTTAGTAAATCTCACTGTTAATGTTATTTTGAGTTTTTTAGAACGAAGAAGTTATGGGTTCGATGCAAAAGCAGGTTGTTTTATAGTGCCTAACAGAGTCAGGAGAATGAGAATAAAAGTGGGGGACAATTTTTAAGTTATTCCAGTGCGCATTTTTTTTAACATTATATTCTAATGTTTTTGCCAGGTGCAGATGGGATCAATATGAATCTAAACTAAATCAAACTTCTAATCTATGGGAACATTTTATGGAGAAAAAAAACTTACCCGGAAGAAGTGAGCTGAGATGTATTTTTTTAAATAAGATATTGAAAAGAGATTTGCCATTTTTACATTCGAATACACCTCTCTTCCTAATGACATCAAAAAAATTTCACAAATCCCTCGTATTTGCAAAGTAAATGGTAGGGACAACTAGAGAGGTTACGTTAATTTTTTATTTTTATGCATGAAAGGTGTTACACTAGTATCTCAATATTTTTCTTATTTCTTAATAGATTTTAACAAATGATACACGGGTTAACACATAATAGTTGGTACTTTTCATCTAATCTAAGTTATAGTAAAAAATTAACAAAGTGTTTTAAGAGAAAACCAACACGTTTTTTAAAATACATAAAATTATAAGGCCTTTGCCATCTTGGATTGTCCACAAAATGTAATTTTTTGACATTTAGAAAAAGAAGTTATTTTTTTACCAAAGGTGAGCAACTGGATTTGACATTTGTTAGGGAAATTTTAAAAAACAAATTGTGTGTTAGCATTGATAGTTGGTAACCCCTGACAAAAAATAATTTTGTCAGTGTCACATTTTTGATTCGGAAACGTCCGGTTTAAAAATAAAATTTTGCTGTATCAAAAACTGTGAAAACCCGTACCTTGACGAATTTTTATTGTTCTTTATCTAACGTAGAAAGAAAATTGGAAAGAAAACATGCATTTACCAAGCTGGAAAATTAAAAAAATAGCCAAATTTGCGAGGTAAGTGAGCTACAAGCAGTAGGTAGGTATAAAATTAATAACACATTATGTTTCCATATTTTATTGTTAGAAAAAAAGTAACAAAAATTGGTATAGATCCGTAGGAGTCTTTATCTACCGTGTATATTCACTGTTTGTTTCTGGGTTTTTTGTCAAAGCTTGACATATATTACTGACCAAAAAAAACAAACTTGCAAAAGCTGTCTGGGGAAATTATAAAAAGATACAACAAAATATAAGTCTAATTCATTAAATCCGTTTTACATGCAAATACAAAAAAACTCTTAAAAATCGTACACAGGGCCTCTAGAGTGTTTTTGTCAACAAAATTGGCAAAAAGATAACGAAATCCGGTTAACTTAAATTATTAGCAGTTTTTATTTTTGCAAGAAGTTGCTGTACGAAAAAATACATATTTTTTTTATTTCTTAATAAAATTTATCAAATGATAAATTGGTTTACAGTCAATACATAAAAATTTTTTGTAGTTGAAAAAAAAATATACAAAGTGTCTCAAAAAAAACATAACGGTTTTTTAAGATGCATAAAACTTTTAGACATCCGCCATTTTGAATTATTGATAAATATTAGTTTTCGACATATTTGCAAAAAGTCTATTTTATTACCTTTCAAAAATTTTAATTTGCGTTAACATCCGACAATAAACAAAAAATTGGCAGTTAAAACAAACCTCTCCGGTTTTTTGTGGCCCACCCTATAATTTAAAATTTTATTTTAATCAATTTCTTCTCAAGGTCTCGTTATTCTTAAACTGTTAAAACTAAAAGAAAAAAAAACATGTTTGTACAAAACCTACGAGTTTTTACCTAAACTTAAAATAAAAAATGTATAGGTATCTTTCTTGATCTAGCAAAGGCTTTTGATAGAGTAGATCATCATATACTACTCGAAAAATAGGAGTTCAATAAAAGTTAACTAAGTTATCTTCAAAATAGAACCCAGCAAGTAAGAAACGGCGATACCCTAAGTAAACCACTACCCGTGGAATATGGCATACAACGAGGTACAGTATTAAGGCCTTTATTATTTTTGATGTATGTAGACGAATGGACAAAACTTAAAAATGCAACAATAATATGTTTTGCAGGTGACACACTAATTTTAATAGAAGTTGATACGTGCAAAGAAACCATAGATTATAATGCAGAGCAAAGTATATCAACGGCAAAATATTTGCTTTAATAAAACAAAAAAAATATGCCTCTGTGTGACCGTCACTGCGATTGCTGTAAAATATCACAAAAAACTCACACGAATTACCTTGGTGTAATCTTCGATACACATCTAAACTGGCATAAACATATCGAGTGCATAAACAACAAAATAAGAAAAATTATTTAAAAGTTTATCAACTTAGATATACTATGACACCTTCAAAATAATATTAAATCCATTAAAAATTGCACAAAAGTATATTATAAAAGTTATGTTGTTTAATACATACGAACCTTATTTTTAGTGACAGTGGCCTGATGAGCACTCAATATTAAAATGGCCTTAAAATACATGTTGACAAAAAAATACTACCAAAACCCTATATAACACAACATAAACACTAGATCAAACAAAGCAAACTTAACATTTCCACAAATGTATTTTACTACGATATACAACGACATCTTATGTACACTGGACCAATCATATACAACCAACTACCGGAAACATTTAAACAGAAGAATTACAACTAAATGAAACACAAACTGTTTTTAGTCACTATTTTCAATTAAAATTTAATAATATTTTATGCATTTTATACGTATACAAATACTAGCTATACCACTATTTTATCTTGTAATATTTGGAAACTTTTAAAATATACTTGAGAACAAAAAAAATGCAAAACCATGTATATGGATAATTATTTGAATGAAAATTATTTGTTTGTATACCTTATCTCAAAAGAAATATTTGATAAATTTTTTACCTTCTTATCTTTCCTTTTTTCAGAGATTTTTTCTATTCATTTTCAAAAACAACCAAAACATAAAAGACCTTTTCTAAAAATTTTAAATCATTTTTCTCGTAGTTTTTGGTCTTCTTGGATTGCTTACAGTTTACTTAAAAAATAAAAATGCCAAGAGTTCGCGGTCGCCAACAATTTCATCATTTAAACGACTTCGAGACAGGACGCATCGTGGGCATGAAAGAGGATGATTTTGGTTTACGGAAAATTTCAAGAAAGGTTAATGCCAATCCATCAACAGCATTAAGAATTTGGAGAACGTGGTCCAATGATGAGACTTATAGACATCGTGCGAGTCCTGGATGCCCTAGATTATTACAAGGTCGTGATTTACGGCATCTCAGACTTCTTGCTCTCAGAAATGGACGGGAGAGTATACGCCAAGTAAGAGATGTTCTAGTTGCAGCTACAGGACGAGTCTTTTCAAGGATGACAGTTAATCAAAGATTGCTTGGTATTTGGCTGAGGGCTTACCGTCCGCTTTTGGTGCTACCTTTGACCCCACAACATAAGGCTCGCCGCTTGGAGTAGTACAGAGCTCGGCAAAACTGGAATGGCGACTAGAATACCATAAGGTTCAGCGACGAATCCAGGTTTTGTTTAGGCGGTCATTATGGACGCATGAGGGTTAGGCGATTTCGAGGTGATAAAGGAAAAGTAAACGTTGCTGTTGAACGTGATACAGCAAGAGAGCAAAGTATCATGGTTGGCGATCTGACTTCTCGATGATATATCGATGAAGTGCTGTAGCCAGTTTTACATCCCTACCTACAAACTATCGCAAATGCGATCTTTTAACAAGATAATTCCACACCGCATATTACTCGTGAAACAATGGACTTCTTACATGAACTTGGCATAGAGACTTTGGAATGGCCAGCAAGATCGCCTGACTGTCGCCTATCGAACACGTATGGGATATGATAGGGCGCAATCTTAGTAGATTACCACGACCCCTTGAAAACTTAGATAAACTCTGGCATACCGTAAGGAGGACTTCGATGAGTGTTCCTTAATATTATATAGACCATCTTATCTTGTCAATGATCAACAGAACAAATGAGTGCATAAATAACCATGGAGGGGTCACTCATTATTAATTTTTTGATAATTATCGTGGAGGAATCTTCTTGGAAATGTAACCGATTACTAAGAGCATCCTAATATATTAATAATTAAATAAATTACTTTAAAAATATTTGTCCTTTCTGGTGCTACATTTTTTTTTGTTCTCCAGTGTAGATACATCACTCAGATTAAAATTATTAATGAGTGACAACTTGACCATATCTTTCTTTTCCACAAAAATTAGAGTAAACCTTAAAACTGAAAAAATTTTTATCTGTTTAAAAATAAATATTGCATAATTTTTTTTAACAAGAAACTTGAAACAGTTTTTTATACAAAACTGATAAATTCCGTGCACCAAAGTTAGGCAAGACTTATTTTGACCACTTTACCCTAAAAGCGTTCCAAACACTCTTTATTATCAGCTCTTGTTCCACTTCTAGGGAACTAATTTATAGCAAGAAATGAGCAGAATAAAACAAATATCGTGCTATTGGCCAAATAAATTCCGATCACATTCTTTTGCTGCTCACAAGTCGTGAGAACTGATACGAACTTGTAACTTTAAAGATTTGTATGACCGCACATTTCTTTTTAATAGGGACATTTAGGAACGTTCCAAATTTTGACAATTTTGACAGCCCTTGTGGTTGTTCAATTATTGGCAATATTCTCGGCGACATTAGCGTTTTTTCCGCGACGTTGTGTTGACGTTGGACGTCGTGAATGTTTTTTTTTTGTTTGGTGGAATTGAGATGTGCTCACACGCGACTAAAAAAACGTATTTTTAAACAGTTTTCAAGTTTATTCTTAAAAATCGATTGTGAGACTTTGATAGAACCATTACTTTTATTTATTTTGATTGTTTTCGTGTGTTATATACAGTGGCGTAGCGAGGGGGGGGGTGGGAGTTAAAACCAATCCAGAAGGTCAAACCCAATCCAAAATAAATTAATCATGAGCTATAATAGCTCCCCCACCTTTTTTATCCTTTACTCCAGTTTGTGACGTGTGTTTGGTGTGATTTCTTAAATTTTGCTATGACGTCATTACTTGTTATAATTTTAGTTTAATTCTAAGGAATTTTTATCAGCATTTAAAACGTGTAATAAATGGTATTTTTAGTATAATTTTCCTTTAAATTTTCATCTGTGGCGCATTTATGATTTGGCAACAAATCTATATAATATCTAAACCCAGGTTTAAAATATCCCAAGGTTAGTTTAACCCTGGGTTACAAATAGTATAAAACGATAGCTTGTGAAAATCCAAGATAAAAATGTAAAAACCGTTTTGCTCTATCCTTAACCGTTTCGATGTCGGGCTGTCAAAGTTAAAAAATGTCAATTTTCATGTGTCAATATTTTTAAAACAGTTGGACATAGGTATAGGACTTTATACATAAAATGTGCCTAAAATATTTCGTAGAATCCAAAAATTCGAAAATATACATGGTGTTCAATTTAAAATAAGAAATTTATCGCCAAGTTTTCTTGCAAATGGCAACACTGCAAATATGAGAGTATTTCATAAAGACTTATGTTAGAATAGAAAGTTTGAAAAGTTTCCATTGAATAGTTTCCACAATATTCTAATAGGTTACTCACCCGGTATACCACCGCAACCCATCCCTTCTTGGCATCTAACTCAATCTAATTTTTCAAAAATATTTTACAAAAAACCAAAGAGATTAAAATTTAAAAAAATTTTGCGTCAACTTTTTATCAACAGCATTTGAGACGTATTTTACTGTAATATTTTCAAAATTTTTGACTGCGGCGCATTTAAAGTTTAATTCTAAAAAAATCTCCAAATGAGACTAGATAAAATTTGCTTTTAAAAATAATTATTCATGTTTCCTATACACTAGCTCAACATCTATTAAACCGCCCCTCTCCCCTCCCTTCAGTTCAAGAGCTCAAGCAATAGGCACCTACCTAATTTTTATTAAATGATGAACCCCTATCCCCCCCAGAGTCGATTTTTGGCTACGTCACTGTTACATAGGGCAAACATTGTCAAATTTATCAAAATTCATTAAATAATCAGCCTTTATTATTATGAGGGCAATGTCAAAAAGAGGTATGTCCGGGAATTATGGAAAATCGTCGTTGTCGTCATTATGTCACTTTTTTGTCATGCTATTGGTAAACGAAAGAAGCCTCATTTTCCGAAGAAAACATTAAATTTGCGGACATACTCTAGCCTTGATTATTTCTACCAGTTCTCAAAGTCAATGTCATTCGGTTAGATTAGAATTTTTTATTTTTACAAGAGCAGTGCCTAATGGTAGAGCCATGATGAACCTTAAAATAATTTTGTTTAATACCTGTTAAATTATTTTTAGATGTGCTAAATTATACTTTAGTAGAACACGCTTGTTGGTAAATGTAAAAACTGTAAAGAACTTTGATTGAAACAAATATATACCCCCTTAAAATAAAAATCATATGCACGACACCAATCAAGATGATTGACAGGTGACAACAGAAATTTTTAGTAAACAATTGCCGACAGTTCTTTCTCTAAAATACTTTTTTGTAGCCTGCTTTCTCTCTTCAACAACCTTAAATATTTTTGCATTTCACTAATTTATCTCTCCACCTACCTCTAAAATTCTGCCCTTTCTCTCTAAATATTTTTCATTTTAAGGTTATAGTTTCTCCCCAGATTTTAAGTAAAAAAAAGTACAACTGGTAACGCCTTGTTCTTTAAATTTTTAATCTTTTGTCAGAGTGCACAGGGAAAAATAAACAACAGAATTAGCTGAAATTTTGTAGAGGTGATCATTTTTAAATGCATAACAAAAATATCTGAAGGATTTTTGAAAATTCTCAATTATCTTTTCTATAAAATAAAAGCTCTGGTGCTGTCATCTATCCCAAAAGCTGCGCGGGCATTACCCCGAGTCTATCAAAGAACCAAGAGAACTTTACTGGCTCGCTGGGATTACTAGGAATTCGCATAGAAACATTCGGTGCCCATAACCCCACATAATATTGTTTTTATTTTGATTCAAAATTTTTTTTTAATTTAAATTATTTCGGCATAGTTTGTACAAGTGTACTAGTGAAATCTTGGAGTACAAAGGATAGATTTTGGAACCTTAGTTTCAAAAATACACAGATACTTGAGTACTAACAAAACAGGTCAGTAAAGATCCATTTAGAAGTTGGAAAGACTCTTGCTAGCTCTTGCTAGAATGAGCCAGAATCTGCGCGAAATGGCTAATAAGGGGGGAATCCATTTTGAATCACAGCAGAGTTAAATAAATGGTTGGTTGAGCTTGACATACGGTTTGCGTTTACATTTCAAATTTAAATAGAACTTGTATTCCAAAGATAAGTGTCAGTGCATCAATTTAAAAATATTCCCTGCCTTGCTGATTTAATATATTAGGATATTTGCCGAGAAATTAATTAAAAATAACATTTGATAAATTAAATCCATGTTGAACAAAAGAAAAATGTTTTGAGCTGGTTCAAAATCTGCGTGTAAACATATGGTAAAATCAGCTGGTTGCAAAAATAAACAAAGGCAGATAATTTAATTATTTTAAACAAACGTTGTTATCTCATAATATATGCTAATTGTTTGTTAGTTTGAGACTAAATTAAAGTTACTTCTAGATTTTGACTGAAAGTGTCGATGCTGCGAAAGACCTTCAAAAGAGTTTAGGCAGGTTTTATAGAGAAAAAAAGTGCCTTAAGCTAGTTCAACATACGCTTTTAGCTAGATCTTTCAAGTCAAAACTGAAACCTTCCATCAATTTCTTTCCAAAATTGAAGCAAAACTGGGACTGGAATGTTTAAACAAATGACTGATGCAGAATATATTTAATACTTTATGGAGAATATTCAGTAAAAATTAGTTTATTAAGAAAAAAGTGCCTACATGAAATCATTAATTCACCCTTACCACAATGTGTAAAATTATTTTAAAATCTAGCTATTTTTGTAAACGAGTATTTTTTAATGTATTATTTCATTTCAAAATTAAATTCCCTGTAAGTGGTGTAAACATAAAAAGTAATTGGGAATGTATATAAAATAAGAATTATGGCTGCAAGCAAGACATACTCTTAATTTTTACTTTTATTATAGTTAACTCCTCGGTTAATTCTTTGTTGGATGCAAAGATGTCAAACAGAGTTATTTAGTTACATACTTGTCAATCAAAACCTTATTGTATCATGTTTTTTTTTTAGTTCTGCAAGTCAATTTAATGCAATATTGTTTGGACATACAGGGTGTCCCAAAACTTCGAGTCCACCCTAATGTCTCCAAAACCAAAAGAGGCAGAAAAGTAAAATTTCACGTCATCATACCTTTCGTTAACAACCTAATATGTTACTTTTTCTCTAATGGTTTTTAAATAAAATGGGAAAACCATTTCTATAAGACCAATGAGTTAAACAAGAAAACACATATTCGGGGAGTCTTTCTCTAAATCATTGCTCTTATTTAAAAGTTTTTGTCATTTTATTTAAAAACCGTTAAGAGGAAAAGGTAACATATTAGGTATTTTTGGAAACAGAATAAAAAGCTCTATTCAAACTTTCGAAAATATGCAGGGTATATCAATTATAAAAAGTATTGTCTCCGCTCTAGCTCCGCCACTTAATGAAGGGCGGCACAATTAGCATCCAATATATTTTGAATAGGGAAAGTGGGTTGAGTGATACCTTTGTGAAGGTCCCCTGAATGTCTTGACAATCGTGTAAAAATTTTGAAAATCTATCAATTAGTTTTTGAGATATAGCCAAAAAGTCTCCCGCTTACAAACAAAATTGATGTGTTTCAGCGTTTTCTCCAATTCTTTAATATTTGTATAGGGTTGGAGCATTAACACCCCAATCATAATCAATCATTTAAAAAAATATTTGATATGAAAAAAAGGACAACATTGATGTTTGTGCTGTTAAATCTCAAAGTAAAATCATGACATGCCCTATTTTTTTTTGAAACCAGCTGTATATACAGGGTTCCTAAGATTTTCCTTAGGGATAGGAATTCAATAAATCAAACAGAAATGGCATAGAAAGTTCTGCGCGCACAAAAGAAACAGGTATATTGAGCAATGGTGCCAGTTTGTTATTATCTCCGGACTGCTTTCATGAAAAAAAATTGTCGCCATTCTTTCATTGTGAGCATAAATCATAGTTGCAATAATAACCGTTGACAAGATGTCTGCAAATTCCGCATTAGAAAGAAATATCTTCGCTTTTAATTAAATTTCTTTCCATTCTATTCTACTAGTGACATCTATCCGGAAACGGCCAAACCATGCAGCTAGCACTGGCAGCCAAAGAAATCAATAAACGGCGCTGTTTTTCCCGCAGAGCTTTTTGCTTGCGATATTATTGATTTTAAATAAAGCTGGCCCTACACTATATTTGATATTTTCGAGGTGTTTTATGACATGATCTCGAAACATGTAGCGAACCAATTCTTCAAAACTAGCGGGAGGGTAAAAGCGAAAAATAAGGGGCTGCCAATATTTGTAACACCCAAAAAGGGGTGAAAAGATTTATTTTGCTCTGTTTCTTTACAAAAAACGTTTTTTTTACGAAAAACTTCAGCTCTGCCACTTTTTTTATTTTTTTCTTCAACTTTCTCGAAATTTTCGTCATACCGTAGAAAAAAATTATTTCCTTCATGGTCATACTCTACTTTTATTCGAAAAAATTTAGAAACAGAGACGGGATCAGTTTTCCTAAAACGGGGGATCTTGGTTTCGAGTGAGAAGATAAAAAGCGCCGCAGGCAAAAATTTATCAATTAAATTAGCCGAACGCAAAAATGTTAGAAAAACAAAGCACGAAATAAAAATGGCGCCGCTTAAAATTTTTTTTCAAAAATTACGTAATTTCGGGAACGCAAAGAAATAGGTCTAAAGAGTATAATTTTAAGAAAAAAATATCAATTTTCTCGCCCTCCTCCACTGGGACTACAGGGACCGTGCACAAATTACGTAATGGTCATAGGGGGAGGGGGGTTACAAAACGTTACGTAGGGGGGAGGGGGTTTTTCGACAGCGTTTGCATTTGTGTGAAACTAAGAAAATTTGGAATGAAACTAAGTGAAAAGTTTTTTTTTGGGTGGGGGGGTAGTGGTCTTGAAATCGTTACGTAATATTAGGGGAGTGGCGTGCCAAACCGTTACAAAACATTACATAGGGAGGGAGTCAAAAATTGGTAAAATCACCGTTACGTAATTTGTGCACGGCCACACATCTGACTGTTCCTCCTTTTTGATTTCGAATCAAAGTGCAAAACCCGGGTTGGACGTTCGAAGGCGTCAACCCGTCCTATTTGCTTGATAAAGTTTCTACGGAAATATCTCAGTCGATTTCTCCGGCCGTGTATGAACGCTTTAGGTTAGGCATTTGCATGTATCTCAGTCCCCAGCCTGTAAACAGTGCGTAAGGACAATGGTTACAAAATGAAAAGCCGAAAAATATTTTTTTTACGATATCTTTCATCAGTTTGGTATTAAAGTCGAGCAAAAACAATTTTTATTCCAGTCCTAAAGGTATGAAAATGGAAAACATTAGACAACAACAACCTAGAATGGATTTACTACGTGTAAGATGTAGTGACAACATCGCCCCATGCCCATCCTTTTCTGTCTAATGTGCTTTTCCGTTTGTCTGCGTCTTCTACACGGCTGCTTGGCTCCCTAAGCATTTGCTTAGGAACCCTGTATGACAAATTTAAAATATGTGATGGCTTAGGAGTTAAAAGGGGGGAGGGGAGGTAGAAATATGAAAAACTGCATCAGAACAGATACATTTATTTACAATACAATATTTTTTTGACACTATGGTACAACACCTTTGTTTTGAAAACATATATTGGAAAAATGGGGTTTCAATACATACACTATGGATGGAGAAATGGCAAAATTCAAAGTAAAATTATTTATTCAATGTAACAGTGATGATTGAATAATATCAACTTATTCAATTTGTTTCTTATATTTTTACCTTGCACTGTACATAGCAATGAATTTTTTTGCTTAAATTAAAAAAACCTTATTCTAACATAACAGGCAACAATATTTTTAATTAGAATGAATGAGTGATTGGGTTCCAGAGGTGGAGTTTCCAAAAAGTGGTCATTTCAAGTCCTTATTTCCTCACAAGAGAAATATCAACAGCCTCTTCGGACTTGCCAGATTTGCTGGGAACTGACAATATGACAGTTGAATCAATCACCCTGCAGTTTCCTCCCTCACCAGCTACTCTTGTATGCAGCAGTAATCGTCTAAGAGCATATTTGAATTGAAGCGATGTTGGGTTGTTGTTTCATTCATTTTGGGATCTTAAAAGTGAATAAATATCCTTATAAATAAAAAAAACTCAATACATATAAGAGGTATGAGTTGCAAAAATGTATTTTTCAAATTAAAAAAAAAAAGAAAAGTTAAGGCCGTCTCACATAAACTTGCATGGGGTCACATAACGCCTAGTGTAGCATCTCAATCACGGAACTGTAGAGATTTTATGCTATGTGTTATGTACCTTATGCAATTTTGTGTGTGAAGGCCTTTCCAAGTGATTTTAAATATTTTACAATAACCAACCTGTAGCTATGTGTTTATAAATAACTAAAAAAATTTCAAATAAAAAAAAAACAGGAACTTTCCAGCTCAAAAATAAGGTAATTATTTAGTAAGTATATGATTTTCTGCCATTTTTGATTTTTTATGAAATTTTTTTTATGGAGGCACCTACTAGGGTATTTATATATAAATTTTTTAATTTGATCTGATTATAGTCAATTGCTCGTTTTTATCCATTCTGTTGAGCATTGTTTATCAAGCAGGATTAATATAAAGTATAAGTAGTTCATGATTGGAATAGTGTTTGTTCTAATTTTAGTCCTAAGAAATAACCAATGTTCATACTTGTCGTACTAATTATTTGCAATAACATCTGTCAGTTTTTTGTAACTCACTGTGAATCTCCATATTTGTCAGCCTCATATGAATGCCCCTGATATAAATCAAATCAAATCAAATCAAATCAAATCAAATATTTTATTTTACCAAATGAAAACTTACACTAAAGTAACAATGCATAATTATAATAATTATGACAAAATGGACCATCTCTCGATTATGAAACCGCTAACACTAAATATGAATGTCTGGACTCTTCAAACAACAAAAACAGACAAAAATTTTTAAAAAAATAAGCCAAAACAATTGAGAGACAACATCATTTCAGATTCACACCAATAGCAAAAGCACATTTTTGTTTTTGCAAGTAATAGTCATAATAAGGCCTGTTTGACATAGAGTAATTAAACAAGAATTGCATGTGACTCTTCTCTTTTCATGTCACTTTACTGGTACTACTATAAAGTGAGCTGAAAAAAGATGACTTGCATGCAATTCTTGTTTTATTGCAAGTCGTCTCTTCTCATCTAGCTTGCTTTAGCAGCACCAGTGAAGTGAGATGGAAATAAAGGACTTGCATGCAATCTTTGTTTCATTGCAAATACAAAGCAAAATCACTCTATGGGCACTCCCATTTTAAACTGCTAGTACTTTTTAACTTTCTAAAATACACTAAAATTAGAACAAACACTGTGACTATGAAGGATACTTTTGGTTACACCACTATACTTACTTTTAAATCGACATAAATATCCACTAACTGCTTAATTAAAAATCGAAGAGAAAAAAATGAAAACAAACACTAAACGACGGACAACAATCCGTCCTCTGTCAAAATCAAAGAAAATGACATTGGTTGGTTGCGGATGCGGCAACTTCCAGTCGCCCGATCTGTGCTGTGATTCTCCGATTTTAGGATGCGCAGTCGTCTTTGCCCATTCTTAACCCATTATATTTCTATGCTATGCTTTAAAATAGAATACGATTATTTCGTCCATCGCCAGTAGTCGATTTTTAAATCTGCATGCTTTTAAGTTAACCTGTTAGCGGTAGTGTTTCCAATTCAATTATAAATGCACCTGTAAATGCAACCTTAAACATTACACCCAGTTACTTTAATACGTAGTTGGGTAGCGTTTTTTTAGCAGGTAATTCTGCAATAAATGGTTTTCTTTTACTTTAGTATTTTACTTGGTTTTTTAGCGGCGAAGAACGGGAAAAGTCAAAATAAGTAACCTAACCAAAAAATTTTTGACCCGGTGCTAAAAAATCTCTGGTGTCCCAATGTGGATAAACATAAATAAAGTCTCCGCGTTGCCATGGAAAACAAATTCAATGACGTAAAACTTTTCGATTTTCCGTACAGTGTTGCTAAAAACAATTCCCCAGATTGTAAAGACGACCTTAACAGAGAAAAAATGTTTTTTGGCAGTACTTTTTTTGAACGCCAAAAAACATTGATAACTTGAAAAATTTTAGTGTTTTATTCTGGAGAAATCGAAAGTCTGGAAAGAAAGCTTTGAGCAATATAATGACATAAAAATGTGTTGCTCTTTAGAATATTTTTATTATGACGGAACATTGAATTTTTATTAAAGAAGCCCAATTAGAATCGCCGGCGTTATAAAAGTGGAAAAGCAACACATCACAAAGGTAAAAGGAAGCAGTAAATTTGCAGCTCACAATTGGGCTTTGTCTGTTGATTTTGGTTTTATTTAAATAAGTAAATCACTTTTTTTTTTGTTTTCCAATCATATCCACAAACAAACACCTTTTATTCAATTTTTTTTAAATATACTGGAGAACAAAAAAAATGCAACACCGTGAATATGTATAATTATTTGAATGAAAATTATCTCAAAAGAAATATTTGATAAATTTTTTTGTCTTCTAATCTTTCCCTTTTTCACAGATTTTTTCTATTCATTTCAAAAACAACCAACACATAACAGACCTTTTCTGAAAATTTTAAATCATTTTTCTCGTAATTTTTGGTTTTTGTGGATTGCTTACAGTTTACTTAAAAAACAAAAATGCCAAGAGTTCGCGGTCGCCAACAATTTCATCGTTTAAACGACTTAGAGAAAAGATGCATCGTGGGCATGAAAGAGGCTGGTTTTGGTTTACGGGAAATTGCAAGAAGGGGTAAAGCCAATCCATCAACAGTGTTAAGAGTTTGCAATGATAAGACTTATAGACGTCGTGCGGGTTCTGGACGCCCTAGATTATTACAAGGTCGTAATTTACGGCACCTCAGACTTCTTGCTCTCAGAAATCGATGGGACAGTATACACCAAGTGAGAGATGTTCGAGTTGCAGCTACATGAAGAGTGTTTTCAAGGATGACAGTTAATCGAAGATTGCTTGGTATGGGGCTGAGGGATTATCGTCCGCTTTTGGTGCTACCTTTGACCCCACAACATAAGGCTCGCCGCTTGGAATGGTGCAGAGCTCGGCAAAACTGGAATAACGAATGGAATACCATAAGCTTCATTAGGGTTAAACGATTTCGAGGTAAGAAACGAAATGGAGACTTTGCTGTTGAACGTGATACAGCAAGACATCAAAGCATCATGGTATGGGGTGCTATATGTTTAGGAAGCAGATCACCTCTAGCCCTCAATGCGATCTTTCAGCAAGTTAATGGCAGACCGCATATTACTCGTGAAACAATGGACTTCTTACATGAACTTGGCATACAGACTTTGGAATGGCCAGCAAGATCGCCTGACTTGTCGCCTATCGAACACGTATGGGATATGATAGGGCGCAATATTAGTCGATTACCACGTCCCCCTTATTATCATTATATAAATAAATTACTTTAAAAATATTTGTCCTTTCTGTGTTACATTTTTTTTTTGTTCTCCAGTATATTAACCTTAATCTCAACTAAGTACCACTCCTCCCAACTAATTCGATATGACAAAGATAGCAATAAACAACAAGTCAAGCACAAATAGAAATATTTTTATTTCTGAAACTTACAATACACAAACAAGCACTACGAGTTACATATTCACCCGTCTCGATCACAACTACGTTTACATTTGAACGAATAAACCTTTTGGATCTGTTAGAGTAAAAAGTTCGATCGCGCCAGTACGGTAACGACTTAACCGCCTTTTGCTGTTTCCAGGGCGCAACAACAACAGAAAAAACCATAATTAGAAAAAAAGTGCATTAATTCCAATACAATGAGTATTGGAATTAACTCTGTGTTTCGGACTTCCATTGTCTATATTCTATGTATACAGGACGTTTCGATCAGTACAATCTCTGATCATCTTCAGGTGCAAACTACAATCTATTCCTAAAGCTTTACTATGGGAAATCACACAACCTTGAAGTTTAAGAAGTTGGCTCCGCCCAAGGAGCGGCTTCCAAATATTTGGAATGTCAACACTTGGTTTACTGAAAACGCCCTGATTCTGCCCAATAAAGGCAGCTTCAAGGAATTTTCGTTTCTTCCAGTGTGACTCCTTGTGCAAAAACTTTGCTTCTGTCCACTTCATTCGGTGTTGTTTTGACCATGCATGTTCGGCGATTCCTGATTTCATTATTTCACCTGTTTGGGTATTCGTCTGATGTTCCTTAAGCCTAACAGATAGTGGTCTTTTTGTTTCGCCTATGTATGAGTCATCACACTCACAAGGAACTTGGTAAATGCATTCCTTATTTTGTTTTTTTTACTAAGAAAGCTTCGAATTGTATTACTAGATTTAAAAGCTGTTTTAATATTAAAGTTGTCCGCTACTTTTCGAATTTTCTCTGATACTCCTTTAACGTACGGAATTCTAAGGAATGCATTTGCCTGGTTTTGGTCTTGTAATCTCCGTCCTGTTTGTTGAAATTTAGAAATAGTATCAGTTATAAGTTTAAGGCTGTAACCATTCTGCTGCAGATCCAAGTCATGAGAATTGTTACTTTAAACGGCTCTGTTATACAAAGTTAGTAGTAGGTTTATATGTTGCGGTATCAACCGCGAGTCATTCGAACCACTCCATGTAAATATTGGCAACCACTGGCGAAAGCGATAAACTCATTGGCAGACTGTCATCCTGAGCATAAAACCTATCTTTCACTTAAAAATAAGAGTTATGTAGACATCACTCCAACAACTCCAACACTCCCTCCAACGGTAGACTGGTACGTTCATAAGGGGATTCGTCATTAACCAGCGATTCCCTTATCGGGACGCTGGTGTATAGACTTTCGACATCAAAACTGATAAATCTATCCTCGTGTCCTAAAGCAAAAGATTTAAGAATATTAACAAAATGGTTAGAATTTTCTACAAATGAAACGGTCTTGCCTGCAAGAGGTTGAATACTTTTCAAAAAGAATTTAGACAGATTGCCTGTTGGAGAATTTCTGGAACTTGTAATTGGGCGTAAGGGCATTGCATCTTTGTGAATTTTGGGAAGTCCGTTTAGATGAGGAGGCTTGCTATAATGTGGTGTAAGTTGAGACCTTATGTTGTCCGGAATATATCGGGAATACTTTTTTAAAATTCTATAAACCTTACTTTCGATTGATTGCGTCGGGTTTTTTGGGAGAAGTTTATAGTTTCCTATAAGTATTTCCTATATAGTATAAGCGCTTTACTGGCATCTAGAATCCGCTGAACCGTTTGTCCTGGAAATGATGCCTTAAGACGAAACGCAACCGGAACAATGTTGCTGTCTCTTGCTTGGCATAGGAATTCGATGTTCGTGTCTTCTCTCTTCAAACACATCATTGTCTCAAACTTTCAAACAAACTTTTGTTTTGTTGTCAATCTTTTCCAAACAAATGTCATTATAACTTTTCATTTTTAGTCCAGCATATCAATATGGTATGGGGGACTGTTAAAATCGTGAAATTTTGACTTTTCTTAATTTTATCAAAACTGAGTTACTAAGGTTCCAAAACACTTTAATCGACGAAAAGAGAAAGTTGTCTGTCGGTCTGTTGTCTGTTATCTGTCTGTATACACGATAACTCAAGAACGCCTTAATCGATTTTAACGAAATTTGGTACAAAAATCCTCTATCGGCTGACCATGAACTGATAACTTTTGTGTAGGGTGGTGGGGGTTTGAAGGAAGAAAAAGGGAATAAAATATTTAAAAAAATTTTAACTTTGAAACAAAAGCCAGTAGCGATATACGGTTTTCAGATTTAGGTTTCCATGAATATGGACTACAAATTTTGGTATAAATTCCAAATTCGTGGGAGCTTTAGTTTCCGAGTTATTTGAAAAATCGTTATAATATATAAAAAAAATATAACTTTAAAAGTAAAGCAGATATTGATATTCGGTTTGCAGATTTTGGTTTTCGTAAATATTACCCAAATAATAAGATTCAAACCTTTAAAAACTACAGTTTTCAAAATATTTTTATTTCCTTTCAACATAAAATAATTGATTTTAAGCTTTGTGTTTTTTTTTTGTTTGGCACATTCAGCTGCTGGGTCATCTAGGTGCTATTTCGAGATTTTTCATGGTTTAAGTAATAATTCTAAACCTGCGGAGACCTGTAAAGACACTTTTCGGTCGTGTATCGTACGTACTTTTTTTTTCAAACGATCAGAAAAAACATTTTAGTACCTATCACTTTCGTCAACGCCTAGCCGTGTTGCGTAATTTATGAACAGTCCCCTGATGTTTTCTGCTTCTTGTTGGCTAGATAGCCATTGCCGCTAAGGCCGGTAGTTTTTAAGATGAAAATTAAAGAAAAACAAGTAATTTTTTGTGGCTAGAAATGAGTTTTGTATTTTTTACTAGTACAAAGTTGAAAAAAGATTAGAAAAATTATAGTGTAGTGCAGTGGTTCCCAAACTTTTTCAGTTTGCGGCGCACTTACAGGTTTAGTATTTTGTCAGGGCGCCCCTACTGGCAATATGCATATATAGTTGTGTCCAACAAAGTGTTGCATTTGTATAATATATAAAATATGTGCTTTGCAACTTGCCTACTGTATAGTAGCAAAGTTGTACAACACTTTATTTAACACCATTGTAAATATGTTGGCACTAGTTACAAAACACGTGAATGCGAACAACTCCAATCTAACGCTCATATAGGTTTATTATTAAAATTATTATTGAAGGATCTTGAATCCACGCAAATTGTTCGACATTTTCTTATGTGTATGTGTCTTTCGAAAGGTGTTCGGTGAAAAAAGACAGCAAGTCTTGAGAGATAACGAGCTCATTAGAGGCTGAGAATTTATGCAACTCTGGAAAACAATCTTGACCGTCATCTTCATTAATTTTTCTTATCCACAACTGCAGTTCAAGATATGCATGTTATTGCCTTGGAGAGGCAGATTTAAGGCATTCAGTTTGTCAAATATATCGCTCAAATATGCCAGTTTTAGCAAAAAGGTATTCTTAAAGTATCTGGAGCTTGCGTGACCTTCCTCTTCCAGGAAAATGTGGATTTCTTGATGTAGCTCGAATGTACGGGACAAGACGTTTCAACGTGAATCGTGCACTGGAATAATATAGCAACGCAGTGTGTTCAGCTCCCATGTCCATACAAAGAATTTTGAATAGTCTGGCTTTTAGCGGCCTAATGTTTATGTAGTTAACTACGTCTATGATACGTTCCATAACCAAATTCCATTCACAGCCCAACGACTTCGATGCAAGTGCTTCCCTATGAATGATGCAATGGGTCCACATGGCATACGGTGCTTTACTGTGAATAAGTGCTTTCAATCCACCATAACGGCCAGACATTGATCGAGCGCCATCAGTACAAACTCCAATACACTTCTCCCAATCTACATTATTCTCTGTTATAAACTTGTCAAGTATTCGAAACAAGTCTTGAGCCTTTCCGCTTTCATCGATACTTTTGCAGAAAAGAAGGTCTTCAACAATAATATTATCATCCAGGAAGCGTACGTAACAAATAAGGTGTGCATCTTTATTAGTTTTAGTAGTCTCATCAAGTTGGAGACCAAATTCCTTGCCTTTCATTTTCTCTATTAATTGATCATTAAGATCCTCAGCTATATGATGGATTCTTCGACTAATAGTGTTGTTAGATAAAGGTACCGTTGAAATTAGTTTTCCCGCCGATTCTCCTATCATAATGTTAACCATGTCGACAGCAGCCGGTAAAATAAGTTCTTCTGCGATGGTGTGAGGTTTCTTGCACTTCGCCACCCTGTATGCCACTTTGAAAGAGGACAGGAGTGCGTTGCTAGGTACTGAAGTTTGTTGAGTAAACACGTTCTTTTGTTTTTGTACATTCTGCAACTTTCTTGTGAAAAATTCGTGTGACTTTCCAACCATCGTAGAATGAATGGTTTCGAGATGTCGTTTTCGCTTACTTG
This sequence comes from Oxystoma pomonae, assembly GCA_963921995.1. Lineage (NCBI taxonomy): Eukaryota > Metazoa > Arthropoda > Insecta > Coleoptera > Brentidae > Oxystoma > Oxystoma pomonae. Next base: position 111,190,573 of record OY998164.1, read on the forward strand.
GGAGCATATTTTCGACCACTAGAATTCTCAAACAGAGCACACACTGCGGTCTTTCCTCATGATTTACTTCTACTGAAGTAAAACCAAAGTTTAAATAGCTATCATCGTATTTGCGATGTTTCCTTCTTTTTACTCCTCCGTCACTTGTCGATGCTTGATTACTCTGTCTCGATCTATCAATTTCCTTATATAATAAAAATCTTTCCATCTTGTGACTAACTTTTTACGAAAAAACGAAGCAACCGATCCGATATTGGAACGTTTATGTGTCCTAAGTTCGTAAATCACAACACTTTGTATCACTCCTAAAACTCTCTATTACTACTTCTATTTATCATAACAGTTCAACCGCTTAAAATTCCTCTTACGGTAAACTAACCTAGCAAAGCGGACTACTGTCAAAGAGCACTCGCGAAAATTCTCGTCGAGTGACGCACAGGTCGACTACGGGCTTCTGGAAATCCTAGAAACTTGCTCTGCTCTCTCGGGCTCGAGGTTCGATTAATAGCGAATTCGGCGCCGGCGTTGTCAAACGTAACTCAAATTCTACCTTATCAGGAGGTTTCGTCTCGCGGCGCCCCGGGGCGCTGCGGCGCACACTTTGGGAACCACTGGTGTAGTGCCTATTAGCTTCACACAGCTAATTTAGTGATGACTGACGATCAGTTCCGAGCGACCATGGCCAACTATTCAAGCAAAATAATGATAAAGTTGAGTATCAAAAATGTGTGATCGATTTTTCGGTGTATGTGACTCTTGAAGCAGCTTCTATTATTTCCTCCGGATTCAACTCATTTTCTAGATCTGAGTCCATTTTTGTAAACAAAACTTTTGAAACCAATTTAAAAGTGCTTTTTTAGAAGTCTCAAAACTGCCCAAAAAACAAAAGCTAAAAGCTGTCAACAAGAAGTCGTAGCTACCCAGCAAACACGGTTCCCTCGGGCCTTCGTTGGTGCGATGTCGATTGCCGAATTTGTCGCCATCGGCACGACGTCGATTTACGACAGTAAATCGACGTCAGTATTTTTTGTCCGCTTTGCGATGCAGGCCCAATGTATGTTTGCCGATGCAGCGTTAGACTGTGGCCCGTCGTCGGACCAATGTTAAATTTTACTTTTTGCTGAAATCGGCATACCGTCGCCGTACGATTAAGGTCCGATATGGTTTAACCACATGGTACCGACCATCTGGCCATAACTGATTAATTTGGCCGGTCTAACGTAAGTAAGCTGGTCTCGGCCCGACATCGGTAAACTATTCAAGTCCGACATTTGTTTCCTTAAGCGGCCAACGTCGGCGATTGACGGATGTCTGTCGGTGGTAGCTTAAAGCGGCCCGACATTGGCAAACTACAAAGTTTTGATAATACGGCTGCTTAACCAGTCAGGCTGGTTTAAGTGGTCGAAGAGGTGATTCTTATAGAGAAGTACCACCATCTTGTCAAGTCCGCATTCTAGTTAAATATCTTTACTCATTATATATATAATATTATCTTCCACTGTACAGGGAACATAGTGACATTACATACTAGGAAGAAACTTTTAAGCAATTTAAAAATTTTAAGGTGACGTAATCGAACCATCGTCGTTTGCCGATTCTCGATCAATCAAACAAAGTTACAATCGGACTATCGTCGGCCCTAAAGCAGATAAAGTGGTCTTCGGCATAAAGTCGACTATAGTAAATCGGGCCATCGTCAGCTGCCGATTTTCGACTGATTTAAGAAAGTTCCAATCGGACCATCATCGGCTCTAAAGCAGATAAGGTTTGCGTTGGCATAATGTCGACTATAGTAAATCGTCAGTTGCCGATTCTCGACCGATTAAAGAAAGTTCCTATCAGAACATCATCGGCCCTAACGCAGATAAGGTTTGCGTTGGCATAATGTCGACTATAGTAAATCGGGCCATCGTCAGTTGCCGATTATCGACCAATCAAACAAAGTTACAATTGGACCATTATCGGCCCTAAAGCAGATAAAGTTTGCGTTGGTATAATGTCGACTATAGTAAATCGAGCCATCGTCAGTTGCCGATTCCGTCCGATTAAACAAAGTTCCAATCGGACCGTCGTCGGCCCTAAAGCAAATAAAGTGGGCTTCGGCATAAAGTCGACTATAGTAAATCGGGCCATCGTCAGGTACTGATTTTCGACCGATTAAACAAAGTTCCAATCAGACCATCGTCGGTCGTAAAGTGGTATCGACATAAAGTCGACTGTAGTAATGTGGACCTCCGTCAGTTGCCGATTATTGACCGAAAACTGAAAATCGCAATCTGTCCAACATCGGGCCAGAGTATAGTTGCCGATACCGAGACACTGCCGATGTTGTCGATATTGGCCCAATTCAATGCCGACGATTTGTGTTTGCTGGGCAACTTGGCAAAAAATGGGACCGCAAAAGGATCAAGTGACCGGAAAATTGAAGAAAAAGTCCTTTCTTGAGAGTGGAAATATTTCGAAAGAATATGCTTTGTAATGTAGAAATTTCCGTGCGAAAAATCGTACGGAAAGTGGCTATTTTCCGGTCGTTTGAAAAAAAATATATTTTCAGACGTCTAGGTGGGAGTTTTTTCTACAGGGAGGTCCCGAAATTGCGCATATATCCAGCGTATATACGAAAACAAAGAAGGATATTGCCCTGGATATCACCCATATATTCACCCGACGTGCATAGGACCTCCAAGAAAGATCCAATTTAGATCCAGAGGTACCCATTAGGTAACATTCACTGAATATAGGTTATAAGTATATTCTGAACATGTATTAATTACTCCACAAAAATATTCGAGTTATATTTCTATAACAACAAATTTGATGTTCTATGGTATATCCATTATGTTATATATTTATATAGTATATCCTGTCGATTTCCATCACACTATGCACAATGTATATTTGTCAAAATTTTATTTGATATATTATATATTTTCGTATCCAAAATGTTTTATTTTAAAATATTAACTTATATTCGGTTCAAAAATATAAGGCTTGTAAACAAAAAACATATTTTTAGGATGTACGATAGCGCATATACACTGAATATACAGTAAATATCCGTTCTTGTTTCCTTTTTTTGAAACGAATCATGTTTTTTTTTAATATATATAAAATAGACATGTAACATACAAAACGTATATCCTAATTTTAAATATCTTTGTGATATACAATATCCAAGGCTTGCTATGTGGGGTGGCACGCTTCGAGGCAGAGAGATGGCACGGCTCGAGGTATTACAGGGAGGCCTCAAACTTGCAAAAAATAATTGCTATATGAACCCATTGCATCTCTTTTATGATTAGTGCTATTATGTTAAGGGCCACACCAAGATAACAAAAAAAAAACATTGGACACTTCTGGGTGGCGGCGTTTTTTACAGAGAGACGTCAAAACTTGTATAAGATAATGGTGATGAAATGACTTTAAGACTTTCCTATAAAAAAAGCCCCACCACCTAAGGATCATAATATTTTTACTTTATTCGTATGGGTGTAAACTACTGTTTTATATTAGTTATAATGTGGGTGAAATCATATACCTCAATTGCCACCACCTCTCTATCTATAAGAGGAATTCTCCCAATTGAATTTGGTTCATTACCAAATCAGACTCCATCATTTTATCATTGAAAAAACAAAAAAAAATAGGCGGTGCTCCATAACCCAACACTACTCGCGTTTTTGACAAATGATAACATCCGCCATATTAAAACAGATACAAAATTCAAAGTTTGGGTATTTTTTAGCTTATAATTTGTATCTCGTTAACGAATATCACCCAAAAAAGTTAGGTTAGAAAGTACTGCGATCCGTATTTACTTACCTAGGAAGAGCAAGATGGCACCCAAATGCTGGATCGATTCACCGCTTTAATAGTCGTCTTACTTAAAAAAGTGGTCACCTAACCTAAAACATAAAAATAATAATTAATATTTACAAGACAAAATTAATTTTTTTAAAGGAAAAACGCGTTTAGCTGAAAAATAATTAATTGAAAAAACAGTTGGGTATTTAAATTTATCATTTAAATTACTAAATCATATTTGAAGGAAAAACGACCACCTGTTACCAAATACACTGATCTAATGTATTGAATTCTAACATGAACTCGGTTTCTCCCTATCACCCACAAGTTTTCAGAGAAGGGAGACTATAAAATATAGTGATGAATTTTTAAAGATTAAAAAAACAAAATCACTTTTAAAAAAATATACTTTACATTGTATCAAAAAAAGGAGAAATACAATCAAATAATTAAACAAGTTAAGCTCTCGCGGACTCCGTCTGATAGTATGTCGTCTTTCGGGCTGTGGGCCGTCGTTCGGTAGAAGTTTGTCTTCCCGTTTCGCCGATTCGAGAAGACAAACCTCTCTATTTAGAATCCATTTTCCACTGTACCGTTTCTCCGTCTGAACAATTTGTTGGTGAAATCTATCGCCGTGCCCATCTGAAACTATACCCAAATTGTCAGGGAAGAATTCCAAAAATGAATAAAAGTGACATATGGCAAACTAAGGCCATATAAGATTGCAAAAGTTCTTCAGCCAGATCTTTGTAGTTGTCCGACTTTTTGTTACCTTGCCCTTTTCTCTTTTCTCACAACGGAGGTTTCCAAATTTTCGCCCTCAGAAAAGGTCTTGGAGCTTAACGAACATTCCTTCTTTAAGCTTTGCCTCAATTGTACGCGGGAATTTCCGTCTCAAATAAAGGAACGCATTTTCTTCTCTATCTAAGGCTTTAACAAAAATTTTTATAAGCCCTAGTCTGCAGAGGAGATAAATAAACTTTCTGCTGATTTACTAAGGCGCATTGATAATTACGCTGACCAGAAAATTGACAGTTGTACATGGATAATTGCACTTCTGCTTGACATTTAGCATTTGCGAGCGGAAACGGTGACGAAGTTTTTCGAATTGCTAGCTTGCTTACCAGCGTAAATCCGCCTTAAAGGTCCATTAAGGACGTTTTTCTGGCTTTGCTGTCCTGTGAGCAGTGCAACAACTTTGAGATTGGCACAGATAGTGCATTTGTAACCATCGTATTATATGCTTTGTAGCGACATGCAAATGTTCTGGTATGTTTGATTCAAATTTACAGCATGACCAACGGGAAGTGATGGCCGTTCGTTTCCATTGAACAAAAAACTTACCTTTATAGTGCATGGGCTACCTGGGAAAATGCGGCGTTTTGTGATAAAAGCAACAAACTTTGCACAGTTGTTCTTTAGATCAGAGCAGTCAATTTGACCCGCAGCTCTTCTCCCGAAACTTGTGCAGGCGCGTTGGGAAGGAAGGGGAAAAACTCGAAGTGTTTATATTTTCTAAAATTTTAATTTGTTGTATATAATCATCATTGATATCAATTTATAGGTTTTCAATGATGGCCACAACGAAAATTACCACCTCCATTCGTTTTAGTTGCCCCTAAGGGGTTAAGGGGGTAAAAATTTATAAAAACTTGCGTAGAATTGTTAATAATTTTAATATTTTAACTTATATCACTTAATTTCATCAATCAAAAATCTTCATCCTGTTGGGTAGGTGGAAAGAGAGGGGGTAAAAATTAAAGGAGCACATGTTTAAAAAAAATAGTATGCTGCATATTATCGACATGGTTATTGATTTACAGCAAATTTTAAAAAGTTAAGAGACTACTTTAATAGTGAATTAAAGCCTTTTTCTAAAACTTAGCTCAAGTCTACAATCTTTACGACCCCAATAGCCTAAAGGAGGCAACAAGAGACAGCGGGGGAATCCGAAATCCGACGTCAGAATTTGCCGACTAAAGGTAAGTATTTTTTTCTGGTATGTCCATTATTTTTACTATAACTCTTACCCATTTAGAAACTTTTCTTACAGATATGCTACCTAGCGATTGGACAGATTATCTCTGAAATGCAGAAAGCAAAAAAATATATTTCATTATTTGGGGACGACTGCTTGAATACACTGAAGCATTTGCTACAATTTCCTAAGCTTCTATGCAGATTGGTGAAACGTCGAAAAAGTCTGGAAAAATTTGTTTTCATGCTATATGGGGTTCAGGAAATAGGGCAAGAAAACATTTATTTATGTCTCAAAGCAAGCCGTTGAATTTATTGCCATCAGCTGAAGCTGCGATCCAACAGCATGCATTAAGGGCAGCATGTCAGGCAGGACAGGTTTGGGGTAGATCAGCTGATAAGTTTGAAACTGCCGAATTAACCTCACCTCACCTTGGAGATGGTATAAAGAAAAGTGGAAACCGGTCTGCTCAACCAAATATATGGGAGACTTGTCGAGCATTGGATAGATGTGGGTGCACTACACAATGCGACACTCTAAGATGTATTTGCAAAAAGAACAAACTACCTTGCACGCCTGCATGCAAAAAATGTAGAGGAGCTTGTAGCAACATAAGATAATTAACTATTTGATTATAAATTAAATAAAACTGATATAAAATAAAGTTAATTTTCTTAGCTTCCTAGCAATCCAGCAACCCATAATTTCTTTTTTAGCCTATATTAACAGGAACCACATTTGCGAAATGACAGTGACGACCATAGTAAAATAGACAATTTGGACAAATAAACTAGATATCTATTTATGTATATCGCTATTCTGTAAGTATTTTTATAATTTTTGTTTTTCTTGTAAAAATAGCAATTTTACTTTTAACAGGAGGAAACATATCCTAAAATTTAAATAATGCATTATTTAAATATCTCCTTTTCTCCTATCACTATTAACCAAAATAAGGATATTAAGTAAGACACTGAGGGGATATGGGTTAAAACATTAAAAATTATAAACAACCCTATGCCAATTTTTACTATTTTAATAAAATATTACCCCTTGATTATTAAAAAGCCTAAATTGCAGCTTTTAACCCCTTGCATAACTCCTTAAAATGAATGAAGGTTGTTATTTTCGGTTTAGTGATAATATCCAGCAAAATATATTTTTTTAATTAAATGCCTCTTTAGTTTTACGCCCCCCCCCCTTTCCACCTGCGCAACAGGATGGAAATCTTTGGTAAAAAATTGAGTGATATAAGTTAAAATATTAAAATTATTAACAATATTAGGCAAATTTTTATTAAAATCTTACACTTTTTTAATTAAAATGCCCAAATTGGAGCTTTTCCTCCCCACCATCCCTTAAGGAAACCTTAAAATGAGTGAAGGTGGTTATTTTCGGTTTGGTCATCCTCGAAAATCTGTAAATCAATATCCATGTCGATAATATCCAGCAAACTATTTTTTTTTAAATATGTGCTCCTTTAATTTTTACTCTCCCCCCTACCCAATAGGATGATGATTTTTGATCAAAATTTAAGTGATATAAGTGAAAATATTAAAATTATTAACAATTCTACGCAAGTTTTTAATTTTTTTAAAAAATCCTACACTTTTATTATTAAAATGCCCAAATAGCAAATTAAACACCCCCTTTAACCCTTAAAGGCACCTTAAAACGAATGGAGGTGGTAATTTTCGATTTGGCCATCATCGAAAACCTATAAATTCATCATGTATATAATCATCATCAATGATGATTATATACAACAAACTAAAATTTAAGAATCTATAAACCCCTCCAGTTTTTACCCCTCCTCGCCACTGCGCCAGCATAGGTTTTGAGAGAAGAGCTGCGGGTCAAATCGATTGTTTTGGTCCAAAAAACAACTGTGCAAAGTTTGTTGCTTTTATCACAAAACGCCGCTTTTTCCCTTTTTACTCATCGTAGCCCATGCACTATTAGACTTGTGATCGAAGAGTTGTGAAGAACGGCCCTTAAGGGTTATTTCTATAGTTCGAGCGGAAAACTTTTAACTCCTTAAGAGACGCCACATATTTTTCTTACACTGTTTTGAACATGAGCGTTTTAGTGTGCATAGTAATATTTAATTTTTGGGGATGTATGTACAAACAGACAATTCGATTTTTCAGAAATATAATAGGTATTTTATTGCCATTGCTAAAGTTCAAATCCATTGTGATATAATATTCGGTTAAACAAACAGTCCTACACTAATACAAGTATTTTGCATGAAAATTTACCATTACACAAAGTCTGACCGATACAGTAGTCCAGGAAATCTCCGACTTACATCTTGCATCTTGCCTAACCACTATACTACACTTTTTAACATTTTTACAGCATTCGTTTGATTCTTAACTTCCACACGACAGTTCTTATACCGGGCTTCCAAAATTTTATTATTTTGAAATACTTTCACAAACCAAACTTCACTTTTTACATTCTAACTATTTTTGAGAATTTATTGAGAACTCATCTCTTTGATAATTTATTTTGCACTGTTCTCTTAGAGATTCATTTTAAAACTGTTTTAAGATGAGTGTTGGAACTCGTTTGGATTTCAACTGTGTTTTGTTTATTTTTGCTTTTATAGCAAAATGTGACGTAAGCGCCGAATTCCCAGAAAAAACGGGCTTACGTGCTGGAAGTCTATTCCTGAGCAGGGAGCGGTATAAATCGCTTTAGAGAATGATCACATATCGTACGACTTTCAAGAATACACGATCTTACAGTGATCTCGCGGTCATGTAATGAAAAATTCTTGTTAAGTGACGCGACGTAGGTATGGTTTTTCGGAGCTCTGCAAATTGAATTTAGTGTTTAACAATTTTTTAACGGAACAACACCTCGCTACTACGCGCTATGCCTATAGACATAGAACACAGTGGGTGTTTGAACTTAGAGACTTTTTTTGTGATTGTTGGTTTTTTGAACTTAAATGTTGTTTTTTATTTTGGGTAAGAAATATTTCTTTAGAATAAATTTCTCGTTTTTGACAAAAGAAAATGTTGAAGAAAATTTTTTTTTAAATTTTTATGAAAATTATTTTGGGAAACTTCAAAATCATTAACTAAAATTTTTAAAACAATCGTTGAGGTTGGCTGCTAAAAAGAAGATATTTTTCAAAAAAATATCGAAAGAAAACAAAAATATTTTCAAATTTATCATACTTAGTTTTTTTTTTCAACATATTTTTTATTTATTTTACTACTTCTGAAACAAAAGTTTTTGTTTTTTTTTTAACGACTTTTTTTTAAACAAAAAGTACTAACTTTTTTTTAAATTAAATAATTTGACTTGAAAATTTCGACCTTTCACAGAGTCAATAATTAGTCGCCTCCCGCCTAGGCTGAATATTCCCAAACGAGGAAATTTTCCCACCTTTTTATAAAAGATTCCACTGCTGCAAACGAGATCCAAGCAGTTATGCCTTTGTTCTTTAACGATCTAAATCACGAACTAGATAATTGAGCTCTTCCTGGGATATAAAATGTGGCTGTTTGCTGCTATTATTCGTAAACGACTTCCTCTTGAAAACTTGGACTGTCTTGTGGTCCTCTGTGTCAAAATTATCTGTTTCATCCAAGAGCTCATCCCATTTCGAGTCGATTTCATATTTCTCTGGACGCATAGAAATAGGTATGCTAGCAGCGTCATGAGGTACAGGTTTAATGGCTGCACAATTTTTGATAAGCAAAAGTAACAATCATCAACATGTTTCTTAGCCTCCCGCCAAATCATTGGCACTCCAAACTTCATAGAAGTGTATCTCGTAGTCGTCCTGCTAAGGTTCTTGAACAAGTGCGGAAGCTTTTTTTGGGAGCCCAAGTTTTGTCTTCATCGCAAACTTCGCTGAGCTTTCAGTGTCACCTCACCACATAAGCGAGGTCAGTCAAGCCACACCCTCCCCCCGAAAGATATTCAAGTTTGGATATGCTTATAATTTCGAACCAATTTCGAACTTTTTTTTGAACCACTTTTAAAAATTTTGAACCACACTCCTTCCTGTTTTTTTTATTTTCAAAATGGGGGATGCAGCCGGGCGTCAAGCTACACCCCCTCATTTAAAGGGTAGAAAAAAATGAAAGGCAACTATCCTAAGATTAAGAACTAATTTCGAGCTCCTAATATCACCAGAAAGAATTTCGAAAAATCCTTTAGTAACCCTGTTTTTTTTTTAAATATGGTAGGGTGTGCAGGTTGACGTCAAGCCACACCCCCTCAAAAAAATTTCGAACTTTGACATGCTTATAATTTTGAACTAATTTCGGACTAATTTTGTACAACTTTTAAAAAACTTTAACCACCCTAATTTCTGTATTCTTTTATATTTATTCAAAATGGGGGGTTAAGCCAATTGAAATCCAGTCTGGGGGTCTATTCTTGAATCGAGAGAAAATTTGCTCCCAGGGAATTAAATTCTCTCGGTACTATGCATTGATCCAAATCTTCTGCTTAAATCGGTCTCTCTCATTTTTTTCCGATATTGATCGAAAATAATTCTAATGGTCTTGACTAAGAGAAATAGTTGCGAGCACATTTTTTCTCGATACAAGAATAGACCCATTGTTTGGAAGGCATAGAAATGCACTAGAAATGACTATAAATCCCGTAAGAACAACTATTTCCATTTTTGTTGGACTTTTGGTACCTAATATGTGTCTCTGTAAAGCACTCAATTTTTCTAATGGTGCCTCATATTAATATTTAGTTATTAGCTGAGGCTAATGCGGACTATATCAGCAGAGAGATCTTGAGAGATGATATTAGGAGTTTGAAATTAGTTCTTAATTTTGGGATAGCTGCTTTACATTTTTCTCTACGCTTTGACATTCGGCTGCACCCCCCAATATGAACATAAAAAAAGGAAGGAGTGTCGTTCAAAATTTCTAAAAGTGGTTCAAAATTAGTTCGAAATGGGTTCGATATTGTAAGCATATGTAAACTCGAATATCTTTCGGGAGGGGTGTGTCGCTTGACTGATATATGACAGAAACTGTTCATCACACAGGATCGCAACGGCATCACTTCGCTTATATATCTAGTGCTGAATACTGTAATACTGATCCTTCGACAAGCGGCTGGCTGCTTATATACCTGTTTCGAACATCTGATATTTTCTAGAAACATCGGTAATCAAGACCCACATAGCAATGAAAGAACAATTACATGCATAGCATATGCGTTAAACCTCCTTTTGAGTACATCTTTAGCATATGCTTGGTAGGGGAGACTGTCAACTTCTGAAAAGCAATTTCAAATATTTTAGCACCAGCAAAGGAGCGTACACACGCAGTATAGTCCGTTTAGTTACTCTGCATCGTTTTAAGAGTGAGCACGTGCTTTTGGTTTTTATGTGGGTAAATTCATTTTTGTTGCAATTTTTTATTACTTTGACTTGGTAAGTAATCTAGGGCAAAACAGTTTTTAGGGAGTGTTTATTTATTGCATGTTTTACTACATTCGTGTGGTAACCATTTATTTTGTTACTTACAACAACATTAAATATAGATTCCCGAGGCAGATATAAACATAGCTAGGGGGATACATTTGAACAGCGTTCAAATATGCCCCAACAACGTCCTGTTCATTTTTTCTGTTTTAGAAAATGGTGCGTACATATACGAAAAAGAGATCTAAACCAGAGATTGTGGAGGAAAGGAAGAAAATATGTCCATAAGAGGAGCCGCAGCAGCCTATGGTCTACTTCACACTGCGTTGTACTACAGACTTAGAAAGGGTGATTTAAGAGAACGCGAATGAGATTACAACCCAAAATTACTAGACAGGTTTTTACTATTCATTAAGAAAAATTATTGGAAGAATACATACTCAAGTCTTCCAAACTTAATTATTGTGTACCTTATATTGATATAAGAAAGCTAGCTTACAGTTATGCTAAACTAGTCAAATGCACGCATCCAAAAAATTAGGATATAAAAAAATCGCTGGTATAGACTGGTTAAAATCTTTTATGCGACCACATGAACAGTTGACGCTCAGAAAACCCGAAAATACCAGTTTGACACATTCAACCAGCTTTAATAAAACAAACGTAAATGAATTTTTTGACAAGTATGAAAAAGCCCTTAAATATTATCCATTCACGCCTGAAAAAATTTTGAATCTAGACGAGACTTGTGTAACTACAGTAGTCCAAATGTAGTTGCAAAAAAAGGTACAAAACAAGTTGTTCAGGTAGTCCCGGCTGAAAGAGGACAACTAGTGACGATGTGTGCCATATAATTCGCTAGCGGAAATACAGTTCTCCCAGCCTTTGTTTTTCCAAGAGCGAAATTTCATGATAAAATGCTAAAGAAGAGTCCATCTGGAGCTCTTGGTTTAGCAAACAGTCCCACAAGTGGATGGATGACCGCTCCTCTTTTTGTCCAAGTATTGCAGCACGTTCAAAAGTACAGTAAATGTTCAAAAGAAGACCCCATATTAATTTTAATGAATAACTATGAGAGCCATTGTTCATTATACGTTATCATGTATGCCAAAGAAAATGAGATGGTCTTGGTTACTTTTCCTCCTCATTGCACCCATTGGATGCAACCGTCAGATGTGTCGGTAATGGACTCATTTAAATCTAAGTATGCCTTCGTGTCAGATAGACCTTTGAACCAGAACATGGAGACATTTAATTTAAACGAACCACAGGCTGGTCCCTCAATTGTGGCTCCAAAAATAAACACTTCCAATAAATTAGTGTCGAACTCCAATATGAAAATTTTGGACTCTTTGCCTTCTAATACAAATTTGGAGAATGATACCTGTGCTCTAACTCCCGAAATAGTGAGGCCTTTTCCAAAAGCGGCTCCTCGTAAGGCAGAATTGAAACCAAATCCTAGAAAAAGAAAATCGAGAATTTAAACCGAGACCCCGGAAAAAAATAATATTGAAGAAGAAACATTAATACGTTTAGCAAAAAAAAAATACCAACACTTAACTGGAAAGGCGGAAATATCAAAGAAAAAGAAACAGTAAAAAAAAAGAGTCAATCAAAGAAAAGTAAGGAAAGAAATGAATGCCTAGAGTCTGAAACAGACTCAGATGAAATGTGTGTTGCTAAAGAAGTACAAGAAAATCCAAAGGAACTAGTAGGAGGAGGCTATGTTTTAGTTGGTAAAAGTGTTAAGCATTGTGTAGCACAACTAGAGTTTTACGTAACAAAACAAGAAGGGCTGTATAAGTTTTTTATGCCAAAAAATCCCGAGTGTAGCGACGTTAATATGAGCGACATTATTCGTAAGTTACCAAACCATATTATATATGGTGGTACCACACGAAAAATGTCTCTAATGTCATTTGGCATCGATTTTAGTCTATACAATATATTTTATTAACTTTGTTCAAAACTTCCCCGTGGTTAGTTCAAAGGTGCCCGCCTACAAGGGGTACCTACCAAAACGCTTATATTTCGCGGTTTCAACCAATTTTTTGAGGATATTCTATGCACGTGCTAAGGATGACAAATTGATATGTGGGGAGTAAGTCATCTCTAGGTTTTTAGGGACATATAACATCTCTAGGTTTTTAGAGCTACAGTAGGCTTTAAAGATCACCTCACTACTAACAAATGAATCGGACGAAAGCATTTCCGAATAGTCAGTCAAAACCCCATGTCCTCGATAGCTCAGTTGGAAGAGCATTAGACTGGTATTCTAGAGGAGTCGGGTTCAAATCCTGGTAAAGGAAAAACTTTTTGCCGATTTATTCCCTCACCCTTTGCCCTCTACGCCACAAATATTTTCTGTAGATTTGAAAGGACGCAAAAATTTGTCCTTCATTATTAAACACGTCTCATACTGGCCCAAAAAAATTAACAAAAAACCTTCAATCACTTGTTGTGAACTACCCCTTAGGTTTCGAGAACCACCTATTAAAAATTAAAAAAAAACCGCTACACATTTAATTTTTAACACCTGCCCTCTTCAAGGGCTTTTACAGTGCCTTATTTTTTCTTTAATTATTTTTTTGTGAGTAACTGCGCTTGCCATATTGGATGTAACCCAGGACAAATTTTAATTTTAACACCGGCGTACGTAGGGAAGCCGCTTAGACGTTTAAGCTCACCCCCCCCCCCTCAGAGCCATTAAATATCGCCTTCCAAAATCGAATTTTCCCCAAAAATCACGAATAAAATGATGATTCAAGGCTATTTTGTTATTCAATCCCCCCTCCTTCATTAATTAATTCCGAAGAACAATTTCGCCGTAAGTAACTAAAATTTATTATATAATATTAACTAATATATTCTACATAGTTTTTGTTCATTGAAATATTGGGTTGATATCTTAGTTTTTAGGTAAATAAACGAAGACACTTTTTCATTAAAATTTTACTAAACATAATCGAGAACTTGAAAATTTTTAAAATCTGCCCTTTTCTCATGGTGGCTTTACCGCTATAATTTAAACAGGGAAAGTGGGTCAAGTGATGCCTTCTTTTGAAGGCATTTTAAATGCCAACAAAAATTTTAAGTTTTTCATTTTTTTTTAAAGGATCCCAAGAATAAGTTTCTTGCTTTCGTTTATGAAAAAGTTTATTCTTTCATTTTTTGTCTGTTAACACACTGCTGTAAGTACAGTTTCCAAACAAGGAACTACTTGAGCTACTTTACAGTCTTTGCAATTTTTATCACGAAACTTTGTTTTACGCTCTGAATGTTGTTTTAGTCCCTGAGAGATAAAAAGTACCATTTTTTCCGTAATAAAGGACTAAAATGCACAAAAATAAAAGATTAATATGTTTAGCCACTAAAGTAACAAAATAATTAGTTACTTTTTAAATAACAATATCGTTAATATTCTAAATTTGTTCACGTTAACTTAAAGGGTTTTTGTCCATTTTTCGTATTTTACTCTCTTATATAGTTTATTTCTTTAAAATTTTACGAAAATTTGTAAGATTCTTTAAACTTTTACGACATGACACCATGACTATATTACAATCAAAAGTCAAATAATTTCGTCCGGGGAAAATCTAAGCCTTGCTCAAGTTTTTCATGAATATCTCAAAAACTAAGACACCCACTTAAGTTTATTTAGCAACGCATTTGTTTTTGTTTAAACGTAAGTGGTGCGAAAACAGTAGCGGCTCGTTTTGGAAATGTTAAAATTTCAGTTTTTTCAACTTCTTTGCAAGTTCATTTCCTTTGTTCTGGTTTTTAAGTTTGATTTCCGAAATTATACTTATTGATTTTGAGTTTCTTTTGCTGGTTTTAAAAATATTTTCTGGTACAGATTACGCTACCCGTGACCTTTTTAGCACAAAGGGTACCGAAATAATTGTTTTTTTTTTAAATCTGCAGCATTGGAAAGTTAATTTTTTTTTGCCTATAGATATGCTGCCATTATGTATATTTTTCGAATAACGTTTAAATATACCTTTTAATCTTGTCACAGTTTGTTCTTTTTTTTTCAGTAGCGTCCTCAGCAACGGTTAAATTTGAAAAATCCACTAGTTCGAAATTGTGAAAATTTTCCTAAAAAAATAACAACGCATTACCTCTCGCTGGCATTTCACCAAACTTATGGAATTTTGATAAGGCTATATTTCTTTTGTAGCCCTATTTATTCCCTTTTAGGGCTGCTCTTACATTTGCAAAAAAATTGGGATAGGACTAGGCTAGGCTTCTATACACATGCTAGTCAAAAGTTCGTAGGAAAATCGCATATTAGTTTAGAAGATGAGAAGTTTAATTAAGAAAAAATAATAATTAAGTAGTGAAACTTGGCATGCATAATAAGTAGACCCTTGAAAATTTTGAATAAATGTTTCTACCATAAACTGTTCTGAAAAGGGCCCCTATTTCCGAAAATAATACGTTTAGAAGTTATTATAGTGGAGCGATTAAATTTGGCACAATGGTCATTTTTTTTTGTGTTTTACTTATTCGGAGTCCCTTGCCGAGGACCCCAATTCTCGACGTTAAACGAAAAATAGGAAAATATTAATAACAGTCATCCAAACAGTGATAGAACTATCAGATTAAGAACAAATATTTGTCGCTATAATAGCTTAAATTAAAGAATAAAAAGTTGTATGTTAAATGCCCCAATTCTTCAATTTTTTTGAAAAACACAACATTAAGTATCACCATCACCATAACGATAGAATCATGGAATTTGCACAAATGATCACTGGGTCCCTTAGTACCAAATGTTCTAAGATCATTTGCAAAGGACCCTTATTACCGAAGTTAATTTTAAAAAATTTACTTTTAAAGCCAAAAAACTGAAAACTAACGGATCGTGTTTTAGTAGAACAGAGGGATCTTTAAAAGTATTCTTAAAAGTAAATCAACTTTTGTATTATTGACGGGTTTATTTTTTTAACAACAAGTTTTAAAATTACTAGACATTCTGCTCATCTGCATTAATAATTCGAAAAATATATTTCATTTGAATTTGACTAACAAGATATTGGGTAGTTTAACTTGACGCCTAGCACTTTACCTTAAGAGAAAAGAGTATTTTCTTCTCTAGGGACGAAATATTTTTCTAGAAGAGTATTTTTTTCTCTACAAAGGAAAATGTATGAAGGAGATATTATAGGTCCGTTTCATCAATAGAGAAGAATTTATTTTTGTATCTAATTGAGCATAAAAGAAAAAATCGTGCGGAAAAGTAACAATTGAACGGAAAACTAAAATCACACGGAAAAGTACTAATTCTTGCATAATTCATCCTGATGATATTCCGCACGCTCATATAAAAAAGTTTTCCGCCCAAGAAATAGCCTGGAAAATACGATTTTCCGCACGCTCGTAGGAAATAGTTATTTACCTAACCAGTGCGCGAAGCGGAGTTCGAGCCTGACGTTAAGGGTGGAAAAGGCATTTTACGCAAGAGTTAGGTACAGTGTTTTTTTCCATCTTATTTATCAACAAAAAATGTTTTTAATACGCAAATATACATCACTTAATTAGTTTTAAATATCTTCATTTTTAAAAACACAAAAAGTAACTTTTCAGCACTGGTGCGGAAAAGTTCACATTTCAAAACGAAAAATCGCGCGGTAAAGTTACTTTTCCGCACGCTCGTAGGAAAACATATTTACAAAACAGTATATTTATACATAACAAAAAATTAAATAACAATTTTTTCCAAAATGTATTTTAACACTTAAAATTAACCCCATACTTTTCCGCACAAGGATTTTTAATTATTGGATTTTTTTTTCTTTACTTCCACCTGACTCTATTTACGTCTGTTTGACGGCACATTCAAGTGGTCGTAGAAAAAAAATTGTACCCAACACGTGCGTAAAGTGACCGTTCCATCCTTGATTTCTGGCCAAACTCGGCTGACGCGTCGTTTGTCCATCTGAAAATACATGCGGAAAAGTGGCACTTTCTGCACTAGTTAGGCAAAATACTATTGTTTACTTTTGGAAATGGGTTGGCTAGTATTTCCCGAAATTTCGTATCAATAGAAAATTGGATTCTTCTGGATAGAAACAAAATAAAAAGCATGATTTTTGAGGCTTAATTCAAATTTCTTTCAAAAACAGGAGCATTTGTAGAGGACTTTAAAATGACAGTAAAAACAAATAATATTTACTTTTCTACTAAAACACGACCTAAAAGTACATTTTCTAAAACTAACTTCGGGAGTAAGGGTCGTTTGCAAATGGTGTTAGTACATTTGGTAATAAGGGACCCAGTGATCATGTTTTAGGTGATATTTAATGCTGTGTTTTTCAAAATACTTCAAGAATTGGGATTCTCTACATAAAAATTTTTATTTTTTAATTTAAGCTAATATAGCGAAAAATATTTCTTCTTAATCTGATAGTTCACTTTTTGGATGAGTTCTAGACAAGAGACCTCGAATAAGTAACACACGATAAAAAAAAGTGGGTGTCTGAGATATTTATAAAAAAATTGAGCAATGCTTAGATTTTCTCCATTTCTATTAAAAATTCAGTTACCGTCCTCCCAAAAGACGTAAAAGACATAAAAGTTTAAAAAATCTTACACATTTTTTGAAAATTTTAAAGAAATAAACGGACTATTAAATTTTAAGTGATAAAAGGTGTCATATTTTTCTCAAAAAAATTAAATTTTAGTAAATTGTAAAACAATTTGGTGTTTCGCATGTACAATTATAATAAACTCGAAATATGGTGTGTTTATAATGGAAAAATCAATGAGCAGTTCCTATAATTTCTGTAGTAGAGACGAGGACAAAGGGGATATAATTTATTTACAAAATAGGCCAAAAAAATAGTTTTTTAGGAGACATCTTAAATAATGGCACCAAAGATATAACAATACCACCTAATCTCTTAGCAATGGTTAAGATTAAACAAATAAAATGCACCAAGAAAACGGGATATTTTTCAAAATGCTAACAACATTCAAAGGAAGCACAAAGGCATGCAAAGAAACCTAAGATATTGTCAATTTAAACAAAACAAAAATACAACCTGGTGACTGCTGCAAGCATTACTGCTGAAAATAAGCACAATGATAAGGTGACCAACTCCTAAAGGGGCAAAACCGGGACACTCTGGTCATTCAATGTATTGTATATCATGTGTTTTTTCTTATATGCACCCCTAATAATATTAAGATGTATTTTCCAAAATACTTATTAAAGAAAAATAATTTAAGTAAGGTTTCAATTCAAATTTATAGATGGCAGAGAACATCCGCTTTTTTAATTGCACTGATTTTAAAGTTACAAAATACAGTGGTATCAAAACCGGGGCGAACCGGAAATTTTGCTGAAAAATCGGTACTATCCGGGACGGATTTTTTCCCCGCGACAAATGTTTATAAATCGAGACTGTCCCGGCCAAACCGGGACGGTTGGTCACCTTACTTATGAGGAGTTAAACTTATTTTTCAAGTGAATATCTTGAAAGCAAGGTGGAATGTATTAAATGGGACACATAGTAGAGCCATGATGAACCTTAAAATAATTTAGTTAAATACCTGTTAAATTGTTTTTATATGTGCTAAAATACACTTAGGTATAGTAGGACACGTTTTTTAGTAAATTTAAAGACTGTAAAGAACTTTGTTTGAAATAAGTTAATACCACATTATGTCTTACACACTTTAGGTTTGGAATAATTGTTGCTGTTTTTTGGATAAAAATGGCAAAATAAAAATCATTTGCACAACACTACTAAAGATGACAGACAGATGAAAAAAACATACATTTTTATTAAACAATTGCCTTAAATTATTTCCATCTTTCTCTAAAATACTTTCTTATAATCTGCTGTCTCTCTTCAACAAACTTAAATAATTTTAATTTTAACAGAGAAGAAAATTTTTTTGGCAGTACTTTTTCTGAACGCTTAAAAAACAGTGAAACTTTGAAAAATATGAGTTTTTTATTATAGTAATCGAAAGTTTGGAAAGAAAGCTTTATAAGGTGACCAAATCATGGCACAAAAATGTGAAAAACATAGTAAAACGTTACTTCTTAAATTATGCTAAAATAATTTGAGCAATAATACCATCATGGCTTTACCAATAGGTTTAGGTCTCGGTCTAAGTTTTAAGGTAGCTACGTCCTTTTTAGTGTTTCTCCTAAAATTTGGAATTTTTATTTGAATTTGAATTTAAACGTTATATTACTCTCCGAATTTTATTTTAGATCCTAAGAGGCCTAAAAAGTGTTATTTTAGTACACGCAAAAGGAAAACAAAATCACTTACCAATTTTTAAATAATAAAACAATGTTGATTTTGTCGGGGAAATGTGTTCAAAATATAAGATTTTTCCAGGAAAATTAATAAACACTTATAATTCATTTACTGTAGACATAATTTATTTATTTTTTTTAATAGAGAGAGAGAAACTTTGCTATTGGAACACATCCTAAATACTGTGACACTAAGACATAACTATACCTGCGTTCTTTTATCAAAAAAAAAATAAAGGAGATGCCCTGTAAGAGGCTACTAACATTTAAAAGGACTCGAAAAGCATGCAAAACAACCAAAAAATCGTCGTTTTAAACCAAACAAAAATCCAACCTGCTGACTGCTGCAAGCATTACTGCTGACAATGAGCACAATTTCACAGCCATAGTCGATAACCGCGCGCGACCGACGCTGCATACTGACTGGCGACGCCGGCGCCGGTGCAGAGGCGCTCGGCGTCACAGACAACGTGCTGGAAAACTGGAGGTTTGTCTAGGGATGCGGCTGAAGCGACTGGAAAGTTCAGGTGTAAAATTGTATAGATTAGAGTGCAGGTTAATTTGATATGTATAATGCGGCGGGGTTAAGATTAAGCAATTTAGTAAAACATGGCCAATTAAACCGCACTCTTAAACCTACTATAAATTCACTAAACTTGATTTAACTTTACGTTGCAATTAGCCCTAAGTAAATTATCCAGCAACATCGATCTACTGGTACTTTACTAATATTGCACTTTAACCGCTGGCAACTGCTGGCACCGGCCATGATGTCCATTTTTTTATTATTTTTACATGGAGCTTGCATATTTTAAAAAAGTGCAAAAAAGCAACATTTTAGTACTTTGTTTTTATTAAAGCAAGAAGTTGCACTTTATTTTTAAAAAATCTTAGTGCAGCCAAAGTCAATGGCAATAAGACCTGTGATTTAAAAATATTTTGGTATAAGCAAAAAATGAATAAACTTCCGGAAGTAAAAATAGATTATGTAAAAATTTGTACAAAAAAAATACAAAAAATCAAGCATATTATTAGTATTGGCAACAGAGGTGAAAATCAGCGAGTATTGTACAAAACACTTACATCCTGTTACAAAATAGATAGCTTGCATCTATTGTAAGTAGATGGCGCTACTTTCAATATTTTTTTTCCATAGAAGAAACTTGAAAATTATTATCAAGAAGATTAGAAATTATGATGGTGATACATCTAAGAATCATTATTTTCTTCTGGACTCATGCTAGTTGGGATTTTACCTAAATGGGACTTCTGTGGGACATTTAGGCAATCCCTGAGATATTTTTAACATCCCAAATAGATCATTTCGGGGTGTACTGTACTATTAGGGTGTGAGATTATGTTGTTTGTTTTTTTTTTTATTTTCATTATATACTACCCTCTACTCAGTACTTAAAGTACTTAGCCATTATTAAAAACGTACAAGGAAAAAAATAAAGTAAAAGTACACCTTTCTTTGTGCTAAATATACACCTGCTCATGCAGGCCTACTTAGTACTTTGCCGTTATTAAAAGTACTATATTTTCAATTCATGTTTGCTGGGTAAGACAACAAAACAATTAAGTTTTTTTTTAATTTAATTTAAAAAACACTTGCTGACTAATTTCAGTTCAAATCTTACCTAAAAAACGGACTGGAAAGCTGGAGGTTTGTCTAGGGATAGAGATAGAGCGAACGAAAGGTTCAGATGTAAAGTCGTACTGCTTAGAGTGCGGGTTAATTTGATACATTTAGTAAAGTAAGTAAGTAAGTAAGTAAAATTTACCAAATTTGATCTTTAATTGCCAATTGGACCGCACTCTTATACATACTTTAAATTTAGAATGTGCTTTTACAATAACCCTAAAATATCAATGCATCACATTCTAAATGCCAATTAAATTTAGACTAGGTTTTACAGTATACGGTGCAATTGAACTTATGAATATTAGGA
Organism: Oxystoma pomonae; assembly: GCA_963921995.1. NCBI lineage: Eukaryota > Metazoa > Arthropoda > Insecta > Coleoptera > Brentidae > Oxystoma > Oxystoma pomonae. The sequence goes on from OY998164.1 coordinate 111,211,998, forward strand.
CTAAATCAACAAGAAAAAGGTCGATTTTTTAAATTGAATACTAAAAACTTATTTGTTGCCAAAGGGTGGTACCAATGATCATGATTTGTCCACCAACTCCACTAATTTTAGTACTAACAAATTTACACAGACAACGTGCTGGAAATCTGGAGGTTTGTCTAGGGATGGAGAGTCGAACTGATTAGAGTGCGGTTTAATTTCATATAAACATTAAGGCGGCGGGAGTTAAGATTTAATAAAACTTAAGATTAAATTTTTATTTTTAATTGTCAAATTAACCGCCCTCTTAAACCTAGTTTAAATTTAGTTTGTATCTAGAATGTGCTTTCACAATAACCTTTACTTTAACCGAAAAGAAATCAAAAAACAAAAAATCAAAAGATCTTGGGTGGAAATAATGAAAATTCAAACAATGTTTCGCTCTTGGTAACCAGCGTGAGCTCATCAGTGGTTTAAATGGTCATCCTCTTCATACATCATTTCTCTTTTCACTTTGGTCCTTTGTGTGTTCCTTGTGGGATGCTCATCCAAGTTTGAATTTTCATTATTTCCACCCAAGATCTTTTGATCTTCTTAACCCTAAGAATATTAAGACTTATTTATTGCCAAAGGGTATACCACTGACCATATTTTGTACACAACTCCACTAATTTCCGTACATACCAATTTTATCCAGACAACGTGCTAAAAATCCAGAGGTTTGTCTAGGGATGTGGATATCGAGCTACTGGAAAATACGTGTGTGATATCCTATAGATTAGAGTGCAGGTTAATTTGATAAATATAATGCGGTGGGAGTTAAGATTTAGTAAGACTTACGAAATTTGATCACTAATTGCCAATTAAACCGCAACTTAAACATAGTTTAAATTTAATTTGTACTTAAAATGTGCTTTGACAATAAACTTAGACTAGATGTTACAATATATGGTGCAGTTGACCCTAAGAATATTAAGACTAATTGCCAAATACACTATAAATCAATGCGGATGTTAAACAGGTTTAAATTTAACTGAGGTTTAAAATGTGAGACTTTGGTATTATTACCCATATAACAATTAAACATTCCTAATAATGTAATATATAGTCATATACTTAGAGAACAAAGACTGTGATAGAAATGTTACATTTTACCATTGGGAATATTATTAACACATGCCGGCAATAAGTTACATTTTAGCTCATACAGGTAATATAAATGTGATAGAAACGTGACGTGAAACATGACTATAATACAACCAGAACGTTTTTTTAAAAGAATTATAGTAATATACCTGGACATCGACTATAATATCCCACATAGCAAATAACTAAATTAGAAATACAAATCATGTAAATCACGTTCTTTTCACAAGATAGTAATATTTTCAGCAAACATGCCAAAATCCTGACCAAAACATTCTTTTTGGGAATATTCATAAAAATAACATGATTATCAGGTTATCATGGGCATATTATTATCTTATTACCAGAGAAATATAACTATCACAAACTCTTAAAGAATATTCAACAAAAAATGGGTGTGCAACATTCCTGTCATATTCGCAATAGAATATTCTCAAAATCATTTTGAGGGAATATTCCTATAACATGAATATTCCTCCAATGCTATGTGGATATTAAATTTTTGTTTGGGAAAGGGCATTCTAAACACCGGTTTAATTTTTTTTTTAATTGAATACAAAAAACTTATTTGTTGCAAAAGCTATACCACTTGATCCAACTCTACTAATTTTAATACCTATCAATTTTATTCAGACAACGTGCTGGAAAGCCAGAGGTTCTATGGATCAAAGTGCAGGTTAATTTGATAAATATAATGCGGTGGGAGTTACGATTCAGTAAAACTTAAGAAACTTGATCTGGACCGCACTCTAAAACATGGTTTTACAATAAACCTAAAATACCAATGCATCACATTCTAAACGCTAATTCAATTTAGACTAGAAATAGAAATACGGTGTAATTAACCCTAAGAATATTAAGACTTAATCAACAAAACACCTTCGTTTTTTTTTTAATTAAATACCAAAAACTTATTTGTTGCCAAACCACTGATCATATTTTGTACACCAACTCCACAAATTTCAGTACCTACCAATTTTACCCAGACAACGGGCTGGAAAGCCAGAAGTTCATCTAGGGATGCGGATAGAGCTACTGGAAAGTTCTTGTGTTAAATCATGTAAATTAGAGTGCAGGTTAAGAAAGTTGATCTTTAATTGGCAATAGAACCGCATCGTTAAACCTGGTTTAAATTTAATCGATTTTAAGAATGTGCTTACACAACGAACTTAAAATACCAAGGTGTCAAATTCTAAATGCCAATTAAATTTAAACCAGGTTTTACAGTACAATGTAACTGGCCCTAAAAAGACTAAGGCTAAATCAACAAAACTGATCAGTTTTTTCTTTTTTAAATTTAATACAAAACCAGCAGGCACATATAGCCATACATTAAATCTTTAAAAAATAGTAGTCTTCACAACTAGTGACTAAAATAAGGTTTTTTTTACAAACGTTGGTTTAAATAACGAGCGCAGCAAGAAAAACAGAAAAATACTTTTAAAAATGTCAAACGAAGAGCACACCACTTTACACACGCGGCTGGTAAATGAAATAACAATGGTTTCCATAGCGAAGTGCTTTTTTACTCGGTGACCTTCACTGTTGCGACATTTTAATCTTTGACAGTTTGATATTGTGACGATGTTTTTATGATTTTTTTCGTAAATACGTGGTGAAAACTGGCGGAAATGGCTTAATTTTTAGTTAAGAATAATTGGACTTTTTCAATATTACTATTTTCCGATATTTCTCTTTAATTTTGGGTAACAAACGGACAGAAATCTTTTTGTGCACCCGTGATAAAAAAAATAACCAAAAAAAGACATGCTTTAGTTATCTGCAGAAAATTACTAAAATCATGTTTCTGATGAAGCTATAAAAATATTAAAAAAAAATTTGTTGAAAATAAAATTATTTATCTTAATTTGAAAACCGCATGCCGCTAGCTGCTGCGGTTCGTGAGTTACAATTTAAAAAAAGTTTAGTCACCCCTCATATCCTCTTTCCAACCCCAATAAAAAAATAATCTGCTATGCGCCTGGCGGCAAAGAATTTTTTTGGCAAATTTGATAGAAATCGATTTAGCGGTTTTTGAGTGATTGTGTTACAGACAGACACTATCCCATTTTGTATTTAGGTGTTTTTTTACCCAAATAACTCATTTTTAGTGAAAATAGAAAAACAGTAGCCTCCACACTATGTATGGATGACTAAAAAAGTTAAAATAGTATATTTTACCTAGGAACTACTATATAGGGTAGGATGAGGAATTCTTTCGTTCTAAGCTGTACGTTATTATATTAATAATTGTTCGATTATTTGAAATGTTTAGTTATTTTTTAAACGAAAATTTTAAACTCTCTCTTAATATATTGAATTGGTTTAAGATCTTAGTTTAGAAAATCAAAAAATAGGTAATTTAAATAACTGAATCAACTAACCCAAGTTTAATAAATCTTTTGATACTTTTTATGCTAATTTTGCCAAATAGATATTTTCTCCAAATATTTAAATTTTATCCTAAACATACTGACCTTTGTATGGGGAAATTGGAGATAATAAATAAAATAAATAAAGGGGTCACTGCTCCTCATCAAGACGTAATTTTCCTTCGACATCTGCAACTAGATTTTGGACGACTTTAACATCTATGTCTCATTTTTCCTAGATCCTACGCCTTAACGCGTATTATCTTCTGCTTTTATAATCTTTTACGAGGTAAAACTTTGTGTAAAGTTTGTAATCATTTATGTTATGTCTTTGATTTTGGTAAGATTTTGTGAGGTTTCATATATCTGTTTTTAACCTTGATTCTATAATCTGAGAGAACTATAAATATGTATAAAATTTTATAGTGGAAACGTTTTATTTTCAAATATTTCATCGGTTTACGAAAGAACCGTTTTTTTGGAGATTTTATAATCAAACAGACTAATTAAACCTATAATAGGTTATATTGGAAATTTGGAACCTTTGGTTGCATTGTAACAAAGTTATGATCGTTTTCCACAAACCAAAACTACACTTTTTTGCATTCGACGCACGTTTCGCTAACCACGTTAGCATCATCAGGAGACGATAAACAATAAACTAAATTAACCTACATCCTATATTATATACTATCTTTTAGTGGGCGGTGATAAGACTAATAATTTGTGATTGGTCACGCTTTATAATCCTATCTCCCCTCAACTAAAAAATAAATTACGGAATGGGGCCTCTATCTTTATTTAAACTATTTCTGTATTTAATGATTTCCAACTTTCATATGCACTCAAAATGTCGCAACAATTGTTTGGTACACTTTTTAGAAGTTTTAGGTCATCTAATGTGAATCTATGATTGTTTTCAAAAGCATGTTCGGCCACGGTTGACTTTTCTGTTCTTCCATATTTTAAGCGTGCTGAGTGTTCTTTGAATCGTGTTTGAATAGAGCGTCTCGTTTGGCCAACATATTTTTTGTCACAATCCATGCAACTAATTTCGTAAATTCCACTTTTCTCTAGAACTATAGTTTTATCCTTGGGATTTCCTAGTAAACTTCTTATTGTGTTTCCGGATTGATATACTAATTTAAGATCGGTGTTACTAAATACTTTTTGTAATCCTTTCGTATAATTAGGATTATAAGGAAGTGATACAAATTTAGAGTCGGAGGTATCTTTTTGTCTGAAAAAATTGGAGACCTTTCGGAATTCCACTTTTTTCACACAATGAACAACAATTAACGTCACCGAGTAAAAAGGCACATCGCTCTGGAAACCATTGTTATTTGATTTACCAGCCACCTTAATTTATAGTGTAAAGGTGTATCACGAGAAGTGCTCTTCGTTCGAGATTTTTAAAAGTATTTTCCTGTTTTTAGTGTTAACAACTCGAGACTAAGCTGTGCTTTTTGTATCAGCTTTTTTAAATACCTCGCTGCACTCGTTATTTAAACCAACGCTTGTAAAAAAGCACTATTTTAGCCACTAGTTCTTAATACTACTATTAAACAACGCTACAGAGTAAACAAAATTGGAACTTGCTACTTGTGACGCAGCCAGCAAACTTTTAAAATCGTAACTCACTTACAGCGCCAAATTTGTAGGGCATTCGCCAGTTTATCGAAACAGTCTATGCGTTGAGGCGAGGCCCCGACCGCGATCGAAATAATTTTTTTTATACCATCATCAAAAACATGATTTTAGTAACTGTCTGCAGATAACTAAAGCATGACTTTTTTGGTCACCGATGCAAAAAAACTTTTTTTTTTGATCACGGGTGCATAAAAAGATTTCTGTCCATTTTTTAACCAAAATTAAAGAGAAATAGCGGAAAATAGTAATATTGAAAAAATCTAATTACTCTTGCCTAAAAATTAAGTCATTTCCGCCAGTTTCCACCAAGTATTTACGAAAAAAGCATTTAAAAACATCGTCAAAATATCAAACTGTCAACCTTCACCGAGTAAAAAGGCACATCGCTATGGCAACCATTGTTATTTGATTTATAGTGTAAAGGTGGTGTATTGCAAGAAACGCTCTTCGTTCGAGATTTTTAAAAGTATTTTCCTGTTTTTCTTAGATTTTTTGATAAAGGTCTTAAAAAAATAGTGTTAACAACTCGCGGCCAAACTGTGCTTTTTTACTCGCATTTTTAAATAAGCCAACGCAACGCTTGTAAAAAAAGCACTATTTTAGCCACTACTTGTGAAAACTACTATTATGGTTTCCAATCCAACAAAATCTTTTTATTATACCTTTAGTGAAATCATGATTTGAATAACTGTCTGCAGATAACTAAAGCATGGCTTTTTTGGTTACCGATACAAAAAAACTTTTAAAAGTATATTTTCCTGTTTTTCTTGGATTTTTTGATAGAGGTTTAAAAAAAATATAGTGTTAAAAACTCGCGGCTAAACTGTGCTTTTCTTTACTCGCGTTTTTAAATACCTCGTTGCGCTCGTTATTTAAACCAGCGCTTGTAAAAAAAAGCACTATTTTAGTCATCAGTTGTGAAAACTACCATTTTTCAATTTCTCTTTTTAAGAGGATTTTACATGGTTTTTTGACGTACGGATATTATAAATTTAAAATTATCTCGAGAAGAACTAAGTTCTAACTTTTGTACTGCTTTTTAAAAATATTGGTCAATATCATGTCTACCTCTCTGTAGCTCTACATATTGTACCGCCATTCATTAAGAGGGCGGAGCTAGGTCCGAGACGGATAACCTGTATATTTTCTAAAATTTGACTTCAGCTTTTGATTCTGTTTCCAAAAATATCTAATATGTTACCTTTTTCAATAACGGTTTTTAAATAAAATGACAATAACTTTTAAATAAGAGCAATGATTTAGACAAAGAATCACCAAATATCTATTTTCTTGTTTAATTCATTGGACTTATGGAGATGATTTTCCCATTTTATTTAAAGAGAGAAAAAAGTAACATATTAGATGTTTTTGGAAACGAAAGAAAAGCTTTATTTATATTGCCTTGTTAAATCTAAAAACTTGTAAAAATGCACATTATTTAATGCGCAATCCTATAAAAACTGGTAAAAATATATTTATGACGTAAAATCTTTTAAAAACTCTTAAAAATGGGCCTAAATTATCATAAAATCTCGTATAATCGCATAAAAACCTATTTTCTTTTTAAATTGCCTCGTTCAATCTTATAAAACTTGTAAAAGTGCACATTATTTAATGCACGAAAATCTAAAAGTAACGGATTTTTTGCTCATCCTAATAAATGCTGTTTGGTCATTATGACTATACAGGCTGTCCCAAGAGTTCGAGTCCACCCTAATATCTCCAAAAGTAAAAGAGGCAGAGGAGTAAAATTTAGACGGTTTACAAAAAAGTATCTTTTTGGATGCTAATCATCGCACCTGTCGCGTAAAGGTGGCGGAGCTAGGGCGTCGACGATATATTTTGCAAAATTTAAATAAAGCTTCTTCTTCTGTTTCAAAAAACAACTAGTATCTTACCTTTTTCTCTAACGGTTTTTAAATAAAATGACAAAAACTTTTAAATAAGGGCAATGAACTAGACAAAGAATATCTGGTTCTTGTTTAACTCTTTGGTCTTATGGAGATGATTTTATCATTTTATTTAAAAACCGTTAGAGAAAAAAGTAACAGTAGGTGTTTTTGGAAACAGAAGGAAAAGCTTTATTTAAATTTTCCAACATATATTATCGACGCCCTAGCTCCGCCTCCTTAATGACAGTGCGATGATTAGCCTCCAAAAAGATACTTTTTTGTAAACCGTCTAATTATGTGATATTTTACTTCTCCTCCTCTTTTAGTTTTGGAGATATTAGGGTGGGCTCGAACTTTTAAGACACCTATATAGTCATAATGACCAAACAGAATTTATTAGGATGAGCAAAAATCCGTTTGTTCTAGCTTTTCAATGTGGTTAAAAAAACTAAAAAAGTTGGTTAATCTTACCAAACAATCTGGTAAGCATTACTAAAGTATCCAGTTAAAACAACTAGACAATCGGGTAACGGCTACCGAGTTGTTATTCCGAACTTATATTCGTAGTAACGTTTACTAGATATCAAAAGAGAAGTTAAAAAAAAACCTCCAAATTAGTTACATCAACCGAAAAGAATCTAAAAACAAAAGATCAAAAATTTATTTTGAAAATTAAAAACAAAAGCCAATAAAATATACCAAACACGACCAAAACCTATCTAAAGTCTTTAGCCGACAAGGTAAAAATCTAACCCTATTTTCCGTTTTCTTTTGCTTTATTTAGCTTTTATTAAAAAGTAGTAAAAAACTTGACACCAATTTTTTTCATAAAATTTTGTATGCTTCATTACTACATATGATGTGCGACCACAATATAACAAAAAAAAACTAAAAACAAATAATGACGAACTTTGACACCATGTATCTCGAAAACAAAATTATAAAAAGTTTTCGTTAGTTTCCTATTATATGCATAAAAGGTGTTACACTAGAATCTCAATATTTTTCTTATTTCTTAACAGATTTTAACAAATGATACATGGGTTATAATAGTTAGCACTTTTCTTTCATACTAAAAAAATATACAAAGTGTTTTAAAAAAAGCCAGAGAAACAAGCCATATTATTGGCATCTGTAGAGTGTGGTTGGACAAAATTGGCGAGAAGATAACGAAATCCGGTTAACTTAAATTATAGCAGTTTGTATTTTATGTAAGAAGTTGGTATACGCAAAAATACATAGTTTTTTTTTATTTCTTAATAGAATTTATCAAATCATAGATCGGTTTGCAGATAATAGATAGAAGTTTTTTTGTAGTTGCAAAAAAAATATGCAAACCCTGCCAAAAAAACCGCATAAAACCTCATAAAAAAAAAACACCTGAATTTTATCAGTTTTTATGAGGTATATGAGCTTTTGTGAGACAAAATTTTAGAAATATAAAATTTTGTAAGAATTTATGAAATATGTCTTTGATTTTGTTAAGTGTTTATGTAGTTTTATATGTGCGTTTTTTATCTGATCCTATAATCAGTCAGGCTTACAAATGTTTATAAAATTTGATAAGTGCACGATTTTCTAAGAGATTTTATAATCAAACCGACCAATCAACTTTTTTGGGTTTTTGTAATTACATTATTTTTCTTTTATAATGTACTATGGGATTATATAAACCGATGTTTCTCTAGTTTTCTGACAGATTTTATAGTCAAACCAACTCATAATATTTTATAGGTTTCTATGATTATGCCCGTGTTTTTTTTTATAAATGTTGTAAGAGTTTGTAAAAAAACGTTTTTTATGAGATTTTGGGATATTTTATGATCAGACCAACTCATAAAATTTGACAGATTTCTATGAACATTTATAATTTTCTAGAAGTTGGTAAAAACATTTTTTTTATAAGTATTTCAATAGATTTTATAGTTAGACAAACAACATTTTATAGATTTTTATTTGTCCACCCTGCCAAAAAAAACTCATCTTAATAAAAAAAACAAGTGATTTTTATCAGTTTTTTCGACAACCTGAATATATATAGTTAGTATAAGTACTCACTTACTTCTATAAAAAAATATTTTTTGACTCACGATCCCATCTGATCAAAAATTCATAATCCTCCGCCTTAAAAACTCCTGTATGCCAATTTTGGTTGAAATCGACCAAACTAAATCTTTTTCTCCCTCCACTTCCCTCGTTAGACGGAGGTGGGTACCTGAGAATACCATATTTTCACCGGAACTATAAACGCATACTAAATTTGAACACAATCGCATGGGGATAAGTCAGTTAAAATTGGTTAGCAAAACATGACCGAAAATCTGATCAAAAATTCGTATTCCTTATCCCCAAAAGCCTCCGTATACTAATTTTGATTGAAATCGGACAAACTTAGGTGTTTTCCCCCCTCCACTCACCTCGTAGGGAGGTGGGGTACCTAATAATGACATATTATTGTATTGTCACTGAAACTATAAATGCATGCCAAATTTGAAAGCAATCGGTTGGGATATGTGTTAGTTAAAATTGGTTAGCAAAAGATGATCAAAAATCGTCCGTTTGAATCCGCCATATTGAATTTTCTAAATCTGTTTAGAAATTCGTTATCTCCATCCCTAAGTGACCTGACACACCTAATTTCAACGAAATCGAGCGTACTTCAACTGTACCCCTCTCCACCCCCTTCGAGTAGGGGGGAGCTGTCAATTTCGTCACACTATATTGTGGTGTTGTCACTACAACTATATTTGCCAATGCCAAATTTGAAGATTGAAAGATTCCACCCGAACAAACATATCTCGTTCGCATTACATAGATATCTACAATGCAAGTGAAGGGGCATGTATAAGTTTGTGGGATTTTAAATGAAGGAGTTTTGTGACTATGTGGAATTAATAGCTCCTTAGTCTCATAATCAAGTGTTACCGGTTGTTTTGTTCGCATCCGCGTAGAAGGGGTTTATATGACGACATATTTTAAGATGGCGGCCAAAAATCATAAAAAATACAACGTTTGCAACCGGGGAATGATTATACTCGATTCCATATAATTCGATGACGAGGATTCACTCTCAAGGTCATACGAGCTTAAATGACCTTAAAAATCGCAAAAAACAAGATTTTTGCATTTTTTATACGAAAAACCTTAATAATTCGACGTTTTGTCAGACCAACTTCAATTGTACCTCACACTATTAGGCATATATGCCAAATTCGATCCTTGGACTTTGATGCAGTTTGAAGCTTCATGACCGTGAAAAATACCCCAGTAAAATTAACATTTTGCAAAAATAACATAATAAAGGGCGCTATTCATCAACTATTAAAGGCAAGAGGACCAAATTTGGTAAGAAAGATAACAATATTGGTGAAAAAATTTGGTTCAGCTATGACGCTTTTCAATATGACGGCTGATATATAAAAATGGCGACCTATAACCACATTTTATTTTATTTAATTTCGTAAAAAAATAAAAATGACAAAGTGGAAAGATAAAAAGGTCGAGTCCAGTAACATTGTTAAAAAAATTGGTTCAGCTATGATGCGTTTCCATATGGCGGCTGATATATCAAAATGGCAACCTACAACCATATTTTATTTTATCCAATTTCGTAAAAAAAACAAAAATGACAAGGTGCCCATCAATTCTTGTTGACTTATTGCCGCTTACTATGAAAAAAAAGTTTAGTTGATGCATGACCTTGATTGACCTTAAAAATACTATGTACAAGTGAAAAACCAGCTTTTTGTTGTAGTTTTTGCAATTTACCGCTACGCAAAAAATTTAAGGTCCGGAAATGAAATTAACATCATACCCATAACTAAAAATTTCATTTTGCATGGCGTCCAAGATTTTTATGCTATACCTTGGTAAAAACTACCTATATGCCTGTTGTTTTTATTAAGTTTAGGAACTTTCTACACAAAACACCCGGTGGCACATGGATGTGTGACTAAATAGCTGTAACCTCATCCTTGAACTTTATTATGAATCTTAATAAACAAGTATATATATAGTCATGCCTTACTGGCATAATTAGAATTTTTTATGCTTTTTTGATCGCCATTTTGGAAAATAACATCTAAAACACCTGGTCCAGTATATTAATGTATATCTAACTTCTGCTAACTCTCTTATAGGTAATTTAAATGACTTTGTTGGCTAGACAAGTGAGTAGAACATAAAATTCACAGTTCCGAAACTTAATAAAAACCATATATAGGTGATTTTTACCTGGGTATAGCATAAACACCTTCGACGCCAGATCCGAAAAAAATGATAAGGAGGTTTAAAATGATGTGTTTAGTTATGGCTCAGATGTTAATTTCATCTCCAGCACTTAAAGCTTTGCGTAGTGATTAATTGAAAAAAATACTACAAAAACCTGGTTTTTTACTTGTACATGTTATTTTTAAGGTCAATCAAGGTCATAAATCAACTAAACTTTTTTTTCATAGTAAGCGGCGATAATTCAACAATAATTGATGGCCACCTTGTCATTTTCGTTTTTTTACGAAATAGGATAAACAAAAATGTAGTTGTAGGTCACCATTTTGATATATCATCCGGCATATTGAAACGCATCATAGCTGAACTAATTTTTTTAACAATGTTACTGGACTCGACCTTCTTATCTTGCGTACCAAATTTGGTTCTCTTCGCTTTAATAGTTGATTATTAGCGCCCCTTAGTATGTAATTTTTGCAATATGTTAATTTTACTGGGGTATTTTTCAAGGTCATAAAACTTCAAAGTGCATCAGACTCGAATAATCGAATTTGGCATATATGCCTAATAGTTTGAGGTACATTTGAAGTTAGTGTGACAAAACGTCGAATTATTAAGATTTTTTGAATAGAAAATGGCTAAACTCCCGTTTTTTGCGATTTTCAAGGTTATTTAAGGTCGGATGACCTTAAAAGTTAATTTTTTGGAATCGTCGTCTTCAAAATATATGGCATCGAGTATAATCATGCCCCGGTTGCGAAAGTTGTATTTTTTAATGATTTTTAGCCGCCATCTTGAAAGATGACGTCATATCAACCCCTTCTACAGAAATGCAAACAAAACACCCGGTAACACTTGATTGTGTGACTAAAGAGCTATCAATCCCACATAGTCACAAAACTCCTTCATTCAAAATCCCACGGGATAGAAATTATCGACATATGCCCCTACACTATTAAATAAAAGCTTGTAAAAAAAATATTTTTTGGCTTATGAAATATCATAGAAATTTGTCAAAGTAACATCTCTCCCATAGTTCCTGACGATAAATAAGTATTTATACGAGAACAATTTTCTATTAGATATGTAGATATTGTGCAAGCACAAGGAGTGTCATTGTATTATAGTGGGTAAGGTTGTCGTAGTTTATAGTTTAGGTTGGGTTTAGTTTAACTGTATATTAATCTCTTACATTACTTCTACTACTATTACTACTACTACAACTGCTTAAGTTGAGCTTAATTTTTTTAATTTTCGAATGTTACAGGTAGATCTTATAAAATCTTATAAACCTTTATGAGGAATTAACATATTAAAAATCATAAAATATTGTAAACTTTTATAAGACAAAATATCATAAACTCCTATGCGGGATTTGTGTTTCACATTCACTAGTCAAAATTTATAAAATATTGTAAGTTTATATGAGCATAGATTATAAAAACTTATTATGTTTTATCTGTTATTTGCTATGATCTTTTATGAGGTTTTTTTGGCAGGGAAGTGTCGCAAAAAAAACCCAACGGTTTTTAAAGATGCATAAAACTTTTGGACATCCACCATTTTGAATTTTTAATGAATATAATTTCTTGATATAATTGCAAAAATTCTATTTTATTACCTTTCCAAAACTATTTTCTGCGTTAAAATCTGACAATAAATACATAGTGAAGTTAAATAAAAGCTTGTCAAATTCCATTTTTCAACGCTTTAAATGTTCTTAAATTTGTTAAAATTAAAACGACGAAAATTCTTTAATAGTTATTTATTTATTAAGTGCGGAAAGTGATAGGCTACCGCACGCAACGGCAGTGGACCGAAGTGCGGTAAATACACTTTACTACAGGCAAGTAGGCACTCATTTAAGTGCGGGAAGATACTTTACCGCACTCAAAAAAAAAAAAAAATCTTGAAAGGAATAAACTCTAGGTTTCACACTTTCACAATGTATACTTTTTTAAAATTAATAATCTTTAAAAAAAATTATTATAATTTTTTAAGTTATTATTTTTTTTAAAGCTAGGTAAAATTTTGTACCTAACACATGCGTAAAGTACCCTTTTCCTAAGAGCGTGCGGAAAAACGCCTTTCTTGCACTCATTTCCGTGTGGAAAGTGGCACTTTTCGGCACGCCGTGCTCGAAAAAAAATTTTCACGCACGCTGTTGAGCAAACAAAATTTTTCACGCACGCCGTTGAGCAAAAAAAAATTTTCACGCACGCTGTTGAGCATGCTTGTTGTTGAGCACGCTGTTGCTCAGTGATGAATCAGGAAGACTTGAAGTCGACAATAACATTAAGCAACATGAGCAGCGGTACTTTCAATGCTACCGTGATTAATAATTACCATAAAAATTAATTTTTTAAGCTTGTTAAAGTTTAGTTCTGAATAAAACATAAAATTCGTAGTTTTGACTATTTTTTCATTTTTAGTCTCCTAGGTTTAACTAAAATAAAGACAAAATATTTTGATATTCCGCACGCTCGTAGAAAAAATGTTGTACCTAAAGGCGCATTTACACAGACAAACTTTCCTTTGATGTTGAAATGCCGACAAACATTTCCACGAGCCTCTTGAGCAAAATGTTCAAAAAAAAGTTCGAGCAAAATTTCGTACAAAAAGACTCACGGAAATTTTGGAGAGAATGTTAAGCAAAATTTGTTTGAAGAAATGTTGGTATAGAAATTTCTTACAAATTTAAATTTTATGGTTTTATGGGAATTCATTGAACTTAACTGAAAATAGAAAGACTAAGTTTTAAAACAAGGTATTTTTAATTAAGTGCTTTCCGACGGAAAAACGATTTGATGTTGAAATTCACATTTTACCTTATAAGCACCTTCGATTGACCTGATTTTTATAGGGGATATGCCAGTATACTTGTAACTTTTTTGGAGTTGTAAAAAAACGAGAATAAAAATATAATAATTGGCACTTATTTATTGCTGTTGCCTGTCAAATGTTATGATAAAAATTTACGTTTAAAAGAATATCTCTTTATTTTACTTCCTAGTTTAAAACACAATACAATAATAATTAAGTCAAATTAAAAAACATATATACATTTTATTAAATCTCAAATATATGAAGAAAAGCACGTTCGGTCTAAATAATACCCGTTTATTACCCACTTTTACAACCCTACGATCCCGACCCTTGTCTAAAAAAATATAATTTAGCAGTAAAAGACTAGACTTCTGAATCGGAATGTTGCTCCTTTGCATATTGTTTGTTCAGTGTCAGTAATCGACCTTGATTATTACATTAAATTGACAGTAAATATCTATCTTCATCTTAAACTAACTAGGTAAATCTGGTGTGAGGAATTAAAAAAAAAACAATCAAAGCTAAGGGTAAAGTAAAGTTACAAAAATATATTTAAAAAAAAATCCCCCTCCCCACCACTCCTCATAGTCGTGCGGCGCGGATTACCGCTTAAAAGTGCAATTTTTGAGTTTTTGTCGATATTTGAAAAACTCAAAATTTTTTTGGAAAAGGAAAATTTTTCTGAGTTGTTCTTTGAATTTAGGAAAAAACCCTTGGAAATAAAAAAAACTTGCAAGAAAATCCCAAAAAAAACCCCGGGCAAAAAAATCCGGGAAAAACCCTAAGAAAAAAATATTGTAAGTAACCCTAATCCATCTGACAAAACTGATAGCCAAGAATAATATTTTGCTTGCCGTCGGCTTTTTTTCACAAAAATTTAAAATAAAAGTTGGTGTTCCATTTTTTTAAAAAATTGAGATCACTGATCACTGTTGTGAAAATTTATTTATTCTCATCTTTAAAAATATATTTCCAAAACAGATAGCAATAATTTGCTCAAAAATTTACCCGAACAACATGTTCAAAAAAAGCTCACAAAAATGTTCACGCAAAAAATTTTAGATCTTTTGCACGAGCTTTTGTTTGAGCATGTTTGTCTGTGTAATTGCGCCTTAATGCGCGCTGAAAGTATTTTCCGCACTTACGGCTTGCCCGAACTCCGCTGGCGCGTCGTTCGTGCAAACGCCGGTGTGTGCGGAAAAGTATAACTATCCGCACTTGTTAGGTAAACTGCCATCGCGTGCGGTAAAGTATCACAATCCGTTAATAACTATTACGCATGTGTTTGGTACAAGATTTTACCCATAAGCCTCAAAAAATTCCCGAAATAAATAGGTATTTATGTCACTAGAATGGAAAAATGGGTCTTTACAGGTCGACGCAGAAAATTTACAGGGCGGGCCGCAGGCGAGTCCTGTAAAGACACTTTCCGGTCATGTACCGTACGTAATTTTTTTTTTTTTCAAACGATCAGAGAAAACATTTTAGTATTTATCACTTTCGTCAACGCCTAGCCGTGTTGCTAACTTGTGCAAAATTGTAAAAAAAATTAGAAAAATTATAGTGTAGTGCCTATTAGCATCGCACAGCTAATTCAGTGATGACTGACGATCAGTGATGGCCGACCATGGCCAACTTATCAAGCAAAATAATGATAAAAGAACTCATAAAAGTCAGATTTCTAGGTTTGTTCGTTATTTACCTATATTTATAGTATACTTACTTTGAGAATTAAAAATGCGTGGTCGATTTTTCGGCGTATGTGACTCTTGAAGCAGCTTCTATTATTTCCTCCGGATTCAATTCATTTTCTACACAAAACTTTTGAAACAAACTTAGACTAAAAAGAGACAAGATACCTGACACTTACGGAGACTTTAGTTATATTATTAAATAGAATAATGTTTACCTTTCTGTTGTTTACAGTAAACACACCAGTGGCGTACCTACTTGAATATAAATATACACATGGATTATATTATTAAAATTTTACTATAATATGAAGTCTGCAAAATAATTTAAAAAACATGCAAAAAATGATTCTACCAATTTGAGCTTTGGAGGCTTCCTAACAATAAATATTTGTAGTATAATTTTATACAAAATAAATTTATCACAAAGTTTGTATATGATTTATAGCAATTTCAATTTTCAACACATAAAATTATGCCAAACATTAAAACAAAGAAATGCAGTTCATAGCACCTAGAACATCAAGAAAAAAAATATCACGTACTAGCTAAAAATTATGTTATTATGTTTGTTAATTTTGGTATTTGTTCTGGTCACTAGTAGAAACTTACTTATACTGACTTCTTCAGTACACAATAAAGTCAATAATGCTTAGGGTATATAGAGTCATCTAGGACAGACAAAAAGATTTAAATATCAATTCGAAGGGCGATCGCAGATGGCACCCTCGGCAGTATAAATCAACCTTAATATTCTGATAAGAGGTGGGAATTCAATATTCTTACAAACCTGAACATATGTGAATTAACTTTTATTGCTGTTTGCAAGTTGGTTTAAGGACTTTACCTACCTTTATTTTATAGTCTTTATTATAAAAAAAAACCTTCTAAAATATCCTATTTGCGCATTAACCACTTTATGAAATGTATGCTTTATATTATCGTCTTTATAAAGAAGAAACCTTATAAAAACGTAAGATCTCATTTGACGCATTGAGAATTAACTACCTCACCAAAAAAAAAACGTGTTTTTTGATATTTTAATCTAAGGATCAGTTAGTAAATTTAAGTATATATTATAAACTTTTTTTATTTTCTGTGTACCTACCGGCACGTACCGCCACTGAGTGACTGATTTCCCCTATTCTCCCTTTGTTTTCAAAACATTGGACGATTTCTTCCAAAATATCACTTTAAATGCACTGAAATATTCTTCCTACTGATAAACAATACACTATAAACGTTTTTTGACAAAATGTGATTTTAAAACGAGTTATAAACTGCTCAAAAGATCCTGAAATTTTAAAATAAATAACACGAAAAAGCTTATGTCCATAAAAATATCATCCGATCCTCTGCGCTCTGCCGACTCTCCCCACCCACAAGCCAATCACGACCTAGACTGCCATGGTTGAGACAGAATTCTCTGTTCCTATCGTTCTAAAGTCGTTTAAAAGGATAGAAAAATATTCGATATTTATCACCTTTGTTTTGTTGTGATTTTATTTGTAAATAGACACTGGTTATTATTTGCCAAGGGTGTCGATTCTTGAATCAAGGGATGGTCACATATGGGATTGTTCTCACGAAAAAATTTCTAGTCTGTATTCTTGAACGCGCGAGGAGTGTTCCCGTCCGTCCAAAATTCGCAGGTGAACGTTCTACTGGTATTAGGCAGGAGAATGGCGCTGTAATTGCACGAAACTTGCGCAGAATGCAATGTTTGGTTGGTTAATTTGTAACCTAACCTTTGTTTCATTATAGTGATTCGGTTTTTATTTTGTTTGACTTTTTTTATAAATATTGTCGGTAAAAATGATGGAGCCAGAAGAAATATGGCTCGTGAATAGAGTTATATATTATTTACAGGAGGCCGACGATTTGATCCTTGAAAAATTACAGTTTCGAAAAACCTGACAAGAGAAATAATGTGCTGAAGGGCATCAGACTTGTCCATCGACACAAAAGTAAGCAATAAATTAATATACCTAGTGCAATATATAGTATGTTTTCACATCATACTCTATACATATTGAAAAGATTGTCTTCTTTTTCTTTCATAGAGCATGTTCTCTGTTCTGACTGAGAGCGTGATATATGAAAAAACAAAATGCTTCGTTTTTTATACGTATTGATTGAGTATAATGTGAAAACGTACAAAGTAAACCACATAACAACCCATGGATATGTATATCCAATGGATAGCCGTCGGCATATATACATTCATCCAACATCCATTGGATGTGCAAATGATATTCTTTTAATGGACATACATGAACGCCTCTAATGGATATTTAACTTTTATCCCATTTATGATCATACATGAAACATACATTCAATGGACATCCAGTGATGTATATGTGCTCCATCAATGCATATACATTCTATATACCCACATAAAATAGATATACATTGATAGAGCTGCAACAGACATCCAAGTGTGATAAATAATCACTTCTGATGTCCACTGGATATATACGGGACATTCATGGATATACTTTATGTGGGAATAGAAGAATTGGGGTTTCACCATAACTCAAAAACTAATTAAATATCCAATTTTTATAGTTAACAGATATCCATAGTTATAGGTTAACTAAACTTAACTTTAACTTGACTTAACTAGGTTAAGTTCAATCCTCTAAAGTATGGTTTATGCAGCTACTTAATCTTATATGTCTGTCTCTTTCTCATATATATATGAATAGAAAAGGATGGATAGAAAGTTCATTATGTTTGTCAATTGTGCATGATGCAGCTGCACAAATCTGCTGTAAGTTAATACCTCATACTTAATTTTTTTATTTATAGGTTATTGTAACTTCAAACCTTCTATCACATGATAAAAATAAAGGTTCGTGGGTCTCAGATCAGGTCTCCAAGATCTAATGGATAGTCCGGAAACCTACAGGCCTGTTTCATCCTTGTTAGGAATCATCAGGGTAACATAGGACTGCACCTGGCGTATGAAGCATAACATAAACAACCACACCCAGAGAATTTAAACAACTTTCGTTGTCAAACAACGCGGGTTGTTGGATGGGTATATGCAGCGCTCCGCCTATCGGAATAAAGCGAAAAGCAAAACGTTAAAGGATGCAGATATCAATACGAATGAAATTTGCGAGCAGGACAAAAAAAAAGAAACGTGCGAAATGATACCGGTTACTGAAAGAAGACCGTTCAAAATACAACACATGGTTCCTACCAAGAAAGTGTTGGAAAACACGTATGCCACACATTGAGTGCTCCGAGCTGTGTTTTAGTTTTTACAAAAAGTGCCTTCCATTCAAAGTTCAGCAAAGTCTGATGTTTATTTGACAACAAATAAATAACTTTACTGTTAAGTTTTCTTTTGTTTTTTTAGTGTTACATTTAGAATTTTTTCTGTAAAAAGCACTTTAAACTTTAAACCAATTAAACAAAAAGTAGAGATTTCACATGACCCATTTTGAATGTCGCTTCGATATTTCCTGAGCTAAGGTCACTGACAGAAAAAAAAAAGAATCTCCACATAAGTACCATTTAAAAAAAAATTACAGTTTTCTGTATCTATAGCCTAGTTTTATGTGAAATATTGTAAATTAAAGAATTTAATAACTTAAAAATGAGACCTTTCATTTATACTCAGTTATGTAAAAGGTGACCGCTTATAAAGTCCCACTTAGAAAACATCTTTTATTATTTGTCACAAAAAGCTCAATCAAAAAGGGAATTACTCATAAAATAAGATAGATTTCTGTCATAATTTCAGTTTTTCCCCCCACTAGACGCAGGGTAGCCATAAGGGTCTCTTTTTTTTAATGGAATCCTATTTTTTTAAAGTTTTGATTCAAAAATAATTTGCTATAAGGGAGTGTCTAAAGATCCAACATTTCGGCTGACTAGTCATGAGGCTAAAGAGCCAACAGTAATTATATTTATTTGTTTTTCATATTTTTGTTTTTTTTTAAAACTAAATTAACCCATCCTAACCTAAACAGGCTCAAACCAACTTATTAAAAGCCAAAACAAACTTTAAACTAAATTAACCCAGCCTAACCTAAACAGACTCAAACCAACTTATTCAAAGCTCGTTCAAAGTCAAAACAAACAAAAAAACACTACAACCCCCACATCTTTTTTTAGCATAAAAAAATTGAGGCACTTTCTAGGCCTGCATGTAAGGTGGAATTAAAAAAAAAATTAAACTGTAATAGAAATTT
This sequence comes from Oxystoma pomonae, assembly GCA_963921995.1. Lineage (NCBI taxonomy): Eukaryota > Metazoa > Arthropoda > Insecta > Coleoptera > Brentidae > Oxystoma > Oxystoma pomonae. The sequence continues at coordinate 111,231,986 of OY998164.1, forward strand.
ATAATCTACATAATTTCATGTAATTCCCATTTACAACAAAAAGTAATTTTTTTAATAGTTTGTCATACGGTTATTTTGCACCTTCTGTTTTTGGTTAATTGTCAAAAAAATAAGGAAAAAATCACAGAAAAAATCGCTCAAAAAGCAAACTGGCAGCATTGGACGTGTTTCGGCTGCATTCAAGAATACGAACAGCCAGCGACGGGGATGGGATCGTTCCCTGGGAGTATTCACATCCTTTAAGTGATCATCCACCACACGAACGTCCGTCTAAAATTCAAGAATCGACACAAAGAAGTTTTCGTTGGACCAGATATCTCGTCTCTTTTTAATCTAAGGAAACAAACTTAAAAGAGCTTTTTTAGAAGTGTCAAAACTGCTCAAACAAACAAAAGCTAAAAGCTGTCAACAAGAAGTCATAGCCAACTTGGCCAAAAATGATACCAGAGAAGGATCAAGGGACCGGAAAATTGAACAAAAAGGTCCTTTCTTGAGAGTGGAAATATTTCAAAATAACATACCTTTTAATGTAGAACTTGTGACTAGTTTCCGGTCGTTTGAAAAAAAATAGTATTTTAGTCTCCTGAAATACAAGTATGTATGTATGTATGCACTGCGGCCTCAAATGGGCCTATTGTGCCCAAGTATATACTGTGATTTTAAAGATCGCAATCTATATACATACGACCCAGAAAACTTAAAAAACTGCAGGCTACAAAACTTGATTTAGGCTTGATACTTTGACTTTAACGTATGCCAGTTGAAGCTTTAAGGTGCCATAACGTTAACTTTACCGCATAGTGTGCGGTAAAGTGCAACTTTCCGCGCCGAAACGAGTGGCGTAAAGTAAAGTAATACCGAACGCGAGTAGGCAAATATTTTTATTTTATTTATGTTTTTTGTTGAAATATTTTTAAAAAGTTGGGTTGAGTTAGCTCCTAAACGAAAACAGAAATCGCCGCCCCCCCCCCCTTTATTTAATTGCCAATACAGATATCATTTTAAAATTAAAGCCTAGACCTTGTTAAAACTACTTTTTAATCCACCATACAATATATCATGGAGGACTATTAAAATCGTGTAATTTTGACTTTTCCTAATTTTATCAAAAATGAGTTGTCAAATTTCCAAAACACCTTAATCGAGGAAAAACAAGTTATCTGTCGGTCTGTGTCTGTTGTCTGTCTGTATACACGATAACTCAAGAACGCCTTAATTGATTTTAACGAAATTTGAAACGAAATAAACTGATTAACTTTTGGGTAGGATGGTGAGGGGTTGAACGGGGGAAAAAGTGGATAAAATATTTTAAAAAATTGTAACTTTGGAAGAAAAGCAAGTACCGATATACGGATTTCATATTTATGTTTCCCTGAATATGGACTACAAATTTTGTTACGAAGTCCAAATTCGTGGGAGCTGTAGTTTCCGAGTTATTTGAAAAAACGTCAAAATATATTAAAAAAATCATAACTTTGGAAGTAAAGCAGCTATTGATATGCGGTTTTCAGATTTTGGTTTTTGTAAATATTACCCAAAAATTTTTTTACAACGTTCAAATTTTTCAAAGCTACAGTTTTTCATATATTTTCATATCCTTTCAACAACAACAACAACAAATAATTTATTGTAAGGTGAACTACCCGTGCTTTCTAGCACCAATTTTTTATTTTAAAATTTAAATGAAAAAATTTAGGTAATTCTCCCCTGTTTATTAACGATTCACCCAACATGTTTCGACAGTATAGACTGAACCCAAGAAGAGTTATTATAATAATGATATTTGAATACAGATCAGAGTGCTTGGTCTACCCATCCGTCAATAGGTGGAAGATAACCTACAAGGGAAGGCCACCTCCGAGCCAGTGACCCACCGATGGACAGACCAAGCATACTCCAAAACTGAAGCCGTAAAAGCCCTAAAATCTAATATTTGTCAATTTTTTTTTTTTTTAATTAAATTAAAATGAGGACTTGCATTAAATTTTAAAACTAATAAAAACGTCGTTTTAACAGAACTATGCTTATTTGCGAGAAGGTAAAAACTTAAACGTAAATCCCATGTTGCTGAACGCTGTTTTCTTTTGCTTCCTTTAGAGCACTACTAAAAAATAGTAGCATGAGATCGGCCTTTTGACCCTCCCTTTTGGTTTTAAATCACCGAACCGAGACGTTCACACAACAAGTTTGTAAGCCTCAGTTAGTCTAGCTCGGGCTTAAAACGGTGATGGTTAAGGAGAGATCTGTTTTCTTTATGTAATCGTGTAAACTCGCGCGCGTGTGTTTTCCGGAGTTACTAATTAGTGAAATTAATTCTTGGACTAGCTACATTTAGATACAATTTAAAGTATTAATTTAGTGGGATTTCACATTGAAGGATTTTAAAATTAATCAGTTGGTAAGATTTTGTTCTCTTACTTTAGGTGCATTTTTTTTTGAAATATTTAGTTTTAAATATTTACATTTAATTTACAGTTTATACTTTTGAGACTCCAAAATTACTAAAAAAGTAAACTAAACTAAAGGTAATTATGCAGTATACGGTTTTCTGCCATTTTTGATTTTTTATGAAAAATTCTGTATGGGGGCACCCACTAGGGTCCCTAGTATCCCAAATCGGCCTGCGCCCGATTTTTTTTTAAGAGAAAAAAGAGTGCTCGGGGAGGGGGGGGGTGTAATGTGTTTTTTTGGTTGTTTTGGTTTGGGTTGGATTAGGTTGGGTTTTTCATAAAAAATCAAAAATGGCAGAAAATCGTATACTGCATAATTTTTAATTAGAGGTCCTGACAATTAGTAAATTTAACCAAAAAATAATTTTTGATAATAAGAAGTGATAATAAAAGAAAAATAATAAAAGCTATCAGAAATATTTTATAAAATTATTTGTAACGTTTTGAGTTTTCTTTATAAAAGCTTGTTACTAAAAATAATTTTTTATTTAAATTAGGATTGCCATCCGTCTGGATTAGACTAGAATAGAATAGAATATCTTATATTTCCTGATTTAAATAGATTGTACAAAATTACAATATGCAAATCGTCAGTCAATTTTATATAAAAAAAAGAGAGTTTTTCCAACACACACACAAAAAAATAAACATACATAAATATTTTACAATTAGATATCCTAAGATATAAAGTAAATAATAATAAAAACAAAACAATGTTAAATTTTGAGACAATCAATTTTACAAACTAAAATGTAACCCTAATTATTTGATGCAAATACAAAACAGCAGCAAAACCAAACATAAATAAATTTAAAAATACTAAATAATATAAATAAAATAAAGCAAATAATAATAAAAACAAAACTATGTTAAATTTTGAGACATTTAGTTTTACAAATTTATAATAAAAATATATATTTAAAGAAACAGTATCACAATTTTAGGACCTGATGAAAATCTTCAAACAAATAGAAACAGGACACAACATCACATTCAAGGCTTAATCAGTTCTTTTAAGTTTGACAATATACTGTCAATGCTGACACAAGATCTAGCATTGGTTAAAGAAAAGACCATAAAACAATACGACACCCAAGGCTTGCCTATTTTAAGAACTCGTTTATATTATACAAACAGACGTTTTACTAGCCTCGATTTAAGAGTTTTTATAAAGATATTTTTGTTGTTTATGTTTCGAATGTTATTTGGTAGACTATTAAACAGTTTTCCCCGAACATCCCACGTAGCCCTTTAGATATGTATCTTTTTTATATTCACTGCATATTCATATATGTCCAACTAAAATAGCTCAAGATTTTAATTATCCATAGAATGTGCAAAATATATACTTTTTATGAATATACTTAGACGTATGTATATATTATATCCAATCAGGAATATCCAACCCAGATCTTAATTTTGAATATCCACTGGATACGTAAATAATATCCATCCAATAAATAGTAAGTAATAGGAAGTATTTCCACTGCGTATCCAGCAAAGTATGTGAAAAATGGGATTTAATTTTGAATATACAGTGGATACGTAAATGTATTCGCCGAAATAATATACAGAGCTGAATGTCCATTGCATATCCAGCGAGGTATGTGCAAAACAGGTTACAATTTTGAATATCCACTGGATATGTAAATAATATCCAACCAATTAATATACATAGACGTATTTCCACTGCATATTTAGCAACGTATATGAAAAATGGGCTTTAGTTTTGAATATACAGTGGATATGTAAATGTATTAACCCAATTAATATCCAGAGCCGAATGTCCATTGCATATCCAGCGAGGTATGTGCAAAACAGGTAACAATTTTAAATATCCACTGGATATGTGAATAATATTCATCCAATAAATATACATAGTAGTATTTCCACTGCATATCCAGCAAAGTATATGAAAAATGTGCTTTAATTTTGAATATACAGTGGATATTTAAATGTATTGACCCAATTAGTAAACAGAACCGAACGACCATTGAATATCCAGCGAGGTATGTGTTAAATAGGTCACACTTTTGATATCCACTGGATATGTAAACATTATTCAATTCCCAAAAACGTTCCGAAATTAATTTTTTATTTAGACATTCCGGAAATATCTGTTTATGGGTGTCTGTTTGGTCTACTACTACTACTACTACCATTCATTTGGTCATTTGGATCTGTTTCCTATACCATGCTTATCCTTAATGGTACACTTATGCAGTGGATATCGGAAATTATACCATGTAGCCATCTGGATATATTTTGAAGCACAAATTCATATCCATACCATATTCATAAAAGATATCCACTAAATATCCATATGATATTTCAAAGTCATACGTTAGAGGATGACTAATTATACTAATTATACATATTCATAGGTTATTTTATTATCGGACTCCAATGCGGATATCCTAGGATATGTTATAGATGTCTATGTCACATTTAAAAAGGGATATTCATAGGTAATTCCATAATCGTACTTTAGTGTGGATATACGAAAATATACCACGGATGTCCATCTTGTGGCCATCTGGATGTGTTTTGAATGACAAAATCATATCCATACAATATCCATGAGGGATATCCATATCCATAAAAGTATATACAGTGAACATTATTTTGCTATATGGGATGTTCGGGTTTTGGAGGCGTCCGGGGACGTCCGGAGGGTTTTTGAAAATTTTCCGGAATTTCTGCGACAGGCAGCACGGCAATTTTTTGTGAACTGTTAAATAAAATTCGATCAACAACAAAATATTTTTGTTGTAGACTTGATTACTCAGGTTGTTGCATTTCTTTAAAAATTGCACAAAAAAACGAAACATTTTTGAAGAATTCGGACTGGATCCCACTCCAACCCACTTTTTTTTCAATATGTAAACTTTTGTGTTCTGCTTATATTGCAGAAAAATTGCAAAGTATTTATAGTGTCACAAGCTTGTGATTACATTTTCTTTCAAACATTTTCGGAACGTAAAATTTAAATAAATATAATTTTTTTAATGTGCTTATTGGATCTTGTAAATTAAACTGGCTGGAACCTGGAAAACCCTGAATAAAATGTCATTAATTGTTGTAATTTTAGTTTAGGATAAAGGCAGTTTATTAGTGGATTTTTGCAGGAAGAGCCAAAAAACCATGACAAAAGTCACAGTGTTTGTTTTGTTTACATTGGTTTTTATTTGTGTTTTAAGGAATTTAGAGAAAGATTTCAATAGAAAATGCTGCTTTCGTGTTACATTTCGAATTGTGGCAGTAGACATCCACGAGATAAATTGAGGTTTTTTCGAATACCCAGTGAAATATCCAAAATAAAAAGCTCTCATCTTGCGGAATGTCCTAAAATAAGAAGACAAAAATGGATAATAGCTATTAAGGAGCAAAAGTTTTCAGAAACTAAACTGAAATATGCAAGGGTCTATTCCAGACATTTTGTTTCAGGTTTGAAAAGATTTTTTGTATATTTTACCCAGTGTTTGACTAGCATTTTCGTTTGTTTTTTATCAAATTGTAGGGAAACCTGCTGCTGATTTGAAATCCTGATTGGGTACCATCATTAAATTTAAGATTTTCTAAGCAAACCATTTTAAAAACTGAAATTAAAAACTGCCATCAAAGAGCAATAATAAGAAGTTTAAAAAAAGATAAGGAAGTAAGTGGTGTTTGGTGGGGTGACACAGAAGCGGCGTTTTCTGTTTAAATCTTCCTCTAAATTCCTTAAAACCCAAATAAAAACCAATGTAAACAAAACAAACACTGAGTTTTGGCACGGTTTTTTGGCTCTTCCTGCAAAAATTCACTAACAAACTGCCTTTATCCTAAACTAAAATTACAACAATTAATGACATTTTATTCAGGGTTTTCCAGGCTCCAGCCAGTTTAATTTACAAGATCCAATAAGCACATTAAAAAAATTATATTTATTTAAATTTTACGTTCCGAAAATGTTTGAAAGAAAATGTAATCACAAGCTTGTGACACTATAAATACTCTGCATTTTTTCTGCAATATAAGCAGAACACAAAAGTTTACATATTGAAAAAAAAGTGGGTTGGAGTGGGATCCAGTCCCAATTCTTTAAAAATGTTTTTATGAGGGCACTACAAGGCAAAACAAACATAAGTGAAGGTCACTGATTATGCACGAAAAATATACCAAACAAAAAAAAACAGAACAACTAATAAAAATGTATTTTCACCTATTGAAAGTCACTGGAAAATGCGGAAAATCACTCGAAGTTAACACTACGTCTTATGAAAAATCGTTTTGTTTGGCCTCCGTGACTTCTCAATTAAGCGACAGTGACATATTGTTGGACTGACCTATTAAAAACAAATAATTCTAACCAAAAAAATTACTAGCCACCGCAATGCCAACGATTTTGAGAGCTGGTGGAAATAATGAACAGTAGACTTTGTCCGAAAATTTAAAGTTTTGGTTGGCAAATGCTTCTTTCCTTTACCAATAGCATGACAAAAAAGAGACCCAACACTGTTCTCAACTAAAAAGCCTGTTAACTCCTACCGCCTCAGTGCCCTTGTGCCCTTTTGCCTACCGTAGCAACACCGTACTTAACTAAAAAGCCTGTTAACTCCTACCGCTTCAGTGCCCTTTAGCCTATTGTGGCTGCCATTTTTATAACCAAATTGACAAGTAAAACATGGATTTTCTGTCAGTTTGCTGTCAATATGGCACCGATCATAGGCCAAAGGATACTAAAACGAAAATGAGTTAACTGACTTTTTAGTTAAGAACGGTGTTGGGCAACCATAATAATAAAGGCTAAATAAAAAAAAAGGATAAATTTGACAATATTTGCCCTATTTTATACACTAGAACGATTAATATAAATAAAAGTATAGCTCTGTCAGAGTCTCACAAATGGTTTTCAGAATAAACTTGAAAACTGTTTAAAAATACGGTTTTTGGTCGCGTGTGAACACATCTTAATTCCACCAAACAAAAAAAAACCTTCGCGTTGTCCAGCGCCAACGCAACGTTACGGAAAAAACGCAACTATACTAGACACTTACAGTGGGATTTACTAAGATCTAAAGTAGTATCCCCCACAGGTCTAAATATTTACACCTGTGGGGGTACTAAATTTTAAAACCAATTTTCAAAAAACACTTACTCATACAGAAAAGACACAAAGTAATTGATTATTTTATATTGTTATTGCAAAAAAAAACTGATTTTTTCTCAAAAAATACCATTTTTTTTTTCACAGGTTTCAAAATGGTAAATGGTGAATTATTATCTGTGTTTGAGGTTATGAAGTTGATGATTTTTTAAACTACCTCTGGGGGGGGTGGTTTAAATTTAAAGCCCCCAGAAAGGATTGTTTTGTGGAAATTGGTAATAAGTTCGTTTATAATTTCCCTAAGTAACCGTTTTAAAAAGGATTAATTTACCTTACTTAATATCGCAAATTGTTCATTAATCAATAAAACACCTCAAATTTTGTCCAGAAAAACGGCATGTTTTGATGCACAGAAAATATATTTATGAGGGCACTACAAGGCAAAACAAACATAAGTGAAGGTCACTGATTATGCACGAAAAATATACCAATATATTAATTTATTTACAAACTGAAATTAAAACATTGAGGTTATCTAAAGCCCACTCATTTCAAAGCTGTAGCTTTCATCAGTAGAGGTTGGTGCAAGCCAAGATACGAGCACAGGTAAGAGATCTATACTTGCTGTTTGTGATTTGAATGCAGCTAATATTTGGAGCATTGCGACAGTGACAGAAATATAAACAAAACTTGCATTCAAGTTTTTTAATACATTCCATAAATAAAAACACATTTTAAATAAATAGAAAATTAATCTACTCCTTATTTTATTAAACCCATCTAATAAATAACAAGGGTAAGTTTTAATTATAGTGATATAGTTTTAATTTATTCTACATAGTGTTTACTATTTAAACCCTCGTGAGTTTAAATTTTTTAATTTTCTTTTCTTCAAATTTATTAAAATTCTTCTTATAATTCAAACTATGTCCAAAACTCAAGGACGGTTGGTTTAAAATGTTTGAAACCAAAAATTTCACTTAAACTTAGGACAGTTCTAAAATAGACTAAACCATTTTAGTAAATCCCACTGTTAAAGTAAATAGGTAGATTTTACCTTTATTTTGGGCAGGCGCAGTAGTGCTGTGCCAGACTGTTACGTTTATTAAAGGTAACCACTGGCGCTAATTAGCGTCGATTAGCGACTACCTTTACCGTTAAAAAGACAACCAACCAAACTTGATGTGATTCTGTGGTGGAAGATTTTTAGGTTTTAAAAGTTTGTTTTATTTTGTGTATTTGGATTTTATTTTTTGTTAACCGTGTTTATAGTGGTAATGGGATGCCTTTTTTACCGTTTTTTTTTTTTTTTGGTAAACAGGTGAGTAAGTACAAATAAGTTTGCAGAGGCTATATTTCTTCTATTACTTCACCAAAGATATGTTGCAAAAGCATTTGCCTGACTAAATTTTTGTTGGGGTGTCCGTCTCCCAGTCCTATCACTAAATTAATATTTTGACTTAAAAAACAACAAAAGTCAATAAAAAAGTATGTTTACCGCCAAACGATTGACTACGTTTAGGCGCTCTATTTTAAACCTCTTGAGGCCACCTTTATTTACGGTAACGATAACCATAAAGTAAAGAAATTTGCCGTTAAACAGCCTGACCAAAATCTCTCGAATATTCCAACGCATCGTTATCGGTATACCTAACGCGTTCGAAATAAAGCGAAAATACACTACATTTTTTACTTATTTATGCGATGTTTCGAACGATGCCCGCTTTTTTGAAGAGTGCGATGATAGAACTGCTGATTGAAATCGTTGCGTACCTTTGTGGGTCCGTAAAGTTACGTACATCCCTCCGTACGCAACGAGTGGAATCAGCTGTTCTGTCATCGCACCTATCAAAGAAGCTGTCGTCGTTCGAAAACATACAGACCGCTACAAGCTACTGCGAACATAGGGGGAATCAAGTCCAATTTACTCTCCGTGCCGTACGACCGAGGTGGATTCGAAGCACGCTGCAGTGTTATCTTTTGGAAATTCATTTTGTTTTTATTATTTTGTTTTATTTCTGCCTTGCTCGAGAAACAGATGGGTAAGTTCTTAATTGAAACAATACATTTTTAAAACTAAAAATGGATGTCTACGAAGTTGCCGAAAAAGTGCAACCCAACACACGTCCGATATTGGTCGAGGGAAAATTTGCATTTGTATTTTGACGTAAGAACACAGTATCCCCAAAAACTAAATGTTTGGGGGGGGGGGTATTATAGGGGAACACGTAATTGGGCCATTTTTTACTAATGGCAATTGCAATTTGAATGGTCCTAGATACTTGGATCTACTGCAGCAGCACATTATTCCAACTGCTAGGCAGTTGTTAGGTGTAAGATTTGGTGAAACATGGTTTCAACAAGATGGTTGTTCCGCTCACAATGTTGGCCTTGTTAGGGAATATCTTGATAATGTATTTCCTAATCGGGTTATAAGTACACGGGAAACTATTTTATGGCCAGCTCGATCTCCCGATCTTGCTCCTAATGACTTCTATCTGTTTTTGAAGAAGCTTTTCAAATTATCACCCTTAACATGCTTGGAAACGTTAGAAGGGGTTTTTATAGTAGTCTCGGATATTGTCTAGCCGAGCAAGGAGGACTTTTCGAACATTTGCTTTAATTTTTTTTTGACTGGGAGAATCTTTTTGGTTTTTAGAATGTATTATTTTATTTTGAGAACTTGCTTTTATTTTGTTTCTCCTTATTATTTTAATTGTAACACGTCGTCACTGATAAATCTGAGCAGTTGACAATAAAACGCTCTTATTTATCAGTGACAAAAAATAAAGAAAATTCCGGTTTCATTGACTACGCTCCACATAGCACCGTGGTTAGAGGCGTACTAAATACCAAAGGAAAGTCATGCAAGTGGTGATCGCAAGCCTGAGTATTGGTTGCTTCACTGATAGGCGTGCGGTGTCTCTGCATGTACGTACACTGGCAAATTAGACTTCTTCCGCCCTATGTTCGCAGTAGCTTGAAGCGGTCTGTATATGTAAAGTTATCCGCGCTTTTGCTTTTAAAAGCTGTATGTGTAGCGGTACGTCGAATACCAAAAATGGAATGTTGGAATGTCATAGTAGTATTTTATAATGCGTTGTGGTTACGTTGTGCATTTTGTCTTGGACCGTGGTCGTTTGGACCTGAAAAACAAGCTTTGTAAAATATATGCGCCCATCGCTTTTATTACGGTATCAGAAGGCTAAAAAACTAGTTTTAACTTTTTAGTGGATAATATGATATTTTTAACGGAATCGGACGTAATTAGATGATACTCCCTTTCACCTCCTCAATAAATGGACTAAGTAAGATGTTGCCCCCTCCCACTCCAAAAAGTATGGAGCTCACATGACCCGTTTTTGCTAAGGTCACTGACAGAAAAAAAAATATATCTACTCTTATTTAAAAAGATCGTTCATGATATTAAGTTCGTGGGTTTCCACCAATTAAAATGATTTAGTTTGTAAATAATCTCTAGGGAAAACTTTAAATTGATAGACTAATATGAGGTGTTTTAGTTAAATTATCATTAAGTAGTTTATCATTGTCTTTCTAAAAGTTTTTTGAAAATGTACCGACGCAGCAGAATACTCGGCGTCCTGAGTTAATTCTGTACTTTATAACAAATAACACTTTTAAGTATCATAATGGTGACTTTAACAAAAAACTCAAATCCTGAAAAATGCTGATAGCTTTTTCCAGCTTTTTTCTGTCAAATGACTTTTACGAAAGACAATTTTTACTATGATAAGAGTGAATATCTCGAGAACAAATGAAACAATTAAAAAAATACTTTTTTGCACAAGCGAGCGTAAAAGTACAATTTAACGCCCCCTAGGGCGCCTTTTATACCCACGGGCCTTAAAGTTCTAAAATGACTAGTCGCTCCGTGCAATCGTCTGTTGTTGTTTTAAAACATGTTTTAAAACATGTGTCCAAAATATTGTATGTACCTCGGTCAAAAATAACTTTAACGCCCTGGGCCCCTATTCTTCAAATGATGGAAATTCTACTCCCAGGGATTCTCTAGCTACTATGCATCTCATTGGACCAAATCTTCGGTTTAAATCGGTTTCTCTCACTTTTACCCGATATTGATCGAAAGTAATTCTCTTAGTCAAGAACAATAGAATTAGTTTGTATCAATATTGGACAAAAGTAAGAGAAATTTTAAGCCGAAGCTTTGGACCAATGAGAAGCAGCTCCCTGGGTGCCGATTCTTGAATTTCGTAGGAAAGGTCGCACGGGAACGGTCACTTCCCTGATATAGACCAATAACACGCTTTAAAGCTAATCACAAGTTATCCGAAACCTATCCGACCACGGCCGAACTTCACCCGATTGCCGTGTATCGAAGGAACCTTCCTACACATTCATACACCTGCCTCTGAGCAGGAGAAAGGGCGCTTTTGAAAAACGATAATCAAGTCAGCTTTGCGCGTGCACCGTACAAGCTTGGCAGCTTCTGAGCCTTCTTATTGGTCCAAATTAAGGATGTGAACAATGCCAGGCAACTATTCTCTCGAAATTCAAGAATTGGCACCCTGGGAGCGGAATTTATATCAGTTCGAGAATAAGGGCACTGAGCGTGTAACATCCCTCGGCAAATGCCTCTCATGGCTGTTATTTAATGAAAAAAGTTGTCACTTGAGACAGGGAGTAAAATCTCGAATTTAGTTATAAACAAAAATTGTTCCTTAGCAGACAGCTCATAGAATCAAAGACACATTAGCTCAATTCATATTAGACACTTAACGTTGCACAAATGGAGAGTGCATAATCGTAATCGTATCTCAGTGCGCATACTCAGAACGGATCCGGATTTCTCCATTCAATAATAATATTGATTAATAATTTCATAACTTAAATCTTACCACAAACTCATAATCCTCTACAACAAAAGCCCCCGTAAACCAATTTTAAACAAAATCTGACTTGTTTAGATAACCCCTCGTCACAAAGGCAGAAAAGCTGTCAACATCATTAATTTTAAAATATGATCAAAAATTCGTGTTCCTCGACCCCAAAAACCCCTATATACCTTCAACCCTAACTTTCAACTTCATAATATCATTCCCTGAACCACCTCCCCTTCCAAATTTAAAAACTGCTTATTGGTACCAGCTTTGATTGAGAAATTATTAATTTTTAAATTAATTATTTCCCCTCGTCTCCTTAAATACCACTACTCAACCTAGTTTTTTTACACAAACAAACACGTGTGATGGTAAATAAAAGATTATAATGGCAGTTTACATAACAAGCCTGTGAGATGAAGTTTAAGACACGAACCGCAGGCGAGTGTCTTAAACGATCAATGAAAACAAAAAACAGACATTATTAAAAATATCAAATGCGAACACTCACCTTTATAACCTGAAGTTTCAATGATGTTCTATCTAAAACGTTAAAACAAATAAGGTTACTAAGGGACTTTTTATATATCTTTTTCTTAAAAATGCATAATATGTCAATTTAACGTGACTTATTTTTGGTTAGGTACTAGTAGTAGTAGTAGTAGTAGTAGTAGTAGTAGTAGTAGTAGTAGTATAGGGGCGGCCCGTGGGCCTGGCAATTAGGCCTCTTCATGGGCGCTTTCTACTATACTCCGGCTCTCCGGCCTCCCTGTCTTCTTTACGAAGTTCAGTATGTCGGCCCATTTGAGCGAGTGCAGCTCTTCTTCCTCTATCATGGGAAATCCCCACTTCAGCTGCCTTGATCTGGCATATGCATCACACTGTGCTATCAAGTGCCATTTGTATCAGATGTATGTTCAGCCGATTGTGGCCAGTCAGCATCCCTGTCAGCAGTCCAATGTCCTTTCGGGTCTTGCCTAAGAGCCATTTAGTTCTGGCTACATTCGGATCATCCACAAATAACTTGGACTGTCTGCACTTTGACTCTTGTCTCCAGGACGTCTTCACTTCATTGTTGGCCCATTTGTTGAGCTCACTCTGTACCTGTTTCCTTGTTATTCCCAGAGGAGGTTCGTGTTCTCCAAGTGGATAACTCTTCTGAACTTCTAGGCTTTCCGCGTACACTCCTGCGCCTGTTGTCTGCCTGGCTGACAGTTTAGAGCCATCCGTGGTTAGGTACTAAAATTATATTAGATTTATTTACGTTTCATAAATTTCACATTTTTATTGTCGTTTTTCAAACATTTTCGCCTGCGGCCCAATAAGCATGTTTTTGTCAACGAATTTAAGGTAAATAAACAACTTGAAAACTGATGACTCTCCCCCTTGATTTGAGGCCAGTTGAGGAAAAAAAATCAAATATTCGAAAGATTTCTGTGTGTTACTTTTACCCGATGTTATTTGTGTCGTATGAAATGTATTCATAGCAAAAAGCGGCTAAATTTTGCGTTGCCTTTTCTAAAAAATTTATCTGTTCAAATATTATTGAGTTTGCATAACTTTAGTAATGAACCAAGCCCCTTTTTTGTGGTACTGAAACCTGATTTAGAATTAGTATTTTACAAACCATAATTCTCAATTGTTTATGTTGTATGTTTCAATGTGGGCCATAAAGAACGCATGGAAATGTTAGCCTGTCCTCCTCTTAAAAGTGTTACAATGGATTACTCGCCACGGGGACGGGCGGGAGGGGGGTGAATTCTTGTCTTTTCCACACTTGTGTTCTTTGTGTGTGTGTCTTTTTGTTCGACATTTTTAAAAGTATTTTCCTCTTTTTCTTGGATTTTTTGTTATTAAAAAAAATAGTGCTAACAACTCGCGGCTAAACTGTGCTTTTCTTACTCGCGTTTTTAAATACCTCGCTGCGCCGGTATTTAAACCAACGCTTGTAAAAAATTGGTGCTAAAAAGCACGGATAGTCCACCATATAAATTCTTGTCTTTTCCAGACTTGTGTTCTTTTGTATATTTCCGTCTTACCCAAATTTCGGAGAGCACTCGCTGATTTAGATTTCAAAAGTACCCGAACTGCTAAAATGTCTAAAATATTAGACAGTTAAAGTTAAATATAGAGTCTATCGGCATTCGTATCCTTATCTCTATCGAGTCGACCTACCGAGCAGGTGTACTTTTAAACTAATGGCGAATGTTTGACAGCTCCAGCTGATCAAATGCCTCAAAACATCATTTCGTATGCAGGGACGGTCGTAATGTTACGATTCCCTTATCGTACTTAACGAGGTTTTCGTGCATTTAATCAGCTGGAGCTGTCACGCATTCGCCATGATTTTAAAAGTGCACCTGCTTCATTGGTTGACTCGATAGAGATAAGGATACGAGTGCTGATAAAACTGAAAATTAACTTTAAGTATCTATTGTTTTTAAGTTAAAAATATTACCAGTTATAGTGGGATAATAATATAAAAAAAATATTTATTTCAGCTCTTATCATAAATAAATTTTAAACCTAAATCTAGGCTACAAATAAATATTTAAGACATTATAAAGCCTAATTGGCTTGTTTGACTAATTAATTGCTTTACATCATAAAAATTACTTACCTTTAAAGTAGCTTCCCGAACCCTCAGCCAAGAAACAGGTAAGGCATACCAGTTGATTTTTGGTCAGCGGGTACTTCTGCATTGTGAAGATGTTGGGGGTAATAGACCTTAGTATGTGGTCACCTAGAACGGTGGACCAGAAACGAACACAAAGATTATTGGAACCAGACACCAAGACAACAGCACAGCAAAACAGTTTTTTTTACACCTTCAACAAAAACCTGATTTTAGTAACTGTCAGCAGATAACTAAAGCATGGCTTTTTTGGTTACCGATGCAAAAATTTTTTTTTTTTGATTGCGGGTGCAGAAAAAGATTTCTTTCCGTTTTTTACCCAAAATTAAAGAGAAACAGCGGAATATAGTAATATTGAAAAAATCTAATTATTCTCGCCTATAAATTAAGCCATTTCCGCCTATTTTCACAAAGTATTTACAAAAAACATCGTCAAAATATCAAACTGTCAAAGATTAAAATGTCGCAACAATGAACGTCACCAAGTAAAAAGGCACCTCGCTATGAAAACCATTGTTATTTCATTTACCAGCCGTCTTGACTTATGGTGTAAAGATGGTGTGTTGCGAAAAGTGCTTTTTGTTCGACATTTTTAAAAGTATTTTCCTCTTTTTCTTGGATTTTTTGTTATTAAAAAAAATAGTGCTAACAACTCGCGGCTAAACTGTGCTTTTCTTACTCGCGTTTTTAAATACCTCGCTGCGCCGTTATTTAAACCAACGCTTGTAAAAAATTGGTGCTAAAAAGCACGGATAGTCCACCATATAAAATATCTCGAAAACTGTAGCTGTGAAAAATTTTAACCTTATAACAAAATTTTTGGGTAATATTTACGAAAACCAAAATGTGAAAACCGCATATCCATAGCTGCTTTACTTTTAAGGTTATTATATTTTTAATATATATTTAATGTTTTTTCAAATAACTCGGAAACTAAAGCACCCACGAACAAAATTTGTAGTCCATATTCATGGAAACTTAAATCTGAAAACCGTATATCGCTACTTGCTTTTGTTCCAAAGTTACAATTTTTCAAAAATATTTTATCCCCCTTTTCCCCCCTTCAAGCCGAGCTTGAACCCCACAATCCTACCCAAAAGTTATTCAGTTCATGGTCAGCGGATAGAGGGTTTTTGTACCAAATTTTGTTAAAATCGATTAAGGCGTTCTTGAGTTATCGAGTATACAGGCAGACAACAGACACCAGGCAACAGACCGACAGACAACTTTTCTTTTTTTTCGTCGATTGAGGTATTTTGGAACTTTAGTAGTAAGTTAGTAAAAAGTAAAAAATTTCACGATTTTAATTGTCCCCCATACCATATTGGTATGGTGGCGAAAAATCCACTGCGCATGCCTGACACAGTCTGCTCGCGCCCTGAGAATTATTTGGCTTTGCATTTTTTCCAGGCTAACTTGATAGGGAGAGTAATAATCGCTAAGATTTTTTTTTCGGAAAATGCAAGGGCGAGATTTTCTGATGGGTTTTGAATAATCGCGTCCACTCATGCCAAAAAATTGCAGTATTGTTTGGTTTTAATAATTGACCCACCTGCAAAGCTAGCAGTTGTTTTCTCTATCGTGTTTTGGGCGCAAAGTACTTTGCCGAGAGTTTACTAAGCCAAACGTGCTAATTCGTTGTTTTATTTTTCCACTCCAAATTTATTTTACACTTTCATGTAAAATTCTTTGATACGACTTTTAATAGTTTACTTAATTCGGTGCAGCATAGGCAGGAAGAAAAACAGTGTTCTTTGTGAAAATAAATTTAAATAGGAAAGGAGCCATTTGCTCTACTAGCTCGAAAATATTTATCGCTCTAAATCTTTGTATAATCTCAACTTTGTGTAAATATGCATAGGATGTTCCATAACAAAAACTTATTTTACGATTTTAAGTCGAAGTTAAGAAAATAGTAGTTTTTTTATCCCTTCCTCATAAATTAGTACAAGGTGTCCAAAATTCGGTCGTTTTGGGGGGTTTCGGTACTTGTAGAGGAGATAGAGAAAATTCGACCCCCTTTGCGAGGCACAAATTTGAAGACTGTAACCTGTTCATTTACGAAAATATATTCGTGGTGCTGATGGCATTTTTGTAGAGTTTTTAAACTAGAATTTAATTACCAAATCAGATTTCATAAGTCATTTTTAGTTTTTGAGATATAACACAAAGTTCGTATTTCTCTTATGGAACACCCCAATTTGTTTTGTATTCGTTAAATTCTTTTTTAATTTCCTTTAAAACGATGTGCCTCTTACAAATATCGGATAAATAGTTGTCGAATTATTAAATATTTTCCATAAATCGTATAGTAGAAGGTGATACAAGGCGGTACACCACATTATTAAAAAAATCTATAGTGCCTTGGTTGACAATCTGAACATAAAATATAGGTATAATTATTTATTATTGATATAATAGTAGGCCTTGAATTCAGTTAAGAAGCAAAATAGATTTTATGCACCTTAGGGATTAAAAGTGTCCTTTAATTCCCTCATTTTAGGGAAAAAGGGGCACTTTTAATCCGTCAGGGATTAAAAATAATTTTAATGGGGGATTTAAAGTAAATTTTTCCAAATTAAACAATAATTTTATAGAAATTTTATTTATTTGTTAAAATGTATGAACGAAAAAAATAATTAGCATATGCATTACTTAAATCTAGTTCTTATTATGATATATATATTTATATTTACATTTACATTTACTTGGGTGCACTTTGCAACGCTTACGAAGGGTGAACAGTTGGAGCCAACATTGAAACTGTTTCTTGTAAACCTCTCGAGATTTTTGTGGAAGAAGGCTAGCGATGGCCTCTTCCGCGGCTTCTTCAATGTTCATTTTCAAAAAAAATGCTGTACGATTTTTCTGGACTCACCGTTTGGTGACGCCGTTTGATAACAACAACTGACTGACATTTGTTTTGACACACGCAACACTTCCATGGCACAATAAATTTTGAGTGAATCCACCATGCCAACAACAATCAATGACCAATATCAGTAATATGAGCTGTCAATCTTAAAACTAGACTACCATTAAGTGGTCTACTGTTAGTTTTGTGATTTTTTGTTTTTAGTTTCTCGCATTCTATAGTATATAAAGCTCGTGACTAAAGTGTAAATTTTTCCATAATAAGAACTAATCCCTTGGCGAATTGTAACAAACACACAAAAACAAACATTTCGCCGTGGGATTAAAAGAGGCACTTTAGTCCCTAGGTTTATAATGTACTATTTATTTCTTCGTAAAAAAATATTTTTATAATCATATCAGCCATGGCATTCTAGATTTTTTAATAATGTGGCGTGCTGCTTTTATCACAGCCTACTATATGATTTATGGAAAAATTTAATAACTTGACAAGTATTTATCCGATTTTCGTAAAAGGCACATCGCTTTGAAAGAAATTAAAAAAGAATTCAAAATATTTAAAAAAAATGGGGTGTTCCATAAGAAAAATATGAAGTTTGTATTATATCTCAAAAACTAAAAGTGTCTCATAAAATCTTATTTAGTAATTAAATTCTAGTTTAAAAACTCTATAAAAATACATTGAACACAACAAAGATAATTTCATAAATAAAAAAGTTACAGGGCCTATCCCAAAATCCAGACTTTTCAAGAAGCCCCCGTAGCTCGAAGACGGGGTGACATATTGAAATGCAGTTTTTACCAAAAATCTTGCTTTGAAATTTGAGCCTTGCAAAGGTGGGTCGAATTTTTTCTATCTTCTCTAGAAGTACCCGAAACTTCTCAAAACCATTGAATTTTGGACACCCTGTAATAGTAACTGTTCTCAGTTGAAAAAAAAATCTGCAAAATGGTAATACAACTTATTATTCTTGTCTAAAAATAAAGCGATTTACTCAAGATTTCTGCGACTTCCTACTACATATGCTTAAGAATACCGCTTCCTGAAAAAATAATAAAAATTCTTTTAAATCAAAAACAACTTCATTTTCTTAATCATCGAAGCTTAGTTTCTAGCAAGACCAAAAAACCCCTGGAGATTCAACAAGAGATACAAAGTAGTCATCCCAGACAGGGAACTATGGCAGAGTGAAAACCTCCGCGAACAGTTCGAGGAGAACTGTCGGAGAAGCAAACCACAGGATCGGGGGGTTTACGTAGAAGACCAGGAGGTTCGAAAGAGCTACCCCCTCGGAGAGCAAGCCACGGTCTTTTAGGCAGAGGTGTATGCCATAATAATGGCTGCAACCATGGAGGAAATAAAGAACGGTATGGAGGAGCATGTTGCCAATCGCCCCTAAAGGCACTAAGGGCGCCCAAGATCAACAACACCCTGGTGGAGGAATGTGCGGATGCACTAGAATCCTTGGGAGAGTGCAAACAAACAACAAAACTTAAGTGGGTACCTGGACATATAGGGGTGCCGTGGAACGAGAAGGCCGACGAGCTCGCCAGGATCGGGGCAAGCACCCAGTATGTAGAGCCGGAACCACTCCTAGGAACAACCAAGAGGCAATTGCAAAGTCGACTCAATAAATGGGCCAACGATGCCATGGCTACTGCTTGGAGAGGAGGAACAGGATGCAGACAGACCAGGGACTTCATGCAGGGCCCGGATGTAGCCAGACAAAAATGGCTTCTGAGGAGATTACGAAGGAACACTGGTCTGATGACAGGAATCATAACAGGTCACAACCGACTAAGGAAGCACATGACCCGGATCGCGGTGGAAAATGACTCGACCTGCCGGGCCTGCAGGCAGGCTGAAGAGACATTTCGACATGTTATAGTGAACTGCGAGGCATACCAGAGGACGAGATACCAGGTATTCGGTTCCCCGACCCTGGATGAGGAGGACCTGCACACGCTCAAATGGGATAAAATACTGGACTTTGCAAAAAGAACAATAAAACCAGATGAGCAGACTGCCAGACCAGTGGTGCAAGCGGCGGATTAGGGGCAGGCTCGGGGTAAGGCAGAAAGGGCCAGGGATGCCTACTTGCCAGGCTTCGCGCCACCCCTTCTCTACTACTCTACTAATCTAGTTTGTAGCTTAGATGATAAGGTCCGCAGTGTCCTTCTCGATGAAGCCAGGTGCAAAATCGAAAGATCCTGTGAAACACTAGCGTGATATAGTTTTAAAATTTTAGATATTTTTCCCTTTAACGTTTTGGAGCTTCATGTCTATATTTCCGAGCTAGACAAAAGGCTACATAAACAATAACAATATTATTTAAAATTATTGTTTATTTTTTATTTGCTTTAATTTAATTAATAACACATCGTGTATAATTGTTTTATTATTTCAAAAAATGGTAAAACAACTAAATACAATGTGTTATTAATTAAATTATTGTTTTTGAGGTATAACAAGGGTAGGTACCCTATATTTATGTTTGCCAAATTTGAAGCTGTTTTTATATCTCTTTATATATCTCTTTATTTTCCTTCCTACTACATATGCTTAAGAATACCGCTGTCCACCTCGACCTTTTCAGATCTATTGTGGTTCCCCTTTCTTCTTCCCTGCTTTGCTAGAACTACAAAACAAGT
Organism: Oxystoma pomonae; assembly: GCA_963921995.1. Classification (NCBI taxonomy): domain Eukaryota; kingdom Metazoa; phylum Arthropoda; class Insecta; order Coleoptera; family Brentidae; genus Oxystoma; species Oxystoma pomonae. Next base: position 111,252,545 of record OY998164.1, read on the forward strand.
AGTTGCAGTTTTGTCCTTATCATGAAACCCAGAAGCTTTGCCAGTGTACCCTGTTTATAGCTTTCTGGCCGCGGACATTCCAGGTCCCCCAGTAAGGTCCTGGTTCCCCCTGTACTTACATGATTCGTTTTAATTTTTTTAATCACGACTCAAATAAAATTTTTAGAAAAAAATTGCACTTAGCTTAACTTTAAGCTTTTTTAGACAATTTGATGCCTAGCCCTGTATACAATTTTTGACAGTTATTGTTTATGAAAACAGAAAAGAAAAACTGGAAAAAGAAGAATCGCAAAAACCTCATCATCCTCCATCCCGCTATTTCTGATTTATGATAAAAAATGAGGAGCAAAAAAAAACACTGTTTTAGCCGCCAGTTGAACAAATTGGTAAAGTTACACCCGAGGTGTAACTTTATCAAAAAAAAAAAACAGGCAAATTATTATTAAAGAATTATTTTTTCAAAAAATCCAAAAACACGTCAACTAAGATTTTTAGCAGCTAAAATTTTCGGCAAAATTTTTTGGTGAACGGACCCTCAGAAAGGGGTCTATTCACACACAATTTTTTTTTTAAATGGGAAGATCCTGCTTGTGGCACCTTGTTGGAAACATTATGGAAAAGAAAAACGAACAAAATCCTCAAAAAATCATTGTGTCGGACTTCAAATGGAACTGCCCCAGGCGGGGCACAAAAGTTTTTTGCCGAAAATTTTGATAGCTAAAAATACTAGTTCACGTGTTTTTGGACTTTCCTAAAAAATGAATTTCCAACTCGCTAGGGGCAATGTTTCTTAAGAATTTTGACACATATATTGACAAATGTAAAAAAAGTATTACACGACCGTTTTTCTTTTTCGATAAGCTTTCCAACAAAGTGCTACAAACGGGGTCTTCTCATTTGAAAAAAAAAATGTATGCGAATACCCTCCATTCTGAGGGTCCGTTCACGAAAATTTTTTGTGTAAAATTTTAGCTGCTAAAAATCTTAGTTGACGTGTTTTTGGATTTTTTGAAAAACAATTTTGTAACCCGCTACGGCCAATATTCCATTTAAAAAAGCTCGAACAAATCACAATACATACAGTTTGTTGTTTTGTCATGTCTTAAAATGATTTTCTTGTGAATACTTGAAGAAAAAAAAATTTACGACAATATTCTGGAAGGTGTGATATAAAGTGAATTATTTTTTTGCACCCGTGATCCAATTTTTGCATCGGTTACCAAAAAAGTTCTGGTTTCATTATTTGCGGAGAGTTAAAAAAATTGTTTTATTGATGAAAGTACAAAAAAATTGAATTAATTTGGGCTGCCAAAATATTTCCGTAACCAAATAGATTATAATGGGCAATAGAATTCTAAAAAAAAAATTGGTGCTAGAAAGCACGGATAGTCCACAATTCAATCAATTATTTTATCTTGAAAGGAAATGAAAATATCTCGAAAACTGTAGCTTTCAAAAATTTGAACCTTATAACAAAATTTTTGTGTAAAACCAAATTCTGAAAACCGCATATCAATATCTGCTTTACTTTTAAAGATTTTTTTATATATTTTAACGTTTTTTTCAAATAACTCGGAAGCTAAAGCTCCCACAAAATTGGACTTTTTAACAAAATTTTTAGTCCATATTCATGGAAACTTAAATTTAAGAACCGTATATCGCTACTTGCTTTTGTTCCAAAGTTACAATTTTTTTAAATATTTTATCCCCCTTTTCCCACCCTACCCAAAAGTTAATCAGTTCATGGTCAGCAGATAGAGGATTTTTGTACCAAATATCGTTAAAATCGATTAAGGCGTTCTTGAGTTATCGTGTATACAGACAGACAACAGACCGACAGACAACTTTTTTTGTCGTCGATTAAAATGTTTTCGAACCTTAGCAACTTATTTTTGATAAAATTAAGAAAAGTCAAAATTTCACGGTTTTAATAGTCGCCCATACTCGCCCCCATTCCATATTGGTACGGTGAACTAATAATATGTCAAACTTCTCCACTTGGTATTGCCCAAGGATATACATTGGGGCTATTAAACTCTCTCGAAAACCTTAACTTGAACTCATCCAGTGTGGCACAAGTCAGGTTAGCTATATGGACCCTGGATAATACCAGGTGGAGAAGGCCCTTGAATTTTTCTCGTAAATTGTATGAGCTGCACTGGACTTTGCCTTGTTGTTTATACAGTTGATCTTTATATTTTATTAAACATTTAATTATATTATCATATCGAACTCGACAGGTATCTCCAAAAGCTCTTGAAAGTTAAAGTATGTACATATGTATGAGTAGTTAATTGAAAAACAGGCTTTGCATTTTGATACATTATATCTATTGAATTAGTTCATTTTAGATTAAACGTGTTTTGATTTATGATTTGAAGCGCAAAATAAGACAAAATATCTCGCTTCATTTAAATAAAACGGTACTATTTGAAAATTGATAGTCGAACACTTTTACGTTGCACTATCAAAAAATAAATCGAAAATTTTAACTTACCTTATTACCATTAACCTTCTGCCTACAGAGTACATACTAAAAATTATGTTCATCCTAATTTAGGCAAAAGATAATTTGACAGGATATTTTAATAAATTTAAGTATAAAGGTGTTTTTTAATAAGAAGCTTTTATAAAAGGTACTAAAATGTTAAATATAGTTTTTTTTTATACCTTCATCAAAAACATGATTTTAGTAAGTGATGGTGGTAACTTGGTTACCTTTGCAAAAAACTTTTTTTTTGATCACGGGTGCAAAAAAAGATGTCAGTCCGTTGTTTACCCAAAATTAAAGAGAAATAGTGGAAAATAGTAATATTGAAAAAATCCAACTATTCTTGCCTGAAAATTAAGCCATTTCCGCCAGTTTTCACCAAGTATTTACGAAAAAATCATTTAAAAACATCGTGAAAATATCAAACTGTCAAAGATTAAAATGTCGCAACGATGAACGTCACCGAGTAAAAAGGCACATTGCTATGAAAACCATTGTTATTTCATTTACCTACCGGCTGCCTTGATTTGTAGTGTAAAGATGGTGTGTTGCAATAAGTGCCCTTCGTTCGAGATTTTTAATAGTAGTTTTAATAACTAGTGGCTAAAATAGTGCTTTTTTTAAAAGCGTTGGTTTAAATAACACACAGAACAGTTTAGCCGCGAGTTGTTAACACTATTTTTTTAATCCCTTTATTAAAAAATCTAAGAAAAACAGGAAAATACCTTTAAAAATAAAATGTTGAACGAAGAGAACTTCTCGCAAAAAACCATCTTTACACTATAAATCAAGGCGGCTGGTAAATGAAATAACAATCGTGTCCATAGCGATGTGTCTTTTTCTGATGACATTCATTGTTGCGACATTTTAATCTTTGAAAATATAATATTTTGACGATATTTTTAAATGATTTTTTCGTAAATACTTAGTGAAAACTGACGGAAATGGCTTACTATTTTCCGCTATTTCTCTTTACCTTTGGGTAAAAAATGGACAGAAATCTTTTTTTTGCACCCGTGATCAAAAAAAGTTATTTTCAGCGGTAACCAAAATAGCCATGCTTTAGTTATCTGCAGACAGTTAGTAATGTTTTTGATGAAGGTATCAAAAAAAAGTATTTTCCTGTTTTTCTTGGATTTTTTGATAAAGGTATTAAAAAAGATAATGTTAAAAACTCGCAGCTTAACTGTGCTTTTTTTTACTCGCGTTTTTAAATACCTCGCTGAGCTCGTTATTTAAACCAACGCTTGTACCTTCATCGAAAACATAATTTCAGTAACTGTCTGCAGATAACTAAAGCATGGCTTTTTTGGTTACCGATGCAAAAAAAAACTTTTTTTTTGATCACGTGTGCACAAAAGATTTCTGTCCGATTTTTACCCAAAATTAAAAAGAAATAGCAGAAAATAGTAATATTGAAAAAATCTAACTATTCTTACCTAAAAATTGAGTCATTTCCGCCAGTTTTCACCAAGTATTTACGAAAAAATCATTTAAAAACATCGTCCAAATATCAAACTGTCAAAGATCCAAATGTCGCAACAATGAACGTGATAGAGTAAAAAGGCACATCGCTATGGAAACCATTATTATTTCATTTACCTGCCGCCTTAATTTATAGTGTAAAGATGGTTTGTTGAGAGAAGTGCTCTTCGTTTGAGATTTTTAAAAGTATTTTCCTGTTTTTCCTTTTTTTTGATCACGAGTGCAAAAAAGATTTCTGTCCGATTTTTACCCAAAATTAAAGAGAAATAGCAGAAAATAGTAATATTGAAAAAACCTAACTATTCTTACCTAAAAATTAAGCCATTTCCGCCAGTTTTCACCAAGTATTTACGAAAAAATCATTTAAAAACATCGTCCAAATATCAAACTGTCAAAGATCCAAATGTCGCAACAATGAACGTGACAGAGTAAAAAGGCACATCGCTATGGAAACCATTATTATTTCATTTACCTGCCGCCTTAATTTATAGTGTAAAGATGGTTTGTTGCGAGAAGTGCTCTTCGTTTGAGATTTTTAAAAGTATTTTCCTGTTTTTTGATAACGTATTAAAAAAAATAGTGTTAACAACTCGCGGCTAAACTGTGCTGCTTTTTACTCGCGTTTTTAAATACCTCGCTGCGCTCGTTATTTAAACCAACGCTTGTAAAAAAGCACTATTTTAACCACCACGTCCACTACCCTATTTCTTTCTCAATTGGTGTTAATGTTCCGTTAATTCAACCCATTTTAATTTTCTTTGGTTCTTATTCGACCAAAACTGCTAGGCTGTAGCTCAAACAAGGAACCGTAAGACCCGTTGTTTATCAGAAATTTGTTCTTACGCGGAATGCAAGTGACATCTATCCACAAACCATTGAACCCTACCTGTACAAGTCTGCGCGCGTAGCAGTGACAAATGCATCGACACGCCGCCGCCGCGACACATGCGTGTACGCCTCCCGTTCATGTATTGTTGGCGAATGCGCAATCAATTTAGCAGAAATTTCTGATAAACAACGGGTCTTACAAATGCCGGATTTGAAAAATAATGGTTTGACAAATTCCGGGATTTATTAAAACTGCGTTTTACAAATTACCAGCTTGATATTAAATACGTTTGATAAACAATGGTTCGATTAAAAACGGGTCTTATAAATTTCGAATTTGTTATTGAATGGGTTTGAAGAAATAAGGTTCGGATAAAAAATTGGTTTTTACGAATGTCAGTTTCTATAGTGAATGACTTTCCGATTGAACTTCCTTTTATTTAACGGATTTGATTTTGTACATTCTGATAAACGGTAGGCGTCTTGTACTTTTGCAAAGATTGTCTGCGCTTTTATTGGATAACCAAGTGTTTTACAGCTACAGGACATTAATTACTGTCAAAAAAATGAATACCTTGGCATCCAGGTGTTTCTGTAATAAAGATTGTTTTTTATACTGTTTGTTGCAACAATTATAACGCCGGAAATCAATTGTGTTCTAAGAAGTATCCGGTGTTTAAATATCAAGCCAAAGCCATTGTTTTTTTATGTACTTATTGTGAGCAACACGACAAGAAAATCAGTCGCGGTTTTGTTCTTTACAATAACAAATCGTATTTTTTTTGTTTTTGAAGAATGGTTTTCGTAGTTAAATTAGGCATTTGACTCAGTGGCTTATGGTGGGTTTACTCAACTTTTCACATTGATAATTCATAACTTTATTTCATGCATAAGCACAATTTCAGTAAAGAAAAAAAGAAGTTAAAAAAACATCCAAATCAGTTATATCAATCGAAAAGAATCTAAAAACAAAGGATCAAAAGATCTTGGATGCAAATAACGAAAATTCACACCTGGATGAGCATCTCACAAGGAACACACAAAGGACCAAAGCGAAAAGAGAAATGATTAAACGATGTTTCGCCCTGGGCAACCAGCGTGGGCTCGTCAGTGGTTCCACTGGTCACCCTCCCCATACGTCATTAAACACCATCATACACTTTAACCTCCAACCCTGAATCACTCACAAATAGGCATCGTTCCGCACTGACACTTATCCAAGTTACCTGATACGGATTCGTCTTGGCGTGTTAATATTTCCAATAGGAGTATGCTTCTAAGGCAATCAAAAAACAAAAAAAGAAGTTAAAAAACCTCCAAATCACTTACATCAACCAAAAATAATCGCCAGGACGAATCCGTATCAGGTAACTTGGATAAGAACCACTGACGAGCCCACGCTGGTTGCCCAGGGCGAAACATCGTTTAATCAATATCTCTTTTCGCTTTGGTCCTTTGTGTGTTCCTTGTGGGATGCTAATCCACGTTTGAATTTTCGTTATTTCCACCCAAGATCTTTTGATCTTTTGTTTTCACAATTTCAGTGTTAATACATAATTTAACAGCACCTGTTATCTAAGGGTTCATAAGCATAGTGCATTAGGATAAATTTTGACAATTGACATACCAAATTGAGAAAGAAGAAGAAGAAAAAAATTTTTTTCTTTACCTAACCTCAATAGATAGTGCATAAAGTTAAAATTCTACTAAACTACTATTTCACAACTAGTGGCTAAAATAGTGCTTTTTTACAAGCATTGGTTTAAACAACGCGAGTAAAAAAAGCACAGTTTAGCCGCGAGTTGTTAACACTATTTTTTTAAATACAGTATAAACGTATAAAAAAAAGTTTTTAATTAAAGAGTGACTTTTTAATACGCGCTAAGCGAAATAAGTAACAGAAACGATAAGTTAAAAATTATTCTAATTTGAGAACGTAAGGACATCATACTGCACGATACTGAATCGAAAAAGAGTTAACTGACTTTTTAGTTAAGCAGGTGTTGTACTGCATAGGCAAAACGTCATCTAACGCAAAATCATGGGCGAACCCACAAAAATATATCTCTCCAAACTTTGACGGTTTATCATTTAGATACGAATGTTTTAAAATTTTTTTTTTTTAATTTTAAATAAACGAGCTCTTTTAAGTTTTAAGTAGTTTTATTTAAGAAATCTAGACTTTACAATTATGTTACGTCCTCTACTAGCTGCACCTATCTGCCCTGTTTTACATTTCCCGTCCCTATTTATAGCTAAAAATAATTCGCGAAATTTCCAGAATTTTCCCAAAACATCGAGAACCACTGACAAACAACTGACTAATAGAGAACAGTCGTATTTAAATTTTGGTTGGTTATAACTGAGGCTTATTTTCGAGACCTTACCAAAAGCCCGTTTTTGGTGATATTCCAAAAGCATGGTAACTCAACGAACGTAATATTTTATTTAAAATGATTATTTTTTACATCAGTTATGCCAGATCCATGCCATGCCAGATGGAGAGAACATTTTGAATTTGACAGCTTTTGCCGCCAAGAAGTTCGCCCAACTTTTTTGCTTTTTTGTTGAAGATGCTGGAAATCCCTCACTTTGTTTATTATTTTTCGTTTGTCAGTTTTAATTATAAAATGGAGAAAGAGATGGGTTTGTTAATGTGGGGGAGGCGAAATAAAATCAAAAGAGCCATTTTGCAATATTTAATTGGTCTTCTTTCATGCACGCTCAAAAACTGCTCGCTTTTTTACCCCAAACTATCGAAATTTAAAAAAAGCCGCTAGCTCTTTTGCTTTTTTTTATAAAGCTAGCTGCAAAAAGCAAATCTGTGGATCAGGCATTACTCGTACCGAATTAATTTTTTGTAGTAAATCTATTAAACGGTATAAGCAACCAGAAAAACACAAGCGGAAAAAAACCTGAGAGGGCCGACACAGGTAGAGTGTTGTCACAGGCCCTCTTCTCCTGTGTTTGGTTTATGCGCTACCTTAAAATAAATCCATAAATTAGCCACGAAATGTCTTTAAGACGGACCACCCAAATGACACTTATTGCCTGCAATTGTGCAACGCATCTGCAACATTCCAGTTGATTAATTCAACTGTCCAGATTCAGATAGCGGCTTATTTAAAATGTGAGCACGGTGCCTTTTTGTGCCTTCGCTGGTCAAAAGCAACAAGGAATGACTTTTATTCTTTTATCTTTGGTATAACATTAATTAGTTGCAGAGCTCGTGAAAGACGAACGCCGTACAATAACATACTAGTATGTAGTGGGGCATCCAGGAATTAACTTTGGGGGGTGGAGTTAAGGATAAATCATAAAAAAAAACTTCATTTGTAGTAAAAACATGACCATAATTGACATAAGGAAACAGGTGCTTACAAGCGCGGACCAAATTTACAATTGTTTAATTACCCAAAATTTGATGTCAAAATCAGGCTTCCATGTGCCGCAGGCAAATTTTTTGAGAAAATAACATTTAAAGTGAAAGTTTTGACTTAAAAACTAATATCGTAAATATTGATGGAGTTTTGGGAATTTGAGTTGTTTATTTACACTTAATTTGTTTGTAGAAAGGCTAGAATGTGCCGCAGCGAAAATTTTTGCGAAAATTACACTTAAAATGCCATTTTTGACACCAAAGCGCTGTCAAAATATTTTTATAAAATGACATTTTTAAGAAATCGCAAAAATAAAAGCTGTTATAGCGCCACAGGCCAAAAATTTTGCTTAAAAGAAGAGATTTTTGTTAAAAATTAACAAGGTGTGGTATTTTATTCCCTATATATTTTATTTCTGCTGTTGTTTGATTCGTAACCAATTGGGTTTAACCCTAAACCCCCCTCTTTCTGTGCGCCACTGTTAGTATGAAAGCTGTAATATTTTCCACCTAAAGTTTATACAGATTTAATTGACGTCAACTGTAAGCGAGAATTTTTGATCTGAGGTTTGGTAAAACCAACCAGTGCGTGTAGAAAATTTGCTCCCAAAGAGTCAAATTCTCTCACTACTATGCATCTCGTTGGTCCAAATCTTTGGTTTAAATCGCTTTCTCTCACTTTTGCCCGATATTGATCGAAAATAATTCTCTTAATCAAGACCAATAGAATTACTTTGGATCAATGTTAGGCAGAAGTGAGAGAAACCGATTTAAACCGAAAATTTGGACTAATGAGATGCATAGTCTTCGAACGATTTTAAAATGCATGCCAATGTGTTTTATGGTAAATTTGAACTGGCAAACGACGATTTACTGATTGGCATGCAGTTTTGATGTGCACAACCTCATCAAATATTACTAAAAAATGCAAAAAAATTTAGTTATCTCCGAACGATCTTAAAATGTTTGGTAATTGAAATTATATAAAATTTGTAATACAAAGAACGATTTTTGCAATTGGCATGCAGTTTTGTAGTGCAGAAGTTTATCAAAATAATTGCCAAAAATTGAAAAAAAAGCACAATGTCTTAGAACTATTTTAAAATGCATATTGTGTTTTTTCGGGCAATAATTTTTATAGCCTTCTGCACTACTAAACTGCATGTCAATCGGTAAAACATTTTGATAAAGTATCTTGGCATGCATTTTTAAATCATGCGGAGATACCTGGAAATATTTGTTGGGAATTTTGACGCCGGCAAGTATGTTAAACAACGCAGAACTGCATGCCATTTTTTAAACTCTTCTTTTTCCTCATTATCGATAACCTACATTAATGGCATGCATTTTAAGATCGCTCGGAGATACTTAAATTTTTTTGCATTTTTCCAGTAATTTTTAATGGGGTGTGCACATCAAAACTGCATGCCAATCAGTAAATCGTCGTTTGGGAGTTCAAATTTACCATAAAACACATTGGCATGTATTTTAAAATCGTTCGAAGATTTCAGAAATTTTAACGATTTGATATGCCCACCAAATTGCTTATGTTTTCCTATTTTTATTTGGCAACATTGGCATGCATTTTGAAGTAGTTCAAAGACATCGATTTTTTTGCATTGCGCACCCTTCTGCCCGCGACAACCGCAAAAATTGACCATCTCTGGTATACTTACGGTAAGTGCAATCACATATATGATTGGCACGCATTAGAAAAACGTTGCAAGAAACTAGTCACGTACCGCCGGTCTATTAGAGTACATACCTGGTCTATCCTCCAGGAGGACAAAAAAAATGAAACCTGCGAAAACCACTAATCGGTACCGTTTCGCAGGTTTCTTTTTTTTGTCCTGCTCGCAAATTTCATTCTTATTGATATTTGCATCCTTTAACGTTTTGCTTTTCGCTTTATTCCGATAGGCGGCACGCTGCATATAGCCATCCAACATCCCGCGTTGTTTGACGACGAAAGTTATTTAAATTCACTGGGTGTGTTTGTTTATGTTATGCTTCATACGCCAGGTACAGTCCTATGTTACCCTGATGATTCCTAACAAGGATGAAACAGGTCTGTAGGTTTCTGGACTATCCATTAGATCTTGTAGGCCTGGTCGTAATGAATTGAAAAGCAAAATGTGTGTCCGATATGCCACGAACCTCTCTTTTTATATCATTTTTTTGTTTGCGCTCTATGTTATTTTTTCCCAGTCTAAAATGTTATTTTTGTTTACTAACATGACAAAATTCTCTTTAAAAAAACAACGAAACTAGAAGCTTTACAGAAGAAACGGTTAAAACATTAAAATGCGTTAATACAAAACTTATATTTTTAATGTAATGTGAAAACTTTATAGCTTCAAGTATTTCTATATTTTAATTTATTATATATTATGTTTACCAACATTTTATTACAAAATACACTCACTTGAAAACAATAAAAGCACACTAATTTTATTAACAAAAGACACGCGCAAACAAAACTGACAGTGTTGACAGCATTGCTCAACTTTTTATTCATAGCCACCGCGATAAACCAAACCAATTTTTATTCTGGAGTACTATGTTAGGAAATCCAAACATTTTAGTTTTATTATGTGATATAGACAATATACTATAAAAAAGTACAAATATTTTCAGAAATGTCTCACTTTAAAACTACAAAAAAAATATATTGTTCATGGAATCGCACAATTGTAATATTTTTAAATAATTTTATCTTCACGAATCTTTCATGGTCAAAATGTAAACAAATACTCTGTCCGCCAAAATTTCTTTCAGAAAAGATTTAAAACAAAAACTTCAAATTTGACAACAACAATAATCTAAGGCGTTTTCAAACCTGGCTTTACTCAGTGAGTCATTGAGGTTAGGTTTTGTTTACATAAAAATGAAACGGACTGTATTATGGGATAGGCAAAAAAACCTAAATAAAACATTTTGTAATAGCGTATTTTATCAAAGTGAATTCAGTGTTGTGTAGTCGCGATCAATAATTAATAATTAATAATAGCACTCTCCGAATTCGTGTGTTTCGGTGTTATGTTTTTGGCATCTTATATTATGGCATGGAAGCATAGACACCGACTGAGGCCATGTGCAAAAAGTTTAAAGGCATTTGAGATGTGGTGTTATTGTATAATTCTAAGGATATCTTGGATGGATAAAGTAACTAATATGGATGTTTTGCTTAGAATAAATAAAGATCTTGAAGTTTTATTTACCATCGAAATACGAAAACTTGAATATTTTGGCCATATTTTGAGAAATTACAAATATAAACTTTTAAAATTGATGCTAGAAGGCAAAATTAAAGGCAGAAGAGGTCCCGGTCGTAGACAATGGTATGCTGTTACTACTACGACACTTTTCCGAAAAGCAGTGGACAGGGTACAGACCTGCCTGGCAAAGCAAAAACCTAGTAAGTCAACTTACTTGAAAATTGAGATTTTTATACCTCTAGAATCGCAGTAAAAAGCTACACCTGCAGGTAGTTTTTTCGAAATATTTTTATCTTATAAAATAAGAGAGTTACTAAACTTACTTGATTGTTTTTAGAAAAAAAATAATTTTGCCAAATCAAAACAAGTATGTCAACTTGTAGCAAGTATAGATCTTTAAAGTAAATATTACAATTTAAAAAAAGAAGCAAGTTAAGTTAGTTTTCACAGATATTCTTTACGCAATAAAGCAACTTCACTTGCTTGGTTCCGCAATTGTCATACAAAAATAAAAGTCCACTTACTTTGTCCTAATACCAAGATTTTATTGCCAACGTACACACCTGTAACTAGAGTTATACCTATACCTATTTGTTAGTATATACCTACCTATAAAAAAATATGATTTTTTTAACAGATCGGAAAGTACTTTCTGTACAGTTTTTTGTATGCAAAATTTGACGAAAAATAAAGCATAGACCGGAAAAGGAACAAGGGAATAGACAATAAAAATGAAAAGCATATGTATTATTTTCCGGTCCCTGTGTTTAGTCAGCCTGTGTCTTGGTTTTCAAATATAATTTCTTTTTTAATAATATTGTTTCTTTTTTTACTTTTTTTTTAATTTTTAATTTGTTTTTAAATTTTTTTTATTTATTTATTTTTTTTATAAGAATAAAAATAAGTGAATATTAGATGGTTAAAAACAAGTACGGAAACTCACTTTACAGGTCTCCACAAATTTACAGATCTCGCTTACGGTTTGCCCTGTGAACTTTCTGGGTCAACCTGTAAGGTTCTTTTTTCCGGTCTAATAAATCTTCAGTAGAATATCCCGAGTATTTTTTTTTGTTTATTACTATTCTACTTAAAGAACCCCGCACGTAATACATTGAAAAATTATTTCGGCGAAATTTAATAAAATACTAGTATGTAAATATAATATGATTCCTATGTCTAGTTCCAGAGATATAGATGGCAAAGTTTTAAAAAAAAACGTCGTTTTGGGGTATATTGGGCACGCTCAAACTAACATTTTCTAACCGAAATAAAATAAGTCAACGACGAATATGGGTTACTGAGGCACCACACATGGACTTTCTTACCATTATGTTGGCAAAATGTTACAGGGGCTTATCAAAAAAATAATTTTTTGACAATTTTTCCCGATATAAAAATAAAAAATATATTTTTGATCAAACAGGTTTTTCTTTCCAGTAACAGTTAATTTGTGTTACTTGTTTTTTTTTTAATTTTTTTTATTATAAAAACTTGACGAAATATGTTTTCTACTAATAAATAATTATTTTGCAACTTAAAAATCTAAATATTCTTTTGGATTCAATTAAAGTGATCAGTAAATAAACTTTAAGTAAATTGAATTTAATTTTGTATTTTTTTTTTCTAGCTACGAGGTACATGCAAAATGTTCTTTATCATATTTTTATCTAATACAGGGTGCAATTTTTTTGTCATTGCTTTATGTTTTTCATCCAGGATGATAATTACTTTTATGAGTGGAATATTTTTTGACCCCCCTCTGGCCACGCCACTGTATATGTATAAGGGAGAGCAATTATCCGTACTCATAATTTATGGCATATTATTGTTTTTTTGATAATTCAGCCCCACCAAAAATGTTATTATTTAGTTTAGAGAACCTTGAGAAACCTTTAAAAAATCATCGTTCTAGATGCAAAACATAAAAAAGTGATAAAAAATTGCATTCCGTATTAGATAAAAGTATGACAAAGCAGTACGCAAAACGAAATTAAAATCCCTCGATCAGTTCTTAAGAAATTAAATATTGATTACCTTTTTGTAAATATTAATGATACAGAACTTTTTTCATGTACTTCATAGCAAGGAAAAAAATAGAAAAATTACATTAATTTTATTTGAAGTTTATTTACTCATCACATTTTTAAGTTATAAAATAATTATTTCGTAGTAGAAAGTTTTTATGGTAAAAAAAAACATGTAACACAAAGTAACTGTTATTGTGAAGAAAAACTTGTTCAGTTTATCTATAAAATACTAAAACATTTGCTCAAAAATATTTTTTTATTTTTATATCGGGGAAAATAAAAAATTGACAAAAAATTTTTTTTTGACTAGCCCCTGTATACAACCTGCTAACATTTTAACAACATAATAATAAGAAAGTCTATCTTTGGTTTCTCAGTAACACATATTCGTCGATAACCTATTTTATTTCGGTGAGGAAATCCCTTTTTAAGCGTGCCCCATATTCCTCAAAACAACGTTTTTTTAAACTTTATCTCGGGAACTAGACATCGCATAACCCACTATTACACACTAAAATTTTATCGAATTTCACCGAAATAATTTTTCAATGTATTTCGTGCGGGGTTCTTTAAGTTAGCTGCATTTGATATTCAATTTAAATTTAAATTATTTAAAATTGCAATTTAGTATAAACTAAGCGTTTTTTAAATATAAAAGATACTTTTAGTTTACTACTTTTTAGCACATATTATAATCAATTTTTCTACTATCTTCACCTAATTGCTTGTATTTTTAAATTTAATTAAAAACAGTTTGGAGCAGTTGACTTACATGGTTTTAGTACTGAAAAATTAACTTACTGAGTCGTTTCATTTGTACAAATAGAGACCACAGTATGCCTAAGTGATAGCCTTAAATGAAATTGACAGTTAGTAAAAAAACTAATTTTTGTCGTTTTAAATAAGAAAGTTATGTCAAAATTAGTTGCAAATAAACTTTAAAGTCAATTTCCCAAAAGTACTGTTTTTCGACTCACTAGGTTTTTGCTTTGCGCGGCAAAGAGAGCATGGCACTTGAAGAAGAAAAAGTCTGTCAAAAATTATGGCATATAGAGAAAAACCCTTAAGAGGAATATTATAAAACCCGACTGAATGCATAAGGATAGATATAGATGGCCAACTGCATGTTATTTTAATATGTATCAAAAATCTTTTTGTAAAAGTGTCTTCACCGTAGTTATTTAGTTAACTGTTAGTACAATTATAATAGTTGAACAGTTTCAAAAAAATATATTGTAAGCAGCCTTTCCTAAATTTTTACAATTTACAAAGCACCGAGTGACCAAAACGATGGTCATCTTAGCCGACTTTACCCTTCTTGGGCCTCTTGTCCGGGCTCATTGTACCCCCTAAAGGATATTATTTCCAGCATGAGCCATTTTCATATTTTTCTCAATATTTGATTTAGGAGAGTTTTAGTTTTTTTTATTGAAGAATATACTTTCCCCATCACTTTTAAGAAAAACCTAAAAAATCATTTTCGGCGTAATATGAAAAGACAAAGCAAACTATAAATTGCATGGTGCCTTTAATATGGATCCCTCGGCCGCTTTTCCTGGCCCATTGTACCACTTTTTCTAACAGCAAACGCAATTTTCATAATTCCTTTTTATTTTATTTTAAAACATACTTTTCTCGCCAGTTGAACAAGAAAAGTGACTCTTACTATCAAAGAGTTTTAGAAAAGCTTTCACCACTAAAAATTGATAAATAAAAACTTTTTAACAAAAATTTCAACCGACCTTAGAAAATTACACTAAAAAGTATAAAATAAAATGATTTATATTTTTGTATAAAATAATTTTTTTTTATACCTTCATCAAAAACATGATTGTAGTAACTGTCTGCAGATAACTAAAGCATGGCTTTTTTGGTTACCGATGGA
Source organism: Oxystoma pomonae (assembly GCA_963921995.1). Lineage (NCBI taxonomy): Eukaryota > Metazoa > Arthropoda > Insecta > Coleoptera > Brentidae > Oxystoma > Oxystoma pomonae. Next base: position 111,267,858 of record OY998164.1, read on the forward strand.
AAAAAAACTTTTTTTTTGATCACCGGTGCAAAAAAGATTTTCTGTCAGGTTTTTACCCAAAATTAAAGAGAAATAGCGGAAAATAGTAATATTGAAAAAATTTAATTATTCTTGCCTAAAAATTAAGCCATTTCCGCCAATTGTTACCGAGTACTTACGAAAAAATAATTTAAAAACATCGTCAAAATATCAAACTGTCAAAGATTAAAATGTCGCAACAATGAAGGTCACCGAGTAAAATAGCACATCGCTATGGAAACGATTGTTATTTTATTTACCAGCCGCCTTGATTTATAGTGTAAAGATGGTGTGTTGCGAGAAGTGCTCTTCGTTCGAGATTTTTAAAAGAATTTTCCTGTTTTCTTTGGATTTCTTGATAAAGGTATTAAAAAAAATAGTGTTAACAACTTGCGGCTAAACTGTGCTTTTTTTACTCGCGTTTTTAAATACCTCGCTGCGCTCGTTATTGAAACCAACGCTTGTAAAAAAAAGCACTATTATAGCCACTAGTTGTTAAAACTACTATATTTTAAACTTTTTAATGTACTTTTTTAAACTCGGTTCAATATTTTGTTAACAAGTTTTTTATATTTTGATTAGTTATTGCCCACAACCTCGTCCGCGTGTTTAAAATTGTAGCTCCCCTCTCCATATCCACTTCACCACGTCCCTTTGCTAATAATACACTTATAAAATTAATTATATTTGAATACATACTTACAACTCATTTATATTCAAATACAACAATTGACTTGCACTCAAGTCATTGAGATATAAAAGTGATATTTGTGAATTATTAACATACAATGGAGCCTGTTTACTGAGCTTACTGACACGGATACAAAACGCAAACACAATTTGATTTCAATAGAATTTGAATGGTGTGCAGTATCCTACGGATTTGCAAAATAATGAATTAGAACAACAAATAAAAAATGTGTTAAATGGTAATGATGCCCCAATCGAAGATCCAGTGATGTAGCGGGATACTGGACCTAGAAAGGAAGGGGGTTAAGCAGTCGTGGGTCTAGGTCTAGGTCTTTGGGAGAGAAGGGCCCAAGGGACAATTTGTAGACGTTTTAACGTTGCCAAAGGCGACTTAACATTGCGTTAAAACGGCGTATGAACGTTCCAGCAACTCGCTTTTGCACCAATTTGGATTTTTTGAGTTGTGTTGACGTTGCCTGCGACTAGAGTCGCGTCCAACGTTTCCACAACAATAATATTTTTAATAATATAATTGATTTGAAATCCACACTTCCCCGTCTGCAACCAATGGACTATTTCCAAACACCATTTATTAATATTTCTAAAATAGGTAGCTATGTAAACTACAGTTAATTTATTAGCTTAAAGTGGCGTTTTCCGGTGGGATTTACTAAAAGGGTTTAGTCTATTTTATAACGGTCCTAAGTTTAAGTGAAATTTTTAATTTTAAGCATTTTAAACCAACCCTTCTTGACTTTTGGACATAGTTTGATTTATAAGAAGAATTTTAATAAATTTTTTTATTGAATAATCATTTTAACACAATCTTTTGTTGGATTTAGGAAACAATTTCAATTTAGAAGTAAATAAAATTAAAAAATTTAAACCCACGCAAGGTTTAAATAGTAAACACTCTGTAGAACAAATTAAAATTGGGGTTATATGTCACTCTAATTAAAACTTACCATTGTTAATTCATTTTTCCAATTAACACTTAATATCACACAACGATTTAGATGGGTAATAATAAAATAAGGAGTAGATTAATTTTGTATTTATTTTAAAGGTGTTTTTTAAGTGCAAGTTTTTTATGTATATAATAAAAATATTAGCTGCATTCAAATCACAAACAGCGAGTTCAGATCTCTTACCTCTACTTGTACCCTGGCTTGCACTAACCTCTGCTGATGAAAGCTACAGCTTTGAAATTAGTGGGCTTTGAGTAAGGAAAGTTTTCTTGACTAAGCTTCTAGATAACCTCAATGTTTTAATTTCAGTTTGTAAATAAATGAATATAGATGTTTTGAGTTTTTCTGTTCGGTATATTTTTCGTGCATAATCAGTGACCTTATCTTATGTTTGTTTTTCCACGTGGTGCCCTCATAAATATATTTTTTGTGCTGAAAACGGGTTCAAAATATGCCGTTTTTCTGGACAAAATTGGAGGTATTTTATTGGTTAATTATCAACAATATTAAATAAGCTAAATTAATCCTTGTAAAAACGCTTACTTAGAGAAATTATAAACGAACTTATTACCAATTGCCGCCAAACAATCCTTTCTGGGGGCTAAATTTACAGAGGTGGTCTAAAAAATCAACAACTTTATAATCTCAAATACACATAATGAAGCTATTATGTGCCAACTGCCATTTTGAAACCTGTAAAAAAAATTAATTTTAGGGATGTTTTCGTAAAATATGGTATATTTTGAGAAAAGAAGCAGTTTTTCAGTGGTATTTTGCAATAACAATACAAAATAGTCAATAACTTTGTGTCTTTTCTGTATGGGTAACTGTTTTTTTATTAATTGGTTTTAACATTTAGTACCCCCCACAATAAAATATAATATATAAATATCACTGTTAAAGTTTTCCTTCCACTAAATTTACCAACGCACCTTAGTTTTTCGTCAAAAATGGATATTTTAGCTTTAACAAATAAGCAGAAATTCAATATATACTTGTAATTTTTTTGCTAAATATTTTTTTGATTTAAATACTAAATATTTCAAAAATGCCTGAAACTTATTTTAAGCTGTACCCAGTCTAAAAGAAAACTAAAGAAAACTAACTAAAAAATCATGAAAATCCCGCAAGTCGGGGGTTTTTTATATCTTTTTTCCAATGTATTAGACTTTTGGTGATCTTGTTTTTACTCGGTACACACTTAGGTATGACTTCGAGGACCACCAAATGAATATTAGTTTTTTCGGCGACGGCGTACATTAGGCGTCGTGACGCCCTAAACTTTTTTTAGGACGTTTTGACAGCTTTATCTCGGTCAAGTGACAACATTTTAAAATTTTGTTTAAACTTCTTAAAAGGCTATAAAATAGCCTTTAATATAGTATGCAAAACATGATATTCTACTTCCGGTTGATTGCATAAAAAAATAATAAATTTAGAATTTAAAAAAAAATGTGTTTTTTTTCTAAAAATTAAAAAAAAAATTATTCTCTGTTTATGAAAGGGATTGTGCAAATTAATTTTAAAGTGACTGTAAAAGGTCCTAGCTATTCGCCGATATCAAAAAAATGCAAATTCATGCCACAGAAAAATCACAAAAAAATCGGAAATTGACGCATGTCCAGAAAATTTACAAAATCCCAATTTTTTGATCCCGGCTGCTTATCTTCAAATTTTTTAATACACATTCCCTTTACAGAACCGCTAATATATGTTTTTTAAAATGCTATATAACACGCTAGAATATTAAATGTAACAAGCCACGATGGGCTGCCAAATTTTAATAAAATTAAACAACATATGTACATAAAAAAGCTTTTTGCTAAAAACTTAAAAAATAACAAAAATTATGTCACGCTTTATATTCTGTAAATGTATTTAGAAATTTTTTCAGGGGATTCCTGAAATTTTTACAGCTGCTTAAGGGTAATGAATCATCCTTTTAGAAACACCAAATTTGAATCTTGGACTCCTTCAGAGTTTTTGTCTGTGAGCTGTCAAACATAGATGATTTTTACAAGTAATTGTGGTTGCACCTAATAGGCAATACGTACATAAAAATAACATTTTTTATCGCCCCCTCTTCACTCGTCTCTCCCATTTGATGGTTTAATCCATAATAATATATAAGAAGGGCCAGAAAATCTTGGACTGATTTAATTTTCTAATTATTTTGCTGTTCCTTAACCGAATTTAATAAAGTTTGGCATTTTAGAAAGTTATAAGAACAAAGTTTACTATTTTTGTACAAAAGATAGTCAACAATTTAGTCTGGAAAAAAACACCTGAAACTTTTTTTCGACCTTCCTGTATGCTAATTTTGATTAAAATCGAACAAACTAAATCTTTCCACTTTAGAGGGAGGTGGGTACCTGAGAATACCATATTATTGTATTTCCACCGGAACTATAAACGCATACCAAATTTTAACACAATCGGATTTGGATAAGTCAGTTAAAATTGGTAAGCAAAACATAACCGAAAATCATCCATCTTGAATCCGCCATATTAAATTTTCAAAATCTGATCAAAAATTCGTATTTCTTATCCTCAAAAGCACCCGTATGCCAATTTTGGTTGAAATCGGACACACTTAGGTGTTTTCCGCCCTCCACTACCCTCGTAGGGGGGAGGGGTGCCCAATAATGACATATTATTGTACATTTAATGGAACTATAAATGCATGCCAAATTTGAAGGCAATCGGATATGTATAAGTTAGTTAAAATTGGTTAGCAACAGATGACCAAAAATCGTTCATCTTGAATCCGCCAAATTGAATTTTTAAAATCTGATTAGATATTCTCTCCATCCCCAAGTGCCCCAACACACCAAACTTCAACGAAATCGGGAGTACTTCAACTGTACCTCCCTCCACCCTCTTCGAGTAGGGGGAGCTGTCAATTTTATCACACTATATTCTTGTGTTGTCACCGCAACTATATAAGCGTGCCAAATTTGAAGCCGATCGGATGTCGGGAAGTTGGTCAAAATTAGGTTGCAAGATTCCACCCGAACAACTTGTAATAAACGTTGTTAGAGGATTTCCAAATTTACCCTAGTTAATAACAACGGTTTGGCATCGTTACTTTATTACTACTTTTTGGGCTTTATGCAACGTTAATTTTAGTAGTGTATTTCTTAGTTATGGCAACTAAAAATTGTTACTTGGGGGGTCGACCCATATAATAATGAGCTATATAAAGGTCCAAGATGCGATAAAATCGTCGCGCCAACGAACAGTACACATGACTTCGAATAACTGCCAAGAAAGGCTCGATCTGAGTCTGCACGAGTTCATTGGCAATTGCGGATCTGATCAAAAAGCAAGGACGGCGTGGGAGCGGGCGTATCGGGTTCACGAGCTGCAATTTCAATTATTGGAATCGGTAACCTTACCACCATCTTCCAGGCCCAGGTTTACGTCATAGAGCTCTGTGCAAGAAAAATAGCCGACAAAGGTATCTCTCACAGAAGCATCAAAATCATATCAGATAGTCAAGCTGCTCTGAAAGCAATAAGCTCAAATAAGATCCAATCACTTTTAGTTTGGAACTGCCTTCAAACTCTGCTAAAGATCTGTGGAACCAACAAAATCTCTCTTGTATGGGTCTCGGGCCACACAGGAATCGAATGAAACGAAAAAGCCGACTCTCTTGCTAAGGCAGGAGCGGAATCTGCGTTCTTAGGGACAGAGCCCTGCTTTAGACTAAGTAACCAATATTGCCAGGAACTCGGGAATTTATGACCAGCAACGAGGTTAAAAAATTACCAGATTTGGAGAAAAATTACCGTATTTTTTCCAAATGACTAACTTTTACTGCAAAAAGTATTAACGCATCCCACTGTAAAAAAAATAAAATCCTCGTGACACAACCACAATTTTAAAAATGATCATGAGATTTTTTTTAGGTGAAAAAACATAGCTTTCAAAAAATATATCCAAACTGCTGACTTCAAAATAGTCTTTTGTCGCTTTTGCCCAATTTTAAATTTTCAATAAAAATAATTATAATGTTTTATTTATGGGTTGGCCTCAAATTTTAGTCGATTTTGGTTTTGTCTTGATATTTTTTTTATATTTTGCATGAAATATGCAAACTTCCGAAATTACCATACATTTAACATCTGGTAATAGGTATTTACCAATTACCAATTTTGGTCCAAAGTTACCGTAGTACTATTGGCAACGCGAGGACTAACTAAATCATAAAGGTATAACTTAAATAGAGTCATTATGTTTACCACAGTTGCGATCAGACATAAGGTAAACAATTTTGCGACAATGCCAGATTGCGCTGCAAGTTTTATCTCTACACGTAATGTTTTTAAAAACATATTATTTTCATAACTTTATCATTTACATGCAATTATGCAAATTCTTCGGTTTGTTTTTTTAAACATGGAGAAACACCTTATTATTCAAATATATATAGAAATTTAGGTATATTATATAATTGCATTTAAATTTCCTTGAATCTTCACAGTTTTAAATCAATAAAGAATTTATAATGTGGAGGTACATGTTACGGTACTTGAAATATACCTCATTTTTTCGATCGAAATATCATATAAAATACCTGATATTTTGGCCGAAAGAATAATTCTTTTTATTTCCCAATATATATCGGGAATAAAACCTACAACAATATGACAACCTCGCATTTGTGGCGGGTCAGCCATATAAACGTGTGTACGCTGCTCCATTCATAATTTCTCTACGGCGTTGTAGCTTTAGCATAATCGAGGTTTTGGTATATTTTACAGATTAATCGAGAGTTTTTAAATATTTTTTCAATAGATTTTTAAGTGTTTGTGGCAAAAGTGATGTGACAAAGTGCATAGTGTGACGAAAACTGGATATTGCAAGTGAAAACCAAACATTTCACAAGTTTGATATCATATGTTTTTTCGACACCATCTTGTGATAGGCCGCCATAGGCGTGCAACTAGTGTTGCAATAAATACAAAACGTAATTAATAAATATAGGAAAGAAATAAGTCTTTTTGCGATATTTTTGCGAATTTGTGATAAAAACAATAATTGGTACAATGAAACAACCCCAGCTGCGCCATTTTTAAATATCCTATATGAGTAGCAAAAAAATGTGTGCGTATGAACTTTATTTATAACTACATTCACAGTTTTAATACTTTCTGTAGTCAGCTTATTTTTTCTGCTGAGATTTGTTTATAAATAGTACAAGCGTCCCCGGTATAAATATAAATTTTTAAAACATTATTATGTCAGACACAGGATAAAGAATGTATGTTTGTTACAACTTTTTATTTATAATATTTACATAGGTAGATACTCCACATAAGATTTTTTTTTATTTATTAAAAATGTAAAGATACTTTTGTACGTATTAAATAAAAATTATAGCATGTATAAATTCCATTTTTTTTACACAACGAAAAACCATCAAAATAATCCTTTTTCGAAATACCACTATTTTTTTCACATCGGTTTTTTGGTAATTTGCCTAAACAGTGCGAAGAGTTATACTTTTCTGCACACGATGGCCTTTATGGGCGAAAAAGGCACTTTTGACACGTTTTTACTGCTTTTTTTCTCAAAATAGACCATATTTTTAAAGAAAATGCCCTAACACTAATTTTTTTTGACAGGGTTCAAAATGACAAATGGTGAATACGCCGAAAATTTGGCAAACAATAGCTTCATTATTTGTGTTTGAGGTTATAAAGTTGGTGATTTTTTAAACCACCTCAGGGGGGTGGTTTAAATTTATAGCCCTCAGAAAGGATTGTTTTGTAGCATTTGGTAATAAGTTCATTTATAATTTCCCTAAGTAACCGCTTTTACAAGGATTAATTTACCTTATTTAGTATCCCAAGTTGTTCATTACCCAATAAAATACCTCCTATTTTTTTCCAGAAAAACGCCATTTTTTTGAACCAGTTTTGAGGTGTTTTTGAGGGCACTACGAGGCAAAACAAACATAAGTGAAGGTCACTGATTATGCACGAAAAATGTACCAAACAAAAAAACCCAAAACAACTATATTAACTTTTTACAAACTAAAAGTAAAACATTACGGTTATCTAAAAGCTGAGTCAAAAAAACTTTCCTTACTCAAAGCCCACCCATTTTAAAGCTGTAGCTTTCATCAGTAGAAGTTGGTGCAAGCCAAGGTGCAAGCAGAGGTAAAAGTTCCCAACTCTCTGTTTGTGATTGAACGCAGCGCTAATATTTTTAAACTGACATTTCTAATAGTGACAGAAATGTAAAAAAAAACTTGCATTTAAGTTTTTAATACATTTGATAAATAAAAACACCTTTTAAATAAATACAAAATTTACTCATTACTCATCTAAATCGTTGTGTGACATCAAGTATTAATTGGAAAAATTAATTAACAAGGGTAAGTTTTAATTAGAGTGACATATAGCCTTTAGTTAATTTATTCCCCAGAGTGTTTACTATTTAAACCCCGCGTGAGTTTAGTCAGGCCAAAAAAACATCATTTGAATTTGATGCAAAACGCACTTAAATAATTTAATGCATGTTTTTCTTATTTCTTACCCGATTTTTATAAACGATACATCATTAGACTTGGGAATTAAGAATACATCGAAAAGCATGATTTTTTTTATTTGACTGAATTAGGCTTAGCAAACTCACTCATTTGAAAAATGTATAACTTTCTTGTTTCTTACCCGATTTTAACAAGGAACACATCAGTAGACTAAGGAGGAACATGGCTTTCGTCAATTTTGACACAATATTCCAAAATTCTGATGTCCTGGCTTTTCAAAATAAACAGAACTTTTAAAATCGGACAGGTAATTTTTAAGTAATTGAAAATCAAGAAAGTCCCGTTTTTTTTTTGGCCCACCCTATAGTTACATAGGTTAATCTTAATACTTTTCTCATCGGTACGCCACTGGAAAATTGCGGAGGAAAACTCGAAATTTCACGACGGATAATTTTCTGCAATCCTACGCTATAAGGCGTAACGACTGCACGCGTTAGTTTTAACCACGTTTTGACTTTTTGGAAAGACAAGATATCAGATTTTTCCGATCTGGTCCAAAATTTGACATTTCCTAAAAATCCAAGATGGCGGACCGTTTTAAATAACGGGAAATTTTCACCCCCCTGCAAAAAAAATATGTGCAGCACTGGAGAAAAACTAAGTCATTGCGACAAAAGCCTTGTGTATTCTCTCTATATCAGGGCATCACTTAATTAAATCGGTTAAGAAATAAAAAAAATATGGTCTTTTATATTGAGTGTAGTTGTTTGCTGTAACTTTAGATAGAAGTACAAGATTTAAGGTTTTTATGTTGTGGTTCAAAATTAAACGAAGACCCATTGAAGTTTGCCCCAAAGAAACTTTACCAATTCTTTTAATAAATGGCGTAACAGTCTACGTACTGTCCTAAGAACACATGGGATCAGCTTAGAAATCTGAGTAGCCCGATTTAGATTATTATACGTTAACTCATGGTTATTTTTGTGTGCGAAAAAAATTTATAAAAAATATAAGTGTTTGGTGATTATCAACAAAGTAAACTCATCTTAAGCTCGACCAAATAACCAATACATGGTTTTTTTTATTGAAAACGTTTGAAATGATGACACTAACTTGTTTACTTCTTAACTGATTTAAGCAAATAATACCTCCATATACCTAGCAGAGATGAGAGGTAGAATGGCCTTAACTTTGTTTTGTTACTTTTTTAGGGGAGTGAAATTACCCAATGGTTAAAGCGTGTTAAAGCTGTCCGCCATCTTGGATGTTCGAAAAATGTCAAGCTTGCGTGTTAAAAAACTGCGATTTTTTTTGCAAACTACAATCCATTTATTTCAGAGGTTTATAGTTTTCTTATCTCCTAACCGATTTAATTAAGCAATGCCTTGGTATAGAGTGAATACATAAAGCTTTTGTCGCAATGACTTAGATTTTCTTCAGTGCCGCACGTATTTTTTTGAAGGGGGGGGGGGTGAAAATTACCCGATATTCAAAACGGTCCGCCATCTTGGATTTTTGCGAACTGTCAAATTTTGAACCGGATCGAAAAAGTCTCATGTCTTGTCTGTCAAAAAAGTCTAAAAAAATTATAATCGAGCTATTCAATCAAAAGTTATAGCAAATTTAAAAGTGTGCAAGATTTTTTGCCCACTCTATATAATACAAGCAAAAAAAAGCAATAAAATTTTTTAATGCAGTAACCTCATTTTCACACATTTTTAAGAAGTTAATTAGTTCGAGTTTAAAGATGACTGACCTGATATATTTGTTTGTAGAAACTATTTTAATACTTTTAGTCGAGGTAGTACCACGCCATAAAATAGTTTGCTTGATGCTGCCAACAGCCATTATACCAAATACAATCCCAGTACTAAACCTACAAGATGTAACGTGGGTAGTGATATTATCGCAGTCCATAATATGTCTGTCTTTTATGCAATAAATTTCATCTTAACATTAAATTTATTAATTAACTTTGCTATTCACAATTGAAATGTAGACAAATTGTTATTAGAATCACGGCGCCTATATTATTTATATTATTATTTTATCATTTGTTAGTTTTAACAATTATACAGGCAGTTTTATCGCTCAGATGTTGACTTTTGGCATAAGCATGGTTTAAATTCCTTAAAATAAAGACAGAATGTTCCCAGGTTACCATTTTACTGATGGTGAGCTTTTGGGAAAATTCAACCTTAAGAAGTTCAGTGGCTCTGGGAAAATTCGAATTTTTAATTCATATTTATAATAATTTAATATTTATTTAATAATTAAAAACTGTCAAAATAAACTGACGTTTTACTCGCTGACGTTTGGACGAGAACACTACCTTCTTAAATATAAAATAAGCCTATTTCATGTCAGTAAACAAGTGTAACTTTCTTCTCCTTTGTAACATTTTCGAATGAATCCTCCCCCCCCTCCTTAAATTAGGTAACAAATATTTTGAAGTATTAGTTATTTCATTCACTTGCGAACTTCCCCCTTCCCTCATAATACTTTACCTACTTCCCCACGCCGCGTTACTTACTTTATGGATGCCAACAAGTTGCTATCTATAGGCATAAGCCGTGGGTGTATCCCAAAAAATTAACGCAAATTTTTACAGCTCGAATTTTTACCCCGCTATCATATACAGGGCAAACCATTTACCGGGTATTCTTCTTCTTATAATTAAAATTAATTTTAAACTTTTTTCTTAATTTAAGAGGGCAGTCTTGAATCAACTTAAGGCTATAGTTTCTCCCCAGATTTTAAGTAAAAAAAAGTACAACTGACAACGCCTTGTTCTTTAATTTTTTAATCTTTTGCCAGAGTGCACCGAGAAAACTAAACATCAGAATTAGCTGAAACTTTGCAGGGGTGATCATTTTTAAATGCTTAACAAAAATATCTGAAGGATTTTTCAAAATTCTCATTTATTTTTTCTTCAAAATAAAAGCTCTGGTGCTGTCATCTATCCCAAAAGCTTCAAAATAAAATTGCGTTTTAGAACAAACCCGATTTACAAAAAAAAATACAGAAATACTCACAATTTCTTCTGGATTACATTTTTCCCTTTTATATTTCCTTGCTTTAGCGAAAATAAAAACTAAATTTCCTTTTTTCTGAAAGCTTGTGCAATCCGGAAAAAAAAATCAATCACACTTCATTGAATTTGGGAGATACACGCAGTTCAAGTGTTGTGTCAAGTGTGTATTTATACGATTCCATGGTAACTGCAGGTGTTTTGTCAACAAACTTTAAATCGGGCCGCAGTAGGACAGAAGAGTATTTTTACGTTTTGTAACAGAAAATCATTCGAGGTTATATTTATCTTTCAAAAATGTGTTTTCAAAAACATTGTTCTAAAACAAATATCAAACCACTCCGCGTGTGCGGTCGCCCGCCGAAAAAGGCCTAGCGCTGCGCGGGCATTACCCCGAGTCTATCAAAGAACCAAGAGAACTTTACTAGCTCGCTACGATTACTAGGAATTCACATAGAAACATTCGGCTCCCATAACCCCACATAATTTTGTTTTTATTTTGATTCAACCTTTTTTTTAATTTAAATTATTGCGGCATAGTTATGTGCAATTATACTAGTGAAATCTTGTAGTGCAAAGGATAGATATTCGAACCTCAATTTCAAAAACACACGGATACTTGAGTACTAACAAAACAGGTCAGTAAAACTCCATTTAGAGGTTGGAAAAACTCTTGCTAGTCGTTGGCGCTCCCCAAATTGTTGACAGGGTGCTAAAAAATCTCTGGTGTCCCACTGTGGATAAACATAAATAAAGTCTCCGCGTTGCGATGGAAAACAAATTCAATGACGTAAAATTTTGCAAAAAATCAGGCTGACATAGTTTGATTTCCTGTACAGTGTTGTTAAACTACGACTACAACCTTAAAGTAAGATTTCATACGTTGAAATAGTCAATTAAAGCAAAAAAAGCCCGGAATTTGATTTTTCCAAATAAAATACTTTAAAAAAAGAATCAACAAAATCTTGATTGTTTTAAAATTTCAAGTAGATAAACCACCTCTTGGCGGTGGACTACAACACACCATGATTTTACTGGAAATACGACATCCCGTGTCACTTTGAAACGTCTCAGATTTCTTGTTTCACCAGATTTTATGAATTTTTGTCGATTATTTTGACTATTTCAAGAAAAAAAATTGGTACTAGAAAGCACGGATAATCCACCATACCATCAATTATTTTATGTTGAAAGTTAATGAAAATAACTCGAAAACTGTAGCTTCGAAAGATTAGAATCTTACAACAAAATTTTTGGGTAATATTTACGAAAACCAAAATCTGAAAACCACTGCTTTTCATCTAAAGCTATGACTTTTTAATATATTTTAACGTTTTTTCAAATAACTCGGAAACTAAAGCTCCCACAAATTTGGACTTTATACCAAAATTTGTAGTCCATATCCATGGAAACTTAAGTCTGAAAACCATATATCGCTACTTGATTTTGTTCCAAAAAGCCGATAGAGGATTTTTGTAATAAATTTCGTTAAAATCGATTAAGGCGTTCTTGAGTTATCGTGTATACAGACAGACAACAGACCGACAGACGGACGAACTTTTTCTTCGTCGATTAAGTTGTTTTGGAACCTTAGTAACTCATTTTTGATAAAATTAAGAAATTTCACGATTTTAATAGACCCCCATACCATATTGGTGTGGTGGACTAAAAATGGCCTTACGCATCTCATTCCAGTACATTTTGACATCTATTCAGGTAAAAATATCTTATCAATCGCGGTATGGTTTGCCTTAAAATCAACTTTCCATAAATTTTTACATCGCCCTAAGATTCTTGTATAATCTTAACAAAACATACGAGTCTTCTGTACCTTTACTTTGTCCATTCAAGATATCCTGGGCCAGTAGTCACCGGTGAGTATCTAACTTTTCCCATGGTTCAAAGTAGGTGAGAGCAAAAAGTTTGTTGAAAATCACGGGCACAGGTGTCAAGAATATAGCGCCTGAGCCTTCTACAATAGCACCATATTTGGTATCATTCCTACAATTTTTTATGTCGTAGGTACACAAAAAAAGATTTTTTTTTAAGTATGTTTATTGAAAACGGCCTGGCTGACCTTGGTCCGATCCATTAAACTATGAAATAGTAGCGGTTATAACTCTCCTTGTTAGCCCTTGCCCAAGGCAGCTCTGATAATTACATAATTTTTTTTATACCTACATCAAAACCATGATTTTAGTAACTGTCTGCATCAGATATCTAAAGCATGACTTTTTTGGTTACCGATGCAAAAAAACTTTTTTTATATACCTTCATCAAAAACATGATTTTAGTAACTGCATATGCAAAAAAAAAACTTTTTTTTTGATTACGGGTGTAAAAAGGTACATCGCTATAGAAACCATTGTTATTTCATTTACGAGCCACCTTGATTTATAGTGTAAAGATGTTTTGTTGCGAGAAGTGCTCTTCGTTCGAGATTTTTAAAAGTATTTCCCGTTTTCCTTGGATTTTTTGTGAAGGTATTTAAAAAAATAGTGTTAACAACTCGCGGCGAAACTATGCTTTTTTACTCGGGTTTTTTAATACTTCGCTGCGCTCATTATTTAAACAAACGCTTGTAAAAAAACACACTAATTTAGCCACTAGTTGGAAAACTACTATTCTTTATCACCGGTGCAAAAAAAGATATATGCCCGTTTTTTACCCAAAATTAAAGAGAAATAGTGGAAAATAGTAATATGAAAAAAATCTAATTACTTTTTCCTACAAATTAAACTATTTCTGCTAGTTTTCATTAAGTATTTACGACAAAATCATTTAAAAACATCGTCAAAATATCAAACAGTGAAAGATTAAAATGTCGCAACAATGAACGTCACCGAGTAAAAAGGCACATCGCTATGGAAACCGTATTGTTATTTCATTCACCAACCACCTTGATTTATAGTGTAAAGATGGTGTGTTGCGGGAAGTGCTCTTAGTTCGAGATTTTTAAAAGTATTTCCCGTTTTAAAAAATAGTGTTAACAACTCGCTGCTAAACTGTGCTTTTTTTACTCGCATTTTTAAATACCTCGCTGCTCGTTATTTAAACCATCGCTTGTAAAAAAAGCACTATTTTAGCCACTAGTTGTGAAAACTACTATTTTTTATCACGGGTGCAACAAAAGATTTGTGCTCGTTTTTTACCCAAAATTAAAGAGAAATAGCGGAAAATAGTAATAATAAAAAAATCTAATTATCCTTGCCTAAAAATTAAACCATTTCCGCCAGTTTTCATCAAATATTTACGAAAAAATCATTTAAAAACATCGTCACCGAGTAAAAAGGCACATCGCTATGGAAACCATGGTTATTTAATTTACCAGCCGCCTTAATTTATAGTATTAAGGTGTTGTGTTGCGAGATTTTTAAAAGTTTTTCATGTTTTTCTTGGATTTTTTGGTAAAGGTATTAAAAAAAAATAGTGTTAAAAACTCGGCTAAACTGTGCTTTTTTTACTCGCGTTTTTAAATACCTTGCTGCGCTCGTTATTTAAACCAACGCTTGTAAAAAAGCACTATTTTAGCCACTAGTTGTGAAAAATACTATTCTTCAAAGTCATTATTGTTAAACTTTTTACGACATTTGGGTCTTTATAGTATCTATTAGTTATATGCACAGTGTATATACCAAGATAGACTGTGTGATTTGGTCATAACTCTAAGTTGTAGTTGCTATAAATATAGTCTGTAATATTTTTTTAGCAACGAACACTCCAGCAACATGTGAAAATCGTATTTCGCTACAGGATGTTTTCTATCATCGTTATTTTAGCGCAATATTTCCGTGTCTGGCCGTAAAAGGTGAAGAAAAGAGCATAAAAATTGTTCTCAGCCATAACGGAAAGACGAGAAAAGTAATGATTTAAAGAGTATGAGATGCGTGATTGATACTTATTTGTTATTTGCTTATTTTATAGTTGGTAAACCTATAAAATGTCTTTAAATATTTATGTGATTAAGTGTTATTGACAATTTTCTTTGGTTGTAAAACCTGTTAAAAAATTAGCAGAAAAGAATCTAATTATATTGAAGATAGTTGCTTTCTCAACTTGACCCAGCCAGGGCGGGGCCGTTATAAGAGAAGTACCATAACCAAACGCATCGTCCTCTTTATTAGCTAGATTTTTTTGTCTGCTGTATTTCAAGTCGATTTATCAACCAAAAAATTTGATCAAAAATACTAAATCACAAAGAAGTTTTATGTGTATTTAACAAAAATGTTTCTTTGTTATACTTTCTACTTAAGAGAAGCTACATTTTCTATTAAAATTTATAAAGCGCAGAAAACAGACAGTTTATTTTAATTTCTTCCTTAGAACTATTAGAATTACAAATAAGAAAATATTATTATTACCTAATTATCTGCAAAGAATTCCATTAAAATTTTACCAACATATTTCACCATAGACTTAAACCACAATAATTTTGACAGATAATGAAAAAAATAATGAGTTTTTTATGTAGGAAAACTAATAAACCCCTTATAGATTCTATTTCTATATCCAAAGATATTTTATTAGGTTTTGCCTTAGAGAAACTTTTTACAAAACTGTGTATTTTTTACAAAATTGTAACCAGAATTGCACTACTCACAAATTGTATCAAAAAATTACATTTTATTATGTACCCATATTATTATTTTAAAGACAGTTGTAAATATTTTTTTAAACCTTCATCAAAAACAAGATTTTAGTAACTGTCTGCAGATAACTAAAGAATGTCTTTTTTGGTTACCGGTGCAAAAAAGATTTCTGTCCCTTTTTTACACAAAATTAAAGTGAAATAGCGGAAAATAGTAATAATAAAAATATCTAATTATTCCTGCCTACAAATTAAGCCATTTCCGCCCGTTTTCACCAAGTATTTACGAAAAATTCGTTTAAAAATATCATCAAAATTTTAAATTGTCAAAGATTAAAATGTCGCAACAATAAACGTCACCGAGTAAAAAGACACATCGCTATAGCCTCCATGCCTTAATATTTTGCTGAAATACGTATGACACTGAATTTTACATTTTTCCAAGAAATATCCTTATTTTATACCTTCTTCTCCTTTACCACTCCAAATTGTTTTTAACACTTCAATCTTTTTTCTATTTTAAACTTGCATAGGTCTACTAAAAACAAAATCTATTGACTCCAAGAATATATCTCAAAAAACGCTCTAAGCAAAATATTCGCTTCTTTTGACTGGTTTGTGCCTTGTTTCTATTAGAATTCTAATTACCTCTTTCAGAGACAATTTATGTATCTATGTCCAACACTTTTGTAATGAAAAAAAATGTACACAAAATCTTGTGTAAAAACTTTTTAATCGTATTTTTCTCATAGATGCAAGATGCAATTTTACCGTTTCCTTGATACTTCCCAAGCTTGGGCTTTGTGATGTCAGACTAGCTAATCACGACCCGATACCATCTAGAGGCTAGTCACGATTATGCACTAACCTGAACTATGACCGTGAATTAACGGCACTGATGCCGCATATTTATTTTTAAAACAGAACATAACAAGAAAATAAATTTAAAAAAAAACTTTTAAAGAACAAGCTTTTATTAAATACACACAAAAGTAGAAAATATTTTTTTATCTTTCTTATACCGGATACCATAATAAAAGCAACGGGCGGAAATTAAAAATTTTAAGTTTAGGTAACTAGTAGCTATCTATATTACTCTATAATCTAAGGACATTTTCAAAGGCTTGGCAAGCAAGACAATCTTACCCGTTCTCAGCTTCTTCAGATGAAAGCATTATGTTTATCATTCGAATAGAAGAGGAATTTAGTTCTTCTTTTGTAGTTCTCTCTTTGTCACCGTAAAGTTAAAATTTTTAATTTGCGTCCATCGCTTTTATTATGGTATAAGAAAGATAAAAAATTATTTAAAAAGGGATTTAGTGAGGGCGAATAGATGAATAGCGAGCTTTCCCTCAAAAAGGTAATGGTAACCGTAGATCCGGATTTCCCACTTGTGATGCTCATCAGTACGGTGCTAGGAATTAGGAGATGAAATGATGATGGAAAAATATGACACAGGATTCATGTAAAAGACAACCATCTGTCAAATTGCAGAATCGGCAGATGTACCTTCATTTTGAAGGAAAATTAAGCGTCTCTATGGAGACAGATATAATTATCTTTACAGATATCCTATGCTCTGGAGTTAGTAAATTTAAAAAGGGATTTAGTGAGGGTGAATAAATAACAAAATCAATAAATAGCGAGCTTTCCCCTTAAAAAGGTAATGGTAACCGTAGATCCGGATTTCCCACTTGTGATGCTCATCAGTACGGTGCTAGGAATTCAGGATTCATGTAAAAGACAACCATCTGTCAAATTGCAGAATCGGCATATGTACCTTCATTTTGAAGGAAAATTAAGCATCTCTACGGAGACAGATATAATTATCTTTACAGATATCCTAAGCTCTGGAGTTAATAAATTTAAAAAGGGATTTAGTGAGGGTGAATAAATAACAAAATCAATGAATACCGAGCTTTCCCTCAAAAAGGTAATAGTAACCGTAGATCCGGATTTCCCACATGTGATACTCATCAGTACGGTGCTAGGAATTAGGAGATGGAATGATGAAATGATAATGGAAAAATATGACACAGGATTCATGTAAAAGACAACCATCTGTCAAGTTGCAGAATCGGAAGATGTACCTTCATTTTGAAGGAAAATTAAGCGTCTCTACGGAGACAGATATAATTATCTTTACAGATATCCTAAGCTCTGGAGTTAATAAATTTAAAAAGGGATTTAGTGAGGGTGAATAAATAACAAAATCAATGAATAGCGAGCTTTCCCTCAAAAAGGTAATGGTAACCGTAGATCCGGATTTCGTACTTGTGGTGCTCATCAGTACGGTGCTAGGAATTAGGAGATGAAATGATGAAATGATGATGGAAAAATATGACACAGGATTCATGTAAAAGACAACCATCTGTCAAGTTGCAGAATCGGAAGATGTACCTTCATTTTGAAGGAAAATTAAGCGTCTCTACGGAGACAGATATAATTATCTTTACAGATATCCTAAGCTCTGGAGTTAATAAATTTAAAAAGGGATTTAGTGAGGGTGAATAAATAACAAAATCAATGAATAGCGAGCTTTCCCTCAAAAAGGTAATGGTAACCGTAGATCCGGATTTCGTACTTGTGGTGCTCATCAGTACGGTGCTAGGAATTAGGAGATGAAATGATGAAATGATGATGGAAAAATATGACACAGGATTCATGTAAAAAACAACCATCTGTCAAATTGCAGAATCTGCAGATGTACCTTCATTTTGAAGGAAAATTAAGCTTCTCTGCGGAGACAGATATAATTATCTTTACAGATATCCTAAGCTCTGGAGTTAATAAATGTGCGAAATCCGGATCTACGGTTACCATTACCTTTTTGAGTGAAAGCTCGCTATTCATTGTTTTTGTTATTTATTCACCCTCACTAAATCCCTTTTTAAATTTATTAAGTCCAGAGCTTAGGATATCTGTAAAGATAATTATATCTGTCTCCGTAGGGCTGCTTAATTTTTCTTCAAAATGAAGGTACATCTGCCGATTCTGCAATTTGACAGATGGTTGTCTTTTACATGAATCCTGTGTCATATTTTTCCATCATCATTTCATCATTTCATCTCATAAAAAATTATTTTCTATTTTTGAGCGCATTCAATAAAAGTTTTCTTTATTAAAAATTTATTTCTCAATTTTTAGATTTGTATACTAAATCGTCCATTCTGAATCAGCCATATTTACATTTTCAAATCTGATCAAAAATTCATATACCCTTGAAATCGAACAAACTAAATCTTTTCCCCCCTCTGTGTATCTAATAATACCATATTATTGTATTGTTGCCGGAACTATAAACGCATACCAAATTTAAGAAACTAATGAGTTTTTTATGTAGGAAAACTAATAAACCCCTTATAGATTCTATTTCTATATCCAAAGATATTTTATTAGGTTTTGCCTTAGAGAAACTTTTTACAAAACTGTGTATTTTTTACAAAATTGTAACCAGAATTGCACTACTCACAAATTGTATTAAAAAATTACATTTTATTGTGTACCTATATTATTATTTTAAAGACACCCTTAATTTTTAGATTTTTCCCCTAAATGGCCATTTTGAGTCCGCCATATTGAAATTTTGAAATCTAATCCAAAATTCATAATCCCCCTGCTTAAAAATCACTGCATTCCAATTTTGATTGAAATCGAACAAACTAAAGAATACCATATTATTGTATTTTCACCGGAAATATAAATCGTCCATCTTGAATCCATATTGAATTTTCAAAATCTGATCAAAAATTCGTATTCCTTATCCCCAAAAGCCCCCGTATACCAATTTTGGTTGAAATCAGACAAACTTAGGTGTTTTCCCTCCTTCACTCGCCTCGTAGGGGGGATGGGTACCTAATAATGACATAATATTCTATTGTCACCGGAACTATACATGCATGCCAAATTTGAAGGCAATCGGATGTGTATAAGTTAGTTAAAATTGGTTAGCAAAAGATGACCAAAAATCATCCATCTTGAATCCGCCATATTGAATTTTCGAAATCTGATTCGAAATACGTGGGGATCACGCGGCGATCACGCACACACATCCCCAAGTGCCCCAATACACTAAATTTCAACGAAACAAGTTAAATAAAAGCTTGCAAAAAACAGTGTCCTTAATATTTATCCTAATGTTGTAAACTGTGGCACCTTTTTAATAATATTTTGTTAATTTAATATTTATACAGGGTTCCTAAGATTTTTCTTAGGGATAGGATTTCAATAAATCAAACAGAAATGGCATAGAAAGTTCTGCGCGCACAAAAGAAACAGGTATATTGAGCAATGGTGCCAGTTTGTTATTATCTCCGGACTGCTTTCATGAGAAAAAATTGTCGCCACTCTTTCATTGTGAGCATAAATCATACTTGCAATAATAACCGTTGACAAGATGTCTGCAAATTCCGCTAGATGGCGGCCACACCATGAGATGATCGAGGAAAAACTAGGAAACTTGCTTAAAGGAGGCGGCAGGGTCCATTATTTACGATACTGAGCGATAAACTCGTGAGGTTGTTAACATTAGAAAGAAATAACTTCGCTTTTAATTAAATTTCTTTCCATTCTGTTCTACTAGTGACATCTATCCGGAAACGGCCAAACCATGCAGCTAGCACTAGCAGCCAAAGAAATCAATAAACGGCGCTGTTTTTCCTGCAGAGCTTTTTGCTTGCGATATTATTGATTTTAAATAAAGCTGGCCCTGCAGTACATTTGATATTTTCGAGGTGTTTTATGACATGATCTCGAAACATGTAGCGAAACAATTCTTCAAAACTAGCGGGAGGGTAAAAGCAAAAAAAAAGGGGCTGCCAATATTTGTAACACCCAAAAAAAGGTGAAAAGATTTATTTTGGTCTGTTTCTTTACAAAAAACGTTTTTTTTACGAAAAACTTGAGCTCTGGCACTTTTTTTATTTTTTTCTCGAAATTTTCGTCATACCGTAGAAAAAAATTATTTCCCTCATGGTCATGCTCTACTTTTATTCGAAAAAATTTAGAAACAGAGACGGGATCAGTTTTCCTAAAACGGAGGATCTTGGTTTCGAGTGAGAAGATAAAGGGCGCCGCAGGCAAAAATTTGTCAATTAAATTAGCCGAACGCAAAAATGTTAGAAAAACAAAGCACGAAATAAAAATGGCGCCGCTTACAATTTTTTTTCAAAAATTACGTAATTTCGGGAACGCAAACAAATAGGTCTAAAGAGTATAATTTTTAAGAAAAAAATATCAATTTTCTGGCCCTCCTCCACTGGGACTACAGGGGCCGTGCACAAATTACGTAATGGTCATAGGGGGGAGGGGGGTTACAAAACGTTACGTAGGGGGGAGGGGGGTTTTCGACAGCGTTTGCATTTGTGTGACACTAAGAAAATTTGGAATGAAAATAAGTGAAAAGTTTTTTTTTTGGGGGGGGGGGGTTTAGTGGTCTTGAAATCGTTACGTAATATTAGGGGAGTGGCGTGACAAACCGTTACAAAACATTACATAGGGAGGGGGTCAAAAATTGGTAAAATCACCGTTACGTAATTTGTGCACGGCCCCACATCTGACTGTTCCTCCTTTTTGATTTCGAATCAAAGTGCAAAACCCGGGTTGGACGTTCGAAGGCGTCAACCCGTCCTATTTGCTTGATAAAGTTTGTACGGAAATATCTCAGTCGATTTCTCTGGCCGTGTATGAACGCTTTAGGTTAGGCATTTGCATGTATCTCAGTCCCCAGCCTGTAAACAGTGCGTAAGGACAATGGTTACAAAATGAAAAGCCGAAAAATATTTTTTTTACGATATCTTTCATCAGTTTGGTATTAAAGTCGAGCAAAAACAATTTTTATTCCAGTCCTAAAGGTATGAAAATGGAAAACATTAGAAAACAACAACCTGGAATGGATTTACTACGTGTAAGATGTAGTGACAACATCGCCCCATGCCCATCCTTTTCTGGCTAATGTGCTTTTCCGTTTGTCTGCGTCTTATACACGGCTGCTTGGCCCCCTAAGGATTTGCTTAGGAACCCTGTATATTGATACTTCGCGTACCAACAAACATTTAAAAGAGACGAAAATTCTCACCATGCAAAAGGAATTACATGATTTGTGTGACTTTTCTGAACAGTGCCTGACATATTCCATAGCTATTTATGTTTTTATGTGTTAAAAGTTTTAAAGGTTTTTTTTTACACACAAAAATAAGCTTAATAACATACATTTTTAAATAAAAAAGGGGTTTTTCACGAAAACACCCTAAAAAAACTAAACATATTGTTTTTGACTGGAAGAGTATTAAGAAACTAAATTTTAAGAAATATTAACAAATTACTCCTGACACAAAAGCAGTTGTGTAAACATTGTCAGATATTTTGTAAGGTTTTTTGTAAGGGCGAAATTTTCTGACGGTTTTTGAGGAATCGCGTTTATTTTGCACAATTCCACACACCCCAAATTGAATTTTTCACACCCCCCACGAGTAACTCTTGCCATTTTTATATGGGATGAAGGCTAATTTGACGATTACCTCCCAGCCTACACGATATTTTTTTTTTATTTTTATGTCATTCTAGAGAGGTGATTTGCGCAATTTTGCACACCCCATTTGAAATTTTGCACACCCCCTAGGAACCCGCATCAGGAAAGTTATCGAGTAGCCGACGCTACGTAACACTTAAACAATGTTTTTTGAACCTTTTTATATTATTCAAATGTTTAAGTCTGCACCATTTTGCACACCAGGAACACTCGAGAAGTTTCTCAATTTACAGAGGTCCTGGGAGGCGTGGAAAATTTTTACTTGGGTTTGCAAAATTGTGCAAAATTACACCTTTTTCAGCGACATAAAAATTTTCAAACAAAAAAATTCGCTGGAGGGGGGTTAATCTTTATGCGTTGATAAAATTTGAAATTGGGTGTGCAAAATTGTGTAAAATAACAGCTTCCGAATGACATAAAAATATCGTGAAGGGGGACAACCATAAAGTTAGTTCCCGTCCCATAAAAAAATGGCCACAGTTGCTAGTGGAAAGGTCTGCAAAAATTAATATTTAGTGAGCATATTGGCATTCAAATTTAAAACTTAACCGACCCCGACAAACCAATAATTAAAACAAAACAGCATAATTTGGGACGTCATGGATCAGCTGTTTTACTTTTGGTGTGTGTTTTGCGTGGAAGGTTTATAATATTTGTATTTTAAGGCTATTCACGGTTTCCATATTCATGACAACCAAAAGAAAACAAAAAAAAATAGAAAAAACAATTTTATAAAAATGTAAAAAATGGATTTAACAACCAGTCAGCTTGGCCGCTCAATTTAAGCCAATTACATGTTTGGTTTCATTTTTTGTGAACTAATAACCTCAAAATCAATACCTAAAGAATACCTACGATCAACAAATAATACTAATTTTACGACCATATCAACACGATTTTAATGGCTCATTTACAGTCCTAGCATAATAATAAAGCTTAGACTTAAACCACAAGATGGCGTGACAAGCGATAAAACTTTATTTTATAAGAGCACTAATTGACACAAAAATGTGAATTATTTTTCTAAATTTTTAAGACAATACATATTTATTAAACGTAAATAAATCTAATATAATTTTAGTACCTAACCAAAAATAAGTCTTGTTAAATTGGCATATTACGTATTTTTAGGAAAAAAAACACTGTTTTTAAAAAGATATATGAAAAGTCCTTAGTACCCTTATTTGTTTTGACGTTTTAGATAGAACGTCATTGAAACTTCAGGTTATGATCGTTGTTGAATTAAGAGTGTTCGCGTTTGATATTTTTAATAATTTCTAACATTTATGCTGACATTTTTATTGGTCGTAGGTAAAGTATATTACACTATCTCGCATGTTATGGTCATTACACGCTCAGATACATTAAGACACTCGCCTGCGGCTGGCGTCTCAAACTTCATCTTCGCGTTTTATAACATGCTTGTTGTGTAAACTACTATTACTTCCCTGTAGAATAAAAGCTCAAAAGATTAAATCTTACTTCTAGGACGGTCGGTACACCACGGTAATTCTAAATTTGACAACACGGCCTAAAGGCCTGGAGGTGTAAGTAAGGCCAGCGACCCTTCTCAATAGCATCAAGGTACCATAGCCAAGGCTCTCGTGACTGCAAACTATACGGCCAGCTCTCTGGTAAAAAACAATCGGGGTCGCCAAAGGGCACCTAAACAATAAATTATACCATGCGTGCCAACTGCCCACCTAAGGCAACACCAATAAGAGGATTATAAAAAGAAATGTACATATACGCTGTGCCGTGCATATATAAATATCTTAATTGGCACAGATTTTATAATTTTGCTTTGTAAGTAAATGGTGGAATAGGGGGGGGCTTGAATGCGGGGGTATGGGCGACTCTCCAACATTTATTAAATTCCTATTTTATAAAAAAGTATACTTTCCCCACCGCTTATACGACAAAATTTAAAAAAATCATTAGAAAAGTATAAAAGTGGTCACTTTTAGCTTATACGCACAATATAATAAAAAACAAGAGCCCATTGTAGCTCATTTTGTTTCTAGCTTAACTTCCAGACGTCTCAACTGCTTTTCATAATTCTTTTTTCATTCGATTCAGGAGTGTCCAGGAAACCAATTTTTGAATTGTGAGAGAAGGAACGTTCTCCTAAGCGATGTGATCGATCCCGGGATAGATCAAATCGCATTCTATTCAATTCGATAAAGGCCTAATCTAACTAACTAGGTATTACGTTTTCTCTGCCGCACTGCCGAATTAACCTCATTTTCGGGAAAAACTTCTTTGGTTTTTGCAGTTCACCTCTGTGGTTGGTTTTCTGGGTTTTTTTAATAAACATGAGTGGGAAGGAGGCTCGGGCATTCCTTTTAAAAGAAAGGCCCCACTTAACACAATCCAAAAAAAAATTATCAAATAATTTATGGCCAAACACCCGAGACTTCGAGCAGGAACTTTTTCCAACTATTTTACCTACAAAACGAGTCAAAAATTGTGGAAGCATCTCGTTGATTTTCTTACCTTTAATTTCTAAATTTAGCCTTTTAAAAAAATACAACAGACACAAATTAAAAAAACAAAACGAGTAATAGAGGTTAAAAAATCGTGTGTTCTATGCAGGCGTCTCTCGAAAAAAGCGGTGTTCTCTCACTTGAAACCCGCGGGATCGGATCTCCCACTTTTTGCGAGAATGTGAGCAGGTTTTCATAATTTAAAAATACATCACGGGATAGATCCCTACCGACTGGTGATGATCCACACAAAAAACCACACGTTCCAGTTTCAAAAATTGGGGTCCAGTAGTGGTTTTTTTATTTTTAATTTTTGGGTATATTTACGAAAACCAAAATCTGCAAACCGCATATCAATAGCTGCTTTACTTCTGAAGTTTTGATTTTTTTATATATTTTAACGTTTTTTCAAGTAACTCGGAAACTAAAACACCTACGAATTTGGACTATAATGGAAAACAAAATTTGTAGTCCAGATTCATAGAAACGTAAATCTGAAAACCGTATATCGCTGCTTGCTTTTTTTCCAAAGTTACAATTTTTTAAAATATTTTATCCTTTTTTTCCCCTCTTCAACCCCACACCACCCTACCCAAAAGTTAATCAGTTCATGGTCCGCCGATTGAGGATTTTTTACCAAATTTCGTTAAAATCAATTAAGGCGTTCTTCGTTATTAACTTTTTTTTTTGTCGATTAAGGTCTTTTGGAACCTTAGTAACTCATTTTTGATAAAATTAGGAAAAGTCAAAATTCTACGATTTTAATAGTCCCCCATATAGGTATAGTGGACTAAAAGCAAGATAAATTCAGTGCATGGTGCCTTTAATTTGAATACTCGAAGCGCTCTTCCGGGCCCATTGTACCCCGTTTTTTTTCCAGAAGAACTGCAAAACGGTTCAAACGATTTTCAGATATTTTTTTATTTAAGGAGTGGTCTTATTTTAATTAAATATATACTTCCCCCACCACTTCTACGACAAAACTCTAAACAGCCTTTTCCCACTAAAAATTTAAAAATAAAAAATTTTTAACAAAAAATTGAAGGGACTTCAAAAAAAGTATATAAAAAAAATAATTTTACATAATATTCAACTTTTTTGAAGTTAGGACCTTAAAATAACTATGGCATCGACTTCCAAAAAAGTTTGTTTATACAATATTAGAAATTATTTTCTTTTACACTTTTTAGTATATTTCTTTAAAGTCGGTTCAATTTATAAATAAATAAATAAATAAATAAATACATACATACATACATACATACATACATACATACATACATACATACATACATACATACATACATACATACATACATACATACATACATACATACATACATACATACATACATACATACATACATACATACATACATACATACATACATACATACATACATACATACATACATAAATACATAAATAAATAAATAAATAAATAAAGTATTTTAGAGAAAGACAATCGTAGGTAAAAAAACATTCAACATAGCATCTAGAAAAATAAGTAATATTAATAGAAGGATGTAAAAAATAAATAAAATAAAATAGAATAATTAAAGTTATAAACTTACTACTAAAATACGTATAAACTAAGAGATTGATTGATTTAGGTAAGTACAATAGAAATATCCAGATATTAACAATGTAACAAGAGTAGACAAAAAAAACATACAGCGTATTATCCAAAAAATGTAAGGAAAGTAAGTAAGATTAAAATATAGATTAAATTATTTAAAAAGCAGAAAAGTAAATTTAAAAAAAAGTTTTTATTAATGCTGAATTTTGCAGCTATGCTGTTACGCGGCCCTCCTAGTAAACGTTTGAGCTGGGAAGAGTTCACCGTAACTAAAAAGCTACATCAATGCATTCAAAATAATTGGGCTTCCTATTATGCTACCCCCATGTTAACGCACGCTGGATTTTTCAGTTTTTCTTGCGGGGTTCCCGAATGGAAAAAAATTGCCGGTGGAGACTTAAAAATGTATGACTCTAAACGTTAATTGGTATTTAGCTAATCACCACTGGTGAATATGGGCATAGGTCTATAAAAGGACCACATTTAAAACTCTTCTAAAAGTCTGTTGGTATATACAAAAGTACTTACCATAAGTTAAAGTGATGTTTTGTTAACACCACTTAGTACCAATTAGCACAGCCATTTATAGACAGATATACAGGGTGGTCCCATAAGACTGGATTTCTCTGAGAAAAGTTTTAGAGCCCTTATAACTATGTTTGGAAAGGCTGCATGAGCTGCAAAAAAAGATTTTTAATGAAAAAGCAGACCCCAATTTACATAGCAAAGTTCCTTCCTAAGTTTGTAGGGTTCATATAGTTTTTGAGATAAATCCGGAAGCGGGTTATTGGACCATTGATCCGGTAATAGTCTTATTGGCCCACCCTGTATATAGTCAGAAAAAAATAGCAAGGAACATAATTCATTAAAGTAAATAAGTCTGAGAGAATAATAGAGCTTGCAAGTTTTTTTACCGCGCTATTCATTAATTTAACTAAAAGCAGCTGAAATTAAAGAATTTAATTTTTAGTCCACCATACTAATATGGGGGACTATTAAAATCGTGAAATTTTTACTTTTCTTAATGTTATCAAAAATGAGTTAGTAAGGTTCTAAAACACCTTAATCAACGAAAAGAAAAAAGTTGTCTGTCGGTCTGTTGTCTGACCATGAACTGAATAACTTTTGGGTAGGGTGGTAGGGGATTGAAGGGGGGAAAACTTTGGAAATATGGACTACAAATTTTGTTATAATAAATAAATAAATAAATAAATAAATAAATAAATACATACATACATACATACATACATACATACATACATACATACATACATACATACATACATACATACATACATACATACATACATACATACATACATACATACATACATACATACATATATACATACATACATACATACATACATACATACATACATAAAATAAAGTCCAAATTCGTGGAAGCTTTATTTTCCGAGTTATTTGAAAAAACGTTAAAATATATTTTTTAAAAAATCACAACTTTACAAGTAAAACAGCTATTGATATGCGGTTTTCAGATTTTGGTTTTCGTAAATATTATCCAAAAATTTTGTTATAAGGTTTAAATCTTTCAAAGCTACAAAGATCAAAAGATCTTGGGTGGAAATAACTAAAATTCAAACTTGGATGAGCATCCCACAAGGAACACACAAAGGACCAAAGCGAAAACAGAAATGATTAAACGATGTTTCGCTCTGAGTAACCAGCGTGAGCTCATCAGTGGTTTCACTGGTCACCCTCCCCATACATCATTAAACACCATCATATACTTTGATTTCCAACCTTGAATCACTCACAAATAGGCATCGTCCTGTACTGTTACTTATCCAAGTTACCTGATCCGGATTCGTCCTGGCGTGTTAATATTTCCAATAGGAATATGCTCCTAAGGCAATTAAAACAAAAAAAGAAGTTAAAAAACCCCCAAATTAGTTACTTCAACCGAAAAGAAACCAAAAAACAAAATATCAAATATATCAATCAATAAATATAAAATAATTGATTGTATTGTGGACTATCTATAAAATAATTTCTTTGTACAATTGTTTTTGTTTATCAAGCCAGTTTATCTTTAGAAATACTAAGTAATTTATTTTCTTTTATTTTGTCTTGACTATATCTACCTATGAATAGTCCGCTAATTGATACTATAGTGTTTAGTATCACTTCAACTTATTGGGATACAAGTTGGCACAGAAAATAATTGGCTGTTATGACCATACATAAAACTTCAACACGTGTCTGAGTATATATAGGGTTCCTAAGATTTTCCTTAGGGATAGGATTTCAATAAATCAAACAGAAATGGCATAGAAAGTACTGCGCGCACAAAAGAAACAGATATATTGAGCAATGGTGCCAGTTTGCTATTATCTCCGGACTGCTTTCATGAGAAAAAATTGTCGCCACTCTTTCATTGTGAGCATAAATCATAGTTGCAATAATAACCGTTGACAAGATGTCTGCAAATTCCGCTAGATGGCGGCCACACCATGAGATGATCGAGGAAAAACTGGGATTCACAGGCATTGCATTTTTATTTCCTTTCGAGTCGCTTCAGTTTCGTAAATTTTGTGTTTTTAAAATGCCGTATACTCGAGAAGAAAAGATTTTTATTATTAAAAACTACATAAAAAGTGACAGTGCGGACGAGGTCATTGGGCTTTTTGTTTTTGCGTTTCCAGATCGACCGGTTCCTGTGGCTCAAACTGTCTACAACATTTATCATCGTTTTGAAAGGTACGGGTGCATAAATGGTTGTAGAAAGTGTTACCACGACGGCGAAATACCAGAGCATCCCGTACTTCCACACAGGGTGGAACGAGACGAAATGGTATGCGCTTACGTTGAGGCACATGAACCATGTTCGACGAAACCGATTGCGGAGGCACTGGATATTCCCAACAGTACTTGCCAATGGATCCTAAAAAAATAGGGCTACAAGTCGTTTAAGATTGGGAAGTCGCAGGAATTGCAACCAGGTGATTATTTTCGCCGGTTAGAATATTGTGAGGTTATGAGGGATAAATGTGACAGGAATGAAAATTTTCTATCAAAAGTTTTGTTTAGTGACGAGAAGACATTTGAATTTCATAGCTCTCACAATCCACAAAATAGCCGCTATTGGTCCCGCGAAAATAAACATCTGCACGCAAGTGTTAGAACGCAACATTCTCAAAAATTAAATGTTTGGAGCGGTATTGTCGGGGATCACATTATTTGACCCTTTTTCATTGAAGGGAATTTGAATAGCCAAAAATACGTTGATATTCTCCAACACCAGGTTTTACTACGGTTGAGGGAACTCAACATAAATTTGGACGAATTGTGGTTTCAGCAAGATGGCTGTTCATCCCACAATTCACGCCAGGCTACAAATTACCTTCGTCAGGTATTTGGTGATAGAATTATTTCCACGTATGGAAATATCCGATGGCCTCCTCGATCACCAGATCTTGCGCCAAATGACTTTTTCCTATGGGGTTGTTGGCACGACAAAATTTTCCAACACCCTCACTTACAGCCTACGACTATACAGGCGTTGAGGGCTAAAATTTTGGAGGCGGGCAACTCTATCACCCCTGAAATGTTGGCTGCTACGCGCCAAGAGTTTTACAATAGATTGGGATATAAGGGGACAGATTTGAACATCTAATCTAATTAAAAACTGGATGTTTTCAGGTCCAAACCACAGCTTTTTCTTGCTTAAAGGAGGCGACAGGGTCCATTATTTACGATACTGAGCGATAAACTCGTGAGGTTGTTAACATTAAAAAGAAATATCTTCGCTTTTAATTCAATTTCTTTCCATTCTGTTCTACTTGTACCATCTATCCGGAAACGGCCAAACCATGCAGCTAGCACTAGCAGCCAAAGAAATCAATAAACGGCACTGTTTTTCCTGCAGAGCTTTTTGCTTGCGATATTATTGATTTTAAATAAAGCTGGCCCTACACTACATTTGATATTTTCGAGGTGTTTTATGACATGATCTCGAAACATGTAGCGAACCAATTCTTCAAAACTGGCGGGAGGGTAAAAGCGAAAAATAAGGGGCTCCCAATATTTGTAAAACCCAAAAAGGGGTGAAAAGATTTATTTTGCTCTGTTTCTTTACAAAAAAACGTTTTTTTTTACGAAAAACTTGAGCTACGCTACTTTTTTTATTTTTTTCTTAAAATTTCTCGAAATTTTCGTCATACCGTAGAAAAAAATTATTTCCCCCATGGTCATACTCTCCTTTTATTCGAAAAAATTTAGAAACAGAGACGGGATCAGTTTTGGGGGATCTTGGTTTCGAGCGAGAAGATAAAGGGCGCCGCAGGCAAAAATTTTTCAATTAAATTAGCCGAACGCAAAAATATTAGAAAAACAAAGCACGAAATAAAAATGGCGCCGCTTACAATTCTTTTTCAGAAATTACGTAATTTCGGGAACGCAAAGAAATAGGTCTAAAGAGTATAATTTTTAAGAAAAAAATATCAATTTTCTCGCCCTCCTCCACTGGGACTACAGGGGCCGTGCACAAATTACGTAATGGTCATAGGGGGGAGGGGGGTTACAAAACGTTACGTAGGGGGAGGGGGGTTTTCGACAGCGTTCGCATTTGTGTGAAACTAAGAAAATTTGGAATGAAAATAAGTGAAAAGTTTTTTTTTTGGGGGGGGTAGTGGTCTTGAAATCGTTACGTAATATTAGGGGAGTGGCGTGCCAAACCGTTACAAAACATTACATAGGGAGGGGGTCAAAAATTGGTAAAATCACCGTTACGTAATTTGTGCACGGCCACATATCTGACTGTTCCTCCTTTTTGATTTCGAATCAAAGTGCAAAACCCGGGTTGGACGTTCGAAGGCGTCAACCCGTCCTATTTGCTTGATAAAGTTTCTACGGAAATATCTCAGTCGATTTCTCCGGCCGTGTATGAACGCTTTAGGTTAGGCATTTGCATGTATCTCAGTCCCCAGCCTGTAAACAGTGCGTAAGGACAATGGTTACAAAATATTTTTTTTTACGATATCTTTCATCAGTTTGGTATTAAAGTCGAGCAAAAACAATTTTTATTCCAGTCCTAAAGGTACGAAAATGGAAAACATTAGGAAACAACAACCTGGAATGGATTTACTACGTGTAAGATGTAGTGACAACATCGCCCCATGCTCATCCTTTTCTGCCTATGTGCTTTTCCATTTGTCTGCGTCTTATGCACGGCTGCTTGGCCCCCTATGGATTTGCTTAGGAACCCTGTATAGGTACTTTGTTGAGAAGGTATACTTTTACTTTATGCTTTTATGGAATAAAAAAGTAACGATATTTTCCTAATTGGAAACGGACTGTCTTAAAGATTTTAGCGTAACACACTACCCAATAAACAAATAGCCTATTAGTCGGAGAGCTCGCGAAGAAAACTTGCAAGAGTTTTGATAAGGCTGAAATTTTTAGGATGGACTACACTTTCTCCATATAAAGGTCAGCAAGCTGGGTATCGGGACACCCGGCGGTGGGGCGTTGGCGAAGATGTTAAAATAATGGGTATTCTCAAACTGTTTTAAAAAGGCTGAAAATCCATTTCTTTAGAGCTGATGCACTACCAAACGCAAAACAAACAGTCAGACCCTATAACACTAGAACGCCTGATGTCAGCAAGGCTCCGAACATGTCAAAAAAATGAGTTCAATGCAACTGTTTTGAAAAAGTTGAAAGTCAGCCATATGATAATTTGTGTAATTACATTGGATTTTCAGCCTTTTCAAAACAGTTTGAGAATACCCATTATTTTAACATCTTAGCTAACGTCCCACCGCCGGGTGTCCCGATACCCACCTTGCTGACTCTACAGTTCAGCCTTTTCAAAACTCTTGCACGTTTTTTTCGCGAGCTCTTGGACTATATAATTGGGCAAAAAGAGGGGTTCGTGTGCAAATCGTGCTAACTTTATGCTGATAAGTTGACTTTGTTAAGGGTATCTCATAGATCACGCTTTTACTTGTTATCACGCTGATAAATTCGTTTTTTTCAAGTTATTGCCCCCACCACTTTTTGTGCATGGTACTTTTATAAACGCTGTAACTTTCCTAAAAATTAACATGGAGAGTCGAAAATAACATTAAACGATTCAGCGGTAACACACAATAAAACTGTTTCTATAAAAAAGTTCAAAATTTTGCTTTGTTTTGTCACAAACAATAAAAAAACCTAATTTTTAGTTTTTTTTAAAGCAGTTATTTATTTTCAGAAGCCATTTGCAACAATATTAAGGCAACATTCGGGTCAAATCATCCGATTGAATTCAAATTTAATATGCTATTATAGTTCCGGTGACAATACAATAAAATGGTAATATTAGACACCATCTCGCGAGAGGGAGGGGAGTGGAGGGGAGAAATCGCCTAAGTTTGTCCGATTTTAACCAAAATTGGTATACGGGGTTTTTGGGTATAAGGAATATGAATTTTTGATCAGATTTTGAAAATCCAATTGACGGTGGAAAGCTTGTGGCTAATAGCTTAGAAATTTGACCTTTCTATACAGACGAGCCTATCAAGTATGCCGCCTTTGATGAGTTTGGGTGGCTTTACGAGATAATCCTTAAAGGTAGCTAGCCGCTTCCACCTGATTAAAGCTTAATCAAAGAATTTTCGTGTTTGGTGGTTATACAGGGTGTTCCAAATTCGATGCTCACCATGGGGATCTCCTAAACGATAGGGATACGAAAAGGTTTATATTAGGGCAATATTATTCAAAACCAAAAAAAAAGTTTACAAATTCGGGGTGGTTCCGGAGATAGGCGAAAAAAACCGAAATCTTTATTTTTAGTTTTTATTTTTCTGCGCCCTTATTCTTAAAGCTGTCAAAAAACGCTTAAAACTTTCTACGGGCACTTTTTTAAGTTCTACCTAATGAGAGGTCCGTTTTCAAGATTTGACATTTCAGTGTGACAGGAGCACTGTCAAATTTATGTTTTCTTATGGACACATGCTTTTTTTCTCCTGCCGTTTGGTTCATGAAGGATGACAGATATTTTACAACCTCATTTTGACAAGTACCTGACGTTTTGAGTTAATTGACCATCATCAGCTCAAATTCAAAGATTAAAATACAAAGAAAAAACGTATTTTTAAAATATTAAAAAAAGTACTGGATTCGGGTTTCCAAAATATCTTGAGTAAGTTAAAAGCAAAACTTAAATTTGGGCTGATGATGGTCATTAAACCCAAAACGTCAGATGCTTTGTCAAAATAAGGTTGCAAAATGTTACCTGTCATCCTTTATGAACTAAACGGCAGGAGAAAAAAAGGATGTGTACATAAGAAAAAATGAACTTGACAGTGCTCCTGTCACCCTGAAATGTCAAATCTCAAAACCGGACCTCTCACTAGGTAGATCTTAAAAAAGTGCCTGTAGAAAGTTTTAAGCTTTTTTTGACAGCTTTAAGAATAAGGGCGCAGAAAAATAAAAAGTTTAATTTAATATTTCGGTTTTTTCCGCCTATCTCCGGAACTATCCGGAATTTGTAAACTTTTTTTTTAGTTTTGAGCAAAGTATGAAATTGCGCAACTTTGCCCTAATTAAAACCTTTTATTATCTCCTACCATTTAGGAGATCCCCATGGTGAGCATGGAATTTGAAACACCCTGTATATGGACAAGCATCTCTAAACCAAGGGTTACCGAGTTCGTTTTCAGTCATCGAGTTTTTTTAACTTATTTCATAATTGGTATATTCTTTGCATATACTAAAGATGTTCTAATAGTAACCTTCTTTAGTGGTATTTCTTTAGCATATGCGAAGAAAATACTTAGAAGCTCATTCTTTAGATGTTTTTTGATGGTACCAAAATTGCATATGCGCTAAACGGACCAAAAAATGTTTTAAAATTGATAAATTCTTTGCATGTGTTAAAGATGTACTCAAAAGGACCTGCTCAAATGGTACACTCATCGCATTTGCTATGGATATCCTTAATAGTATATACTTAAATAGTATGTACCAAGCATATGTGCTCAAAAGAACATCCTCAAAAGGAGGTTTAACGCATATGCTATGCATGTAAATGTTCTTTCATTGCTATGTGGGTTATACACAAAAGAACTAATATCTTTTTGCTGGTGTGGTTTAAGAAAACGAGCACACCGACCCAAGTAGCACAGAAGGTATACCTTTAGTATTTACGGATAAACAAAGGTTGGGAAATCCTTTTCCCAACTAAAATTTACATCAAAATGGTTGGCTTTTTATAATTACCTCAAATAAAAATAATATATCCATTTAGATGTATAGCTTTGCTTTAGACTGACTCTAGAACGAATTAAAAGCAAATATTTAACCAATTGGTTTTGACAATTCGGCTAGGTTCAGCTAGGATCGGGTCAGGGGTGGTTTCTTAAGACGCCATTATTTGTAGGAGCGGCAAGCTTCCATTTTCTAAAAATTTCCCCCAAAAATGTCAAATTCCATATCTACCCAGCAAACACAAATCGTCGGCATTGAATCGGGCTAATGTCGACAACGTCGGCAGTGTGTCGGCATCGGCGACTACACTCTGGCCCGATGTTGGTCAGATTGCGATTTTCAGTTTTTGGTCAATAATCGACAACTGACGGAGATCCACATTACTACAGTCGACTTCACTGCCGACACCACTTTAGGACCAGCGCTGGTCCGATTGGAACTTTGTTTAATCGTTCGAAAATCGGCAACTGACGATGGCCCGATTAACTATAGTCGACATTATGCCAACGCAAACCTTAGATGCGTTAGGGCCGATGATGGTCCGATAGAAACTTTCTTTAGTCGGTCGAGAATCGGCAACTGACGATGGCCCAATTTACTATAGTCGACTTTATACCGACGACCACTTTATCTGCTTTAGGGCCGACGATGGTCCGATTGGAACTTTGTTTGATTGGTCGAGAATCGGCAACCGACGATGGTCCGATTACGTCACCTTAAAATTTTTAAACTGCTTAATAGTTTCTTCCTAGTATGTAGAGATGGCGCTAATGTCACTATGTTCCCTCTACAGTGGATGATAATATTATATATATGACCAAAGACATTTCAAAACTAGAATGCGGACTTGACAAGATGGTGGTACTTCTCTACAAGAATCACTCTCTGCCACTTAAACCAGCCCGACTGGTTAAGCACCCGCATTATCGAAACTTTGTAGTTTGCCAATGTCGGGCCGCTTTAAGCTACTACCGACGCACGCACCTCCGTCAATCGCCGACGTTGGACCGCTTTAGGAAACCAATGTCGGACTTGAATAGTTTACCGGACTAGGTTGCCTACGTTGGACCCACCACATTAAGCAGTTATGGGCGAATGGTCGGTATCATGTGGTTAAACCATATCGGAACTTAATCGTACGGCGACGGTATGCCGATGTCAGCAAAAAGTCAAATTTATCATTGGTCCGACGACGGGCCACAGTCTAACGCTGCATCGGCAAACATATATTGGGCCTACATCGCAAAGCGGACAAAAAATACTGCTGGTCCGATGTCGTAAATCGACGTCGTGCCGATGACGACAAATTCGGCAATCGACATCGGACTGACGAAGGCAAGAGGGAACTGTGTTTGCTGGGTAAGTATATTTTTGTGGTAACAAAAACCCATCTTTCTTTTTTAGTTTATATGTCACTCACGTAGGACTATTACGCAAATCAATTCAAAACTAATTTGCACAAATCTTTGGATGTAAATCTAAAGCTGGCAATACACAGTTCATCAGTATTTGCACTTACAAATCATTTAAAATGTTGTACAAAAATTAATATCGCCAAAAACCCATTTATTACATTAGTATTAGCAAGCAAAATTGATGCTAGAAAGCACGGATAGTCCACTATACAATCAATTATTTGAAAGATTTGAACCTTACGCATATCAATAGCTGCTTTACTTCTAAAGTTATGATTTTTTTTTATATATTTTAACGTTTTTTTACAAAAACTCTGAAACTCAAGCTCCCACAAATTTGGACTTTATAACAAAATTTATAGTCCATATTTGTGGAAACTCAAATCTGAAAACCGTATATCTAGCTTTCTTTTGTTCCAAAGTTACAATTTTTTTAAATATTTTATCCCCCTTTTCCCCCTTTCAACCCCCCACCGCCCTACCCAAAAGTTCATGGTCAGCAGATTTTTGCACCAAATTTTATTTGCCATTAAGGCGTTCTTGAGTTATCGTGTATACAGACCGACAACAGACCGACAGACATCTTTTTTTTATCGTTTAAGATGTTTTGGAACCTTAGTAACTCATTTTTGATAAAATTAGGAAAAGTCAAAATTTCACGATTTTAATAGTCTCCCATACCATATTGGTCCCACGCTTTTTGAATATTTCAGAAAAAAAAACTGAAATTTTTTTAAAAATCTTTGGCATAAATTTAAAATTTTTTGTCAACAACAAATATTGGCAATTTCCTCAAAATTGTCGCCTCCCGCTTTTCAAAAATTATTTACAAAAAACGAGAAAAAAGATATCAATTTTTTAAAGAATTTTTTGTTTAAATTGCAAAAAGTTATAATTTTTTAGTATAATTTTCTCCAAATTTTCGTCTGCGGCGCCTTTAAAACATGATTTGAAAAATAAATCTAGAATTAGGACTGGATCCGCCTGCTTTTAAATATATTTTAATTTAAAGTACAGAATTTGCAGTTACCGCATTATTTCTCTTTACACACCATCTCTTTTAATTTCAAGGGGCGGCAAATTTGTGATTCGCCCGGGAGCGGTCGCATGGCCGCACGACTCTGAGAAGGACTCTATTTTATCATTCTGTCAATACATCACGGGCCGTGTAAAACACGCTTTTATAAAGTGTTGCGAATAGAAACATCTGTCAGAGAAGATATTGTGATATAATATTATAACTTATTTTCTATAGAAAATAAATTGCATATTTGCGATCTAAATGGGTATGGTTTTGTTTCCTGTTTCTGATGTTTTTTTCTTAAAGAACAATAAACATATGAATCTTGCAGATCATAAAGAAAATGATTGACGAATGACATAGAAATGATTTCTTCACCAATAGGAAATTAAGAAAATATACTCGGTTAAATGGGAAGACCATCATTTTGTAGCCTTTTTTTAGCTATTTTGTAAGGTTAAATTACATTTGTAGCTGTAACAGTTTTCGAGAAAACGGGACCCCTCTAGTTTAACCGTTAAGCTGAGGAACCACCCCATTACTTCAATTCTGCTAAAGCTAGAAAATTCAAAGAAACACCACATTTTGTAGCTCGGCTTGCTCGAGCGGATCACATACAGTGTTGCCAGGAACATGATAATTATCAGATTCTATAATAATTTTGGGTGAACCATGATAATTAATAATGACCTATTATCAACCCCTAAATCTATGATAATTTAACAAATCCTCACATAAAACGCCATTTATTATTACAGTGAAGACTTTTTTTTAATTGATATAAAGAACTGTATAATAAAAATAATAAGTAATCTGGTTACATCGTCGTGCGCCTGTTTTAAAACAGGTCCATTGTTGTAGTCAGGCAGCCATCCTGTTTTTTATACTTGCATAGTATTGTCCTGCTCGTGACTTTTTAACAACACCAACCACAAATTTAAAAAAGAATGCTGTTTATTGTTAAAACAATTTTTTTTTTTAATTTTTGTAAATTCGAATTAATAGTAGATGTATACATATTAGATCAGTTATATATTAACAATAGTTGACATCAACTCCCGATCTATAAACTTGATTAATCGACGTCGGTCATCTGATGATCTTCTCTCTCACTTTCTCCTTTCCTGCTAAACAAAAAGCACAAAAACGGTAGGGTTGGGTTGGGTTAATAACAATATATAGGGTGGGCCAAAAAATTTCGCACTTTTTGGATTGGCTATAACTTTTGACTTAATTTACAGTTTTAAAAAATGTGTAATTTTCACCCCCCCTGAAAAAAATTTATGTGCAACACTGAACAAACTCTGAAGCTTTCACTACAAATGCTCATTGTTTCTGTGTATATTGAAGTATCACTTAATTAAATCAGTTGGGAAATAAAAAAGCTATAACTTTTTGGCCTTTGTGTGTTTTGACCTAATTTTTTAATTAATATTTTAATTTTTTAATATCTAAATACCCATTAATTTTTTATTTCTTAACCGATTTAATTAGGTGATACCTCGATATACAAGGAAAAAATGGAGATTTGGAAATACTAATTTATATTTTGTCCAGTGTCTTACTTAAAAAAAATAAGGCGTGTAAAACCTAACTCTTTTTAAAACTATGCGCCATCCTGATTTTTTTTATGTGAACTTTTGAACAAACGGACGTAACTCTCATGTTTTGTCTCCTTAAACAATTTTTAATTAAGTAATCAGGCCAAAAGTTATAGCAAATTGAAAAAATAAATAATTTTGTGATTTTTTCCAATGTTAAGCCCAAACACTCATAATCTAAAAGCTTATAACTTTTTCATTTCTCAACCGATTTGATTAAATGATACGTCAATATACACATAAATAATGAGCGTTTGTAGTGAAAGCTTTAGAGTTAGTTCATTGTCGCACACAAATTTTTTTCAGGGGGTGTGAAAATTACACATTTTTTAAAACTGTCCGCCATCTTGGAATTTTTATAAATTCTAAATTTTCAACTAAATCGAAAAAGCATCACGTTTTATCTTTCTAAAACACCAACATATTTAAAAATCGGGGACTTATGTCAAAAGTTATAGTCAATCCAAAACGTGCGGAATTTTGTGGCCCACCCTATATTTTAAGCGCATGTCACGCAAAAATAAAAACTATGATAATTTTTCCCTAAACTTGATAATTTTTCGAATTGCAAATGATACTTTTTTTCCAACCTCCTGGCAACACTAATCACATATTAAAAGTTTTTAAAATATGCCTAAGGTTTTTTTTAAATTGAAAAATCGATTTTTTGTAGCTATTTTGTTACGGGTACATTATTTTTGTAGCTGCAGCCGTTTCCAAGAAAACCAGACTCCCCGTACGGTTAAGCTGAGAAGCCACCCTATAACGTTGGTTGGGTTGGGTTAGGCTAATAATGTGCATTTCCGTCTATTGTTTTCTGTTTCTGTTAAATAAAAAGAAATCTAGGAACATTTTTAAAACTCTCTCTTTCTAGCTTTAGCAGCACTGAAGTTATGGGGTGGCCCCTCAGCTTAACGGTTAAGCTAGGGGGGGGGGGCGTTTTTTCGAAAACGGCTACAGCAATATAATTAATCTAACTGTAACAAAATAGTTTCAAAAAGGCTACAAAATGTATAGCATTGAAAATATTTGGGCCCTTTGTGATGGTCCACCCAGGTTAACCGACGTTAAATATAAGCCTTACCCAAACCAGAGAGCATATAAATCTAAATAGAGAGGACACGTAATGGTAATATCCAACCAGCAAGCCAATGCGATTCCCACCGAGTTTTTTATTGTCAGCTGAATGCGCCAGGATGAACCGGGGTAATATTTATTTAAAATTACAACGGCAATAATCCTGCGCGTTGCATGAATATCGATTTATCACTGGCGTACATTATATTTAATGCAATTTTAAAGGAACTTGTTGCTAAGAGAGCTGGCAGAGAATGTTTATTGTATATATTTTTCAAGCCTTTATTACTCGTAATAATCCGGTCAAAAATAAGTGTTTTTTTATTTATTAGATTAGGAGATCAGAATGGGTGAGAAGGTATGTGAAAACTGATGGTCTCATATGATAAATTTCCTTGGATATGGATAACCATGTCAATTCCCATCAGGGGAAATCATCTCCAAAAGGGAGAGACAAAGAATTTTTTTCAGAAACAGCTGATTATGAATTATTTTAAATTTGGGCGCTGAAGACGAAACCTTGCAAAAGAGTAACGTTTAATTTCGTCGGAGAGGG
This sequence comes from Oxystoma pomonae, assembly GCA_963921995.1. Lineage (NCBI taxonomy): Eukaryota > Metazoa > Arthropoda > Insecta > Coleoptera > Brentidae > Oxystoma > Oxystoma pomonae. The sequence continues at coordinate 111,308,133 of OY998164.1, forward strand.
GTCGATCGCCTCCCTCTGTATTCGCCACCTGTGACTGTACAAAAGAAGAAAGAAACGATTTTTCTGTGCGCCGCCACTGCTTTGGATCGATAAAAATAAGCAAGATCGAAAGTGAAAGTAGCGCACCAAGTTTCCAAGCCAAAAATTAAAAAAAAAAGATAGCTGCGCCACTTGGTTTTCAAGTCAGTTGAGCAGGATCGCAAATTTACCATTAGGTGTGCTCTTCATTTAGATTTATATGCTCTCTGCCCAAACCAAACTGGTAAACTACATCTACTTAATTTTAAAGACAAATATGCCAAATTACAAAGGTTTAAAGACCTCTTTCAATTGTAGGCTGCCCGAATGCTTTAGAAATTATTTCCTGATGGTCATACAGGGTTCCTAAGATTTTCCTTAGGGATAGGATTTCAATAAATCAAACAGAAATGGCATAGAAAGTTCTGCGCGCACAAAAGAAACAGGTATATTGAGCAATGGTGCCAGTTTGTTATTATCTCCGGACTGCTTTCATGAGAAAAAATTGTCGCCACTCTTTCATTGTGAGCATAAATCACAGTTGCAATAATAACCGTTGACAAGATGTCTGCAAATTCCGCTAGATGGCGGCCACACCATGAGATGATCGAGGAAAAAATTAGATGTTTTCAGGTCCAAACCACAGCTTTTTCTTGCTTAAAGGAGGCGGCAGGGTCCATTATTTACGATACTGAGCGATAAACTCGTGAGGTTGTTAACATTAGAAAGAAATATCTTCGCTTTTAATTAAATTTCTTTCAATTCTGTTCTACTAGTGACATCTATCCGGAAACGGCCAAACCATGCAGCTAGCACTAGCAGCCAAAGAAATCAATAAACGGCGCTGTTTTTCCTGCAGAGCTTTTTGCTTGCGATATTATTGATTTTAAATAAAGCTGGCCCTACACTATATTTGATATTTTCGAGGTGTTTTATGACATGATCTCGAAACATGTAGCGAACCAATTCTTCAAAACTAGCGGGAGGGTATAAGCGAAACATAAGGGGCTGCCAATATTTCTAACACCCAAAAGGGATGAAAAGATTTATTTTGCTCTGTTTCTTTACAAAAAACGTTTTTTTTACGAAAAACTTGAGGTCTGCCACTTTTTTTATTTTTTTCTTCAACTTTCTCGAAATTTTCGTCATACCGTAGAAAAAAATTATTTCCCTCATAGTCATACTCTGCTTTTATTCGAAAAAATTTAGAAACAGAGACGGGATCAGTTTTCCTAAAACGGGGGATCTTGGTTTCGAGTGAGAAGATAAAGTGCGCCGCAGGCAAAAATTTTTCAATTAAATTAGCCGAACGCAAAAATGTTAGAAAAACAAAGCACGAAATAAAAATGGCGCCGCTTACAATTTTTTTTTCAAAAATTATGTAATTTCGGGAACGCGAAGAAATAGGTCTAAAGAGTATAATTTTTAAGAAAAAAATATAAATTTTCTCGCTCTCCTCCACTGGGACTACAGGGGCCGTGCACAAATTACGTAATGGTCATAGGGGGGAGGGGGGTTACAAAACGTTACGTAGGGGGGAGGGGGGTTTTCGACAGCGTTTGCATTTGTGTGAAACTAAGAAAATTTGGAATGAAAATAAGTGAAAAGTTTTTTTTTGGGAGGGGGGGTAGTGGTCTTGAAATCGGTACGTAATATTAGGGGAGTGGCGTGCCAAACCGTTACAAAACATTACATAGGGAGGGGGTCAAAAATTGGTAAAATCACCGTTACGTAATTTGTGCACGGCCACACATCTGACTGTTCCTCCTTTTTGATTTCGAATCAAAGTGCAAAACCCGGGTTGGACGTTCGAAGGCGTCAACCCGTCCTATTTGCTTGATAAAGTTTCTACGGAAATATCTCAGTCGATTTCTCCGGCCGTGTATGAACGCTTTAGGTTAGGCATTTGCATGTATCTCAGTCCCCAGCCTGTAAACAGTGCGTAAGGACAATGGTTACAAAATAAAAAGCCGAAAAATATTTTTTTTACGATATCTTTCATCAGTTTGGTATTAAAGTCGAGCAAAAACAATTTTTATTCCAGTCCTAAAGGTATTTACTACGTGTAAGATGTAGTGACAACATCGCCCCATGCCCATCCTTTTCTGCCTAATGTGCTTTTCCGTTTGTCTGCGTGTTATACACGGCTGCTTGGCCCCCTAAGGATTTGCTTAGGAACCCTGTATACCGGGTACGTGGGCCATAAAAAACCGAACAAAATGTTTCTCGTTATAACTTTCGAACCATACCACCGATTTTAATGCAACAAACTGCTCTTTGCAGGGAATTGAGCAGGAATTTGGGTAAAAATATCTTTTTGTCCGCCATCTTAAAATCTAAGATGGCGGCAAGAAACAAACTTTACCCTTGAAAGAGCCACGTTTATTCTTATGTTAAGGAAGATTTTTGGAATTTTTTTATGAATTCATAAAAAAGCTCTATTTCTGCCACGTAGAACGACGTGTGAATCATTAAAATCGGTTAAGTGGTTCTCAACAAAAATAAAAAATGTTCAATCAGTGTTTTACGGATTATGCGATTGCCGTCTCAATTTTGATGAAATAAAAAGCCTCATGGCCAAAATCGATTGTTCTTTAACCACTGCTATTGAAATTTGCCGCCATCTTGAAATCCAGATTATACAATTGCCTTCTCAATTCCGTGTGCATTAATTTCGTCATAAATTCATAATTACTGAACCGATTTTAATTTAATAAACAGCATTATGACAAAGATTCATTGAACTTTAAAGACCACTAATGAAATTTGTAGTAATTTGTAAACCCAAGATTGCGGACAAAAGCAAATTTGACCCTTCAAAGACGCTCGATTATTCTTATGTTTCGAGAACCTTTTCGACTTTTTCTAAATTCGTAAAAAAGCTCTGTCTCCGCCGCGTATAACTAGATACAAATCATTAAAAATGGTTTACTGGTTATTAAATAATTACGAATTTAAAAAAATATTTAAAAGTTTACAGAACATATGAATAAATGAGCCTCTTTGCAGGGTCAAGTTTGATTCTGTCTGCCATCTTGGATTTTAATATGGCGGCAACTTTCAATAGCAGTGGTTAAAGAACAGTCGATTTTCGCTATGAGACATTTTATTTTATCAAAATCGGTTTAGTAATAATGAATTTATGAGAAAATGTATGCAGACAGAATTGAGACGGCAATCGCATAATCTGTAAAACATTGATTGAATTTTTTTATTTTTTTTTTGCGAACCACTTAACCGATTTTAACACCTCGTTCTGTGTGGCAGAAATAGAGCTTTTTTACGTATTCATAAAAAAATCCAAAAATCTTCCGTAACATAAGAATAAACGAGGCTCTTTAAAGGGTAAAGTTTATTGCTTTCCGCCATCTTAGATTTTAAGATGGCGGACAAAAAAATATTTTCACTCAAAGTCTTGCTCAATTCCCTGCAAAGAGCAGTTTGTTGCATTAAAATCGGTGGTATGGTTCGAAAAGTTATAACGGAAAACATTTTGTCCGGTTTTTTATGGCCCACCCGGTATATCATCACTTGAAATAAAAATGGTATAAACTTACACAACAAAATTGTCAAATCACATGGTTTTAGAAAACCTACTCTTGCCTCTGCCTCGAAAACAGTTTAACCGCGAGTTGTTATGTTTTTAAATAATTTTTTTAAAAACATAGGAAAAACTCGAACAAAAAAGCATTTTCTTCGCCAACGACTACCCTTTTGTATGCAAATTAAATAATTTAATTTGCGCCCCTTAACAATAAAAAAATGTTTTACATGGGTAACCAAAAAAGGTATGTTTTTTTTTATTTGCGGACAGTAAGTAAAATCGTGTTTTTGATGAAGGTCTGAAAAAAGCATTTATAAGGCAACTTTGCACCACTGAGCATCGCAATATACATACATGCAGCTTGACGCAAGCGCTTTTGTTCGGTCGGGTTTTATTCGTTCGGGGAAATTACGGGTCAAGTTAGTTTCGGCAGAAATAAAATTCGGGTGATATTTTTTCGGACAAATAATATATATGCGTTAAGGGGAAGCCAGAAAAAAGTCGAATTTACAAAAACCGAAGTACAACTGAACATAAAATAAATGTCCGAACCGAAATATGAACGAAAGTAAAATACCCAGAAAATAATGGATACGAATATAATTTTATAAAATTTTATTTCATACTGTATTGTAAAATTCCCTCTTACGGAATTAATTTGAGTCCGGGAAATGACCTATTACATCACTAGTCCGGTAAAATAACATTACCGGACTCAAACTAAATTTCTGAATTTTTATAAGCAAAATGGTATATTTTTGAACAAATCTTTATTATTAATGAAAAACAAATATTTTATACAATAAACTACTAAAAATTACTTATAAATATTCACATTAATTGTGCAATTGGAATTATTTGAAATTACATGAGCAGCAGCCGAGCAATCTTTCGGGGTTACCTTTTCGCGAGGAAGAGTAACTTTGGGATTGGTGTTGTTGGTGTAGAACTTGAACAAAGTTTTTTCCTCCCTAGGTCATTCTAGTTTCTTTCTTTTCGTCTCTAAAGACTCCTCGACATATTTTTAGGCCACAGAGGTGCTCTTCCAGCCGCCGTGACGTTCTAGCACATTAACATCTGCTCCCGCGTTTGCTAATAGCGTGGCAGACGTTCTGCGGAAGCAGTGTCCCGTGTACCTTTCGGGATTGGACAAATTCAAATATTCCGCAATTTTTCGAGGCGCTCCCCCAATTGTATGGATGCCCACCACTCTTTGGCTAATACATTTTCCATTTCTGTAGCCGACAAAAAACGCTTTTTCGGGAATGTTGGTGGGTCGCAGATGGCGATACCTACGGAATATGCTTAAAAATGATTCTTCAATGACTGTAAACACTCTTTTGATGTAAGTTTTTGTTTGGGTTATGCTTACAATCAACTGCGTCCCTGTATCTTGAATATCATCGTCATTTAGGTTGTAGAGCTCCTCCCTTCGACACCCTTCGGAAATACCTAGACGCGCCACAACCTGAAACAATACAAAAAATAATAATTTAAAAAAGGCAGAAAAGTATAAATACTAAATCCTTCTGTATAAATTGCCTATTGCGTAAATTCATTTAAAAAAAAAATATATTTTTATTTAATGGAAACCAAAAAACTTACCTTAATTAACAAAAATTTCTCGGTTGGAGCTGTTTTCATGAATGACTCCACTTCCTCTCTGGTCGAAATTTTTGATTGGGTCGGTTGGTGGCCTACAGATTCTTTCTTTAAAAATGGGATTGGGAATTGGGAAATCTGGATATATCCACGTTCTCATTTACTACCAACATAGATTTCACCATCGAATATTTTGCCCATAGCGTTGAACTGCTGGATTTTTGTGACTGAAGAAGTAAGGAAATTAAAAATTACGAAAATACGTTACAAAGTAGGTATTTAACACATTTTTTTAATAAAACTAATTTAACACTTAACACAAGAAGTAGGCCAACATAACATTTTCGTTGACGGTATTTTCCACATTAAAAGTCTTTCTCCATTCACAGAATGTTTCATATTCTTTTTTATGTCTTACTGAAGATTTGGCTGGAATCAGTTTTTCTGTTGCGGCTGAACTTTTTTTCAAAATCGCCTCCATTTTCACTGCTCTACGTGACAGAAACAAATAAACTTTATTTTGTTTCTGTTAGCAACCAATTCAAAGATGACTGGACTTCAAAATTTTGACAATAATTTGATGGAAAATTGTAAAGTAATTGTTGAAACAAATATAGATGACATGCCTTCTCAAAATAATTTAAATTAAATAAAACAGTATGAACTAAAACGTTGTACGATACACGGCCGTGAAATGTCATTAAAGTACTCGTCTAGATAGAACATCTAGACTTGTAGTTTAATAGACCATAATAATTTACTCGATCCTTAAAAGACACGAATATAATTTAACCGATTTTAATTTTGCCGAATCTTAAAATATCAGAATTAAAAAAGTATCGAAGGGCGCAATTACACAGACGAACATGCTCAAATAAAAGCTCGTGCAAAATATCTAAAAATTTTTGCGTGAACATTTTTGTGAGCTTTTCTTTGAACATTTTGTTCGGTTAAATTTTTGAGCAAATTATTGCTATCTATTTTGGAAACATATTTTTAAAGATGAGAATAAATAAAATTTCACATCAGTGATCAGTGATCTCAATTCTTTAAAAAAATGGAACACCAACTTTTATTTAAAATTTTTGTGAAAAAAGGCCGACGGCAAGCGAAACATTATTATTGGCTCTACTATCAGTTTTGTCACATGGATTAGGTTTACTTATAATATTTTTTTCTTAGGGTTTTTCCCGGATTTTTTTGCCCGGGGTTTTTTTGGGATTTTCTTGCGAGTTTTTTTTATTTCCAAGGGTTTTTTTCCTAAAAAAAAACCCAGGAAAATTTTTCTTTTCCAAAAAAATTTTGAGTTTTTCAAATATCAGCAAAAAACTCAAAAATTGCACTTTTAAGTGGTAATCCGCGCCTCACGACTATGGGGAGTGGTGGGGAGGGAGATTTTTTTGAAACATATTTTTGTAACTTTACTTTACCTTTAGCTTTTATTGTTGTTTTTTAATTTCTCACACCAGATTTACCTAGTTAGTTTAAGCTCCCAAGGGTTGCTTAAAAAAGCAAAAGGTTCATGAAAATGCTGAAGATAGATATTTACTGTCAATTTAATGTAATAATCAAGGTCGATTACTGACACTGAACAAACAATATGCAAAGGAGCAACATTCCGATTCAGAAGTCCAGTCTATTACTGCTAAATTATATTTTTTTAGGCAATGGTCGGGATGGTAGGATTGTAAAAGTGGGTAATAAACGGGTATTATTTAGACTGAACGAGCTTTTGTTCATATATTTGAGATTTAATAAAATGTATATAGGTTTTTTAATTTGACTTAATTGTTATTGTATTGTGATTTAAACTAGGAAGTAAAATAAAGAGATATTCTTTTAAACGTAAATTTTTATCATTACATTTTACAGGCAACAGCAATAAATAAGTGCCATTATTATTTTTTTATTCTCGTTTTTCTACAACCCCAAAAAAGTTACAAGTATACTGGCATATCCCCTATAAAAATCAGGTCAATCGAAGTTGCTTATAAGGTAAAATGTGAATTTCTACATCAAATTGTTTTTCCGTCGGAAAGCACTTAATTAAAAATACCTTGTTTTAAAACTTAGTCTTTCTATTTTCAGTTAAGTTCAATGAATTCCCATAAAACTATAAAATTTAAATTTGTAAGAAATTTCTATACCAACATTTCTCCAAACAAATTTTGCTTAACATTCTCTCCAAAATTTACGTGTGTTTTTTTGTACGAGATTTTGCTCGAACATTTCTTTGAGCATTTTGCTCAAGAGGCTCGTGTAAATGTTTGTCGGCATTTCCACATCAAAGGAAAGTTTGTCTGTGTAAATGCGCCTGAAAACAATTTTCTAAAAACAAAAAACACCCGAGCCACAAATTGATAGAAAATAATATGCCCGATCCTTAAATGAGCAAGACCACAATCCATACGGATCGCTATTGGGCATGCGTCAAATTTAAATCCCTAGAGCGCCGTAGGCCCTGGACTGCGGCGTTGACAAGTTTCTCTATTATGAAACGATTTTATTTAACTTCACAGTTTCTGGCTGTCTGTCTATCACGTCTTGCGATTCATTGTTGAAACACTTTCCATGAAGCGATTTTAATATTATGAAAAAATTTGGGGGTGGGGGGTGGTTAAGGGAGGTAAAGGGGGTAAATTAATACAATATCACAACTTATTTCGACTCTTCTCTGCTGTAAACCTGGCAACGTAGCAATTGAATTCGTGGCTATCGGTTCAAATCATTTTCGGACACATTGGGGTTCTTGAATTTTGTGGTTCGGCATTATTATGTTTCTATTAAATTATTTTCGTTAAAAATATTTTCTAACATTTTGTGTTTCTATAAAAATATGATTTGTTTAAATTTAATTCTATGCATATATTTTCTAGCGATTTAATTTTGCAGTCATTTGATTTTCGAGACAATTTTTTTCGAACCAATTATTTTCTTTTCTTTTAAATTCTCACAAATTATGTTTCTGCCAAATTTGGTTTGGGGTTTTTTATAGGGACGCGCTTTAGGTACAGCGGCGTGGTGCGTCGGAGCCGGCGCGGCGCCGCCGTTGAGTCGCCAAAATTTGCCCACGGTGTAACTACCGTACGTTAACGTAATTTAAAGATTATAAACTATAGGAAATGTACACAAAAACCCACAAAGAACTGGTCGTGCGGTCATAGAAAGGAAAGTATAATATGAGATGAATTTAAAATTCAAAACTCGTCTTCTACATACGGCCTGGGACATTCACGACGATTTATGAAGAGTTAAAAAGTCCAAGAACAAAACAAGAATGATAAAAATTGCTTTTGCGGAACAAAGATAAAACTGTAAACATTGACTACGTTTATACGCGCCTAAAACTAAAAGTACTAACAGCCCACTAACCTTATTCAGGGTGATTCAAAATTCCCTAGAAACATTTGAAAAATGGTAAGATATCATTAATCTAAGAAAAGTTACGTGATTATTTTGTTTAAATTTCATTTTTTTTTCTCTGAATTTAGAAGTAAAATTTTGATATTTTTTTGGCAATTGCCTTTAAAGTAATTTACCAAGCAAGTCAACGTGTGCTGACAATGACATGTTTTAGGATTTTTGTCAAGTATTTTGAAGTTGTCAAAATTTTGTTTTCAAAAATTAATGTTTCTACCACGTAGAAAAGATTAACAAATTTTAAATGGAAATATCTCTGAAACGAAAGAGTTTACAAAAATATATATAAAGTCTTTCTAGGGAATTTTGAATCACCCTAATCTAAAGAAAGTTTATATTTTAGTATTAACAAAATCTTGTATTCCATAGTTGGGGGCTTCGTTATAAAAATGACGTTGAAAAAATTAAAAGCCATTACCTGAGCTACCTGATTTTTAAATCTTACTATAATTTTTACCAAAACTATTAGAAATGTAGAAAGACCGTTTGCGAAAAATTTGTTTTAAACGATTGTTAGACCTAACTAACATAGATGCTAAACATAATTTGGCAGGTCAACTAAAAATCGAATTTATTTACCTTGGCTTTGAAGAGGTTCGGAATTATCAACACTTTTAGGAAATAAAGCGGCAAAAGATCTTGGGTGGAAAAAAACGAACCAAGAATACACAAAGGACCAAAGCGAAAAGAGAAAATGATTAAACGATGTTTCGCCCTGGGCAACCAGCGTGGGTTCATCAGTGGTTTCACCGGTCACCCTCCCCAAACATCAATAAACACCATCATACACTTTGATTTCCAACTTTGATGAGGCCGCGTTGGTTGCCCAGGGCGAAACATCGTTTAATCATTTCCTCTTTTCGCTTTGGTCCTTTGTGTGTTCCTTGTGGGATGGCCGTCCAAGTTTGAATTTTCGTTTTTTTTTCACCCAAAATCTTTTGATCATTGTTCTTAAAAACACATGTGTTTCAAAACAACACTTAGAAGTTGTAAGGCTTAGAAATCGAGCATCAATAAACATACGAGCCAGGAGGAAAATTCATATCGGTGATCACTCTTAATCAATGCCAGTGCTAAGGTAGTCCTTGGAATGAAAAAAAAAATGAAATTGATCATTAAAAATACCTCGACCGGTAATCATGTTTTATTTTGTTTTATACCACATAAGTAATAACCAAGGATGAAAATAAAGTAAAAATTCAATTCCAGGTATTCAAAGATCCATTTTATTTCTTAAAAACAGGGATTAAAAGTACCTTTTTAATCCCTAAAGTGCATAAGATGTATATTTTTTTAAATATTTACTTATACACCAGTTGTTATGTTCAGTTTGTGTGGCTAAAACATAAAAGTATATAAAGTATATAACTATATTTTAACAAATTTGATTTTGTATTGTTACGATTTTTGTTTATTCTACTGTAAATCATATCAGCCAACCTAGGCGGCCATCTTGAAATGAGTTCATTGGCTTTTTAGTTAAGACACATATTTTTGACAGTTCCACACAAAGGTAAACAATTACTACATATTTGTAGGCACTTACACATATGTTGGAGGCACGGTGCTCTTCTTGGTTGCTGGGGCTATCCAAAACCCTACGTTTGGGCTATCCAGCCTGAGCTTTTTTGATGGCGACGCTGTCAAAATAATGTTGACTTAACACAATGTATGTGCCCGCCGGGACGTATCCGTACATATATATTCAGGAAGGTTAAAAGGTTTCTGACATTTTTGTCATATAAACATGTCATCTAAACATGCTGATATTGTGCCATCCATAAAGTTGACAAATTAAAGTTAATGCCGTCATTTATTAGGGACTTTTCGGTACATAAAGTCGGCATAGCCTATCTTTAATAAAGACGGCACTATTTTTGACAAATCCGCACGAAGTTTAAACGGATTTTTACATTGTTTGAAGGTCTTATTATTATTATGTCGGCTGGATAAATAGTAAAAGAAAAAAAAACTATTAAATGTATTTTTTTCTCCATAGAAAAGAATTTCTTCGTTTTTGTTGTAATTGTAACAGTTTAAGAATAAAAAAAACCCTGTTTTGGTCTCTCCTCAATTTCAGCCGAAACTATGTAAGAGATAGAAAAAAAAGTTAAATATAAGCAATGTTCAGTTTTTCAAGGATAATTTATATATAATTTATTCATGCTGAATTTTTGGGTTATAAAAAAAAAAGTATTTTTTTTATTGTTTTATTTTTTTGGGGGTGTTCAAAGACAAATTCCGAGTTATAACTCAGAATTCCGAGTTTGAAGTCGGAATTCCAAGTTGTAAGTCGGAATTCCGAGTTTAAAGTCGGATTTCTGAATTTTAAGTAAGTATTTTAACAAATTTGATTTTGTATTGTTACGATTTTTGTTTATTCTACTGTAAATCATATCAGCCAACCTAGGCGGCCATCTTGAAATGAGTTCATTGGCTTTTTAGTTAAGACACATATTTTTGACAGTTCCACACAAAGGTAAACAATTACTACATATTTGTAGGCACTTACACATATGTTGGAGGCACGGTGCTCTTCTTGGTTGCTGGGGCTATCCAAAACCCTACGTTTGGGCTATCCAGCCTGAGCTTTTTTGATGGCGACGCTGTCAAAATAATGTTGACTTAACACAATGTATGTGCCCGCCGGGACGTATCCGTACATATATATTCAGGAAGGTTAAAAGGTTTCTGACATTTTTGTCATATAAACATGTCATCTAAACATGCTGATATTGTGCCATCCATAAAGTTGACAAATTAAAGTTAATGCCGTCATTTATTAGGGACTTTTCGGTACATAAAGTCGGCATAGCCTATCTTTAATAAAGACGGCACTATTTTTGACAAATCCGCACGAAGTTTAAACGGATTTTTACATTGTTTGAAGGTCTTAGTGGTCTCCGATGCCGACCAAGCGCCTATGGGATAATTTTAAATTACCAGAGAATATTTTCCTCCCCCCAGAAAAACAAAATTTGCAGATAGCTTACGAGAAACCAAATCGAAAGTGTCATAATATTCGGATTTTTTTAAATATTTTGATCGCCAGTTTAAAAAAAACAAAACCCTTTTAAACTTTATAAAGAAAAAAATTTAATGTAATGAACACTGGAATTCTCAATACGATTCGGGCAATCTACAACTGTTTCTGATAATAAATATGATTTTTATTAACCCACTTCCTACTGAAAGTTTTCCAGAAAAGGTCCACAAAAGAATAGGTTATGTTATTATAAGTGTTATTGTTTTTCAAAAATCTAACTTTCATAACACTGGCCCCCCTCTGATTTTTGTCATTTACAGTACTAAAAAAATATATATTCAAAAAATAATATATTAGAAATATGTTGGAAAAAAAATATTTTCTTTTATTTCTGTAATTTTTTGAAATAAGTTATATTTAACGGATTATGACAAAAAAATTATGTCGGCTGGATAAATAGTAAAAGAAAAAAAAACTATTAAATGTATTTTTTTCTCCATAGAAAAGAATTTCTTCGTTTTTGTTGTAATTGTAACAGTTTAAGAATAAAAAAAACCCTGTTTTGGTCTCTCCTCAATTTCAGCCGAAACTATGTAAGAGATAGAAAAAAAAGTTAAATATAAGCAATGTTCAGTTTTTCAAGGATAATTTATATATAATTTATTCATGCTGAATTTTTGGGTTATAAAAAAAAAAGTATTTTTTTTATTGTTTTATTTTTTTGGGGGTGTTCAAAGACAAATTCCGAGTTATAACTCAGAATTCCGAGTTTGAAGTCGGAATTCCAAGTTGTAAGTCGGAATTCCGAGTTTAAAGTCGGATTTCTGAATTTTAAGTCGGAATTCTGAGTTTAAAGTCGGAATTCCGAGTTCAAAGTCGGAATTAAAATAAAAATTACTTTGTGGCCCTTCTACGCTTTCGTAGGATTTAATGCTTAAAACGTTTTTAAAGGTATTTATGCGACAAAATTTTTAAACCGTACTTATACAAAAGCGCTTTAAGAGGTCCGTAGAAACAAAGTAATTGTGTATGTTCCTATACGTAGGTATAGGCAAAGCGGTTTCTTTTTTCGTTATTATTCCGCAATCAAATTCATTAACAGAATATTGATGATCTAACAAATAATTATTATAATTGGTTTGCTTAGGTACTTGTTCATTTGCCTTCTGCATTCTGGCTCATCATTTCTTTAAAGTTATGAACTAGTCGAGTACCAATATGGTATGAGGGATTATTAAAATTGTAAAATTTTGACTTTTCTTAATTTTATCAAAAATGAGTTACTGCTCGATGTTCCAAAACACCTTAATTGACGGAAAAAAAAAGTTATCTGGCGGTCTGTCGGTCTGTCTCTATACACGAGAACTCAAGAACGCCTTAATCGATTTTAACAAAATTTGGTACAAAAATCTTCTATCGGCTGACCATAAACTGATTAACTTTTGGGTAGGGTGGTAAAATATTTTAAAAAATTTTAACTTTGGAACAAAAGCAAGCGGCGATATACGGTTTGGAGATTTAAGTTTCCATGAATATGGACCAAAAATTTTGTTATAAAATCCACATTCGTGGGAGTTTTAGTTTTCGAGTTTTTTGAAAAAAACTATAAAATATATAAAAAAAAAATCATAACTTTAGAAGTAAAGCAGCTATTGATATGCGGTTTTCAGATTTTCTTCTTCTTCTTCGAGATTCTTATTCAATCTAAGAAGAACATTAACGTTACGACTTTTGTCCACCCAAGATATCCTACGCATTCTACGATAGCAATACATCTCGAATGCCTCCAATTTTTTGCACATGGCATCAGTCAGTGTCCATGCCTCTACGCCGTAATACAAAATGCTAAACACATAACAACGAAGCACGCGAATTCGGAGAGTAGTATTAAAATCGCCACTACACAACACTGATTTCATTTTGAAAAAGGATGATCTAGCCTTTTAGCAGTTTTCATTGAGCTGACAGCCCAGGTATTTATACGATTCTACGCATTCGACTTGTTGGCCATTTATTTCCAGTATGCCTCTTATGTTTTTTTGCTTGGCTATAACCACCCATTTTGTTTTTCCAACATTCAAGTTAAGCCCAAATTGCGAACTTTCGGCTGCGACTCGATTTATCAGCTCTTGCAGGCCTTCCAACGTATCCGCAATTATGACGGTGTCGTCAGCATATCTCAAATTGTTAACTTTTATGCCGTTTATAGTTAGACCCTCGTCGCAGTTGTGAAGTGCATTCTCGACGATTTTATTACTATAGATATTAAATAGCAGCGGAGACAATATGCAGCCTTGGCGAACACCCCTTTTTATTCGGACTTCTCCGGACAGTTGACTATCAACTTTTATTTGAGCTGTCTGGCTCCAGTATAGGTTGGCAATTATTTTTAGATCTCAATCATCTAGAGCAACTTCTTTAAGAGATTCCATAAGCTTTTCGTGCTGGACTCGGTCGAAGGCCTTCTCATAATCTATAAAACAGGCATATACTGGCACTGACACATCTCTAGACCGTTGAACCAAGACTTGAATTCCAAGTAACGCCTCTCTTGTCCCGAAGCCTCCACAAAATCCGAACTGCGTATCGCCCATAAAGATTCGCATTTTTTATAAATTCTCTTATGAATAATATTTAAAAATATTTTTGGCATATGGCTCATTAGACTAATTAGACGGTAATCACTACACTTCTTTGCTGAATGTTTTTTAGGCAATGTAACAAATGTTGATTTTAGCCAATCAGCTGGGATTTTAGCACGATAAATCAGATTAAAATGTTTCACAAGAATATTCAGCGACTCTTCGTTTTTGATAAGTTTTAAAACTTCCGTGTATACTTCGTCTTGCCCTACTGCTTTTCTATTTTTAGCTAAAGATACTGCATAGTGTACTTCTTCCGGTAATATATCTAAGCCTTGACTTGAGAATTCTTCTGAATTTTCGGACCGATCATCGCTAAAGAGATTTTCTATGTAGTTACACCATTCTTTTAGTTTTTCTTTGGTATCAGGTAAGATTTTTCCTTCACTGTTAACAAGGATTATCTTATTAACTAAACCGGCCGCTTCCTCTATACGTTTGTGTAAGTTAAAAGTGTCATGTTTAGCACCCAGATCTTTTATTTCTTGACATTGTTGTGTTAGCCATTCTTGTTTTGCTGAATTGATTTTGTTTTTTATTTCTCTATGAATTTCTTTGTACTGAGCGGTGCCTTTTTTATTGCGCCTTTTATCCATTTGGTCCAGGATTTCATCGGTCATCCAAGCTTTCTTTTTTTTCCTTGGTTCACAGATTCTGGTTTTCGTAAATATTACCCAAAAATGTTGTTATAAGGTTCAAATCTTTCAAAGCTACTACTACTACTACTATTGATTGTATAGTGGACTATCCGTGCTTTTTAGCACCAATTTTTTATAATAAGACTCCATCCTTAATTCTACTTGCGAAAAATATAAATATATCGGTAAGAAGAAACCTCGGAGAAAAATAACTATATTTTTTTTGCTCAAATGTTGAACAAATACGTAATTACAAATAAATGTGGCTATAAATGGATTTATCACAGTCAAAATAATAATTGTGCACATCAATTTTGTGTACACATTCATTCCAAAAAACACGAAAATTATAGGTGGGGAACATAAAATGGATATTATTTTTCAGACTGCGGTTATATCTTCTGTGCACTGCGGGCGTTCGACCATAAACATTCTTAACCAAAATGGTTCTTTTACGACGGTTTAAAGATGATTAAACCTTCTTTAAAATACGGGGAAAATTTTGCTATCTATTTTCGACCTCAAAAGCGATCGCTATTTAAAAGCGCCTAGCCATCAATTTTCTAAAACTGATCGGAATCATTTTAATCGAAAATGATAAATTTTATCACGAAATCTGTCCAAACTTTATAATTCATTTAAAAGTCGCCATAAAGCTCAATTGGTTGCCACAGTGGCGTAGCCAGGGGGGGCGAGTTGGGAGTTAAGACCCCCCCCCAGGAGGTCCAACCCAATCTATAATAAATTAATCATGATCATGGGCCTCAGGGACAGCTGTTGCTCCCCTACTTTTTTTACCCTTTACTCCAGTTTGTGACGGTGTGATGTCTAAAATTTTTTAAATTTTTCCTGCGGTGCTATGAAGTCATTAATTGTTATAATTTTTGTTTGATTCTAGGGAATTTTTGTCACCAGCATTCAAAACGCGTAATCAATGGCATACTTAGTATTATTTTTTTAAAGTTTTCATCTGCGGCTCATTTATGATTTAGCAAAAAAAATCTATATATACCACCGCAACCCACACCTTCTTGGTATTTAACCCGATCTGCTTTTCATTTCATTCATTTTTTTTGTCAAAATTTTCACCTGCGGCGCTAAACCAATATTAAATATTGTTAGAATGGTGTTTCATTTAAAGCCATTTTTGTCAACAAGATTTTAAACGCGTAAAACATAGCATTTAAGTGTAATTTTTTTTTTATTTTTGCCTGCGGCGCATTTAAGTGTTAATTTTGAAAATAAGTATTTTTGTTTCGTAAACACTAACTCAAAAACCGCCCTTCTCCCCTCCCTTCAGTTCAAGAGCTCAATCAATAGGCCAAAAATTTGCTATAGGTAGGTAGTTGATTTTTATTAAATGATGAACCCCCCCCCCCCAGAGTCGATTTCTGGCTACGCCACTGGTTATCATAGAAACTTTTTTGGCCAAATGCAAAAACTAAAAACTGTTAGGAATACAACAAAATCGACTCTTTGCGTGACCCATGCCATTGACCATTGTTTTAAAAACTAATAGCATTGTTTCGTGACGGCAGCGATGCGGACACAAGGGTATTTTGATAAAAAAGTTGGACAAAATTATTAAACCCAACTTTTAAGCGAGATGGTTTTCAAGAAAAATTCAAAGCGAAAGTCGAATGTTACTGAGACGTCTCTTTAGTTTAATACAAAATTTCGATTCTTTGGGTTGGATTTTCAGGCAAGGATATTTACATTTGCTCAGATAGTAGCCAAGCAAACACGGTTCTCCGTCGACCCGATGTCGATTGCCGTCATCGGCACTTCGTCGATTTATGACATCGGACCAGCAGTATTTTTTTTCCGCTTTGCGATGTAGGCCCAATGTATGTTTGCCGACGCAGCGTTAGACTGTAGCCCGCCATCGGACCAATGGTAAATTTTATTTTTTGCTGACATTGGTATACCGTCGCAGTACGATTAAGTTCCGATATGGTTTAACCAAATGGTACCGACCTCCGCCTATAAATCTACTTAATTTTGTCGGTCTAACGTAGGCAAGCTGGTCTCGGCCCGACATCGGTAAACTATTTAAGTCCGACATTAGATTCCTAAAGCGGTCCAACGTCGGCGATTGACGAAGGTCCGTCGGTGGTAGCTTAAAGCAACCCGACAACGGCAAACCACAAAGGTTCGATAATGGGTGGATAATAAGGCCCCACATCAGCCTCTCAAATCGGCCTGACGTCGGTGATTGACGAAGGTCCGTCGGTGGTTGCTTGACACGATCCGACATTAGAAAACTACAAAGTTTCGAGAATGCGGGTGCTTAACCAGTCGGGCTGGTTTAAGTGGCAGAAGAGGTGATTCTTGTAGAGAAGTACCACCATCTTGTCAAGTCCGCATTCTAGTTTTGAAATATCTTTGCTCATTATATAATAATATTATTATCTTCCACTGTACAGAGAACATAGCGACATTAACGCCATCTTTATATACTAGGAAGAAACTATTAAGTAGTTCAAAAATTTTAAGGTGACGTAATCGGACCATCGTCAGTTGCCGATTCTAGACCAATCAAACAAAGTTCCTATCGGACCATCATCGGCCCTAATGCAGATAAGGTTTGCGTTGGCATAATGTCGACTATAGTAAATCGGGATATCGTCAGTTGCCGATTCTCGACCGATTAAAATCGATTCAATGCGGAAGATTTGTGTTTGCTGGGAGGGCTGCACTGTCTATCAGGTGGGACAGGGTTAACTCTACCCAAGGTCAATCTTCTCTGGGTCCCGGGGCATGAAGGTGTACCGGGAAATGAAGAGGTCGATAGATTGGCTAGACAAGGATCATCAACCGATCCAGTAGGTCCGGAACCCACACTAGGTATTCCGGCATGCCAAGCTGTGGAATAGCACACAGGGCATGATACAGGCCAAACTCCTGATTGGTGAGGTGAGCGTGAAAAAAACAAAGTCCTTGCTCCACCTAGGTAGGAAGGATGTGAGACTAGCAGCAGGGTTCCTAATAAGCACCTAAAGAGTCTGGGAATCGCCGAAGACTCAGAGTGTCGATGGTGCATGCGGTGCGATCCCGCAAAGCTAAGCGATTATAGTTCTATTAAAGTAGGCCAAACTGTGACAATATCATGAGCATTCTACGTCGTAATATAAAATTTTAAACTCCAACCAAGTACACGAATTCGGAGAGTGGTACCTGTATTAAGATCGCGACTAAACAACTCGCACCACTTATTTCATTTTGATCTGGCCTGTTCAATTCTTGTTGTCTTAGTTCTTATTGAACTGGCAATTTTGTTAAAAAAATCTCAACTTGAAGATATTCAATTTTGTCCAAGTTTTAATACCCAATGTTCGTGTGTGCAGTCAGTTCGCATGAAAAAAGAGCAGTGCCCCAGACCAGAACAATGGGTACTACCTCTGTGTATATTGCGGTTCTTGCCTTGAATTTGTTTTAATTACTTTCGATATAGGTATAAAAATCGTGAGTAAAAAATCGTAAACACGCTCTTTCGGCTCTTGTTTAATTCAGTAATCAAATGCTATATATATAAAGGGTGTCTCAAGGTGAGTGGCCTATTAGATTATTTTGGAAACTACACAACAGAAACTTTTTAAAATTTCTATTCTAACATAAGTTCATGTAAAGTATGTTTGCAGGGTTGGAAATCTTCACAGCGACTTTGTTATTTGAAACAAAACACCCCGTATATTTTTGCGTTTTTGGGTTCCAGGAAAAATTCTAGGTATATTTTTTGTATAATATCCTCTCTTCAACTCTTTCTAAAATACTGTCAGGTGTTAATAACTGTTAAGCTGTAATTATAAACTCTACGTTTGCCGTTCAGTTCGCAGTTCACGTATCTCTGTTTCTTTCTCTCAAACATAGTTCAAAAAAGACAGAGATATGTGAACTACGTACTGAACGGCGAACGATGAGTTTATAATTACAACTTTAAGGATAGAACAAACCGGTTCTTAAATTTTTGTCTTGGTTTTTCACAAGATATCGTTTTACACTATTTTTAACTTAGGAAGAAATTAACCTTGGAATGTTTTAGGTTAAATCTAAATAAATTTTTATTAAAAAGAGACTTTTAAAGCACAAGCTTTTATTAAAAGCACTCAAAAGTAGAAAATAAAACCATAATAAAAGCGATGGGCGTAAATTTTTAACTTTTGGTATCGTATATCGGTCACATCGGCGATTCACCTAAGAAACTGTTGTATTACTCACCCGTGCTCAGCTTCTTTAGATAAAAGCATTATGTTTATCATTCGAATAGAAGAAGAATTTAGTTTCGCTTTTATTATGGTATAATAACGAGTATAAAAAGATAAAAAATTATTTTCTTCTTTTGAGTGCATTTAATAAAAGCTTGTTGTTTTAGAGTTTTTTTAATAAAAATATATTTTTTAATTTTTAGACTTGTTGTAAATAGTCCATTTTGAATCTTCCAAATTTTCAAATCTGATCAAAAATTCATATCCTCTTCCCGAAAAACCCCTGTATGCCAATTTTAATTTAAATCGAAAAAACTAAATCTTTTCCCCCATCCACTTCCCTCGTTAGAGGGAAATGTGTACCTAATAATACCATATTATTGTATTATCGCCGGAACTATAAACGCATACCAAATTTTAACACTCACCCTTAATCGTCCATTTTGAATACGCCATATTGAAATTTTCAAATCTGATCAAAAATTCATAATCCACCTTCTTAAAAATCCCTGTATGCCAATTTTGATTGAAATCGAAGAAACTAAATGATTTTCCTCTTCCACTTCCCTCGTTAGAGGGAGGTGAGTACCAGAGAATACCATATTATTGTATTTTTACCGGAACTATAAACGCATACCAAATTTGAACACAATCGGATGTAAATAAATCAGTTAAAATTGGTTAGCAAAACATGACCGAAAATCGTCCATATTGAATCCGCCATATTTAATTTTCAAAAACTGATTTAAAATTCGTATTCTTTATCCCCAAAAGCCCCCGTACACCAAGTCTGGTTGAAACCGGACAAACTTAGATGTTTTCCCCCCTCTACTCCCCTCCTAGGGGGGAAGGGTGCCTAATAAGGACATATTATTGTATTGTCACCGGAACTATAAATACATGCCAAATTTGAAGGCAATCGGATGTGTATAAGTTAGTTAAAATTGGTTAGCAAAATATGACCACAAATCGTCTATCCTGAGTCCGCCATATTGAATTTTCAAAATATGATTAGAAACTCGTTATCTCCATCCCCAAGTGCCCCAACACACCAAATTTCATCAAAATCGGGCGTACTTCAACTGTACCGCTCTCTGCCTCCTTCGAGTAGGGGAGAGCTGTCAATTTCATTACACTATATTCTTGTGTTTTCACCGCAACTATACAAGGATGCCGAATTTGAAGCCGATCGGATGTAGGGAAGTTGGTCAATTATACGGTACTTGTCTAAAAATAATGCCCTTTTACCGAATTGGCAATAGAATAGACATATGGAACGGCCGTCTTGAATAGCCCTGAAGAAGCAAATAGACTTTGCGAAACGTTGGCATTTCAAAAAAAGTACGTTTCATTAATATAAGATCCCTCAACTCATAAACCTGCACCTTCAAAAAAAACATATTTAAGTGTCCCTAGCCCTATATACTGTTAGGCTATTTTGATCATCACAGCCTTAATTGGCCAAAAATTATTATTTATTTATCCAAATCCCACGGAATTTGTTGGACAAAACATGTTTTATTTTAATTTTTTTTCCAGGAAACAAACCAAAAGTGTTTCTGACTTTACAAAGATACATTTTCTGCCGACTGCCACTACTGGGAAAATGTAGAACTTACGAACAATATACAGAGGTAAGTCGTTATAATAACTTTTCTGCTGTCTCAAAATAATAAGTAATTTTAGCTATTTTTAACGCATCCGTAATATACATAACAAATCAAAGCCAAAAGGCACTCCATTTTTGCTCTAGTTGTCGCAACGATACGTATATCCCGAAGTACGCAACGAGTGCACCACCATAAAATCGGGCCAAGTTCGAAGCATGGCAAAAGCAAGTAAAAAAAGTATTTCTTTTTGGATTTGTTTTGAACACTTAAAGTAAATAGACACTTGAAGTAAATATTTCAACGCATCGGTATCGGTTTCCCTAACGCGTTCGAAACAACGCCAAAATACACTACATTTTTGACTTGTTCGTGCCATGTTTTGAACCACGTCTGCTTCTTTGATGGGTGCGATGACAGAACAGCTGGTTCCACTCGTTGCGTACGGAGCGATGTACGTAACGTTACGGACGGTAGCTTTTTATGCCCAGGAACATTTTTACAGTCTCTCTGTGTTGGGCTTCGGTAGAAGTAAGTAGATATTATAACAATAACAACCCTTGCTGATTTTAAACAAGTGTTTTATTGAAAACATAATAAACATCATTACAAGAATAAAGTTCTATCACTAAAGAACTCAAAGGGACTTTGCATGCCCTGTATGTATCATTTTGGAAGACGACCATGATGGTCAGAGACTTCTTCTTTCACCCGATCAATAAATTCCAAAAAATCATCCATTATTTTCAGGAACGTCGAGTTATGTGCTGTGGCTTATAACCCCTATTTACTTTAAGTGTCTAATTAGGGGTTATAAGCCACAGCACGTAACTCGACGTACCGTAAGTTTTGATCAAGTGCGCATGTGCAGTAAACTCCAAACCTACGATACGCTTTACGCGCGGTGTATCGTTACACCGCGTATTGGACGTAAATTTAAACCACCCCTCAGAGGTGGTCTAAAAAATCACCAACTTTATAACCTCAAACACAGATAATGAAACTATTATGTTCCAAATTTTTGGCGTATTCACCATTTGCCATTTTGAAACCTGTCAGAAAAAATTAGTTTCAGGGCATTTTCTCCTAAAATATGGTATATTATAAGAAAAAAAGCAGTTTTTGGTGGTATTTTGCAATAGCAATACAAAATAATGAATAACTTTGTGTCTCTTCTGTATGGGTAAGTGTTTTTTGAAAACTGGTTTTAAAATTTAGTAACACTCACAGGTGTAAATATTTAGACCTGTAGAGGTACTATTTTAGATCTTAGTAAATCCCACTGTTAGGTTTCGCCACCTCGTCAAAGTTGAATCTTCCATAACGGGCTGCTCTATTCCCAAGAGCAGCCTCTCCACGGAGAACTTCGATCATCGATGTCATAATTTTCTTCATCGTCATCATCAAAAATAAAGACATTAAAAAAAACACGACAATTTTTTAGCTTAACTACTTAACCAATTTACAAGATACGCAAGAAGCGTTGATTTAAGCCTTTTTTAGCTCGTCGTCACTAGGCGACGTATCACCTTTGCGTAACGTACATTGCGTTTACGCCATCCATGCCGTGGCTTATAACCCCTATTATGTTATTATACGTACGTAGAAGTTGTTTTGTTAGCGGAATTATTTTAAATGATGCATGCTTGTTAGAAAATACAAATTAATATCTACGTGACTTTTTCAGTCTTGTCTCTCGTTCTCCAATTTAAAAACTTTGTAACTTGTATACAGGATGTTCATTTGAAAACTTCCTACGCAAGATTAACGTATTTACAGTCTGATTTTGAAGAAACCCGCCGACAAGTCGATTTTTTGTTCGAGGGGGACACATTTTGGTTAGGGATACCTTGTTTTGAAGTTCTCTTAAATTTCTTTACAAACGTGTAAATATTTTGATCGAATCCTTTTTGAGGTATCTTTTTCAAAATAAACTCAAATTGTACAGGTAAATTTCACTCCTTGTAGAAATGTACCATAGAAGAAAAAATGCAACTTTTGTATCAATGGATCTTTAACAAAAGCAAAGTGGACAGGTCCCGGTTTTTCTCAAAAAATAAAAAAAATATTCTGTTAAAAAAAAAACAATTTTTGCATTGCTGCCGTGTTAATAAAGAAGAGCGAATGTGCAAATTTCTAGTTTTGAAAACAACGCATTTTGACTTCTTAAAAATAGCTCTAACTTCTTTAAAAATTAAAATTTTAAAAAATATTGTTTAATTTTTCCGTAAAAAGATCTTAGTATTTTGTAAAAATTATTGATTTTAGTCAACTTTTTCTATTGGAAATTAATATAAAATTAAAACGAATGTTCCCTGATTTTGAAATTCAAGGCAACTTGTTATGAAAGAAGAGCGAATGTTACAGCTGTGACACTTTCGCCGTTCTTTGTTAACATTACTATATACAGAATTTAAGCAACATTTTGTCAAAATCAGCGAATGAACAAAAGTTTTACAATAAGAAATTAGACAGCGGCGGCGTAGCCAGGCACCGGTTTTGGGGGATTTTGATATCCTGGTTAAATAAGGTTAGTTTAGTATTTTACTATTTACTAGTATGATTTATATAATAAAAAACAAAAAGTAGATTTTAAAGTAGCTTTTACATACACCACACCATCAGCAGCGCTTGAATGCCTCCTAAACCTTCTTCCTCTAAACCTTGTCTTGGAGAAAGAGGCTATGAAGGCAACCTACAGAATCATAGCCAACCAATGGGGTGGCAGGGCAAGTCACGTAGTACCAACCCCTTTAACGCAGACAAATAGGAGCCACTGCATTCTACGGCTGATATCGGATCTAATGCCCGCTGACAGATAGGGAGGAC
This sequence comes from Oxystoma pomonae, assembly GCA_963921995.1. Taxonomy (NCBI): domain Eukaryota; kingdom Metazoa; phylum Arthropoda; class Insecta; order Coleoptera; family Brentidae; genus Oxystoma; species Oxystoma pomonae. Next base: position 111,331,624 of record OY998164.1, read on the forward strand.
TGGACGACAAACCGAATAAGTTTCTCAAGTGACCCCTTCTATTCTTACTGACGGATCCAAAATGCCTTCAGGCGTTGGATCCGGAGCTTATTGCAGCCGGGAAAATATCAGGATTATACATAGCCTTGGACGAATGGCTACAATTTTCCAGGCGGAACTCTTCGCCATTGAAATGAGCGCACGTTGGATGATAGATCATAAATGGTGCCACAGATCAATAAAGATACTCTCCGACAGTCAAGCGGCCCTTAAGGCTCTTGAATCCTATAGGTGCTCATCGAGAACCGTTAGGAGCTGCCAGGACACACTGAATACCCTTGGGCGAATAAACAGTGTGTCGTTGGTATGGATTCCGGAACATTCTGGGCATCGAAGAAATGAGACTGCCAACCAGCTGGGGCGCGAAGCGGCCTCTGCCGTCTTTATTGGCCCTTGGAATAGTATACAACACAATCAACACTGCTCTCTAAGGCTGGATGGAAAACAAGTTCCACCAATACTGGACTGGCACATTCCAAAGAGTTCATTACAGAACCCTGCAGGAAGAGGGCCGGGAAACTCATTGAGCTTACCAGGCAGGACATCCGGACAACGGTTTATCTATACACCGGACACTGCAGGCTGAAAGTACCATTACACAGAAAGGATCTAAGTGAGGACACACAACGTAGGCTTTGTATAGAGTATGATGAAACGGCCAGACATGTGCTGTGTGAATGTCCGGCCATTGCACGTCAGCGTCAACGTATCTTCGATAAACCACAGATCAACGGACTGGATCTCAATGATGCTTCACCAAAGCAAGTTGCGAGCCTCTTTAAGGAGCTGACTATTTTGTAGCAACCAAAAATTTTAAAAGTGAGCCACAATAGACCCAATAGTGGTCGCAGTGGACAGTGTCCTACTGGCACACTCACAAACGAATCAATCAATCAATCAAATACATAAAAATGAAATTGTACCGCAGCGCGCAAAACAAAAAGTTTATAAACTTTATTAAAAAAGGTAATAATAAATAAAATAATAAAATTTTCTAGTTTAAAGGTAGGAAACTAATAATAAAGTAAATTTCGTTCCCAAAATAATATTTTATTATAAAGTAAAACTAGAGGGAATAAGAATGTGATCGCTTGCGCACTTGAAAACAGGCGTGAAAATTACATTGTTAAGAAAGAACAGCGAATGTGTGAGGGCCGGCGCGCCTCCAAGCGATTGTATTACAAAATAAGGCAACATATTAAGGAAAACAGCGCATGTGCAGAAAACGTGTGTCATTCGCTCTTCTTACTTAATATCTTGACCGAAAAAAGTGCCCATTCGCTGCAGACTGGTGCTTTCGCTCTTCTTGCCCAACAGTTTGATCTAAAAGTTGATTTCATGGCAGATTCGCTGAATTTATTTCTTTTTTAAATATTTAAAATTAAATTGATGATATATATTATGAAAAGGCAAAAAAGGGAAAATCGCAAACTTGTAACATTCGCTCTTCTTTATTAACACGGCAGATTGGTCAGACTCTACTAACTAACGTGTGTCATTCGCTCTTCTTACTTAATATCTTGCCCGAAAAAAGTGCCCATTCGCTGCAGACTGGTGCTTTCGCTCTTCTTGCCCAACAGTTTGATCTAAAAGTTGATTTCATGGCAGATTCGCTGAATTTATTTCTTTTTTAAATATTTAAATCGCAAACTTGTAACATTCGCTCTTCTTTATTAACACGGCAGATTGGTCAGACTCTACGTACGTGAATCTTAAGTGCGAAATATTAAAATGAACACCCTGTATAAATATGTGCTAAACCTGTTTGAGGAGTCCTTCCCACAGTATTCTTAAATGTGTGAGAAGGGAGTATTAACTCACCTGGGGCCCAATTCTTGAATCACTCGAGTTTCAATCGTATACGCACCACATTTTAGCAAAAAATTTACGATAAAAGTGGTAAGTTTTCTCTTATCCGGCTCAGTTAAGTTTGCCCCCCCCCCAGATCGATTTTCTCAAAAATTTTTATGCCAAAGTTTTGCACACATTTTGCACAATTTTGCACACCACAAATCAAATTTTGCACACCTTCCTACGAGAAACTACAGCCCATTTTCTGTGGGGGGGGCAAACTTGACGTTGCCCCCCCCCAGTCAATATTTTTCAAAAATTATGATGTCATTTGAAAGGTCTTATTTTGCACAATTTTGCACACCCATTTTAAAATTTTGCACACCTCCCTGTAACCCACACGAGGGTTCTGAAAATATCAAGTTTGCCCCCCCCAGTCAATATTTTTCAAAAAGTTTGGTGTCGTTAGAAAGGTCTTATTTTGCACAATTTTGCACACCCATTTTAAAATTTTGCACACCTCCCTGTAACCCACAGGAGGGTTCTGAAAATATCAAGTTTGCCCCCCCCAGTCAATATTTTTCAAAAAGTTTGGTGCCGTTAGAAAGGTCTTATTTTGCACAATTTTGCACACCCATTTTAAAATTTTGCACACCTCCCTGTAACCCACAAGAGGGTTCTGAAAATATCAAGTGCGCGTTTGGGTAGCGCCCGGTAAAAATCTACCGACAACGGCCAGGGCGCGCCCGGGCGTCACCCGACGTTCAATCTGAACGCAACCCTAAGCGTCAAAAACCGTCCTATTTTTCCCGCCAAAAATGAAATATTTAAATTTTGGGCCTATTTTAATTAAATATTGTGCTTTGTGCATACCAGTTAGAATATGTGGGCATATTTGGTATCTGAATTAGTAAAAATTGACTCTTTTTTTCGACAATTGTTTGCTAAAATGTGATTCGTATACCACTAAAAGTTGAGTGATTTAAGAATTGGGCCCCACAGAGCAACCGAGATCTGTAAAACGGGTGAGAACGCATGCGCACTTTTACTTCCAGCCAAATTTCGGAGAGTACTCTCTAGGTGAAATTTCAAGAATACTGGTCCAACAGGCATGTACCCTCCATATGACATCCGTATTTATATTTTTCTTGAATATCTCAAAAACTACCGATCTGACAGATTTCAACATTAGTGCAGCTTTGTTGGACTATCCATCAGTGTTTAAAAAAAATGCTAACGGGTTTTTTTTACATGCATAAAATTGTAATTGTCACAAAATGTCATTTTTTTGACATTTGGAAAAAGAAGTCTTATTTTTAGCATCTGTACAGTGTCCTTGTCGACAAAATTGGCAAAAAGATAACGAAATCTGGTTAACTTAAATTATTAGCAGTTTTTATTGAAGGCAAGAAGTTGGTATACGAAAAAACCCATAGTTTTTTTATTTCTTAATTGCAAAAAAAATATACAAAGTATCTCAAAAAAAATCCAAGGGTTTTTTAAGATATTTACAAAAATTCTATTTCATTACCTTTCGAAAATCTTTTTTGTGTTAAAATCCGACAATAAATAAAAAATTGGCAGTTAAAACAAAACAGTCCCGTTTTTTGTGGTCCACCCTATATATTCATGAGGGCACTAAGAGCCAAAAGAAACATAAATGAAGTTCACTGATTATGCACGAAAACTATACCAAACGAAAAAAACCCAAGTCAACTTTATTAATTTATTTAGCCCACTCATTTCAAACCTGCAGCTGCAAGCTGCAAGCCAAGGTGCAAGCACAGGTCAGAGATCCGAACTCGCTGTTTTCGACAACTTTGTGATCTGAAAGCACCTTATATTTTGAAACTGATATTTTGACCATGATAGAAATGTAAACAAAATTTCCATTTAATAGCGTTTTCCTTTTGATCCACTGGTGCGCACTAAGTGTAGGTTCTTTTTTTTTCTGTCAATGACCTTAGCTTAGAAAATGTCTGACGTTCAAAACGGGTCATGTAATAATTTTGGAGTCAAATAATTATCAGAATTGGCTGAACTTTGAATGGAAGGTACATTTTGTTAAAACTAAGACACCGCTCGGAGCACTTTTTGAATATTTCGAATTGGTGGCCCTAGAAAGAAATTTTCGCTTATTCGACAAAAAATTAAAAAATCAAAACACTTTTGACTTAAAATGTAAAGGCGGGAAAAAATTTTCGGTGCGCCGCGAGCCCTCAGAGCCGGTGCGGAAAAAGTTGCACCGACTCAGTTGTGCACTGATGGCGCACCAGTTTTACCGATGGAAATCGCTATTAGTTTTTACAAAATGTGACTTTTCGACATTTCTTGAGCTAAGGTCACTGACAGAAAAAAAAAATATCTAATCTTAAGATTTTTAAAAATTTTCATAAATAAAAATACCCTAAATGAGTTTATCTAATTTTATTATTAAACATGTAATAAATCGTTATATGACATAGAGTATTAATAGGGAAAATTAATTAACATTGGTAAGTTTTCATTAGAGTGACATATAAACCCAATTTTGGGTCTCTGTCCGTTCATCGATAACACACTCACCGAAAACATTTCCATCGACGACATTCTCATCGAAAACATTTTCATCGAATGATATTTTCATCGAGTGACATTTTTATCGAAAACATTATTATAGAATAACATTTTCGTCGTTTGTTTGGTTGGTTGGTTTAGTTGTTTGGTTTGATTGGTTGGTTTGGTTGGTTGGTTTGATCCAACAACTAAACCAACCAACTAAACCAACCAACCAACCAAACCGACCAAACCAACCAATCAAACAAACCAACCAAACCGATGAAATTGTTTTGGATGAAATGTCATTCGATAAAAGTGATTTCGATAAAAATGTCATTCGATAATAATGTTTTCGATGAAAATGTCAGATGAAAATGTTTTAGATGAGAATTTCGTTGATGAAAATGTTTTCGATGAGTGTGTTTTTGATGAACGGACAGTGACCCCCAATTTGAATTTATTCTACAGAGTATTTACCGTTTAGACCCCGTGTAGGTTAAAATTTTATATTTTTTTTTCTTCTAAATTGAAAATTTCTTCTTAAATTCAACAAAAGATTGTGTTAACATGAGTATTCACTAAACAAATTCTTTTTATTAATCAAACTATACCCAAAACTCAAAGAAAGTTCTAAAACAGGCTAAACCATTTTATTAAATCGCATTGATAAAATCTAAAAAAATAATTTAAGTTTGTAGGTTAAGCCGTTTTTTTTCGCAAACTCTTCACAATTAATAAAAGTTGACCATCCAGTAAAATTGCCTATACAGTCTTCAGAAGTATATCTGAACTAATTAAAGTAAGATATTATTTAAATTAATTCTGAAAATTCATAACTATTAAAAGATTTTCTCCAGTTTAAGTTACTAACCCAAATATAGTAATACCAACACTAATAAAAAAAACAAATTTAATTAATTTTAATAATAATAATTATTTAATCAAAGTGGAACACTTCCTATTACACAGATCGGAATCTTTTGATAATGCATATTAATTATTATGCAAGGATTCAAGTACTACGTTTGCACGTGGAAATGAATTCATTTTCGATACGATTCATTTTCAAACCTTCCATGAAAAGGTGACCAAGCGATTTTTTTTTCGTTGGCCCTGCCATGTTCAATACCGCTTTTTTTCGAATCGTATCGGGACTAATGGCACCAATACTAAGGTTTTTTAAGCGGGGTTTCTGCTAACATTGTGATTGACCATTGTACCGGTTTTGACTTTGAAGGCATATCCGCCGGTCCACTTCCGCTGGTTCTTTGTGGCCCTCTTTTGCAGGCATTACCGCCCGTCTACTTTGGCTGATGCCTTGTTCTCTCTTTTGGAGTCACAGCCGTCGGCTAAGTTAAGCCGGTGCCTTGCTGCCATCGTATCGACCGCTTATCGCCGGCCCCTTATACGACCCGTCACTAATCCGCCAGTTTCTTGTAGTGGCCGAGTGTTTACCGCCACTGTTGTGTTTGTTGGGTAGCAACCAAAAATGTCAAAAGTGAGCCACAATAGACCCAATAGTGGTCGCAGTGGACAGTAACATACTGGCACACACACAAATGAATGAATCAATCAATCAACCTCAAAATACATCAGGCAAATGTTAAAAGTCCAAATCGTGTTCAAAATGGGTTTCAAAGTCGATTCATGAAAACCGAAAAGGTAATTGCATTGAAAACGTACTCAGTTTCAGGTGAAAACATAGTAAATATTACCATAGGGCAACAAATTAACCAGTTAGTATAGTGTTATTTAATCAGTGATTAAAAATTTGTACGCCGCACAATAATCGGGCGTAAAATTGCACTTTAACGCCCGCATTTTTCAAACGTGAGTAGTTAACTTTAACGCCCTAGGGCGCCTTTATGCCCGCTGACCAGTTGTTCTGTGCAATCGTTTGTTGTTGTTTTAAGTGACCTGTCACGTATTTTTGACTAGTGTCATTACAAAATTATAAATTATAATTTTGTTTAAATATTGTGCATAACATGCTGTTGTCGAAAACAGCCTTAACGCCCTTAACGTGTAGCAGCCCGAGGCGTTAGCCGTTAGTTTAGTGTTATTTACACACTGAGGGCGTTAAAGCTGTACTTTTTTACCTAGGTGCATAAATAAGTATTATTTTTTGTCTCTATAGTACCAAACGCGTTGTGATTGTTCGTCGCTAAAACATTCTATTTAAAATTAATATTTACTTACGAATATTTTGAAATACACATTTAAGTCAATTTAGTCCGGACTAATAACAAGAAGGGCGAGTTTGTAAATTCAACATTGTTTTGACAGCGGTGGAACATCGGTGCCAACATTTGGTTGACAGATGGGTTTGACATCCATCTGACATCTAACAGTGATGAAATCTCGTTGTTCCATCGAATACAAAAAGAACGCGTTGCGGTGTAAACAACTGAGTGCCAATAACCACACGTAAACTAATAAATTCATACCTCAACTTCGGCCAGTGGCGTAGCCAGAACTACCTATCTGTGGAAAATTTTTAAAAATTAAGTAGGGGCCTATTGCTTAAACTCTTAAAATGAAGGGAGGGGAGAAGGGCGGTTTATTAGGTGTTCAGTTAGTGTAATATGAAACAAAAATACTTATAAAAAAAAAGAAGTTAAAAAGCTCCAAATCAGTTACATCAACCGAAAAGAATCTAAAAACAAAAGATCTTGGGTGGAAATACCGAAAATTCAAACCTGGATGAGCATCCCAAAGGGACCACACAAAGGACCAAAGCGAAAAGAGAAATGATTAACACAACAACAACTAGCGACTAGACTAGAGACTAGACTAGCGACATCTAGCGTAGGCTTAAATAACATCATACACTTTGATTTCCAACTTTGAATCACTCACAAATAGGCATCGTTCCGCACTGGTACTTATCCAAGTTACCTGATACGGATTCGTCCTGGCGTGTTAATATTTCCAATATATTTCCTATTGGTTGTGAAAACTACTTTTTCTATACGTTCATCAAAAACATGATTTTAGTAACTGTCTACAGATATGACGGGTGCAAAAAAAGATTTCTGTCCATTTTTTACCCAAAGTGAATAACCAATATGAAATACCCAAATTGAAAAAATCTAATTATTCTTGCCTAAGAATTAAGCCATTTCCGCCAGTTTTCACCAAGTATTTACGAAAAAATTATTTAAAAACATCGTCAAAATATCAAACTGTCAAAGATTTAAATGTCGCAACAATAAACGTTACCGAGTAAGAAGGCAATCGCTATGGAAACCATTGTTATTTCATTTACCAGCCGCCTTAATTTGTCCTGTTTTTTATGGATTTTTTGATAAAGGAAATAAAAAAAATAGTGTTAACAACTCGCGGCTAAACTCTGCTTTTTTTACTCGCGTTTTTAAATATCTCGCTGCGCTCGCTACTTCAACCAACCTTGTAAAAAAAGCACTATTTTATCCACTGGTTGTGAAAACTACTATTTTGATTTTTTGCAGAATAAGCTTAATCTAAAATTAAAGTAACACTCGTGGCATATCGGACAAAGCGTGTTTGTTTCTCACTTCATTACGACCAGGCCTCCATTGTCTAATGGAAAATCCAGACACGCAGACACCTACAGACCTATTTCATCCTTATTAGGCACATGCACACCTCTCGAATTTAAAACAAAAAGTTTGTAATCCGTGGGGACGTAGTAACTGTGTGCGCCACCTGTCGAATAAACCGAGAAACAAAAACATCAAAATTGAAAAATACAGAACACCGTAAATACAGAATCCTGTACCTTTCAGCAGGTTATAAAGTAGAAACCTGTAAAAGTATAAGGTCACAGTGATTCATTTTGTTGTTTTTTAAAGCTAAAATGTCCACCGATTCAAATTTAAATATTTCGAATTAGTGGCCTTAGAAGGAAATTGTAGCTTCTTCGGAAAAAAAATCAAAAAAGTGCTCCGAGCCGTGATCTCAATTTTTAAAATATGTGCCTTTTATTCAAAGTTCAAAGCCAATTCTAATATTTAGCTGACTCCAAAAAGCATGGATATCATATGACCTGTTTTGAACGTCACTTCGATATTTCCTACGGTCGGATCACTGACAAAAAAAACGAATTTCTACTCTTAAAAGAAGTATTAGCCATAAAATTACCTAATATTATCTTGTAACATAGATAAACATTTTAATTAAAACCCTTAGAACATTGAACTACTAGAAGAAGTCTGGTCTGTCTGGTTACACTGGTTGTTTGAGTGCAAAATCTACAGTGGGGAAAGGGGTGAAAGAAATCTGTGTTACCAATTTTAATAACAGAATTATGCAACAAAAAACTTATTAAATTTGGATTAAGTTTTGACGGTTATTTATTAATTAATTCATGAGGTTTAAGATATATGTTGAAAAAGCTAATATACACAATATATAATACTCACAACCTATTTAAAACTTTCGACGTTTTTTGAAAATTTAACATGTGTTTTCCTTAAACATCTTGTTTTGTAGTCAACGTGGCAACATTGATTTTTTTCCTGGAATGTCATTATTATTTTGAAAGTGAACGTTTCAGCACTTGTCAATAGTGTTTTTTTGATATTTTTGTCAAAAGTTTGTGGCGAAAAATGGTTCAGAAGTGTATTATTATATGAAAGTTGAAACAGAAGCCGGGGGACCGCAGTATTTCGTTTCACAGGTACGTAAAATTAAAATATTAACTAAATATTGGGTTAGAATTCGTCATATTTGGCCATTCTTGGCAAACAAAGGCCGGCTTGTCATTAATTTTAGTGTAAATAGGGATTTCCATAGCACCTTTTTCTTATTTTTATAGTTGTACATCCTACTTGAATACATTTTTAGGTTTTTTTCTATAGAAACATAGATTTTTATTACTATATCTAGACCATTTAATTAAATGGAACTAAAAATTATTGAAGGTATTTTAAATAATATTAAAAACAGGGGAAAACGTATTAGGTTAACATGACAACAATGGGATGAAGATGTTGAACTCAAACACCCTGCCCTAGGTCTGAAAAAAAGCTCAATGTTCTACGTTAAAACCTACCTGACCAAACTATTATAAAACCAAGATAAGTGCGTGAGTGTTTTACGAATCTTCTCCTATCTCTGCATAAAAATATTGCTTACTTTTTGAATTGGAGTAGCATTATCATGTAGGTCAATATTATTGATGCTGTCTAAAAAAAAATAACAAAAAAAGACTTATGCCCATATCCACCATTAAACACTCTAATCAGGGCTAGCTAATTGGAATTAACTTGCTAATCGCGGCTAAACAAGTTTACCTATCTACCAACTTTTTTTTTGAAATAATTACCTAATCAGGGTTAAGTAATTCGATTAAAAAAAAAAGAGCTGGCAACGCAGCATATTTGGTGTGTATCTATTGGTAACACTGGATATGTCAAACAAAAATTTTGATGTAAAAGGTTATCTTTTCTGTTTACTTTTTAATTTTCTTTCAGTTTTTGTTTATTTATTTTTAAAACCTATCAGAAAATACGTTCCCCAGCTGTGGCGACTGAAACTCTCAAGTTAAACAGAGATGACCGAATCGGTGCTGTTTGGAGCTGATCAGTTTGTTGTCGCCAGCATTATTTCCAACACAGTCTGTGGTAAACAAAAGTAGGCATTGAACAGTATGCTGAGTGCATATAACTATGAAATACTATAATGGCCCAAGGATTGCAAAATGTGTGTATAAATGGCCTTTTCAAAAATAAATCCTTTGCAAGGAAGTCAACATAGTGACTTTTTGTAACTCACATGCGTTCAGATAAGAGGGTTAAGTTAAAGTAAAAGTGCCTTAAATTTTATCAGCCCAACAATAGAGTTTAGACGGTTCGTTAATGTTAATTTTTATGTGATATGATATGTATGGGAGAATTATCAGGAGGAAAAACTATTAGCCATCTTGTGACTAGATTATATGTTTGAAAATATTTATGTTTATTTTTTAATTTTTTTTTTAAGTCACTTTCAGTATTTGTATAGTTTTAGAATAGGATACTAATATACTAAAGTAATACCTTGTATTACTTGATAGGTCCCCATTGCAAAACCTACTTAAAAAATGTTTAATAAAGCAAGACTGCCAAAATTAAATCTATCTAAGGCACCACATCACTGTTTGCTGCAACAACGACATTATGGTAGGTGCTGCAATGGGGCTTTTTACTTGAGGAGGAGCAGAACCCACTTTTGTTAATAAAATGTCAAAAAAAGTTTGTTTCCAGTTATCACCGACCTAGAAGGTCTGTGGGTAATAATCTTCTCAGCTTAAAAGTGATTTATTTAGGATGTTTGTTAATTTTTAGATATATTGAGTACCTTATAATTAAGAAAGTAGTTCATAAGGTTGAGATATTTTTTATATCAAGAAAAACATGTTGCTCTTCCAAATTTTACTGAAATTATTTAAATTCTACATTTTTTGACAGTTTTATTTTGAAACTGTTATCATCAAAAATTATGCCCTAGGTGACAGAACCACTCGAAGAAAAAAGAGGTTTTAAAGTTATAATAATTAAAGAATAAAAATAATAAAATATGAATTTACAAAAATCAAGCTTTATAGGACCTCGACTTAAAGGTTGCAGCAATGAAGTTTTGTACACACTGGTTGCAGATTTGTGTATTTAATTTTCTATTTCTCTTCTTAAAAATGTTTTTTTTTATATTACAAAGAGAAAAAAAACCTAAAAGTTTTGGATTAAAATGTTTCAGGATCTTTAATTTTTTTTCTTTCATACTCATTACTTTAAAATTTTAGGTAGGATAGACTTTTTTTGATGACTGGTGATTGACAGTGTCAAAAAGAGTTTTTCCTCGAAGTAACCACAAGTTATCAGGTAAACCAGTTGCTCGTTTTCAATTTTTCTTCGTACAGTAATCCAAGTCATGACATCACGAGTAACCAGACTATGTTACCAGTCTATGGGACATGGTTACTTAAAAAATGTAAGGTTCAAAGTGTGGTTTACCGATTGTTTATGGTTTTTTAATTTGTATTATTTTTTTTATAAATCTCATGTTTTTCTATGATGATGTCATAACTATGCATGGTCACTGAAAGTAACCGTGATGTCATGACAAGTAACCCAAACAAGTTACTATTGTCCTTGAGCAAAAAGCCTATATGTAATACCATTAAACCATGTAAACCGTTTTAAAAACTTAAACAAAATTGGTTGAGATGGACCATTGTTTTTTATTAAGATCCTAATTGATGATTTAGGTGTATTTTCTGCTGGGAGCACCTACTAGGGTCCCTAGGAGCCCAAATCAGCCTGCGCCCAATTTCTTTTTTACGAGAAAAAATAGTGCCCGAGGGGAGGGAGTTGTAATGTGTTTTTTTGATTGTTTTGGGTTAGGTTGGACTGTGTTGGATTGGGTTGTTTTAGTGAAAAAAAAATAAAAAAAAAAAAAACCAACGGGCGCAGGCGGGCTTGGGGTCCTAGGGACCCTAGTAGGTGCCCCCATAAATAATTTTTCATAAAAAATCAAAAATAGCAGAAAACTGTATACTGCATAATTACCCAAACGTTAATCAACACTTAAATAAAAGGTGAAACAAATAAAAAAAAACTTAAAAGACGCTTATGAAAGTGAAATAAGTCTGACGTCTGAAAGCTTTGTGAGCCGAAACCTTCTAAAGAATCCCCTGTTGTCCATAGTCTCAAAATAATTTGGTATCTCGTTCCATCGTCTTGGAATTCCATCATTGATTATGTCCAACACATTCAAATCGTCATGATACAATATATCTTCCATATTTAAAAAAAAAAAACAATTCAACAAATCAAAATAGACAGAAAACATAACCAACAAAATGCAAATGACAGCGACTTTAATTGCTCAATTAAGCTTTAATCGCCCAACATCGGCCGGGTTGGTAAACGGCGCGATTAACGCCAAAATTTTGTTGGTGGATACCGCTAACCGCAATTAAAAGTTAATTGGAGAAAAAATGAGTTGGTGGATACCGGCATTAAACCCTTTTCCCATCTAGGACTTTTTTGTGCGAGCCCGCTCACGTGTCACATGACTGTCATAACATTTCATATTGACATCATGTGACGCGTGAGTGAGCATTCACGAGAAAGTCGTAGGTGGGAACCGGGTGTTAAATTGTTTCCACAAACATGGTTGAGTTTGTGAATTGACCATTTTTCGAGTTTGACAGGCTGGGTAGCAAAAAGGTTTGCCACCAAACTAAAACAAAATGACCAACAAAAAAAATAAAACACTGACAGGTAAATTTAGTTGGGACCTCTGATTTTCGACATAACCAATCTTTTTCGAGTTTAATTTACGAAAATAAACAAACGGGCGCTTCAGTGAATTTTAATTGAAAATTGACATAAAAATGTAATAAAATCCTCGCGGGGTTACTGCTTCAGATTGAGAACCATAAAAAGCTGGTTTAGAGATCAGCTCATGCTCCAAAACATGTTCAAAAACGAGTTTTAAGGATTTGGCTTCTATAAACAGCTAGTTAGAAATGGATAGCATTCAGGGTTCTTTACTGCTTTGATGAGGAATCCAGTCAGTTTCTACAAGAACCACCGCACTTCGGAGTTTATTCCATTTATAATTCACAGAATTGGGGTTTTCAACCTACCATAGAAATAAAAGCGCGCAACAGGATCAATGAGGAGGGCAACTATTTGCAACTATGAGAGAAAAACAGTTCAATGGGTGTATAATAAAATTAAGAATATAAAAATGATTCATTAAACGAAGTTTTTAAGGTGTCGTCGTATTATAAAAATGGTAAACTTTTGTAATTTGTTCTTTAAAGCTTTAATTAAAAATTAGATTTTACAATTTTTACTTTAATTTATGTAGTTAATTTAAAAGTTGAATTATATTTATATTTTCTTTTCCAAACTAAGCCTGCCAAAAAAACTGCATCAAATCTCTTAGAAAAGTTTTACAAGATTTTATAATGTTTTACCAGGTTTTATATCATTTCTATGCAGTATGTGAAACAAACTTGTAAAAACTTAATCCAATTTCATGAAGTACGGATTTTTTTTCTATCAGTTTTGCGAGAAAGACAGCTTGGACAGTAGAATTTTATAAAACCCTATAAAACATCATAAAAACTCACCAACTTTCATAAGAACCTATGCGGTTTTTTTTAGCTGGGAAACAAAAAGTTCTTATTTTTGAGTTTATTATTGGAAACAATTTTTTGGAGGTTTTAATAATATAATAATAATTGTAAATCGAAAATCCTTATATTCGGCGTCAACCGATGTGGCTAACTGCAAAAATAGGCAATTTACCCATTTTCAACTTCTATTTCTATGCAACCCACCTACCAAGTTAAAAATTACAATTGGAAAAAGCAAAAACAACAAAATTTCGTTGGAAATGGGAAGTGAGAACTATTTATTAATCCTTTATTTAGCAAGAAAGCACTGAAAAGTCAGCAGGCGGGTAGAGGCACGTAAGAACCTAAGAACTGAGAAATTTCCCGTTTGTGATGCCCCGAAAAGTGGGCAGGCGGATAGTTTATTTTCTTACTTTACGGAACTCTGACTGCACCTTTAAACTTTTAACTTACATGAGCATACCAATCTGGGAAAAAGCATTTCTACACATTGAACTGCTGCACATCTCGAGGCATATCTGTAATTGGCTTCCTCATCAGAGCAGTAAAAAGTCTGTGTGATAGGCGCCAAATCTTTACAACTCGTTTTTGAACATGTTTTGGAGCATGAGCTGATTTTTAAACCAGTTTTTTATGGTTCTCACCCTACAGCAGTAATCCTGCATGGATTTTATTACACTATACCTTTAGTTTTTATGTAAATTTTAACTTAAATTCACTGAAGAGCACGTTTGTTTATTTTCGCAAATTAAAAACAAAAAAGTTTGGTTATATTGAAAATCAGGGTTCCCACCCAAATTTACCTGTCAACTTTTAATTTTTTTTTTTTGGTCATTTTGTTTTAGTTTGGTGGAAAGCCTTTTTGCTACCCAGCCTGTCAAACTCGGAAAATGGCCAATTAAATACCGACAACTTTAATCTTGGGTACGTTTTTAAAATAAACTCTTTTTCGAGTTCGGTGTCCTCGAATGATGGACAGATCAATAGTGACGTCACACACAAATAAACGCCGAATAAAAAAACGCCCCAATATAAATGACTTTTATACACACCCTCCCACTCGATACATTGTAAAGTAGGAGTTAATTTAGAATCCATTAAATCGTATTTGGCTACGGTTTTGACTGGTAAATGAATAAAAGACCTCGAAAAAAAAGACGCGAAAAATTGATTGCTACATATTAAAAGATACGTAAAATTAAAAAAATATTATTTTGGGTTGGGTTGGGTTTGAGCTAGGGGTTTTTATGGTTTTTTTTCCGGAATTTTTTTCCTAGATTCCTTTTCCTCAAGGAAGAGGGGAGCCTTCGGAATGACTATGAATGGGGCCTCAATCTTATAATGTCTTTTTCATCTTAAACCTAAAATTAACTAATAATTTCAGCCAAACATATTTAAAGAAAAGATTTCTGGCGTAGAGGGCAAAGAGTGAGAGAATAAATCGGATTTCTCTTCTAGTTTGGTCTTTAGGAATTTCTCATGGTTTGTTAACAGTCGGCATTATAGTCTCCGTAACAATAATTTACCTTTACCAATACCAAAATTTATACTAACCAAAAACTCGATAATATATCAGAGTATTAAATTGTATAATATAATACCTGCCTGACCAAAAAAAAAAAGACGACTATTAATGAATACAATTGTTTCCGAGGTGGTGTAAAAAAATTTTTGGTTATAACAAAGCATTTTATACCTTAGGGGAGTTTTATCAATTTTAATAGTGTATATGTAATTATTGTGTTCTTTATTTTTGAATTCTGTACTCATTACAAGTACATTTTTTTTTCTAACTGTATATGTCTAGATATGTATTTTAAAACTCTCTTACATGTAAGGCATTTAAATCTTTGTAGCTTAATTATCTAGTTTAGATGTTGTTGATATTTTTACAATTTCACAAATAAATGTATTTAATATTATTTAGACTACTAGATTAATATTACTTGACTGGATTAAGATTATTGCTTTGTCAATGATATTTTTAATTTTACGACAATAAAGCTTATTTTAAATTGAAAAAAAAAATTTTTGGCCTAGTGCACAATTTAAGGGATAGGGATAAAGTGGCATAACTCAACATTTTTCAGTTTTCACAAAAGGGTGTAACACTTGGGAACAGCAAAACTGTTTCCTAAACCTAAATAGCAAAAGCCTATTTCTTTTACTATACTAATTATACTCCAATAGAATAGTCAGAAAATCGCAAGTAGAAGGCAAGTAGAGACCCCTAAAACCTCATTTTTCCAACAAAATTTATCTCTAGGTTCGCCGCCATCTTGAATTTATGCGTAATTCGGGTTAACTCGGTTTCAGTCTGATATCTTATTTACCATTGGTCCGATAAAAAAAAATTGTTTTGGTTTATAAAATATTGGGTTTTCTGTGATTTTTGATCTAATATTTTTTTTCCTTTATGACTCGGATAAAAAATTTATTCCCCTATACCGCCGAAAATAATGAACTTTAAAAAAAAATGTTCTTATAAAAAATTTAGTGGGTTAAATTTTCTTTAAATTTTGGTAATAGAAAATAACAGTTATGTTAAAAATAGGACGCCACAAATGTGTATTTTTTTTATAGAAAAAGTGTGCAGTGCCTTCTTATGTACATATTTTGACAGAGACATAAAATACACTTATATTAAGAAATAATGGTATAATACATACTAAGTAGCACTTAAAGAGAACAATTTTGAAGCCTGAGCGTAGCGAGCACTTTTTTTTCAGAAATAAAAATGACGAAAGATAAGAAAAACTGATAATAATATAGGTATATCTACATCAAGTGATATAGTGGCATTTTTAAACCCTGTAGGCGAGGTAGTATACAAGCGTAGCGAAAGATACAAATTTATTTTTCACATTTCTGACGACCTTTTGCTTACCCAGTGGCGTACCCAGGACCAAGCTATGAGGGGGGTTGGTAGGAAGAAGTAAGTAAGAAATGTTAACGCAGGCAAGAATTTTTAAAATACTCTCTCAATTTATAGGCACCAGAGCTCTCACCAAAGCCTTCACGATTCCTGTTTAAATACGTTCCAATTAATACCCCACATGCCATATTCTGGATTAAACTGCGTTAAGTCCTTTCTATTATCTCCGCCCCTGGGGGGGCAATTTTAATATTCTTGAAATTGGACCATCTGGAACACAAACCAAGTCTACGTACCTACTAAATTTAGTCAAAATCGGACAAGTGGTTCATGAGTTAGGCACGTTGATGATAGACAGACGGACAGACAGACATTAAGGCAAAAAAATGTTCTAAATGATCTGAAACGCAAAGATCTATAAAAATTTATTAAATTGGAGCAACTTTTTGAACGTGTAGGCATAATGGAAATTTTGAAGCGACCCAATTGCGCCGATACAAAAATTTATGAGAAAAAATGCCGGTTATTTTAAAACAATCTTATTCAGATTTGAGTAGCACTGGGTAACGACAACCTCCCCTCTTTCCTTGGGTACGCCACTGTATATCCGGCACAACTGGAAGTTGCTGGAAATCACGTGATCTGCTATAGAAATGTCAAACACATAGAAAAACCAAGTCTCGTTTTATTTCTACCTTAAAAAACGGAGAAAAGAAAAAGTAAGGCTACCTCCTGGATCACTAATTCAACTTAACTAAAAGCCAGTTAGCCTTTACACTACTGTTGCCGCCATTTTTATAAACAAATTGACAGGAAAAACATATTTTGTCAGTTTTCTTGTCAATATCGCCGCCACAAAAGTAAAGGTGGATTCTAACAGCACCTAACGTAATTTAATTTAGCGCAACCTAATTTAACGTAACTTAACTATGTTGGGAATTTGGAACCTTTAGTTGCACTAATTGTATTGTATACAGACCGCTTCAAGCTACTGCGAACATAGGGGGAATCAAGTCCAATTTACTCTCCGTGCCGTAGGACCGAGGTGGATTCGAAGCACGCTGCAGTGTTATCTTTTGGAAATTCATTTTGTTTTTATTATTTTGTTTTATTTCTGCCTTGCTCGAGAAACAGATGGGTAAGTTCTTAATTGAAATAATACATTTTTAAAACCAAAAATGGATGTCTACGAAGTTGCCGAAAAAGTGCAGATAGTCAAATGGTCAAATCGTCATAGCCCAACACACGTTCGATATTGGTCGAGGGAAAATTTGCATTTGTATTTTAACGTAAGAACACAGTATCCCCAAAAACTAAATGTTTGGGGGGGGGGTATTATAGGGGAACACGTAATTGAGCCATTTTTTATTAACGGCAATTGCAATTTGAATGGTCCTAGATACTTGGATCTACTGCAGCAGCACATTATTCCAACTACTAGGCAGTTGTTAGGTGTAAGATTTGGTGAAACATGGTTTCAACAAGATGGTTGTACCGCTCACAATGTTGGCCTTGTTAGGGAATATCTTGATAATGTATTTCCTAATCGGGTTATAAGTACACGGGGAACTATTTTATGGCCAGCTCGATCTCCCGATCTTGCTCCTAATGACTTCTATCTGTTTTTGAAGAAGCTTTTCAAATTATCACCCCTAACATGCTTGGAAACGTTAGAAGGGGTTTTTATAGTAGGCTCGGATATTGTCTAGCCGAGCAAGGAGGACTTTTCGAACATTTGCTTTAATTTTTTTTTGACTGGGAGAATCTTTTTGGTTTTTAGAATGTATTATTTTATTTTGAGAACTTGCTTTTATTTTGTTTCTCCTTATTATTTTCATTGTAACACGTCGTCACTGATAAATCTGAGCAGTTGACAATAAAACGCTCTTATTTATCAGTGACAAAAAATAAGAAAATTACGTTATAAAAATTTGCGTATTTATTGACCAAATTCCGGTTTCATTGACTACACTCCACACAGCACCGTGGTTAGAGGCGTACTAAATACCAAAGGAAAGTCATGCAAGTGGTGATCGCAAGCCTGAGTATTGGTTGCTTCACTGAGGCGTGCGGTGTCTCTGCATGTACGTACACTGGCAAATTAGACTTCTTGCTTCACAGTAGCTTGAAGCGGTCTGTATAAGATAGAGCGTAGATTAATTTAGTTCATTGTTTATCGTCTCCTGATGATGCTAACGTTGTTAGCGAAACGCGCGTCGAGTGCAAAAAAGTGTAGTTTTGGTTTATGGAAAACAATCATAATTTTGTTTTAACGTAACTTAAGGAAAATTTAGGGTTTTCATACCTCGATTCATACAGCTGCCTCAAGTAGCTGCCAAATTTTTCTGTTTTTGTCAGCTGGCCAATCAAATTCTTCCTGTTCTTGTATTTGTTTACAAGTTGTGAAAAATCGGTGTCCATCTTTGTTTGGGCATGCGCAATTTTGATTTCATTTAAGGAAATTTAAGAAAAGATAAAAGTTGGTCATCTCTTAAGTTAAATTGCGGTAAATTACGTTAAATTACGCCTGTATGAACGCGATCATTAAATCTCATAAAAGCAACTCTTACGCTAAATTAAGTTACGCTAAATTAAATTACGCTAAGTGCTGTTAGAATCCACCTTAACCCTTGCGGGCGCAGTTTAACCAGTAATGTGAGTTATGGTAAGAAGTGCAAATATTATTAAATAATTACTGTACATTAAACTTACAGAAGATATAGTTCCATATCCAAGCGAAAAAAATCCGTAAATTGAAAAATCAGGATTTGTTTCAGACAAAATTGTGTGAAAAATTCTGGTCTAAAATATGAATTAATTTTTAGGCATAGTTCAGTAGCAGTAATTACACTAGATAGCCATTTTTATAAATTTGTTAACTATTTTTCTTGTAATATATACCGGGTAGCCTACACCGGGCAAAATGAGTTTTTAAATCAATTTTAAAATTCTGAACCAATTTTAGTGAAGATGGCGGACAAAATCAAAAACTACCCAACGTTTTTGCTCGTTGCTTTAAGGTTATGCCAAAATTTAAAGTGTTCTTTGAAGGGAATTGAGCAAGACTTTGACTAGAAATATTTTTTTTCCGCCATCTTAAAATCTAAGATGGCGGACAGAAAAAAAGTTTAACCTTCAAAAAGCCTCGTTTATTTTTATGTTACGGAAATTTTTTGGACTTTTTTATAAAGTCGTAAAAAAGCTTTGTTTCTACTGCGTAGAACGAGGTGCGAATCATTAAAATCTGTTAAGTGGTTCCCAAAAAAAAGAAAAAACATTTTTTGGAATTTTTATGAAATAAAAAGCCTCAAGGTGAAAATCGGTTGTGCTTTAATTACTGCTATTAAAATTTGTCGTCATCTTGAAATATCTTTTTTAATTTGTACAAAAGTCCTGCTTTCGCCACGCACAACGAGGTATAAATCATCAAAATTGGTTTGGTGATTCTCCAAAAATTAATTTTTGTTTCCATCACTGTTTTCCAGATTATACGATTGCCTTCTCAAATTGATACTCAACCGATTTCAATAAAAATAAAAAACTCTTAAATGATCACTATCAATATTTTTCGCCATTTTGAAACCCAAGATGGCGGACACAATAAAATTTATCTCTTCAAAGAAGCTCGTTTATTCTTAGGTTTCAAGAACCTAAAAATGCCCTTCTCCAACGGGCATAGCTAGGTACGAATTATTAAAATCGGTTTAGTGGTTCTCAAAAAAATTATTTTTTAATAACCACTAAACCGTTTTTAATGATTTGTATCTAGTTATACGCGTCGGAGACAGAGCTTTTTTACTAATTTAAAAAAAGTCGAAAAGGTTCTCGAAACTCGAGCGTCTTTGAATGGTCAAATTTGATTTTTTCCGCAATCTTGGGTTTACAATTAATGAGGAAATTAATGCAGACGGAATTGAGAAAGCCATCGTATAATCTGGAAAACAGTGATTTAAACAAATATTAATTTTTTAAGAACCACTAAACCGGTTTTAATGATTTATACCTCGTTGTCCGTGGCGAAAGCAGAACTTTTCTACGAATAAAAGAAATTAAAAGGTTTTTAGAAAATATAAATAAACGAGCCTCTTGAAGGGTCAAGTTTTATTCTGTTCGCCATCTTGGATTTAAAAATGGCGGCAAATTTCGATAGCAGTGTTTAAAAAACAACTAATTTTCGACATGATGTCTTCTATTTCATTGAAATCGGTTTTTTAATAATGAATTTATAAGAAAATATATGCAGACAGAATTGAGACGGCAATCGCATAATCCGTAAAACACTGATTAAATTTTTTTTATTTTTTTTAGAACCACTTTACTGATTTTAATGATTCGCATCTCGTTCTGCGTGGCAGAAACAGAGCTTTTTAAATGGTAAAGTTTGTTTCCTTCCGCCATCTTGGTTTTTAAGATGGCGGACAAAAAATATTTTTACTCAAAGTCTTACTTGATTCCCTGCAAAGAGTAGTTCGTTACATTAAAATCGGTGGGATGGTTCGAAAGTTATAACGGAAAACATTTTGTCCGGTTTTTTGTGGGTATTTTATAGCTAAAACTGAACTGATGACTATGACGTCGTTGCTCTAATCCCAGGCAACCTTCGAGCGATTTGCCAGGAAGATATTCGAAAACGCTATTAGTTTTTTTACAAAATGTGCCTTCCGTTTAAATTTCAGCCAATTCTGATGTTTATTTGACGTCACTTCGACATTTTTTGAGCTAAGGTCACTGACAGAAAATAAAATCAATCAACGAACAAAAATGGTGGTGGGCAAAAAAATATATGCGGGAAAACCCTCATTGATTACCTATACAATCCAGTTTGTTTTACTAAAATCGGTTCAGAATTTAAAAAATACTTTGTCCGGTTTTTTATGAACCACCCGGTATTTTGAAAAATTAAAAAAATAACAAAATTAGAAAAAAAGGCAAAATAATTACTCTATGTTTTCGTAACCATGAACTAGGTACACTCGCCACCAAAGAAAATGTCGTGCCCGTAATGGCTGTCGCAGGGGGGGGGGGCGGCGGAGGCAATCGCGTCTCCCCCTTTTTTTGAGAATTTATTTAAAAATCTCCGGTTTTTCATCAAAACAGTAAAATTGTTGATAGTGTTTCCAAAATGTTCGTCTGCGGCGCCCTATTGGGTCGAAAGTTACATTAATTTTCGAACTTTTGCCTAAAACTTTTTCTCTGCTTTTACAAAATTTTGACCTCAGGAAGTCAAATTCTCTCGCTACTATGCATCCCATTGGTCCAAATCTTCGGTTTAAATTGATTTCTCTCACTTTTTCCCGATATTGATCGAAAGTTATTCTCTTAGTCAAGACCAATAGAATTACTTTCGATCAATATCGAGCAAAAGTTAATTTTTTGAGTTACTCTTACCGCACGCCAAAAAAATATGCAGAGTTGCCTCTTAAGCTCAAAATTTAATCCGTAAACACATTGGGGACGACAATATTTATATCTGGCGAGTGTACAGGGTGTTTCATTATAAATGGTCCCCCCTGTTATATCTGTTAATATGTGAGCTAGAAAAAGTTTTAAAAACAAAAGTTATTTAATTTATAAAGATCTGTGAAGTGTCATGTGAAGTGTCAAATTGTGATAGCTACTTTCTTATTTTAAATACAACACCCTGTATTTTTTGCAATTTTGAATTCTAGGTTTCTTCCTGATTTCGGAAAAGTATAACTTATATGCACTGGGTTCAATAGTTTTTGAGATATTGGACTTAAATTTTTTTTTTCTTGGGCTGTGAATTACAATTTGTGGTATAAGTATATAATCCCTTTAATATGATGATTAGCAATTTTTTAAAAACAGCGAAAAACATCATTAATTGTAATTCACAGCCACCTAAGTTAAAAAAAAATTCATAGTGGGATTTACTAAGATCTAAAATAGTACCCCCCACAAGGCTAAATATTTACACTTGTGGGGGGTACCAAATTTTAAAACCAATTTTCAAAAAACACTTACTCATACAGAAACTAAACAAAGTTATTGATTATTTTTTATTATTATTGCAAAATACCACTGCAAAACTGCTTTTTTTCTCAAAATGTACCCTATTCTAAGAGAAAATGCCCTAAAACTAATTTTTTTTGTCAGGTTTCAAAATGGCAAATGGTGAATACGCTAAAAATTTGGCACATAATAGCTTCATTATCTGTGTTTGAGGTTGAAAAGTTGGTGATTTTTTAGACCACCTCTGGGGGGGTGGTTTAAATTTATAGCCCCCAGAAAGGATTGTATTGTAGCAATTGGTAATAAGTTCGTTTATAATTTCCTTAAGAAACCGTTTTTACAAGGACCAATTTACCTTATTTAATATCCCAAGTTGTTCATTGACCTATAACACACCTCCAATTTTGTCCAGAAAAAACGCCATAGGTATTTTGAACCCATTTTCAGCACAAAAAATATGAGGGCACTACTAGGCAAAACAAACATAAGTGAAGGTCACTGATTATGCACGAAAAATATACCAAACAAAAAACCCAAAACATATAAATAAACAAGAACTATATTAATTTAAGAAAACTTTCCTTACTGAAAGCCACCCATTTCAAAGCTGTAGAGCTTTCATCAGTAAAGGTTGATGCAAGTCAAGGTACAAGCAGAGTTAAGAAAAACCCGCTCTTTGTGATTTCAACCAACACCGTACTTAACTAAAAAGCCTGTTAACTCCTACCGCTTCAGTGCTCTTTAGCCTATTGTGGCTGCCATTTTTATTTATTTTTTTTTTGTCAGTTTGGTGTCAATATGGCGCCGATCATAGGCCAAAGGATACTAAAACGAAAATGAGTTAACTGGCTTTTTAGTTGAGAACGGTGTTGTTTCAACGCAGCTAATATTTAGAAACTGACATTTCGACAGTGACAGAAATGTAAACAAAACTTGTATTTAAGTTTTTTAATACATTTCATAAATAAAAACACCTCTTAAATAAATACAAAATTAATCTACTCCTTATTTTATTATTACCCATCTAAATCTAAAAATTAATAAACAAGGGTAAGTTTTAATCAGAATGACATATCACCCCAATCTTAATTTGTTCTACAAGTGTTTACTATTTAAAACCCGCGTGGGTTTTAATTTTTTAATTTTCTTTTCTTCCAAATTGAAATTTTCTTCTTAAATCCAACAAAAGATTATATTAAGATGATCATTCATTAAACAAATATATTCATATTCTTCTTATAAATCAAACTATATATAAAATTCAAGGAGGGTTGGTTAAAATGCTTAAAACCAAAAATTTCACTTAAACTTAGGACCGTTCTAAAATAGACTAAACCCTTTTAGTAAATCCCACCGTTAAAGTCCAATATGTCAAAAACTATTGAACCAAGTGCATATAAGTTATACATTTCTGAAATCAGGAAGAAATCTAGAATTCAAAACTGTAAAATAATACACGGTGTTGTATGTAAAATAAGAAAGTTGCTATCAATATTTGACACTTCGCATGACACTCGGTTTTTTTGACTTTAATATTTGGAAGATAAATCAAATAACTTTTGGGGGGGGGGGCCATTTATAATGAAACACCCTGTAACTTTATTTTCATTACCTCTCGTCGATATTCGTCGTTGGTTTTTGTATCGAAAATCTTACAGACAATTTTTTTGGTTGTATATACCTAAAATCAAAATATAATTCGATTAAGTTTTGAAAAATAGGAAAAAAGATTAATTTTCGACCCAAAAAACGTTTTCGTCAACCGGGGTGAAACTACTCCACTTTTCAAAAGTAATTTAAACAATTCAATAAAATACCTTCAGATTTTGCTATAAGAAGGTATTTTTGGATTGTGCTTAAAGAATTTGGATAAATTTACTTATATGGCAAAGTAACTTTTCTCCGCTCTAAAAAGTATTTCAACTTTTTGAAATGAATTATCAGTGGCTCTGGGGGTAGGCTTGAGCCCCTAAGCCGCCGCCCCTGCGTATGTTGGTGCCAAATAACCTTAAATGTTGCAGTCTTTGCTAAAAGAATTAAAAATTTGCATAAGCACTAAGAAACCGTCATTTTACAAAAAAAATGCTAGCAACATAACTTTAGTTTACTTTAGTTATATTAAAAATAAACACTTTTCACTAGTAGCGTAAATTTGCCTGCCAAAAAGCACAGCAAAGCACAGTTTTGTGGACGCCCACGCTTTATCAAAATGTGCAAAATCAATCAACCTTTTAAAATATAGTAAATGCACAAGATTTTTAGACTTACAAAAAATCTCTCCCTTACAAAAAATCTGACGATTTTTAAACACAAGTTTACACTTAATGCTTTTTTGTCAGCACTATTTGCTAATATTCCTTAAAATTTAGTTTTTTAATACTGTTCTAGTAAATAAACAACATGTTTTAATTTTTGTAGGCTGTTTTTCTGAAAACTCTGCTTTTTATTTAAAAATGTATTTTATTAAGCTTATTTTTATGTGTAAATAAACCTTTAAAACTTTTAACATAAAAAAACATAGATAGCCATGGAATATTTCGCTGTCACTGTTTAGAAACGTCACACAAATTCTGTCTTTCCTTTTACATGGTGAGAAGTTTCGACACTTTTTGACGTTTATTCGTACGCTTAGTAACAATTTAGCTCCGCCATAAACTAGTCCTGCAGAATATCTTTAAAATATTAAATTTACAAAATGTTATTAAAAAAATGACGCAGTTTCTCTTACAACGTTAGGATAAATATGAAGGACGCTGTGTTTTTATTTTAAATGAGGCGATAAGTAAAAAATCGCCACTTTCCAGAATTTTCACGGGTGAGATTTTCTATCGTTTCTAAAGAATCGCGACCTTTATAGATGAAAATTTGACATGGAAAAATCATATAGAGTATTTACAAAAATCGTTATTGCCCCTTATAGGAGTTTTATATAAAATTCGATATCTTATTCTTTTATCTCATCTTAAAAAAATGTATTATGCCCTATTTTATTCAAAACTACAATATATAATATCAATGTTGGAGTTGTGCAAATTCTTCTGTAATAAATCTTTTCAAAAAATTATAAAACAAAATAATAAAATGTATCCATGATTTTTGGAACCAACTACCAATTTATATAAAGCACTTGGATATTTTAATTTAGAACATTTATATGTAGTGAAGACGTGTATTTTTATTCATTCTTTAATAATTGATAAAAAAATTTCTAATATTCAACTTGACAAAATCAATATTTTGCATGCACATCAAACAAGGCAATCCAATATGTACCAAACAATTTTATACGATGGAATATTGTATTACAACAACTTAACAAAATCAATTAAAAATATATCAACAATCCAAAGGTTTAAAACAAATATAAAGAAAAATTTTTTGAACGAATCATAAACTCACCATTTACTTATATATTAGTATCCAAAAGCAAATACTTACCAAATTTTTATCAGTATCTATTTTCGAAAAAAATCACAATAATATTTTTTTTAAATAATAGTATTCTCTTTTTTTTAACTAAATGATTTCCCTGTAATAAACATTTAAGTTTGTTGGGAAATGAACGTTATATATAAAAAATCACACCTGTTAAATAAAAGAACCATAGAAACTGCCATTCGTTAAATCAATTTTTTATCCGAACCATATTTCTTCAAACCCATTCAATAACAAAGTCGAAATTTATAAGACCCGTTTTTGAACCATTGTTCATCAAACTCATTCAATATCAAACCAGTAATTTGTAAAACCCATTTTTAGTAAAACCCGGAATTTGTCAAACCATTATTTTTGAAAAGCTGAATTCGTAAGACCCTTTGTTTTTCAGAAATGTCTGCTAAATTGAGTGCGCATTCGCCAATAATACATGAACCGGAGGCATACACGCAGGTCGCGCGGGCGCGGCGTTTCGCATTTGTCGCTGCTACGCGCGCATACTTGTACATGTAGCGTTTAATAGTTTGTTTATAGATGTCACTTGCATTCCAGTTAAGAACAAATTTCTGATAAAAAACGGGTCTTACGAATTCCGGTTTTGAAAAATAATGGTTTGACAAATTCTGGGTTTGTTTAAAAATGGGTTTTACAAAATACGAGTTTATTGAATGAGTTTGATGAAAAATGGTTCGATTAAAAACGGGTCTTATAAATTTCGAATTTGTTATTGAGTGGGTTTGAAGAAATAAGGTTCGGATAAAAAATTGGTTTAACAAATTGAGGTTTTTATGGTGAATCATGCTTACGATTACAATTTTTATTAAATACGGTCTGATTGGTTTGACAAACCATCACAGTTGGTCTAGAGAGGGGTTTTAAGAAAAAAAATATATAATCTTTAAAACATAGATTTTTGTTTTTGATACATCGCGAACTACTATTTACCGTAAAAAGTAAAATCCGCTATGTAGCCCTTTTCTGGGGGACTATTTTTGGAAAATACTCTGAAAACCTCAAATAGTAACTCCCTATTTTGACTTTATATTTGAATTCTCGCTGAAATTCTCTTTCCAATGGTATCCGATATCATAAGGTTTGCTTTACTAGTTTTCGAGATATTGGCTTTCAAAATGTCAAAAATTCAATTTTGAAAGGCCCATATCTTAGAAACCAATAAAATATTTCTATTGTGTTTATTATCCATTTTGGGGGTTTTATAAGAGCAAATAAAAAATGACACTAGTTTGACGTTTGCACATTCCTATTTACAGTTTATTCATTTTCAGTGATTTTGACGATATTATTCCATTTTTTATTTTCTCGTAAAAAACCCCTAAAATCGACAATAAACACAATAAAGATATTTTGTTTAGTTTCTAAGATATGACCCTTTGAAAATTGAATTTTTGACATTTTGAAAGCCGATATCTCGAAAATTAGTAAAGTAAAACTTATGATATGGGGTAACATTCGAAAGATAATTTCAGCGAGAATTCAAATATGAAGTCAAAATAGGGGGTTGCTATTTAAGGTTCCCAGAATATTTTCCAAAAATAGCCCCCCAGAAAAGGGCTACATAGGGGATTTTACTTTTTACGGTAAATAGTAGTTGCCGATGGATCAAAAACAAAAGTGTATGTTTTAAAGATTATATTTTTTTTTTCTTAAAACCCTTCTCTAGACCATCTGTGCCATAGACGTTCGGTTTTGTTTCTTCGTGTTTTAGCCTCATAAAATAGCAACGTGGCGTTTGGATTGGGGTGGCTGTTTTCTTTAAATGCTAACCTCAAACTGATTTATGAGTACCAAGTTTAAAACAAAAAGCAGTTACCTCTTTGGACAGGCTTCCTTCTGCGCAGCAAATAGTAATCAACCGAATAATACTAAATCCTACGAATACCGCTCGTTTTCCTGCTTCGATCGAGTAATTTTCTCCATTTCCAGTCGACTGAATTGAATTCAACAAAAAGTAGATATTTATGAGTAAAATCCATACCTACAAGAAGTATTTACTACAATTCGTTCAATTTGATTGATTGATTTATATATTCCCCCCATATGGACTTCCGTGGGCTTTTTGTTGACAATTTTACGAAATCTGTTTTAACCGGTTAGTAATAGGCCACTTAACATCACCCATCATCAAAAAGTGAGGTTAGGACGACAAAATATTTTTTTAAATCTTAACGGTTTGACCTACGATGATGAAATTTGGTCTTCGGGTCAGATTGTATTATAAAAATAATATTTAGTGCATCTAGGAGCCGGTAGGGGGCGAAATGTGGTTTTAGATTTTTCCCTGTATCTCCCGAACGACTTATTCTGGCCACTTGAAACTATGTGGTTTTATAGTACATACTATTACCAATCAGCCCGATATCACAAAAAAATGTTTTAGCCTGTGAGCAGAGGGCCCTAAACAGACGCCATTTTTTTGACAATTTCGAAGAAAAAATCTATTTACGCAAAAAATCAAAACCACATTTCGCCCTCTACCGGCTCCTGGAGGCACTAAATGTTATTTTTTTATTTTTATAATACAATCTGGCCTGAAGGCCAATGTGATTACCAAATTTCATCATCGTATGTCAAACCGTTAAGATTTAAAAAAATATTTTGTCACCCTAACCTCACTTTCGGACTGCAACATTTTTGAGTCTATTCATAGGTGAGTGGTATACAGGGTTCCTAAGCAAATCCTTAGGGGGCCAAGCAGCCGTGTATAAGACGCAGACAAACGGAAAAGCACATTAGACAGAAAAGGATGGGCATGGGGTGATGTTGTCACTACATCTTACACGTAGTAAATCCATTCCAGGTTGTTGTTTTCTAATGTTTTCCATTTTCATACCTTTAGGACTGGAATAAAAATTGTTTTTGCTCGACTTTAATACCAAACTGATGAAAGATATCGTAAAAAAAATATTTTTCGGCTTTTCATTTTGTAACCATTGTCCTTACGCACTGTTTACAGGCTGGGGACTGAGATACATGCAAATGCCTAACCTAAAGCGTTCAAATCGACTGAGATATTTCCGTAGAAACTTTATCAAGCAAATAGGATGGGTTGACGCCTTCGAACGTCCAATCCGGGTTTTGCACTTTGATTCGAAATCAAAAAGGAGGAACAGTCAGATGTGGGGCCGTGCACAAATTACGTAACGGTGATTTTACCAATTTTTGACCCCCTCTCTATGTAATGTTTTGTAACGGTTTGGCACGCCACTCCCCTAATATTACGTAACGATTACAAGACCACAACCCCCCCCAAAAAAAAAAAACTTTTCACTTATTTTCATTCCAAATTTTCTTATTTTCACACAAATGCAAACGCTGTCGAAAACCCCCCTCCCCCCTACGTAACGTTTTGTAACCCCCCTCCCCCCTATGACCATTACGTAATTTGTACACGGCCCTTGTAGTCCCAGTGGAGGAGGGCGAGAAAATTGATATTTTTTTCTTAAAAATTATACTCTTTAGACCTATTTCTTTGCGTTCCCGAAATTACGTAATTTTTGAAAAAAAATTGTAAGCGGCGCCATTTTTATTTCGTGCTTTGTTTTTCTAACATTTTTGCGTTCGGCTAATTTAATTGAAAAATTTTTGCCCCGGCGCCCTTTATCTTCTCACTCGAAACCAAGATCCCCCGTTTTAGGAAAACTGATCCCGTCTCTGTTTCTAAATTTTTTCGAATAAAAGTAAAGTATGACCATGGGGGAAATAATTTTTTTGTACGGTATGACGAAAATTTCGAGAAAGTTGAAGAAAAAAATAAAAAAAGTGGCAGAGCTCAAGTTTTTCGTAAAAAAAACGTTTTTTGTAAAGAAACAGAGCAAAATAAATCTTTTCACCCCTTTTTGGGTGTTACAAATATTGGCAGCCCCTTATTTTTCGCTTTTACCCTCCCGCTAGTTTTGAAGAATTGGTTCGCTACATGTTTCGAGATCATGTCATAAAACACCTCGAAAATATCAAATGTAGTGTCAGGGCCAGCTTTATTTAAAATCAATAATATCGCAAGCAAAAAGCTCTGCAGGAAAAACAGCAAGGTTGGAAATCAAAGTGTATGATGGTGTTTAATGATGTATAGTGGAGGGTGACCAGTGAAACTACTGATGAACCCACGCTGGTTACCCAGGGCGAAACATCGTTTAATCATTTCTCTTTTTGCTTTGATCTTTTGTGTGTTCCTTGTGGGATGCTCATCCAAGTTTGAATTTTCGTTATTTCCACCCAAGATCTCTTGATCTTTTGTTTTTTAAAAAGACCGCCGTTTATTGATTTCTTTGGCTGCTAGCTGCATGATTTGGCCGTTTCCGGAAAGAAATTTAATTAAAAGCGAAGATATTTCTTTCTAATGTTAACAACCTCACGAGTTTATCGCTCAGTATCGTAAATAATGGACCCTGCCGCCTCCTTTAAGCAAGAAAAAGCTGTGGTTTGGACCTGAAAACATCTAAATTCATCTCATGGTGTGGCCGCCATCTAGCGGAATTTGCAGACATCTTGTCAACGGTTATTATTGCAACTATGATTTATGCTCACAATTTTTTCTCATGAAAGCAGTCCGGAGATAATAACAAACTGGCACCATTGCTCAATATACCTGTTTCTCTTGTGCGCGCAGAACTGTCTATGCCATTTCATTTTGATTTATTGAAATCCTATCCCTAAGGAAAATCTTAGGAACCCTGTATAAGTAACCGATTAAGTTAAGTTAAGTTAAGTTTGCGTAAATAGATTTTTCTTTTCGAAATTGTCAAAAAAAATGGCGTCTATTCAGCACCCTCCGCTCACAGTCAAAAAAATTTTTTGTTATGTCAGGCTGATTGGTAATAGTATGTACTACAAAACCACGTAGTTTCAACTGTTCAGAATAAGTCGTTCAGGAGATACAGGGAAATATCTAAAAACACATTTTGCCCTCTACCGGCTCTTAGATGCACTATTCCTATCAACTTTCAAACCTAGTTTCGTTCAATGGGTCATTGAGGTTAGGTTTTGTCTAAATAAAAATGGAATGAACTGTAAAAATATATGGTCATATTTATTTTGTAAATGCCTATAAATTTTGTAACAAATAATATAGTTTTTTTGCGAACCAACTTATATCTTTAATTTGTATTTTTTTGATACTTGCGTGTAGTTAAACCCAAAAAAATAGTTTTTGTTAAAAAAAAGGGCTGGCATTTGTTCCCTAGTGTATTTTGCATAACAAACAAACTTTGTTTTCTTACCAATATAGGAATGGTGACCAAAAAATAGAGCTGAAAATATTCTCGTAGGTCGAATAAAGACTTGGACAAGTTAAAAAAACTTCGTCGATAACAGATGAACCTGTTCATAACATTAAATGAGACTTGAAATTTTCTTTGATCGGCTGAAAGAAACGTAAGCTCGAAGTATTCACCTAAAATAGTTGTTTGTCCATATACATAGATGTATTTTGCTCCTCAAAAGGTGCTCCGCTTTACCCCCCCCCCCCCGCCCCAATCAAACCTTTTAGGAGGATGGATGTTATTAAAGTCCAAGGCGCCTGTACTGACAGGTGAGTCCTTCATTTGACTGACCGCTAAAGGGAAACGTCACCTGAGTACTATACCCATAGAGAAAGTAATAGCTACGCGAGAGTGACCGATACTGTGTTATACTTATGAGCAATTTTACAACTCATAGTTAAACGTCAAACCTCAGTTTAAACCACAGATGTCGACTTTTTTACGTTTTATAGGTGCAGTTTACCAACAAACTTCGGTTTAACTGTTACCGGCGGTCTGGGTGTTTGTTAAACTTCAGTTTAATAGTTACCGAAAGATTCAAACTTCAAAAAGTTATTAAAAATTTGTTTTTGGTAAAAAGACTGTAAGTATTTAGTGAAATCACTATGATCAATGACTTAAAATTTATTTTTGATCAACTGGATGAAGAATTACGAAATTATTGACATTGTCGAAGCACGAAGATTTTAAAACGAGGTTTGAATTATCTAAAGAGATATGCGAAATTGTGCACAAGGAAATTCGACAAGAGTTGGAACAGCTCACAGACCAGCAAGTTTTATTCTCACATCGAGCTCACACGTACATATATATATATATAATGTTTATCTTTTTGACAAATCTGAACATTTTTGTTGTGTCGTCTGGCTGTATGTCTCTCTGTAATCAACGCTGATATCTCAAAAACTACGTGCCATTTTGGTTAAAATAATCAACCCTATATATGTAAAGAAAATTTAGTCTTTCTTCATGGCCGTGGTTTAACTCCGACTTATAAAATTGAGCAACTTGTTTACCGATGGATTAATCCAAAGATTAAACTGAAGTTTAAATTGGGTTTAATCAGGAGTTTTACCTTTGGTTGTAAAATTAGCCCTTAGAGAACATTGTTTGTCGGCGACACGCGCGCAGCCAGTGGCTTCAGGAAGGAACTACTTGTACAGCCAGATGCACAATAAATACATACATATATTCTTTTGGTTAATTTTTTACAGACACTTACTTATTTAATAATAAAAAGACATGAAAAAACTTAACTTAACAGGCGCATTTTTCCATACTTTTTAGTGTTAAAAAGTAATGTTCGCGAAAGGTTTTAGCTCTATACAAACTTTAACCAGCTTTGTACTGTTCCATGCAGCTTAAA
Source organism: Oxystoma pomonae (assembly GCA_963921995.1). Lineage (NCBI taxonomy): Eukaryota > Metazoa > Arthropoda > Insecta > Coleoptera > Brentidae > Oxystoma > Oxystoma pomonae. The sequence continues at coordinate 111,364,032 of OY998164.1, forward strand.
AATTTTCTTTAGCTTACAAAAAGTTTTTTGGACCTTTTAAAAGTCTAAGATAGGAGGAGGGGGTTATAACTATGGAAGAATATTATGAAATACTAAAAGTAACAAGATTTTATTAGGTTATATTCTTTTATTAATTGGGACAAATCCCAGTATAAAAAGTCTTACAGATTTTTTAAATATTTTAACCTATATCTCTTTTTTTTGTTCTATTTTAACCTATTATCTTCTTGCTTAACTCTGCATAAATCATTATAATATTTTCTTCAGGAATTTGGTTTACAAAATTCTGAACCCCAATTTTCGGCACTCTTCAAATAGTCCCATGCTCTCTAGCTTTAATGGTAGTGATCCAGCCTGATTTGAATGGCATTTTAAACTTTAAAATATGTTGTTAATCCACTATATAGCTAATCTAATAAACTCGCGCGACTTCCAACCAAAACTAATTAAAATCACGCACTTTTGAAAATCTAAAAAAACCGCTTGCCAGGTTTGACAGACTACAGGAACGTAGTTTCTGCGCCGCCCTATCTTTCTGTTAGTCTCCGTAAGTTATTAGGTTGTCTCTCACTATAGCCGGTTTTTTGTTAGCAAAATGGAAGCATCGTTTCAGTTTTTTTTTTAATTTTTGTTCGGATTGCTTAACATTTGTGTATAAAGTATATATTTTTTAATAGGACACCCTGTATAGTTTGACATTTTTGAATTCAAAAAAAAATATCTTTTTGACAGTGCCACACACTAACACTCTATCTTTCATGGTTTCCAAGATAGAGGCATTTAAACTTGCATGGAATTAAAAAGATCAAAAGATCTTGGGTGGAAATAACGAAAATTCAAACTTGGATGAGCCTCCCACAAGGAACACACAAAAGATCAAAGAGAAATGATTAAACGATGTTTCGCCCTGAGTAACCAGCGTGGGCTCATCAGTAGTTTCACTGGTCACCCTCCACTATACATCATTAAACACCATCATACACTTTGATTTCCAAGTTACCTGATACGAATTCGTCCTGACGTGTTAATATTTCCCCACGATGAGCCCACGCTGGTTACCCAGGGCGAAACATCGTTTAATTATTTCTCTTTGATCTTCTGTGTGTTCCTTGTGGGATGCTCATCCAATTTTGAATTTTCGTTATTTCCACCCAAGATCTTTTGATCTTTTGTTTTTTAGTTTCTTTTCGGTTGAAGTAACTGATTTGGAGGTTTTTTAACTTCTGTTTTGTTTGCATGGAATTGTTGTCTATGCCCTGTTTTCCATAAAGATTTAGATAAAAATATCTTGATTTTCGTAAAAGATAGATCCTACTGTGTGGTATTTCTGAAGAGAGAATTGTTTGCAGATTTCAAAAATGGAAAAATATACAGGGTGTCCTGTTTAAAAAAAAATAAAAAATTGCCATACCTCAAATTCTAAACCGCTAGAAGCACCGTTCCGTTTAAAGAATCCACCCTGTATATTGCTATTTATATTACATTTCTGACAATTAAGAGCGAGGTTTGGCAACTGTATAATTTATATTTTAATAGCTAAATATATCTAAAACATATACAAGGTGTCCTAAAAATCCAAGTCCACCCTAATATCTCCAGAATAAAAAGAGACAGAGAAGTAAACTTTCACACAAAAAAAGTACCTTTTTGGATGTTTCCAAAAATACCTAATATGTTACCTTTTACTCTAACGGTTTTTAAATAAAATGAAAAAAACTTCTAAATACTTTTATATATCATTGCTCTGATTTAGACAAAGAATCACCGAATATCTTTTTTCTTGTTTAACTCATTGGTCTTATGGAGATGATTTTCCCATTTTATTTAAATAAAGTTAGAAAAAAAAGTCACAGGCTAGGTGTTTTTAGAAACACAGAGAAGAGCACTATTTAAATTTTTTTTAAAATTGATAATTAGTATCCAAAAATATTCTTTTTTGTAAACCATCTAAGTATGTGAAATTTTACTTCTCTGCCTCTTTTGGTTTTGGAGATATTAGGGTGGACTCGAACTTTTGGGACCCCTGTATACTGTATATGATAAAATTCAAATCGGTGCCCATGTGACTTCACAACGCCATATTGAAAATCTGTCAGTATAAGCGCCTACAGGTCATTAATATAAGTTTTTTGTGGTTTGTGACAACATTTTTCAATAAAAAATTTGTTGTTTTAAAAATTCAAAATTTTTATTACAGACCTGTCGAAATTGTAGTTACCGTTTGGTTTGGTTTTTGGCGTTCCTATTTTGGCGTAGTGTGACCAGACTTTAGTAACAATAGTATAGAGATATCCTAATAAATGGTTTGACAAAATCAATATTTAAAAATGTCAAAAAACTATTTTTAAAATTATTTTTTTTTGAAACCACATCAAAATTATCGACTTGAGAAAAGGAGTTTTAAAGAGATTAATATAGGGTTGCCTTTGACAAAAATCGTTTTTGAAATTGTGTGCTTCAGTTTATTTCGAAGAACCTACATTCCTATATGTAATTTTTTTATTAATCTGTGTTTACCTCTTTGAACATTGTAGATTTTGGTCAGTCCAAAATTAATCATTTTAAATCTGATTTTAAGCGCCGTAATTATAGAACAGTAAAATGCCTCGGTCAAATAGGTAATATTTGAAATCAGAAAAATTCCAACCTACAAACAGATAATTGAACATTTTAAAATGAGACCTTTTGCACCTCTTAAAGTAACTATTTCAATGAGAGATATCATAACGAATCCTTGTCCTCCAGCGATTTATAAATCGTGCGCAGAGCGACTGCAGGATCGTTGAAGTTTGTTGATATTAGTCGAGGGGCATAGACTCGAAATTCGGCCTCCGTGGGCCTTTCGATGATGATTTTACGAAACCTGTTTTAATCGGTTACTAATAGACCACTTAACATCACCTTTCCTGTGAACAGCCTCAAAAGTGCAGCAGTTAAAAAGTGAGGTTAGGGCGACAAAATATGTTTTTAAATCTTAACGGTTTGACGTACGATAATGAAATTTGGTACACATATTGGCCTTCTGGCGACATTAAATAATATAATTTAAAAAATAACATTTAGTGCATCTAAAGTCCGGTAGAGGGTAAAATGTGTTTTTAGATTTGACCCTGTATCTCCTGAACGACTTATTCTGCAAACTTGAAACTATGTGGTTTTGTAGTAAATACTACTACCAATCAGTCTGATATCACAATTTTTTTTTGCCTGTGAGCGGAGGGCTCTGAACTGACGCCATTTTTTTGACAATTTCGAAAAAAAAATCTATTTACGCAAACTGAACTTAAGGGCATCAAAAATTTATATAAATCGGTTACTTATAAACCACTCAATATTTCTCCACCTATGAATAGCCTCAAAAATGTTGCAGTCAAAAAGTGAAGTTAGGGTGACAAAATATTTTTTTAAATCTTAACGTTTTGACCTACGGTGATGAAATTTGGTAATCATATTGGCCTTCGGGCCAGTTTGTATTATAAAAATAAAAAAATAACATTTAGTGCCTCTAGGAGCTGGTAGAGGGCGAAATGTGGTTTTGATTTTTTGCGTAAATAGATTTTTTCTTCGAATTTGTCAAAAAAAATGGCGTCTGTTCAGGGCCCTCTGCTCACAGGCTAAAACATTTTTTTGTGACATCGGGATGATTGGTAATAGCATGTACTACAAAACCACATAGCTCCTAAAGGCACTAAATGTTATTTTTTTATTTTTATAATACAATCTGGCCTTCATATGATTAACAAATTTCATCATCGTTAAGATTTAAAAAAATATTTTGTCACCCTAACCTCACTTTTGGACTGCAACATTTTTGAGGCTATTTATAGGTCGAGAAATATTGAGTGGTCTATAAAGAACCGGTTAAAATAAATTAAGTTTGCGTAAATAGATAATTTTTTTCGAAATTGTCAAAAAAATGGAGTCGGTTCAGGGCCCTCCGCTCACAGGCAAAACTTTTTTTTGTGATTTCAGGCTGATTGCTAATAGGCTGTACTACTGTGTGCAGGATAAAAAACACATTGCGCCCTCTACCGGACCCTAGATGCACTAAATGTTATTTTTTAAATTTTATAATAAAATCTTAAAATTTATAAAAATATTTTGTCGTCCTAACCTCACTTTTTGACTGCAGCACTTTTGAGGCTGTTCACAGGCAGGGTGATGTTAAGTGGTATTACTATACAGACCGCTTCATGCTACTGCGAACATAGGCCGGAAGAAGTCCAATTTGCCAGTGTACCTACATGCAGGGACACCGCACACCTATCAGTGGAGCAACCAACACTCAGGCTTCCGATCGCCGTTCGCCTTGTATTTAGTACGCCTCTAACCACGGTGCTGAGGAGCGTAGTCAATGAAACCGGAATTTGGTCAATAAATACGCAAATTTTTATAACGTAATTTTCTTGTTTTTTGCCACTGATAAATTAGAACGTTTTATTTTCAACTGCTCAGATTTATCACTAACAACGTATTACAATGAAAATAATAAGGAGAAACAAAATAAAAACAAGTTCTCAAAATAAAATAACACATTCTAAAAACCAAAAAGATTCTCCCAGTAAAAAAAATTTAGAGCAAATGTTCGAAAAGTCCTCATTGCTCGGCTAGACAATATCCTAGCATATTATAAAAACCCCTTCTAACGTTTCCAAGCATGTTAGTAGTAGTAGATCCAAGTATCTAGGACCATTCAAATTGCCGTAAATAAAAAAATGGCCCAATTACGTGTTCCCCTACAATACCTCCCCAAACCTTTAAAAAAAAATACAAATGCAAATTTTCCCTCGACCAATATCGAACGTGTGTTGGGTTATGACGATTCAATAATGGAAAAGTGCTTTCATCTGCGAAAAGAATAGATCTTAGAAAGTTTTCAGCACGATTAGCCTTTTCCATCATTGTTTCGCAAAATTCCATATGACGATAGTTATCCTCGGGAAAAATTTGATGCGTTTTTGACGCTTTGTAAGAATGATAACCATTCTTTTTGAGAACACGTAAGACAGTGGCTGAAGACGTATTAACTGCTTCGGCAGTTTGGTGGCTAGTTAACTTTCGATGTTCCTCCACTGCAGCACAAATCATCACATCTCGTACTTCCTGTTCGTCATTCAAAACAGTGAGTTTTTTATGGTTTCTTGGCGCTACACAACCAAACTTTTCAAAATTCTGCACCTATGAATCGTTGATAACTAGGTTCTGGGCGATTTACAAAATTCTCCAAAAAAAGTTCTTGAATAAGTCGGTCTGCCTTGATAGTACCATTTGACTATCTGTACTTATTCGGCAACTTCGTAGACATCCATTTTTAGTTTTAAAAATGTATTATTTCGCTTAAGAACTTATCAATCTGTTTCTCGAGCAAGGCAGAAATAAAACAAAATAAATTTCCAAAAGATAACACTGCAGCGTGCTTCGAATCCACCTCGGTCGTACGGCACGGAGAGTAAATTGGACTTGATTCCCCTATGTTCGCAGTAGCCTGAAGCTCATTGTATACTATTACTATGTTAAAACAGCTTTCGTAAAATCATCATCAAAAAGCCCACGGAAGTCCATATGCCCCCCAACTATATTTGAAGCGGTGTACAACAAAAAGAATTAGTTTAAGAAAAAAAATGTTTGAACACAAACTGTATAGAATTTAATGCTCTACAATGTCTGTTGATTTTGTTTTTCAGTTAACGCAACAGAAAATTAGATATAGTGAAAAAACTGATTTCATTATGCTCATTTTGTTTAAATAATGGAATTCTAAATATGAACAAAAAAATGACTATAATTTTGAAAGGCGTTGTTTTATAGTTATTGTCTTTCCCTACAAAATGTTTTGTGATTTTTTTCTAGTGCAAAATGTTCGACAAAATTCCGAAGAAAACTACACAAGTACACATAAGTGAGATTCCGAGATTAGAGGAGGTCAAAAAGGCAATCACACAGCTAAAGAATAACAAGTCAGCAGGCACAGATGGTGTCGCTGCTGAACTCTACAAACAAGGGGGTCCCGCACTTAATTTCCAAATGCACACTCTAATAAGTAAAATATGGAACACTGATCAAAGCGATTAATTCCGATTGCTGGACCAGGAGAGTCATTCCAGATTACGACAGGCGTTAAACAAGGGTGTGTTATTGCGCCCACCCTATTCTCTATATTTTTAGGTACCATGCTTCACCTTGTTGAGGAACATCTACCGCCGGGAGTGGAAATTCTATATAGATTTGACGGTGGCCTACTTAACCTAGGCAGACTGCGAGACAAAAATTAAGGTCTCGACGACCTCGGTAATCGAACTGCAGTACGCCGATGACAACGTCGTTATAGCCGATACAGCGGAAGGTCTACAGCTGGTAATCAACGCATTTAACCAAGCCTACAAAAGCATTGGCCTAGAGATCAATCTTGCCAAAACGTACGAATCCCCAAGCTCCAAACACTTCCATAAATGGCCATCCTCTGCAGAACGTGGAACATTACCCATACCCTAAAATGTGCTAGCGCAGCGTTCGGACGACTTTCGGAGAGTCTTTAACAATCACGACGTCAATGAGGAGACCAAGCTTCGTGTCTCCAACACAGTTATAATACCAACTCTAACATACGGATGCGAAACGTGGACCACCTACAGAAGGCATATCAAACGACTAGAAAAATATCACCAAAGTTGTTTAAGACGAATCCTGAGAATCAAATGGCAAGACCGACGAACAAACATAAGTGTTTTAGAAGAAGCCAGAACAACTAGTATAGAAGCCCTTATCTTCAAGCACCAGCTTCGTTGGACTGGTCACGTTATCCGCATGCCAGAAACACGTCTCCCAAAGCAGATATTTTATGGACAACTGAAGGAGGGAAAGAGAAACCAAGGAGGACAACAAAAAAGATACAAGGACGTTCTCAAAGGCAATATGATGATGGGTCACATCGATATAAACAACTTCAAGTCCACGGCAAACGATAGGGCTTCATGGCGCCGAACAGTCCATGAGGGAGCACAAACTTTAGAAGAGCAACAACGTAGACCAGAGACGGAAAAGAGAGAACGTCGAAAGGAGCGACAAAATGGAATAACGGATGACCAACAACACCAGGCTGCTCCCGGAGACTGGGTGTGCCAGGACTGTGGAAGGATGTGCGGCTCGAGAATTGGCTTACATAGCCATCAAAAAACGCACAACAGATAGCGACGATACAGAATAGAGCAAAATCATACTTGGTATCGAGTGATTGCCTATGACGATGATGAAGACGACTAACACAAAAACAGATACTCAGTGTCTACTATACTTTATGCTTACATGGTTATTTTCTGGGGGCAGTCACCAGACTTAGATCGCATTTTTGTTTTGCAGAAAAAAATTATAAGAAAGATATATAGAGCCAAACCCTTAGACTCATGCAGACTGTTATTTAAAAATAATAGCATTTTAACTGTGCCCTCCTTGCTTATCGTTGAGGCAATCATGTTTGGCAAACAAAATATGGACAAATTTCCATCAATGAACACAACTCACAACTACAACACAAGAAGTGGAACCAATATCTCAATAGGGCACTATCACCTGTCTATATACCAAAAAAGTCCATATCATTTTTGTGCAAACAGTTACAAGTACACAGAAAAAAGTGTTTGTTTGAATCAAATAAACCAATTTATTCGAAAAATATTTGGTTTAAACAAATCTTATATGGATTAAATAAATTTATTTATTTAATACAAGAGTATATTTTGCCACGACAAAAAACAATGTTTAAATAAATTAAATAAATTATGTTTTTAGATTTAATAAATATGTTTATTTGAAAAAAAGTATTTGGTTTGAATAAATACACTTTGGATAAAATAAATGTATTTATTAAAGTAATACAAAAGCATTTTGCTACGACAAGAACCAAGTTTATGTAAATTAAATAAATTATATTTTTAAATTTAATAATTTTTAATTTAAAAAAAAATATTTGGTATAAATAAATGCAGTTTGTATCAAATAAATTAATTTATTTAACACCACATTACATTTTGATAACACAAAAAATAATTTTTATGTAAATTAAATAAATTTTATGGTTAATTTTTCGGTATCTTATACTAAAATTAACAAAAAAAATTGTTTACCGTATGCATAAATAACTAATATTTTTAAACTAAACAAATTGCATTTTCTTGCAATTCTTAAATAGACAGAAATTCTTGTAAAACTTATTTGAAGCAACTAATTCAAGTTTTTTAAAAACAAGAGTCATCCATATAAGATTAATTTAAACCAAATATTTTTTTCCCAAATAAATTAAATATTTTTTTTGTAAATTTAATAAATTATATGGCTAATATTTTGGTATATTATACTAAAATTAACAACAAAAAATTGTTTATCGTTTGCATAAATAACTAATTTTTTTAAACTAAACAAATTACAAATTTTTTTAAAATGCTTGACGGATTGACAGAAATTCTTGAAAAAACTTATTTGAAACAACTAATTCAAGTTTGTTAAAAAATGCATCTACACACAAGACTCTTCCGGCGTAACAAAGATTGACACATCGGGAAGCAGAGAGGTTAACTACAAATTTATAAAAATATTTTGTCGGTTGTCAAAATCTCGATCTACCTCGGTGCCCTGTTTGTACGCTTCGGTGGCCCTCGATACTCGACAGCATTTGGACAAGTCGCTCCACAGAGATGCATGTTCGGGAATCGGCCGGCGGCGATTTCACTATCGTCGGTTGCTGGACTGATTAGCGCGTGGGTTGCGTGGAGGGTGGAGGTTTTAGTAGATTTGAGATAAAATGGAAGAAGAGTTAAAGAATTTTTTTATTAATTTTGGGCTCCAGAAAGTGATTGCGATATTTGTAGTTCAGTACTTAATAAAAGATTTATGATATTATATAGGTAGTTATAACTTGTCGTTTGCGTTCAGTCTCTCGGTCTTTTTCAAGTAAAAAGTAGATTTTTTTGATTTTTTATCTGGTGAATACTTGATATTGACTATAATAAAATGTTCCTAAGAAATAAAAGAGACACACAGGTTGTATGGGCTTGATTATATTATAAAACAAATTTAAGAATTTTTTTTATCTAAATATAACAAATTCCCAAAAAAGTGTAAAAGAAAGTGGATACATATAATAAAACTCAACTTTGTTGGAAATCTCTGCCGTCTCGTGTTTGATAAGATAAAAAGAGAAGAGTCCTGGATGGATCTTTTTGTTTTCCATCTCAGAAAAGACAAAGAGATCCGATTAGAACCTGACTGCTTGATTCGCGGAAATTCGATTAATAACATTCTGTTCAGGTTTACTGGTCAAAAGTCACTACAAAAACTAAAAGAAGAATACTTTTCGCTTAAAAAAATATTACTTAGAAAATTATCAGTTAATTAGTTCCGAAGATATAAGCGTTTCTTTTTTGCATAACTCGAAAACTAATAATCCTAGTACGGAGCCGGACTACAGCCAGGTGATTTAAAAATGAGCTGGGAGTTTTTTAACCATCAAAATTCATATATAACTTTCAAGGCAAAGTTGCTACAAACATACACATTTGATTTTCATCCATTATTTTTCAAGTTTAAAAGTCATAAAGCTTGCAATTATTTACCAAACGAAGCAAGTAGAGTTAAAAAAGTTAGAGAAGACCGGTGATCAAACAAATATTAAATATCAATAACTAAGTTTTTTTACAGATTCTAAAGTTGCCATGCAACTCTATCTAATATGAGAGTCAACTTATTGGAAGCCCTCAATGGTTGAGTCGACGGATAGCCTTAATGTGTTAGCAAAATCCGCAGCTGATATAAAAATAGTTTTACTTGAATGCTTTTATATTGAATAAGGTAATCTGCAAATGTATTTAAACATTTTTTTATACAAAACAAATATTTTACGTGAAAAACTAAATTTAACCGTTATATTAAGTAAATTGTTACTTATTCTTAACAAAGTAGTGTAATAATTTTAAATAAATATATTTTTTAATTCAATTGATATGTTTTTTAATGCAATCAAGGTGAACTGCAGAAACAAGCAAACATGCATTTAAGCGAAATAAATATTTTTTATTATGAAGTAAGTTTAGTTCACTTATCACATAAATCTTTTAATAAATTTAACAAAATATATTATAACTTTAAAGAAACATTTATTTACATCATGCAAAATACTTTAAAAAATTTATTTAACAAAAGTCTATTACCAAATAAATATGTTGATATAGCAAATATTTTTTTTTAATAATAAGTTAATTAATTATTAAAAAAAAAACAGCAAGTTTTTTTAAAGAAAACCAAAAAAAAAAGTTTCAAGGAATGATTTTATTTTAACTAACTACCATATTTGGTATGAACTAAACATGCATTTACAATACAAATAAATTAAAATTATTTGTTTTAAATCTTTTAAATTATTTGATTTGAAGTGGTTTAAATATCAATTTTTAAAATGATTTACTAGTTACATTTTATGTACACTTTATCCTCATCTTTTTTTTATTACTGTTAAAATTATTTGCATTTTATGTACATATTATCTTTATTTTCTTTTTTTGACAATGTCAACATTTCGTAAGAAATAATTTTTGACAATAAAGTATTGTATTGTTTTCTACATGAAAATCTGGTAAATAATTAGTTACGAATCCAACTTACCCAAAAAATTGATTTTATATTTCCTAATACTGGCATGAAACAAGTACCAATACGCAAAACTAGCAAGGCTAAAGTGAGCGTTAAATATCCCGTGCCATACGTAAAATCACGTGTCCTGATATTGTTTGAAAAAATAAATTTGTCTTCATTTTGGATACTTTCAAAAAATGTGCGTAGTATATCCGAAGGCGTCAACAGACTGTGCAAGTGGTACGTTATGAACATTAAAATTTGCAATAATTCTGAAACATGTATTATGTAAAAACGTACCGCCCTCTAAAACAATAAAGTTTTTCTTGCTGTTAAAAAATAGTAGTTTTTCCAACAATCGGCTAATAGCTATTTATGTATCTAGGTCATAAAGGAGGCGTTTAACACTCGCGGCGTGGAAATAAAAACACGAGCCGCCAGGCAAGGGTGTTAAACGCATTTTATGACTGAGATACATACAATGTTTTATGCACAACCGCATAATTTTTGGAAAAAAAATATTTGAAAATATATTTTTTTTTTGGTGTCAAAATCTCTCTAATATTTTGACAAATAGTTAAGTATTCGAAAGTGACCTGTTGTATGGTTATTTCTGTCATTCTCCATCAAGCAATCTGAGACACAAACAGTTGCTTGTCATTAGCAACCATATCAACAAAGTCATCATTACAAATAATGTTGCGGTTTAGTCGCTATTTCTACCGTTTTTCTTGTAAAATATAATTTGAAGAAAAAGTAATCCCTAGAGGAGGAGGCCGCTGAAGAGGGGAAGACGAATCTTTTGCTTGCCAAATCAAGAAAACTATACGAAAAAACCTAGTTTTGTGGTGTACTGGTAAAAACATTCCGGAAAGCAACCTAATGGTAAAAGAAGACGGCTTATGGTCAAGTTCTGATGGTAACTTAAGGCTTAAAACATTTTAGCATAATTTAAGGGGTAACGTTTTTGACGAAGCAATTTTTTGCTATGTTTTTTACATTTGTATGTCATGATATTGCTCACATTTTAAAACTTTCTTTCCATACTTTCGATTTCTAAAATAAAAAACTAAAATTTTTTAAGTTTTCACTGTTTTTTTAGCGATCAAAAGAAGTACTACCAAAAAACATTTTTTCTCTGTTAAAATAAAAAATATTTAAGGTTGTTGGAGAGAGACAGCAGGCTATAAAAAAGTATTTTAGAGAAAGATGGACATAATTTAAGGCAAGGCACTAAAAATTTTTGTTATTTCATCGGTCTGTCATCTTGAGTGGTGTCGTGCATATGATTTTTATTTTGCAATTTTTATCCAAAAATAGCAAAAATTGTAATTTTTCAAAGTAAAACATAATGTGGTATTAATTTCTTTTAATCAAAGTTCTTTACAGTCTTTAATTTTACGAAAAACCGTGTCCTACTAAAGTATATTTTAGCATATCTAAAAATAATTTAACAAGTATTTAAGAAAATTATTTTAAGGTTCATCAACGAAAAAGTGAAACAACACAAGCCGTCTTCCTTATGGAGTTATTATAGCATGTTAAAGACCACCACTAATCTAAATCATAACGTTGATATTAGTAAGTACCCAAAACTTATAGCATTTCTGAAGCGTAAGAGCGAGGGCTATAAGCAGAAAATATCAAAAATTTTAAGCAAAGAAGAAAACGAAAGATTTTTAATAAATGCTCCTGACGAAGTATTTTTATTAGTAAAAGTTGCCTCAATTTTTGGGTGGGGCGACCAGTCGCGAGAAACTATGCCACCTAGAGGTAGATGACATTCAGGAGCTTCAAAAGTCGCTTGAAAGAAACAAAAACGAAAGTGGACCGCATGTTTATGGAAGTGGATGGAAAGGAAACCTTGCCAAGCTTTATTGGGCTCTTCAGAAAATATCAAGCTTTGAGACCAACCATCACGGAACATAGCGATTTTTTGTGTAGGTACTATAAAAACAATAAATGCTCCAGGCAAGTTGTTGCTAAAAATACTTTTGGGGAGACGCCTAAAAAAATAGTCCAATTTTTGAATTTGCCTGATGCTGAATAATTTACAGGACATTGCTTTCGAAGAACCTCTGCCACCCTGCTCGCCGAAGCTGATGAAAACATTACGAATATTAAACTGCACGCCGGATAGAAGTCGACGAAAGTAGCGGAGATGTACATCGAACAAACCAGAAGTTCCAAACAAAAAATTGCAAACAAAATTATGTCAGGGACAACCAACTAACAGCCGTCTTCATCTTGCCATTGATTAAGGAAAAATAAAAAGATGGGCGAAGTCTAAGTAAAATATCGTGGACGCTTTTTGGTTCTGGCGCTGAAATGGCGCTCGCGTTCTCCTGGGACGTGATTCACCGGATGGCTTGGTAGTTCCCCGAAATACTGTTTTCTTTCGCTTCGAGCTCGAGTTTATACAGGTTCGGCAATCCAATAAATATCGCATTAAAAAATTGTCTTATAATTTTAAAAATGTCAAGATACTGCTCCTATTGGAACTGTCTCAATCGTAAAGTAAAAAAAAATAATTTTATAAGTTCACAGTGGATAACATAGAAATGGAGTGAGCGTCCATACGAGTACGCGTGCGAGTAACAAGGCGGGTAGGCGTTTAACTTGTCTGATAATGTGAAAAATCGAATTAGTTTTGCTAAAATTAACCCAGCATGTCAAGACTTAAACATACGAGTACACGTGCGAGTAACAAGGCGAGGTTAGGCGTTTTACTTAACTGATAATGAAAAAAATCCAATTAGTTTTGCTTAACTCGAGTGTGAGTGTCCATACAAGTACGCGTGCGAGTAACAAGGCGAGTAGGCGTTTAACTTATCTGATAATGAAAAAAGTCGAATTAGTTCTGCTAAACTTACCCTACCATATCAAGATTTAAACAAGAGTACCCATACGAGTACACGTGCGAGTAACAAGGCGAGTAGTCGTTTAACTTAACTGATAATGGAAAAATCCAATTAATTTTGCTAAACTTAACCTAGCATGTCAAGATTTAAACAAGAGTATCCATACGAGCACGCGTGTGAGTAACAAGGCGAGTAGGCGTTGAACTTAACTGATAATGGGAAAAATCCAATTCGTTTTGCTAAACTTAACTTAATAACAAAGCGAGTAGGCGTTTAACTTAACTGAAAATAGGAAAAATCCAATTAGTTTTGCTAAACTTAACCTAGCTGCTAAATTGCTAAATTTCACCCAGTATGTCAGGACTATACAAGAGAGTTCATACGAGTAAGCGTGCGAGTAACAAGGCGAGTGTAAACGTTTTACTTATCTGATAATGGAAAAAATCCAATTAGTTTTGCTAAACTTAACCTAGTATGTCCATATTCGACTAAGAGTATTTATTCGAGTACGCATGCGTATTTCTTCCATTATCAGATAAGTTAAACGCCTACTTGCCTTGTTACTCGCACGCGTACTGGTATGGACACTCTTGTTTCAATTTTTTCCCATTATCAGATAAGTTAAATGCCTACTTACTCGCACGTACGCGTACTCGTATAGAAACTCTTGTTTAATTCTTGACATACTGGGTTAAGTTTAGCAAAAATAATTCGATTTTTCACATTATCAGACAAGTTAATCGCCTACCCGCCTTGTTACTCGCACGCGTACTCGTATGGACACTCTTATTACAGTTTTGACATACTGGATTAAGTTAAGCAAAACCAATTCCATTTTTTGCATTATCCGATAAGTTAAACGGCTACTCGCCTTGTTACTCGTACGCGTACTCGTATGGACACTCTTGTTTAAGTCTTGGCATGCTGGGTTAAGATTAGCAAAACTAATTCGATTTTTTCTATTATCAGATAAGTTTAACACCTACTCGCTTTGGTACTCGCACGCGTACCTGTATGGACACCCTTGTTTAAGTCGTGACGTGCTAGGTTAAGTTTAACAAAACTAATTGGATTTTATCCATTATCAGATAAGTTAAACGCCTAGTATATCACTGTCGGGATTCTTAGCATTCCAGCGATACCACTGCTATCAAAATCGGTTCACTCGTTTGGTTTTTAGCGTGGCACATATATACTCCAACTCCAAAGATAACGACCTCTTTAATTGAAATGTTTTTCCTGATAATCAAATTTTAACATACACCTACATAATTTTAAAAGCACTTTAAAAATTGTAAAAAAAAGTTTGTATTTAATTTTTGTCATATCATTCATAAAAACGGCGCTCGCTTACTTGGATGCTTCAAATATTAAAAGCATGTAAAAAAAACACCATAAAAACCATTATACCTGAAAAGGGCAGAAATAAGTTAAATTAGATCCTCTATTATTATAGAGTTTATTTAGCAATCAATTTAGTAAAATAGTTGCGTAAAGAAGATCCATTGTACAAATTTAATATCTTATTATCAGTAGTTTCATCTAAATCTAATGCGTTCTCACATTTTGGATTGCAGACACGCATTAATTATAATCCCACTGCCAAAGTGATGTCGCTAGCTACCGAAACAATATTTTACACCAGTCGAGGGTACGTCGGGGTTGTATCGGCTGCGCTGTAGAGATAGTATCTCTTGTTTAAAATGGTTGCAGCTAGAGTCATAGACAATATGGAGATGGTTTTGAACAATTGGTCCTCACAGGGCGGTCAGCTCTCACATATGGCTCCACGTGTCACACCTTGCCTGTTAGTTTGACCTGCATCAACCTGCAGGCCAAACTATGTGAGGGTAGCCAGATATGGCGAGAAAATTAGTGTTGGGAAGCAGCAACACTAAAAGTAATTGTTCGGCGTACTTCTAGATATGGAAAGAAAAACGGCAACAAATTACATAGTTAAAGGCGTGACAAGGATTGTTTTAACGGTTTTAATGCTGCGTTGAGGAAGGCAACGGGAAACCACCTCATTACCGTCCCCAGAAAATATCATCATAATGACTGGAAAACCAAAAGCCTAGGCCCTCAGTCCCCGGCAGGTCTTAAGTGACCAGAGAGTGCTAAGAATCTCCGGACCAATCATGAAGAAGATTGCTACATGGAACGTACAAAGTATGTTTCAGGCTGGAAAAGTTCACAATGTCATCAGAGAAATGGAACAATTGGACATAGAGATCTTGGGAGTTAGCGAGGTTAGATGGCTAACTCAGGTAAATGCTAGATAAACGACTACCATGTCTACTACGCAGGCAATGACGGTTAAAACCACTATAACGTCGCCGCAATCATTTTGAATAAAGAAATTCAAAAATCCGTTATCTCTTTTGTCCCTGTGTCGGATCGAGTCATATTTCTTCAGCTAAACTCTAAGCCTTTTAATGTCAATACTATTCAGGTATACGCTCCAACTAGTAAATATTCAGATGATGACGTAGAGGCATTCTACGCCCAAGTTACTGCCCTTAATTTTACAAAAAAGACAGAAATCACCATTGTTATGGGAGACTTTAAACGCAAAACTTGGAAACGCCCCAAGAGAAGACATTGTTGGGAGATACGGTCTTGGTACATCAAATGAACGTGGAGATGGAAAGGGATTTTATCGTTTCAAATACTTTCTTTAAACTTCCAGCTAGACGCCTTTATACTTGGACTTCCAAATCTTACACTTCTGACAATATCATTAGAAACCAGATAGACTTTATGTTAATTAATAAACGATTTAGAAACATTATCAAATCTGCAAAAACTTATCCTGGTGCAGACGTAGGCTCGGATCACAATCCAGTTGTGGCGAAAATTAAATTTACCCTCCAGAGAAATCATCCCCCAAATAACAAACCCAGACCCAGGTTGGACAAACTTCAAGATAACATGATAGCAACTAAACTTAAAGTCGAACTTAACAAAAAGCTTAAAGATATTAATGAGTCTACCGAACAAGATGCAGAAATGGTCTGGACAAAGGTTAAAAATGCCATAGTCGAAAGCGCAACACTCTTAGGCAAGGATGAAACAAGAAATAAAACGAAAGTTTGGATGACCGATGAAATCCTGGAGTTGATGGATAAAAGACGCAGTAAAAAAGGCAGCGATCAGTATCAATAGAGCAATAAAAACAAGATAAGGTCAGCAAAACAAGACTGGATAACACAGAAATGTCAATAAATAGAAGATCTAGATGCTAAACATGACACTTTCAATTTACACAAACACATAAAGGAAGCGGCCGGATTATTTAATAAAAGATAAGCTGGAATCCTTGTGGACAATCAAGGCAAAATCATACCGGATACCAAAGAAAAATTAAAAGAATGGGGTAGCTATATAGAACATCTCTTTACCGATAACCGATCCGAACAGCCAGAAGAATTCTCAAACCAAGGCATAGATATAACACCAGAGGAAGTAAAACACGCAATATCTTCAGCTAAAAACAGAAAAGCGGTAGGATAAGACGAAGTATACATTGAGATTTTAAATCTAATAAAAAACGAACATTCGCTAAATACGCTGGTCAAACTTTTTAACTTTATCGTAGCGGTAAAATCCCTGCTGACTGGCTAAAGTCAACCTTTGTTACGCTGCCTAAAAAACATTCAGCAAAGAAGTGTAGTGATTATCGCCTAATCAGCCTAATGAGCCATATGTTAAAAATATTTCTAAAGATTATCCACAAAAGAATTTATGGGAAATGCGAATCTTTTATGGGTGACACGCAGTTTGGATTTCGTGGTGGGTTCGGGACAAGAGAGGCCTTGTTTGGCATTCAAGTCATAGTTCAGCGGTCTAGAGATGTGTCGGTGCCAGTATATGCCTGTTTCTTAGATTATGAGAAGGTATTTGATCGAGTCCAATACGAAAAGCTCATAGAATCGCTAAAAGAAGTTGGTCTAGTTGACCGAGATCTAAAGATAATCGCTAATCTATACTGGAATCAGACTGCTCAAATAAAGGTTGATGGCCAACTGTCCGAAGAGGTCCAAATAAGAAGAGGAGTACGTCAAGGTTGTATATTGTCTTCGCTGTTGTTTAATATCTATAGTAACAAAATAATAGAGAATGCACTTCATAACTGCGAAGTGGGTTTGACCATAAACGGTATAAAAATCAACAACGTACGATATGCCGACGACACTGTCATAATAGCAGACACGCTGGAAGGCCTACAAGAGTTGTTGAATCAAATTGCTGCCAAAAGTTCGCAATTCGGGCTTAACTTAAATGTTGAAAAAACAAAATGGATGGTCGTATCCAAGGAAAAGAACATCCGGGGCATGTTAGAAGTAAATGGGCAGCAAGTCGAACGCGTGGATTCATACAAATACTTAGGTTGTCTTCTTAATGAGAACTGGGACAACATGCAAGAAGTTCGTGCAAGAATTGAACAGGCCAGATCATCTTTTATCAAAATGAAACCAGTGTTGTGTAGTCCATGGAAGCATGAACACTGACAGGTCATGTACAAAAAGTTGGAGGCATTCGAGATGTGGTGTTATCGTAGAATATTAAGGATATCTTGGATGGACCGAGTAACTACTGTGGATGTTCTGCTTAGAATAAATAAAGAGCTTGAAATTTTGTTTACCATCAAAAAACGAAAACTTAAATATTTTCGCCATATTTTGAGAAATGACAAATATAAACTCTTAAAATTGATAATAGAAGGCAAAATTGAAGGCAGAAGAGGCCTGGGTCGTAGACGGATATCTTGGCTTAAAAATCTTAGACAATGGTATGGTGTTAGTACTACGACACTTTTCAGAAAAGTGGACAGGGTGCAGATTGCGCTGATGATAGCCAACGTTCGAAGAGAGCATGGCACTTGAAGAAGAAGAGGGAACGTCGTGGGACAGCCAGCTGCGCGGGTGTAGGGGTCGGCGTCCACGATAAAGCCTATACCTTCGCTCCTCTTTTTATTTTTCCTTTTCTCTAATGCCTTGGCTGCTTTGCTTGAAGACATGAACCAGAATCAGAATATCTTTATTAAGCACAAAAGACCTACAATTTATTTAAAAAATAAAGTAATAGTATGTAATATCAGTCTCCCTATTTTCAATGGAATCAAGAAAAGCCCACATGCACGTTTTTCGTCGGGTCTGCAAATTCCCGGTGGTTCTAGGACTGCAACAATAAAAGTGGAGGCAAGGGCTCTTTTAATAATGTCGTTAAACCAACTGTGACCTGACCACACACACTTTTGCAACAGGAAAGGCCGTGAAGAACAAACCACTTATTGTTGGCCATCTGAATATTTTGCATATTACCATTTTGTGCTATTAGCACGCAAAACAATTTTGCGCACGTCTATCAGAAAAGTGCTACTTCCTCTAATAAGCGCGGAAAAGGCGTTTCTTCGCACGCTTGTAGGAAATAGTTAAATAACTAACACTCAGTGCGAAATTACTTCATTCCCGCAATTATTCCGAGAAAGTACACTTTCCGAAGTAAAATGCTTGCGATAAAGTGGTGTTTCCGCACGGTTGTAGAAAAAAAAATATTTTTGAAATTAACTCGGTGTTGCGGACTTCCATTGTCTATATTTTATTTATACACGACGTTTCGATCAGTGCAATCTCTGCTCGTCTTCAGGTGCACGACGCACGTTTCGATCAGTACAATCTCTAATCGTCTTCAGGTGCAAACTACTATGTATTCTTAAGGCTACATGCCATTTATCAAGTTCCTTGTGAGTGTGGTGAACAATACATAGACGAAACAAAAAGACCACTATCTGTTAGGCTTAAGGAACATCAGACGAATACCCAAAGAGGTGAAACCAAGTGTTGAAATTCCAAATATTTGGAAGTCCCTCCTTGGGCGGAGCCAACTTCTTAAACTTCACGGTTGAGTGATTTCCCATAGTATATAAGTACGTACCTTAGGAATATATTATAGTTTGCACCAGAAGACGATCAGAGATTGTACTGATCGAAACGTCGTGTATAAATAAAATATAGACAATGGAAGTTCAAAACACAGAGTTACTTTCAAACATATCATTGTCTCAAACTTTCAAACAAATATATTTTTGTATTGGTTTTACAGGTTTGCTTGACATAACGCATAGAAAATTATAAACCGTTACCTGTGAATGTGAAATGCATAATTTATA
Source organism: Oxystoma pomonae (assembly GCA_963921995.1). NCBI lineage: Eukaryota > Metazoa > Arthropoda > Insecta > Coleoptera > Brentidae > Oxystoma > Oxystoma pomonae. Next base: position 111,383,685 of record OY998164.1, read on the forward strand.
ACTAACAGATACATAAAGCAACACAAACGTCAATAGCGATATCAAAAATGTAAACCATTGCCAAATTCTTAAAATTTTAGATTCAATAACCTGCTTTGTTTCCATTTGAAATTTGTGCCTTGTTAAACCACAAATCCTAAAAATAAAAAAGTAAATTCTGCAAAGATCAAAAAGACTTTTTTCTTTTTTAAGTGTGCCGTGGAAAGCATCTTCCACTTTGCTTGTTGAAGTCATTTCTCAACCTCGTTCTCACACCTTAAATGATTGGGCAACATAACTATTTTTCAAACCAAAAACAGATTATTTGACACGTGTATTCGTATTATAAAGACATTTGCTAGATATCTAGCCGATAAGGGGTCGATATGTATAGTTTGGAAAGATTTATTAATTCAAATTATATGAGTTTTACATAAAATATTACATGCCTACTTAGGAACGTCATTGGTGGCCACAGAGGGAGGCAGGGGATGTGATCGTTTACCATCCCCTCCTCCCCCCTTTGCAGTCAACCCAACCCACATTTTTTTACACATTTCCAAAAACATCAAAATTATATTATATATGGCCTACCGTGAAAATCAAGTATATTTTTATATTTTGAAGATATTGTACTTTAAGTGATGATTTTTTTGGATGCTAATCATGTGATGATGAAAGATATGAACTAAACTAACTTTAAAAGTATTGTAGATTTTCGTGCATGATTCGTGTGACATTTGAAAGTTACTTAATTCTGCAAAGAGGCGTAACCAGTATCATAATTTAGGAGAGCTTTAGTGTTTGGGAAAGTTAATTAAAAAAAAAGACGTAAATGACACTAAAATGTTTTTGTGTTTTATTTTCTCTGGTGGTTTTTTTTAAAAGGTTAGGTAAATTGAGGGGGCATGGGCTTTAAAAAGTCAATAAATAAGAAAAATGTTAAAAACATATACCACAGTGGCGGTCCCAGCCATTTCAAAAGGGGGGGGGCGGTTTCGATACGAAAAAAAAATAAAATAAAAGCATAGCTTTTATGAGGAACATATTAATATATGCAAACAAAACATAGTAACTACAAGCGAGGATTTGGTCTCAAATCTAGGGGATATTTTATGTTAAAAAATGTTTAAGAAAATTTTTGAGAAAATTACATTAAAACTGTAATTTTTGAGTCTAAATAAACTAAAATCGTAAATATCAACCCTATTATAGCGCCGCAGGCGAAAATTCTTAAGAAAATTGCTTTAAAAAATGCGTATTTGATTGGAAATTAAACTAAAATTGTAAATATATCAATGGTTTCAAAGCGCAGCAGGCGAAAATATTTAAGAAAATGACACTACAAATGCCATTTTTAACACAAAATTAAACTAATACCGTAAATATCAATGGTGTTATAGCGCCGTAATTTATACCCTAATTTTGATTCTCTAATTTTTTTCATAAAAACTTTAAAGCCAGGGTAGGGAGGAGGATTCTACTACCCCCCTATCCTCCTGAAATCCGCGCTTGAGTAACTACGTATAATTTTTTTAAAGTTATAAAAAACATAGATAAAACAAACAAACCACAAACAAAACCTAATAGCCAAATACTTTTTTTTGAGGCCTAAAAAGCTTTTTGATGAAACATTACCTTTTACATCGCATATCTCAAACATAAGATGCCCATGCATCTAAAAAATAATAATTTCCAGTTTTTTGGGCAAACCGGTCAATGACTCGCTCAATGTCAATTTCAATATGTCTGTTGATATGCAGTTTCCGTCATACTCTTTTTAAGTACTTATGTTTTTAATCTTCTGAGGCATGAGAAGCTTCTTTCTGATGAGGCATTCCTCACTGGCAAACATCCAAGAATGTTCTAATCAACGGAAAAATATTGCCACACTTGTTCATTGCCTCGAAAACATTATCAGGTATGTTTTGATTTAAGCTTTACCTACTTCAGACCAATATTGTTTCCAAATATGCACTTCTTCCAATAAAAGTTGAGAAATTTGTGTTTTGGATTAATAAAACAGTTTATAGTATTTAGAATAGTATAGGCGAAAGTTAGAATAATGGTACATTTCAACAAATTTAATGTTATATCAAACTCTCAATTTGGTTTTCAACAAAACAAAGGGACAAACGATGCAATATTTGCCTTATTAGAGAATGTATATCTCAGTATTAATAATGGGGATTCGGTAGCGGCGGTATTCTGTGATTTCTCCAAAGCATTTGATTGCGTAAATCACGGAATACTGCTGAGCAAGCTGGAACAATATGGATTCAGAGACAACTCGTTGAAATGGGCTATTTCCTATAATTCTGGAAGATCTCAAAAAGTAGCTTACAACAACTCGACTTCCGGGTCCCTAGAAACTTCCAGGGGCGTTTTCCAAGGCTCGGTCCTTGGCCCAATCTTTTTCCTTGTCTATATTAACGACTTGACATCTTTGAACATTAAGGGTAAATTTTTTGTTTTTGCAGATGACAACACCATTGTCTGGCCTGGCAACAGATCAGAACTAGAAAATATCATGATAAATGACCTAAAATTAGTAAAAGAATGGTGTGACTCCAACTGCCTTTGTTTTAATGTTAAAAAAACAAACATTTTGTCCTTTAGATTCTCTCAAAAATCTATTAGTCTTAATAATCAAACCATCGACTCTCAACCACTCGTTAAATTCCTTGGCCTAACTCTGGACACAAACTTAGATTTTAAGGAGCATATAAATCAGCTTAAGTCCAAATTATCTTCAGCTTGTTTTGCCATCAAAGTTGTAAGCAAAGAGCTCGGATTTCACTCGGCGAAAGTGGTTTATTATGCCCTGTTCGAATCTCGAGCAAGATATGGTATAGCGTTTTGGGGGTTTTGTTCCGGAACTCTCTTTGAGTCAGTGTTCAGAATCCAAAAGCGTGCTCTTCGAATACTCAACAAGGTGGCGCCCAGAGAACACTGTAAACCCTTGTTTATAAAATCCAACGTTCTAACTCTCACGTCACTTTTTATTTTAGAATCTCTTTGCCTTATTCACAAAAAACAAAGCGTTCAAAATTCACATGAAAACGCTACTCTGCAACGCACCACAAGACAGTCCTCCAACATGCTTTTACCCTTACCAATACCCAGGCTCACATTAACTAAAGACTCGATCATATACGAGAGTCTTAAACTCTTTAACCACCTACCACTAGAAATTAGAAATATTAGGGATTATAATAAATTTAGAAAAACGGTTAGTCACTGTCTTGCAACTAGACCATATTATGACTGTGTTGAATATTATAGAGAAACTATCAGATTGTAGACATTTATTGTAATATTTGTTGTTTGTTTACCCATATATAGTAATGTTTGTATTATGTTCTTAACTGTCATCTAAGTTGTCCATTTTTAATTAACTGTCAGTTATATTTTAATGCTATTTTAGGTTTAACTATATCTGACTTATACGATTTTTTAACTCGTTTTATTAATTATGTTTAGTCAGTGTCATATTAATTATTATATAACTGTAACAAGTGCATTTAAGTTTTAATTATTCGTCTGTTTGGCCTTTCAAATTTTTTACACTTATTTTATTATTTTACTCTATTATTTTACTAATTTATCTTGACTGTTAATTAACCTTATTAGATTTAGGACTGCTTTGTCAATGAGATATTCTTTCTTAAGACAATAAAGCTATTTTTGAAATTTGAAATTTGAAAACGACGAATTTTGCCTTGATTTTGGCTTCGTGTTAAACTTGGTATGAATATGTTCATGTCAAAAACACTTTTTCATGTCTAAATTGATTTTGTCTAAAACTTGTTTATAAATAGAAACTCTATAATACTGTTCTGTATTATCAATGGATTTCGCGGTAAGTTCGTCATGTGTTTGTATATTCTTGGTCTGACGGATTGAAGGTCAAAATGTCCCAAAATATTGTGGAGGGATTCTAGAATGTATTTAAAGGGACTTTCTGCAATTTCTCGTTTTTTCTTCTTCAGGGTTATTACCACCAGCATCTTTGTTGTTGTTGTCTACTTTTTTCTGGAGCAAAGGGGGGAGCGATCGCACCCCCCCTGAGACCGCGACTGAAATAGGTTATCCGATCAATTTTTTTCCATGGTGTAGTTGCAAATGACTCCTTTGTGTCCCTTGAAAATTAGATACGCAGTCGTCTTTGCCCATTCTCAACTTGTTCTATTTCTATGATAAGTCCCATTGATGACCATAAGGATAAATTTGGGACACTAGGGGATAATTCGACTTATATTTTAGGTAACTAGCATTTTCTGGTTAGGTAGAGTTTGGGTCATAAACATTTGTTTCTCATTTCGGTAACTAATTTAACGTAAAAATAACCCAAAATTATTGTTTAAGTAATTTTCGGGTGTGCCTCCTGAAAATTCAAGATCCGCCATGTTTTTGAGAATTTTGGGAAAGTTGGTGTAAAAATGACTTGGTTTTCGACAAAAATAGCTTTAATATAGTGTTTTTAAATTTTTTAAGATCCGCAGACATGTTTTGAGTGACAATGGTGTTTACTTTTAGTTTTAGTCCGTGTCCGTGTGTTTCAGTAAGCCAAGCTACTTTAAAATTTTTGGCTTATTGGACGAGTTTTTGTACACCGTTACAGAGTCTAAATTATTGTGGTGTTTTAATGTTATTACTAACATGACATTTTTTTCTTATTAATTTTTTCAAAACTTAAAAGAGCTGTTTAGATGGACGTAACCTTTAAGCAAATCTTAATATATTGTATTATATATTGACGTAAAATTGTTAGTTCCAGTATGGTAAATTTTAAGGAATTGGTACCCTTAAATCTGTCCTCATTTTAGTAAAAAAAAACATCCCCTAGCGTTAATTCTACCTCTAAAAAACCCCCTTAAAGTTTTAAGATATAGTAATTATTAGGTAAATTTCACTAAAATTGTTGGTTCGGAGGTGATGTTTAGAATTGGTCTAAGTAAATTAGATTTCCATATTAGTAAATGCAATAAGTAAAAAGTATCCATGATTTCATTTCTTGATATTAAGTCTGTGTTTCAGACTTCCATTGTCTATATTTTATTTATATACGACGTTTCGATCAGTACAATATCTGATCGTCTTTTCCTATATTCTATATTCTATACTATGGAAAATCACTCAACCGTGAAGTTAAAGAAGTTGGCTCCGCTCGAAGAATGGCTTCCAAATATTTGGAATTTCAACACTTGGTTTACTGAAAATATCCTGATTCTGCCAAATAAAGGCAGCTTCAAGGAATTGATGAACCCATTGGCTTTCGCTTTCGCTAGTCAGTGGTGGCCAATATTTACATGGAGTGGTTCGAGTCCGACGCGGTTGATACTGCAACAGATAATCCTAAGCTCTGGATGAGATATGTTGATGATACTTTTATTGTCTGGACCGGGAGTGAAAAATAACTTTAAGACCCACCATTAAATTCACAATGGGGCAAAATTGTCAAATTCCTTTTCTTGATGTACTTGTCAAACGAGTAGAAAGCGACATCAGAACAACAGTATATCGAAAACCCACTCACACAGGACAATATTAAAATCAAGGTTCAAATCATTCTGCTACAACCAAACGAGGCATATTAAGAACTTTGTATAACAGAGCCGTTCAAATTTGTAAACATTCTTATGACTTGGAAATCAAAATAAGAAACATTAAGAAGGATCTGCAGCAGAATGGTTACAGCCTTAAAGTTATAACAGATACTATTTCTAAATATCAGAAAACAGAACAGAGATTACAAGACCAAAACCAGGCAAATGCATTCCTTATAATTCCATACATTAAAGTAGTATCAGAGAAAATTCGAAGAGTAGCGAACAACTTTAATAGAAAAACATCTTTTAAATCTAATAATACAATTCGAAGGCTTCTTAGTAAAACAAAATCGGAGAACAAACAAAATAAGGAATGTATTTACCAAGTTCCTTGTTAGTGTGGTGAATCATACATAGGTGAAACAGAAATACCACTATCTGTTGGGCTTAAGGAACATCATGGTCAAAACAATACAGAATGAAGTAGACAGAAGCAAAGGTTTTTGCACAAGAAGTCACATTGGAAGAAACCAAAATTCCTTGCAGCTGCCTTTATTGGGCAGAATCAAGAGTATTTTCAGTAAACCAAGTGGTGAAATTCCAAATATTTGGGCGAAGTCAACTTCTTAAACTTCACGGTGAAGTGATTTCCTATAGTATATAAGTACGTAGTCTTGGAATAGATTGTAGTTTGCACCTGAAGACGATCAGAGATTGTACTGATCGAAACGTGGTGTATAAATAAAATATAGACTATGGAAATCCAAAACACAGAGTTAATTTCAAATACATCATTGTCTCAAATATTTCATTTCTTCTTCTCCTTATTTTGTTAAGACTTGACAACTTGTTTTTCTTTTCGATGAAGAATAGAACCATCAACCTTTAACCAAGCGTGCATACTATTCTTGCGCACCATTATGTATGACGAAAAAAACGAGTTCATAATGCACTAAATCAAATTCAATATGCATTTTTTCTGCTCTAAATCAAACCTTATTGTCAGCTACAAAAAGTGGCTTTCAAAATATGTATACTCAATAAGTTTGGGTCGGTAACCCCCGGCAATTGCGCGCGACACTATAGAATTCAAAGCATAGAAAACAGACGGGAATAGAACCATTTTCGACGAGTGCACAACCAAATTTTAGCAATCATTATGAGTACGGCCATTTTTATGGTAGCTTACCCTGGAGTTTTCCTTCGATCGCCATTTACACGTTAAGTGACACAATACAAAAAAAAATTGACCCTATAGTCGCGATTTCTCAAAAAACGTCAGAAAATCTCGGCCTTACAAAAAATCCTACGATTTTTAAGCACAAGTTTACACTAACTGCTTTTTATCAGGACTTATTTGCTAATATTCTCTTCGAACACTGAACTACTAAAAGGAGCTTTTTTTCAGACCTAGGGCAGGGTGTTTGAGTTCAAAATTTTCATCCCATTATTGTCATGTTAACCTAAAACGTTTTCCCCTGTTTTTAATATTATTTAAAATACCTTCAATAATTTTTTAGTTCCGTTTAATTAAACGGTCTAGATATAGTAATAAAAATCTATGTTTCTATAAAAAAAAAAACTAAAAATGTATTCAAGTAGGATGTACAACTATAAAAATAAGAAAAAGGTGCTATGGAAATCCCTATTCACACTGAAATTAATGTCGAGCCGGCAACACAGATTTCCTGCCTCTGTGTACCAAGAATGGCCAAATATGACGAATTCTAACCTAATATTTAGTTATTATTTTAATTTAACGTACCTGTGAAACCAAATACTGCGGTCCCCCGGCTTCTGTTTCAACTTGCATGTAATAATTTACTTCGGAATCATTTTTCGCCACAAACTTTTCACAAAAATATCAAAAAAACACTATTGACAAGTACTGAAACTTTCACTTTCAAAACAATAATGACAAGAAACCGCAACAAATCAATGTTGCCACGTTGACTACAAAAGAAAATTTTTAAGGAAAACATGTGAAATTTTCAAAAACCGTCGAAAATTTTAAATAGGTTGTGAGTATTATATATTGTGTATATTAGCTTTTTCAACATATATCTTAAAGCGTCAAAACTTAATCCAAATTGGCAACACAGATTTCTTTCTCCCCTTTCCCCACTGTAGATTTTCCACTCAAACAACCAGTGTAACCAGACAGACCAGACTCCTTCTAGTAGTTCAATCTTCTAAGAATATTGCTTAAAATTTAGTTTTCTAGTACTGTTCCAGTAAATAAAAATTGGTGCTAGAAAGCACGGATGGTCCACCAAACAATCAATTATTTTATGTTGAAAGGAAATGAAAATATCTCGAAAACTGTAGCTTTAAAAGATTTGAACCTTATAATAAAATTTTTGGGTAATATTTACGAAAATCTAAATCTGAAAACCGCATATCAACAGCTGCTTTACTTCTAAAGTTATGATTTTTTAAAATATATTTTAACGTTTTTTCAAATAATTCGGAAACTAAAGCTCCCACGAATTTGGCCTTTATAACAAAATTTGTAGTTCATATTCATGGAAACTTAAATCTGAAAACCGTATATCGCTACTTCCTTTTGTTCCAAAGTTACAATTTTTTTAAATATTTTATCCCCCTTTTCCCCCCTTCAATCCCTTACCCCTCTACCCAAAAGGTAATCAGTTTATGGTCAGCCGATAGAGAATTTTTGTTCTAAATTTCGTTAAAATCGATTAAGGCGTTCTTGAGTTATCGTGTATACAGATAGATTGAAGTTTGTGTCAATCTTACATTCATTTGTCATCAAAAACAGCAGGGGAGGTTTGTAAACTGGAAGAGTCCTTAAAGAGGAGAAAGTATGAGGAACTCTTGGATCGCTTCTGTTTCACGCCCGTTTTTGTTGAAACCTTAAGCCCTTTAGGACCCGAGGCTAAAAATTTCATAAACAAAATCGGTCAACTTATAAAGGGTGAATTGGGAGGCGATTCAAGAGTTAAATCATTCATTACCCAAAACATAAGTTTAGCCGTTCAGAGGGGCAACGGGTTATCAGTTCTCAGTACTTTACCTTGCCAAAAAGGTATGGAAGAAATGTTTTATGTTTAAAATTATTGCTATTTTTCTAGATTTTCAGTTAAATTTTTATATTGTTGTTATATTTAACGTAATTTTTAGACTTCTTTGGAGTTTTATATGCACTTAAACACACAGGTTATTGTGTTGCAATGTTAATTGAAAAATATTGATATTACGAAATAAAGCTTATTTTTGTGTGTAAACCATACTTATTATAAACCTAATATAAACAGCATTGCAATGCATCCCCGTGAAAATTTTGGTAAGCAAGGTTAATCATCTAAATCCAGGAGGCTATGAAAATATTCTGAAATTTCAGCCGTTTTACGCATGCGCGATGCCCTTCACTACGATGGCCGATGGCATATGAATTTCACGTTTCAGGTTAACCCATGTAGTGTTTACTTTTCAAAAACCAAGCAGTTTCATTTATTTACGTAAAAATATGTGCCGCCCAAAATAAAAATGTAATCTTATGGCGTCTTTAATCGCATTTTAATGATCCAAAAACCAATAAATTAAATTGTAAAAGTGCCAAGGCAGATATTTTATCCAGATGATACCAAAAATTTTACAGGTAAGTTTATTTTTCCCTGGTGAAATTTTAACTTTTAAGCCCGCTTGACATGGCACAATAAAATCTGCAAGGAATCGGAGCAATAACTTGCAAGGTTAAAACAAAAAACTTGCAAGTCATTGAAAAGAACAAAGTTTATTTTGCTTTCGAGTTATCGATTGCAGAAAGCCGCACCACAAACCAAATAAACGCACGGATGATAGTAAAACAAACAAAAATGGCTTCAGGAATAACATCAATCCAACGCACCTGCGCAAAACGGCCGTAAAATATTTAATTTCATGGACTACTTGATCATGATATGTTGCTAACAAAATTGCCACTTCCAGGGCGTGTATTTGAGTTTATAAATATGTGGTGTAAACAAACCTTTATCACACAAAACCATATGTCGCTGTCATTGTTCAGAAAAGTCACACAAATCCTATCTTTTCTTTTACATGGTAAGAATTTTCGACACTTTTTGACGTTTATTGGTAGGCGTAGTAACAATTTAGCTCCGTCGTAAAACTAATCCTGCAGAATATCTTTGAAATATTAAATTTACAAAATTTTATTAGAAAAAATGACGCAGTTTGTCTTACAACGTTTGGATAAATATTAAGAACGCTTGATCGCACTGACTGGTGATGAGTTTTATGTGATGTAGCTCGTCATAGTGTTAATCGTTGTTGTGTATTTGTATTGTAACTTTTAGTGTTTTCCTAGCATAGGCCTATATATATATATACACTTTTTTTTATAGATTCATGTAAAATTTTTGACTTTTCGCACTCAATTGTTTTTACTTGTCTATAGGAAAATAAATGACTATTCTATTCTATTCTATTCTGTGTTTTTATTTTCAATGAGGCAATAAGTAAAAATCGCCACTGTCCAGAATTGTGACGGATGAGACTTTCTGTCGTTTCTGAAGAATCGCAACCTATGGGGCACAAGTAAAAATTTAAAAAGATTTGCATTTAAAGTCCGATAAAAAAACAAAGAAACCTTGACGTGCGGTAACTACCTGATTTTAGGTCCGTTTCTGCGAGCTTAGCATAGTTACTAGCATATTACCTGCCAGGAAAAATACCCCTTCGCCCCGCATATCTAACAATCTTGAGATAGTTGTCCCTGACAGATATGCGGGGTGGAAGGGTGTGCAGGCGGGTATATTTCCTGATATGGGTAGTATGTTAGATATCTGTCAGACGAATGCATTTAGAAAAAGCTCGCAAAAACGGTCCTTTTATTGTTAAGCTCGCAGAAACGAATCTTTTATTGTATTTATATATCAGCGTTGCCACTTGCAACATAATTATGGAATTGTAACATAATTTTTCCTTAAAATTGAGTTAAACATTAATTTGTAACATAATCGATAATTGTAACATAATTTTTCACTCTAGGACTTTGAATATTCTAACATTTTTGCAGGTTTTCTTCTTACTGTAAGAAACCAATTTAACAAAAAGGTTGAAATTATTTTATTTAATCAGTGACCTCTCTTGGCCATTAAAAACAAAACTATACTACAATAAAAGTCAAAGCACCATCTATGTAAATATCACCGTACTTCGAAAACGTCATTTGTTTCACGGAGCGGAGGATCCCCTCGACTACACGGGCATTAGAGTAAAGGAAAAATGTCGATATTCATTTTGATAACGAATAATTTATATTTATAGATTTAAGTTTTTGGTGTTATTTTTGTTGTTTGTTTTTTTGTATGCGATTAAAAATACATTAAAATAAGCATGCCGTGTCTTTTAGGAAAAAAATTGTAATATAATTTTCAAGAAACATAGATAATTTTGGCAGCAGTGCACGATAATTTCTTCATTGAGTGGTGGCAACGGATCACAGGATCTACTACAGGAAAAAAAACATTACAATCGACAGCTGTCTGCACTTAAAAAAGTGAGGTTAGGACCCTACAAAATCTCAACGTTCGCGCAGATAGGGAGCGTTATATATCTATTCCTCCTATATCTATGACTTAGAGACGCAAGCAAGTTTATTATAGTAACCACCCCTCTGCTTTGTCCTCGGGTCGCGCGACAGACAAGTTGGTCATGGTTCAATCCTCGCGAATGTCTAATGTTATTTTCTATAACGGTCGGGATGTCTAGTAGGCCATGACAAGGGACAGATGGTTGAGCTTTATTCGTTCTTTTTATAGTGTTCTTATGATGATTTTCTGGTGGGTAGGGTTTTAGTTGTTGCTTTGTTATTCGAAAAGTGTGCACAACCCCAAACCATTGACGTTATAATTGAAACCCGAAAACTGCCGAAAGTAAGCAAAATCGGTGATTCCAATTTTCTTTATCGTTTAACAAAAAATATTATGAGAATCATTCAGTTTATAAAAAAAAATTAGTATATATTTAGTATACAGAATGGAATGCATCCAATTAGATTTGTTAGGGTTACTATTATAAGCATGCGACTACAAATGTTTCTCTATTCTGTGCACTAGTTTTTTTATTCAAATATTTTCATGAGATCCTATGTGGTTTTTTTACCAGGGATTCAAAAGACAACTAAAAAATTCCCCAGCATACAAGCAACTTTGTGATAAAAATAGAATATTCTATTTTCGCGCATCTTGCAATACGCTTCTTTTTTCGACGGGTTTCATAGAGCGAACACCCAAAATGCATGCAACTTTCTGAGAAGCATGAAAAAGTGAGAACAAGTCCATACATTTCCTGAAACATGTTTCTCTTGTTACTCCATTTAATTATTATTACTAAAAATAGGGAAAAAAAATTAGAACTCAAATATTTTTTATTAACAAGCTTAGGAAGGTCCACCGATTAACATACTAAAAGTCCCCCCCCCCCTTCAGGAACTATCATATCTAACCTCTAAAAACGCATTTTTCTTAGATAACTCCTAGACGGTGACAGACTGTCAAAAATGACAAATAGGAAAAATGTTGCAAATTTAATTCTCTATTAATAAGTAAATAGTGAAAGTGTAGCTTAAACCACTCCTTCTACCAGAAAAATTAAAAAAACCCAAGCAAAAATTATGCCAATTTAATCTTTTGCATATTCCTTTTTAGCATTTTCATCAATATTTCTCAACCTACAAGTACCAAACTTGGCAGGGTTGATCTAAGGACAATGACCTAAATTATATCAGAAAATTAAATTTTTCCAGTGGCGTAGTCCGATTCTTTTAACTAGAAAATTTTAAATGTACCAAAACTCTTTGATACGGCACTGTTAATGACATGCAAAAAAGGCCCTACTTATTACTGGATATTATACTAGATAAAATTGCATATCCAACGAGCTTGTACTTGCTGCCTCTAGTAATAAAATAAGATTTTTTTAAAATCATAATTGGTATTGGAAGAGGAGGGGACCTTGGCTCTTTCATTTAAGAAATTTAATAAAAAAAATATAAAAAAATTATTATTTAAAAAAAAATCTTATGTTATTTCTAAAAGCAGCAGATATAAGCGAAAGGTGTCGTTGAAAATGCAATTTTATCTAACGCGCGAGAACGACCACATTGTCAGAATTTCTGTTGTGTTGTTCGCTATGTTTCCCTTTCACAACACAAATTGAGACATCAGGAGGAGGGAGTAAAAAAAACCATAAACATTTTGTGACATTATTTTAGAATGACCCCAAATTGCAGGCAATTGCAGGTTATATTGCTCAATGTCAAGCGGCCTTTAGTGCCGACAATAATAACAAGGTTAGGGCCTGCCATTATTCATAGAGGAATTATACTGGCTGTCTGGCAGTATTTGACAACTAGTCGTCATTTTTTTTACCTTAAGCCTACTTTCGGAAATTTTTTTTGTTGTGACTGCCAAAAAAGCAAAAGTTGGGCGCAAAATAGTTATTTTTTATGAAATCGGGTGACATGGAAAATAATGAAAAAAGCAAGGCTCGTTTTACCAATTAAGACAATATTTGTTTGCTACGGGAAGTGGTTCAACAAAATCCCTTCAGACCCCCAAATGCATGGGTTACAATCCAACAAATTCTGCAGATTCTAAACAGGTCTCTCCAGGATTTCATCTCCACCCTCCACATCTGCTTGCTTTTAAATATAAAAATGTGAATAGAAAACAACACAGAATTTCCAAAACAGGCAGCGTATATTTGTAGGCTAGAAATAAGGTCTGTTCGTCGCCGTTTCGCTAGAGGTGCGTTCAATAATTCTTTTTCAATTTGCACCTCCTGTGCAACGCCGTTCTTAACTAAAATGCCTGTTAACTCCTATCGCCTCAGTGCCCTTTAGCCTATTGTGGCTGCTATTTTTATATTTAAATTATGGCACGGATCATAGGCCAAAGGATACTAAAACGAAAATGAGTCAACTGGCTTTTTAGTTGAGACAACACCTGCTTAATTAAAAAGCCAGTTAACTCTTTTTCGATTTAGTATCCTTTAGCCTACTATAGCGGTCATATTGACACCCAACTGACAGAAAGTCCATATTTTACCTGTCAATTTGGTTATAAAAATGTCGGCAATCTTTGGCTAAAGGGCACTGAAGAGATAAGAGTTAACTGGCTTTTTAGTTGAGAATGGTGTTGGTTGAGAACGGTGTTGTCCTGTGTTGATTGTGATGACAGTTTTTTAGGACAATCCTACTTGTCATTCAGAGATATGGATAGGGATAAATCCTATTGGAGCAAGATTTCATGATATAAAATGGGTGAAAAGGCAACCCTCACCATTTTTTGCTAAGAATAACTAGAAACAAATAATAAAATAATACAACAAAGGGAGAAAAAATTTTAAAGTATCATTTTAAGGGATAAAATACGTTTACTTATATTATTGTTTCAGGTACCAAAAGTTTCCGACAAAAACAGCCCAATTATGACTTGACAATGACTTCCTTCGTGGTTCCGAGCCTCAGTCCGACACCCAGATCGAAAAGTCAGGCGGGCAGGAGAGTCAGGTCTTCCCTACATTCGGACTGTCCTCCAGAGGTGGAACAGGAGCCAAATCAAGAGGCAGGTGCCAGATTGAGTCAAAGAAGTGTTTCTTTGGTAAGTCATTTAGTTATGTAAAGTTTAATTACATACTAAGGAAAAAAAGTTTATCTTCGTGCCCTACATTCCCAAAAAATATATAAAAATGTCAGATTCTCCCTACATTCAGTTTGTTCTCCAGTGTAGATCAGGAAAAATAAAATAAAGCCCCACAAATACGCGGTTCCCATTCACTATGTTAAATATAAATTGGTGCCTCTTAATTCCCTCACTAAAGAGAATTAGAAACAAATTTCATCAAAAATCATGTCACTAATGTCATTCTCGGGGAGGTTAGCCAAATCAAGAAGTCGGCCCCAGATCAATTCGAAAGCTTGGTCAAAAGAGTGGTTTTTTGGTAAGTCGTTTACTTTTCGATATAAAAGCTATTTACATATCTAGTAAGGAAAGCGCTATATAACATAGGTTATAGGTTTCTCAAAATCAGCCACTATTGGTGTAAAGTCGGCTTTATAATATTACAATATTTCCCTAATATCAAAAAAATTATTAACTTGGCTTTGCCAAAAAAACCTCATACTAGTAGCCTCTGATAAACTTTTATAGTTTTTTAAAAGATTAGTTTCTGTAAATATTCTGAGAGTTTTATGGAAATTACGTTTCTAGAATCGTACAGTACTTTATAGTTATTTTTAGGGATAACTTATAAAAATTAATAGGTTTATACAAGTTTTTATGGGAATTTATGGTAACTTTTTATATAGTCAAACCTTGTAAAAGTTTATAAGGTTTTATAGGGCCTCTGATAAAGTTTATTATTATAAGATACATAATTTTTTTACGACAATTTACAGGAGCCGTCTAGAATTTTTTTGAGAATGGACGAGGATTTTAATGATTATATTATTGGGTTTATACAAGTATTTATTGGAATTTATGGTATTTTTTATAGTATTAATTTTACTGCACGTTCATAATAAAGGAAATATTGATTTTTTTAATTTTAAGGAATTATTTGGTGAAGTTTTGTGATTTTTTATAAAATTCTATGATCTTTAATGCTAAATTTTATGCGTTATGGGAATTTATGGAATCAAGTCAAGCACAAAATTATTAAATAAACTTGAAACGAATTATAGGATCTTGCTAGAAAATAACTAAAAGTAATATTAATATAACTAAAAGTAATATTTTAATAAGGGTATAAAATCTTTTAACTATAAAATATTAAAAATAAGCTCACTTTTTATCCATCAACAAACAGGACAAAATTTCTTCCATTTTATAGGTAGGAACAAAAAGTTAAGTTGGTAAATATATTATATTAATAATAAGACGTGTGTCTCGGACTTTGCACCTGAACACAATTAGAGATTGTTCTGTTCGAAACGTCGTGTATAAATAAAATATAGACAATGGAAGTCCGAAACACAGAGTTAATTTCAAACACATCATTTTCTCAAACTTTCAAACAAGATCACGTTTGTTATTAAAAAACTAAACAATAAAAAGCTAAACCAAAAATATTCCTAGTAATCTTACTTTTGGTCTTTAGGTAGAAATGACAAGTTACTGTAGTAACTGAAAAGTTTTTCACAACAAAATCTACACTAAAAATCTTACAATAAGAAAGAGAATTCTTACTATTTCTATTAAGCTAAGCTGATTTTTGAGTTTCTAAAATACCATTAAATCTCTAAAAAGGGGACAATGAAAAACTGCTTAATATAATTTTTTTAGGATAAAATCTCATAAAAATATTTGACACGATCAAAACTCGTCCAAATTTTTGGGAAGATTATTTCTGTTTTATTATGTCTGTTGATGTGCAGCAACGCTAAGCCTCATTCATATTTTCAATCTTCTGAGGCAGAAGCTTCTTTCTGACGAAGCATTACTTACTGACAAACATCCAAGAATGTTTTTATCAACGGAAAAATATCGCCACACTTGTGCATTGCCTCGGAAACGTTATCATATCTAGTCTCATTATTGAACCTTGATGTTTATAAATTGAAACTCTATAATTTCTATTTCTAATACCGTGGTTTTCGTCTGGTTCAAACTGTCCCAAAATAGTGTGAAGGGATTCTAGAATGTCTTTAAAGGAACGTTCTGCAATTTCTCGTTTTTTCTCCAAAGCCTTCAGGGTTATTACCAGCATCTTTGTTGCCTACTTTTTTCTGAAGTATCTAATAGTTATATGGGGTTACCTATATCCATCATAATTTGTAACATCAACTCTTGATCTATTACGGTAACATGGATTCGACTACGCCAAGAAAGTAACGATTTTATGAGTGCCTACGCTTGGTTTAACACCATACGGATGATTACTTTTTTTGCCATAAAATGCAGAGATCGTTTCCTGTTAGATTAGGAGACATGCAAGCGAATGGAGTATCTCGAAGTGATGAAATAAGAAATATACTAACATAAAAATTTTAAATTACAATGTTGTTCATGTGATCAAATTTACCAAATATCGAGGTGCATTGTTTGATTTTGGCAACAATTCTTTTTTACTTTTGTGCAAAACGAACTGCTTTATTTTTGATTGCTCATAGAGAAGGTAGAATTTAGGGCGACATCGTCTCGTTCTTATCAGGGACTCATCAGCTAGGTGTTTTAATTATATAATATTAATTAGTTTATAATTTATTCTATGTCGTTTGTTGTTTCGTTTGGAATATTATTTATTATTCTTGTTCCCTTTATCCTTTTTAAATTTGTTGTTTGTGAATGTTTGCCTAATGCTTTAATTGTGTAACATGTTTTTAGCTATATTTAATTAATACACGACGTTTCGATCAGTACAATCTCTGATCGTCTTCTGGTGCAAACTACTGTATTCCTTGTGGGACACTCATCTTTTTCCTCCCAAGATGTTTTTAGCTATTTATTATTTTAATTTTTATGTAGTTTCTGTCCATTAATTTTACCCTACATAACGGATTTTTGCTTCCTTTAAGTACTCTTTTCAGTCCACCATACCAATAACTACTAAGGTTCCAAAACACCTTAATCGACGAAAAAAAAAAAGTTGTCTGTCGGTCGGTCTGTCTGTATACACGATAACTCCAGAACGCCTTAATCGATTTTAACGAAATTTGGTACAAAAATCCTCTATTGGCTGACCATGGAATGATTAACTTTTGGGTAGGGTGGAGGGAGGGTAAAGGGTGGAAAAGGAGGATAAAATATTTTAAAAAATTGTAACTGTGGAACAAAAGCAAGAATGTGATGATATATTTTTTTTTTCTTTCCTTCTGCCCACTACCTATGAAAATGGACGTGTCTTGGGATTTTTTAAAATTTTGATCAGTTCATTATTTTAAATAAAATATCCTGTAGATATCGAACCTTTTGATGAGGGAGAAAAATTGAAGTCAAACAAAGCAAAATAAACCATTCAAAGAAATAACGACAAGCCGCTATAATTGGAAAGTATTTTGTTGTCTAAATAAGTAACCCATATACAACCCGTTATGGTAAACTTCCTGTTACAGATACCAGAAACAACTCAATTTGTTAGCGACACTGCACCAATAAATTCCATTGAAAATGTCATACAATACAAAGGCCATAATCAGCCCGGTATCTAACAAAACTTGTTGGTTGGATTGAGTCCGATAAGAAAAAAAATCTTGTGCCTTTGTTGCATACAATGGATCGTTTTGTAATAATCGCTTTGTTATTTTGACATTTAATTAGCAAGGTTCGATTGCTTTTATCTAGGACTAAATATTGGGTTTTGTGCATCAAATTATAGTTCGTTTTGTCCATAGAAAAACTAGCATTTCGTCTACATAGACCAAACCCAGGTCCATATTCTGTGGTTTTGGGACTTTCTAAGGAAGTGTTTCTAATTGTATAAAGGCAATAAATCTTGTAAAACAATTTTACGGACAAATTTTTTTTTATTGCAAACAGTTTGCATTCCCATCTCATAGATTTCATAGAGATTTAGGCTATTCAGCTCTACTTAGGTTTTGTCGAGAGCTTGGAGGGTATATATATTTCAAAGTAGAATTCTAGAATCATAACCCGAGTATAACAAATCAACTGTTGTACTCAGGCATAATTGGGAGTTTAATAAAAAGTTTTTAATATCTAATATTAGGAACTTTTTAAAGGTTTATGGGTCATATAACTTACCCCCCCCCCCCAGTTTTGCACCTCTATGCACCACTATGCAATCCCTACTCGAGAAACTAGAGCCATTTTGATGTACGGTTTATAGCAAAAAAATTTTTTGCAGACAGTTTGCATTCACATTTTATAGATCTCATAGAGATTTAGGCTATTCAGCTCTACTTACCCCTAAATGCACCGTTATTTTTCTCTCTTGATCCCACATAAATGAACAAAGAGGAAGCATGGATTAGCTAAAGTAATCCGAATATTTTTCGAGGGCTTGGGGGATATATAAATTTTTTAAGTAGAATTCTAGGAACATAACCCGAGTACAACAAATCAAGTGTTGCATTCGGGCATAACTGGGAGCTTAATAAAAAGTTCCATTATCGCTTATGGGTCATATAACTTGACCCCCTTTCAGTAAAAATTTTGATTGCACCGTAATGCACCCTTTTTGCACCGCTAATACCGCTATGCACCACTTTGCAATCGTTTTACACTCCCTACTCGAGAAACTAAATCCATTATTATGTGCGTTTTATAGCAAAAAAAATTTTTGCATCGGGCTCTCTTGCACCACCATTAAAACCGCCATTCCTCCGCTACTTGCCATCTTATAGTAGATCTTTTGCACCACAATGCACCATCATTAAAACCTTTCGCACCCCCTCCCTTCTTCCGTTATGGCCATTTAAACAAATATTACTAGCCCCACCCCCAATCGTTTTTTTTCAATTTTTTTTTGTACCGAGTAGTTGATCTTTTGCACAACAATGCACCATCATTAAAACCTTTCGCACCCCCTCCCTTCTTCCGTTATGGCCATTTAAACAAATATTACTAGCCCCACCCCAATGGTTTTTTTTCAATTTTTTTTTGTACCGAGTAGTTGATCTTTTGCACAACAATGCACAACCATTAAAACCTTGTGCACTCCCTCCCTGCATCATAATACACCATCATTGAAACCTTTTGCATCTTCTGCCTTCCTCCGCAATGGCCCTTTAAATGGATATTACTAATCGTTTCTTTCCAAAACATTTTTGCATTTTTAAAACCTTGTGCACTCCCTCCCTACAAAAGGTTTTAATGGTGGTGCATTGTATTGTAAAAGAATGTTAATACGGTGCAAAAAAATGTTTTGGAAAGAAACGATTAGTAATATCCATTTAAAGGGCCATTGCGGAGGAAGGCAGAAGATGCAAAAGGTTTCAATGATGGTGTATTATGATGCACAAGATTGGATCCCCACATAAAAATTACTCCAATTTCTCGGAGGAGGAGATACAAACCGTTTGCATGGTGGTGCAAAAGGGATACATTACGGTGCCATCAGAATTTTTTGGAAACTTTTACTGTGGGAGGTCAAGTTATACAACCTTTACAATATCGTTTAATTACGAAAACTAAAATTTTACTTTTTGAAACCTAGTTTTAACGTTGTTTATGAAACCTAGGTTATCTAAATGACACTTTGTCCCTATCTTGTCATTCGTCTATTCCAATATGGCCAAAAATATGCTGTGATTGATTCTTTTAGCAAATAGAGGCTAATTTTAAACGAAACAAGTCGATACCACCGAGAGAACTATTGTTTGGCAAAAGGAAGCCTCAGCACGATCAGCAAGTGATCAATTTTTCATAGAAGATCACTCATTTTCTGAAGTCCAAAAAGCCAAAATAGAAGTAAATTTTCCTGAATTTCTGAAGTATGACGATTTGCAAGCCGGAGGCCAATCGCCAGCAAAAAAGTAGACAACAAAAATGCTGGCGGTAACTCTGAAGTCTTTGGAAAAAAAGAAATTGCAGAACGTTCATTTTAAGACATTCTAGAATAACTCCACAGTATTTTGGGACAGATTGAAACAGAGGAAAACCACGATATTAGAAATACAAAACAGTATTATAGAGTTTCAATTTATAAACAAGTTTTAAACAAAATCATTTCCAAGTGTTGAAATCCCAAATATTTGGAAGCCCCTCCTTGGGCGGAGCCAACTTCTTAAACTTCAAGGTTGAGTGAATTCTCACAGTATATAAGTACGTAGCCTTAGGAATTGATTGTAGTTTGCACCTGAAGACGATCAGAGATTGTACTGATCGAAACGTCGTGTATAAATAAAATATAGACAATGGAAGTCCGAAATTTCAAACACATCATTGTCTTTCAAACAAACTCTTATAACCTAAAAATCTTCCACTACAGAATCACATCAAGTTTGGTTGGTTGTCTTTTGAAGGTAAAGGTAGTCGCTAATCGACGCTAGTTAGCGCCAGTGGTTACCTTTGATAAAGGTAACAGCCTGACAGAGCGCTACTGCGACTGCCCAGAATAAAAGTAAGGGTAACAGACTGACCAAAATCTCCCTATTTAAGCTTTTCAAAAAGTCCCTATTATTGATTGGGCTGCAATCTTTACAGATAAGCAGGTTCTGCCTACGGCTCGCCCTGTATACTTTCTGTGTTAACCTGTAAAGTTCCCTTTTCTGGTCTCGTGACATTTTTTTGTAAGAGGCACATCGGTTTGAAACTAAAAAAGCATTCAAAATATGTAAATAAAATTGCTGTGTTCCTTAAGAAAAATAATAACTTTGTGTTATATCTCAAAAACTAAAAGTGACTCATGAAATCTGACTTAGTAATTAAATTCTAGTTGAAAAACTCTACAAAAATGCACTACACTACGAACATATTTTCATAAATAAAAAAGTTATTAGTGTAGGGGCATATGTCGATAATTTCTATCCCGTGGGATTTTTTATGAAGGAGTTTTGTGACTATGTGGGATTGATAGCTCTTTAGTCACATAATCAAGTGTTACCGGGTGTTTTCTTCGCATCTGTGTAGAAGGGGTTGATATGATGATCTCTTTCAAGATGGCGGCCAAAAATTATAAAAAATACAACTTTCGCAACCGGGGAATGATTATACTCGAATCCATATAACTCGAGGACGAGTATTTTAAAAAATTTACTTTTAAGGTTATCGAACGTTAAATGACCATGAAAATCGCAAAAAACAAGATTTTTGCCATTTTCTCTTCAAAAAATCTTAATAATTCGACGTTTTGTCAGACCAACTTCAAATGTACCTCTAACTATTAGGCATATATGCCAAATTCGATCCTTAGAGTTTGTGCAGTTTAAAGCTTCATGACCTTGAAAAATACCCCAGCAAAATTAACAAATTCCAAAAATAACATACTAAAGGGCGCTATTCATCAATTATTAAAGCCAGGAGAACCAGATTGAGTAACAAAGATAAGAAGGTCAAGTCCAAAAAATTTTGTTAAAAAAATTTTGTTCAGCTATGACGCGTTTTAATATGGCGGCTGATATGTCAAAATAGAGACCTATAACCACATTTTATTTTATCCAATTACGTAAAAAAGTAAAAATAACAAGGTGGCCATTAATTCTTGTTGACTTATTTCTGCTTAATATGAAAAAAAAAATTAGTTGATGCATGACCTTGACTAACCTTGAAAATACCATGTAAAATTGAAAAACCAGCTTTTTGTAGTGTTTTTTTTACAATTTACAACTACGCAAAAACTTTAAGTGCCGGAGATGAAATTAACATCTTGGTCCTAAATTAACACTTAATTGTAAACTTCTCTACCAATTTTTTTGATCTAGCGTCCTAGATGTTTATGCTATACCCTGGTAAATATGACCTATATAACTGTTGTTTTTAGTTTCGGAACTGTGAATTTTATGTTCTACTCACTTGTCTAGCCAACAAAGTCATTTAAATTATCTATAAAAGAGTCAGCAGAAATTATATATACATTACCATATTCTGGACCAGGTGTTTTAGATGCCATTTTCGAAAATGGCGATCGAAAAATCAAAAAATTATACTCGATTTTATATAACTCGAGGACAAGAATTCCAAAAAAAAATCACTTTCGAGGTCATCCGACCTCAAATGACCTTGAAAATCGCAAAAAACACGATTTTTGCCATTTTCTCTTTAAAAAAATCTCCATAATTTAACGTTTTGTTACACCAACATCTGGAACGCCAGATCAAAAAAAATGGTAGGGAAGTTTAAAATAAAGTGTTTTTTTATGGCTAAGATGACAATTTCATCTCCGGCACTTAAAGTTTTTGCGTAGTGGTAAATTGGAAAAAAACACTACAAAAAGCGGGTTTTTCAATTTTACATGGTATTTTCGAGGTCAATCAGGGTTATGCATCAACTATACTTTTTTTTTATATTAAGCGGAGATAAGTCAACAAGAATTGATAGCCATCTTGTCATTTTTACTTTTTTACGAAATTAAATACAATAAAATGTGGTTATAGGTAGCCATTTTGATATATCAGCCGCCTTATTGAAACACGTCATAGCTGAACAAAATTTCTTTTGATAAAATTGTTGGACTTGACCTTCTTATCTTCTTATCTTTGTTGCCAAATTTGGTTCTCTTCGCTTGAATAGTTGATGAATAGCGCCCTTTAGTATGTTATCTTTGCAATTTGTTAATTTTACTGGGGTATTTTTCAAGGTCATGAATCTTTAAACTGTATCAAACTCTAAGGATGGAATTTGGCATATATGCCTAATGGTTTGAGGTACATTTGAAGTTGATCTGACAAAACGTCGAATTATTAGGATTTTCAAGGTCATTTAATGTCAGATGACGTTAAAAGTAAATTTTTTGAAATCCTCGTCCTCGAGTTATATGGAGTCGAGTATAAGCATGGCCTGGTTGCGAAAGTTGTATTTTTTATGATTTTTGGCTGCCATCTTGAACACGGATGCGAACAAAAAACCCGGTAACACTTGATTGTGTGACTAAAGACCTATCATTCCCACATAGTCATAAAACTCCTTCATTAAAAATCCCACGGACTTACACATGCCCCTTCACTATTAGCAAAGGCGGTTCGAATTTTCTCTATCTTCTCTAGAAGTTTTGAATTTTTTATTTTTTTTACTCTTGTGTAGTGGATATTAATTTATTTGTTTTATAAATTACTTATTTTTGATGTTTTCCGGTTTACAGTATTGACGCAAGTCTCTCGTAATTATACCTTTGCAAAACTTCTTGTACCTACCTTCGAAACAGAGATAGATGGACGATAACAAATAAGTATGTGTGTATAAATTACCGTGGCATTTTACAAGAACACGTAATAAAAATATATTATTGATAATAGGTATATAACGACGTGGCGTACGAGTTTTTCCATTACAAAAAGACGGTAAAATACCAATTACCGAGATATATAGGGTGGCCCAAAAAAGGGACATTTTTGACTGTCCATTACTTAAAAAGTTTCTGTCCGATTTCAAGAATTTTTAGCATACTGTCAAGCCTTGTTGCCAAATATGATCCATTTGTGATTTATGAAAATCACAAATGGCGGACATTATTTAAAAATAGGTATTTTTGGCCACACTCCAATTTTTAATGTGCGCTACTGGTAAAAAACTTAACTTTTGCAAGGAAGAGTTTATTAAAGAGTTGGGTGTTCCTCGGTTTAGGACAGGAGTTGCTTCAATAAGACACTTTCGAGTATATTTTTACTCTTCTTCAGAGCTACAAAGAAAAAGTTTTGGTACACGAAAGTTTTGGTTTACATTTTTGAAAAAGAAAAAAATATATATGTAAATTAGTATAATTAAAAAGGAGGAAGATCGGTTTAAAAAAACGTCTTTGTAAAACATATAAGGTAGATACAATAAAACAATTTCAAATATAAAATATTAAGAATTAACATTTAATTTTTGTTTTTTTTTAAATAAATTACTTAAAAACGATTCATATAGGCATTAGCAATAAGAATAAATAGTATGTTTATCAGCTTACCAAATTCCTAGTCTTCTGCACAAGGAACACAAAGTACACTATAGGTAACATAACTGCATTTTTTCCTATAATAAGACAAATTCAAAATTATTTAAAAATCAATAGAATATTGTTCTCTTGTCAGTTACGGCAGGCAAATAAATATAATAAAAACCAATCATAAACATTATTTTTATTGGTGATATTTTTATTAAAAAAGACTTGAAGATATCTTTTGTTTGTATTTTTTTAAGAAAAAAATAAAGAGAATTGGATGGATATGAAAATCAGAAAAATTGCTCCTTACGTAGGAATATGTAAATACAGCTGGTTTGAAAAAAATTAATACGACAATGATAGTTTTGATGACAGATTCACTTAATTAAAGTCTCATTGAACACTTGCTCATATTTCGATAACCCGCACTCATTCATTTCAAAACCTACTGTACGTCACTTTGTTTGTCATTTGTTTCTCTATGTTGATTATATATAATTTTATGGCTTCTCAAAATAATAGCAAAAAAACGGGAAATCTATAAAATGTTATCTCTTACAAAGGGGAAAAAATAAAAAAAAACAGAAGAACAATAGGCAATTACATGTAATGTCTTATTGCATTTTGTCAGTTTAGTTTTTCTTGTTTTTTTTTAATTTATTTATTTTTTTTTAATATATTTTTTTTTGTTTTTTATATATTTTTAATTTTTTTATTTATAAGCATTATTTTAACCACTACTAACTATTTTGACTATTGTTACTTGAACGTCCGTTTTAAAGTTAACTGCATTATTTATTTGGACAAAAATCATCACTCACTGATTTTTCGTTTTTCAAACTTCAAACTTTCAAAGACGTGTCTCTGAGAGAAATGATTTTTGTTTCGGCTTTTCTCTTGACAATCATAATTATGGTGTTGTTTGGTTATTCCTATGTAACATTTTTTAACAAGTCATTTTACATAGGAATAACCAAACAACACTTACAGAGGAGAATGCGACAACTTTTTATAAATTTCCCGGTTTTTTGCTATTATTTTGACAAGCCATAAAGTTATATATAATCAACATAGAGAAACAAATGACAATCGAAATATGAGCAAGTGTTCAATGAGCTGTACTTACATATTCCTACGTAAGTAGCAATTTTTCTGATTTTTATATCCATCCAATTCCCTTTATTTTTTTCTTAAAAAAAAACACAAACAAAAGATAGCTTCAAGTCTTTTTTAATACAAATATCACCAATAAAAATAATGTCTATGATTTGTTTTTATTATATTATATATAATAATTATATTATATATAATAAGAGAACAATATTCTATTGTTTTTTAAATAATTTTGAATTTGTCTTATTATCTAAAGGAAAAAATGCAGTTATGTTACCTATAGTATACTTTGTGTTCTTTGTGCAGAAGACTAGGAATTAGGTAAGCTGATAAACATACTATTTATTCCTATTGCTAATGCCTATATGAATCGTTTTTAAGTAATTTATTTAAAAAAAAAAAACAAAAATTAAATGTTAATTCTTAAATCTTAATAATTAATTAAGTTATAATTGTTTTATAACCACGTTTTTTTAAACCTTTTATATTTAGTTTACATATAATTTTTTTTGTTTTTTCAAAAATGTAAACCAAAAATCTCGTGTACCAAAACTTTTTCTTTCTAGCTCTTAACAATATACTCGAAATGTAAGCTTAATTCAAGTGTCTTATTGAAGCACCTCCTGTCCTAAACCCAAGAACACCCAACTCTGTAAGAATCGCAAGGACAAGAATCTACCGTTCGTGGAAGAGTCTATCTTTCCCGAGTGTACTTTTTTTATACTGGGACTTTCCATCCATTATAGGATCAATGTCCAGTGTTAGCCAAGTTATGGCAAAGTTTAAGACAAACACAAAATATCCATGCACCTAGCCAGGATTCGAACCTGGGACCTTTTGTGTGCCAGGCAGATACGCTACCCACTGCGCTCCGAGACCGGCTTTCCCGAGTATACTGATTATTTCCTGACACACAATTTCATTCAGAAAGACCTGGCAATATAAACAAAACACAAAAAATCACTGGTAGCAAATCCATTCAAATTATAATGCCTACAACTGCCGATATCTTGACATTATTTTTTTTTTCCTTTTTATATTTAATTTAAAATTATACCCATTCTTAAAATTCATTTGGGTAATCTATAAAACAAAATAATGACAACCTTTGATCTACAGAGATAACAAATCCTATTCTTCAATTTATAATTTTCTTTCTGTTTTCCTTTATTTTAACAGGATTATTGTTCTATATTTTTTTTATTTTTCTTGTTTTAGAATATTTTAATTTGTTTTTTTTATGCTCGCTAGAGAAATGATAAATTAAAAAAAAATATCCAAAAAATGTTTTTAAATGCTCATTGGGTACCAAGTTACAGCAAATAATATAAAACCTTCATAAAATAACCAAAAGTTATATTATTTAGTGTTGGTGATAATTTTATAACTCTAATATATCTCTTAAATGAGTAAAAAAGACTTGAAAAACAACTGTTCAACACCAGCTTATAAAAATTTATGGTACATAGTAATGGATAGAAAAACAACATATAGATTTTATAAAACTTCCTTATGAGCCCTCAAGTATAGAGA
This sequence comes from Oxystoma pomonae, assembly GCA_963921995.1. Lineage (NCBI taxonomy): Eukaryota > Metazoa > Arthropoda > Insecta > Coleoptera > Brentidae > Oxystoma > Oxystoma pomonae. The sequence continues at coordinate 111,410,372 of OY998164.1, forward strand.
TTATTATAAAAAGGTTTTACAACTGTTCTAACAACATTACATAACAAATTAATGGTTTTTATGGATTTAGAAATATAGATTTTCCATCTTTCTTCCCTTTGCTGGTTATGTATTATTCTTTTTCTTTTTACAATAAAAAAATTTATAAAATGGTGTTTAGCAATCTTCTAAAATAAATAAAAATGAAAGTGAGATAAGCTGAAGGAGGAATATGAATATTTATATACTATAGTCAAATAAAAGCTGTTTTTCAAGTCATCCTACTCTGAAAATCAGCTGCGGTCCCGTGTGTACCGTATAGTTTTCGAATACACTCACGTAAATTTCATGGGCTCCAAAAATACTTGAGAAAACGTGAAAAAAAATATTCATTTAACTATCAGTTTTTTTTTCATACGCGTTTTTTCTTTCTGGGACAAATATTGAATTTCGTATGTTGTTCTTAACCCTAACAAGCAATATTTCGATTGAAACACATGTTGAAACCTCATAAATAACGTTTTTATTTAGGCCAAAAACCTATTTTTGTAATCCAAAATGGCGAAAATTTCCGACAATTCTATAAAAAAAACAATACAACTATACCACTGTTTACCTCGTCAACACTATTTTATAACCCTTTTAAAAAATGATGCTACTTGGAACACAGGGCTACAGATGGCGCAGTGTTGAACACTGATGGTCTGTTTCTGCGAGCTTAACATAGTTACCATTGTTCTCTTTTCCTAAATGCATTCCTCGAGAGATCCAGCATACTACACATACCAGGAAAAATACCCGCCTCCACACACTTCAAGCCCGCATAACTACCAGAGGTAACTATCTCAAGAATATAGTTAGATTGCGGGGTCGAAGGGTGTACAGGCGAGTATTTTCCGGGGTGTTCACATTTGCCGACGACCAGCAGTATCAGCATATGCGCTCGACGTTTCACGGTGCGTTTTTGCAACCTTAACACGGTTACTATATTGTTCTCTTTTTCTAAAACACGGTTCCCATCCATGCGTTTCTCATTCGTGGGTCCCCCGAATCAAAACACGTATCACGTGGTCTAAGCGAGATTTGCCTATACAAGTTCATGTCGGACCACGTGATGAGTTTTTTGAGTCAGGGTGACTGCGCATCGGAAACGCTGGTGGGAATCGGGTGTAAAATGCATTCGATCCCGATATCTGTCATCGGCAACTATCTCCAGAAGATTTGGATCTCTTATCTCTCTCAGATTGATGTAATTAAAACAAGATAATAATGGTATGGTATCTCGCAAAAACGCGCCTTTTGATGTCGCAAAAACGCTCCTTTTGATATCGCAAAAACGCGCGTTTTGATGTCACAAAATTAACCTTTTTTGTTCTAAAAACAGTTGTATTATAATCACTATATAAAGAAATTAATAACAACATTATAGAAAAAACCTTATGGGCAAAAAAGGTTTATGAATGAGTTCATAAGAATATTACAGACACCAATTTATATAACTATTGTGTGTGAGTTCCCAAGTTTTTATAAGTGTCTCTCGAGATATTTTGAATCTTATCTTATATAAATTTGTTGTTGGTTAATTAAGTTTTATAAGTGGGTTGATAGCAACATTTTAAAAACCAATCTATTATATATCTTTAATTGATAGTTACTTACGGTTTTATAGGTGGGTTGACAGAAAGATTTCAAACACCAATTTATATAACTTTTGTCACTGATGACTTATATTTTTATAAATACGTTGGTGGAAACATTGTTAACACCAATTTATATAACATTTGAACCGATGACTTTAATTTTTATAAAGATGTCCGTGGAAATATTGTTAACGCCAGTTTTATGTTACTTTAGGGTACCATCAATTTAGAGCCTTTAATTAAACAAATATACAAACTCAATTCTTGTAGGAAACTTCTAAATACCCTAGGGTATCAATGGAACCCTCTTTATAATAATTATATAAATATCTGTCACCATAAGAAGAAAATGTACATATTATTATATTTATTGGTGATATTAAATAAAATTGAATTGAATTGGATCGAATATCACAATACGTGCGTTTAATAAACCAAATTCAGTCAGTCCAAAAAAAAACATTTAGCTAAGCTATGCTTTCGGATGTATTTGTCCGATTTTAATAATGGTGACCATTTGGAAAATCCAAGGTTTTAAAATTTCGCAGTTTTATGTAAATACTGGCATTTTCGAAAAATGTAACATGTTTTTTTTTGGTCTGACTGAATCTGGTTCACTAAACGGAGGCAATCATTTAAACCATTCATTTACTTATTTTTTACCCGATGCAGTGACGTAGTAAGAAAAATTTTCGAGGGGTAGGTATAAAAGTATTCTAAACATTACAGCTCCAATGTCAACAAACGGCATCTTCTGCCTGTCAATTTTCAATTACAGGAAAAAGAGAGGCAACCAATTCATAAATAAGTCAAGTTTGTTGACTTTATTTACATAAAATCCCAGCGCGTTTCGACCTCAGTTGAAAGCCATTTTCAAGGGTTCTATAACAAAAAAAGATGGGATGGGTCTGATAGTGCAGTGCGGTTGACTTTTTGTCGTTTGTTTGTTCTTTCAAATGCTTGATTTAAGAACGTTCTCCCGGTGTCTTTCCTAGGGATATTTCAATTTTGTAGTTTTAAGCCACTGTTAAAATTACGTAAAACAGTTGTAAGTTAGGAATGTAAAAAATGTCTTCGGAGTGAAAAATTCGCTAAGATTTTCCTTAATTTTAATGAGCATGTCTTGTATTTTAAGTAAGTATTTATGTATATGTTGTTAGTTATAACTAGTCAATTTGTTTTTATACAAAATTAACATTTTTATTAGAAAAAAAAGTAATCAATTTAAAACAAAAATTTTCTAACCCAAGAAAATGTTTTAATAAAAAATGATTTTTAATTTTTTTTATTATATTTATTTTTACAGTGCTTTAATCAAAATTTTACATTGGTATGTCCTTTTTTTGTTGTAGAACCCTTGAAAATGGCTTTCAATCAACTGAGGCCAAAACGCGTTGGGATTTTATGAAAATAAAGTCAAAATTTTTTACATAAAACTTGACTTATTTATGAATTTTTTGCGAAACAAGGATGCCTCTCTTTTTCCTGTAATTGAAAAATGTTCCACGTAGGAGATTTAGAAGATAAATTTGAATTATAAATTTCCCCCAACTCCCCTCCCGTTACTGCGCCTGACCCGATCGATGTAAAGAATCGATACGTCAGTATACTTAGTAAACGAAAAGCTCTATATGCAAAATTAAATTTATTAGCGGAGTTTGATATCTGGCCCTGTATCAAAAATTAATGGGACACTTTGTAAATAAATACAAGTGCAAGAAGTTGAAAAAATCGTTTTAAATTATTACTATAAAGAAAAGTTTTGCCTGACCCCACTTAACCCGTTAAAAAAAAAAGCAAACATAGAAGTCGTATATATACAGGGTGGATTATTTAAATGGAACGGTGCTTCTAGCGGCTTTAGGGAAGGGGTTTTAAAGAAAGCTAAAGGCGAATCTTTAATGATTTTTTACGGACTTTGCGCCCATGAAAAACAAAATTTTTGGGCCCCCTAACTGGAGGCCCAGCGCCTACCAAGTATTTTTTCTTAAATGACAAGGTACCACTTGTATATACATTTATTTTCAACAAGATTTCCAGAAAGGTGCCACAAGTGCTACCTCCTCATGAAAAAAATGTTGGTAGGCCTTGGGCCTTCAACGAGGGCCCCCAAATGGGCCGCCATTTTGAAGCTAAAACAATTGACAAAAAAAAATAGTTTTTTTAAAGTTTTTGACACACTGGTTGACACATGTCAAAAAAAACTAGTGCGTTAGGTTTTCTTTCTTTTTTTTTCTTTTTTAACAAGCTTTCCAAAAAGGTGCCAAAAGTGCTACCTTCTCATTAAAAAAAAAAAACAAACTTGGTAGGCCCTGGGCCTCCGGTTGGGGCCCCAAAATTTCATGGGCAGAGTGTCCGTAAAAAATTATTAAAGATTCGCTAAAACCCAAAAACAAAATATTATAAAATTTAGATTTTTTAAAACCTTTTCCCTAAAGCCGCTAGAAGCACCGTGCCATTTCAAGAATCCACCCTGTATATATATGATTAATGAACCATGCACCTGATGGAGATTCCCTTGATATTAGAGCAGACGTGGTACATAAAATGGATGATTGTACGGATTAACTGTATTCGAAATTCATTATGTAATTGACATTGATGATAGGTTATTTTTATAAAATATTAGTAAGTGATTATTAACTCCTGCGAGACCTGCGCACGTTGATTACGTCTTGCACAATGTTTGACACCCTATATCTATGTCATCTTACCCAGTGGCGTACACAGAAATTGTTCCTGGGGGAATTGGGGTTCCTGGGACGGGGGAAGGGTTGAGTAACGGAATAGTCTCAGACTACAATTTATTTCGTGATTATTGGAGAAAATTTAACCTTTGGGAGTTGATATTTAGTGACTCTGAGGGGGATTAAGCCTCTAAAAGCGTACTGCCGCACTAAAACCTAGGACTTTACAACTCAGTAAACCAAGAAATATTCCAGGAATATTCGTTCTAGATGATATAAAAGTGATAGAAATCGATTATATAGGTGGTTTTTCGTGTACCATTAATATGAATAGAATATTATTTTTTTATATTTCTGTAATATACTAAGAACCTTTTTTAAATAAAACTTTATAAATTTTATCTACTACATCTTTGACAAAAACACTCTTAAATATTTCTGTTATTAAGTAATACTCCTCCTATATTATATGACATTACAGTTTTTATCTACAAAAGGTATTAAAAATATTAACATCCTTATCATATAAATGAAAACCTCCTTCTGTAATCGATTTATATTACATTTTTTCATCTAATACGAATATTCTTAAAATATTAATGTTCTTAAGTATTCTTTTAAAGTCATTTAAACACAGAAACTAAATTGACCTGTCATTGTCAAAAAATTGGTCTAATTGAATTTGGAATAAAGTGCATTTTGTTGTATTTTTTTGTTGCCTGCACAATACTATAACCTACGGCTAAGGAGGAAACTTTAAAACACGGGGTTAACAAATGGCTAAAAATTTCATTTGAATTTTTGGACTCCAAACAGCAAAAAAAACCGTTTGCTACACCAAATTTTTCTGAAATAAAATTTTTCTACATCGTGAGAGTTATAATGTTTAGTTATTAAAAGTGAAATAAGTTTAAATCTGTTATGTTCAGTACCTCAAGCCACTCATATGATAACTTAAGGGCGTAGTTACAATCTGGGGAATTGTTTTTAGCAACACTGTACGGAAAATCAATTTAACTATGTCGACCTGATTTTTTTGCAAAATTTTACGTCATTGAATTTGTTTTCCATGGCAACGCGGAGACCTTATTTATGTTTATCCACAGTGGGACACCAGCGATTTTTTAGCACCGGGTTAAAAATTTGCGGTTAGGTTACTTATTTTGACTTTTCGCGTTCTGCGTCGCTAAAAAACCAAGTAAAATACTAAAATAAAAGAAAACTATTTATTTCAGAATTACCTGCTAAAAAGAAACGCTATCCATCTACGTATTAAAGTGACTGGGTGTAATGTTTAAGGTTGCGACAACAGGTTAACCTAAAAGCGTGCAGATTTAAAAATCGGCTACTGGTTCTATTTTAAACAAGAGCGTCAACGACTAGCAAGAGTCTTTCCAACCTCTAAATGGAGCTTTACTGACCTGCTTTGTTAGTACTCAAGTAACCGTGTGTTTTTGAAACTGAGGTTCTAAAATCTATCCCTTGCACTCCAAGATTTCACTAGTACACTTGCACATAACTATGCCGCAATAATTTAAATTTTAAAAAAATGATTAAACCAAAATAAAAACAAAATTATGTGGGGTTATGGGCGCCGAATGTTTCTATGCGAACTCCTAGTAATCCTAGCTAGCCAGTAAGGTTCTCTTGGTTCTTTGATATACTCGGGGTAATGCCCGCGCAGCGCTAGGCCTTTTTCGACGGGCGACCGCACACGCAGAGTGGTTTCATATTTGTTTTAGAACAATGATTTTGAAAACACATTTTTGAAAGATAAACATAACCTCGGTTGGTTTTCTGTCACAAAACATAAAATATTCTTCTGTCCCACTGTGGCCTGATTTAAAGTTTGTTGACAAAACAACTGCAGTTACCATGGAGTCGTTGTTTTTATTTTCGCTAAAGCAAGGAAATATAAAAAGGAAAAATGTAATCCAGAGGGAATTGTAAGTATTTCTCTATTTTTTTTGTAAATCGGGTTTGTTCTAAACCGCAATTATTTTTAGGCTTTTTTTGTTACTTTGGCATAAGATTAAAAAATTAAAGAACAAGGCGTTGCCAGTTGTACTTTTTTTACTTAAAATCTGGGGAGAAACTATAGCCTTAAATCTGAAAACTCTAACAGATGTATAAACAAATGTAATTTTGGAAATAGTCAGCGGCGTGCGGTCCATGGAAGTAGTGCTTCCCCTAGAAAAATATCATCTTAAATGTAATTTTTGAAATAGGGAACAATTAATTATATTGTATTAAAAATGCTAAAAATTCTTTTAAATATCAAGCCCATAACAAATGCGATCTTGATTCAAACCGAGTCACAGCAGAAAATCTGCCCGCGTGTCGTATGCGCGCGGCTTTTTACTACTCTAGAAAACTCCAATATAAGCTATCCCCTCTGCTAGATTCTCTGTAGCCTGCAGCAGCAATTTTTCTCGTAATTTGAAAAGTACTTTGTAGACTTTTGTAATTGGGGTACTATTTGGAAGGTATGTACTAGAACACTGCACAGGGGCCTAGCCAGGATTATATTTTAGGAGAGCTTGATTGTCTGAGAGGGTTAATTTAAAAAAAAAACATAAAAATTAAAAGGAAAAACTTACTTTAATCCGGTTGGGGAAACGGCTTTGGATTAGTCTATAGAGTCGTACTTAGGATTTTGTGTTGCCATGCTTATGAGGGTCAAAACCGCGCCTATTTGCTTTAAAAAAAATGTTAAAGGCATGCTTTATTTTGTCCGGTTTTCGCTGGTAGCTTTCGGCAAGTTTGGCCTCATTTTAAAGCTAAATACGCTACAGGGGTGTATCTAAAATTCTATCTTAGCGAAGTCATAAATACCTGGAGAGGTTCATATAAATTGATACAAAATATAAAAATTCATCTTATTCAAATGGATTGAGATTTATACAGAGGTTAAGGTAAGTTTAAGCTAAGTGGACTTTAACTTTGCTTTTAAAAACAAACCGACTTAACCAATGTTTTTTATATCCGATTTTTTCCATTTTTCTAATTTAATCCCACCAAACCCAACCTAATACCAAAACTTGGCCCATACTCAGTGACGTACGCAGAAATTTTGTTTCTGAGGTTTCTGGGAGGGACTTAAGTAACAACATTCATATGACAATTTTTTTTCTTATTTTTGGGAGAATTTAATTTTTAAGATTCAATATTCATAAGATCTAGGGAGAAAAAAAGCCCTAAATCCACACCTGCATACGCCACTGCCTATACCTTTAAAGAGTATTAACTTCATTGATTAAATGAGACAAAAAATGTTAATGCAAAAAAGAGAGTTGGTTTTTGTTTTTAACATTTTTCTTATTTATTGACATTTTAAAGCCCATGCGCCCCCTCAAATTATATTCTGCCTACCCCTTTAAATTATCTTTTAAATACGACTAACCCTTAGCAAAAAACGCCAGAGAAAATATAACACAGAAACATTTTAGTCTCATTTACGTATTTTTATTAAAATTAATTTTCCCAAAGGATAAAGCCCCCTAAATTATAATTTTGGTTACGCCTCCTTGCAGTATTTAAGAAAGTACCTTTCAAAGACACTCCAATCACGAAAATCTACAAAGGCCTTTTCAAGGTACGACAAAAATTCTCCGTAGGTGTTTAGTAGACGTAGTAGAGACATAAAGCTATTTGTAACTCATCGCGGTATACGTATCCGCATCTAGCGAGAACCAAGCACACTGATTGGTCAGAAACTTGTAGCACGTTCGAAAAGAGCAGATATATGCTAATTTAAGGTGTTTCTGAACGCAATAGGTGCTGAGATACGATACTTGTGCCGTAACGATCCCAATGAGCATTTTTGTCTATATAAAAGTTACAGCGAATAATATAAAACCTTCATAAAATAACCAAAAGTTATATTATTTAGTGTTGGTGATAATTTTATAACTCTAATATATCTCTTAAATGAGTAAAAAAGACTTGAAAAACAACTGTTCAACACCAGCTTATAAAAATTTATGGTACATAGTAATGGATAGAAAAAAACATATAGATTTTATAAAACTTCCTTATGAGCCCTCAAGTATAGAGATTATTATAAAAAGGTTTTACAACTGTTCTAACAACACTACATAACAAATTAAAGGTTTTTATGGATTTAGAAATATAGATTTTCCATCTTTCTTCCCTTTGCTTGCTATGTATTATTCTTTTTCTTTTTTCAATAAAAAAATTTATAAAATGGTATTTAGCAATCTTCTAAAATAAATAAAAATGAAAGTGAGATAAACTGAAGCAGGAATATGAATATTTATATACTATAGTCAAATAAAAGCTGTTTTTCAAGTCATCCTACTCTGAAAATCAGCTGCGGTCCCGTGTGTACTGTATAGTTTTCGAATACACTCACGTAAATTTCATGGGCTCCAAAAATACTTGAGAAAACGGGAATAAAAATATTCATTTAAATATCAGTTTTTTTTCATAAGCGTTTTTTTCTTTCTGCGACTAATATTGAATTTTGTATGTTGTTCTTAACCCTAACAAGCAATATTTCGATTGAAACACATGTTGAAACCCCATATATAACGTTTTTATTTAGGCCAAAAACCTATTTTTGTAATCCAAAATGGCGAAAATTTCCGACAATTCTATAAAAAAAAACAATACAACTATACCACTGTTTACCTCGACAAACACTATTTTATGACCCTTTTAAAAAATGATGCTACTTGGAAAAAAGGGCTGCAGATGGCGCAATGTTGAACACTGATGGTTTGTTTCTGCGAGCTTAACATAGTTACCATTGTTCTCTTTTCCTAAATGCATTCCTCGAGAGATCCAGCATACTACACATAGCAGGAAAAATACCCGCCTCCACACACTTCAAGCCCGCATAACTGTCAGAGGTAACTATCTCAAGAATATAGTTAGATTGCGGGGTCGAAGGGTGTACAGGCGAGTATTTTCCGGGGTGTTCACATTTGCCGCCGTATCAGCGTATGCGGTCGACGTTTCACGGTGCGTTTTTGCGACCTTAACACGGTTATTATATTGTTCTCTTTTTCTAAAAGACGAATCAAATCACGTATCACGTGGTCTAAGCGAGATTTGCCTATACAAGTTCATGTCGGACCACGTGATGAGTTTTTTGAGTCAGGGTGACTGCGCATGGGAAACGCTGGTGGGAATCGGGTGTAAAATGCATTCGATCCCGATATCTGTCATCGGCAACTATCTGAAGAAGATTTGGATCTCTTATCTCTCTCAGATTGATGTAATTAAAACAAGATAATAATGGTATGGTATCTCGCAAAAACGCGCCTTTTGATGTCGCAAAAACGCTCCTTTTGATATCGCAAAAACGCGCGTTTTGATGTCACAAAATTAACCTTTTTTGTTCTAAAAACAGTTGTATTATAATCACTATATAAAGAAATTAATAACAACATTATAGAAAAAACCTTATGGGCAAGAAAGGTTTATGAATGAGTTCATAAGAATATTACAGACACCAATTTATATAACTATTGTGTGTGAATTCCCAGATTTTGTAAGTGTCTCTCGAAATATTTTCAATCTTATCTTATATAAATTTGTTGTTGGTTAATTAAGTTTTATAAGTGGGTTGATAGCAACATTTTAAAAACCCATCTATTATATATCTTTAATTGATAGTTACTTACGGTTTTATAGGTGGGTTGACAGAAAGATTTCAAACACCAATTTATATAACTTTTGTCACTGATGACTTATATTTTTATAAATATGTTGGTGGCAACATTGTTAACACCCATTTATATAACATTGGAACCGATGACTTTAATTTTTATAAAGATGTCCGTGGAAATATTGTTAACGCCAGTTTTATGTTACTTTAGGGTACCATCAATTTAGAGCCTTTAATAAAACAAGTATACAAACTCAATTCTTGTAGGAAACTTCTAAATACCCTAGGGTATCAATGGAACCCTCTTTATAATAATTATATAAATATCTGTCACCAGAAGTTTCTGAAAATGCTCATTGGGATACGTGATACCTAACGCATCTCAACACCTGTGGCGTTCAAGAACACCTTAGATTAGCATATATCTGCTCTTTTCGAACGTGGTACAAGTTTCTGACCAATTAATGTGCTTGGTTCTCGCTAGATGCGGATACGTATACGGCGATGAGTTAAAAATAGCTTTATGTCGCTACTTTCTTTCATGGCTCATATCTCCTATCACAGACATACGATCCTCATAGAATTTAATTTTTTTTACCTAATGTACAATATCTTTAAAATAAAAAACATGGTTAACTTTCACGGTAGGTCATAAACCCATGTTATCCGTGCGGTATTCTTTGGCAGAAACATAATTTGTCAGAATTTAATCGCTAGAAAATATATGCACACAATTAAATTTATTCAAAACATATTTTTATAGAAACATAAAATTGAAAATAATTTGATAGAAACATAATAAGGCCGAACCACAAAATTCAAGAACCCCTACCTGACCGAAAATTATTTGAACCGATAGCGACGAATTCAGTTGCTACGTTGCGAGACTTACATCAGGAAAGAGTCGAAGTAAGTTTTGATATTTACCTCCTTTACATTCTTCAACCACCCCCTACCCCCAAATTTTGTATTTTCATCGGACCTACATTACAAATGAATCGACAGATTTGATATACAGTTATAGACAGCCAGAAACTGTGAAGTTAAATAAAATCGTTTAAGGCTATAGTTTCTCCCCAGATTTTAAGAAAAAAAAACTACAACTGGCAACGCCTTGTTCTTTAATTTTTTAATCTTTTGACAGAGTGCACAGGGAAAACTAAATATCAGAATTAGCTGAAATTTTGCAAGGGTGATCATTTTTAAATACTTAACAAAAATATCTGAAGGATTTTTCAAAATTCTCAATGATTTTTTCTTCAAAATAAAAGCTCTGGTGATGTCATATATCCCAAAAGCCTCAAAATAATTGCGGTTAACTTTCCTTTTTTCTAAAAGCCTGTGCACTCCGGAAAAGAAAACCGATCAATGAATCACACTTCATTGAATTTGGGAGATACACGCATTTCAAGTGTTGGCCGATAGACCGCAGAATTTATACGATTCCATGGTAACTGCAGATGTTTTGTCAACAAACTTTAAATCGGGCCGCAGTGGGACAGAAGAGTATTTTTACGTTTTCTGACAGAAAACCATTCGAAGTTGGTTATGTCTATCTTTCAAAAATGTGTTTTCAAAAACATTGTTCTAAAACAATGAAACCACTCCGCGTGTGCGGTCGGCCGCCGAAAAAGGCCTAGCGCTGCGCAGGCATTCCCCCGAGTCTATTAAAGAACCAAGAGAATTTACTGGCTCGCTGGAAGTACTAGGAATTCGCATAAAAACATTCAGCGCCCATAACCTCACATCATTTTGTTTTTATTTTGATTCAACCATTTTTTGTTAATTTAAATTATTGCTGCATAGTTATGTGAAAATGTACTAGTGACATTTTGGAGTACAAAGGATAGATTTTAGAACCTCAGTTTCAAAAACACACGGATACTTGAGTACTAACAAAAAAGGGCAGTAAAGCTCCATTCCAATTCAATTATAAATGCACCTGTAAATGCAACCTTAACCATTACACCCAGTTACTTTAATACGTAGTTGGGTAGCGTTTTTTTAACAGGTAATTCTGGTTTTCTTTTATTTTAGTATTTTACTTGGTTTTTTACCGGCGCAGAACGCGAAAAGTCAAAATAAGTAACCTAACCCCAAATTTTTGATCCGGTGCTAAAAAATCTCTGGTGTCCCACTGTGGATAAACATTAATAAAGTATCCGCGTTCCCATGGAAAACAAATTCAATGACGTAAAATTTTGCATGGTTAAATTGAATTCCCGTACAGTGTCGCTAAAAACATTTCCCCAGATTGTACCTACGACCTTAATAAAAGAAAATCCCCGTGTCATCTTTTAAATAGAGAAACTTATCAACGCCGCAATCTAGCGCCTACGGCGCTCTAGAGAGTTAGATTTGACGGCTAGATTGTGGTTCTGCTCATTTAAGGATCTCATTATTTTCTATCGATTTTTGGGTGGGGTATTTTTCGTTTCTAGACAATTATTTTCGAGGGGCCGGTGCACTATCCGGACACACGATCTTTCAAAAACAAAAATTTTGTACTTAAAATAGGCCTCATAAGTAGTGTTTTTCAAAAAAAAAATTAGCGGGTTATCCAGTATTTTTTGAGAAAATAAATTAAAAAAAGAACATAAAAAGAGCGCCCTAACCTCACTCTTTACTTAATTTCTTAATTTTGGCTCCTTCTTCTTCTTCTTACTTGATCAAAACAATACCTGCCAATATCCATGCCCTGATATTTGTACAATGTTGCCACATTTCCAGAAAATAATGAAAATTAGGGAAAAGGAACAAAAATATTAACTTTTTGACTCCTCTACAAATTTATAAAAAAAAAAACAAATAATAATCAAGCCAACCAACCATAACTAACTCTACCCAACCAACCTGGCCCAACCCAACCCAACCCAGAGCCTAACCTGATTTCTTTTGGCTCCCATACAAATTTATAAACAAACAAATAATAACCAACCCAACCAAACAAAACTAACCCTACCCAACCAACGCGGCCCAACCCAACCCAGAGCCTAACCTGATTTCTTCCCCAAAAAAAATCCTGCTGGTACCTGAGATTTGTCATCATCGCATTTCTGAAAAATGGCCCAATAGCCAGTATGACCCCAGTTTTGTTGGTTATGCCTGGATTTTACATGAAAAATGTCTTTTTAATTAAAAAACAGCTGTTTTTTTCGTTTTTCCGCTCGTAAATAAATTTCAAAACCGCTAAATTACTGTTTTCAAAAAGAATCGTCTTGAAAAAACGTCCCGTTTTTGTGTCCGGATAGTGCACCGGAGCCATTTTCGAGACTTTTGTAATTCTGATATTTTAAGGTTCGAGAAAATTATAATCGGTTAAATTATAAAGTAAATTAAAATTCTATTAAATTATATTCGTATCCATTATTTTCTGGCTGTTTTATTTTTGTTTATATTTCGTTTCGGACGTTTCATTTTCTGTTCAATTGTGTTTCGGTTTTTTTTAATTCGCCTTTTTTGTGGGTTCCCTGTGTGGTGTGTGTGTGAACTACATTACAAATAGGGAAAGTTTATAAAAATTTCTTCCCTTACAAATAGTTTAAGTTTGCAAATTCCAAATTTTTTGAATTTTATCCAGTGATAAAAGCGCTAACTCGCCGTGTCTATTCCTTGTGACACCCAGTATATTTATCGTGGACGCAGTAGCAATCTATCATGCTGTTACGGTAATAAAAATTCTTCTTTGGCCGTAATAAGTGCACGTGGTTACCTTTACTAAAGGTATCATCAAAACAGATTAAAGATAATGGATGGATCTACCGGTGGAATCAAAGGGTTCGGTTCGATCGGAAACGTTCTTCAGTCGTTACCACCGATGCTCACCGACTACGGGGATCGGTTTTTTGGTGGATTTACATAACCTCAAATAAACGACTGTTTACTATTTTTTTTTTTTCGATTTTTACTGTGAATAAAAACGTAAATAAGGTGTTTTGCGCAAAAATTCAAAAGAATTTGAGAAAACCATATAACTATTAGGTATACAGGGTGATTCACGACGAAATGCAAATATTTTAATGGTAAGTATTACAGGCCAGGGGCAACTCACATCCAATTTTTTTTTAGTCTTTTTGTCAAATATACAGTGTGATTTATGAAAATATTGCAAAAATAAAAACGAACATATCTCGGAAACCAATAAACGTATTTACTTTAAATTTGGCACACATAAGGAGCCCCAAATAAAATTCTAGGTCCGGACTAAAAAAAATTTAGTATTATATATTTTTCTTAAAAACAACACCCTGCATACTGCAATTTACAAATTTTGGTATTACCACATAAAAGCTAAAGGATGGTGCGCTAATACCCTTAGATTGTATTTATCGCGCTAAGTCTCAGTTTTTTATAAAAAAAAAACAATCCAAATTCCAATCCTGAGATATTAGGGTTTCAAACAATATCACATTTTAAATAACTAAAAACGTATTTTTAGGTTAAAACCAATTTAGGTATAAATAAATCAACACCCACCCTACCTAAGCAAAAAAACAGGCTGTTACAGGGAGTGATTAATATTTTTTAATTTATTTTTACAAAATATACAAACCCATACTTTTAATTTATTAATAAACTCTATTTTAATTTGAAATCCGTTTTTGGAATTGATTTGAAGTCGTAGTCAAATCATTAAAATTTCAGGCCCGGATTAATATTTATTTGATTTTATTTGTCCTTATTGGAAAACAAAATTTTTTACAGGTAAAGAATATTGCTATAACTATTTTGTTAAATTGATTATCCTACAAAATTGTGCAAAGATTACAACCACGGGATAATGTACAGGGTGATCTACCATACATGTTACCGGCACTTTTCTTTGTTATTAGGCATGCTTTAAAAAGTCTTTGGTACAAAAGCTGTATAACTTTTTCCAGCGTTTTAGAATATGTATGCCAAAGTTGATAAGTGTCATTGCAAATGTCAAATTTTGACATAAGGTTTCTTATTTTAATTAAAACGTCGCATATTTTATCGAATTTTTAAATTCCTCGTTTTCTTCTAAATTCAAAAACTTTTTTATAGCATGCATAATAACGGAAAAAATGGCGGTGGCATTTATAGTAAATCAGCCTGTACATTATCCCCTGGTTGTAATCTTGGGACGATTTTGTAGATGATAATCAATTTAAAAAAATGTTTATAGCAACATCCTTTGCCTTGTATGTTGTGATACCATAATCTCTAAATGAAGTACAAAAAAATGTTGTTTCCCAATAAGGACAAATAAAACCAAATAAATATTAGTCCGGGCCTGAAATTTTAATGATTTGACTACAACTTGAAATAAATTCCGAAAATGGATTTCAAATTAAAATAGAGTGTATTAATAAAGTAAAAGTATGTGTTTGTTTATTTTATAAAAATAAAATAAAGAATATTAATCCGTCCCTGTACCAGCCTGTTTTGTGCTTGGGTAGGGTGGTTATTGATCGAGGTGTTGATTTGTTTATAGCTAAATTAGTTTTAACTTAAAAATACGTTTTTAGTAATTTAAAACGTGATATCATTTATAACCCTAATATCTCAAGATTGGAATTTGGATGGTTTATTTTTTTTTATAAAAAACTGAGGCTTAGCGCGTTAAATACAACCCAAGGATATTAGAGCACCATCTTTTAGCTTTTATGGGGTGTTGTTTTTAACAAAAATATATAATACTAATTTTTTTTAGTCTGGACCTGGAATTTTATTTTTTTATACATTGGTAAAAGACGCTTTTGGGGCTCATTATGTGCGCCAAATTTAAAGTAAATAAGGATATTGGTTTCCGGGATATGTCTATTTTTATTTGCAATATTTGCATAAATCACACTATATATTTGACAAAAAGACTCAAAAAAAATTTAACCAAAAATAACAAAAATACTTAACATTAAAATATTTGCATTTCGTCGTGAATCACCCTGTATAGAGGCCCAGGATGCGAGAAAATCATAGCGGCAACGGTCAAAGTCTACCCAAGTAACACAAGGTGCTGAAAACCTTTTGCAAAAACGTTGCGACAGCAAAACTCCTCTACTATTGTGTTTTTGATGTTGTTTGCCACAACGTCTGGAAAGTGTTCATAAAACGTCGCCTAGACCAAATAAAAAAAAACATTTCTTACAAAACCCAAAGAAAAAAGATTTTTATACAAATAAATGGTTGATGCCGTTTTGAAAACACAAGTATGGATGTATGGATGATGGGAATATTTATTTATACACACACTTAATATCGGATTTTTGGCTTCATCCATGGACCAAATTGACATGCGAAGGCCACTTTACTGACAATATTTACCACGAAACCTCAATAAAACACGCACGCTTCACATATTAAAAATATTTTTTTATTTATTTATATAAGTTTTTTTTTATTTAATTTTTAGGTTACATTTTTTGTTTTTGGATTGGGTCCAAAATAACCAAAACAGATTTATTTCTACCTTAAAACTAGTTTTAGTTCCAAAAATCTACTTTTCTTTTATAAATTTTTTTATTTTATTTTGGATAAAAAAATGTTTTTTTTTTGTTTTCGTGTAGTGGCCGCCATTGAAACTAACAACGCGACCTAACTGGACAGCTAATATTGCTATAACTTAGCAAGTAATGTTTTTTTTCCACTAATTTTTCTACTTAATATGAATAAGGGGCGGGGCTTTGTTCGCGAAGCAAGCCGAAGGAACCCGAGGGCTAAAATTACTATCATTTAGCTGAAAATGTTTTTCCCGAACTATTTTTACAACTTCCTGCACAGAAAGCGCATTATTGTCGAAACGACCCAAAAAAACCCGACAGCTAAACTTGCTGTATTGTAGCCAAAAATGTTATTTTCTGTTTTTACAACTTTATTGCTCCAATTTAGTTTTTATTGGTGTCAGAACTGATTTAAAAAAGCTACAAAGTACATTCTGCATATTTTTCTGCCCTTAGTATTTTTGAGTACAGTTTAATTAAATTAAATAAATTAAAATGGGTTGCGCTTACATTATGAAAGCAAAAAATATTACAAAAACTAAGCAAGCTATTTTACAACCAAAAAGGTGCTGACAAAACGTTTTCACAGCTTTACTTTGGTCATACATTCTAATGTGTACAATGTGTGTTACTTGGGTAGATTGCCATGACATGGCCAATCGGATAAAGACGGCTCAATCTGGACCTGCGTGAGTTTGTAACTTCCAGCTAATGCATGCGCATTGGAGTCCGTCAATAATCCATTTCGGAGGAGTTTCCGCTACAGTTTTTATCATAGGGAAATACACAGTCAGGGCTTATATAGTATCTCATAGTTATATGGGGAAAACGATTGGGAAATCAAATTGACAGGATTTCTTCTGCTTGAGCTGTAATCTTTAGCATTGACACTCCATTCCAAATTGCTGCGGACCAGTTTTTTGTCACTGACAATGACAGTTCCATTTTGCTTCTGTGTTTAATTGTCAGCCGCCATTGGTTCAGAGAATTTGGAATGAGGTGTAAGCGCGACCGAAATTCTCGGTCATTGTGGTACACCTAGCTGATGAGTCCCTAATAAGGACGAAACGGCGTCGTCCTAGATTCCATCCTGTGTGAGCAGTACAAAATTCAGGAAGTTCATTTTGCACTGAAATACAAAAAAAAAACATATTTTTAGATTTTTGTCCTTTAAAATTAAGGCGCTATTAATTAGGGCAACCAAGAGCTTTTAGTCGAAAGATGCAAAAGCCAAATTTTTAGAATTTTGTTTTTTAAAATAGAGGCGCTAAGTTGTACCTATTTCTTGTGACACCCGGTATATACCTTTAATAAAGGTAACAGCAGAACAGACTAAAGACAACGGTAATAGAACATACAAACGACGTGCATTCAAATTAACAGGAAATCATAGAGCTACAAAAATACATAGAGATTCGGCCCCTTCAATTAGGGCACTATTAATAAATATGTCGTGTTTTCACCCTTGAAAAACTACTTTATAGCGTTAAATTTGTAATAAATGTAAGCCCTACTTGAGGTGTGACTCCATAAAGGGGCATTGACACAGACGGGCTTTCCTTTGATGTTCGAAATATCGACAAACATTTTCGACGAAAAGATCGCCAAAAAGCTCACGCAAATGTTCACGAGAATTCGTGCCGAATTCCTTTGAAGAAAAGTTGGTATAGAAATTTATTAAAAAATCATGATGAAACGATATTTTGCCCTGGGTAACCAGCGTGGGCTCATCAGTGGTTTCACTGGTTTTAGTCTTTTGTGTGTTCCTTGTGGGATGCTCATCCAAGTTTGAATTTTCGTTATTTCCACCCAAGATCTTTTGATCTTTTGTTTTTTAGTCTTTTCGGTTGAAGTAACTGAATTGGAGGTTTTTTAACTTCTTTTTTGTTTTAATTGCCTTAGGAGCATAATCGTACTGGAAATATTAACACACCAGGATACATCCGTATCAGGTAACTTGGATAAGTACCAGTATGGAACGATGCCTATTTGGAAGTGATTCAAATTTGGAAATCAAAGTGTATGACGGTGTTTAATGATGTATGGTGGAGGGTGACCAGTGAAACCACTGATGAGCCAACGCTGGTTATCCAAGGCGAAACATCGTTTAATCATTTCTCTTTTCGCTTTGGTCTTTTGTGTGTTCCTTGTGGGATGCTCATCCAAGTTTGAATTTTCGTTATTTCCACCCAAGATCTTTTCATCCTGTATTTTTTAGTTTCTTTTCGGTTGAAGTAACTGAATTGGAGGTTTTTTAATTCAATTCTTTTTAGTACTATAGTGCTTAGGGTAAGGACAGGTAAAAAAAGCAAGTCTTTTCAAATTTAAAGATTAAAATTTTTTGCAAAAAGCGCCTACCTGTGGAAGAACGATTTGATAAAATTGTTTTTTTTTCGCATAGAACTCAATAACGGCTGAGCCGCGTTAAACAAGGTATAAATATCAGATATCAGTTTCTTTCTTACTTTTTGGGGATTATCAGAAGCCATATAAAATTGATTCTCTCTCATTCTTTTTTGATAGATTTAATAGCTACCTACTATCGAGAAAGGTCCCCTAAAAATATCCACCTGCATTTTAATAACTATTTACTTCGAAAGACCAGTTTATCGCGTTAAAATTGTAACAAATATAACCTCTCCTTGATCTGCAACTCGAAAAGGGGATGTGTTATTTTTGCTTGGTGCACATAAAGGCGCTAAGTCACCGTACTTATTTCTTGTGAACTCCGGTATACCTTTAATAAAGATAATAGCATAACAAATTAAAGATACCGGCAACAGAATATATATATTCAAACGAAGTGCATTCAAATGTCATAGAGCTAAATTATATAGGGCTCTGCCCCTATTAATTAGGGCACTATTAATACATATGTCGTGTTTTCACCCTTAGAAAAACCAGTTTATAGCGTTAAATTTGTAATAAATGTTACCTCTCCTTGATAGGTGACTCGATAAGGGGTAGTCTTGTTTGTCTGCTACACCAATGACTTTTTCTTTCGCCTTAGAAAGTCGAGAGATTTTTGTTCCTTAAAATAAAGGCGCTAAGTCGCCATACCTATTTCTTGAGACACTCGGTATATCTTTAATAAAGGTGGCAGCTTAACAGATTAAAGATAACGATAACAGAATATCCAAACGACCTTCAAATTTAAAGCCAAATCATAGAGTGCTGGGCCCCTATTAATTAGAACAGTATTAATATACATATGTCGTATTCTCGCCCTTAGAAGAACTCGTTTATAGCGTTAAATTTGTAATAAATGTAACCCCCCCTTGATTCGTGACTCGATAAGGGGTGGTGTGTATTTGTGTGAATGCCTTTGGAACTGTACGCAGTCAGTTAGCTAGAGCACGTGAAGACGTGTGTAAAAAGCTTTAAAAGCATAGTTATTGAACGTGTAGAAAGAAAAGTTTCGCGCGGTTTTTAGAATTGAATTGTAGTGAAAAGGTGTAGCCAAGAATTCATTTGAAAAGTTCAAATATTTTTTTTTACGTATTTGTGAGTAGTTAACTAATTTGCAATCGACAAAAGTATAATGAGGTAAAAAAACATCTATTTTTTATTCACAGAGTGAGGCAACCAGCCCTAACAATACACAACGTTCCCGGAACCTTTCGTTGCGGTTCCCATTGGTTGGGAACGTTCTCGACGTAATTAAAACGTATACTCCTTCTTATGGAACTCAAAGGGGCAGCGATTCTGCCTGCCGCATGGAAGGCCCCGGGTTCGAATCCCAGCTAAGTGCATGGATATTTTGTCTTTGTCCCAAAAAACTTTACACTTAGCTTTCACTTTTGCAACACTGGGCATTTGATCATATAATGGATTGAAAAGTCCCAGTTAGTATATAAAAAAAAATTAAAAAAATAGAACGTTCCGGAAACGTTTCTAACGAACTTTTACGAAATGTTTCAGGTAAACGTCCCAGGAATGTTTCTAAATAGCCACCATGGAACGTTCCAGAGAATCGTTCCTCAAACGTTTCACAAACGTCCCATATTTAGATCGGCTACTGATCAGTTCGGAGGTTTAAAGGGGGGGGGGATCGTAATATTTTTTAGCTGTGGCATTATATTATACAGAATTCATTTAAGGGGGGGATGGTAATATTTTTAAATTGCATCATTGGTAAACTATTTTGTATAAAAAAAAGAATGATTAGAAAGGATCCAAGGAACTTTTACGAAAACATTAATATACAACGTAAATATTTCTATAGAATAGAATAGAACATATTTATTGACTACGTTAATACATTTTGTTATATTTTGTAGCAGGTTTTCACTTCAAAAAAAAAACATGAAAATTGAGATTTGATTAATAAATTGAAAATGTTTAAAATAATATTATCTAAAACAGATTAAAATTAAAATTAAAAACAGGTCAAGACACAAAAAAAAAAGTTGTAAAAATAGGACAAACAAACATACAATACAATGTAAATATTACACCACAAATGATTTCTGAAAATATTTAATGGTAGTGTAGAAGCAGTCCTTTATTAGCTGTTCCTTAATGGCATTCTTAAATCTTTGTATATTTAATGTTCTAATTTTCTGAAGTAAATGGTTATAAAAATTTAAATCCATAGCCATCCATATAGCCACAATGACCCAATGGTTATGTTATTGGCTTGACGATCAAGAGGTTAAAGGTTCAAAATCCGTCATTGGCTCCACTTTTTTTTAAATTTTTTGTTTCGTATTTTTTTTAAGCTGTATTGTTATGGCCCATGGTTTTTAGAGCACAAAATAGTAGTTTTCACAACTAGTGGCTAAAATAGCGCTTTTTTACAAGGGTTGGTTTAAATAAGGAGCGCAGCGAGGTATTTTAAAACGCGACTAAAAAAAACACAGTTTAGCCGCGAGTTGTTAACACTATTTTTTTTAATACCTTAATCGAAAAATCCAAGAAAAACAAGAAAATATTTTTAAAAATCTTGACCGAAGAGCACTTCACGCACCACACCATCTTTACACTATAAATCAAGGCGGCTGGTAAATGAAATAACAATGGTTTCCATTTCGATGAGCCTTTTTACTCGGTGACGTTTATTGTTGCGAAATTTTAATCTTTTGACAGTTTGATATTTTGGTTTGATGTTTTTAAATGATTTTTTCGTAAATACTTGGTGAAAACTGGCGGAAATGACTTAATTTTTAGGCAAGAATAATTAGATTTTTTCAGTACCATTATTTTCCGCTATTTCTCTTTAATTTTGGATAAAAAACGGACAGAAATCTTTTTTTGTACCCGTGATCAAAAAAAAAGTTTTTTTTGCATCGGTAACCAAAAAAGTCATGCTTTAGTTATCTGCAGACAGTTCCTAAAATCATGTTTTTGATGAAGGTATAAAAAAAATTATTACAACAGTTTTTTTTACTAGAACTACTTTTTTGGGTTCTTCGCCACTAAAAAAAAATAAATAGTTTGTACGCACTCGCAAACTAAGTACTTATCTGACGTTTCGGCAGAAACTACTGCCGTTATCAAAGGAATTTATTCGATTCGATGGAAAATGCCTTCTACTCATTTGAAGAATTTTTGATATATAAATTTTAGTTAAGTTAACAATTATCTGTCATTTTAATATTTTATTGTTTGTGAACATTTTTAACTATAATTACTGACCTGTGTAAACACTAATGTATTGTGTAAAACATCAATAAATTATTCTATTCTATTCTACTATTGTCGTTTAATTGTAAACAATTTTTTGTCAGCAGCAAACTCTCTCAAAATGCCATTTTTAGTATAAATTTGCCCACCTCCAAACTATCATTACCTCGGCCATTTTTTTTATTATTAAAAAAATCCAAGAAAATTACAAAAGCCTAAAGAAAAAGAACGATTTGATTGTTGCCCTGACATTATAATCGTTTTTTTTTCATTAGGTTTTTGTAATTTTCTTGAATTTCTGTTATGAAAACATTCAGTTAATGCTTTTTTGCCTTTTACACCCAATTACCAAAACACAGTTAAACACATTTGTACACATGTTTTAAAAACTCAAAAAAAATAATAAGGAAAAATTATTTTTATAGAAGTAAACAAGAAAGCTCGCTTGTTATTTAGAGCTACAAGAAGTGTATTTAACAGTGTATTTATGAGTTTATAGATTTAGGCACTGGTTTGGTTAAGAACGCCCAATTACCATTATTAAAATAAGTAGGTAATGCCTAACTCTATTTTTATTTTACGAGTTTTTATTTTGAATATTGCATAGTTATTTTTGTTGTCATTTCATTGTGGCAGGTATGTCCAACTAGTCCGGAAATATTTAATTTTAAGATAAAAAATACACCACCAAAGTAAGCACCGATATCTGACTAGGCACCCAGTAAGCGCCTGACGTCGGGTCATATTTCGCGACGTCATGCCGTCGACAAATTGCTACTTGGGAGAGGTCCTGAATAATGTCCGGAGCGCTCCAAAAATTTATTGCTTTAGGACTAAGAAAAAACTTAAAGACAAATTTGAAATATACATTGTACATACAAAAGTTTACATTAGGAGCAATGAATCTTTATACAGATATTATTGTGTTAATTTGTTTTAATTTTGGTAATAACTGAGGAGGAGCTTCTTATGGAGCTGTATTCTTGACGCTTGTGCCCGTCAGTTCGAACAACTTTTCACTAAATAAAATACTTACGTGACTATTTACTTCACAGGCCGTCAAGAATACGGGTCATGGAAGCAGGTTAAAAGCTGGAGATGTTTACGAGAAATATATTACCCATTTTATCTTCACTTTTGATTTTAAAAAGAAATTAAAAGGCCCCTTTCTTGTTTTCAAAAATTCCAATTTTTTTTTTATCAGGCACAGGTTTTTAGCAAAACTAAAAGGTAAAATGAGATTTTTATACGAACCAGAAGTGCTTACCCATGCGGCGGCCGTGCATCACCCTTTTTTTAAAGGTTTTGAAAGATTTTAGATATATCATTTTATTTATTTTTTTTCAGACCACCTTACAGCCAAACGGCAACCAACCCAGGATGGCCCAATTAGAAACCTTAGAAGCCAAGGTGAGCAGCAATACTGTTAAAAATTAACGAACAATCCTAAAAATTCAAAAATTAATCTCAATCAAGCTACACCACCCTCAACGAAACACAATTGTAAAAATTGTATACCAAAATTATGTACTAATCTAGTCTTTTAAAAAATTTTGGGGGAGGGTGGCTTGTGCTAAGCTGCACTCCCTCCATGCTTAGGAGATAGAATAGAATAGAGTGAATAGAATAGAATATATTTTATTTGTTCTAATGCAATAGTACACAGTATTTGCATAAAACCTTGTATAGGTGTGGAACCTGTCAAATATAAATAAATAAATCAATTTAATAAAAGTTGATATTTCACAATTTTGTACTAATTATGTAAATAATTATCTACTCTTAAAGAAGGGTACTTTTAGTTTACAAAAACCATCGGTTCCTAAGATTTTTGTTTGTTTGTTATGGGGTGTTTAGCTTGATATCAAGGTACCCCCCACTCTGCCTAGGAAAGTGATTCGACCAAAAGTGACTATGCCAGAATTTTGTACTAATTATGCACTAATTTCGCCTCCTTCCAAAAAATTGCCAACTCTCAACTTCATTTTTTGTTTTTATGGGGTACAAGCTTGATATGAAGGCACACCCCCCTCTGCCTAGGAAAGAGATTTCAAAAAAATAATTATATCATTATTTGCTACTAATTATGTACTAATTTCGTCCTCTTCTAAAAAGTCGCCTCGTCTCAAGGTAACTTTATTTTTTTTGTTTTTATGAGAGTAGGCTACTTTTTAGAGGAGGACAAAATTAGTACATAATTAGTAGCAAATTATGGTATAATTAGTTTTATTGAAATTGATATTAAGCTACACACCCCATAACAAACCAACACAAATCTTAGGAACCGATGGTTTTTGTAAACTAAAAGTACCCTTCTTTAAGAGCAGATAATTAGTACAAAACATAAAAAAAAATTAAGTTATCTTGAGAGTGGGCAATTTTTTAGAAGGGGACGAAATTAGTACATAATCAGTAGCAAATTATAGGGTAATTATTTTTTTTTTAATTTTGTTCCTAGGCAGAGGAAAATGTGACTTGATATCAAGCTACACACCCCATAAAAAAAATGAAGTTATCTTGAGAAGGAGGCGAAATTAGTACATAATTAGTACCAAGTTCTATCAAGGTTACTTTTAGTCGAATCTTTTTCTTAAGCAGAGGGAGGTGTACCTTGATATCAAGCTACACACCCCATAACAAACCAACAAAAATCTTAAGAACCGATGGTTTTTGTAAACTAAAAGTACCCTTCTTTAAAAGTAGATAATTATTACAAAATTATGACATATCAACTTTCATTAAATCTATCTTCTAACCATGGGGGGGGGCAGCTTAGCGCCAAGCCACACCCGCCCCCCTTTTAAGTGCAAATAACTCCGTTATTCATTGAATACAAATTTTTTTAAAAGGGGACTAAATAAGTACATAATTAGTACATGTCCAAATTGAGTTTCGTTGAGGGGGCGTAGCTTGACTGCGCTCAAAAATTATTTATTTAAGTCATATTTAAAGCACCTTGCTGGCTCTTGCACTGCTAAGAAAAGGTGCGCATCCTCAACTTACGGTCCTCACACAACAGGTATTATAAGGATGAAGTTAGAAAATTGGTGACAATGTAGCTGCGCAGCTCCATACACCTCATTCTTCTTTGCCGTTTTTAACTGAAAACGGCAGAGAAAAAGTTGTATGAGACCCATAAAGAAATAAATAGTTAATTTATATTTCATTTTCCGAATGGATAAACAAAACTTAGTTAGTTCCATACCAATGATTCTTTCAAATATATTATTGACCATGACAATAACTAATATTAAATAAGGTGATCATTTACAGATAATAGACACTTAAAGTTGACAAGCTATTTTGATTCCTTGTTGTTAGCGTATCTTTGATGCGCTTGTGAAAGCGCCCTTTAAAAAAAAAGAGTTAAAATTGTGCTTACAACGACGTATGTAAACAAACCAATTCTTGTTCAGTGCTTGACGCACAGTTTAACTTCAAGCCGCTCACCTATCCTTGTCCTTGTCAAAAAAACTGAGAGGGCAATAAAATAGAAGGAGTGAAACTGTGATCAGGCATTTACGAAATCCAACAGATACACGCTAGCTGTGTACGAATACTGCAAGGGTGGTCGTAGAGATAGGTGAGACGTAGTCCCTCTTGTACGATGTATTCGTTCTGAGCATGCGCACTGAGATACGATTACAATTAAGCACGCTCTATTTGTGCAACTAATATCAAAATTAGTTGGTACCGATGCCAATAATGTCTTCGAAATTCGTATGAAGAATCTGCGTTATGTAAAAAAAGCATTTTATTATGTCATAAAGAGCAGTTGATGTAGTTTTTTGGAAAGGGAAACGGGAAAGTTAGGTAGTAACCGTTAATACTTATGGAAATGGAACTATTTATTTCTTTATGGGCCTGATGTTTATTTGACTCCAAAAAGTAAGGGTATTACATGACTCATTTTGAACATCAATTCGACATTTCCTCTGTTAAGGTCACTGACAGAAAAAAAAATTGTAATCTTAAGGCGGAAGGGTACACTCTGAGAGATCTGCACAACCTGACAACAATGACGTACCACTGACGTACAAACAAAAGACATATTATGTCCATATTAGAAATTGTTTAGCACTGATTAACAGAATGACATAAACTTGAAAGATTGCTGACAGATACAGTCCGTCTCATTTTTATTTAGGCAAACTCTAACCTCAATGATCCATTGAACAAGGTTTGAAAGTTAACAGAAATCCAAACGCCCTAGATTGTTATTGTTGTCACATTTGAAGTTTTCAGGTTAGGTATTTTTCTGGCAAAAATTTTGTCGGAAAAAGTATTTCTACATTTTGGCTATGCAAGACTCGTGAACATAAAATTATTTAACAATACCGTACAATTGTGCTACCAGTAAACCTAGTATGACACGCATTCGTTTTATTTTTCATTGTTTGCACATTCTAACACTGACATGTTATAAGAAAATGTATCGTTATTGTTGGCTAGACAAGGCTGAAAATGTGGATAAAAATTTTGAATTGATGCGTTCATGAAAGTGATGCTTTTATCCCTAAAATTATAGATAAAAAAGTGTACAAAATAGTAGTTTTCACAACTAGTGGCTAAAATAGTGCTTTTTTTGCAAGCGTTGGTTTAAATAACGAACTCAGCAAGGTATTTAAAAACGCAAGTAAAAAAAAGCACAGTTGAGCCACGAGTTGTTAACACTATTTTTTTTAATACCTTTATCAAAAAATCCAAGAAAAACAGGAAAATACTTTTAAAAATCTCGAACGAAGAGCACTTTTCGCAACACACCATCTTTACACTATAAATCAAGGCGGCTGGTAAATGAAATAACAATGGTTTCCATAGCGATGTGCCTTTTTACTCGGTGGCGTTCATTGTTGCGACATTTTAACCTTTCACAGTTTGATATTTTGACGATGTTTTTAAATGATTTTTTCGTAAATACTTGGTGAAAACTGGCGGAAATTGATTAATTTTTAGGCAAGAATAATTAGATATTTTCAATATTACTAGTTTCGGCTACTTCTCTTTAATTTTGGGAAAAAACCGACAGATATCTTTTTTGCACCCGTGATCAAAAAAAAGTTTTTTTTGCATCGGTAACCATAAGAGCCATGCTTTAGTTATCTGCAGACAGTTACTAAAATCATGTATTTGATGAAGGTATAAAAAAAAGTTTTATGAAATTTTAATAACAATATTATCACAGTTTGTTATTCCTCCAAGATCAGCACACATAACTGTCTTTTTAGGGAGAAACGAAATTACCAAACGTCAATCGAAGATTCTTGCTGACAGTTGGTGTCAATTAAATCTGTATAAAATGTAGGTGAAAAATACTGTAGACTTTATAATGGTACCGAGTTAACAAAAAAAGACAAAAAATTAGCATATTTGTCAGAGACCTTAAATAAAAAGTTGCAATGTTGCGCGAAATCTGTAAAATCGTAATTTTCTTTCATAGCCCAAACGGCAATAGTCAAAAATTCTGCATAGATCCCTAAAATTGGTCATAAAATTGTGCTGACTGACTACTTTTTAGCTATCCATACATAGTATGGAGGCTATTGGGATCATCAAAAGAAAAGTTTTTTTTTATTTCAAAAGACCTAAATACAAAATTTTGTCATGGTATCTGTCTGTCTGTAACAACCAAAAACCGCTTAACCGATTTTTTTCAAATTGGGCTCAAAAATTCTTTGTCACCAAACGCAGAGCTGATTAGTTTTTGATGGAGGTGGGGGATTGGCAAGATGTTCGGAGGGGGGATTGAACTTTTTTAAATATTCTAACTCACGAACCGTAGCCGCTAGCGACACGCGGTTCTCACATTAAGATAGATAATTGCATTTTCAACCAAACAAAAACTGAAAAAAAATTTTGGAAACAAAAAATTTAAAAAAAATTATTTTTTATTTTTTTTTATTTTATGGATGGCTATACGCGCCTGCTGACGCCAATTTTTATTTTATTAAAATAAGTATTTTAGAAAATAAAACTGAAAACAAATTTGGCAAGATCCATAAAAAGTTTAGCATATTAGCAAAATTTCATCATTCTTGCCGTTTCGAACACGGAATAAAAATACGATTGGATATAGCCTTAAGTGTAAAATTACTCTGTTGTGGTATTAATATCATCGTTGTATGAACAACTTCATACAACTATATCATGAATTAAATTTAAACCAAGTAAATATAAAACTCGATATAAACAGATCACCTTCCCTGTCAAGTGAACCCAGTTTTGATCCGGTCGCGAATAATTTTTAAAGTCAAATATAATCTGTTTTAGTTTTATTCGTAGGTTTGAAAATAACTGTTCGTTAGTTTACGTAAAATTTTTATTATTATTAATTTTAAATAATTTTTAACATTGATATAAAGCATTTCGGTCACAAACAACCTTATAAGATTGCCAATCAAATTTTATTGTTTTAAATTACACCTTATGAGATACTTATCTTATATGCATCGGCGAACTACTAACAACTAATGTTATTATGATTATTATTTATGTAATGGGTTATAATTTTATAACACCAAGCACTAAATTTTAAACTTCACATACTTAAAATGTTCTTTTCGTAATATATTTCAAGCTGTATTATTTCAACATTAAAACTATTTTTGCTAATTACAATCGCATTAAAACTATGAGATACTATAAAGGCCTGGCTCGTGTCCCAGAACCGTGTCAGATTTTTCTGAGGCGCCCTCGCAAAATTTTTTAGGATACCCCCCTGCCCCCTGTTTTACCACTATATTTTATTAAGAAAACCAACAAACTAATGGGTCTCATGTACCCTCTATTATTTGTGTGCGTATTTGTTTTTACACATTTTTTTTTGCTTTTTTTGCCCCCCCCCCCCCGCCTTGAGGAGGCGACGGGGGTTTTTGACACGCCCCTGCCGTGTCCCTATAAACAGTTTGTGCCAGATAAATATTGGCCCACTATAAATTTTTGAGTTATTCGTTCAATCAACTCAACTTTGTACTTCCTGATCCAAATTCTTAACTCAAACATCTGTTCAAAAATATTATTGTTAGTATAAGGTGCATGTTTATAATAAGAGTTTATAAGAATTAACAAACCAATTATAGGCAATGATTTTTGTTATATTATTATTAGTTATTAGAATAAGTTACTAGTATAATATAGTTTACTAACATAAGAATGCATTTATATATATTTTTTCTTTGCTTCACCCATTATCATCAATGTGTTGGTGTATCCGTAACAAAAAAAATATTGACAAAATGAAGGATTTTTGTCACATAGTCATTGGTCCAATGTAGATGATCTCCATCTAACCAGCAACGTTTAGATGTAACGGTAACATTCTACCATTACCTTGCTAACGCTATAACCATAATAAAAACTACCTACCTATGGCAAATTTTTAAAAATTAAGTAGGTGCCTGTTGCTTGAGCTCTTGAACTGAAAGGAGGAGAAAGCGTCGGTTTAATACGTGTTGAGTTATAATATATGCAAAACAAAAATATTTATTTTTAACTAAAGTCTTATCTGGTCTCATTTGCAAATTTTTTTTCAAAATCAATCCTTAAAAGCGCCGCAGGCAAAAATTTTGAAAAAATTACACCAAAATGCTATTTTTTACGCGTTTTAAATGTTGTTTAAAAATGAATTGCTTAAAATTTATAGTATAGCGCCGCAGTCCTAAAATTTTAACAAAAAAAAAACAAAAAATTCTTTAAAAATGTTGTTCTCTTAGATTTTTTTGTAAAATATTTTTAAACAAATTTTTATTAAATACACTTAAAAGTAGAAAATAATTTTTTATCTTTCTTATACCATAATAAAAGCGATAGGCGCAAATTAAAAATTTTAACAAAATCAATGAATAGCGAGCTTTCTCTCAAAAAAACGGTAATGTGGGTAACCGTAGATACGGATTTCGAACTTGTGGTGCTCATCAGTACGGTGCTGGGAATTAGGAAATGAAATGATGATGAAAGAATCCGATAGAGGATTCATGTAAAAGACAACCATCTGTCAAATTGCAGAATCGGCAGATGTACCTTCAATTTGAAGGAAAATTAAGCAAACAAAAATTGATGGCTTACTGTTATAATAATACTTGTCCCCCGGACTTCACGGTATAGGGCCACAGTTAGATTGCTGGTCCGGTTGCCGGATCGACTAGGTTCACTCCGGGCCGTTGAGAATCCCGGACCGGGCGACAGATGCTTTGCCGGATCGGCCCGGAGCCATTTGGCTAGATGTGGGCCAATACTATCTACAACAATGGCCACCTGTTGGTCCTTTACTTTTTTTAAGATGGCCCTAAAATTGTTAGTAACTTAGTTGGTTTACCTAAACAACAAGTAACATATTTTGAGCTCTATACTCCATAAAAACTAGTTAAATTAATTTTTCTATATTTTATACGACCCTAATTACCAGTTGCACCAACTTTAAGTCTGTGTTTCAAGTCCCCTACTTAAAAGGTATCTC
Source organism: Oxystoma pomonae (assembly GCA_963921995.1). Classification (NCBI taxonomy): domain Eukaryota; kingdom Metazoa; phylum Arthropoda; class Insecta; order Coleoptera; family Brentidae; genus Oxystoma; species Oxystoma pomonae. Next base: position 111,440,857 of record OY998164.1, read on the forward strand.
TCTCTCTCTCTCTCTTATTGCGTGCTTCTGAGATATATATGTATATATCAAAACTTTTAAGTTGTGTGTGCTACTTCTTTGGTTTTCGTTTAGGCGAGGGAGGCTCTTAGAATTATTTGAAAATAAACGGCCATTATTGGCCCATGCGTTCTTCATTCGGACCGGTAGCTCGTATGTAAAAAGCAGGGGGCCGGTATAGTTTTGCAGATACAGATGGTTACCCAACGCTGACGGCACTCGGCCGGACATAACCCGGACCATCACTGTTTGCTGAGGTCTCTACGGAGACAGATATAATTATCTTGACAGATATCCTAAGCTCTGGAATTGATAAATTTAAAAAAGGATTTAGCGAGGGTGAATAAATACCAAAATCAATGAATAGCGAGCTTTCCCTCAAAAAAATGATAGGTACCTCTGCCAATTCTGCAATTTGACAGTGGTTGTCTTTTACATGAATCCTGTATCAGATTCTTTCATCATCATTTCATTTCCTAATTCCTAGCACCGTACTGATGAGCACCACAAAAATTTTAACTTTAGGTATCGTCAGCCCAACCAGTATTTTTTTCTCTGAAGAGCCGAAAGAACATTCTTACAGCAAAAACTACAGGAATAAATGCCTGTATAATTTTCTTATACAGGGTTCCTAAGATTTTTCTAAGGGATAGGATTTCAATAAATCAAACAGAAATGGCATAGAAAGTTCTGCGCGCACAAAAGAAACAGGTATATTGAGCAATGGTGCCAGTTTGTTATTATCTCCGGACTGTATTCATGAGAAAAAAATTGGCGCCACTCTTTCATTGTGAGCATAAATCATAGTTGCTATAATAACCGTTGACAAGATGTCTGCAAATTCCGCTAGATGGCGGCCACACCATAAGATAATCGAGGAAAAACTGGGATTCACAGGCATTGCATTTTTATTTCCTTTTGAGTCGCTTCAGTTTCGTAAATTTTGTGTTTTTAAAATGCCGTATACTCGAGAAGAAAAGATTTTTATTATTAAAAACTACATAAAAAGTGACAGTGCGGACGAGGTCATTGGGCTTTTTGTTTTTGCGTTTCCAGATCGACCGGTTCCTGTGGCTCAAACTGTCTACTACATTTATCATCGTTTTGAAAGGTACGGGTGCATAAATGGTTGAAGAAAGTGTTAACACGACGGCGAAATACCAGAGCATCCCGTTCTTCCACACAGGGTGGAACGAGACGAAATGGTATGCGCTTACGTTGAAGCACATGAACCATGTTCGACGAAACCGATTGCGGAGGCACTGGATATTCCCAACAGTACTTGCCAATGGATCCTAAAAAAATACGGCTACAAGTCGTTTAAGATTGGGAAGTCGCAAGAATTGCAACCAGGTGATTATTTTCACCGGTTAGAATATTGTGAGGTTATGAGGGATAAATGTGACAGGAACGATAATTTCCTATCAAAAGTTTTGTTTAGTGACGAGAAGACATTTGAACTTCATAGCTCTCACAATCCACAAAATAGCCGCTATTGGTCCCGCGAAAATAAACATCTGCACGCAAGTGTTAGAACGCAACATCCTCAAAAATTAAATGTTTGGAGCGGTATTGTCGGGGATCACATTAATGGATCCTTTTTCATCGAAGGGAATTTGAATAGCCAAAAATATGTTGATCTTCTCCAATACCAGGTTTTACTACGGTTGAGGGAACTCAACATAAATTTGGACGAATTGTGGTTTCAGCAAGATGGCTGTTCATCCCACAATTCACGCCAGGCTACAAATTACCTTCGTCAGGTATTTGGCTGCTACGCGCCAAGAGTTTTACAATAGATTGGGATATTGTGAGGCTCAAGAAGGGGACAGATTTGAACATCTAATCTAATTAAAAATGTTTTCAGGTCCAAACCACAGCTTTTTCTTGCTTAAAGGAGGCGGCAGGGTCCATTATTTACGATACTGTGCGATAAACTCGTGAGGTTGTTAACAGTAGAAAGAAATATCTTCGCTTTTAATTAAATTTCTTTCCATTCTGTTCTACTAGTGACATCTATCCGGAAACGGCCAAACCACGCAGCTAGCACTAGCAGCCAAAGAAATCAATAAACTGCGCTGTTTTTCCTGCAGAGCTTTTTGCTTTCGTTATTATTGATTTTAAATAAAGCTGGCCCTACACTACATTTGATATTTTCGAGGTGTTTTATGACATGATCTCGAAACATGTAGCGAACCAAAAAATAAGGGGCTGCCAATATTTGTAACACCCAAAAAGGGGTGAAAAGATTTATTTTGCTCTGTTTCTTTACAAAAAACGTTTTTTTTTACGAAAAACTTGAGCTCTGCCACTTTTTTTATTTTTTTCTTCAACTTTATCGAAATTTTCGTCATACCGTAGAAAAAAATTATTTCCCCCATGGTCATACTCTCAGTTTTCCTAAAACGGGGAATCTTGGTTTCGAGTGAGAAGATAAAAAGGGCGCCGTAGGCAAAAATTTTTCAATTAAAGTAACCGAACGCAAAAATGTTAGAAAAACAAAGCACGAAATAAAAATGGCGCCGCTTACAATTTTTTTTCAAAAATTACGTAATTTCGGGAACGCAAAGAAATAGGTCTAAAGAGTATAATTTTTTAGAATAAAATATCAATTTTCTCGCCCTTCTCCACTGGGACTACAGGAGCCGTGCACAAATTACGTAATGGTCATAGGGGGAAGGGGGGTTACAAAACGTTACGTAGGGTGGAGGGGGGTTTTCGACAGCGTTTGCATTTGTGTGAAACTAAGAAAATTTGGAATGAAAATAAGTGAAAAGTTTTTTTTTTGGGGGGGGGTAGTGGTTTTGAAATCGTTATGTAATATTAGGGGACTGGCGTGCCAAACCGTTACAAAACATTGCATAGGGAGGGGGTCAAAAATTGGTAAAATCACCGTTACGTAATTTGTGCACGGCCCCACATCTGACTGTTCCTCCTTTTTGATTTCGAATTAAAGTGCAAAACCCGGATTGGACGTTCGAAGGCGTCAACCCGTCCTATTTGCTTGATAAAGTTTCTACGGAAATATCTCAGTCGATTTCTCCGGCCGTGTATGAACGCTTTAGGTTAGGCATTTGCATGTATCTCAGTCCCCAGCCTGTAAACAGTGCGTAAGGACAATGGTTACAAAATAGAAAGCCGAAAAATATTTTTTTTTACGATATCTTTCATCAGTTTGGTATTAAAGTCGAGCAAAAACAATTTTTATTCCAGTCCTAAAGGTATGAAAATGGAAAACATTAGAAAACAATAACCCGGAATGGATTTACTACGTGTAAGATGTAGTGACAACATCGCTCCATGCCCATCCTTTTCTGCCTAATGTGCTTTTCCGTTTGTCTGCGTCTTATACACGGCTGCTTGGCCCCCTAAGGATTTGCTTACGAACCCTGTATAAGGGTTCTGTAAGACGCTACTAGACCGGTTATAAGTGCAAAATGGTGCCCATATAGAGCAAATTACTTCTATTGATAAACCCATAATAACTGTATAAAAGATCTGCTTAACTCTTAGGTGGTATTTATAGAATAGTTTCAACACCTATCTATACTATAAGAGGGTTCTTCTGGAAAAAATTAGTGGCTGGGTATCGTATATCGGTCACATCAACGATTCACCTAAGAAACAGTTGTATTAGGTACTCTATAACCTAAGGACATTTTCAAAGGCTTGGCAAGCACGGCAATCTCACCCGTTCTCAGCTTCTTTAGATGAAAGCATTATGTTTATCATTCGAATAGAAGAAGAATTTAGTTCTTCTTTTGTAGTTCTCTCTTCGTCACCGTAAACTTAATCTACATCCCCAAGTGCCCCAACACACAAAACTTCAACGAAATCGGGCATACTTCAACTGTATGTCCCTTCACCCCCTTCGAGTAGAGGGGAGCTTTAAAATTTAAGACATCACATCAAAAAAGTGGGGGAGCTATACCTCTCCCTGGGGCCCTTGATTGGAGATTGGGTTGGACCACCTGAGGAAGGTTAACCCCCCCCCCCTGGCTACCAATGAAGAGCCATCAGTGCAAATTGAACTTTTTGAATTTCGATTGCTCACACAGAGGGTGGAACCTAGGACGATGCCGTTTCGTCCTTATTAGGGACTCATCAGCTAGGTGTAACGACAGAGCATTTCGGTCACTCGACAGAAATTCTCTCCACTTGAGCCGTAATTTTTGGCACATAAGCGTGGCCTAAATTCTTTGTCGTTGTGGTACACTTAGCTGATGAGTCCCTAACAAGGACGAAACGGCGTCGGCTAGGTTCCGCCCTCTGTGTGAGCAATCGAAATTTAAAAAGTTCATTTTGCGCTGAAGTACAAAAAACTCTTGTTTTTTCGTTAGATTTACAGTGCCATAGCCATCTTCCGTTTGTTTTTTTATATATTATTCAACTTTATTGGTATCGTTGCAGTGGTTGGTGACCCAATTTTTTTAGTTTGTTGTTGACTTGGTTGGGATTGGGGTCAGTGGTGATTGATCAAAGAAACAACTGGCCGACATGTTTCGCATTTATTTCAACGCATCCTCAGGGCTCTGAAAGAACCGAGAAGAAATGGTTTTTAACACAGCATAAAACAATTTTTTTTTTATACAGAGAAAATTACAAGAATGTTTAGAGCAGAAAAACTTTTTTTATTTTTTTATTTTAAATACTCAGTATTACGTAGATTTAGGCATTATTTTTTGTGGTAAGTCTCTAGTCAACAAAATTAAATTTTTAAAAAATTTTAAAAAACCCTTTAAAAAAATTTTTTTCCAAGAATTAAAAAATTTAAAAAAAGCTTTTTTAAAAATTGAAACAGTTGGTTATAGAATAAAAAAAACTGTTAAAAACAATAAGAAAAAAAAAGAAAAGACAAAAACATAGTACAAAAATACAATTACCATTTCGCTAGAAAAAAAAAACAAAAAAGACTCAAAAAAACAAGTTTTCGCACTTACCTAATTTGGTATCCTTTCTATTTGGTAAAAGTACCACATGTAAACGTATACTAATAGCTGAGCACGTGTTGTTTTTCTAAGATCAATAGGATAGGAATAAAAGGTATACATTTTGATTTGAGTTATTTAAAATACTGGAATTTTTTTCGTTACTTTTAGTGTTTTATGTAATCCCTTTGTATCTAATATTGTCATCAATTTTTTAACTTTTATTTTCAAAAAAGTGAGAAAATGATATTGAAATTTCCCAAATTAATTAATTAATATGTAGTAGTTGCGTGCCGAACTGTCAAAAATAGTGCCGGCTTTATTAAAGTCAGGCTATACCGACTTTATTTACCAATATGTCCCTTATATCCAATTCTGTGGCTAAACAGCCGTAAGTCCTATTTTACCCAAATGAAGTTAACTATAATTTTTAAACTACTCTATTAAAGTAGTGTTGCAATTATCCAAGAAACTGAATCAAGTCGTCCATTGTGCAAGTTCATAATATAATAGAGAACTTATTTATTTTCAGATGGCCAGCATAGAAGTATCTCTTTCCAATACACCAAGACGTAGAAAACTAAATGGAATTACTCTCGGTTCTATGCGTTCCATACCCAAAGAACTGGCAGCCAAGGAATTGGAAAACCTAAGGAACGCCTTGAGAGATAAGGAAAATATTATCCAGAGTTTAAAGGGTCAACTGACGATGCCGGGACTTAGATTAAATGCAATATTAAACGGTAAGTAAACATACAATATAGTTTTTTTAAATGATTTACCCTCTATATTTTGGCAAATTTGTATAGATCTTTTCCTTCACTTTCCAAAAATACCTAATATGTTACCTTTTTCTCTAACTGTTTGTAAATAAAATGGCAAAATCATATACATCAGACCAATGAGTTTAACAAGAAAATAATATTCGGTGATTCTTTGTCCAACTTATTAAAGAGGTTTTGTCATTTTATTTAAACAGTGGCGCACCGAAGGGGGGGGGGGTTAAAACTCCCCACGAGAAGCCTGGTTCCAATTGGCACAATCAAATAACGGCAGAAATAAAATATATAGGGTATCACATACAAAAGTCTGGACTCTAATTTTTAACAAAAATCTTGAGAAAATCCTAAATTGCAAAATTTTTGCCTGCGGCTCTATAACACCTTTTTTTTTGGTCTTTTTAATATAATTTTATCAAAACATTTTGCCTGCTATTTGGTGTAAAACAATAAGTGTCATTTTCGCAAAAATTTTTAGCATTTAGCATTTTTACAAACAAATTAAGATTAAATAAACAACTCAAAATCTCATCAATATTTACGATTATAGTTTTATTTTAAGTGAAAAATTGCATTTTAAGTTATATTTTATCAAAAAATTTTGCCTGTGGCGCATTGAAACATAATTTTTACATCAAATTTTGGATAAAAAAACATTTTAAATTTGGTTAAAAACCCCCCTATACTATATATCAATTATGGTCATATTTTTATTTCAAATTAAGTTTTTTCTGTATTTGTAAGTAGTAAAAGTTGACTATGAATTTCAAAATAAGGTATATTTTCCAGAAATATTTTAATTGGGCGATAATATTGAAATTAAAAAAAATACAAAAATGAAAACAGATTTTTTGCAAAACGTGACAAACGCGCTTTTATAATTTCAAATCAGACAAAGACCACTGCTTGACAAGGATGGATTTTTTTCCCAAGACATATGTTTCATGAGATAGCTTTGTTTATATTAGTGTCAACATATTTTGGACGTTCCCTATATTAGATTGGTATATCGTATTTCGCAGTTGTGAAGTGCATTTTCTATTACTGTAGAAAAGTGGCTGCTTTTCTATAAAAACTAAATGACACCTGCAATATTTTTACACAGAGGCTATCACGTAGGTACAACGCTATTTATGTATTTTTTTTAATTTTATTTTAGGAGCCAATAATAACAACAATAGTACCATCCTTGACAGGCAACTGTCGGAAGTGGAAAAGAAACAAGCCGAAGAGAGATTAGGAAGACTGAAGACTGATATTGAAAACAAAAGGCTAGCTATCAAAAACTTAAAAATGGCTTTGGAAAGACTGGATATTACCGAGTAAGATTTGTATTTAAAATTTAATATTACCGCCTGTTGCCAAAAATTGGCATTTTAACCCCTAAAACAAGAAATGTTAGTCTTACTCGAACGATAAGACTAATAAAGGTTGTCTGGTAATATTTTTTATTTTATTTTGTTCTTTAGGCACCTACAATATAATATATATAAGGTGTACCAAAAACACCGCAATTTTAAATGATTATAACTAATCGAGAAACTGTCCAAATTTAATACTATTAAAATTCTAGATATTTTTTTGTGTGGGACCTGGCAATTAGGTCTCCTCATGGGCCCTTTCTGCCATACCCCGTTCCTTACCCCTATGCCCCTACTTCCGCTGCACCTCTCTCTCCGGGCCTCCCTGTCTTCTTTACGAAGTTCAGTATGTCGGCCCATTTGAGCGAGTGCAGCTCTTCTTCCTCTATCGTGGGAAATCCCTACTTCAGCTGCCTTGCTCTGACATATCATCACACTGTGCTATCAAGTGCTGCGCCGATTCCTCTTCGAGCCCGCAAGCGGGACACACGGGATATCCTGCTACTCTTATTTGCGTCAAATGTTTGTTCAGCCGATTGTGCCCAGTCAGCATCCCCGTCAGCAGTCCAATGTCCTTTCGGGTCCTGCCCAACAGCCATTTAGTTCTGGCTACATTCGGACCATCCACGAATAGCTTGGACTGTCTGCACTTTGATTCTTGCCTCCAGGACGTCTTCAGTTCATTGTCCGCTTATTTGTTGAGCTCACTCTGTACCTAGTCAGGCAATTTCGTCCGCTTTCTCGTTCCCTGGTATTCTCTCATGACCTGGGACCCACATCAGTGTCACCCTTTTGTCTTGAGCCAGTGTTTGCAGTGCTTCAACGCACTCCCCCACCAGACTACTGACTATTTTGGGTGCACTTAGAGACTTGAGGGCAGCCTGGCTGTCGGAGCATATGTATATGGCCCTCCTCCCAACTAGCAATTTTTAGTTGTGCAAGTTGTAAAAATTAGAATTGCACTAATTTTAAACGTTGTTTTACAGATAAAGAATAGTTATCATGGCGACGGTTGACAATGTCGACTATTATACGACGCGTAAACGTTTATCACAACTTCAGTCTCCATCACAACTATTTATGACCGTCTATTGTACTAACAGTCATTTCTTAGTTGTGAAGGCGCCGACTACAAACCGTTGTGTGCTAAACCGAAAATTGATCAATTTTCTCCACGTCTTCTTACCGGTTTGTTGGAGACGCGGGCGCACCTGTTTTTATCTAACCAATTTTTCTGTTATGTTTACAACAAACCAATTTTGGAGCACTGCTTTCTGTCATACAAACATCAATTAATTCAGTAAAAGTAACTAAGAAATGTTTTGTAAAGTTTCTATTAGTTTTGTTTGAACATTTTGCACTATGAAAAGGAACAAATTGTATAAATATTCTTCGATATTTTGACATGTGACAGCTGTCATTAAAAGTGATTCCCCAGTGTGGCGGAAAAAAAGAAGGTAAACAACAAAGACAGAAATTAAGTGAGCATCAGAAAGCCAAACTGTGGAGCAATTTCGATTGGGTAAAAATTGAGGCGTGTTCGCGTCTTTTAAGTTAGGGGATCCGTTCAAAACACAGTTAAGTAGTTAAAGCGGTCGAGACACGGGACTTTTTTGGTTGTCATACAAACTAATCTTTTTGCATGTAAAAATCCGTATTTGGTTCTTAGGAATCCTAAGCAACATCTTCAGAGGTTTTTCGAAGCGATTTTTAAATCATGATTTTTTTTAATTTCATAAAATCATCTTAATCGAGGGCGCGCTTGTTTTTTAGAGCTACGAACTGTACATTTGACAGTAAAGTACCGTCTGTTTATATATTTTGGCATTGGTTCGCATGTTATGATGATGCAAAACATGATATGACATAGAATATCATTTTATTTTAATAATATTATAGTGTATATATAATATTTTTAACAAATAATGGTACTCCAAACCCCATTGAACTATTACTTCAACTGTAGTCGCGATCGCGACGTTGACTCAACCAAAAAATCATCCACCAAATTGGTGCAAAAGTGGGTGGTGTTTGAGTAAAAGTAAATGTTGCGACGCAACGTTGGCACGCGGTGCACAACGTTGAGTCGTCGACAAATTGCTAGTTGGGCTGCCATTTCTGACCTAGGGTAGGGTGTTCTTCTAGTGGATAACTCTACTGAACTTCTAGGCTTTCCGCGTACACTCCTGCGCCTATTGTCTGCCTGACGCCTGCCTGACAGTTTATAGCTCTGCGGCTCCGAAATAAAGAAGTTTTAAATGTTTAAATGGACAAGAGTTTGCATGCAAAATCAAGTTTACTAAGAAAAAATTTACTTGTTTGAATAGCAATAAATAAATGAATTCATGGGTTTATACAGGCACAACACTTTAATTTTTTTGTTCTTCGATGATAACTGATAACGTCAACAAACGTTCCGGGAACGTTCTCGAAACAATTAATATCCCCAACTGTAACGTCTCGGGGTCATTCCTTTGGACGTTCCTGGAACCTTTACTTGGACGACCCATGGCCGTTCTTTATATAAACTCATTTTGGAGTCATTATAGAATAAAATATCTATCTATATATCTCTTATTATATAAAACGAATGTGGAAAAGATAGAGAATATTTTACCAAAGTACGGCATCTAGTTGCTAAATGAGTAGCTAATTAAAACTGCAGCATATGAGTCTCTGCTTAGGACGTCCCCCGAACGTTCCATTGGAACTGTCTTTAGACCTTTTTCTTGGAACGTTTCAGGGGCGTACTTTTTAGGGCTGTGACTTTCGGGACCTACGGGCATCTAAAAAGGACGTACCCTGAACGTTTAATTAGAACTGTTTTTAGACCTTCTTCTCGGGACGTTCCAGGGGCATACTTTTTGCGTCTGGTACGTTCGTGACCTATGGGGACCTAAAAAGGACGTCCTCGGAACGTCATGTGTTATTAGGGTAGTATTCGCCTGAAGACAATAAACATTCGAAGCGTTGTGAAAAAGTAAAAATAAAGACAATTTGGAAGTTCGAAACTCTAGTTTTAGACTTTAAAAAGCACAAGTTTTAAAATGTATAGAACAAGTGTCAAAACTGACATTTAAGGTCCAAGATGGCGGTTAAGTGTTACATTAAAATAATTCAAAGATATACGGCTTTCTTACTGATGTTTGAAATTAATAACAGGGTTGCACATAAAGTTTTTTCTGGAGGGATAAAAAATACGTACTTTTTAACCAGAACCGCCAACTTGGATATTTAGGAAATGTCAAATTTGGCATCGTATCTATAAATCTTGATGTCTTGCCTTTCTAGGAATCCTATTGTAATTAAAATCGGATAGTTTCTCCCTAAATTATAATCATTTAAAATGTGCGGTTTTTTTTTGGCTTTTATATTGTCACCGTAAATTAGCTTGTGAAAAATCAAGATAGGAATGTAAAAACCGTTTTGATCTATCTTTAACCGTTTCGATGTTACGGGTTGTCAAAGTTAAAAAAATGTCGATTTTCACCTGTCAATATTTTAAAAACAGTTGAACATAGGTATACGACATTATACATAAAATGTACCTAAAATATTTTGTAGAAACCAAAAATGCAAAAATATACAGGGTGTTCAATTTAAAATAAGAAAGTTGCTGTCAAGTTTTCCTGCAAATGGCCACCTGCAAATGGGTCATTCCATATCAAATCAACCAAAAAATCACAAAAATTTTACGCGACCAATTCCAATTTTGATGATTTTTGGTATATATTTTCTTCTTACCATAAAAGTTGAAAATGCAAATTTTTAGATTTTTTTAGTTTTTTTTTTTAATTTTTCAAAATAAAAAAGTCAGCATTTTGACCTTAACAAGAATGTACAAAACTAGCAATATCTCGAGAACCACTTACACTAGGAAAGTAATAAATGGCTCATTTTAAAGTCATTTTGAAGCTCTTTTTTATGAAATATCACAACATAATTTTAACAAAAAAAAATTGAAAAAAAAAATTGAAAAATTCAAAAAGGCCATTTTTAATTTTTTTGAAAAAAATATATAATTTTGGTCAAAGTGTTACTTAATTATCCACAAAATTTTATGATGGAGAAATGATGGGTTCAATGTCAAAAAAAATATCAAAAATATTAAGTACATTAAAAATCATGCATTTAAAAAAATAAACATATTTTAGGAGCACCAATAGTGCACTGGATATTAAAATAAATAAATTTGTTGGATGGATACAGGTTTTAAAAAATACCCAGAGTCTTTATCTACAAATTATTTTATTTTAAACTCGCAAAAGAAATAAACAAACTTTTCTACTTCGTTGATAAAAATTAGACAGAAAACACTAAGACTAACTATATACCTTAAATTTATTTTTTTAACTTTCTTTTAAGAATTTCTGATGAATCTGACATTTCTTTTTTGCTGACATTGTAAGTTCTGCCAGTAGCAGTGTTGGGTTCAACTTTTTTTATAAGACTTTCTGGTTTAATAATTAAAATATGTTGAGGTGTTGGGTAAAAAAATGATGAGGCAGGTCCTCGTGGATGAAGAAAGCTTACTTTCAGTTCTCCGCTCTCATTATTTTTCCCCAAGACACAAGCCAGCGACCAAGCACTGTCATATTCTACAGTGACAAACCCTGACTCGATATTTTGCAAAATAATGCTTCCACCTTTAAAAAGATTATGTGTTTCGACCTCTAAGCATGTAGAAAACTGTTTTGCCAAAAACGTGCTTTCTGTAAGAGGAATTATAGCATGAATTTTTTGTGTCCCCGGTATTGTTAAGACTTCCGCAAATCTTTTATTCAAAATTATTTCATGATTTGTATAATCTGCTTCTGTGCAATATTTAAAATCAATGCCAGATATGTTTTCTTCACACCAAGTAAACAATTGTAGAGGTGTCATTATTTGATTGTCATAGGGCCTCTGCAAACTGGCTTTGGCAGCAAGTCTTTTAACAGTTCCTCCCAAGCCATCGCAGGCACTTTTGCCATGCGAGGTGGCAAAATAATGCCACTCTGCTTCAACACCAAAATCTTTTTTATGCAGGCATATATTCAGAAAATTCTTTTTGTTTTTGTACTGCGCAGCACATCCATCCGAAAAATAAAAAAATTTGTTAAGTCCTGGTATTTTGATTTTTAAATCAGGCATTAATTTTTTTAAAAATAAATGAAATGCAATTGTATTATGTGTCAAGCTTTCCGAAATAAACACATAATTCAGGTTGTGCAGTTTACCATCACTTAGAAAATAAATGGCAAAAAGGTGGAGGGTTGCCTGGCTGTTATTCCAATGATAAGACTGGACTTCATCTTGCATAACAAAGGAATAATTTTCCGCAAAGTCGCAAGTGATCAAAGACTCTCCAGGTTTAAGGTTAATTTTTATTTCATTGTATCTATCTTTTTGCATTTTTGCAATAAAAGAATGTGATTTAAGTTTTACAAGATCATCAGTAAATTCCTGGACAAAATCATCACTTTTCTTAACAACGGTTTCCATAGTACACCTATCTACTGAGACCCACTTTTTAAATGAGACCTCATCAATTAATTCTTCCTCAAATTTTTCTATTAACGTATTTTTAAACTGTTCTAGTCCAGGACATTGCTTGCATCTATTGCTTAAAAAACAGTCCACTGAAGGTGGATTACACATTAGTTTATAAAGGCAATCATGATAAGATATTGCAAGAGGCCTGTTATTTTCATCATATAGCTTATTTAATTTGGAGCCATTGAGCATTAGTTTTATATTTTGATGTATAGTACATACACATACAGTATGAGTCCCACTTTTTCCTGCCAGTATACAGTTTTTGGGTCGCAGTTCACAAAATTTTGAAAACCCAATTTTTTCATTGGGGTACTCAGTTTTAAACAATGCATAAATTTCTTTTAAATTAGCTAAGACTAATTTTTTTTGTATATATTTTTTTTCAGCTCCATATTTTCTGATAACAACATAATCTTTTTTACCTGGCATGGTCCTGCTAATGTCATCCCTTTGGTAAAAATCTACCACTATTTGGGCCACTCTATCACTAAGGGTCTTTCCCGGTTTGGGGTTAGGAGAACATAATATCCCATTGTCCTTAACTAACTGTTTTACAGCTCTGGCCAAATATTGAGAAACTCCAAATTCTGCTTCAATCTTCTTTCTACTCCAACTTTGAGGTAAACATGATAAAACTAGTATTTTCTCACTCCTCTTTTCGGTTTTTAAAAATTTGTCCTTTAACTGCTTAATCATTTCACTTTCGTCACTCTGGCATTCCTTTACTAGCGTTGAATCTGATTCCTTTGTAAATGCTTTCGCAATTGTATGCTGTACAATATCAATTTTTTCTTTGTATACATTTTTTCTTTTAATCGGCGACACACCAAGAAGCTCCAATGACTTGTTTAAAAGAGTAAATGATTCAGCAGGATCTTGAAAATCTGGATCATTTTCTGGAACTTGACTGGGTCTAAAAAAATTTAAAAAGTTAGTTTTTTATAAGAACTTAAAAAGGGGGTAACAGCTGACCCAAAATGTGTACATAATACCAAGAAATTTGTACATAATGTCTGTATTCTCAAAATGCCATGCAAAATAATGCCATGCAAAATAATGCCATGAGATTTTTCCACTCCGTACTTGACGCAATTGGTTTAGTTTATTAATTTTATATTAAAAAATACTATTTGTTACTTACCCTGCCTCATCTTCTTCGGATGCCTTAAACTCCTTTGAAAGCTTTAGTCTACAACCATCACAGATTTTCATTCCCATTTTGACATTTTTGTAACTGCACATCCACTTGGTCACATTTCTTAATTTCCCAAAATGCTTGATTTTTAACTCTAGTGGATCACAGCACTTTACTTTATATTTAGTCCATCCACTTGCCTCACCCATAGTTGAAACTTTTAAAATTACACAGAGATGACTTCTGATAAACCTTCAGTCGAACTATTATGTATCGATTATTTGGAGCTGTATCAGGAAGATACTTGCCAAAAATTTAAAATCAATTTATGCAGGAATTTTCATGTCAGCAAATCCCCACAATGTACCTAAACAGACCAATAAAATGAAGGAGGTGTGTCCTTAATGTTAAACAGGAATAAACAGGCAGTATTTCACAAAAGTATTGGCAGGTTTATACAGGCATATTTTCCTAAGAATTGGAACATCCAATAGTACGTCTCCGGTGGAAAAGAGGTTTTGTAAGTAAATATTACAATGGGGGGCAATGTTAATCTGATGACTGATACAGAATGAAACGTAGGATATAATTTTTTATTAAATAAAATATTGTTAAATATTTTTATAATATCGCTTTAAACCCCATTATATTCTTCTAATTACCAAAATGCATTGTCTATTTATAGGCGATTTTTCATGCATGTGACATTTTTAATAAATTTTTTCACATTGCCCCCTTGATTTGTCCATCTCAAAATTTTGTGAATAGTTTAATAACACTTTAAAGAAAATAATATAATTTTTTGAAAAAAATTAAAAATGGCCTTTTTGAAATTTTTCAAAAAAAAAATCAAAAATTTTTGTTTTTATTTTTTTTTTCAATATATGTTATGCAATATTCTCATATGAAAGGTCTTTATAAGAGCTTTAAAATGAACCTTCACCTACTTTTCTATTATAAGTGGTTCTTTGGATATTCCTAATTTTGTGCGCACATGTTAAGGACAAATAAGTGACTTTTTCGATTTTCAAAAATTAATTCAAAATAAACAACTGGTCAAAAAAGTCTGAAATTTTGGATTTTCCAGTTTTTTGGTAGGAAAAACATGTATACTAAAAATCATCAACATCGGAGATGGTGTGGTAAAATACCCTGGTTGACTTGATATGGACTGACCCAAATATGTTAAAACAGAAGGTTTGAAAAATTGCCATTGTATACTTTCCAAAATATTCTAATAGGTTACTCACCTTGGGACAACCGGTATATACACTATCGGCATCATAAAAGTGGTACGTGATAAACATAGGTATTTTTTAAATTGTATGGTTAACTACCGGATTATATATTGTGACAGACTGGTACTTGTTAATAATTGGGGGTGAAAAGGCAAAATTCCCTTTCACGGTCACTCACAAATTATAGCAATAAAAAATATATATTACGGGCCCAACAATCACGAACATTGCACTCACCCTTGTCCACTGGTACCATTACTACACCTGGCCAGGTCGCTGTCTTAGGGGCTGATGTTGGGGAAACTGATCACCAATTTCGGCGGACTTGTAACACGCGATCTTGCCTTGATCACATTCAATACGCAAGTGTTCCTTGGCAGTTGGCGCCACAACTGCTAGCCAACTAGAGGCCATCTGGCCAGTTAAAAACTACAAGGAGGTGCGTTCGCTATTATTGGGCATACTCGCGAAAATAAACCAAAAAATATAATTCTACACCAAACCCAACAATTATGAACAGTACTAAAATGTGAAAATATTGACATCAAAGATGGCTTTCAAAAATAATTTTTATATTACAATAATACGCTAACGAATAAAACAACTGTAACAAAAATTAAAAAACACAGCTGTAACGAAAATTATAAAACAATAGAAACATATTATTAGATATATAAATTTTAATATCTAGTCATTGCGCCATTCACATCAATTATACCGTTTAACCTTCTTGGTAGAGAACCAACCAAAATTTCAAAAAAGTTTTCATTTTCACCAATAACTTCTTCATAAGCATTGACTATTAACTGGACCAAGTGATGTTGATTTCCCGGCACAATATTAAAGCTTTCCAGCTTTTTTGAAATTAAACCCCAGATACTTTCCATAGGATTGGCGTCTGGGGTTTTCGCAGGCCAAGGAAGAACTTCAATATTTTACTCCTGAAACCAAGTTTGGCAACTTCTGGCTGTATAAGCAGGACAGTTGTCTTGTTAAAAAATAAACTGGTCTTGATAAAGTTCTGTGACGGCTGGAAGCATGGTGTTCTCTAAAATGTCCACGTAAAGCTGTGCTGTGAGTCTTCCATTGATTTGAAATAGAGCACCATGACCTCTAGCAGAAATCCCACCCCACATATTTACCGAAAATCTTCCAGCGCGATCGTTGTTACGAGCAATATATCTTTCCTCATAGCGCGTTCTTGGTGGACGATATACCCGAATTTGTTTTCTGTCACTACAGGACTGCAAAACTTTTTCATCGGAAAATATTACCTTTCGCCAAAACTCTGGTTCCTTTAGAGAGTAATTAAGGGCAAAAAGTAACCTGGCCTGTTTTTTTTCATTCGTAAGTTTAATTTTTTTAGCAGCTACACGACACCTTAAATTAGAGCTTTTCCTTACGCGATTTTGTGCCACTCTTACACATCCTGGAAATTGGGTTAATCTCTTTGCCTGGGCAACAGATGCAAAAGGGTTTTCTTCCATAAAAGCGATAAGGTCGTAACCAGTCCCTTGTTTTTTCTCTATTGTCTGATCTTCTTCCCATCGTTTTTTAATTTTTATAATCGTGGTTTTACTGCGTCTATAATGTCTAGCCACGTCCCGAATTGACCATCCTAGTTATAGTTTTGCCAGGAGTTGGGCTTTATCAAATAAAGAAATTTGTGGAGGCATTTTTTATTCATTTGTCAGACTGAAATACAGAATGAAATACTTTGACAGTTTAAGACAAATACAATAATGAGTGACTTTGTTTGTAAAAATAGACCAAGGTTTTACAACAAAAAGTATTGTGTACCCAACAAGCATTTGGACGTTATATTACGTTATGGTCACGTACAGCAAAAAATACCTGACGTCGGCTCCGACGTCCATCAGTCTTCCTGAGGACTCGATTTAGCACCTAAGTGGGGAATCAAAATTCGAGTCGTTTCGACGTCGGCTGCTGCACAGTGTTTTGGTCAAATATTACGTCAAATCACGTAGACCCACGACCCAAAGTTTTACTGTGCATACCAAGTTTAAACTTATTAGGTAAAACTTTTATATGTCTAAACAAACACATCTCAATGAACTGTGGATGACAATAATTATTATCTTAGTTATTGTAGGTAACTGAAAAAAGTTAGTTTTACACATTCTATGGATACAAATCTTCCAACGGAGGTCAGTTTACTGATAAATATAATTAAAATAGACATTAAAAAAACAGAAACCCACAAAAATAATTCAAAAATATTAAGAAATTAATTTTGAAAAAAAATAACCTAAAAATAAAATCTTTATAAGGATGCCCTTTTCTTATAGTAAAACATTATAGGCATTTAAAAAATGCATTTGTCAACAAATGAGTTAATTTACATATCAAGCTTTTAAAATGAAAAAATAAAATGTACTGTTGTAATGGCGCATCGATGCTAAACTTACATTTAATAAATAAAAGTTTGGCAACGTCAATTTTATTAAAATTCTACTTTAAAACTCATACTAAATATAAGGTCTCATGAATTGGACGTTATACCGGGTGTCCCGAGGTTAGTCGCCTATAAGATTATTTTGTAAACTATACAATAGAAACTTTTAAACTTTCTATTCTAACATAAGTCCATGTAAAGTATATTTATAAAATACCTTCGTATTTGCTGTGTTGCCATTTACAGGAAATCTTGGCAACAACTAAATTTATTGACGTCCGTTTTCACTTTGGCCCAACCTTGAATTTTATTCTAAAAATTACGTCGCCGTAATTAACGTTAATTTACGTCGCTGATAAGTAGCGAGTATCACCAACATTTGGCTACGTCAGTTTTGGTAAGTATCGACGTCACAACTGATGCACTAGTTGTTGGCGACGTCAGGTCTTAGTAAAAAATACGTTGTTTGATGGAAAAACCAACTGCCTACCTAAATTTGGGCCAAAACCGACGTCATGTTAGGTTGTAATTAGTCGGAAGTCAGAAAAATGCTGCTTGGGTACCACTTTTATGATGCCGATAGTGTACATATGTGATAAGATATTGTCAAAAAGTATGTTTTAAAGGAACTTACAGGAAAAATAATTTTTATAATAACCTAAAATTACCCTTGAAATTTTTTTAAAGAAACAAATTTACTAGATTTTAAGAAAAATCGAAAACACGGAATTTGTTTTACAGCTTCCATCTTATACAAAAATCACCAATACTTCACATTCTACTGCCCGATTGTTATCAGTATACCAATCAGTGCCTAATCAGCATTTTTTTTAGCAACATTGATGTTCGAATACAGCAAGCTGAACTGGAATATCAACTTGGAAGAGAGGAGCTGAATTTGCTTACACTTTTAGAGGAAACACGGGCATTGCAACAGTGTATAGAAGAATCTAACAAATGTGGGAATGAATTAAATTCATTATATAGGTATGTTAGTATACCAAAATCATAAAATTGCATACATTTTGGTTAACGACAAAAATAACAACTGTCAGTTTTAAAAGTTGGGCGAATTTTAAGAAAATAGCTGTGAAGTAGATAAAAACTAATTTTAAGTGATCTAAAATGTCTCTATTATATATATACGAAAGGAAAAAATTTTTGTGTAAAACGTCCACAGTGATTGCAAAATTATTATTATTGGTTTGGGAAAAAATTGATGCTCATGTTATTTTTTTTAGCTGTATAAAGGACCAAGAAAATTTCACCCTAAAAGCCATCGAAGTTGAATACGATCCCAAAAGTCCCAAATTTGTGGCTGGCGAAAAAGAAGGCTCCAACAGTCTTTGGATAGACTGGGCTTTGGAAGACACGGGGTTGTGTAAAGGAGATAGGTCAGTATAGAAGAAATTAAAAGGCAAACCGCTGGATCAAATTTGTAGACCAATTTGAATTAACCCAAGTAACACAAGGTGCTGTAAATCAGTTGGGATAACGTTTTCGCAGCAAAAAATATAACAATAATGCGTTTGCTATCTTTTGCCACAACGTTTTGAAAACGTCATGAAAATGTTGTCACAGCTATTTTGAGGAATATTTTTTACCTGTAACAACGTCTACGGCAGCTGAAAATACAGCATTTGCATTAACTTGCCTGACAAAAAATGCATTTCAAAATTGCAATTAAATCAAAATTGTCCGCCAACAAAAAAAGACTGAAGATGGAAGACAACTAAAATAAATATTACCGATGTTTAACAAACTCTAAATCAAAAACACTCATTTTGTCAAATTAATAATCTTGAAAAAAAAAATTTTTAAGAATTTTTTAAATTATTATGTTTTTTAAAGGGTATAAGACGCTAGTAGGTAAAATTTTGTACGCAACGCATGCGTAAAGTGCCTTTACCGCCCTTGATGGCTTGCCCAAACTCCGCTTCGTTCGTGCAACTACCGTCGCGTGCGATAAAGTATCACTTTCTGCACTTAGGTACATAACTATTACCTAACAAGTGCAGAAAGTGATACTTTACCAAATGCGACTGCAGTTGACCGAACAAAGCGAAGCGAGTTTGGTCAAGCCGGAAAGGGCGGTAAACACACTTTACGCATGTGTTAGGTACAAGATATTATTTCATACTGTATACTCCATTACAATTAGTCCAGGAAATGATACATTACATCACTAATCCGGTAAAGTAACTGAAAAAAGACCTATAGATCCTAAAAATTTCTGAAATAAAAATACGAATATCTTTATTTTACATTTGTGAAATAAACGTAGTCACTTTAGACAAGACAACTTTCCGCACCCACAAAAGTGCACTAAAACCCGATTCCCATCAATGCGTTTCCCATGAGTGCCCCCCCTGAATCAAAAAACTCATCACATGGTGTCAGGGTGGCCACGCATGATAAAACGTGCAGATGGGAACCGGGTGTAAAGTGTACTTTTACGCACGTGAGTAGGTAATAGTTATTTACCTAACAAGTGCAGAAAGTGGTACTTTTCCACTCGCGACGGCAGTTGCACGAACGATACGGAGCGGAGTTTGGGCAAGCCGTCAAGGGCGGAAAAGACACTTTTCGCACGTGTCAGGTACAAAAATTTTTCTACTTGCGTAAAAACCGTCTAGATAACATTATATGTCTATTTTTAACTATTAAAATAGCAAAAAAACTGTTTTTTTTAAAATTTTATTTATATTTAAGTTAAAAAATATATGTATATTATACGCTCTTTTACGCACGCTAGTGGGAAATAGTAGTTTTAACAACTAGTGGCTAATATAGTGCTTTTTTACAAGCGTTGGTTTAACTATTGAGCGCAGCGAGTACAAAAAAGCACAGTTTAGGCGCGAGTGGTTAACACTATTTTTTTAATACCTTTATCAAAAGATCCAAGAAAAACTTTTAAAAATCTCGAACGAAGAGAACTTCTCGCAACACACCATCTTTACACTATAAATCAAGGCGGCTGGTAAATGAGATAACAATCGTTTCCATAGCGATGGGTCTTTTTACTCGGTGACGTTCATTGTTGCGACATCTTAATCTTGTGACAATTTGATATTTTGACGTTATTTTTAAATGATTTTTTCGTAAATATTTGGTGAAAACTGGCGGAAGTGGCTTAATTCTTAAGCAAGAATAATTATATTTTTTCAATATTACTATTTTCCGCTATTTCTCTTTAACTTTAGGTAAAAAACGGACAGAAATCTTTTTTTGCACCTGTGATCAAAAAAAAAGTTTTTTTTGCATCGGTAACCAAAAAAGATATTCTTTAGTTATCTGCAGACAGTTACTAAAATCATGTTTTTGATGAAAGTATAAAAAAAATATATGCTGCATGTGTGTAAAAACTGACCTATTGGTGAAGTTCTTCTACCGTTTTAGACTTTAAAAAAGACTTTATAGCGACTGGCAATTAACAAAATACAGCTGCAATGTAAAATCCTATAACCAACCACCAAAATAAAAATTTTAAAAAATATATATATTTTCCGCAACTAAAAAAGAGAAGTTGTATTTTACCTAGGTAGTACTTTTTTGTTACTTTGTTATATAACAAAACATCATTAAAAACAATTTACTGCTTTATAAAACTTGTATGCAAAAATAATCGTTTTCTTGAACTAAAACCGTGAAAAACACTTTCCCATGCTTACTGTTATTATACAAATTGTTACTCGTTGTTTTAGAACCATTGTTTCATTTTCTCATCCATTAACCGCACAACAAATGCTAAATGTAAAACAATAAGTACTTACCTAATTATACTAAGAACCACGTAAAATTTAATATTACTCTGGGTTACGAAATTTGCCACCCAAAATGATATCTAGTTTATATCACTAATGTTTAATGCTAATATATTAAAAGTTATCCCCCAGTTCCCTAATCGCAAACAATTACCGGTTGCTGTGATTATTTTCTTTTTACGTTTATTCAATATTGAATACGAGTTACAATTTTTTTGCACTTCAGGAACTAAAAACGTATTTTACTCTCTCATTTCAAGGACTAAAATGCTACTTTTTATCCCCAGAACTTTCGGCCTTTACGAAATCGCAGATAATAACTCGACTGCAAGATGGTCAGTAAGAAGGGTCGCCGAAAATTTTGATATTAATAAAGCCACTGTGGTTAGGAATTTCGATTCGATGGCAAGAACATCGGTTTTTGGGATACCGGTTTGCAAAATAAGGTGAGCACAGAGGAACAGAATGGGCAATTACTGAATAATTTGCTAGATAATCCATTTTCTACAGCTGTCGAAGCCATCAATACAACTGGTTTTCCGGGTTCCCGATCTACAGCATGCAGGCGAGTAAAAATTCTGAACTTAAATGTCGCATTGCAGCAAAGAAGGCCCTCTTGACAGAGCAACAAAAACCAGCACGACTGATCTTTGCTGCAGAGGATGAGGAATATTGGAACAGGGTCATTTTTACTGATGAAAAAATGTTTCAATCTTCTCCGGATAGCCGAAATTTACCGCAGTGGTGCCGTCAGTTGAAAACAATGAAATAATTTTTCAGCAGGACAATTGTCCTGTTCACACAGCTAATGCTGTGCGTCGCTGGTTTCAAAACCTAAATATAGAAGTGCTGCTTTGGCCATCGAACAGTCCCGACTTTAACCCCATCGAAAATATTTGGGGAAGATTAGTCAAAATAATATATGAACATAATTGGAGGCCCCGAAATGACGAAGAACTTTTAAACGCTATACGTAATGCATGGGATTTGGTTTCTGACGATGAAGACTATTGTAGAAATTTGGCTTATTCCATGCCACGTCGATTGCAAATGGTTATTGAAAAAACTGGAGCCTCCATTAAAGATTAGTTTTTCTTTTGTTTTCATCTTTATATTATATGAAATTAAAATAATTTGTTTGTAGTTCGCTTTTTACTAAGTCCATGAACTTGCCTTGCTCGTGTATACAACGAGTTGTTCTTTAGCCTTATTTAAAAATACTATTTTCGTTCGATGCGTTAGAAATGACAGTTCCCGAGGGGTTAGGAATGGGGACTTTTAGTATGTTAAACGGTGAACCATTCCTAAGCTTGTTAATGTAATTAAATAACTATTCAGGAAATTTATATCTAAATTGCCTATCCTATTACAGGTTAATAGAAGTAAATGGAAAATTCGTATTGAATAAAACCAGAGACGATTTAACGCGTCTCCTGTCGGCTGCCCCCGATCCCGCACAAATCGTTGTACTGAGGAAGCATCAAGACCACGGAAACGTTGTACCGTCAAACTTTAAAGAAGCAGTACAAGAGGTAGCCGCACTCCGAGGTGAGCTTCAAGTTGTCAAAGAAAGAGCCGATGAGACGCACAAAATTAAAGAAGGACTGAAGTCGGATAATATTAGGCTGACTCATAGGATATCTTACTTGGAAGAGCAGGTAATTAATAGTGGTTTACATAAGAAGCATGTTATGATGGTCATTAAACGCGAAGATGAAGTTTGAGATGCGAGCCGCAACCGAGGTATTTTTTTGTGTAGGTGACATCCCCAAATAGATAGGGCGAGTTTGTAAATTCAACATTTTTTTGACAGCGGTGGAACATCGGTGCTGCAGTCATGAAATGTCGTTGTTCCATCGAATACAAAAAGAACGCGTTGCGGTGGAAACAGCTGAGTGCCAATAACCACATTTAAAATAATAAAATTATACCTCAACTTCGGTTCGAGAAAATCGGAAATGTGACTTATAAGGGCCGTATTTATAGTCGCTCCCAAGTCTCCCTTCTTCCTTGGGAAATGTCAAAATAGTCTTCAATGCAAGTACGTTTTTTGCTCAAATTTAGTATGATGTCTAGCTCATCATCAGAGTCTTCACTTGAACTGTCTTGCATTAATATTATGGCCCACCACTCCATTTAGCATCCTGTACTGTACCTTGTATTAACCAAAATGCATAAAAAAATATCTTGCTTTGCTAAGTTATAAAAAAACTGGAAAAAATAAATAACCATAAAGTAGGGTTATGTTTAATCCAACGAAGATTTTCCACCGACTCCCGAAGCCGGTGGCGAACGGTGCAAACTCTTGTTGGATTGGTGAAATCCATCGAAAAATTTAGTAACTCTATTGTTGGACTGGTGAAATCCATCTAAAATTTAAGAACACTTTTGTTGGCACCGGTAGACCACCGGTGGATTTATAAACTCGCTCGTATTCTGATAAAAATTAAAAAATAAATCCCGTTATCACAGTTCACTTTTTGATTGATTTTAAGAAAAAAAATATACTCTTTTCGAAAGGTTTTTTTTTGTGTAGATGACGTCCCCAAATAGTTATTCTGATAAAAATTAAAATCTTCTATATACGTCATCCTGTCAAAACCTGTCAAAAATATGTCATTTTTGCCCATAATTTGTGAAAAAAAAATATTTTAAAAAAATAAAAACTAGGGCTTATAGAGCATTTCATTTTAGACAAAAAAAGTCAAACAAGCATTTTTGTAGTACTAACCGTTTTTTATAAACGTTAATTAAAAAAAATATTTTCGCTAAAAAACGTAGCAATGTTTTTTACATCACTTATCGTTTCTATATAAAAACAAAATTAGTTAAAGAAAATGCTAAAATCATGTCGATTGTATTGAACCAAGATTTTTCTATAAACCTAAACTTCTAAAAAAAATACAATTATGTGCTAAGTAGGTAGTCTTATTACCTATCAAACGACAGTAAAAAAGTTTTGACTTTCTTATGTTTATTAAGTAAAAATGAGAAATAACCAAATTTCTGCAACACAAGAAAAATAATTTTTCAATGACCGTAATACTGACTACTATATGATGCTTTGTGCTCTGATATTTTTTTTGAATGTTCCATAACACCCTTCGAACTCACCGGGATTAACGGGGCAAGATAGAAGCAGGAATAAGGGAAGTACCTTATATAGTCAATATTTGTTGTTATTTTATTGTATATAAAAAGATGTCAGAGAGAGCTCCTCTTATTTAATTCCGCCAGAGGTTACCTTTTCAAATCTAGTCGAAACTTTTTTACTGTCGTTTGACAGGTGATAAGAGTAACTATTTAGCAAATAATTGTTTTTTTAGAGTTTAGTTTTATAGAAAAATCTTGGTGCAAAAAAGTTTAATGCAATCGACATGATTTTACCATTTTCTTCAACTTATTTTATTTTTGTATAGAATCTATAAGTGATGCAAAAAAAAGTTGTAACGTTTTTTTATCGAAAATATGTTCTCTTTCAGGTTCCCCATCGCTTTTTAGGAAAATATATTTTTTTTAACTAACAGCATTACAATTCAAAATGTGACAATTTTTCCATTTTTTAAATATTTAAATTACGTTTATAAAAAATGCCCAAATTTTTTATTTTTTAAAAATATTTTTTTTACATTTTTGGAAAAAATGACATATTTTTGACAGGTTCTGACAGTAGGACGTATATGGAAGATTTTAATTTTTATCAGAATAACTATTTGGGGACGTCATCTACACAAAAAAAATACCTTTCGAAAAAAGTATATTTTTTTCTTAAAATCAATCAAAAAGTGAACTGTTATAACGGAATTTATTTTTGGTTAGGTACTAAAATTATATTGGATTTATTTACGTTTAATAAATATTTATTGTCTTAGAAATATAGAAAAATAATTCACATTTTTCGTCAATTAGTGCTCTTAGGAAATAAAGTTTCAACGCTTGTCACGCCATCTTGTAGTTTACGTCTAAGCTAAGCTAAGTCAATGAGCCTTTAAAATCGTGTTGAGATGGTTGTAAAATTAGTATTATTCGTTGGTGGTAGGTAAAAAATATGATAGTACTTACACATATAATAAACTAGTTTGCAATAATAATCAAAAATATAATCTGGCTTCAAGGCTAGATTTGTTTTTGTTTTTAAATTTACAGGGTGGTCCAAATTCGAGGGGGTTTTAGGTATTTCCAATGCCGGTTCCACACTCTCGTCCGAGTAATCGCGCCATGTCTCCCCGAATATCTCGGCCGAGAGGCTCGTACGCGAGTACGACCATACATACTCTCACTAATTTAGCGAGAGTGTCAGTTGCAGTTGTGAACTCCCGAGAACTCCATCATCTGTGCGAGAAATCGACAAGATAGCCGACGCAGAAGTTGTTGTTGCTGCTCGCGGGAATATGCGAGAGTGTACGCTGTCGTGCTCGCTCAACCTCGGTAATCTCGCGAGGCCCTTTGACTCGTGCACAGAAAACCGACTCCAGGGGGTGTATTCTTGAATCGAAAGAAAATTTGCTCCCTGGGAGTTATTGGTCCCAATCTTTGGTTTAAATCGGGTTCTCTCACTTAAAATATGAAATGAATTAAAAAAAAATATATATTTTTTTGACTTGTACCCTATTTAATCTGCAAAACGCACAATTGTTAATTATTGTGTTTTATTTTTTGGTATTTTAATTCATATTTTGAATCTTTATCTATAACCAGAAAAATCATTTGTCTCTATTACATCTAGAACGTTTTAGAGATTTTATTACAATTCAAAGCTTCTTTTCTATTTTTCCACAAATCAAGTTTAGGTCGCTCACGGGGTTTTTCCTTCTGACGGCAGTATATTCACCCGGTATGTTCATCTTGGTTTTCCAGGTCTACTATATAGTAGTTAAATATAAACAGTCCCAAAAAAAATTGAAATGGAACAGGGCCGTGCACTAGATGATATTTTTTTCGGGGTCGAAACATCAAAATAAAAAAAATGATATTTTATTATCAAACAAACTGAAAAAGAAACTAAAATATGAGGAAAAATATTTTGGTTCGTATTTAACTTTTTGATCCTAATGATGATATCTACGAAAAGAAACGTCAGATTAAAATTTCGAAAAGACCATCGTGTTTTCCTAAAAAGGATCTGTTTTTACAGAACTCAATAATCTCTTAAACTAAGGCAGATATCATCAATTGGTTATTCCGACCATTTTTCAAGTTTCCCCTTAAAAACTACAATGGACAGAATAAATCTGTTAATAGACACAGTTTTATCAGTAATCGTATCCTTATCTCTATCGAGTCGACCAGTCAAGCAGGTGCACTTTTAAAATCATGGCGAATGCGTGGCAGTTAGGTACGATAAGGGAGTCGTAACATTACGACCGTCCCTGCATACGAAATGATGTTTTGACGCATTTGATCAGCTGAAGCTGTCCCACATTCGCCATTAGTTTAAAAGTACACCTGCTCGATAGGTCGACTCGATAGAGATAAGGATACGAATGCCGATAGACCCCAAAATTTTACTTTAAATATCTGATACCATTTTTTAAAGCTAAAAAAAGTAAGACGGTAATACGAAAACCGCATGTCTCTATCTTTAATAATAACGTAGTTTCCCATTGAATCTCATCGAAAATGGGACATCCTGTACACATACAAGAGTCAAAATACTGGTGATTTAGATTACTTAAACTCGACTTGAGAGATTTCATCATTTCCCGTAAAGGCTCCCACTGACCGGTGCGATAGAGTGTTAGCCATAGCGTTAGATTGAGATTATTATGAACAATTTAATGTTTTCATATAGAGTCCCTAAATAAACAGAATTTTCTATGTTGAAAATTCAGGCATTCGCCTAGATAGATTTGTGAATGATGATCACAGATAAAAATATATAATTAAACTTTAACAAACCTTTAATTTAACTTTAACACCAGTAATTCTCAAACCGCTTTGACAAATAAAAGTTATGCTCTTATTCGTATTCATAAAACTATTTAATAATGTTTTTTTTTAGGTGTCGGACCTTCTAAATAGAAAATCTGATTCAGAAACGGTACCAGCATCTCCCAGCCCAGTTATCTCGAAAACAAACCAAAACGTCACCAGTATTAACATAAATTCTCAAGGTTCCCCCACGGCGTCATCCAATGGATCTAACGAGGTACAAATTTTCCAGAAAGGTCCGCAAGTAACTGCGTTGGTTTCTAATGTCCCAAGTCTTGAAAACAAAGAAAGTTTGTCAATAAGGTCAAAAAGCAGTTTATCCAACGTTTCAAACACTCACATTTCGTCATCAAACTCCCAACCGGATTACCACTGTCATAGAAGCCATAAACACAGATCTCCGAGAAACATAAACTCACCAATGATTCCGGAAAACTACCACCAAATTGAAGGCGTTACCTATCGGAAACACAATCATCGAGAAAAAGACTATAATTCGGAAACCAACTCAAATGGTGATCCAAATTCTAGATACCGACGCAAGAATCCTGAATTGAGATACTCTGCTGATTTCTCCAAAACAAATTCTGAGAAAGAGTACGTGACAGGCAGTATGATGGACCAAAGTTTTAAGAAAGCCACCAAAATTGTGCAAGACCTTACGAGAAACAAAAAGGACGGTAACTTGTATGAAAAGCATCGGCAAAAATGTATTACAGCTTCCGAGAAATACAATGCTGATATTTTAAAGCATTATAACGCCAGAAAATCAACATCTGTAATAGATTTTCGCTCAGAAGTCCATATTGGACCAAAGTTTTATGATTCCCGAAGTGTAGAGGAATTAGACGCAATGGAGGGCGCTGGTAAATCTAAAAACAAACTTCTAAAAAAAATCCAAAATTCTTGTAGTGTAAAATCCCTAGATTTGGACAGCGATTGCAATTCCACGTCTACAATAAATGGTTACAAAAGCGCGGATTGTGGCGAATATTTAGAAAATGGTAGAAAATCTGGCAAAACCAATCACGATGGAAATGGCAAATCAAAACCACCTCCTCCCAAAAAACCGCTAAGGCTGTCATTACATAAAACTCACAGTTTGCAATCAGTAGATTCGTCCAATACCATGAGCGACGCTTATCTTAAAAATGATTCTCGCAAAAGGAATCACAAAGGACATACTCACTACTATTTTCCAAATAATAAAGAGATTAGCAATCATGACATAAATAACGGCCAAAATGGACATCATAAGTGGACAAACTACAGAACCGTTGAAAGTGGATTATTAGAACAAGGAACGTGGTGTTAACTTTGCTTAATTTTGGTGTGCAAATAGGAATAGCATAAGATGAAATTTATTAGGATATAAGACGTTTTGTACATTTTGTAAAAAAGAAAAGTGTTGCTTAAAGCTTTAAATTTTTAGATAACATTTTAATTTAAAATAATCATATTTTATTAAATTCTATAAAAATATCATGTTTTTTAAATTTTATTAATTCCCTTAATAAAAGTAGAGTTTTTTCCTTGTTATAAATTTTTTTAATTTGTCGCCGGCATTGTTTGTTTGAGGCTGACTTCTTAATATATACAGGGTGAGCAAAAAATCGTGATAAAAGTTTCAAACACAATAGTTTTGAGTATAGTCGTTACGTAAGTAAAGTTTAGTTTTTTTCAAATGCTAGCAGAATTTAATATCCACTTAAAACAATTTAAATTGATAATCAACATTTTTTACACAACAAGCATATAATAAAGTTTAATACACGCAAGAAAAAAGTTTGAGATGAGCGTTGAAGCCGAGTGTCTTAATTGATTTAAGCTATTTTTTTAAAAAGAAAACGGAAATCAAATAAAAAAAGATATAATCAAAAAGAAAAAATATACTAAAAATAGATATCTTTACTAGAACCAAGATGGTAGTGGATAAAATTTCTTAAACATAGTTTTTTGTTAAAAATATGTGCAAAAATTAAAAAAAAAATTGGATTAGCTAAAGCGACCTGTGGTTTTAGTAAACATAATTTTAAAGATAAGGAGAACCTCTGATTTAAAAAGTAGATACAAATATTTTTTGAGATCATTTTTGACTTTCCTCTATTTTGGCACAGGATGATGTGCTGGAACAGTCCTACTAGAAGCAAGGTCTGTTCCATTACGTGTAAGAAAAATGTTGAAAAAAATTGTTTCTGGAAGTATCGCTAAATAATTTATATTGAAATTAACCACATTTTATTGTAAGTACATGCAAGAGGAACATTTCGTATAGGTTGTAAACTTCAAAAATAATTTGTTTGGTGGAGTCACGATATTTTGTGCAAAGAGTGTCTATGACATCATTAAAGATGGCCGTCGTTTTAACTAAAATTAATGGTATTAAAACAGGTTTTTGGCAATAACTCCGCTTTTAATAACTTATAAATAAAGCTCAGAAGTAGCTTTGTATACGTGTAAGAAAAATGTTGAAAAAAAGGAAAATATAAGTTTTGTTTGGAATGTCCTTCCACAGTATACTTAAATACCAAGGCGGCACATTCTAAACTTCTTAAATTCAAACTGGGTTTAATATCACACATTGCTATTAACAAAGATCTCACATTAAAACAAGTAAATATAGTTTCGTTAAATTTAATTAATATGTGTGTTTTTTTAAGGACCATATATTAACCATATAAAAAACGCAACTGAATTTTATTAATTTTTATAAGGTCTATGAGCTTTTGTGAGGCAAAATTTAAGGATTATAAAAGTTTGTAAGAATTTATCAGGTAGGTCTTTGATTTTGGTAAGAATTTATTTGGTTTCATGTGTGTGTTTTTTATCTGATCCTATAATCAGTCAGGCTTATAAATGTTTATAAAATTTGATAGGAGCAGACATTTTTTTAACATATTTTATGGTTTTATAAATAAAATTTTATAATCAAACCGACACATCAACTTTTATGGGTTTCTATAATTACATTATTTTTCTTTTATGATGTATTATGGGATTATATAAAAGGATGTTTTTATAATTTTCTGACAGATTTTATAGTCAAACCAACTCATAACATTTTATGGGTTGCTATGATTACACCCTTGTTTTTTTATAATGTTTTAAGAGTTTTTAAGACCAACTCATAGAATTTGACATATTTCTATGAACATTTATAATTTTCTAGGAGTCGGTAATTTTTTTTATAAGTCTTTAAATAGATTTTATAGTTAGACAAACTTACAACATTTTATAGATTTTTATGTTTCCACCCTGCCATAAAACCTCATTGAATCTCAGAAAAACACACCTGATTTTGATCAGTTTTTTCGACCACCTGAAAACTAATTAAAAAAATGCTATACTTAGTATACTTACTTACTTCTACAAAAAAATATTTCTTGACTCATGATCCCATCTGATCAAAAATTCATAATCCTCCTCCTTGAAAACCCCTAGCTGTATGCCAATTTTGACTGAAATCGAACAAACTAAATCCTTTATTGTATTTTCACCGGAACTATAAACGCATACCAAATTTGAACATAATCGGATGTGGATAAGTCAGTTCCGCCATACTGAATTTTTAAAATGTGATCAAAAATTATTCCTTATCCCCAAAATCCCCCGTATACCAATTTTGGTTGAAATCGGACAAACTTAGGTGTTTTCCCCCCTCCACTCCCCTCGTAGAAGGGAGGGTTGCCAAATAATGATATATTATTCTATTGTCACCGGAAATGTAAATGCATGCCAAATTTGAAAGCAATCGGATGTGTATAAGTTAGTTAAAATTTGTTAGCAAAAGATTACCAAAAATCGGCCATCTTGAATCCGCCATATTGAATTTTCAAAATCTGATCTCCATCCCCAAGTGCCTCGACACACCAAATTTCAACGAAAACTGTACCCCCTTCCACCCCCTTCGAGTAGGGGGAACTGTCAATTTCATCACACTATATTCTTGTGTTGTCACAAGGGATTCAGATTTTGAAGCCGATCGGATGTCGGAAAGTTGGTCAAAATTAAGTTGCAAGATTCCACCCGAACAAACATATCTTGCAAGTTAAATAAAAGCTTGTAGAAAAAAATAGTTTTTGGCTTATGAAATTTTATAGAAATTTATCAAAGTAACATCTCTCTCACAGCTTCTGGCGATAAATAGGTACTTATACGAGAACAATTTTCTATTAGATATGTAGATATTGTGAAAGCATAAGGAGTGGTGTTGTATTATAGTGGGTTAGGTTCCTGCTAAAGTTGAGCTGTAATTTTTTATTTTCGAATGTTACAGGTAGATCTTATAAAATATTATAAACCTTTGTGAGGAATTGTCATATTAAAAATCATAAAATATTGTAACTTTTATAAGTCAACTGGCTGATAAAATATGATGAACTCCTATGCGGGATTTGTGTTTCACTTTCACTAGTCAAAAGTTATAAAATATAATAAGTTTATATGAGCATAGATTATAAAAACTTATGATGTTTTATCTGTTATTTGCCATGATCTTTTATGAGTTTTTTTTGGCAGGGGACACACTGTCTTCTATAATAATGGTCCGGTGCGGCTATTTTTGAATTCAGGAAGAAAACATTTATTTCACTGAAATGCACGGATTTGGTCGACGCCACGGATTCCCCTCACAATGACACTAATAAAATTACTTTTGATGAGATTTGTTTCTTTAGTGAGAGACATAACAGATACCGATATCTATTTAAACCATTAACCAATGGGAACCGCGCATTTTAGGGAAATGAGTCTTTTCTCCTTGATTTCAAGAATAGAGGCCCTGTTAACTTAACTTTACAAGCAGGTTAAATTTACCGCCCCAATCTGTCAGTCACAATTGTATTATTATCCCAAAACCTAACAAAGACCCAACATCTCCCAATAGTTACCGCCCTATCTCCCTCCTAAACACCCTCTCCAAAGTAACCGAGAAGGTGATCCTTACCCGTCTAAACAATATTGACAAAAAACTTTCCATTACTCCAGACTTCCAATTTGGATTCCGCCCCGGTCACAGTACCATCCTCCTAACCGCTAAACTTGTTAACGAGGCGTATTTGAAGTTCAACCAGGGCATGTGCACGGTTCTGACGCTCCTGGATATGGAAAAAGCGTTTGACACCGTTTGGCATTCCGGGTTGATCTACAAGTACGCACAAATCCATAAAATCCCTCAAAACTTAATTTCCCTAATATACTCCTACCTAGAACCCCGAACTTTCTCTGTAAGGGTAAATTCCAATATCTCCCAACCCCATTCTACCAGAGCCGGCGTCCCTCAAGGAACGGTTTTGGCTCCAAAACTATACACCCTGTATACTGCAGATACCCCCACATATCCAAACACAAAAACCGGACACTTCGCAGATGATCAGGGACTATACGCTCACTCTTACTACGCAGAAGTCGCCAACCGGCATATCCAATACCATCTCAACTTCCTCCTACCCTACTTCGAAAAATGGAAATTAAAAATAAATCCACAAAAAACAGAACAAATAGTGCTAACCAAAAAATTTACCAACACCAGAATCATTCGACCGCTAAAAATAAACAATACCCAGATCCAATCCCAAGACAAAGTCCGTTATCTAGGTATAACCCTCGACAAACCCCTATCTTTCAAACCCCATGTCACATCCCTCATCCAACGTACCGCAGGTTCCATTCAAAAAATCTACCCATTAATAAATCGTCATTCCTATATCCATTCACAAAACAAAATACTGCTTTACAAAGCTGTTCTACGACCCGCACTAACCTACGGTGCCCCAGTATTTGCAGGAGCATCAGACACCCAACGTAGAAGGTTGCAGGTGATGCAAAACAAAGTCCTACGACACGTATTAAATGCGGACCGATACACAACGACCCGCGAACTACACATACAAACAAACATACCGTACATAACTGAATACATAGACGAAATTTCACAAAAATTTTTCACAAAACATGTTGAAAACTCTCCCCTTACACGTGACCTAACCTACTACCGACAACACAACTCAAACTTTAAACATAAACCGATTTATCACAGATTGCCCATTTATCAAGAAATAAATGAGCAAAATGTGGAAATCGCAAGATAATAAAGAAAACACCCAAAAAACAGACGAAACAAACAGACATACAGCCATACAAACTCACAGATGTTCTAAATAAACAAACGTGCATAATGCACACTACAAATGTCTAAAAGTGGTTTTTGACTCTTTTTTTTTCCACTGGTTTAAATGAATTGTCATATTAAAAATCATAAAATATTGTAACTTTTATAAGTCAACTGGCTGATAAAATATGATGAACTCCTATGCGGGATTTGTGTTTCACTTTCACTAGTCAAAAGTTATAAAATATAATAAGTTTATATGAGCATAGATTATAAAAACTTATGATGTTTTATCTGTTATTTGCCATGATCTTTTATGAGGTTTTTTTGGCAGGGGACACACTGTCTTCTATAATAATGGTCCGGTGCGGCTATTTTTGAATTCAGGAAGAAAACATTTATTTCACTGAAATGCACGGATTTGGTCGACGCCACGGATTCCCCCCACAATGACACTAATAAAATTACTTTTGATGAGATTTGTTTCTTTAGTGAGAGACATAACAGATACCGATATCTATTTAAACCATTAACCAATGGGAACCGCGCATTTTAGGGAAATGAGTCTTTTCTCCTTGATTTCAAGAATAGAGGCCCTGTTAACTTAACTTTACAAGCAGGTTAAATTTACCGCCCTAATCTGTCAGTCACAATTGTCAACATCAAACTTCATCTCTGATAATAAATTACGTTAATTTTTGTTAACATTTTTTTTAATGTTTTTTTACCCAAAAGTTCATCAAGCACCGACCATTTCGTAACAATTTTTTAATTTACTAAAGAATAAGGAAGCTAAGTCCAAATGAAAGTCTACTGGAAAGCACTTTTTGGTTATGGATTCGTTTTTTGGGTAGTACTTTGTATCACAGATTTCTTGGGGATTACGAACATTCATAACACATCTAACGGAAGTAAGTATTGGCAAATAATTCTAATTTACTAGCACTGTAATTTTTTACATTAAGCGCCTCTTTTACATTCCTGTTCTAGTAAGAGCCTGGAGTCTGGGTTCATTAACTTTAATTTTGCAAAAAAGAGATTTCAGGCTGGTTCATGCGTTAGTCTTTAATGTTGACACTAATGATTTTGGCCCTTTCTTTAAAAAACTTGGGGTTCTTCTTGTCCCACAAATGTGGAGACTCATTCACCAAATCTATTAAATGTTCAATGTCCATTTCTGTGATAATTTTGAGGTTAAAAAAATATTAATTATTTTGCCGGCCGCACTGGCGCAACACGATTTTTCCGTAAAGCTAAATATTTATAAACTTTCAAGGTCATCTCTTAAGGCTTAAGGAAAAAGATACGGAAAAAGGAAAAAACATGAACACGCACATCTGAATAAATGAGATTTAATAATTGTTAAAGGAAAAAGATACAGCAAAAGCCGCAGAAAAAGA
The DNA here is from genome assembly GCA_963921995.1 of Oxystoma pomonae. Lineage (NCBI taxonomy): Eukaryota > Metazoa > Arthropoda > Insecta > Coleoptera > Brentidae > Oxystoma > Oxystoma pomonae. The sequence continues at coordinate 111,475,474 of OY998164.1, forward strand.
AAAGGAATTTAAGCATGAACCAACCTTTAGGGAGGGTAAATAGAGAAACAAAAAGAATAAAAAGGTAGCACTAGTGGTGCTAATCAGTACGGAAATTAAAACAATTAAAAACCTCATAAAATATTATAAAAAATAACACATAGAACATTATAGGGCGCCATATACTAAGATGCACTAAGGTTTAGGACTGGAACGCATGTCGTTTTTAATCTAAGTTTGCGGGTTTTTCTTTAAACTTGAGTAAAATTTGTTGGAAGTTTTGACTATACTAATATAACGATTGCGCAAGTGAAAAACACACAGGTTTTCCCAGTATCTTAAGAAAAAAATGGGAAAAAATAAGATTGACGGTGAGTTTTAAAAATGCTCTGTTAACTGGCTGACTTACATAGATCCTTGTATCCCTTTTTATTCCTAAATTTGCGGAGGTCCATATGAAAGAAAATATCTAGCATACACACACTTATTCCCACTAATAAGAAACGAAAATTACCTTTTTATATTCATATATTTTTATCGAAGAATAATTAAAAACTGTCAAAATAAACCTCTGACATTTCGCTCGCAAAGGTTTGGACGAGAACAGCCTATTACATCTCAGTAAACAAGTGTAACCCTCTCTTCTTCTTTGTAACATTTTCCAAACCTCCCCCCCCCTCCCTATATACTTAATATATGTAACAAATATTTTGAAGTATCAGTTATTTTATTATTTTCTTTATCATTTTTTAGATAAAAATGTTAATAGAACGCAGTTGCAAACTTCCCTGCCCCCCTCGTAACACTTTACCTACTCCCCTACGCCGCGTTCCGTAATTTATGCACGCCATCAACAAGTTACGATCTATAGGCGTAGGCAAGGTCTGGAAGAATGCAGGAAGAAAGGGAAAATCTCCGAAATTTAGTAAAATTGATAAAATCACGTTACTTTTCCGGCCTCTAGTGCGAAAGACTTTTACCACGCAAGACCATCAAAACCAGAAAAACTGGGAAAAACAGATAGTTTTGAATAAACAACAACAACAAACAAACAATACAAAAATGCATTTTTTTACATGCGCGGTTACCGCATATCTTTGCGGGTGCGATGGCAGAACAGCTGATTCCACTCGTTGCATACGGAGGGATGTACGTATCGTTACGGACCCACGAACGTACGCAACGCACCCTTCAAAAAAGCGGGCATCGTTCGAAACATCGCATAATAGTGTAGTGTATTTTGGCTTTATTTCGAACGCATGTTAGGTATACCGATACCGATGCGCGTTGAAATATTTACTTTAAGTGTCTGGTAAATATCGCCCTATATAAGTTTTCATGATCTATGCTCATACAAACTTATGATATTTTATAATTTTTGACTAGTTGGTTTATAAAAGATTACAATATTTTATGATTTTCAATATGGCCGTTCCTCATAAAATTTTAAAAGATTCTAAAGATCCACCGAAACATTATAAAAATAAATGTTCATTTTGCACTAGTACAAAAAACTCCCGAAAAAACTCCTAGTTTTCTTTTTGTTAATAATGTTTTGAAAAAAATTCGGGGTGTATACGACAGCCCTACCTGCCACAACTTTGCAATCCTCATATGCAAAACCCACAACCCACCGTACTGATAAGCCCCACTCCCCACTGGTGCGAAACTAAAGTCTACGGTAACCATTAACTTTCTTGAGGGGTTATAATTTTTTGTTTAATTTTGCCGTTATCCGCTGATTTTTTGAAGTAGCATTTTCGGTATTATTTTTTACTTAATAAATCTAAACTCCTTATTACACTGATTGATTGATTGATCATGGATTATCCACATTCTGGACACCAAATTAAACTTTTGTCTTTATTACCCTCTTTAAGATTCCCGACAAATTTACAACCAAGTTAAAACGAATGATTTGAACGAAAATCTACAGGAAAAATATAATATACCTTTAACGTTTGAATACAACGGATACAAATTTAGTTGGCCCCAGTTGCTGTGGAATACGCTTACGTTTGTTGTGTCCATTATTGTATGTTCGATCGGCAGAGTAATGGTTCTTAGCAGTTGGGATTATGTCCAAAACATTAGGTAATAAATATTTGGTCGTGCCCACAACGCCCGACGACTAACGCTACTCTAATAACACATGGTCGTTTTACAAACGTTTTTAAAACGTCCCAGTTGAATTTACCGGACGTTCCGTGAACGTACTCCTGGGGACCTATACGTCTTAAAGACGTTTTTAAGACATCTCGGGGACGTTTTTGTGTAGTCCTAGGACGTCTCGGGGACGTCCATCCAGAACGTTTTTTGAAGGTTTAAAAACTGTTTTTTGACGTCCCTAAATTATCATTTTTCCCCGCTTTTATTAGGACGATCTCGAACTTTTTTAAAACGTACTTGGTACATTCTCAGGACCTAAACATAATTTCCCAGAACACTCTCAGGGACCTATTAAAGTTTTTAAAAGAGGTTTTTAAAACGTTTTAAAGTTCCAGTCGGACGTACCGGACGCCCCAGGGACGTACTCTTGGGGACTTATATATCTGAAAGACGTTTTAACGACTTCTCGGAGACACCTTAGGACGTCGTAAAATGGTTTTAGACACGACATTAGGAAACTTTTTTCAACTTTCTGGTAATGCAATTTAATTCTATATAAAAACCCTTTTTCAATTTATTAATTTACTTACAAATCATATTTCTATTTTGTATGCCCATTTTGATCAAATTCTCCACGCTGCTTGAACTTCGAAGTTACACCTTCCAGTGTAAAAATTCTACCTAGTATTTTTTTGTTTATATAATAATATCTAAATGACGAACTTTCGGGACAAAAAAATTGAACGTTGTAAAAACGTCCAATCCAGTACATTTTAAGGACGTGGTGTACTTTTTATGAGTTGTTGGATATGGACCTTTTGCTAAAAAAAGTATATACCTAATTATTATATTCTTAAAAATTTGAAGTATGAACATCCCTACCTCCATAAGTACCTACTTTATTCCTTTTACACATCAAATTTTTGGGACGTAAAAAATACATTCTAAGTAGGTCTAAATTTGATGTTTTTGGTACCCAGGCAGCAAGGACACGTAACAATGACGTGGATGAATCGTCATCTATTACGTCAAAACCACCAAATTTATGACGTAAAATTGACGTCTTTAAGACGGCAATATGTCTCATCTTTTTGACGTCATTATATGACTTACGATGACGTCACATTTTACGTAAAAGGTACGGATGAAAAAAAGTACACTATCTATTGAATAAAATCCAAAAAAGGCATTTATTTCAAAAAAATATTGATAGTACACGAAAATATCCGAGTATAACAAACTAACCTTTGGCGGATAATACTATTAAAACATACCAACCTTCAGATAATAGAGTGAAAATAAGATACTAAAGTCAATTATCAGTATTATCGGTATCCGCATCCCAATCAAGCAGGTACACTTTCCAACTCATGGCGGAGAAGTCCTGAGATAGATGCGTTTAGAGCCACGCCGATTATTCAAACATTGTCACTTTGATACCGATACCACTGATATTTGACCTTAAGTTTCTATTAACTGCATAATAATACCTACTACTAAAATATATAAACTCAATAAAAAAATAAAAAATGTTTGCATACACAAAAATACGCTAATACCCAATTATAGCAAACCAACCTTCGGATAATACTATTAAAATATTATTAACTTTAAAACCTATAATACATGTCGGTAATGCACGAAAATACGATAAAACCCGAGTATAATACCAACCTCGGATACTACTACTAAAATATTTATAATAATAGCACTAAAATATACTATATAAAAAAAAATCATTCAAGCGGAATTATTTTTGACAGAAGCCAGAACTTGCCGCAGGCACAAGACACGATTAAATTCACGCAGTCAGCGACTTCTTTGTGACGACCGCACCACACCTTTTACACACCTTCACACCTAGCTACAACCACGAAAGTAAAAACAAAAGTGGAATGATAATACCCCCTGAGAAATTTCACAAAAATGACCGCCTTATGCAGGTGACAGTTATGAGCCTAAAAGAACGTAGTCACATCAATCGAATCGACTTGACATTGTTTTTTTTATTTGATGTGTCTTCTCCAAAATCAGTAATTGGTATTTTTTACGGTGATTTTTCGTAATATATTAAAATTTTTCTTAATAAAAAAAGTAATGTTATATCATTTTTAGATGGATTTCAAGTCCCCCTGTAAACATGATATATATTTGCCTGCTTTTTTTATTAGCCACACACTTGTTTGAACTAAACCAAAAGTTACTAGCATGTTACTCCGTTGTTTTTTTATTCAAAATAAAGTGTTTTCGTTTTTTTTTGCGTATTTTTGCTAAAACTAGTGTTTTGATTTGTTCAGTGCTGTTATACAACCGGAATGACTAGTTTTTTGCCTTCCATAAGTGATGTGCGATAACCCTTTTTATTATTAGCCTCAGAGTTAGGGGAATTTTGTCAATACCAACTGATTTAGGCTCACAAATGTCAAGTATATATAGCGGTCATTTTAATTACAGGATATTATCATTCCACTTTTGTTTTTACTTTCGTGGCTACAACCTACGACTGTACGACAACACCTTCGAGCTTTGTCGGGTGTCATCCCGCGGATTCGTATGCAACTCACACATCTCTCTCTCTCTCTCTCTCTCTCTCTCTCTGCTTTTCGCATAAAGCTGTAAAGGACAGAAATTTGGCTTTCTTCACTAGCCGGGGAATTACCGCTTTTCAAAGTAAATAAGAATATCTTACATATTTATTATGTGCAATTTCTGCCGCATTTTTTGTTTTATTTTTTATGACGTGAAATGGGAGCTTATGTTTCATCTTTTCCGAATTTACGCAAAGGCGTAAAAATATAGGTCATTGTAGATCACGTCATAATGACGAAAAAAATAACCTTAATTCTACCTTTTAATTAGTTTTCAAAAAAAAACAAAATTTTATCCTTTTTGATCAAACTTTGTAGTAAGTAGCATTTGAAGATTTGAAAATATAAATCCAAAACTTAAAGTTCTATGCGTCAAATTAGGTAGATCATAAAACGTGTCAAATTTGTCTCTAACATGACGCTTTAATAGCGTCATAATATGACTGAAAAAAAGTGTAAAAAATTTTTTTTTGAAACCTCAAAATTTGAATGTTGTAAAAACGCCCAATACAGTATATTTTAAAGACTTACTTTCTAAAACATACTTAATTTTTTTCTAACATTTTAAATTTTTGGGACGTAATAATGATATTTTAAGTATCTCTAAATTTGACGTTTTTAAAACGTTCGAAAAAGTACGTTTCAAAAACGCACTTTTAAGGTCCCGGGATGTCGGAACCTAAAATAGGACCTAAAAAGGACGTCCCGGAGACGTCATGTGTTATTAGGGATGGCATAGCCTGACTTAAATTAAATGTGGCACTATTTTTGACAGTTCTGCAGAAAGGCTAAACGTCGCACTAATGTCAATTTTCATAATGTTTGGCATTAACTTTACCCAGCAAACACGGTTCCCTCGGGCCTTCGTCGGCCCGATGTCGATTACCGAATTGCCGTCATCGGCACGATGTCGATTTATGGACCAGCAGTATTTTTTGTCCGCTTTGCGATGTAGGCCCAATGTATGTTTGCCGACGCACCGTTAGACTGTAGCCCGCCGTCGGACCAATTTAAAATTTTACTTTTTGCTGACATCGGCATACCATCGCCCATAAAGCTGCTTAATTTGGTCGGTCTAACGTAGGTAAGCTGGTCTCGGCCCGACATCGGTAAACTATTCTAGTCTGACATTGGTTTCCTAAAGCGATCCAACGTCGGCGATTGACGAAGGTCCGTCGGTGGTAGAGAAGTACCACCATCTTGTCAAGTCCGCATTATAGTTTTGAAATATTTTTGCTCATTATGTATATAATATTATCTTCCAATATACAGGGAACATAGTGACATTAGCGCCATCTCTACATACTAGGACGAAACTATTAAGCAGTTTAAAAACTTTAAGGTGACGTAATCGGACCATCGTCAGTTGCCGATTTTCGACCAAAAACTAAGTTCCAATCGGACCATCGTCGGCCCTAAAGCAGAAAAAGTGGTCGTCGGCATAAAGTCGACTATGATAAATCGGGCCATCGTCAGTTGCCGATTCTCGACCGATTAAAAAAAGTTCCAATCGGACCACCATCGGCCCTAAAGCATATAAGGTTTGCGTCGACTATAGTAAATTGGGCCATCATCAGTTGCCGATTCTCGTCCGATTAAACAAAGTTCCAATCGAACCGTCGTCGGCCCTAAAGCAGTTAAAGTAGTTGACCATAGTAAATCGGGCCATCATCAATTGCCGATTCTCGACCGATTAAAGAAAGTTCCTATCGGACCATCATCGGCCCTAAAGTAGATAAAGTGGGCGTCGGCATAAAGTAGACTATAGTAAATCGGGCCATAGTCAGTTGCCGATTGTCGACCGATTAAACAAAGTTCCAATCGGACCATAGTCGGTCCTTAAGTGGTGTCGGCATAAAGTCGACTGTAGTAATGTGGACCTCTGTCAGTTGCCGATTATTGACCGAAAACTGAAAATCGCAATCTATCGAACATCGGGCCCGCGTGTAGTCGCCGATGCCGACACACTGCCGACGTTGTCGACATTGGCCCGATTCAATGCCAACGATTTGTGTTTGCTGGGTAGTTATGTCAACTTTATAGCTGGCCTAATATGAGCCTGTTTAGATCACAACAAGATAACAATAGTAGTTTTTTACCGTCGTGCAGAACTATCAAAAATAGTGCTGAATTTATTAAAGTCAGGACTTGTACCGATAAGTCCCTATTGAAAAACTTCTCTCTATCGTCAGCGCAGGAATCTAATAATTGTGTTACCTAATTTTTCTAACAGAAATCAAGAAATTTGTAGTCCAGTGGTAAACCCAAAAGGAGTTACGCTTCAAAGAAGTCATTCGACCCTTAGCAAAATTCCCATTATGGTCAAATCCACAATCTCAAAGGGATCTGAAGTCACTTTAAAAAATGTAAGTTAACGTTGTCATCGTGAAGAAAAATGAAAAACAAAAACTCCAGAATAACCCACATAACATTGAAGGAATATTCATGTTGTAGGAATGTTCCCTGAAAGTGATTTTTGGTATTCTATTGCGAATGTGACAGGAATGTTCCAGACCTATTTTTTGTTGAAGGGTTTGTGATATTTCTTTGGTAATAAAATAATAATATTCCCATGATAACGTGATAATCAAGTTATTTTTATCAATATTCCCAAAAATAATATTTTTGTCAGGATTTTGGTATGTTTGCTGAAAATATTACTATCTTTTGAAAAGTACGCGATTTACATGATTTATAATTATAATTTAGTTTAATGTCATCTATTGTAGGTAGATGGCACTCTAATCAATATGTTCTCTATGTATCAGGTAATATTATTATACATATAAGTTAGCAAAAAGCTATATAGGTAATATTTTAATAACTGATCTCAAGTAGTACATCAACGTAATGGCGATACGTTGATATACCTGTATCCATAGGCTACTCTGTCCGTAATTACACTTTAGTGGAAGACTAATGCATTTTTGGTAGATATTCATGTGGATTGTCAGTGGCGGTCCCAGGGGGAGCAAAGAAGGGGGGGCGATGGCCCTCCCCCCTTCTTTGCTCCAGAAAAAAGTAGACAACAAATGCTGGTGGTAACCCTGAAGTCTTTAGAGAAAAAACGAGAACTTGCAGGACGTTCCTTTAAAGAAGGGTTGGGAAAAAACCCGAGTTTTTTTATATAAAAACCCACCACACTCGGCTTTTTTGGGTTTTATTGTGTTTTTTATGGTTTTCTTTTTAAGTTATATACAGATTGTAGTTCTTCTTTAAAATTAGGACTTATTCTTGCGATCGTTTATCAACTATAAAATACGACATACAAATAAGTGGAATACAGATATTGACAGTTGGTTTGTTTGTTAATAAATCGAAGCAGTTTTGGTTTAGTTTGACCAACGCTTTATGCGGATGCGATGCTCGAATCATCTTTTCTTTTTCTAGGTTATTAACTCTAAACCATTTTTTTAACAGGAAAATGCCTAAGAGTAGCGGTATACAGAGTGCTTTAGAATGGACTGAGGTTTAAGAATCCAGTAATAAATGTAGAGTTTAATTTGCTTTGTTGCCCAGCTAGTGCATCATCCATTGAAAGATATTTTTTTAACTTACGTTCTTATTTGGAATAATATAATAGGAAATTGTTTGGGATTAGAAAACGCTATGCAAATGGTCAAAGTTTATCGAATCTTACGATCAGATTCAAACGACTGGTAATAATATACCTTCTTTAGGTTTATTTATTTTATTAATAATGAAAAAAAACCTACTTTTAAAAAAGCCCTACGGGTTTTTTTTATGTGGATGGGTTACTCACTGGACAGCCAATCCTCCTTTAAAGACATTCTAGAGTATTTTGGAACAGTTTGACCTTCAATTCGTCACACCAAGAATAAAAAAAAACGCATGTGTACTTACCGCGAAAATCACGAGATTGGAAATACAGAAGAGTATTATAGAGTTTCTTTTTTTATAAACAAGTTTTAGACGAAATAATTTCGGAAGTAAAAGAGTATTTTTGACCTGAACATATTCATAATTCATACCAAGTTTTATACAACGTGAAGCCAAAATGAAGGCAAAATTAACTAAAGTCGTTTCCAAATTGCAAATACTATAAACTGTTTGATTAATCCAAAACACAAATTCTTGAAGTTTTATTGAGAGAAGCATATACAATGGGAGAAGTCAGTATTTGGAAACAATTTTGTTCAGAAGTAGGCAAAAGCTTAAATCAAAACATACATAGATATTTTTCAAAAGTAGGACATAAATTGCGGCGCTAACACCTTTGATATTTACGTTATTAGTTAAATTTTGTGTTAAAAGTGGCATTTTTAGGTAGTGGTAGTTTTCTAAAAAAAATTTTGACACATTTAAAATAAAAAATGTATAAAATAAACAACTTAAAATCTGAGTAAACCCTCCCCTAGATTTGAGGCCAAATTCGTGCTTGTAGTTACTAAGTTTTATTTGCATATATTGATATGTTCCTCATAAAAGCTATGCTTTTATCCTAGTTTTTTTTTCGTATCGGAACCGCCTCCCCCCCCCCTTTTCAAATGGCTGGGACCGCCCCTGATTGTTGATATATCCACTCTGCCATATATTAGAATATGGACATGTTTTAAATCACAAAATCATATCCATGCAATATTCAATAGGGATATACAGGGTGGATTCTTTAAACGGAACGGTGCTTCTAGCGGGTTAGTACTTGGTTTTATAAAAAAATCGAAAAACACGTCAACTGAGCTTTTTAATTTTCTTTAATCGTGCTATCTTGGATGTTTTTTATGTCATATTGTTTACAAGGTATGGCAAAGAAATATTTTTTTTTAAATAGGACACCCTGTATATTTTGACATTTTTGAATTCTAAAAAAAAATATATTTTTGACAATACCACACACTAATACTCTATCTCTTATGGTTTCCAAAATAGAGCCATTTAAACTTGCATGGAGTTCTTGTCTATGCCCTGTTTTACTGTAAGTTTTTCATACAGATTTAGATAAAAATATCTTGATTATCGTAAAAGATAGATTCTACTGTGTGGTATTGCTGAAGAGAGACTTGTTTTCAGATTTCAAAAATTGCAAAATATACAGGGTGTCCTATTTTTAAAAAAATTCAAAATTGCCATATCTCGTAAACTAAATGACATAGACAAAATCCAAGATAGCACGATTAAAGAAAATTAAAAATCTCATTCGACGTGTTTTTGAATTTTTTATTCAACCAAATTCTAACCCGCTAGAAGTACCGTTCGGTTTAAAGAATCCACCCTGTATATATATTTGCCATGTGGGATATTACCCAATGAGCATTTTCAGAAACTTCTGGTGACAGATATTTATATAATTATTATAAAGAGGGTTCCATTGATACCCTAGGGTATTTAGAAGTTTCCTACAAGAATTGAATTTGTATATTTGTTTTATTAAAGGCTCTAAATTGATGGTAACCTAAAGTAACATAAAACTGGCGTTAACAATATTTCCACGGACATCTTTATAAAAATTGAAGTCATCGGTTCAAATGTTATATAAATTGGTGTTAACAACATATTTATAAAAATATAAGTCATCAGTGACAAAAGTTATATAAATTGGTGTTTGAAATCTTTCTGTCAACCCACCTATAAAACCGTAAGCAACTATCAATTAAAGATATATAATAGATTGGTTTTTAAAATGTTGCTATCAACCCACTTATAAAACTTAATTAATCAACAACAAATTTATATAAGATAAGATTGAAAATATTTCGAGAGACACTTATAAAAACTTGGGAACTCACACACAATAGTTATATAAATTGGTGTCTATAATATTCTTATGAACTCATTGATAAACCTTTTTTGCCCATAAGGTTTTTTCTATAATGTTGTTATTAATTTCTTTATATAGTGATTATAATACAACTGTTTTTAGAACAAAAAAACAATTTTAATTTATTTTGGCAATTATAATAACAAAACAAACAAGATTTTTTAAGGTTAATTTTGTGACATCAAAAGGCGCGTTTTTGCGATATCAAAAGGAGCGTTTTTGCGACATCAAAAGGTGCGTTTTTGCGAGATACCATACCATTATTATCTTGTTTTAATTACATCAATCTGAGAGAGATAAGAGATCCAAATCTTTTTGAGATAGTTGCCGATGACAGATATCGGGATCGAACGCATTTTACACCCGATTCCCACCAGCGTTTCCCATGCGCAGTCACCCTAACTCAAAAAACTCATCACGTGGTCCGACATGAACTTGTATAGGCAAATCTCGCTTAGACCACGTGATACGTGATTTGATTCGGGGGGCCCACGAATGAGAAACGCATAGATGGGAACCGTCTTTTAGAAAAAGAGAACAATATAGTAACCGTGTTAAGGTCGCAAAAACGCACCGTGAAACGTCGACCGCATACGCTGATACAGCGGCAAATGTGAACACCCCGGAAAATACTCGCCTGTACACCCTTCGACCCCGCAATCTAACTATATTCTTGAGATAGTTACCTCTGACAGTTATGCGGGCTTGAAGTGTGTGGGGGCGGGTATTTTTCCTGGTATGTGTAGTCTGCTGGATCTCTCAAGGAATGCATTTAGGAAAAGAGAACAATGGTAACTATGTTAAGCTCGCAGAAACGGACCATCAGTGTTCAACATTGCGCCATCTGCAGCCCTTTGTTCCAAGTAGCATCATTTTTTAAAAGGGTCATAAAATAGTGTTTGTCGAGGTAAACAGTGGTATAGTTGTATTGTTTTTTTTATAGAATTGTCGAAAATTTTCGCCATTTTGGATTACAAAAATAGGTTTTTGGCCTAAATAAAAGCGTTATTTATGGGGTTTCAACATGTGTTTCAATCGAAATATTGCTTGTTAGGGTTAAGAACAACATACAAAATTCAATATTTGTCCCAGAAAGAAAAAATCGCTTATGAAAAAAAAACTGATATTTAAATGAATATTTTTTTTCCCCGTTTTCTCAAGTATTTTTGGAGCCCATGAAATTTACGTGAGTGTATTCGAAAACTATACAGTACACACGGGACCGCAGCTGATTTTCAGAGTAGGATGACTTGAAAAACAGCTTTTATTTGACTATAGTATATAAATATTCATATTCCTGCTTCAGTTTATCTCACTTTCATTTTTATTTATTTTAGAAGATTGCTAAACACCATTTTATAAATTTTTTTATTATAAAAAGGAAAAGAATAATACATAACAAGCAAAGGAAAGAAAGATGGAAAATCTTTATTTGTTAATCCATAAAAACCTTTAATTTGTTATGTAGTGTTGTTAGAACAGTTGTAAAACCTTTTTATAATAATCTCTATACTTGAGGGCTCATAAGGAAGTTTTATAAAATCTATATGTTGTTTTTCTATCCATTACTATGTACCATAAATTTTTATAAGCTGGTGTTGAACAGTTGTTTTTCAAGTCTTTTTTACTCATTTAAGAGATATATTAAAGTTATAAAATTATCACCAACACTAAATAATATAACTTTTGATTATTTTATGAAGGTTTTATATTATTTGCTGTAACTTTTATATAGACAAAAATGCTCATTGGGTATATATAACTTAAAAGACGAGTCTCCGTAAAACCGTTTTTAAAAAATTATAATTTTCTTGTTCAAAATTATACAAGTGATTTCTATCAAATCTAATTCTAGACTAAAACTAAAAGTAACTTAAAAATGGTAAAACACATGTTAATAAAATATAAAGATTCGAAGAAATATTCCATAGGGTTGCAGACTCAGCAGCTTTGTAACGTCTTTACTAGTTTGTCAGTATAAGGTGGTCATATAACTCCTCCACCCTTAGAAGGAAGCCTCCCCTGGGAGGATAACTCTAACATGTTCCCTTTCGGAAGATTCCAAAGTCGAAGTTTGCTTATTTTTTTCTCGTTTTTTGTAGTAGCAAAAGTACGTAAAGGCTGTAACCAATATGACATAAAGACAGATTGTCCAACCACTAGGCACGTACAAGTCGGATAGTGTATTTTCTTTATATAAGGGAACCAAAGGGTTGATGATTGGTTTATCAAATTCCAATTTTTTCAAATCAATACTGAATTTAGGTAATTCTTGATGACTGATTTCCAATATGGGTGAATTGATTATTAAGGGACTGCCAATTGTTTTTTCTTGAAAATGCAGTTGTTTTCCTTTAAATAACAGTTTGCATGTGTTTCCGGTGATCAGAAAAATGCCTCTTAGCTCCTTGACTTCAGTTTGCTTTTGGCAAGTAATTTGAAGATTTTCCGCAAAAGGAAAAACTGCCAAATATTTATTTAGTTCCGAAATGATTTCCATATGATTTTCTTCAATTTTCAGTTTGGTCAGTGTGCAGGTGTCGGCGGTTCCCTGCATAATAATACTCCTTTCGCAGAGTGCTTGGCTGTTGCTTAATAAATAGCTAGGACAGTGAAATGATTTACCTTGGGTAATACATTTGCCGTTTAGAGGTTTAATTTGATTATTTATTCGCGATTTTAAGAGGTATTGATTATTTGGTAAAACTGTTACAAAATCCGATCTGATTTTTGAGGGAATTGATATTAAGTGAAACAAGTCAAATTGTTCTTCGGTATCGATTGGAATTGATAGGAAGTACATAATTTTATTATTATCTATATGACAATTGATTTTTATCATAGACTCAATATAGAAAATATCCTCTGTTTTAATTTCGAAAGGAAATTGATTTTTATAAAATTCGGATATTCTTTTTAATTCTAAAATTAAATTTTTCGAGCTTATAATACTCGGATGCATCACATTTAATTTACAAAAGGTCAGTGAGTTTTCTACTTCTCGGAAAATGCCTAACACGCTACTATAAAGCAAGATTAGTTCATTGTACAATGTTTTGATAAAAATTGCATCATCTGAGGTAGCACCGTTTTTGATTATAGAATGCATTTGCAAAATTTTTGACCTTAACATAAGTTCATTATGCTGAATATTTTGGACAGTTTTGTTAAATTGGTTAATTATATTTTGATTTATTGAATATTGCAATGATAATTGATTTTGAATGCTCTTCTCATTACGCTGCATGTGATCTATTATGCTGTAAATTTTATTCCCGTCGTTTGAGTCTAGATTTCCTGTTACTCCCTTAATAACCGAACCTAAACTATCAATAAGGCCTCGTTTAATTCGTTTTGATTGGTGAATATTTATGTTTTCGAGTTTTTCGAAAATTGATTGGTTATAGAAATGGGCTATTTTGTTAAAATTATATGTATCTCTTTCTAACACGGTGAGATTCGCATAAGTCCGTTTCAGTAATAGGTGCTGCGATTTTATGTTTTCGTATTCCTTTAGTAGGGGTCCTAAGTCATAGTAATGTACAAATGTGTGTTCTGTCCTTTGAAGTCTGGCATGGCCTAGATTGATTGGCAGAACTCCTAGGTTTTGCGTAATGTTCGTTATTCCTGACCCTCTTGCGTGGGTGGCGAGGAATCTGAAATAGGTTTAATTTTAATTTTCTTTTTGGGTCTTTTTATATTAGAAATGTGTATTTTGTCTGATGTGTTGGGATGTGTAGTTTGTATTCTGGCTGTTTTTAGATTAGGATCCAAACTAGATATTTTTTCTTTTTTGTATTTATTTTTTGTCTTTTGCTGTTTTTGTTTATTTTTAACATACACGTTTTCGGGGATTTCTGGTAATTTTTCGCGCGATTCGTTTGCCTTGTCAATGACTCCTTGTTTTTTATTTTGTATATCTTGATTGATTTTTTCGTAAAGTGTTTTTATTTTCTCGCGGTGGTTTTCAATATAGTTATTGATAAGTTGTTTATTTATGTCCAGATTAAACGGTGACTCGTTGCCAAAATGGCCAGTAATTATCTCGTACGGTTTTAAATTTGTGACCGAATGAATTGTGTTGTTATAAGCTAAAATACTATAGGTTACTTTATTTTCTACAGGGTCATTTTTAAACTGTTCTTGATTATTAAAAAGTCTAATATGTTCTATTAATGTCGAATGAAACCGTTCCACTATCCCATTGGAGTCTGGGTGCTGGGAACAAATAAAATGAATTTTTATTTTATGTAGTTCAAGTAGTTCACGTATAACGGAGTTCTTAAATTCGCCGCCATTATCAAAAATTATTTGTTCTGGGATGCAATGATGAGAGAAATAAATTAATAATTTATTTGCTATTTCGATGCCTTGCGCAGAATCAATTTTATAGGCCTGCGCGTATTTTGAGAAAGGATCGACAATGGTTAAAAACTTGCTGTTTTCCAAACTGATAGTATCTGCGTGCAAAATCTGAAAAGGTTTGATCGAGGTGGGTGTAACATTGTATTCTACGCGTATTGGCTTTCGATCGTATTTTGTAAGTTGACAGACTTCACACTCGTTTATATAATTTTGGATTGTTCTAGATTGATTCGGCCAGTAATAATGCGCTTTTATGCGTTTTTCAGTTTCTTCGATTCCCCTGTGATTAGTTTTCCCTTCATGATTATTTTGTATCATTTCCTGTATTTCGTTTTCAGATAAAACATCGATTAATTTTTTAGAGCATTTGATCATTTGAATTTCTGAGTTTTTAAAATAAGTTTGTAAGACAGTACTGAATTTTTCGTAAATTGGGTCTTCGAAATAAACATAGTACTTTATTTTTGGAACCACGTACTCTTTAATAAACTGGACTACATCTTTTTCGAAATTATTTTGAGAGAGTTGAACGTGAAATCTTTGTTTTGTTAGGAATAATCTGGTAATGGAAGTTTTGGCAGGGGCAAAATTTACTTCCGAAATAAATATTTGATTTTTTCCAAAATTTACAGGGCAATCAACTATTGGTATTCCGATTATTGGGTTTTCGTGACTGGAGTGTACCGTTTGGTCGCTAACGTTGTCTTCGACCGCGTTATTATGATCGTCCAAGTCTCCTGTTTCAACGACGATCGATTGATTTTCTTGATCGTTTTTATTTGTCAAATTTTCGTTTATTTTTTCGACGTATTCGCGCAAGCGATCTAAGCAAGCCTGTGGATTTTGGGGGTCTACGTTTTTTGTCTCGTTAGTGTTTATTTCCACGCGCGAAAGAGCGTCTGCATTTTGATTTAAGCAACCTTTTTTGTATTTGGTTTCAAAATCATATTCCGCAAGCTTTAAGCTCCATCGTACTAACCTAGAATTCGGTTCTTTTAATGACATTAGCCATTCGAGTGGTTTATGGTCAGTTATAATGTTAAATTTTCGGCCAAACAAATAGGGTCTAAAGTATTTAACCGCCCACACTATAGCTAATAATTCTTTTTCGGTTGTGGAGTAGTTTATTTCCGACTGATTAAGTGTCCTTGAACCGTACGCGATTGGAAGATCTGACCCAATTTTTCCTTGCGAAAGTACGCAGCCAATTGCGAAATTACTAGCGTCCGTAGTAAGGTTAAACGGTTCCTCAAAATTTGGGTATTGTAGTATGGGTTCGTTAATTAATATGTTTTTGCACGTCTCGAAGGCTTTTATATACGCGGGATTTTTCGGGTCAAGTATGGCATCTTTTTTTAGATAAACAGTCATAGGTTTTGTTATTTTCGCAAAATCCGCGATAAATTTACGGTAGTAACCCACGAGACCCAAGAATTGTTTTATCTGTTTTTGTGTAGTAGGTATCGGGTAACAAGATATCGCTTTAGTTTTTTCAGGGTTGGGTTTCACGCCGTGAGGTGTAACAATGTGTCCTAAGTAGGCCACTTCTTTTCTGAGAAATTCCGACTTATCTAATTGCACTTTAAAATTTGCTTGTCGTAATCGATCAAATACTTCTCTTAAACGATTTATGTGTTCTTGCAAACTTGTGCTAAACACTATTATGTCGTCTAAGTAAACCAGACAGCGTTCGTTTTGGATACCTCTAAGGATGTTATCCATCACCCTTTGAAAGGTGGCAGGCGCATTTTTTAGGCCAAAAGGCATTCTTAAAAACTCGTAATGCCCATTTTCGGTATTAAATGCCGTTTTAGGAATGTCTTCCTCTGCCAACTCAATTTGGTGAAAACCTGATGCGAGGTCAAGAGTAGAGAAATATTGACAGCGCCCAAGCTTATCAAGAAGATCTGATATATTTGGAATTGGATATTTGTCGCCTATTGATTTAAGATTTAATTTACGAAAATCGATAACTATCCTCCACTTACGTTTCCCGGAAGCGTCCAACTTTTTGGGTACCACCCAGATTGGTGACGACCAGGGAGAATAGCTGGGTCTTATAATATTTTGTTCGAGCATTTCTTGGACCTGCCTTTTAACCTCATTTCTGTGAATTTCGGGGTACCTATACGATTTAGTGTAAATTGGCACTTCGTCCGATGTTTTTATTGAATGTTTTATTTGGCTGGTAAAAGTTAACTGATTTCCGTCGATATGAAAAATATCCGAATACTCTTTTAATAATTCGATTGTCAATTTGCATTCTTCGCTGTTCATGTGCTCGGTTCTAATTTTCGAAACATCAAATTTAAATTTATTTACGTTAACGTTATTAAGGTTTGGTGTAGGTTTTTCTTGAATTTCATACTCGTTAAAATCAATGACTTCTAAAGAGTCAAAAAGTTCAACTTTTAAATTTTTTTCGGTTGGGTTTAAGATCGTGCAAATGGCCTCATAGTTTTTTACCGTCGTAAGGCATTGCGGGATTTCTAAATTTGAAATTTTTGTGTATGGGATTATTACGTCACCATTTTCGATATTTTTTATGTTCATTTTAATTACTTGTTCTGACCTTGGTTGCAAGAATAAAATATTGGTGTTTTTTGACGAATTATGAAATTTTAATTTTATTTGAGAATTGGGAGTAATTAAGTTGTTTTTCTCAAGGTTAATATTTGCTTTTAATAAGGACAGATTGTCTATCCCCAACAAATAGTCAAAATAGTTGTGAAAATCAAAAATATAAAATTTTAATTGTTTTGTATCCACATTAAATATTTTTGAACAGGGAATAAGCGTGCTAAAATGTTCTATGGAGGTACCGTGAGCAGTTGAGATTTGAAATGGGTCATTTTTTATCGATTTTTGGAAATATTTTTGTGCGATTTCTGGTTTTACAAAAGATCTAGTACTACCCGTGTCTATCAGAATTTTTAGATTATTCTCTGGAAAAATAATATAAGGTAGTTTATTTTCGCTATTAGTGAGGTTCATTAATTCGTATTCGGGGGTTCCGAGGCTGGTTCCTGAAAAAACTCGTTTAACTCGTGATCGTTTTGAGAATATTCGGTGTAATCCGTGTAAAGATACTGATTTTCTTCCTCCGGATATTCGATTGTAGGGTCGTCCGCCGATTGGTCATCGATATTATTTATTTCTTCGATTACGAAGTTTGACCGGGGTTTTGATTGATTATTTTGAGCGTAATTTTGCATTGGTCGATAAGGAAAGTTTTTGTTTTGTTGGGGTCTAAAGGTTTGGTTTGATATGCCGCTCATGGGCGTTGATTTCGATAATTTTGACATGGGTATTTGATTAGGCCTAAATACGTTTGTTTGGTTTGGATTTCTTGCAAAATAATTTTTATTTTGTTCGGGTTTGTATATTAATTGTGGTTGTCTGTAATTCGAAGGGGAAGCAAGCTGGTTATGAGGATAATTTGTTAACTGTAAAGGTTGGTTGGGTCGTGGTCTGTTTAAAGTGTGATTGGTGTTATTATGTAATGGTTTCGAATTTTGAAATTTTTGCGCACTTTCGATTTGAAAATCGTTTGTAAGCATTTTAAGCGCATCATTCATATCTATTGGATTTTTAGTTCGCATTAAGGACCCAACAGGCTCTTTTAAACCGCGTAATAAAACTCTTAAAGATAACCCTCTACAAAACACACCCATGATTTTTCTTTCATCAGCCGAGCCATGAGTGGAAAGATAAGAAGTTTGGTGATTTAACTGGTGTTGTAATCTGTTGTAAAAATCGAACGGCGATTCATTTCCTTGTTTCATTTCTGTAGTTTCGATAACAAGCGTAAAAAGATCGCGTTTATCCCCATACGTATTAAGAAGAGCTTCTTTTAAATCCACAAAACTAGAAATGGTGTTTGAGGCAATATTTATTGCCGCTTCACCTTTAATTTTACCCAAAATACTCGACATCAAATATTCATTTTGAAAATCGCTAGTATCAGCGGTGTTGTAAAATTTGGTGATTAATTTTTCACATATTTCTATAAATCTGGCTAATAGTTCTGGTTCCCCATGAAATTCGGGGATCATGTTTAAATACTCAGATTTTAGTTGTGGTGTAGCCATTTTTGTTAAATTTGCTTGCAGATTTGTAGAGATATTATAATTTGGTCCTAAATCTAGCCCTAAGTTAACTTTTCCTATCAATTCCGATAAAAATATATCAATTTTCGGGTCTGAACTTTGACTTACACAAGTTTGTTCTTCGTCTTTTATTGAGTCAGAATCAGAATTTGAAATATCAGAATTTTCGAAAACGGAACCTCTAAATGACATTAAAAGTATTACTTACAGTGAAACTATCAAGATCTGTCCAAGCATTTGTCCTCTGATATCCATTCAAAGGGCACTGATGCAAATACTTCCGGTATTGATGTACGTTCAATAATACTTCGGTAAATCTTCTCGTTGAGCTACTCAGTTCACTCAACTGGAACTTCCTCTTGATCCAAACAATTCGAATTCGCGAACCGCCCGGCACCTTTTTGTTATTTATTTGTTCGTAGAATCCCAATAAATCGTTAAGACGAACCGTCAATAATATTCATTTATCGCGATTGGGAATCCTACCGACTGCGCCACTTAAAAGACGAGTCTCCGTAAAACCGTTTTTAAAAAATTATAATTTTCTTGTTCAAAATTATACAAGTGATTTCTATCAAATCTAATTCTAGACTAAAACTAAAAGTAACTTAAAAATGGTAAAACACATGTTAATAAAATATAAAGATTCGAAGAAATATTCCATAGGGTTGCAGACTCAGCAGCTTTGTAACGTCTTTACTAGTTTGTCAGTATAAGGTGGTCATATAACTTATATAGAAAAAACGTTTTGGTCATATTATAGTCATGTTTCACGTCAAGTTTTATGTATATGTATGAGCTAGAACGTAACTTATTGCCGGCATGTGTTAGTAATATTCCCAATGGTAAAATGTAACAATCCTATCACATTCTCTGTTCTCTAAGTATATGACTATTACATTACAGGAATGTTTAATTATATCCCTATATCCCACGAGATGGATATCCTAAGATTCCTTAGAATCCTAAGACATGCAGTGGATACATATCCACATGAAATACACCAAATATGCATTAGTCTTCCACTAAAGTACAATTACGGAGTAGCCGATGGGTATAGGTATATCAATGTACCATCATGTTGATGTACTACTTAAGATTAGTTATCAAAAGATTACCTAATGAACTTTTTGCTATCTTATATGTATAATAATATTACCTGCTACATAGAGAACATATTAATTCCAATACCATCTATCTACAATAGATGACATTAAACTAAATTACAATTATAAATCATGTAAATCGCGTTCTTTTCACAAGATAGTAATATTTTCAGCAATCATGCCAAGGTCCTGACAAAAATATTCTTTTTGAAAATATTCACAAAAATAACGTGATTATCACGTTATCATGGAATATATATATATATATATATATATATATATATATATATATATATATATATATATATATATATAAATAATATATCTTATTACCAAAGAAATCACAAGCTCTTCAATATTCAACAAAAAATAGGTCTGGAACATTCCTGTCATATTCGAAATATAATATTCCAAAAATCACTTTGAGGGAATATTCCTACAACATGTTATGTGGGTAAGATTCCAAAACATCTTAATGGACAAAAAAAATAGTTGTCTGTCGGTCTGTTGTCTGCTCGGTTGTCTGTCTGTATGCATGATAAATTTGGTACAAAAATCCTCTATCGGCTAACCATGAACTGATTAACTTTTGTGTAGGGTGGTGGGGTGTTAATATTTTTAAAAATGTAAATTTGGAACAAAAGCAAGTAGCGATATACGGTTTCCAGATTTAAGTTTTACAACTACAAATTTTATTATGAAATTCGTGGGAGCTTCAGTTTCCGAGTTATTTGAAAAAACGTTAAAATATATTTAAAAAAATCATAACTTTAGAAGTAAAGCAGCTATTGATATGCGGTTTTCAGAATTTGGTTTTCTTAAATATTACCCAAATATTTTGTTTTAAGGTT
Source organism: Oxystoma pomonae (assembly GCA_963921995.1). Taxonomy (NCBI): domain Eukaryota; kingdom Metazoa; phylum Arthropoda; class Insecta; order Coleoptera; family Brentidae; genus Oxystoma; species Oxystoma pomonae. The sequence goes on from OY998164.1 coordinate 111,496,360, forward strand.
CAAATCTTTCAAAGCTACAGTTTTCGAGATATTTTCATTTTCTTTCAACATAAAATAATTGATTGTATGGTGGCCTATCCGTGCTTTCTAGCACCAATTTCTAATAATAAGATCAGTTGTTTTGAAAATTGATAGTATTTTCATATATAGTGTCCAGAGCCCACTCTAGCGTTAAGGCTATCGCCCCTTAACCTTAAGCGTGTACATTTTAAAAATACCTATAAAATCAAAATCACATGGTTTAATTATAAAAAAAACATATATTTGAATGATATAACATGATAAACACTCAAGGAAGACAATATATTTGCAAATCGCTCAAAGATTGCCCGGGATCAGAGCAATGACGTCACAGATCACTTTTAGGGTGCTCCAAAGTCGATCACGAGCTGTCACAAGCGTTCGGTCAAAGATTAGTTCAAATGCATGTTCGATTTGTTTTCTGGTCCGTTTTAAAGGTTAGAATTGTGGGCAAGTTTTTAAAATCATCTGAAATTCATCTAAACGTTGGCACCTACGACGTCAACATTTGATTGAACATCTAATTCTGACAGCCATCACTGATGATTAATCCATCCATCAATAGCCATCAGCCCTCGGAGCCGATTGCAATTGTTGGCATTGAATACGTGACCTACATGGAGAGGAATCCTCCTCACAATAGTAGGCTAACTCATTTGCTAAATTTCATAAATTTTCTTGACTTGCATCAAATCAACACTAAAAAATTCCGATGATCGTCTGCTTGATCTAGTCTTAACACCTTGCTCAAGCGTGACTTCACTGCAGCGATGTCACGATATCCTTTTAAACGAAGACAGATGCCATCCTTCCTTATTAATTGAATTTAAAATTTCCGGTAACAAAAAGTTGAGCACACATAAAATTAATGACATTTTTTATAATTTCAAGAAAGCTGACCTGAGAATCCTATATGCGAGCTTAGCTGAGATAGACTGGCGCGTCTTGGAGACAGTTGGTAACGTCAACACGGCGGTTGAACTATTTTATCATAAACTTTATTCCTGTCTGGACAAACATGTCCCAAAAACATCTAGGCGGCCCAGAAAATATCCTCCCTGGTTTACATCACTTATTATACAGTCGATTAAACGAAAACATAAATACTTTCAAAGGCACAAAAAAAGTGGTAGCGATAACGATTTACTTAAATTTCGAGAACTTCGTGATAAAATAAAACGCGATACCAACACATTATACCGCGAGTATTGTGCTCGACTGGAATCAAACATAAAAACTCAACCTGGAAATTTCTGGCGTTTAATACAATCTTTGCAGTCAAATAATGGTTTTCCGCAGTATATGACAGATCAGAATGGAGAGAGTACGTCAGATCCACAGCGTATAGCTGATGCTTTTGCTGATTACTTTCAGAGTTCATACACGCCATCTCAGCAGCGCCCTTTAGTACAAAATAACCTTTCTTCTAACCTAAACTCAAATATTATTTCAGTAAAACGCTTTAATGAGTCGGAGGTCTTGCGGGCACTGAAGAGCATGAAACCCAAGGCTACTGTCGGGTCAGATAAAATTCCAGCGTTTTTACTGAAAGATTGTGCGTACGTATTTGCTTACCCCTTAACTGTCCTTTTTAACCTATCTCTGAATTTCAGCACCTTTCCTGACGCTAAGAAAACTTCTAAAATTATACCTGTCCATAAAAAACAAGACAAAGATCTTATTGTTAACTATCGGCCAATTACCATAATAAACAATTTTTCAAAATGCTTTGAACGCGTTCTTCATACTTCACTTTACTTTCCTCTGAGCAGTCAAATAGACCCCTGTCAACACGGCTTCATGAAACACAAATCTACCACAACCAATTTGGTTACTGTTACACACTTTATAGCTGAAGCCTTGGATGCGAGTGCTCAAATCGATGTCATTTACACCGACTTTTCTAAGGCCTTTGACAGGCTAGACCATAGTATTCTACTCCATACCTTTGTGACACTTGATTTCTCGGATGACTTATCTAACTTTTTTAATTCCTACTTAACTGACAGGCCTCAGCATGTAGAATACTATGGTCGAACCTCTTCTAGGATAAAGGCTACTTCCGGAGTTCCTCAAGGCTCGATATTAGGTCCGCTGTTCTTTATAGCTTTTATCAATAGCATAGTTCAAGACTTAGAAGTTATTTGCCTCTTGTATGCTGACGACCTAAAGTTTATCTGTAGAATAGATAACATCGATGACTGCGAAAAACTTCAAGCTGCTCTAAATAAGGTATATACTTGGTGTCTTGATAACTCTCTCCCTCTCAATCCATCCAAGTGCAACGTAGTGTCTTTCACTCTCAAAAAACAGGTAATTTAATTTGGATACACCATTGACATAACTGAACTACCCAGAAGTCTTGAATTCAAAGATCTTGGAGTAACATTCGATAGTGCTCTATCATTTGTTCCTCATATTCAAGATATCGTAAAGAAAAGCCACCGAATGCTTGGATTTATCATACGGAATTCTCAGTACCTTGAAAATATTTCTAGTTTAAAATTACTCTATTTTGCGTATGTCACTGTCTCCGTACTGTTATACTCACATTCACTCTATCGAAAATATTCAACGTAAATATCTAAAATACCTCGTTTTTAAGCTTGATGCAAGCAAGTCGGCAGAGTTGCAATTTATTTTTAAATTAATCCATAACAAAATTGATTCCCCTGTATTATTGCATAAGATTAATTTTTTGGTACCTAGAACTTTAGCACGCTCTACAGTTTAATTTTATCTTCCATACCAGCGTACCAATATTTGCAAAAATTCTCCATTAATTCGGGCTTGTAACATGTGCAATCAAACTTGTGACCAATGTGACATATTTAATTGCAGTATCTCTAATTTAAAAAAGATCCAATTTTCATAATTTTTATTTCTGCTGTTATCTTAGATGTAGTTAATATCTTTTATATTGTATTTCTTTTTTATTAAGACTCTGTTATCCTAAATTACTGTATTTTTCCCCACTCTGTAATTGGGTTAATTCCTGTTGGGTGGTGTAAATAACGCGTTTAATGGCATCAGAGCGTTCAAGAATTTCTTTGATGCATCAATTGCTCAATCGATGAGATTACAAACTCGCTCTGTTTAGAAAGGATTTTTTTTCAAGTATATCTCTGAAAGAAAATGAGTGGAAACGGAACCACAGGAACTATACTACAAATTTTTGATGAGCTGGGCAATCCGTGCATTTACGAGAACAAAACCATATTCTTGTCCAAATCGTATATAATATATATATATATAATCGTAGTGATTCAACTTCAGTAATTTTCCTTTTTACACTCATTTTCCAGCAAAACAACAAAACCGAAACAAAACACAATTTGAATTAGGTTATGTCAATTTTACGCAGGATTTCCGTACTCGGGCTTGATCTGTAGAATTTCTCAGGTCAAGCCCAATCTCCATCCATATCTCAAATAAGGTTAGGGCCTGCCCTTATTTGGGGAGAAATTATAATGGGCCTTATCTTGGCTATGCCTGGCCGTATTTGACAATTATTGCCTTTTTTTACCTTAACCCTACTTTTGCAAATTTTTTGTGTTGTGAGGGCCAAAAAAGCAAAAATTGGGCACAAAATAGTTAGTTTTTTGGGAAATCGGGCGACATGGCGGAAGAAAATGAAAAAGGCAAAGGCTCAAAGACTTCGTTTCACCGATAAAGACAACCCTGCCAAAAAAACCTCATAAAAGATCATAGCAAATAACAGATAAAACATCATAAGTTTTTATAATCTAAGCTCATATAACCTTATGATATTTCATAATTTTTGACTAGTGAAAGTGAAACACAAATCCTGCATAGGAGTTCATCATCTTTTATCAGCCAGTTGTCTTATAAAAGTTTACAATATTTTATGATTTTTAATATGACAATTCCTTATAAAGTTTTATAAGATGTACCTGTAACATTTGATAATATAAAATTACTTACTGCTCAACTGTAGCAGTTGTATTATTAGTAATAGTAGTAGAAGTAATTTAAGAGATTAATATACAGTCAAACTAAACTATAACCTAACCCAAACTATAAACTACAACAAACTAACCCACTATAATACTATAACCATAAAGTAAGTTATGCTATAACACTCCTTGTGCTTGCACAATATCTACATATCTAATAGAAAATTGTTCTCGTCTAAGCACAGAGTACCGAACAGACAGGTGATCCGTGGTATAAATACTTATTTATCGCCAGGAGCTGTGGGAGAGATGTTACTTTGATAAATTTCTATGAGATTTCATAGGCTAAAAACTATTTTTTTACAAGCTTTTGTTTAACTCTAACGAGAGAAGTGGAGGGGGAAAAAGATTTAGTTTGTTCGATTTCAATCAAAATTGGTATACAGGGGTTTTTAAGGAGGGGGATTATGAATTTTTGCAGAAGTAAGTAAGTACACTATGTATAGCTTTTTTTAATTATTTTTCAGGTGATCGAAAACACTGATAAAAATCAAGTGTGTTTTTTATGAGATTTAATGAGGATTTTTTGACGGGGTAGACTCATAAAAATCTATAAAATGTTGTAAGTTTGTCTGACTATAAAAACTATTTAAAGACTTATAAACAAATTTTTTTTACCAACTCCTAGAAAATTGTAAAAGTTCATAGAAATCTGTCAAATTTTATGAGTTGGTCTGATCATAAAATGTCCCAAAATCTCATAAAAAACGTGTTTTTACAAACTCTAAAAACATAAAAAAAAACAAGGGTGTAATCATAGAGACCCATAAAATGTTATGAGTTGGTTTGACTATAAAATCTGTCAAAAAACTATAAAAACATCGGTTTATATAATCCCATAATACATCATAAAAAAAAAAGAATGTAATTATAGAATCCGACAAAAGTTGATGTGTCGGTTTGATTATAAAATCTCTTAAAAAATCGTGCTTTTATAAAACCATAAAATATGTTAAAAAAATGTCTGCACTTATCAAATTTTATAAACATTTATAAGCCTGACTGAATATAGGATCAGATAAAAAACACACATATGAAACCACATAAATTCTTACCAAAATCAATGACATACATCATAAATTCTTACAAACTTTTATAATCCTAAAATTTTGACTCATTATAAAAACTGATAAAATTCAGGTGTGTTTTTTATGAGGTTTTTCTAACAGGGAATATTTGTTTGCTACGAGAATTAGTTCAACAAAATCCGTTCATAACCCCAAATGCATGAGTTACAGTCCCACAAATTCTGCAGATTTTAAGCCGGTCTCTCCAGGTCCTCATCTCCACCCTCCACCAAGATCACTGCTTCTGAAAAAAAACAACACAGAATTATGAAAACGGGCAATATAGATTCACTAGAGGCGCGTTCAATAATTCTATAATTTGCACATTTTGCACAGCCTTTGTTAAGGTCGGCGCTAAGTAGGCACTATAACCAGTGCGGCGCATTTCAATAATTCTCTATTGAGTGTACGGGGTTCTGAGCTTTATAGAAAAGGCCACACAGAAGAGACCGAATATTCGCGATCTTTAAACGATAGTTTAATAATAGTTTTTGGTCGTGCCAAAAACTCCCGACGTCTAACGCTATTTGACACTGTTGACATTTGAACGTCATATTCCAGACAATCAAAACGCGTCTATATCACGTCGAGAAGACGTCAAAAATTCGACCAATCACGTGATTTTTGCGACGTCTCTTCGACATCTGTATCACGGGGTTTGACCCGTAAATTTGATGTGAATTAATTTACGTGAATTTGACGTAACATTAATGACATGATCTAAACAGGCGATTTACAATATATTAATTACCGCAAATCAAGGCGTAAAATGATACTTTTACGCCCTTGTGGTCAACTTACTCCCGCGGCCTATGCCTAGTGAGCGAGTTCTTAACGGAGATATATGGGTTTCCATAAAATAAAATACCAATTATTGCGTCAGATGTAAGAAAAATGTTACTTGTATATCTCTGGTTGTCTGAGGGCTTAAAATTCGACGTCATTTATGTCGCGTCAAATGTTAATCCCAAAAAACACGTCAAATTCGTGTGACTTGTGTCTTTGGTTTCCGGAAACCCAAATTTCGACGTAAGTTCAACGTCACTTACGTAACGTTGAATGATAGCCCCAAATAACACTTCAGATGCACGTGACGTGACGTGACTGGTTAAGGGCCGCCGTGAAACGTCGTAAACGGAAGGAACTGGCCACATAAGAATTTTAGCGTACATAGGACATGCGTATTTGTGTTTTGGCAAGCTTCCATTAAATTCCTCGCCCATTTCCGACAGAACGGCGTTGCGCTCAGTATACCCAAGACACACCCAAGCGTGTTTTTCTGTTTGAGCGTTATTCCTCTATTAGATCATTTTTGGTCGTGCCAATTTACAGCTCGATAACGTCGCCGATACCGATAACTTTAAAACTATTTGACAGTTCAAAATATCCTTTTTGGTACAGGTTTTACGCTGACGGTCCGGTTATTTGACGTTTGGGATATCTTATTAGTTTTCGCTGTAAGTTTTCAAAATTAAATTAGTTTAACTGTGGTTTTCCGTTCCAAGCCAAAATTTATACCTTCTTAATGTTTCGAGAAAGTCAAGGATAAAATTGGCCAAATTTATTTCTTTTATTTATTTCTTTTATTGAAATTCGTTTTAAAGGCACCCACTATTCAATTATTCATGAAAGAACGCTCAAACAGAAAAACAAGCTTGGGTGTGTCTTAGGTATACTGAGCGCAATGCCACCTCGGAAATGGGTGCGTCCTACGTACGTCAAAATTCTTATGTTAACCATCCGTGCGTTTGCGGCATTTCACGGCAGCCCTTAACCGTGTATGACGTTCAAATGTCAACAGTGTCAAATAGCGTTAGTCGTCGGGCGTTTCCAATAACAAAATAAAAGGTTATGTCTATTGTTTTAATCCAACTCATAGGGCAGTCTATGAAAAATAATATGGCCGATCCAATATGGCCACTGTATGGTAAACAAACCATTTTTCCATAAAACGTAATGCTAACTTAAATCGAAAGCTTGGCGAAGTGGCAAAAGACGCAAATCGGGGAAAAACAAACATTTTGCCGAAATTTTATCAATAGACTCAAAATTAGCAATTAAATTGTCCCTCTACCTATCTCTGTCGCACCCATGTAATTACAGACAATTGTCTCTCTTCAGACTAAACTGAGAGAGACAATACCTATCCACACTGTGCAAGTGCGAGAGAGATAAAAGTACATGAAATTGCCTTTTTAAACTGCGAATTTTTAGTTTATTTCTAACATTTCCGCAAATTCCCCGGCAAAATGCTCGTTTGTATCCGATTCAGAAAGGATTACTATATAAAATAGTAACTTTGTTTAATCTGTGAATCTTCGTCCACTTTCCCAACATTTTCATTTTTATTAGCATTACGTCTTATGGAAAATCGCTTTGTTTACCCTACCGCCACCATTTTTAAAGGGCCATCACGTCCGCCAGAGATTTGAGGCACAAATCGCATTACGCAGATATCGGCGGGAGCGTGATCCATTCTTAAATTGAACACGCAAATCTTTTTTGGATTGATCTCGGATCGCTCAAGAGCGGTTTTTAGCGTAGATCGAAACGCTGTTAGATTTTACAAAACATAAATAGAATAGAATAGAATAGAATTCATTTATATTCAAACTGCAGGTGCAATTGAAATTACAAGATACGAAATACAGATTACAGTGATTTCTAACCTCACTTTTTTGTGCAATTTTTTTTACGAGATACAAATTACAAGACTAAATACCAAAACTTTGGTATTTTATATCTGTCCCTAGTAGCTTGTCTTTAGAATAGCTTGTATTTTTGCTTCACCATAAAAACTGCAATTTGTTAAACCAATTTTTTATCCGAACCTTATTTCTTTAAACCCATTCAATAACAAATTCGAAATTTGTAATCATCATCAAACTCATTCAATATCAAACTCGTAATTTGTAAAACCCATTTTTAATAAAACCCGGAATTTGTCAAACCAATATTTTTCAAAACCGGAATTCGTAAAACCCGTTGTTTATCATAAAATTTTTGCTAAATCGATTGCGCATTCGCCAATAATACATGAACTGGAATGCAAGTGACATCTATACACAAACTATTGAATGCTATCTTTACAAGTATGCGCGCGTACCAACATAACTTTGGAGGAATATTCATGTTGTAGAAATATTCTCTCAAAGTGATTTTTGGAATATTCTATTGCGAATATGACAGGAATGTTAGAGACCTATTTGTTGTTGAATATTCTTTACGAATTTGTGATAGTTATACTTCTTTTGTAATAATATAATAATATTCCCATGATAACGTGATAATCAAGTTATTTTTATGAATATTCATAAAAAGAATATTTTTTTCAAAATATTACTATCTTGTTAAAAGAACGCGATTTACATGATTTATAATTGTAATTTAGTTCAATGTCATCTGTTGTAGGTAGATGGCACTGGAATCAATATATGTTCCTTATGTAGCAGGTAATATTACCATAAATATAAGACAGCAAAAGGTTATTAATGTAATCTTTTGATAACTAATCTCAAGTAGTATATCAAAATAATGGTGATACACCATTATATATACCTACCATGAATTTTCAGCTATAGTCTTGCACTTTAGTACATGCATATTTGGTAGATATCCATGTGGTTATCGACTGTATATCTTACGATATCCATCTCATGGCCATATGACATGTTTGCTATGTAGGATATTATCATCATTTTCCGAAAAAAAAAATCTGGGAATATTATAGTCATATTTTGGGGAAGTCCCCACAGGTATATTACTATAATTTATTATTAATATTATAGTCATGTTTCACGTCACGTTTCTATCACATTTATATTACCTATATGAGCTAAGTAACTTATTGCCGGGATGTGTTAGTAATATCCCCAATGGTAAAATGTAACATTCCTATCACATTCTTTATTCTCAATGAATATGACTATTACATTACAAAAATATTTAATTGTTATGTGGGTAGCAGCGGCAAATACATCGAAACACCGCGCCGCCGCGCCATCTGCGTGTACGCCTCCCGTTCATGTATTATTGGCGAATGCGCAATCAATTTAGCAAAAATTTTCTGATAAACAACTGGTTTTGCGAATTCCGGTTGCAAAAAATAATGGTTTGAGAAATGCTGGGTTTTATTAAAAATGGTTTTTCCAAATTACGAGTTGGATATTGAATGAGAGAAATACGGGTCTTATAAATTTCGAATTTGTTATTGAACTGGTTTGAAGAAATAAGGTTCGGATAAAAAATTGGTTTAATAGTGAATGATTTTATGACTGAACTTTCTTTTATTTAACGAGTTTGTTTTTGCACATTCACGGGTATATTTAGATTGAAGAGTGCGGGTGAAGTCCGGCGCAGAGTGTTGCCCGATAGAGAGTGCACTCCGAGAGTGCCCGACGATTCGTCCAATATGAACGGACAAGACGCATTATCATAACCTTACTCTTAAGATTTTAATTTTTTTTTTAATTACGGAAGAAGTAATAGTAAATGCGTTTATAAATGAAGAACTACTCGTTGAGGATGATTCACCTTCACCACTTGATCCAGTTTTTCTCTCATGCGATGGGATCTATCACCTCCCGCGAATGAAAAGTAGTTTTATGAAGGAAAAACGTTTAAAAAAAAACCTCTTTCTTGCGCAAGCGTCACTAAATTCGACGCTGTTCCCCGATTTCGGATCATGTGATCGGGAACGTATGAAGAATATAACGTTTTCGTCCCATGTGATCATTCGCCATAGATCTATGCCGCTCCCCGTTCAAGAATACACGTCCAAGGCGCGCCCGGGCGTCACCCGACGTTCAATCTGAACGCGTATTCAACCAATCACATACGTGATCACAAATTCGTCTGCTCCTCGATGTAAATACCTAACTTATGATGTTTATGTGACTTCAAAAAGTATGGATATCACATGACCCGTTTTGAACGTCATTTCGATATTTCTGGAACTAAAATCACTGACAGAAAACAAAGAATCTCTACTCTTATATAAGAGACAAAATCAAGAATACAAAAATTATCAAAATTAACATTTTTAGGAGAGCCTTAAGAGTGAAAAACAAAGTTGCCCAAATCTTTTGTCCAGAAGAAGCGGCAGTAATATATCCAACCCTGAATCAAAGAAGCTTAAAACATTATACAGCAATAATTCATTCAATCAACCAAAAGATAGAAGGTAAAATTTAGTAGGGATCTATAGTTTGTCAGAATTTTCCAAATTAGCTAATTGCAAGAAAATTTTAACCTTTATCGTCCTTATTTGTGCTTCAAAAAGTATTCAGGGAACAAAAACCATCCAACATTATGACGTAATTTCTCAGGGGTTTCTGTTGTGGGTAGGACTGGTAATAATTAAAAGAAACTGGGATTTGGTTGAGGCCGTTTTTTATTTCCACAATTCTAAAATCGACAGTACCAATTAGCTTCAGTTAAAGGAGAAATTTTATAGAAAATACAATAAGGGTAAAAATTATCAAATAATAATAATACAGAGTAAGACCATAGATTATAATGTACCTACGGAACAGAGGCGCAAAGCGGACCGAAGTGGATCGCAGCCTCCTGCGCGAATCCTCGCGAAAAGCGTTTATGCGCACAAGTCTGCGACCCATTTCGGCCGGCTTTGCGCCTCTGTTCCGTAGGTATATTACTTTATGGTAAGAAAAAGCACTTGCAATAAGGATTGCAATACCGTTTTGAACTTCAGGTTCAGACGAATAGAATTATGAAAAACTGTGCCTAATGAACAGATACAGGTTTCTTTTCGGTGTGCGCGACTGAAAAGTCTCGCGCGATTATCATACCGCCCCACTCTTCGACCGGATGACGACATAAAGATAACAGGGCGAGTTTGTAAATTCAATATTTTTTTGATGGGTTTGACATCCATCTGACATCTAGCAGTGATGAAATGTCGTTGTTCCATCGAATACAAAAGGAACGCGCTGAGGTGTAAACAGCTGAGTGCCAATAACCACACTTCTCGGTGTTTAGAAAAGTAAATGTGACCTAAAGGCACTTATGCTGTACTTCTGGCCAGTTTTTTCAACATGGACTTCAATGCAAGTACGTTTTTGCCTCAAATTTAGTATGATGTCTGGCTCATCATCAGAGTCTTCACTTGCATTAATTTTATGGCTATCTGGGTCACCACTCCATTAAGCATCTTGTACTGTACCTTGTATTAACCAAAATGCATAAAAAAATATCTTCGTTTGAATAGGTTTAAAAAAAATTGAAAAAATAAATAACAATAAAGTAGGGTTATGTTTAATCCAACGATGATTTTCCACCGACTCCCGAAGCCAGTGGCGATCGGTGCCAACATTTGTGGGATTGGTGAAATTCATCCAGAAATTTAGGAACTCTATTGTTGGCATCGGTGGATCCACCGGTGGATTTACAAACTCGCTCATAGCAGGTGATTTTTATCCGCGATTTAAAAATTGTATGAAGGCTTGACAAATTAAATTAACTTTTCGGATTTTCCTTTTTTTTTTGTTTAAATGATTGTTGAAAGACCTATTTTTTGCTTGTATCTTTTGCTATAACTTTTTGTGTATGAGTAAATATAATTTATTTTTGGCCTGCTTTCACCAAATAGAAATTAAGATAATTACGCCAAAAACTCATCGGATGAGTTGGAGTTAGTTCGTTCTAGTAGTCAGGAAGTTAGCTTATGTAGTTGTTATTTTTTAGAAGCTATTTTATTTTGTACTTAGTTTTTTCCAGGCATTTTTGGGAGAGTGATTATTTTGTTATTTAGAAGAAAAGACTTGTTTCAAATTTAAAACTAACTAACTTAAGGTGCCTTGTTTTTTTTTTGTTTTTTTTTTATTATTTAATGATGAGTCACTTAAAAAACACATAAATGCAGCTACCTATGACAAAAATAATGTAACTTATATTACAGGGTATTTAATTAGGGCAAAAAAAAAGAAATAATAACAAATACAATGTTTATTACAAAAATTTATGCAAAAAATAATATAACCCCAAATGTCACCCATCAAAAAAATCAATAAATCCGGCTGATATCTTTGTGTCGTCATCAGGTGGGGGAGCAAAAAAATTACTAGACAGTGTTTATTCTAGAGACCGTGAGTAAAATCTGCGTAGAGCAGGGATTAGCTTGGCCAATAACGTACGAATATCTAACGTTTGGCAAAGGCGGCAATTTTAAAAAGGTAAGACGTGAAATGGTTTTGGTTTTGCTACAACTTCTAAGTTGGATCAGGTTCGTTGGGTTGAGTTGTTAAATTTTTTCATAAGAAACTGTTCCATATCTAATACATACATCAACGTTGTCTAGAAATACCGGAATACGTCGCTTAGCCTTAAGGCCCTGTATACAATTTTTGACAGCTATTGTTTTACCAGAGGTGATGAGCAACCACTGCCAATAAATAATTTTGTCTTTAGACACTTAAAGTAAATATTTCAAAGCATCCGTATTGGTATACGTAACGCGTTCGAAACAAAGTCAAAATACGCTACATTTTTGACTTGCTCATGCCATGTTTCGAACGATGCCTGCTTCTTTGACGGGTGTGATGACAGAATCTCGGTATACGTATCCGCATCTAGCGAGAACCAAGCACATTGATTGGTCAGAAACTTGTAGCACGTTTGAAAAGAGCAGATATATACTAATTTAAGATGTTTCTGAACGCAATAGCTGCTGTGCTGTGCGATACGTGATACCTAACGCATCTCAACACCTATCGCGTTCAAGAACACCTTAGATTAGCATATATCTGCTCTTTTCGAACGTGGTACAAGTTTCTGACCAATTAATGTGCTTGGTTCTCACTAGATGCGGATACGTATAGCGCGATGAGTTACAAATAGCTTTATTTCTCTACTGTCTATGATTAATAAATGTACTCTTGTTTAAAAAAAAAACGCATACATGCTTTTAACCCTATATCTCAAACTTTGACTTTTTATTACTGTATACTCAAACACACCAAAAGCTTGTATTGTCTGATAGTATAAAATTTGGTATTACGATGACGTTATATCATATTGATAAAATCAAAAATAAAAAAGCGTCTAAATAAAAAAAATCCCTTAAACAAATAACCTTATTACTCGACTACTTAGTTTCTTGTTTCTAAAATCAATGTTTTAATCACGGATATAATTATCTATTTAATGATTCGAAAAATCGCCATTTAAACAGCATTTAAATATATTTAAAAACAATCTTTATTGCAAAAGAGTAATTATCCCTCTGGTCTATGAGGAGAGCCGGTCAGTCATTTTGGGGTTGATGAAATGACGGTGATAAAATGAAAAAAGAGATGGATTCAAAATAACACAACGGATTGGAAACAACTAAATATTAAATATTACTTAAAACCTCAACAAAAATTAGTATTTAGTGGGCGCGCCATTCTTTTCAATAACACTCTGCAAAAAATATTCATGATCTTCTGAGAGCACCTTAGTGTAGGCAAGTTAGATGAAAAAACGATGAATAGAAGAAAAAATTTATAAAGTTTTGAAATTTTGGTTTTAGACTCACAGTTAGAACCCAAATACAGATCTGAAGAGTTCCTACCCCTCCGAGGAGTACTTCATCCCCCTTTTCCCAAAAAACCACCTCTAAAACTGACCTCACAACGGTTTTTTCGTTTTTCACGTAAACCGTAACGCTGACGAGAAAAATTTATAGGACTTTTTAGATTCTACATTAAATTTTCCACAAAAATTTTCATATAACTTTTTTGAATATCTCCCACGCAACGCTCATAAATGACCTTGGAAAATAAGCATAGTTTTCAGCGAGATCAAAAAATGAGCCTTGCGCCGCCTTTTATTATGGAATTTAGACAACTCTGCGCATAACAATAAGAACACATTGTAGAGCAGCCCAGGCCAACGTTTACACAGCGACATTGCTTTCCACAGCCCTCTTTACAGCTGCAAGATATGAGCTGAAGCCTTGGCGGTCCGCCATTTAAAAAGGGGGAGGGGGCGGTTTCGATACGAAAAAAAAAACTATAATAAAGGCATAGCTTTTATGAGTAATATATCAATATATTTGCAAACAAAACTTAGCAACTACAAGCTCGGATTTGGCCTCAAATCTAGGGGGGGGGGTACTCAGATTCTAAGTTATTTATTTCATACATTTTTTATTTTAAAAAATGTTTAAATGCGCCGAAAATTTGAGAAAATTGCACTGAAAAATGCATTTTTTTATTTAAAATAAAACTAAACTTGTAAATGTATCAATGGTTTCAGAGCGAACAGGCGAAAATTTTTAAGAAAGTTACACTACAAATGCCATTGTTAACAGAAAACTAAACTAATACCGTAAATATCAAAGGTGTTATAGCGCTGCAATTTATGCCCTACTTTTGATTTTCTAAATATTTTCGTTGGGAGGGGGGTGCTAATTACCCTCCATACCCTTCTGAAATTCGCGCTTGAGTAACTACGTATAATTTTTTCAGTTATAAAAAACATAGTTAACAAACAAACCGCAAACCAAACCTAATAGCTAAATAGTTTTTTTTTGAGATCTAAAAAGCAAGCAAATTTGAAACATTACCTTTTATATTGCATTCATGTCAAATATAAGATGCCTATCTCAAAAAAAAGTCTGTAGATATGCAGCATCGCTAAGCCCGTCAGACGAATTTCCATCATAGTGTTTTTAAGTAATTTTTAATCTTCTGAGACAAGAGAAGCTTCTTTCTGACGAAGCATTACTTACTGAGAAACATCCAGAATGTTTTTATCAACGGAAAAATATTGCTACACTTGTTCATTGCCTCGAAAACGTTATCATATATTATATGTTTTGATTTAAGCCTTTACCTACTTCTGACCAATATTGTTTCCAAATACTGACTTCTCCCAGTAAAAGTTCAAAAATTTATGTTTTGTATTAATCAAACTTGGAAACGGCATTAGTTTAAAAAAATACTTAGAGTCCCGTTATTGAACCTTGATTTTATCTCCGAAATTATTTTGTCTAAAACTTGTTTATAAATTAAAACTCTATAATACTATCCTTTATTTCTAATATCGTGGGGTTGATCAACAGTCTTGTCTACTTGTTGTGTGTGTGTGTGTTGTGTCTACTTTTTTTTGGAGCAAAGTGGGGGGCGACTGCCCCCCTCCCTGGGACCGCCAATGGCTGAAGAATTGAGGCTGAAACTGGCGCTTGAATCCTGATCACTGGCATTAGAATGGTGTTAGTTTTTCTCCAGCCCAATTCAGTTGCTCTCAAATGTCTTCCTTTCCACAAATTAATTTGATGAAAAACGCGATATGAGTGTTGTTATTAGAGCAGATGTGAACAAAATGTCTGCGTTGTTCGACTGGCCAACTAGGAGGATTATACAGGGTTCCTAAGCAAATCCTTAGGGGGCCAAGCAGCCGTGTATAAGACGCAGACAAACGGAAAAGCACATTAGGCAGAAAAGGATGGGCATGGGGCGATGTTGTCACTATATCTTACACGTAGTAAATCCATTCCAGGTTGTTGTTTTCTAATGTTTTCCATTTTCATACCTTTAGGACTGGAATAAAAATTGTTTTTGCTCGACTTTAATACCAAACTGATGAAAGATATCGTAAAAAAAAATATTTTTCGACTTTTCATTTTGTAACCATTGTCCTTACGCACTGTTTACAGGCTGGGGAGTGAGATACATGCAAATGCCTAACCTAAAGCGTTCATACACGGCCGGAGAAATCGACTGAGATATTTCCATAGAAACTTTATCAAGCAAATAGGACGGGTTGACGCCTTCGAACGTCCAACCCGGGTTTTGCACTTTGATTCGAAATCAAAAAGGAGGAACAGTCAGATGTGGGGCCGTGCACAAATTACGTAACGGTGATTTTACCAATTTTTGACCCCCTCCCTATGTAATGTTTTGTAACGGTTTGGCACGCCACTCCCCTAATATTACGTAACGATTTCAAGACCACTACCCCCCCCAAAAAAAAACTGTTCACTTATTTTCATTCCAAATTTTCTTAGTTTCACACAAATGCAAACGCTGTCGAAAACCCCCCTCCCCTCTACGTAACGTTTTGTAACCCCCCTCCCCCTATGACCATTACGTAATTTGTGCACGGCTCCTGTAGTCCCAGTGGAGGAGGGCGAGAAAATTGATATTTTTTTCTTAAAAATTATACTCTTTAGACCTATTTCTTTGCGTTCCCGAAATTACGTAATTCTTGAAAAAGAATTGTAAGCGGACCAAGATCCCCCGTTTTAGGAAAACTGATCCCGTCTCTATTTCTAAATTTTTTCGAATAAAAGTAGAGTATGACCATGGGGGAAATAATTTTTTTTCTACGGTATGACGAAAATTTCGAGAAAGTTGAAGAAAAAAATAAAAAAAGTGGCAGAGCTCAAGTTTTTCGTAAAAAAAACGTTTTTTGTAAAGAAACAGAGCAAAATAAATCTTTTCACCCCTTTTTGGGTGTTACAAATATTGGCAGCCCCTTATTTTTCGCTTTTACCCTCCCGCTAGTTTTGAAGAATTGGTTCGCTACATGTTTCGAGATCATGTCATAAAACACCTCGAAAATATCAAATGTAGTGTAGGGCCAGCTTAAATATCAAATGTAGTGTAGGGCCAGCTTTATTTAAAATCAATAATATCGCAAGCAAAAAGCTCTGCAGGAAAAACAGCGCCGTTTATTGATTTCTTTGGCTGCTAGTGCTAGCTGCATGGTTTGGCCATTTCCGGATAGATGTCACTAGTAGAACAGAATGGAAAGAAATTTAATTAAAAGCGAAGATATTTCTTTCTAATGTTAACAACCTCACGAGTTTATCGCTCAGTATCGTAAATAATGGACCCTGCCGCCTCCTTTAAGCAAGTTAAAGCTATGGTTTGGACCTGAAAACATCTAATTTTTAATTAGATTAGATGTTCAAATCTGTCCCCTTCTTGAGCCTCACAAGATTGGGATAATCTATTGTAAAACTCTTGGCGCGTAGCAGCCAACATTTCAGGGGTGATAGAGTTGCCCGCCTCAAAAATTTTCGCCCTCAACTTCTGTATAGTCGTAGGCCGTAAGTGAGGATGTTGGAAAATTTTGTCGTGCCAACAACCCCATAGTAAAAAGTCATTTGGCGCAAGATCTGGTGATCGAGGAGGCCATCGGATTTTTCCATACGTGGAAATAATTGTATCACCAAATACCTGACGAAAGTAATTTGTAGCGTGGCGTGAATTGTGGGATGAACAGCCATCTTGCTGAAACCACAATTCGTCCAAATTTATGTTGAGTTCCCTCAACCGTAGTAAAACCTGGTATTGGAGAAGATCAACATATTTTTGGCTATTCAAATTCCCTTCAATGAAAAAGTGTCCATTAATGTGATCCCCGACAATACCGCTCCAAACATTTAATTTTTGAGGATGTTGCGTTCTAACACTTGCGTGCAGATGTTTATTTTCGCGGGACCAATAGCGGCTATTTTGTGGATTGTGAGAGCTATGAAGTTCAAATGTCTTCTCGTCACTAAACAAAACTTTTGATAGGAAATTTTCGTTCCTGTCACATTTACCCCTCATAACCTCACAATATTCTAACCGGCGAAAATAATCACCTGGTTGCAATTCCTGCGACTTCCCAATCTTAAACGACTTGTAGCCGCATTTTTTTAGGATCCATTGGCAAGTACTGTTGGAAATATCCAGTGCCTCCGCAATCGGTTTCGTCGAACATAGTTCATGTGCCCCAATGTAAGCGCATACCATTTCGTCTCGTTCCACCCTGTGTGGAAGAACGGGATGCTCTGGTATTTCGCCGTCGTGGTAATACTTTCTACAACCATTTATGCACCCGTACCTTTCAAAACGATGATAAATGTTGTAGACAGTTTGAGCCACAGGAACCGGTCGATCTGGAAACGCAAAAACAAAAAGCCTAATGACCTCGTCCGCACTGTCACTTTTTATGTAGTTTTTAATAATAAAAATCTTTTCTTCTCGAGTATACGGCATTTTAAAAACACAAAATTTACGAAACTGAAGCGACTCGAAAGGAAATTAAAATGCAATACCTGTGAATCCCAGTTTTTCCTCGATCATCTCATGGTGTGGCCGCCATCTAGCGGAATTTGAAGACATCTTGTCAACGGTTATTATTGCAACTATGATTTATGCTCACAATGGAAGAGTGGCGACAATTTTTTCTCATGAAAGCAGTCATAATAAGATAATAACAAACTGGCACCATTGCTCAATATACCTACTTCTTTTGTGCGCGCAGAACTTTCTATGCCATTTCTGTTTGATTTATTGAAATCCTATCCCTAAGGAAAATCTTAGGAACCCTGTATTACACGGCGATATCGCGTTTTTCATCAAATTTATTTATGGAAAGAAAGACATTTGAGAGCAACTGAATAGGGCTGGAGAAAAAAATAACAACAATCTAATGCGGGTGCTCACGTCTCAAACGCCAGTTCCAGCCTCAATTCTTCAGCTCATATCTCTGAAAACTTTTCTTATTTTCCAAGGTCATTTATATGAGCGTTGGGTGGGAGATATTCAAAAAAGTTATATGAATATTTTTGTGGAGAATTTAATGGAGAATCTAAAAAGTCATATAAATTTTTCTCGTCAGCGTTACGGTTTACATGAAAAACGTAAAAAACCGTTGTGAGGTCACTTTTGAGGGTAGTGTTTTGGGCAAAAGGAGATGAAGCTCTCCTCGGAGGGGTGGAAACTCTTCGGATTAGTATTCGGGTTCTAACTGTGAGTCCACAACTAAAATTTTAAAACTTCATAAATTTTTTTTTTTCTAAAAAGTCCAATTTGCCTATACTACAGCATTTTGTGTTATCCAGTTTCTCCGATAAATAATTTTGAAAAGTCAGCCCCATATATTTTTATTGGGTTCAAATCAGAGCTGTTGGATGGCCAAAGAAGAGTTTCAATATTATTGCTGGCGAACAACATAAGCCGTGTGCACGGGACAGTTGACCTGCTGGTAAACGTTGTTTTCGTAAAACATCTGCACATATGGCAACATAACACCCTCAAGAATCTCAACATATCTTTGACTGAAATTAACTCTGTGTTTCAGACTTCCATTGTCTATATTTTATTTATACACGACGTTTCGATCAATACCATCTCTGATCGTCTTCAGGTGCAAACTACAATCAATTCCTAAGGCTACGTACTTATATACTGTGAGAAATCACTCAACCTTGAAGTTTAAGAAGTTGGCTCCGCCCAAGGAGGGTCTTCCAAATATTTGGGATTTCAACACTTGGTTTACTGAAAATACCCTGATACTGCCAAATAAAGGCAGCTTCAAGGAATTTTCGTTTCTTCCAGTGTAACTCCCTGTGCAAAACCTTTGCTTCTGCCCACTTCATTCGGTTTTGTTTTGACCATGCATGTTCGGCGATTCCTGATTTCGTTGTTTCACCTTTTTGGGTATTCGTCTGATGTTCCTTAAGCCTTCCTTAACAGATAGTGGTCTTTTAGTTTCACCTATGTATGATTTACCACACTCACAAGGAGCATGGTAAATGCATTCCTTATTTTGTTTGTTCTCCGGTTTTGTTTTACTAAGCAGGCTTCGAATTGTATTACTAGATTTAAAAGCTGTTTTAATATTAAAGTTTTTCGCTACTCTTCGAATTTTCTCTGATACTCATTTAACGTATGGAATTGTAAGGAATGCATTTGCCTGGTTTTGGTCTTGTAATCTCTGTCCTGTTTGTTGAAATTTAGAAATAGTATCTGTTATTAGTTTAAGGCTGTAACCATTCTGCTGCAGATCCTTCTTAATGTTTCTTATTTCGATTTCCAAGTCATGAGAATTGTTACAAATTTGAACGGCTCTGTTATACAAAGTTTTGATTATGCCTCGTTTGGTTGTAGCAGAATAATATATTATATTGGAAGCCCCTCCTTGGGCGGAGCCAACTTCTTAAACTTCAAGGTTGAGTGATTTCTCACAGTATATAAGAACGTAGCCTTAGGAATTGATTGTAGTTTGCACCTGAAGACGATCAGAGATTGTACTGATCGAAACGTCGTGTATAAATAAAATATAGACAATGGAAGTCCGAAACACAGAGTTAATTTCAAACACATCATTGTCTCAAGCTTTCAAACATATTTTTGATTGCTGAATCTTCCTTCGATTTGCCAAAACATACCCAAACCTCTAGCGCCAAACCAGCCCCATATATTCACTGAAAAATTTACAGCTTTCTTAATTAATTTGGTTGGTGTATTTTGGGTCAAACCTAGTATCTGTTACTCGTGTCATAATTACTCTTTTGCAATGAAATTGTTTTTAAATATTGTATGTATTTGTGAAGAAAAAATATAAATGTGTGCCACTGAGAAAAAAACATAATCCCGCTGATGAAACCTCCGATGGTATCGCTCCTCTTTCGTTGTCATGTTCTCCATAAGGCTGATCACACACAAACTTGCATAACACATAGCATAACAGTTCGAACAATCAGAGACGGATTTGGAGCCGCCATATTGCATATACATAGAGATATTTCCATAAGGTTGAACTTTTTATGCAGCATGCTATGCACTATGCAATTTTGTGTGTAATCGGCTTAAACACAGCATATCTTGTTACGCAGCGGCATCTTTTATACATCCACGGTCCACCACAATTGAAAACACGAAATCAAAACAAATAAACAACAAAAATGGCGTTGCCTAGATTGAAGATATATCACGTAGGCCGTGAAGTCGGCAGAAACTGACCGAAACACTTCGGATCGATAAATTTTCGCGCATGTCCAAAGGTTTAGCTTAGCCAATGTCTTTTGTTTTGGTTTTTCCATGGCTCACTAGATTATAGATGTTGCTTACACGTTTTCCCTGGCTAAGGAGTATATTTAAGCTAATAGGGAATTATTGAAACGCAGTTAGGGCCTGGCACTAATAAGGCCAGGCACTATTTTGACGCTGTTGACAGATACGCATGCGCAAGAACGACCTCATTTAGTGCCGACACTAATAAAGTTAGGACCTACTCTTATTTGTACAGGAATTATACTGGGCCGCATCTTGGCTGTGTTTACCGTATTTCGCGTTTTTAACAACTATTCGCCATTTTTTTTACCTTAACCCTACTTTCTGGAATTTTTTGTGTTGTGACGGCCAAAAAAGCAACAATTGGGACAAAATAGTTATATTTTTATGAAATCGCATGACATAGCAAGGCTCAAATACTTTGTTTTAGCGATGAAAACAATATTTGTTTGCTACGAGAAGTAGTTCAACAAAATCCCTTTAGAACTCTAAATGGTCCTTCTCTCCACCCTCCACAACACAGAATTTCGAAAACAGGCAGCACATATTTGTAGGTTAGAAATAAAGTCGTATCGTCACCATTTTGCTAGAGGCGCGTTCAATAATTCTATAATTTGCACCTTTTAGAACCAGGCACAGCCTGTGTTAAAGTCGGCGCTAAGTAGGCACTATCCAGTGCGGCCGTATTTCAATAATTCCCTAATATTGAGACTTAATTTTTGGCTATCCAGCTCGCAAATTTTTAAATTAAAAAGAGACAAGATATCTGGTCCAGCGAAAACTCCTTGGCAAATAATAACCACTGTTTATTTACAAATAAAATCATACCAAAACAAAGATGAGAAATGTCGATTATTTTTCTATCCTTTTAATCGGCGTTAGAACGATAGGGACAGAGAATTCTGTCTCAACCACTTTAGGTCGTGATTGGCTTATGGGTGGGGAAAGTCGGCAGAGCGCAGACGGTCGGATGATATTTTTATTGACATATGCTTTTTCGTGCTATTTATTTTAAAATTTCAGGATGTTTAAGCAGTTTATAAGTAGTTTTAAAACCACATTTTGTCAAAAAACGTTGTGTGTTTTTTTTTACCAGTAGGAGAAACTTTCAGTGCATTTAAAGTGATATTTTGGAACAAATAGTACAATATTTTGAAAACAAACGGAGAGCAAGTGAAATCAGTCAGTGGCGGTACATGCCGGTAGGTACACAGAGAATAAAAAAAAAGTTTATGAAATACCCTTAAATTAGTAGATCATTAGATTAAAATATCAACAAACACGTTTTTTTTTGATGAAGTAGTTATTTCCATCGACGTATTAACATACATCGATGAGTTATTTCCCAATACGTCAAATGATATGTTTTCGAACGTTTTTATAAGGTTTTTTTCGAGGTTTCTTCTTCTGAAGACGATAAAATAAAGCATGCTTTTGATGAAGTAGTTAATGCGCAAATAAGATATTTTCGAAGGTTTTTTTTATAAGGACTATAAAATAAAGGTAGGTAAAGTCCTTAAACCAACTGGCAAACAACAATAAAAGTTAATTCACATGTGTTCAGGTTTGTAAGAATATTGAATTCCTACCTCTTATCAGAATATTAAGGTTGATTTATAATGCCGCCGTTACCATCTGCGCTCACCCTTCGAATTGATATTTAAATCTTTGTGTCTAAGCATTATTGACTTTATTGTGTACTGAAGAAGTCAGTATAAGTAAGATTCTGCTAATTATCAGAAAAAACAACAAAATTAACAAACACAATAACATAATTTTTAGCTAGTATATAATATTTATTTTTTTTTTCTTGATGTTCCAGGTGCTATGAACTGTGCTTCTTTGTTTTAATGTTTGGCATAATTTTATTGTGTTGAAAATTGAAATTGATATAAATCATATACAAACTTTGTAATAAATTTATTTTGTATAAAATTATACTAAAAAATATTTATTGTTAGGAAGCTTCCAAAGCTCAAATTGGCAGAATTATTTTTTGCATGTTTTTTAAATTATTTTGCAGATTTCATATTATAGTAAAATTTTGATAATATAATCCATGTGTAAATTTATATTTAGGTAGGTACGCCACAGGTATGTTTACTGTAAACAACAGAAAGATAAACATTGTTCCATATAATAATATAACCAAAGTCTCCGTAAGTGTCAGGTATCTTGTCTCTTATTAATCTAAGCGCAAATTAATATTTTCACCGCTTCACATCAATATGAAACATAACATTATATTTTAACTTCTAGCCTAGTCGAACAACTGGAAAAACAAGTTAACCATTTTAAGGAAGAATATATAAAACTTCAATCTTCGTCCCTTAAAGAACACGCTGCGCTTTCCCGCAAACTGGAACAAGTTTACAAAGAAAGAACAGATCTATTTAAACAGCTAACAATAACCCAAAAGGAAACCAGAGGAGCTAGGCAGCAGCTGGAAGAATTGCTCCAAGAGAAAACCGATTTGTTGAAGAAAATGGAACAGGCAACCAAAGAGCTAAAGGCCAATACTAAAACCAAGAAAGTTGCTTTTGCGAAGTTAGAGGAAGTTACGTCGAATATTGATGAGATGAGGTTTGTACTATATAAACAAGGTGACACAGAAATACTCTAATATTTTTAAAACCAATAAAGGTGAGCAAATCATATTTAGTTACCATGGATTTAAGAAACAAAAAAAGGTTTTCACAAATAATATTTGTTTTTTAATCTTTTAATCTTAATCTTAATAGATTGGCAAAAGTGATGAAATATAGAAAAAGTATAATAAACGGAAGTATATGTTCAATGTATACTGAATTTACCTACCCCTCTTCATATTTCTTCTTTTTTATGTCCAGCTATGCTCTCTTCCAACGTTTTCCATAGGAGTCTTATATTTTTGCACCTCAAAACACAAAAAAGTTACGTCCTGCAATAATAGTTTTCACAACTTGTGGCTAAAATAGTGCTTTTTTACAAGCGTTGGTTTAAATAACGAGCGCAGCGAGCCACGAGTTGTTAACACTATTTTTTTTATACCTTTATCAAAAAATCTAGGAAAAACAGGAAAATACTTCTAAAAATCTCGAACGAAGAGCACTTTTCGCAACACACCATCTTTATAAATCGAGGCGGCTGGTAAATGAAATAACAATAGTCTCCATAGCGATGTGCCTTTTTACTCGGTGACGTACATTGTTGCGACATTTTAATCTTTGACAGTTTGATATTTTGACGATGTTTTTAAATAATTTTTTCGTAAATATTTGGTGAAAACTGGCAGAAATGGCTTAATTTTTATGCAAGAGTAATTACATTTTTTCAATATTACTATTTTCCGCTATTTCTCTTTAATTTTGGGTAAAAAACGGACAAAAATCTTTTTTGGCACCAATGATCAAAAAAAAAGTTTTTTTGCATCAGTACTAACCAAAAAATACATGCTTTAGTTATCTACAGACAGTCACTAAAATGATGAAGGTATAAAAAAAATAATTTTTAAATATCTGGAGCAGTATCTTATTATTTGTCGTAAATTTTGTTAATAGTTAAAAAAGGTTATTTGTGCAATTCAGATTCGGAACATCTAAGAAATTCTTTATTCATTCATTCATTTAGTCCTTTAGTATCGCTCAACGTTCGATGAGGTGACGGATGTGGATACGGATAAAAAGTATTATAAAATTATAGACTGTTTATCTTTTGCAAACGTAAGTGGACAGAAAAGTATATTGTTGTTATTCGTAGAGTTCAACTGGAACAAATAAGCCGCGATAAAGAAATACTAGAGAAAAAGCTTCGACTTATGGAAGGCGAATACAACAAGTTGCACGAACGGTACATTGCTACCCAGGAAAAAATTTACAACTCGGAAATTGACGAAAACATACCTGAAAGAGATAGAAATAGTGCGGATGTGACTAGTTCTGACAGTCACGAGGCTACCAAATCGCTTGAGTACTGTAACACTATAGATGGATCTAATGCGGAAATATTGAAGGTAAGTTTCTGTACTACCCTGGCAGAAACCCCGACCCAACAATGTAGTTTTTAAATTTGAGCCATCAGTTTTTAAAATATTAGCAGTTGAAATGCAAAAAAAATGGGTTTAAATGATTTGAAAACCAGAAGAAATACTTACAAAATAGCGACGCAGGTTGACAATTTTTTATTTCCATTGGGTGGTTTCAATTTTTTCAGTGTCCGCGGCTACCTGAAATATCCCAGCAAACACGGTTCCCTCGGGCCTTCGTCGGCCCGATGTCGATGACCGAATTTGCCGTCATCGGCATGACCACGATTTACGACATCGGACCGGTAGTATTTTTTTGTCCGCTTTGCGATGTAGGCCCAATGTATATATGCCGACGCAACGTTAGACTATAGCCCGCCGTCGGACCAATGGTAAATTTTACTTTTTGCTGACATCGGCATACCGTCGCCGTACGATTAAGGTCCGATATCGTTTAACCACATGGTACCGACCATCCGCTCATATAGCTGCTTAATTTGGTCGGTCTAACGTAGGCAAGCTGGTCTCGATCCGACATCGGTAAACTATTCAAGTCCGACACTGGGTTCCTAAAACGATCCAACGTCGGCGATTGACGAAGGTCCGTCGGTGGTAACTTAAGAGATCCGACAATGGCAAACCACAAAGGTCCGATAATGGGTGGATAATAAGGTCTCACATCGGCCTCTCAAAGCGATCCGACGTCGGTGATTGACGAAGGTCCGGTCCGTTATTGATTGAAAAGTTGACACGATCCGACATTGGCAAACTACAACCAGTCGGGGTGGTTTAAGTGGCGGAAGAGATGATCCTTGTAGAGAAGTAACACCATCTTGTCAAGTCCGCATTCTAGTTTTGAAATATCTTTGCTCATACAATATTATCTTCCACTGTACAAGGAACATAATGACATTAGCGCCATCTCTCCATACTAGGAAGAAACTATTAAGCAGTTGTAAAATTTTAATATGACGTACCATCGTCTGTAGCCGGTTATCGACCAATCAAACAAAAATCTGATCAGGCCATCGTCGGTCCTAAAGCAGATAGAGTGCGTTTCGGCATAAAGTCGACTATATTAAACCGGATCGTCGTCAGTTGCCGATTCTCGACCAACCAAACAAAGTTCCAATCGGACCATCGTCGGCCCTAAAGCAGATAAGGTGGGCGTCGGCATAAAGTCGACTATAGTAAATCGGGCCATCGTCAGTTGCCGATTTTCGACCGATTAAACGAAGTTCCAATCAGACCATCGTCGGCCCTAAAGCAGATAAGGTGGGCGTCGGCATAAAGTCGACTATAGTAAATCGGGCCATCGTCAGTTGCCGATTTTCGACCGATTAAACGAAGTTCCAATCAGACCGTCGTCGGCCCTAAAGCAGATAAAGTGGGCGTCGGCATAATGTCGATTATAGTAAATCGGGCCATCGTCAGTTGCCGATTCTCGTCCGATTAAACAAAGTTCCAATCGGACCGTCGTCGGACCTAAAGCAGATAAAGTGGTCGTCGGCATAAAGTCGAATGTAGTAAATCGGGCCATCGTCAGTTGCCGATTGTCGACCGATTAAACAAAGTTCCAACCGGACCGTCGTCGGCCCTAAAGCAGATAAAGTGGGTGTCGGCATAAAGTCGACTGTAGTAAATCGGGCCATTGTCAGTTGCCGATTTTCGACCGATTAAACAAAGTTCCAATCGGACCATCGTCGGTCCTAAAGTGGTGTCGGCATAAAGTCGACTGTAGTAATGTGGACCTGGAAAAATTGTGTAGTCGCCGATGCCGATATTGGCCCGATTCAATGCCGACGATTTGTGTTTGCTGGGATATATTTTAACCAAATTCTAATCCAATGATTATTGATATACACTTTCGAGATCAGAAAACGTACATTGACATTACTTTTAAAATAAACTAGGGTGACCATTCGTCCTGTATTGGGCGAGACAGTCCTGTATTTGCAAGTTCTGTCATGCATCATAAAATTGCCAGTAAAATGTCCTGTTTACGTCATATACCCAAGAAGCAAGGACACGTAACAATGACGTGGATGAATCGTGATCTATTACGTCAAAACCACCAAATTTATGACGGCAATATGTCTCATCTTTTTGACGTCGTTATGTGACTTAAGATGACGTCATATTTTACGTAAAAGGTACGGATGAAAAAAAGCACATTGTCTATTGAATACAAACCAAAAAAGGCATTTATTAAAAAAAAAATATTTATGGTACAAGAAAAATATCCAAGTATAACAAACTAACCTTTGGCGGATAATATTATTAAAACATACCAACCTTCAGATAATAGAGTGAAGATAAGATACTAAAGTCAATTATTAGTATTATCGGTATCCGCATCCCAATCAAGCAGGTTCACTTTCAAACTCATGGCGGATAAGTCCTGAGATAGATGCGTTAAGAGCCACGTAACGCTACGTAGGTTTGCCCGTAACGCATTGCTCGTTTATTCAAACATTGTCACTTTGATCAGATGTCAACAAGATAGGGATGGGGATACCGATACCACTGATATTTGACCTTAAGTTTCTATTAACTGCATAATAATACCTACTACTAAAATACATAAACTCAATAAAAAAATAAAAAATATTGGTATACACAAAAATACGCTAATACCCAATTATAGCAAACCAACCTTCGGATAATACTATTAAAATATTATTAACTTTAATATTTATAATAATAGCACTAAAATATACTATATAAAAAAATCATTAAAACGGAATTATTTTTGACAGAAGACAGAACTTGCCGCAGACACGAGACGCGATTAAATTCACGCACTCAGCGACTTCTGTGTGACGACTGCACCACACCTTTTACTTTTACACACATTCACACCTAGCTACAACCTACGACCGACTGTACGACAACACCTTCGAGCTTTTTCGGGTGTCATCCCGCGGATTCGTATGCAACTCACACATCTCTCTCTCTCTCTCTCTCTCTTTCTCTCTGCTTTTCGCATAAAGCTGTAAAGGACAGAAATTTGGCTTTCTTCACTAGCCGGGGAATATAATAAAATATAGGTCATTGTAGATCACGTCATAATGACGAAAAAAATTAACCTTAATTCTACCTTTTAATTAGTTTAAAAAAAAACAAAATTATATCCTTTTTGATCAACCTTTGTAGTAAATAACATTTGAAGATTTGAAAATATAAATCCAAAACTTATAGATATATATGACTAAAATTTGACTTCGACTAATTTGACTTAATTATGACGTGATTAAGACGTCCTGTGACGTGTCCTTACTACCTGGGTAATGTCCTGCATTGTGATTTTTCCTTCCACTTAGATTTTTCCACATAAATTGCAACAAATTTTGCCTGCGACGCAATAACCCCACTAATATTCACGATTTTAGGTTAATTTTGATATCAAAAATGGCATTTGTAGTGTAATTCTCTAAAAAAAATTCGCCTGCGGCCAATTAAGTTTTCATTTCTAATATTATCAAAAACCATAAGGTATAACTTACTTCTTCAGACATAAGGTAATCAATTTGGCGACATTAGCGCCATCTCTACCTACTAGGAAGAAACTATTAAGCAGTTTAAAAATTTTAAGGTGACGTAATCGAACCATCGTCAGTTGCCCATTCTCGACCAATCAAACAAAGTTCCAAGCGGACCATCGTCGGCCCTAAAGCAGATAAAGTGGTCCTCGGCATAAAGTCGACTATAGTAAATCGGGCCATCGTCAGTTCCCGATTCTCGTCCGATTAAACAAAGTTCCAATCGGACCATCGTCGGCCCTAAAGCAGATAAAGTGGGCGTCGGCATAAAGTCGACTATATAGCAAATCGGGCCATCGTCAGCTGCCGATTCTCGTCCGATTAAACAAAGTTCCAATCGGACCGTCGTCGGCCCTAAAGCAGATAAAGTAAGCGTCGGCATAAAGTCGACTATAGTAAATCCAGCCATCGTGAGTTGCCGATTTTCGACCGATTAAACAAAGTTCCAATGGGACCATCGTCGGTCCTAAAGTGGTGTCTGCATAAAGTGGACTGTAGTAATGTGGACCTCTGTCAGTTGCCGATTATTGACCGAAAACTGAAAATCGCAATCTGTTCAACATCGGGCGAGCGTGTAGTCGCCGATGCCGACACACTGCCGACGTTGTCGACATTGGGCAGATTCAATGCCGACGATTTGTGTTTGCTGAGCCTCCTTGGGCGGAGCCAATTTCTTAATCTTCACGGTTGAGTGATGTCCCATAGTGTATATGTACGTAGCCTTAGGAATAGATTGTAGTTTGCACCTGAAGACGATCAGAGCTTGTATTGTTCGAAACATCGTGTATCAATAAAATATAGACATTGGAAGTCCGAAACCCAGAGTTAATTTCAACCCTTTTTATTATTAGCCTCAGAGTTAGGAGAATTTTGTCAATACCAACTGATTTAGACTCACAAACGTCAAGTATATATATAATATATAATATAATATAGGATATTAGTCCACCCTTATTTTTACTTCCGTGATGGTACTACGTATATTTAGGCGCAATCGACTCTTCTGTTGACAAGACAGTCCTAGTCAATTTTTAAGACCTGCAATAGTGCCTCAGTACAGGACAATCTCAGAAGGTTAAATAAATAAAATACAAACTTTTTTTATTTAAATAGGTTTTTGACAAAGACGTTTAACTAAAATAGACCCATCAAGTCATTCATAAATTGCTTTAAAACGCGATCAGTCTTTAGATTTAGGGAAAACCATTTTATGTTCCACTGGCAACGCTGTACCAGACATGCTCCTCTTCACACATGCTCCAACCACCTTACATTTAGCAACGGCCAGAAGCGGCTCGTTATTTATAAATGTAAAAAGGTGTGGTCGTTATTTTCAGACTTGTAAAATTTTTTTGGAAATACATTTTTTTATACTTAATAATTGATACCGAGGATATGGAGAGGTATTATATTTGTCATTGTGAAAATATTTATGTAAAGATATAACATAGAAAATATTAATTTTTTAAATGTTCTCCAGATAGTTATATGCCTAATTAGTGCGGAAAGTGATACTTTTACGCACGGGAGGAGTTCGGGCGGGAAAGACACTTCCGCAAGGGTTAGGTACCATTTTTTTCTAATTTTTATTTAATACCTACAAAAGTATCTTTATATTTTTAATAAATACAAAAAAATCTTATGTGGAGTATCTACCTATGTAAATATTTTAAATAAAAAGTTGTAACAAACATACATTCTTTATCCTGTGTCTGACATAATAATGTTTTAAAAATTTATATTTATGCTTGTACTATTTATATACAAATCAGCAGAAAAAATAAGCTTACTACAGATAGTATCAAAACTGTGAATGTAGTTATAAATAAATATCATACGCCCCTCTTATCATATAGGATATTTAAAAATGTCGCAGCTGGGGTTGGTTTATTACACCAAATATAGTGTAATTAATTATAAGTGCTTACCATATTGTTTTTATCACAAATTCGCAAAAATATCCCAAAAAATCTTATTTCTTTCCTATATTTATTAATTACATTTTGTATTTATTGCAACACTAGTAGCCTATGGCGGCCTATCACAAGATGGCGTCGAAAAAACACATGATAACAAACCTGTGAAATGTTTGGTTTTCACCTGCAATCTCCAGTTTTCGTCACACTACGCACTTTGTCACAACACTTTTGCCACAAACACTTAAAAATCTATTGAAAAAATATTAAAAAACTCTCGATTAATCTGTAAAATATACCAAAACCTCGATTATGCTAAAGCTACAACGCCGTAGAGAAATTATGAATGGAGCAGCGTACATACGTTTATATGGCTGACCCGCCACAAATGCGAGGTTGTCACATTGTTGTAGGTTTTATTCCCGATAAATATTGGGAAATAAAAAGAATTATTCTTTCGGCCAAAATATCAGGTATTTTATATGATATTTCGATCAAAAAAATGAGGTATATTTCAAGTACCATAACATGTACCTCAACATTATAAATTCTTTATTGATTTAAAATTGTGAAGATTCAAGGAAATTTAAATGCAATTATATAATATACCTAAATTTCTTTATATATTTGAATAATAATAAGGTGTTTCACCATGTTTAAAAAAACAAACCGGAGAATTTGCATAATTGCATGTAAATGATAAAGTTATAAAAATAATATGTTTGTAAAAACATTACGTGTAGAGATACAACTGTCAAGGTTCAAATCATTCTGCTACAACCAAACTCGGCATAATAAGAACTAAACCTGTTATGTAAAATATACGTAGTTTTTACTTAATTCTCACGTAACATGGATGTAATATTTATGTAAAAGTACATTGCATTTATGTAACAATTTGGTGGGCTCTGCGCATGGCATTATGCAGTGTTTTCGCAAATTAATGTGACCCAAATTTTACCTTATTAATAAATAATTGTGACCTTAAATTTACATAACAAGGTAAACCTGTTATGTAAAATTTACGTAGTTTTTACTTAACTCTTAAGTAACATGGATGTAATATTTATGTAAAAGGTATGTCATTTCATTTAAATCACATTTAGGTGGGCTTTGTGCATGGCATTATGCAGAGTTTTCACAACTTAATTCGACTTAAATGTTACCTTATTGTGACCTCTGAGTGACCTTAAATTTACGTAACAAGGTACATCGGTCATTTAACTTTTACGTAATTTCTACATAAACGGTGTTTACTGGGCGTTGACAACTATACGGGGTCGAAGGGTGTACAGGCGGGTCTCTCAGCCGAATGTACTATAGTAAACTCACAAAAAAATGCTAAAAGTAAAAACCCACGGAACAGAGGTACAATGCTTAACAAACCGAGAAGGATCGCAGGCTTTAAGACGCATGTGTTTGCCCATAGGTAGAGCCGCGGTTAAAAAATGAAGATACAAAATACATTTTCTGATATAATTTTACCTATTTTAGAATGCTTCTGATGCTCTTTCATCGGTATCTCAAACTCAGCTGGACATGGAAAAGATTCAAGACAAAATCAAACAACTGGAGAAAAATCTGGAAAACTTAAACTATAGCGCTCAAAATTTAACCAGTCAAAGAATGGAGACTGAAGTAAGTAGTAATTCTATAAAAGTGCGAATATAGCATTTTGACCATAAATATGTGTCCCTACTAAGAACGGATCTAACCACGTACAATTCTAGAAAGGGATAATTCATTTTAACGAAATTTTAACATCCCAGCAAACACAAATCGTCGGCATTGACTCGGGCCAATGTCGACAACGTCGGCAGTGTGTCGGCATCGGCGACTACACGCTGGCCCGATGTTGGACAGATTGCGATTTTCAGTTAGCCGTCAATATTCAGCAACTGACAGAGGTCCACATTGCTACAGTCGACTTTATGCCAACACCACTTTAGGACCGACGATGTTCCGATTGGAACTTTGTTTAATCGGTCGAAAATCGGCAACTGACGATGGCCCGATTTACTATAGTCGACTTTATGCCGACGACCACTTTATCTGCTTTAGGGCCGACGATGGTCCGATTGGAACTTTGTTTAATCGGACGAGAATCGGCAACTGACGATGGTCCGATTTACTATAGTTGACATTATGCCAACGCAAAACTTATCTGCTTTAGGGACGATGATGATCCGATAGGAACTTTCTGTAATCGGTCGAGAATCGACAACTGACGATGGCCCGATTTACTATAGTCAACTTTATGCCGACGCCTACTTTATCTGCTTTAGGGCCGACGACGGTCCGATTGGAACTTTGTTTAATCGGTCGAGAATCGGCGACTGACGATGGCCCGATTTACTATAGTCGACTTTATGCCGACGACCACTTTATCTGCTTTAGGGCCGACGATGATCCGATTGGAACTTTGTTTGATTGGTCGAGAATCGGCAACTGACAATGGTCCGATTACGTCACCTTAAAATTTTTAAACTGCTTAATAGTTTCTTCCTAGTATGTAGAGATGGCGCTAATGTGACTACGTTCCCTGTACAGTGGAAGATAATATTATATATATAATGAGCAAAGATATTTCAAAACTAGAATGCGGACAAAATGGTGGTACTTCTCTATAAGAATCACCTCTTCTGCCCCTTAAACCCGACTGGTTAAGCACCCGCATTATCGAAACTTTGTAGTTTACCAATGTCGGATCGTGTCAAGCAACCACCGACGGCTGATGTGGAGGCTTATTATCCACCCATTATCGGACCTTTGTGGTTTGCCATTGTCGGGCCGCTTTAAGCTACCACCGACGGACCTTCGTCAATCGCCGACGTTGGAACGCTTTAGGAAACCAATGTCGGACTTGAATAGTTTACCGATGTCGGGCCGAGACCAGCTTGCCTACGTTAGACCGACCAAATTAAGTAGTTTTATGGGCGGATGGTCGGTACCATATGGTTAAACCATATCGGACCTTAATCGTACACAGTCTAACGCTGCTTCGGCAAACATACATTGGGCCTACATCGCAAAGCGGACAAAAAATACTGCTGGTCCGTTATCGTAAATCGTCGTCGTGCCGATGATGGCAAATTCGGCAATCGACATCGGGCCGACGAATGCCCGAGGGAACCGTGTTTGCTGGGATTTTTTTAAAGCAGCGCGAGCGCCGCAAACATTTTTGAAATTAGGTCCACAAAATGGATTTTACGGTTATGTTAATACTAAAACTGCAAGTTTATTAGTTAAAATTACCTAAAGGCAATCTAACAACTAGATTTCAACCCTGATGGGATAAAACTAATTCGAACATCTTGTGAGGGTTCAACAGCCAACCTTTGGAATAAATTTGTGGGTTAGTTTTACCCCGAGTTTATCTCCATCAAAAAAACGGACCTATTATAAAATTCGATTTGAGAATATAAGAGTTTAATAATATATAATATTAATAATATTGATTCTCTATATTTATCCCTTTGTCGTGTATATTAAATGTTTGTTCTAGTCTGAAATAAGCCTGTCAGCAGAAGCAACAAGCGATTCCCTTACCAGGGATGACAACAACCATTTTAGTCAAGAAAGCGGATATTCTGAGAATGGAAGTCCAAGACAAGGAAGATTTCACTGGCCTACTAAGGTAGTAGAGCTTATTGGAAGGAACAAAAATAAATTTTCACAGGTACCTAATCCAAATTAAATCGTAATATTAAATGCTAAACACATAACAACAAACGACACGCGAATACAAACGTAGATAGAGAATTCTACGATACAAAACACTAAGTTCACTTTATTAGGGATATTTTGGAACCCTTATTTGACACTTCGTAGTGGTTGTGGTAATTACTGCGTTTGCGCAATAGCTAAACGTCATTCCGTTGTAGTAATTAACAACTACCACTGTCGTAAGCTACGAATCCAATTTGTTGTGGTTGTGGTTATTTTTCTAGTTGATTTTAGAGAATTTTGGCACAATTAATTTTAAAAATAATAAAATATTACTAGGTTCCAACATATAAAACACTTATGTTGTAAAATAAAGCCCAATTTTGTGTTTTTTCTCATCTCTAAATTTTCTTACGAGTGACAGTTTCTAATGTGTTCCAAAAACTCTGGTAAAATCGATACGTGCTAGTGGTAGCGGTTGTTAAACACTACCACAGCGACAGTCAAAGTTGTCAAAATTTTAAGCGTTCCAAAATATCCCTATTAAAGAGGAACATTCGACGATACATCTCGAACGCCTTCAACCAATACCGCCTCCACGGAAGGCCAAGAATCGGATTCAAAATGGCCGCCACTTACGTTCCCACACAACACTTCATTAAATGGGCAAATGGCGGGAATTTAAAATTTTTGCTTTATGGTGTGAAATGAAAGATTAAAGTTTTAACATTAAACGTATTTTTAATTCTTGGAAAAATTCCAAAAGCACAATTATCTATTTTTGTAAAAAATCAAAATGAACATTTGATATTGGTTCACAAAAAAGTATAATATAAATTAAAATGTAAAGCCCTTTGCCCACCAACGCGTGCTCATGCAGGATTTTTAGACGCAAGGGGTTTTTTTGAAGCGCGCGTGTCGACCTTGAAAATGAAGGGTGAAAAGTTGCATGCCTTTTGTGTCCACACCTATGCATCTTTTTCACACAGAATAATAATAGGTTAAATCTGGTGGATTTTCTGGTTCCAAATATTGATCAATAAATGTCTTGGGGTCTGAACTAAAAGAAGTATATTAAATTGTTGCTATATGGCGCCAGATTACATTTTACCAAAAATGTTAATAATAAAATTTTATAATTATTGTTAATATTAAAGGTCTGAAATATTATATTTTGTTTTTTGGTTTTTTAAATATTGTAATAATGAACGACCTAAAATAAGACACAAAAAATCCCAAGTACCTACTTTTTAAATTTTAATTTTAGTCTAATAATTTACACCTGTTGTGAATAATTAAATTTAAATGAAACACTATATTATCGATGAAAGTAGTTATATTAAAAATTTTCCACATAGAAAAGTCCCAAAAAAAATTGGCAAGGCACTATAATTATTTCCTCTATAGCTAAGTGCCGAACTGTATGTAGAAGAATGTATAATAAAGACTTGTGTAACTCGCTTAACTGGCAACTTGTTAATTGTGGTATCTGAAATAAATAAAAAACAATTAACAGAAAAAATATTTTTAATATAAAATGTTGGCCTATTTAGTATTCAAACTCAGGCAAAAAACCTCATAAATTCTCATGAAAATTGGTAAGTTTTTGTATTGTTTTATAGCTGTAAAACTGATATAGAAACAACAAAATTTACGAGATTTATTTAGTTTTTTTTACAAGTTTGTTCCACATACCACATAGAAAGCATATAAAACCTGATACTGATTTATGGAAATTTTTATAGGTACATCTCAATATATTTAAATAATCTAAAAATGGATAAACTCATCCCATATTAAAGTTCTCTTTTTGTTGTTGACACGTACATTATGGAGCTGATGAATACTACATCTTTACAACTGTACACTGTTCACTTTCCATATTTCCTGGCTTTTAAGTTGATAAGTTAATTCATTTGCTGAATTTTTTTCAAGTGGGTTTCTTGTGATGGCAGGAACCAACACACAATTGTAGTTCTGGGCCTAAAAATAAAAATAAAGTTACAGATCAAGCAGAAAAATTCTAGTGTCAATACCCTGAGAGTATGTGAGGATATTTTTGTGCAATTAGAATTCTTACTTACCATGGTCTTGGATCCACATCATTTATTTCTTGTTGAAGCAGCTCTCTCAATCACAAAAACTTTTGAAAAACAAACAAAAAAATGGAAATTTGACAAGAGAATGCCATTCTGGAAATAATTTTTGACATTTTTAAAAAAAAGTCCCTAGAATTCCCCAGACATGCATGCGATTCTAGTGGAAAAATAGAACATGATCTATTTTCAATGTTGGCATTCCCGCGTGCATCTAAAAATATATTTTTAATTTTGAACGCGTTTTGTCAGGATAATTCTGAAAAATAATTTATTTGCTGCACTTTTCTGGTGAAACTGTTCCAATTACTCAATTTTCTTTCATTTTATCGAAGTTTTAAAAAAATATTTTAGGTTATATTAAACGTCAAAAAGATGCACGAGACACGCACGAGGTGTTGCCAACATAGGTATTTCTAGGAAATTTGGGCAAAAACGCATGCAACTTCATGCATTTCTGGTGAGTTTCGTGGAAACGCGCCGGTGTGAACAGGAAACGCAGAGTGCCCACCCCGCTTCAAAGCACCCTGCAAGGGCACGCGTAGGTGTGCACATGGCTTAACGTGTAGTTTCTCCTTTTTAATCATGAACACATCAATAACAATTTTTTACTCTCAAATTTCGAAATAGGTTGCCTACATGGCATAGCAAACCATCCACATAAAAAAATTAAAAGAATGTTTAAGATATATAAAAAAAATGTATAATTTTTGTGAAATTTAGGTAGCTAATATGACACACTCGATGACACAACATATGAAAGGTTTTCTAAAGACCTTTGCAAGAAACTATTACTTGCCTCTCTAGTTTTAGTAGTTTTTAGGAAAATGCCTGGGACAATACTATTTTTGTAAGTACCTGCAAAAGCAAATAAATTTGACAGTTTAAAATAGCCTTTTTCGGTACAGGTTTTACGTCGACGTTACCCGGTGATTTGACGTTTCGGATAATTTATTAGTTTTGGTTTTTCAAATAAAATTAGAGAGAGAGAACGAATTTACATTTTATTGACAGCAACTTCCAGGTCTATTTGTTCAGAATTTGCCATCCAGCAATAATTTTTAGACTGATACTTATTATATGACCCCTCTACCCCACTCACCAGACCGGTCTGGAGAGCACCCCCTAGGAAGGAAGTTTTCTTTTCCTAGAAAGATTGAATTTAGACTAAACCCCTTTATCGGGGCTAGGGATCTTTAACGTGCTCCACTAGCAATATATGGATCACACGGGACCTTCCTCTTAACGTCCTCTCCGAGGGACGGTATATGGAATCGAATTAGCCTGCTTCTAGCTAACACGGTCTACTCTGTTTCATACTGCGTTTTACCTTAATCTTACAAAATTAGACTACCTGCAAGACCCGGGGCTTGAACCCGGCATCTCCTGCTTGAAAGTCGCGGATCGAACCCCGACACCAAGCAGGCAGGTAATAAAATTAGTTTATTATGGTTTTCTATTCCAAGACAAAATATATACCTTTTTAATTAAGTTCCGAGAGATGAAAGTAGAGGATTACAACTTCTCAAATTCACAAAACACGCTTGAGTGTCTTGGGTACTAAGCGCGGCACAAGCGCCATCCTGTTCGAAATGACGCAGAATTTAATAAAAGCTTGCCAAAACATAAATGCGCATGCTTCGAACGTCGAAGTTCGTATCTTAACCATTCGTACGTTTGAGTTTCGTTCGCTTTGAAATTATTTTGAAATATTATTTGAAACTATTTAGATGTGACTTCATCATTTAGAACCGACAAAAAATGAGTAGTTCAAAACGCTGACGTAGTTTAGTGTAACCTTACTTTTTAGTTTTTCTGTTTACTTTTTTGGCGTTTAAAATTAAAATGGATCAACTACTGGTTTATTTAACAAAACCTTCGAGTGTACGGCCAGTTTTAGTAGCATGGATGGCAAGCAATGGAAGCTACATGGATAGTGAAGTTTTTTATTTACTGTTCTTTTAAGCCCCGAAAATCATATAAGACCACAGGGATACCATGAAGAATGGCTAACAAGATATCTAGAATACGAAAACAAAAAAAAATCTTAGGTTAAAACAAAAATGTAGAATTTTGACGTATCTTCTACGCACACGTCAGTTTTGAAACTAGAGTGGATTCGGTTTCAAAATATTTTTAACCCGTTTAGATGTGACGTCACCGTTGCAACGCGAGAAAACAAATGTTTCAAACTTTTTAAAAACATTCTAAACAATTTCAACGCGAGAAAACGCCTGAGGTGTTTCACAACAGCCCTTAAACATAAATGACGTTCAAATGTCAACAGTGTCAAATAGCGTTAGTCGTCTATCTATCTATTTTCGATCAGGGTGGCCTTGGTTAGTCTTTTGGGCACGACCAAAAACTATCTATGGTACAAATTGACTTGTTGGCTATCCACTCCTAAATGCCTCTAATGTTTTTTCTTTGACTTTATTCAGTCATTTTATTTTGCCAATTCCAACGTACTGTGTGTCTACAATTATGACAGGGTCATGTGCATTTCCTGATATTTTATTACATACTCAACAACAGCGACGACTTCCTCTTATTCGAACCTCTTCGAACAATCCGCGCTAACTTATACTTGAGCTGTTTGATTCCAGAATAGGTTGGAAATTATCTTTAGATTACGATTACACAGAAAAACTTCTTTAAGAGATTCTATGAAATTTTCGTGTTAATTTCGATCGAAAGCTTTTTTATAATCTATCAAGGAAGCGCATACTTGAAGGCGGCACAGATACCGAACCCTTCACGATTGGCAATAGAGGTTTTATAAAAAGAATCATTTTTTTTTTATTTTAGATTCAGAATCTGGCAGCCAAACTTAGAGAAAAAACTGAGATCCTAGAGAAAATACGATACACATCAAGTCAACATGAACACTCAAGTAATGATGAGGAGAGATCTTCCAGCGACGAGGCTGAACCTACCAGAATGGTCAGTAATTCAGCAGCTTTTAAAAATTTCCTGAGGGGATTGAATGTCCAAGAACCTAAAGCAAAGCACTTTAGAGTGACCCCGGAAGTTTTATTTAAATAAAATAAATTTTGATTTTGTAAAAAATGTCTAATATAAAAACAGTAAACCTGTAAAACCTAAACTAATATTGCTTTTTATCAAAACAAGTAGATACCTAACCCGCCAGAATAAATAATAAATAATTCGATCAGCACCCAGCAAACACGGTTCTCTCGGGCCTTTGTCGGCCCGATGTCGATTGCCGAATTTGCCGTCATCGGCACGACGTCGATTTGCGACATCGGACCAGCAGTATTTTTTGTCCGCTTTGCGACATAGGCCCAATGTATGTTTGCCGACGCAGCGTTAGACTGTAGCCGGCCGTCGGACCAATGGTAAATTTTACTTTTTGCTGACATCGCCATACCGTGGCCGTACGATTAAGGTCTGATATGGTTTAACCACATGGTACTGACCATTCGACCATAAAGCTGCTTAATTTGGTCAGTCTACGTAGGCAAGCTGGTCTCGGACCGACATCGGTAAACTATTCAAGTCCTAAAGTGGTCCAACGTCGGCGATTGACGAAGGTCCGTCGGTGGTAGCTTAAAGCGGCCCGACAATGGCAAATCACAAAGGTCCGATAATGAGTGGGTAATAAGTCCCCCCATCAGCCTCTCAAAGCGGCCCGACGTCGGTGATTGACTAAGGTTCGTCGGTAGTTGCTTGACACGATCCGACATTGGCAAACTATAAAGTTTCGATAACGGTTTAAGTGGCAGCAGAGGTGATTCCTGTACACCATCTTGTCAAGTCCGCATTCTAGTTTTGAATTTTTGAAATATCTTTGCTCATTATATATATAACATTAGCTTCCACTGTACATGGAACATAGTGACATTAGCGCCATCTCTACATACTAAGAAGAAACTATTAAGAAGTTTAAAAATTTTAAGGGACGAAATCGGACCATCGTCGGCCCTAAAGCAGATAAAGTGGTCGTCGGCATAAAGTCGACTATAGTAAATCGGGTCATCGCCAGTTGCCGATTCTCAACCGATTAAACAAAGTTCCAATCGGATCACCATCGACCCTAAAGCAGATAAGGTTTGCGTTGGCATAATGTCGACTATAGTAAATCGGGCCACCGTCAGTTGCCGATTCTCGTCCGATTAAACAAAGGTCCAATCGGACCATCGTCGGTACTAAAACGGTATCGGCATAAAGTCGACTGTAGTAATGTGGACCTCTGTCAGTTGACGATTATTGACCGAAAACTGAAAATCGCAATCTCTCCAACATCGGTCCAGCGTGTAGGCGCCGATGCCGACACACTGCCGACATTGTCGACATTGACCCGATTCAATGCCGACGATTTGTGTTTGCTGGGCAACTTTTAAAAAGTTTCTGAAGGGATTAAAGACGGGTTTACCCAACTTTTCATATTAATAATTCATAACTTTAATTCATAGTGTATAAGCACAATTTTAGTAAAAAACAAAAGATCAAAAGATCTTGGGTGGAAATAACGAAAATTCAAACTTGGATGAGCATCCCACAAGGAACACACAAAAGATCAAAGCGAAAAGAGAAAGGAGGGTAAACAGTGAAACTACTGATGAGCCCACGCTAGTTACCCATGGCGAAACATCGTTTAATCATTTCTCTTTTCGCTTTGATCTTTTTTGTGTTCCTTGTGGGATGCTCATCCAAGTTTGAATTTTCGTTATTTCCACCCAAGATCTTTTGATCTTTTGTTTTTTACTAAAATTCTTTGCGAGAGAGATAAAAGTACATGATATTGCCTCTTTAAAATGCGAATTTTGAGTTTATTTCTGACATTTCGGCAAAATGATCGTTTCTCCCTGATTCAGAAAGGATTACTCTTTAAGATAGTCACTTTGTTTAATCTGAATCTTTTTCCACTTTCCCAAAATTTACGTCTTATAGAAAATCGCTTTGTTTACCCTACACCCATCATTTTTGAAGGGCCATCGCGTGACTAATGGCTGACTTTGACAATTTCTTAGACAACCCCATATTCGTATTCCATTTGATTGCACTACTCGAATTTTGCCATTCCATTTGAAAACAAATGCAGTTTATGTTGCCCTGGGTGCATATTTTCTTGTATGACCACCAGTAGCTCGTAGAGCTTCATTGCATGTTTATTTTTATTGTTTTTTTGAGATTTTGATCGTGCCTTTGTTTAAAATGTCTAATATTATTAAAAAAATATGTGATGATGAAGATGAAGAGTTATTTTTCTTAAGAAGAGCTTGTCTATGGGGATGAAAATTTTTATTTATTTATTATGACAAGTAAGCACATGCATGTTATAGCATGTTGTTTTACTTTCGACTTTGGTTTTATACCTGATATAACATAAGGTAAGAAATAAGCAATTGAGAAACCAGTCACTTCCATCGACGGGCTCTTTTGATGTTTTACTTCGCCCTTTTTATTCAGTTTAAATAGCGTGTCAATAACCACACTTAAAATAATAAAATCATACCTCAACTTCGGCTCGAAAAAATCGTCATAGTCGCTCCCAACTCTCCCTTCTTCCTTGGGAAATGTAAATTTTTTATGGGCGAAGGAAGGAAGGAAGGAGCCTTGAGGAACGACTATGACTATGACTGTACTTCTGGAGAGTTTTTTTTTAAATAGTCTTCAATGCAAGTACGTTTTTTGCTCAAATTTAGTATGATGTCTAGCTCATCATCAGAGTCTTCACTTGAATTGTCTTGCATTAATATTATGACTCACCACTCCATTAAGCATCCTGTACTGTACCTTGTATTAACCAAAATGCATAAGAAAATATCTTGGTTTGAATAAGTTATAAAAAAACTGGAAAAAATAAGTAATAAAGTAGGGTTATATTTAATCCAACGAAGATTTTCCACCGACTCCCGAAGCCGGTGGCGATCGGTGCCAACATTTGTTGGATCGGTGAAATCCATCTAAATTTTAGGAACTCTGTTGTTGGACTGGTGAAATCCATCTAAAATTTATGAACTCTTTTGTTGGCACCGGTGGACCACCGGTGGATTTACAAACTCGCCCTATTATACCAATGCAATTTTCTGACAGCAACAAGTCAGTTTTAGTTTTGCCCCAGTGCATCAAGAGGAAAACGCTATAAAAAGCCAGTTATTATGGACGAGTTTATTTCATCAGATTTTTTTCACCGATGTCATCGGTTTTTTAACAAATGAAATATGACGTTAATCTGACATTTCATGTCGTTGAGTTTGATGAGCCATCGCAAATTAAAAAAACTCGATAAAAATAAGTCAGAATTTAGCTATTGGGAAATCAAAATAAGCAAAGCGCCCTCTAACCTAAAGCCCCCAACTATCCTAAAGCCCCCGATACCATGGCAACTGCAGGTGTTTTGTCAACAAGGCCCACAGTAGGCAGAAGGGTATTTTTACGTTTTCTGACAGAAAACCATTCGAGGTTATGTTTATCTTTCAAAAATATTTTTTCAAAAACGAATATGAAACCACTCCGCGTGTGCGGTCGCCCGCCGAAAATGGCCTAGCGCTGCGCGAGCATTACCCCGAGTTTATCAAAGAACCAAGAGAACTTTACTGGCTCGCTGGAATTACTAGGAATTCGCCTAGAAACATTCCCATAACTTCACATAATTTTGTTTTTATTTTGATTAAATTTTTTTTTAAATTTAAATTATTGCGGCATAAGTTATGTGCAAGTTTACTAGTGAAATCTTAGAGGCCTAAGGATATATTTTAGATCCCAACAGCAGTTTCAAAAACACACGGATACTTGAGTATTAACAAAACAGGTCAGTAAAGCTCCATTTAGAGGTTGAAGAGACTCTTGCTAGTCGTTGATGCTCCTGTTTAAAATAGAATATGATTATTTCGTTTAGCGTCAACAGCCGATTTTTAAATCTGCATGCTTTTTAAGTTAACCTGTTGTCCTTAAATCAGTGGCAACAGCTAGCAGGAGTGTTTCAAATTCAATTCTTTAGCAGCGCGGAATGCGAAATCAAAATAATTAAACTATACACCAAATTTTTGACCCGGTGCAAAAAAAGCTCTGGTGTCCCACTGTGGACAAAAATAAATAAACTCTCCGCGTTGCCATGGAAGACAAATGCAATGACGTAAAGTTTTGCAAAAAAATCAGGTCGCCACGGTTAAATTGATTTCCCAATAGCCTACATTTTTTTAATTTTTTTCCAATTGAGAAATTTGTGCTTTTTCGAAAAGTTCTCGTAGTGCTTCAGGAGGATATGGCGAGGATAAAACTTATGTCCATCTTAATCAGCCCAAATTGAAGATTTATCTCCTTATGCTGAATTTATACAGCGAATAAAATAAAACAAGAAATAAGAATTAGCCCTATACCTATAAACTATATTTCGATGTTTTTATTTTTGGGGTTTCTGTGCGATGATGTATTACACAAAATTGTTCTTCGTCGTCTTCATCGCTGCTACTACTCAGCAGCGAAGAAAATGTACAACAATCCCTCACACTTGCCATTTTCGCTGTTCGCAATTAGAATTTTTGATGGCGAGAAACAGTTTTGGGTGCAACACGAGCCCTAAGAGCCGATGCCGAAAAAGCGGCACTCAGTGCCACACTGAAGGTGTCAGTTCTCCAATGGAACAGGAAAACTGAAAAAGTGCCTGTTAATGGAACACAAAAACCGAACCAGTTGCGCACCGATTGCCTCAATGGAATACGCTATTTGGTACACAACGGTATCCGGCCAAAAAAAGGCATAAGGCTAGCCTTCCATTAGCAGATTTTCCGCACGGATTTCAAGTTATGGTGAATGTGCCAATCGTTCTGTCAAATTTCAAAATCTAAAACCGGAGGAGAGAAAGAAAAAGGCTAATAATTAGTATCCGAAAGAGAAAAAAGAACAGGACTAGAAGCTGAGTAAAACTAGGCTTCATGTACATTTTCCTGAAATTGATTGTGAAATGTTTTTGTTTTTAATGTCAAATTTTGAAGAAAATTGAAATTGATTTTTTGAAGAAAAGTTGCTATTTTTCAGTTAGTGAAAATAGGCAGTTGATAAGTGCTGTGGTGGTGAAATATATTATGGACACTCCCAAGGAGAAATGTGGTTACTTAATATTGGTCATTTTTCAGCAACAATGGTAAAATTTTGATCGCCCTTAAATTTTAATAGGTAGATACTGTTTCATGGAGAGAGTTTGCAGGAACATGAAAGGAACCTGGGTCATAAAACCAGAGTTCAATACCTTATATTATTATATTTATAATGGGTCCCTTTATCTCCAACATTACCTCTGTTTTCCTTAAATTTATAAAGTTAAGGTGGGATTACCCAGCAACCTAAATTGGTAATTATGCAGTATACAGTTTTCTGCCATTTTTGATTTTTTTTGAAAAATTCTTTATGGGGGCACCTTCTAGGGTCCCTAGGACCCCAAATCCGCCTGCGCCCGATTTTTTTTTTTTTTAACGAGAAAAAAGGGTGCCCAGGGGGGGTTGTAAAGTGTTTTTTTAATTGTTTTGGGTTGGTTTGGATTAGGTTGGGTTGGACTGTGTTGGTTTGGTTTGTTTTAGTGAAAAAAACAAAAAAAAAAAAAAAACCAACCGGCGCAGATGGATTTGGGGTCCTAGGGTCAGTAAAACAAACCAAACCAACACAGTCCAACCCAACCTAATCCAAACCAACCCAAAACAATTAAAAAACA
Source organism: Oxystoma pomonae (assembly GCA_963921995.1). Classification (NCBI taxonomy): domain Eukaryota; kingdom Metazoa; phylum Arthropoda; class Insecta; order Coleoptera; family Brentidae; genus Oxystoma; species Oxystoma pomonae. The sequence continues at coordinate 111,541,119 of OY998164.1, forward strand.
CTTTACAACTCCCCCTGGGCACCCTTTTTTCTCGTTTAAAAAAAAAAAAAAAAAAAAAACGGGCGCAGGTGGATTTGGGGTCCTAGGGACCCTAGAAAGTGCCCCCATAAAGAATTTTTCAAAAAAAATCAAAAATGGCAGAAAACTGTATACTGCATAATTACCCTTAAATTTAGTGTTTAATTTTATGTCTCTATCTTTTTCCAACATAGTATGGTAGAAAAAGAGAGATATAAAAAATTAGGCACTAAATTAAAAACTGTTCATTAAGTTGGTGCATAAACCGGTAATTATACAGTATACGGTTTTTTGCCATTTTTGATTTTTTTTGAAAAATTCTTTATGGGGGCACCTTCTAGGGTCCCTAGGACCCCAAATCCGTCTGCGCCGGTTGGTTTTTAATTTTTTTGGTTTTTTTAAATTTTTTTTCAGTAAAACAAACCAAACCAACACAGTCCAACCCAACCTAATCCAAACCAACCCAAAACAATTAAAAAACACTTTACAACTCCCCCTGGGCACCCTTTTTTCTCGTTTAAAAAAAAAAAAAAAAAAAAAAAACGGGCGCAGGTGGATTTGGGGTCCTAGGGACCCTAGAAGGTGCCCCCATAAAGAATTTTTCAAAAAAAATCAAAAATGGCAGAAAACTGTATACTGCATAATTACCCATAAACCTGCCCTTTATGCTCAACTTAATGATACTATTCGTGTTACTAATCCTACCAGACGTCCCGTTTTTTGACCCCTATGTCTCGCATCTCCAAAAAAGATGTCGGGACAGGCAAATATCCTGTTTTTTGGTTTAGGTTTTCTGCCATTTTTGATTTTTTATGAAAAATTCTTTATGGGCCACCTACTAGGGTCCCTAGGACCCCAATTCCGCCGTCGCCGTTTTTTTTTTTTAAGAGAAAAAAGGGTGCCGGGGGGGGTTGTAATGTGTTTTTTTTATTGTTTTGGGTTGTGTTGGAATAGGTTGGGTTTGGCTGTGTTGGGTTGGGTTGTTTTAGTGAAAAAATTTTAAAAAAAAACAACCTGCGGCAACGGATTTGGGGTCCTAGGGACCCTAGTAGGTGCCCCCATAAAGAATTTTTCATAAAAAATCAAAAAATGACAGAAAACTGTATACTGCATAATTACCTGTTTTTGTTTTGTTAAGTCCAATTTTTGTCCCTTTTTTTAAATCAATATATGACCCCCTTAATCTCGCTCTTTTCTTTAATTAAGTTTTTATAGATATCATCTATTGATATTGATTTGTTCTTACTTGCGTATACAGACCGCTTCAAGCTACTGCGAACATAGGGTGAATCAAGTCCAATTTACTCTCCGTGCCGTACGACAGAGGTGGATTCGAAGCATGCTGCAGTGTTATCTTTTGGAAATTCATTTTGTTTTTATTATTTTGTTTTATTTCTGCCTTGCTCGAGAAACAGATGGGTAAGTTCTTAATTGAAATAATACATTTTTAAAACCAAAAATGGATGTCTACGAAGTTGCCGAAAAAGTGCAGATGGTCAAATGGTCAAATCGTCATAACCCAACACACGTTTGATATTGGTCGAGGGAAAATTTGCATTTGTATTTTGACGTAAGAACACAGTATCCCCAAAAACTAAATGTTTGGGGGGGGGTATTATAGGGGAACACGTAATTGGGCCATTTTTTATTAACGGCAATTGCAATTTGAATGGTCCTAGATACTTGGATCTACTGCAGCAGCACATTATTCCAACTGCTAGGCAGTTGTTAGGTGTAAGATTTGGTGTAAGCTCCTAATGACTTCTATCTGTTTTTGAAGAAGCTTTTCAAATTATCACCCCTAACATGCTTGGAAACGTTAGAAGGGGTTTTTATAGTAGGCTCGGATATTGTCTAGCCGAGCAAGGAGGACTGGGAGAATCTTTTTGGTTTTTAGAATGTATTATTTTATTTTGAGAACTTGCTTTTATTTTGTTTCTCCTTATTATTTTCATTGTAACACGTCGTCACTGATAAATCTGAGCAGTTGACAATAAAGCGCTCTTATTTATCAGTGACAAAAAATAAGAAAATTACGTTATAAAAATTTGCGTATTTATTGACCAAATTCTGGTTTCATTGTCTACGCTCCACACAGCACCGTTGTTAGAGGCGTACTAAATACTAAAGGAAAGTCATGCAAGTGGTGATCGCAAGCCTGAGTATTGGTTGCTTCACTGATAGGCGTGCGGTGTCTCTGCATGTACGTACACTGGCAAATTAGACTTCTTCCGCCCTATGTTCGCAGTAGCTTGAAGCGGTCTGTATTCTGTAAAAGATTCTCTTAGGGTCATATTTGCATGCATAATCATTTTTTTCTGAAGTTTGGTATTTTTAAAAATTTTTAAATAAAACTTGATGATTTGAATTTGTCAAATATTTATTCCTTTGGGAGCAAGTGTATCCTAAATACAATTTTGTTATTTTACCTTACATATCACACAATCACTGCTTTTTATTGCAATTTCATACAAAATTTCAGAAGTTACTTTTCTTTAAATTTTTTGCCTTCTTCTGTGACTATTTTAGAATCGGATAAGGGAGGATTAGATGGAATATTTTAGTTTGCCAAATTTTTTTGTTCCATTTTTTACCATAAAAAATTCAAACAGTGTTGCCTAACATTAAGATGTGAATTAGAGCTTATCAGTAAAACTGAAAGTTTTGATTACAGATGAAAGCTTTGATTGAAATGCTTGTGTCATTTTTTTAGTAATGAACAAGTAAGAAAGCAACTAGGAACGATAGAACCCAAACTATGAGCTGTACCTTAAATTTTATATTTACTAAACCCAGCACAAGACCCAGCATAACTTTCAAAATAGCTTGCAAAATAGAGAATCACAATTTTATTTGTAAACAAAACTAAACCTGAGGCTCAACCAATTAGTATTAGGGCTGTAAAGATCCCTGTTTCTAACTTAAACAAATACCTAGTACTCGGCTGCCTATTAGTGGAATTTTCGTTTTTTTAATAGTTACGCAACCTTTATCCATATATATATGATACAGCATAACATCATAATAATGTATTATAAGTATGCATAACTTTTTGTTCATTTTATTATTTGCCACTTTAAGTACTTTGAGTATGAGTAAGGCCAAGCACTTACATGAATGAATGTAGAAATGGGGGCCGGACAATTCCCATGTGTGTAGGCCACCTTGCTGTGCCCATTGCACGCTCACTATCCATGGTTTAGCCCTCAAACCCTGCCTCTTTTTTTTCAAAAGAACAGATTTTTCTGGGCTGCAACCTTCCTATATCGCCTGGGGCCAGCAGATAGTTCCCAAGGTGCGATTCTCTTGACCTGGCCAGAGCCAGCTGGACATGCAAGGAAGATTCCTCATCATGCAATTACCATTGAGGACATTTTTTCAGCATTTTTTTCTATTATATAAAATATTTTTCATGTACTTTAATGTGTTCAAATCAAATCAAATCAAAAAATACTTTATTGTCCAGAATAGAAATCCTATTGACAAAGCTGGCTAAAAGTTAATATAAAAGTAAAATGTCAATATTAAAACAGTAATATAAAATGTAAAATAACAATATCAAATGGTAAAAGATATAAGTAAAATTATTTTAGGTTTGTTTTTCTTTGGTTATTATTGTACTAATCTTAAATCTATACAACAAACTTATAGATAACATTACAGATTTTAAAAGTTTAAAACAAGAACAATAAGCAACATGACGTAATAGAAGAACACAAACAAAACAATTAAAATTTATTTAGTTATGAAAAATAACAAAACAGAGAACAATTTTGGTACCTATGTACTATTAAACTATTCTAAAACCTATCTGCAAAAAATTCACTTAGGCAGTAGTATGGCCTATTAAGTAGTTCTCTTTTTAATGCTTTTCTAAACCGTCTAACTGTATTTAGTTCTTTGAGATAACTAGGAAGATGGTTAAAAATTTTACGACCTTCGTAGATTAATGATTTTTTAGTCAGAGAACTTTTGGGAATTGGTAAAGGTAAGTTCATGTTTTGCCTTGTTTGTCGTTGAAGATCTGCTGTTCCACGGATACTGTCATAATTCCTGAACACCAGTGTGGCAGTTTCAATTATAAACAGTGATGTTAATGTTAAAATTTTGAGTTTGATAAAGTGTGGCTTACAAGACTCTCTTTGTCTGATATTGGCCATGAAACGGACTGCTTTTTTTTGAAGAATAAGGAGAATATTTAAAAGGCTTTGATTAGCTGTACCCCAAAATGGGATACCATATCTTAGGTGTGATTCAAATAAAGTGAAATACACGTTTCTAGCCATATCCTTACCTAGTTCAACATTGACACATCTGATGGCAAAACACCCAGACGAAAGCTTTTTGCTTAGTTTTAAAATATGATCCTCAAATCTGAGCTGGTCGTCTATATGAAGGCCTAAGAACTTAGTTACATTTTTATCTTGTAGAGGATTATCACCAAAATTGATATTCTGCATGTCGCACTTGAAACCTATAATGTTTGTTTTGTCAATATTAAAGCACAATCAATTAGCATCGCACCATTCTTTTATTTTTAAAAGATCTTCTGATATTTGATTCTTAAGAATGTTAATATCTTTGTGATGCCATAAGACGGATGTATCGTCAGCGAAAAGTGTGAATGTACCATATATCGGAAGATTTACTATATCATTAATATAAATGATAAATAGAAGTGGCCCTAAAACCGACCCTTGAGGTACACCACAGGTTATATTTACGTGTGCAGACTTGGATTCTCCATTTCTGACAGACTGTGTTCGGAAGCTTAAGTAAGATCGAAACCAAGATAACACATTACCTCTAAAACCATAACGCTCTAGCTTTCCCAGCAGTATTCCGTGATCCACGCAGTTAAACGCCTTCGATAAATCACAGAACACCGCCGCAACAGCCTCTTCCTTGTTTAATGTGTTGTAAACTCCATCCAAGAAGTCAAAAATAGCGTCATGTGTATTTTTGGATGATTGAAATCCATATTGTTTGGTTGTAATTATTTTATGTTTCGTTAAAAAGATCCACATCCGTTTCTTTACCACTTTCTCGACAACCTTGGAAAGCGTTGACAAGAGGGAAATTGGCCGGAAATTAGATGGGATATCAGTAGCACCACCCTTATGTAATGGTATAACAATTGCTGTTTTCAAACAAACCGGAAAATAGCCTACCGCAAAAGAACCGTCAATCGCTGCACACAGTGCAACAAGAGCATCCTGAGGCAATTTCAACAGCACCGCCGCCGACACCTCATCCTCACCTGTCGATTTTTTATTTTTAATTTCCTTTAAAGCCTCCAAAAGCTCCGAAGGTTCCACAGGTGAAAATTGAAAGGAATTAGGGACTAAAATATTATTACTAAGGTAAGTAAGGGGATCGACAGCAATTGGAAGATTTTTTGTTAAATTATCAGCTACGCTGCAGTAAAAATTATTTAAAGTGTTGACATCAACATTAAGGTCTGAGGACTGGGAAATTTTGTTGCGAAGATTGTTAACAATTTTCCAACTTTCTTTTTGCCTATTATTTGACCTAAAAAATTTCTCACTGTAATATTTCTTTTTCGCAGCATCTATAAGTTTCTTATGTATACTTCTATACTTACTACAATACTCGGTAAACCAATCTATTTTGAAGAATTTCTTAAGATAATTTAATGATCTAAGATTGCTTGCAGAATTTTTCAGGCCTGTAGTTATCCAATGCTTTGTATTTTTTTGTTTTTGTTTTACCCATCGTAATGGAAATGCACGATTAAAACTACTAATCAGAACAGAATGAAACGCAGCAATAGGTTGGGAAAATAATAACCTTGTAGGTTTAATTTAGTAACAAAATCTTGAGTGCCTGTCACGTACAGGACACTTTTGTCACATACAGGACAGATTTTGTTACTAAATTACCATTAAACCTACAGGGTTTGGTCCATTTTATTATTTTCTCAACACACTACATGAAAAATATTTTATACACTACTTCTCTGGACAATAAGTATTTTAAAAAACACAAAAATAGTAAAGTATCATGGTTTAATCAACTTCAGAACATAACAGATTTAGATATATTTAACTGCTCTATTACCAGAAGAATTAAGAAAGTTGTGTCTGTTATTTCATCACTGTAATATTTAAATTTTCAAGTAAATTTTATATAAATTAATTATTTACTATCTAATAATAATATGTAACTAACTTATCTTAAATTACCTAACTTTGCTATTGTAAATTAAGGTTTTATCAAGGTTTCTTGTTTATAGGTTTTTTATAGGTTTTTCTTTTATAGATTTTTCTTTTATAATTTTTTTTTATAACAGTGTTTAACTTTTATATCTTTAGGGTATAAGAAGCTCCACTGAGAGAAGTATGGACTATTTTTTCAATTTTATATCTTTATTTCCTTAAGGTCTTACACACTATCATTACATAGGTATTAAGTTTTCCATCTGTACTTTAATTGTGTTTTGTATGGGATTTTCCTGTTAGACAACAAATTGAATGGCCCTTGTTAAGGTGACAGTGTCCCATTAGGAGCCCTGTTGCCAGTCTCACGTCCTTTCTACCTAGTTGATATTTTTTGATATTTACTTGTTTATTGCTCACAATACTTTACAATATGTAAAACCTAGCAACATCAAATGTTTTAAATTTGAAAAAAATATAATACAAAAATTGATTATTATCATTAACTACTTAAGTAAATTGGAAACTATAAAAACAATTTTCAAGGGCATATCCCTTAACTGCTTTTTTAAAATGTGGAATGTTTTGAATACTTTGAATTTGCATTGGTCAGGACCTGAATGCTTTGATAGCCCAATAGAAGGCACCTTTCTCAAAGAAGGTAGATGAGTGATGAGGTATAGCCAATTCTGATGCCTGCCTGTTTCTTATAGTCATATCCTCAGAATGGTTATTTTGTTTTATAGGGAAAACACCAGGATTATTTTTAACAAACATTACTAGGGACACAAAATATAAAGATGGTACAGTGAGGATACTTAACTTAACTTTTTAAAAATGTGGTCTGCAGGATGTTTGCGGACTTAATCGTAGCATGCATCTTAAAAGTCGCTTTTGAACAATAAAAATATTCATTGCATAAGGTGAGGAGCCCCAGAACAGAATGCCATATGATATCCTGCTTTGTATATGTGGAGCAAGGACTTTGTTTTTTTGGTGCTTACCTCACAAATCAGCAGTTTGGCCTGTCTCATGCCCTGTGGGCTATTCCAGAGCTCCTCAGAGCGCCTATTTAAGTCACTTTTCAGGGCCGGTGCACTGAGTACATATTACTCAGTTACAATTCTGACTGAGCACCAAACTACTCCATATCGGTGCACATTGAAGTAATAGCTTAGAAAATCAGTAACGTTGATATAAGTTAAATGGGCTCATTTTAAAGGCCTCTACCTAAAAAGGTTTTGACAAAAAGTGTTTATAACTCAAGAATTGTTTGGGAGTGAGCAGAGTGAAACCAATTAAATAAATGTGATTTGCTTTTCTATAGCATGCAAGAGCAGCAGTCCTTTTACTAATGCTTTCACACTTTCTAAAGGAATTCTTCCTGAGTTCCATACTACCAACTTATATTCGGAAAGCCACAGATTGACACAGTAGATCTGAATGATACTTCACGGAAGAAAGTTGCAAGCCTCCTTAAGATGGAAGGTCAGCACATGTAAAATAAGTTCAGTGGTGGAGTCCAAACGAAGTGTGCTAGAGATACAAAATTTTGCACACTTATTCAAAATTAAATAGAGAATGGCGGAATTTTATTTATAAATGTCAGCTGTCAAATTTGATATATTAAATTCAAAAATAGTTACAAAAATCAAGATTTTTTTTTTTTTTGGTACCCATGGGTCATAAAACATAAAATTTGTTCTATATTCTTTTACCTTATAGGTATATTATTATTATTAGGTTACTGGGAATTGTTGTTTTGTTTGAATGTAGCAAGATTTATCAGACACAAATATTTAAGGACATTATTTAGGAAATTAACACACAAGCCTCGAAATTGACATTGCTTAGATATAAATCAGAAAGTTTCCGCATAAACCCTGGGGTTCCTCAGAGGAATCACTTCGGTCCACCTTTATTTAATATTTTTTTGAATGCAGTAAAATTATGTTTTATTTATTGTCTATTTTTAACATACATGGACAATTTTAAAATTTTTAAAAGAATCGAGTCAATTGATGACTGTCACACAGTGACCCCCAACATTTTAGAACATTTTGCACCAATAAGGGGTTAATACTAAATGTTGATAAATGTTACGAAATTTCATTTACAAGAAGTAAAAAAATGCAATTAATTTTAGTTATCAATTAAGTAATCTAGACATAAAATCTGTTGAAGCAATTAGAGATTTGGGGGTGACATTGGATAGCCAAGGGTCGTTTACTACTCATATTGATAAAATGGTAAATTCTGCTCTCTAAATGTTTGGATTTCTAAAACGGAATTGTCAAAAAAAAAACTCCTTCTTTATTATACACTTGTTTATAGTAAACTACAGTTTGTTGCACCGGAGGCACTTTAATTTGCTACCATTAAACTATAGGAGAAGTAATAAATTATTGAATAATTTTCGCCTGTTTTGTTGGAAAAAATTGAATTTTATGCTCCTATAAGAAACCTTCAGGATCAAAACTTATTTGAGGTGCTTTACAGAAGAATAAATTTAGGATGTAATTCTCCAATAACAAGAATAGTTCGTATAGTATAGATAGTGTAGATTTACATTGAATGTCACTAAATGTGTTTAAGAGAGAAGTTAAAAAGTTTTTTAGTGCATTAGAATCATAAGTGGTGAATTTTCGGAATTTTTTTTGTTGCTATCTAAGAATTAAGAAGTTAGTTATACTTTTTTCTGGTGTTTTAGTTTATAGACTGTGTATTTTATTTAAAGATAAGGCTTTTAAACGATTTTATTCATGTTGTATATATTTCAACTGTTTTTAATACACCAGCTGTTTTTAAAGAGTTTGTTTATTTCCGCTTGTTTGTTTTTCTTTTTGGATTTAGATTTTAAAAGACGTTTATTGCTACTTTCTATTTGAAATTATTATATAATTAATAATGAACGAATTTCTTAGAAATTTTCAAGAGCAAAAGAACGAGTCGGTTAAAAATAGTTCAAATGACTTTTTTACACAGATAAATGACATCAAAAATAGCTTTTCAGCGTCATATAAATACTTTTTTAATGTAATTATTTTCGGAGAAACCAGAAACGTTTTGGATCAAAATTTATATAATATTAATGGCTGAGTCATTCCATATTAAATCAACCAAAAAATAATACAAATTATTTTACTCGATCCTCTCCGATTTTGATGATTTTTGGTACACATTTTCTACCTACCAAAAAACTCAAATGCCCAAAATTTTATATTTTTTTGAGCAGTACTTTTTTTGTAATTAATTTTTAAGAATTAAAAAATACCTAATTTGGTCTTGATATGTATATACAAATATTATATAAAGGTATTTAAAACATCTTTTGAATGATCTAGCACAATGCATAAGATAACATAAGATTTTTCGTATATTAAACGCATTAAACAAGTAAAATAAAAATACACAATAAATATATATATACAATATATACAACTTCAAATGAGAAATACAAAATATTATAATATACAACTACATCTTTTTGTCTAATTGTCTTTTAAGAATTTGTGAGGACTCCATCATTCCTTTTTTGTTAAGTTTATATGTTCTACCGGTAGCAGTAATAAATTCGACTTTTTTTACCAGACTTTCGGGTTTTACTATTAAAATATCCGGATTACTTGGGTAGAAAAACGAGGCTGCAGGGCCTTTTGGATGAAGGAAGTTTACTTTTAGCTCTCCAGTCTCAATATTTTTTCCCAAAATACATGCTAACCACCATTCTTTATCATATTCCACAGTAATAAAACCTGACTCAACATTTTGTATTTCAGAAATAATATCCCCCCCTGGCATAAGGTGATGATTTTCTAAACTTTCCGAAAAAAATTTTGCTATAAAAGAGCTTTCTGTATAGGGAATTACATCGTGAATTTTTTGGGTACCAGGTATGGTTAGTACATCAGTGAATCTTTTATTAAAAAATTTTTCATGGTTGACATATTTACCCTCAGTGTAATATTTAAAATTAATGCCAGTAATGTTTTCTTGGCACCAAGTAAACAACTGAAGGGGTGTCATTATTTGGTCACTGTATGGCCTATGAAGACTAGCTTTTGCTGCAAGCCTTTTAACTATGCCTCCTAAGCCGTCACAGACACTCTTGTCATGAGAAGTGGCAAAATAATGCCATTCGGCTGCGATTCCAAAATCTTTTTTTATGGAGACCAACATTAAGAATTTTTTTTTTATTTTTATGTTGAGCTGCACTACCATCAGAAAAATAAAATACTTTTTTAAGTCCTAAAATCTTTTCTTTTAAATAAATTGCAAACGGATGGAGGGTTGCCTGTCTGTTGTTCCAATGGTAAGCCTGAACCTCATCCTACATAACAAACGAGTAGTTTTCGGCAAAATCGCACTGACCTGGAAAATCTGGAAAAGTCAGGGAATTTTAAGAGCTACCTGGAAAAGTCAGGAAATGACCAAAAAATCCTCAAAAGTCAGGGAATTTGCACACAAAACCTGGAATTTCTCTTTCTCAACCTATTTTTTAAACCAACTTGGAATTTCTCTTTCTCAACCTATTTTTTAAACCAACTTCGTAAAAAATATTATGTGAGTTCTTCTATGCTCACCTCAACATCTGTTTCGCGCTCAATCAGTTCCAGTTCACCTAAAATCCAAGAGCAATAGAAAAGAGAGGAAAGCTTTTGAAAACGTGTAGGACAAGAACCGCATCATTACCCAGGATGGCAGATTGTGTTTATTAAACATTTGGTTTTCATTTCGAAATAATAAATATCATCTTGTATTATTTCTCCTTGTTCTAAGCACAAAAGCTCGAATCGTGCTATCTTCTATTACAACTTTCAAGTGTAGTCTAGCGCGTTTTTTCTAATACGACAATTTTTGTCATGTAATGTATTTATTCGTAACCTTTAAATGATGTGGAGTGCAACTACGATGCGAGATTTCGAGAATTTTCAATTTTTTTAAGAGCAAGAATCCTAAATGTCGAAAAAAACAGTTTTTAATTTAGACTGGATAAGTCCTTCCATAAGTCCACCAGAGTGGCAGTGTCTACAGGCTATTAAAACCAATAAATATCAAGCATATTGTAAGCTTTGTTTAAGAAATATTGTAAAGTGCCTGGAAACTGAAAAAAATTCAAGGAAATTGCCTTTGTTAATCAAGAAAACTGATACACTATCAGTCTTGACCAAAAATTACATTGGACCTACATCTACACCAACTACTGGAAGTGGAGGAACCTCCACAGAAACTGCTTCCACTGCCAAAAAGGGTTCTACTCCTTTTTTGGAATCTTTTTTTATTGAGCAATCAGTTATGGATGCAGAAATATTGTGGTGCAAAGAGTTTTTAAGAATAATCCTGATGTTGCCAATTATGTCCACATCATCTGCGAAGGTCAGTATTAGGTTGGATCCTTCCTGGTGGAATATAGCCGTTGGTGTCTCAATCTTGACTTTTCTAATTGCATCTTCTAATGCTATGTTGAAGAGTTGGAGTGAAGAGAGTATCGACCCTGCTTAAGCCCATTGTTGATACCAAAAAAATCAGAGTAGCTCTGTTCCACCTTTATCTTATCTTGCACCTTGTATCCTCCATACACATTTTTACTAGGGATATCAGCTATTAAAAGCCCAGTTCCTGCATTGTTTCCCACAACTTTGCTCTACATAATTTGTCAAATGTCTGTTTTAAATCAATAAACATCTGGTGAAGTTCTCTGTCAAATTCCCAGCATTTTTCCATTATTTGTCTAACGGTGAAAATCTGGTCTATGCTTATGGTATTTATCTCTTCGTTGAGTAGTTCGCAAAAGTAGTTCTTACATGTGATTAGTATCTCTCTTTCGTTGCTTATCAGTTGTCCGTTGTTTGTTAGAGAAAGTTTTCAGTATTCTTTTATTCTGTTGTTTTGTCTATTTTCCTGCATTTCTCTTATTATATTTAGATGGTGGTCTCTCTTTTTGCTTTATATGATTTTGCGTGTTGCAGAACTTGATGGTTATACTCTTCTATTAGATGCTGTTGGGTGTTTTTGTTTTTTCCTGGTCATATTTCGTCTTTCCGTCGCTCTACTACAGTCGTCATAAAACTACTTCCTTCTTTGTTTTATCTTTTTGTCGAGCACTTGACTAGTCACCCTAGTTACTGTTTCTTGGATGTTCTTCCAGACCTCGTGTAATTGGTTTCTGGTATATTTCCTGTGTTTGTTCTGTCTTGAGTTTTTCCGTATTCCAGATTATGCTGGTCTTCTTTTTCTGTATATGTGCACATGTGCATATATATTAACACTTCGTGTAATTTAGTTTTATAACTTGCTAGATGAACCAAAAAAACGTTGGTAGAACCTCGAGTAGAACTAGGCTTAGTCTTTTATTTTTAATACTGTTAAGTACCTGATTTGTTTTTAGGATTTCACGAATTCGGTTGCTGTCATTTTGGTCTTCAAATAAAGTTTCTCGTCTTATTTATCTGCTTTTTACCTTTTTATCTCTATAATATAAATACCTGCTAAATTTGAGCTTTCAAAAATTGTCATGGTAAAAGTCTACATATACTTGGTATCCAAGTAGGCAAGCAATTTATACCCAAAAAATACCTGGAATTTTTTAAAAAATGGTCAGGGAAAACCTGGAAAGGTCAGGGAATTTGGAAATCAGAATTTGGTGGGAACCCTGAATGAGGGCTTTTCCAGGTTTTAGATTATTTTTAATGTCGTTATATTTTTCTTTTTGCATATTAGCCATAAATGAATGCGATTTCAGTTTTATTAGGCTGTCTGTGTGAAAAAAATATTTTTCCAGAATGATGTTTTTATAATGGTCTACTCCTGGACATTCCTGACATTTATTTCCTAGATAGCAATCTGTTGAATGTGGATTACACTTCATTTTATACAAAGACTGATAGTAATTTGCTGCCAAAGACCTATTATTCTCATCAAGCATTTTATTTAATTTTGAGGCATTTATCATGAATTTCACATTCTGGTGAATATTGTAGTACACACACAGACCGAATGTGTTCCACTTTTTCCTGCCAAAATACAGTTTTTAGGTGTAAGTTGACAAAATTTGGAGAAGCCAATTTTTTCGTCTCGAAAATCACCTTTAAATAAACAATATATTTCCTTAAGATTATCCAAGACTAATTTTTTTGTACATGTTCCTTTTCGCCCTCATCTTTCCTTAATCTTTTTTACCGGGCATTGGTCTGCTTATATCATCCCGTTGATAAAAGTCCTTTACATTTTGGACAACTCTTTCATTCAGGTTTTTTTTCCAGGCTTCGGATTTGGAGAGCTTAATATCCCATTCTCTTTCACCAATTTCTGTAAATTTTAAGTCCTAAAATCTTTTCTTTTAAATAAATTGCAAATGGATGGAGGGTTGCCTGGCTGTTGTTCCAATGGTAAGCCTGAACCTCATCCTACATAACAAACGAGCAGTTTTCGGCAAAATCGCATGTAATGATAGGGTTTCCACTGACCTGGAAAATCTGGAAAAGTCAGAGAATTTTAAGAGCTACCTGGAAAAGTCAGGAAATGACCAAAAAATCCTCAAAAGTCAGGGAATTTGCACACAAAACCTGGAATTTCTCTTTCTCAACCTATTTTTTAAACCCACTTGGAATTTCTCTTTCTCAACCTATTTTTTAAACCAATTTCGTAAAAAATATTATGTGAGTTCTTCTATGCTCACCTCAACATCTGTTTCGCGCTCAATCAGTTCCAGTTCACCTAAAATCCAAGAGCAATAGAAAAGAGAGGAAAGCTTTTTAAAACGTGTTGGACAAGAACCGCATCATTACCCAGGATGGCAGATTGTGTTTATTAAACATTTGGTTTTCATTTCGAAATAATAAATATCACCTGTATTATTTCTCCTTGTTCTAAGCACAAAAGCTCAAATCGCGCTATCTTCTATTACAACTTTCAAGTGTAGTCTAGCGCGTTTTTTCTAATACGACAATTTTTGTCATGTAATGTATTTATTCGTAACCTTTAAATGATGTGGAGTGCAACTACGTTGTGAGATTTCGAGAATTTTCAATTTTTTTAAGAGCAAGAATCCTAAATGTCGAAAAAAAACAGTTTTTAATTTAAACTGGATAAGTCCTTCCATAAGTCCCCAGAGTGGCAGTGTCTACAGGCTATTAAAACCAATAAATATCAAGCATATTGTAAGCTTTGTTTAAGAAATATTGTAAAGTGCCTGGAAGCTGAAAAAAATTCAAGGAAATTGCCTTTGTTAATCAAGAAAACTGATACACTATCAGTCTTGACCAAAAATTACATTGGACCTACATCTACACCAACTACTGGAAGTGGAGGAACCTCCACAGAAACTGCTTCCACTGCCAAAAAGGGTTCTACTTCTTTTTTGGAATCTTTTTTTATTGAGCAATCAGTTATGGATGCAGAAATATTGTGGTGCAAAGAGTTTTTAAGAATAATCCTGATGTTGCCAATTATGTCCACATCATCTGCGAAGGTCAGTATTAGGTTGGACCTTCCTGGTTGGTGTCTCAATCTTGACTTTTCTAATTGCATCTTCTAATGCTATGTTGAAAAGTTGGGGTGAAGAGAGTATCGACCCTGCTTAAGCCCATTGTTGATACCAAAAAAATCAGAGTAGCTCTGTTCCACCTTTATCTTATCTTGTACCTTGTATCCTCCGTACACATTTTTACTAGGGATATCAGCTATTAAAAGCCCAGTTCCTGCATTGTTTCCCACAACTTTGCTGTACATAATTTGTCAAATGCCTGTTTTAAATCAATAAACATCTGGTGAAGTTCTCTGTCAAATTCCCAGCATTTTTCCATTATTTGTCTAACGGTGAAAATCTGGTCTATGCTTATGGTATTTATCTCTTCGTTGAGTAGTTCGCAAAAGTAGTTCTTACATGTGATTAGGATCTCTCTTTCGTTGCTTATCAGTTGTCCGTTGTTTGTTAGAGGAAGTTTTCAGTATTCTTTTATTCTGTTGTTTTGTCTATTTTCCTGCATTTCTCTTATTATATTTAGATGGTGGTCTCTCTTTTTGCTTTATATGATTCTGCGTGCTGCAGAACTTGATGGTTATACTCTTCTGTTAGATGCTGTTGGGTGTTTTTGTTTTTTCATGGTCATATTTCGTCTCTCCGTCGCTCTACTACACTCGTCATAAAACTATTTCCTTCTTTGTTTTATCTTTTTGTCGAGCACTTGACTAGTCACCCTAGTTACTGTTTCTTGGATGTTCTTCCAGAGCTCGTGTAATTGGTTTCTGGTATATTTCCTGTGTTTGTTCTGTCTTGAGATTTTCCGTATTCCAGATTATGCTGGTCTTCTTTTTCATGTGTATGTGCAGATGTGCATATATATTAACACTTCGTGCAATTTAGTTCTATAACTTGCTAGATGAACCAGAAAAACGTTGGTAGAACCTCGAGTAGAACTAGGCAAATTAGTCTTTTATTTTTAATACTGTTAAGTACCTGATTTGTTTTTAGGATTTCACGAATTCGGTTGCTCTGATTTTGGTCTTCAAATAAAGTTTCTCGTCTTATTTATCTGCTTTTTACCTTTTTATCTCTATAATATAAATACCTGCTAAATTTGAGCTTTCAAAAATTGTCATGGTAAAAGTCTACATTTACTTGGTATCCAAGTAGACAAGCAATTTATATCCAAAAAATACCTGGAATTTTTAAAAAAATGGTCAGGGAAAACCTGGAAAAGTCAGGGAATTTGGTGGGAACCCTGAATGAGGGCTTTTCCAGGTTTTAGATTATTTTTAATGTCGTTATATTTTTTTTTGCATATTAGCGATAAATGAATGCGATTTCAGTTTTATTAGGCTGTGTGTGTGAAAAAAATATTTTTCCAGAAGGATGTTTTTATAATGGTCTACTCCTGGACATTCCTGACATTTATTTCCTAGATAGCAATCTATTGAAGGTGGATTACACTTCATTTTATACAAAGACTGATAGTAATTTGCTGCCAAAGACCTATTATTTTCATCAAGCATTTTATTTAATTTTGAGGCATTTATCATGAATTTCACATTCTGGTGAATATTGTAGTACACACACAGACCGAATGTGTTCCACTTTTTCCTGCCAAAATACAGTTTTTAGGTCTAAGTTGACAAAATTTGGAGAAGCCAATTTTTTCGTCTCGAAAGTCACCTTTAAATAAACAATATATTTCCTTAAGATTATCCAAGACTAATCTTTTTTGTACATGTTCCTTTTCGCCCTCATCTTTCCTTAATCTTTTTTACCGGGCATTGGTCTGCTTATATCATCCCGTTGATAAAAGTCCTTTACATTTTGGACAACTCTTTCATTCAGGTTTTTTTTCCTTCGGATTTGGAGAGCTTAATATCCCATTCTCTTTCACCAATTTCTGTACTGCCCTGGGCATATATTGAGAGGCTCCAAATTCTTCTTGAATTTTTGTCCTATTTCAACTTTGCACAAGACAAAACAAGAAAGTTTTCACTTATATTTTTTGTGTTTAAAAATTTTGCCTTCAATTGATTGATCATTTCGCGTTCATCGCGGTTTTACTCTTCTTGCTGCGTTAAAGTAGACGTTGAACAAGGACAGAAGTTACCCCTCTCTCTAAACAATGTTAGAGTATAGTGTTGTACAGGTAACTTAATAGATCGTACAATATCGTACAGGTAACTAAATATTAATTAACAATTTCTTTAAATAGAGTGAAACTAAATATAAAAAAAAACAAAATTTTAAAATTAAAATATTGAAAATTTTTAATTTAAGGCCCACTAAGAAAGAGAAAAAAAAGAGTAATCAATTTATAGCACTCTCCTTATATCTCAATCTTGATCCCAATAACTAGCACACAAAGTCTTTAACATACTCTAGGGAAGAATAATCTCAAAAGGGAGTCACAATAGACCCGCTGGTGATCGCAGTAGAAAGTTCCAGAGGACACACTCACAAATGAATCAATCAATCCATACTACCCGCCATTCTTTTTTAATATTTTGTTTTTAGATCAAAACCTAGTGCACAAATCCGAACAATAATGACTAAACCACCAACAGATAACTTGCCCTCAGTAAAACTTGTGGTAGTGGGCGATGGTGGTGTTGGTAAAAGTGCCATCACCATACAGTTTTTTCAGAAGCTTTTTGTAACTGATTACGATCCTACAATAGAAGACAGCTACTTACAGCATGTCGAGGTCGATGGTCAGTGGTGTATGCTAGATGGTAATTATTTAATATTTATTATTAACATTTGTTTATTATCTTTTATTTGCAAAAACTCTTTTCCGGGTTCTCTCCAAACTCCATAAAATCCTTATGCAACCCAAAAATGTTTGAAACTAAAAACTTGATAGGTTTATATGAGGGGGTAACCACCAAGGTAAGATTTGTGACAAGATTTCGCATTTAACGAATTTTTACGATGATTTCGCGCGAATTCGCAAAATTTAAGCTAATTTTTACAGGATTTCGCACTATTTTTAGTGATAGTTCACGATTTTGCGTTTTTTCTGATGATTTCGTAAGGATTTTCGATGCAATTTTAAGTGGATTTCAAAGAGTGTTACCCCCTTGGGTTTATAAAAAAACCTAGCTAGCCCATGCCTTTCTTTAAAAAACAGGCAAAAAAAATTGGCAAAATAAGAACACATAAAAAGGCACTTACTTTTTGGATATTATTATTATAAAATATTTTATTTCAACCAGAGAAGCACCAAATAGGAACACAGCATAATAGGCACTTACTTGCTTGCTAGGATTTTGTAGGTCTTGTCAATATTTTTCAATATTTTTATCCTCGATCTTACCAAACTCTAGATAAAAAAATCATAGTATAAGTATGAATGACCGTCGCTTTAAAATTATAAGATAATGAGTCATATTTAGTGAACCTTTCAACAAAAAAGTCTACATTCAAAATAAAAAGATATTTATGAACTTAAACATTTCAATTTTTGTTCTGACGACTCTAATATTTTGATGCTTTAGTTTTAGACACTGCTGGCCAAGAAGAATTTAGCGCAATGAGAGAACAGTATATGAGAAAGGGAGATGGTTTCTTGTTAGTTTATTCTGTGACCGATAAAAATAGCTACCAGAATATTGTCCACTTCCATACACAAATATTGAGGGTCAAAGACAGGTAATTATTTTGTGTGTAACAAACATACACTTTTCCACACTGGTCACCATTTTTTTTTCTGAAATATACAACACAATTGGACCCTAATAATAGGTAGGTAATGAACAAATCAAAACAAACAGTAAAAAAACTGCATTTTCATCATGCGAACATACATAGGTTCAAATCTTTAATGCAGCTACTCCAAAAAAGGTCACATCTTTTTGGGCGGAAAAAAAAACGGAAAAAACCCCAGAAAAAATGTATTGTTACAAATTAAAAAATTAGTTCAAATATGTGAAAATAGTCTTATTATACATCGTTGATTGTTACGTTAACTTTTTGAAAAATTTTCTGCTCATACAACAAAAGTTTTCGCCTGCGGCGCTATGATATGAAAGATTGTTACAATTTTAGGCAAAATTTAGATTTAAGTCTAGATCCGCCGAAAGTTTGCATCTTTGCTTTTAAATGTTAAAACACCTCTACTAAACGGCCCCCCTTTGAAATCGGCTGTATCGGCCCCTGAGTGGACCTTTAACCCTCCAGAGAACAAATCAAAAATTTTTTTTTTTTCTATTGGAATTTCAAACGCGATTTTCTTGATCAATTGTTATTTTTTTTTCGAAGAAAGAAAAAAATCAGTTAATTTTTTTGAGTACATAGTTGCTAAACATACCTCCATTAACCTAGCGACTCCACCTCAAGAAAATCAAAATTTAACCACACCATAATTATGTGCTAATTTCGTCCCTAATTAAAAAAAAAATTAAAACCAAAAATTTTTTGTTTGGCTCCATATTTCCTGGTGGGGTTGCTAAGATAATATTAATCTAGCTACCCCATTTTCTTTTTCGATTTTCTCAGAAACAAAAGGGGCACAAAATTTTTTGATTAGGGACGAAATTAGCACATAATTATGGCATAACTAAATTTTGATTTTCTTGGGGTCGCTAGGTTAATGGAGGTGCCAAACATGCTGTTTTTGAAAAAAATTTGCAAGAACCTCATTTTCATTAAATATAATAAAAACTGGTGAGACTTATGGGTTGTTATTTTGATTCTTAAACCTTAAAATTGGATAATTTGATTGTGTTAGAAAATGTCATTCATAATGTAATCAATTTTAAGTGTGGCAAAGTTAAAGAAGAGGCAGATAGAGTGCGTACAATTGTAAAAGAAGTTAAAAAAAATAAAAACTAAAATCTTAACTTATTAGTAATATTCTTTGTAAGAAATCAAAAAAATTAGAATTTCTTAGTAGCAGTTTTTGTAGGCTTTAAATGTTAAATTACTGAGAAAACGAGGTTAACCGTGGGTTGAAAATTTGGGGCTACCCCAACTCACACCGTGCGTTACTAAAGCACACGGTATGATTGTCCCAAACCATTTCTATTTAGTTGGGAGAACTGGGCAAGTCTCATTGTCAATCATTGTTTATTTTTTCCGCCGGGACTTGGTTTGCTGTAGCTCATACTGCTGCTAGAATGTCGAGTTTTGCACGTATTCAGGCTTGCAGGTTGCCTTGGCTGGCGGTTGGAGTCGTTAGAGATTAATTTCCGGTTGTGATGTAGTTAGTGTATATGAATATTAAAAACAGCAAAGTTTGAAGGGTGGGTGTTGGCTGGCTAGAAGAAGCCCAGACAAATAAAAACTTCAAAAATTTATTTATACCTAGTTTTTTCGGTCAGTATCTTTTTTAATTTTCACTATCTTTCTAATAAAAACAGGATCAAATAGCGTCTAAGTTTATCGAATATATTTTGTTTTGTTAACAGGGATACATACCCTATGCTACTAGTGGCAAACAAGGTGGATTTAGTTCATTTACGCAAAGTAACCGAAGAACAAGGACGAGAACTGGCGCACAAGTTAGGTGTACCTTATATTGAAACCAGCGCTAAGGACCCGCCTTTAAATATTGATGCGTGCTTTCACGAGGTAAGACGATTGCTAAAGAAACGATGACACATATTGTTCATTCCAACTCCAGACCAATTTCAAAGGTCGCGGAATTTTGTTCGAAAAAATTAGTTCAAAAACATTGGTGCGAACTTATATTCGAAATTATATTAGCAATCAATTTTCAAAAGCAATTTTTTCCTACATAGCACATCAGGGAATAAAAAAAGTTTGTGTACATAACGATCCAGAAGTTTAAGGGGGTTAAATGCAAGCAAATCGATGCAGCAATAATTGAAAAGAATTAGGCCATTCGTCATTCTCTACTGCTTTCATAAAGTCCTTCGCTTTATTTTTAAACTAGCCCAACTTATTTTAAAATAAAACTTTTAAATAACGTTATCGTAATACTATTTCCCGCGACTTCGTTCCCTTGTTTAAAATTGTAGCTTTCCGCACTAGCCCCCCCCCCTTCCCGACCCCTGCCCCGCCCCATTCCTCGCCTTAGACAATAGTTTATTTAGCCAAAATCAATATAAACGTATATAAAAATTAAGTTTATGACAAAAAATAGACAAAATCGTTCATATCACTAATAGATTACATAGCAAGTTTGCGAGATATCAATAAAAACACTGAAAAAAAGACATACAAAATAAATTTATTACAAAGTTTTTATATGATTTATAGCAATTTCAACACAATAAGATTATGCCAAACATTAAAACCAAGAAACACATTTCGCAGCACCTGGAACATCAAGAAAAAAAAATAATATTACTAGATAAAAATTATATTATTGTGTTTGTTAATTTTGTTATTTTTTCTGGTCTTTAGCAGAAACTTACTTATACTGACTTCTTCAGTACACAATTTAAAGTCAATAATGCTTAGGGTATAGTCCAATTTTTTGATGAGCGGATTGACGTCATTTTTTTGGATCTCTATTTGATACACTTTTAGACAGCTACAATAAAAATGTAAAATAAGTCCTGTCATTGATTGTTTCAACTGTTACTTCACTTGACATACGAACTGTTGACAACAAAGAAATACGTTTTAATAACGTCAGTCCGATCATAAAAAAATTGGACTATATATAGAGACATTTAGGACAGACAAAAAGATTCAAATATCAATTCAGAGGGCGTGCGCAGATGGCAACGGCGCGGCGCGGCGGCAGTATAAATCAACCTTAATATTCTGATTAGAGGTAGGAATTCAATATTCTTACAAACCTGAACACATGTGAATTAACTTTTATTGTTGTTTGCAAGTTGGTTTAAGGACTTTCCCTACCGTTATTTTATAGTCTTTATAAAAAAAAAACCTTCGAAAATATCTCATTTGCGCTTTAATAAAAGGAAGCTTTATTTTATCGTCTTTATAAAAAAAGACCTCGAAAAAAAACGTTCGGAAATATCTCATTTGATGCATTGGGCATTAACTTTATCAAAAGTATTTTAAATTTTGAAAATTAACAAAAAAAAACGTGTTTGTTGATATTTTAATCTAAGGATCTACTAATTTAAGTATATTTCATAAACTTTTTTTTTATTTTCTGTGTACCTACCGGCACTGACTGATTTCACTTTTATTTTCAAAACATTGGACGATTTTTTCCAAAATATCACTTTAAATGCACTGAAATATTCTCCTACTGGTAAAAAAATACACTATAAACGTTTTTTGACAAAATGTGGTTTTAAAACGACTTAAAAACTGCTTAAAACATTGTCTGCGCTCTGCCGACTTTCCCCGCCCACAAGCCAATCACGACCTTGAGAGAAGAGAGACAGAATTCTCTATCCTTATCGTTCTAACGTCGTTTGTTTTGTTGTGATTTTATTTGTAAATAAACAGTGTTTTATTATTTGCCAAGGAGTTTTCGTTGGACCGGATATCTTGTCTCTTTTTAATCTAAGCACATACCACTATTACAGTTAAATGCAAAAATGAATCGCGAGATTTGATAGACAGACAGCTGGGCTCTGTGAAGTTAAATAAAATCGTTTAAAAATTAAAAAAAGTACACCAAATATCACAACGTAATAGTAGTTTTCACAACTAGTGGCTAAAATAGTGCTTTTTTACAAGCGTTGGTTTAAATAACGAGCTCAACGAGTTATTTAAAAACACGAGTAAAACAAGCACAGTTAGCCGCGAGTTGTTAACACTATTTTTTTTTAAAATAACAAGAGAAGAAGAGCACTTCTCGCAACATACCATCTTTACCCTATAAATCAAGGCGGCTGGTAAATGAAATAACAATGGTTTCCATAGCGATGTGCCTTTTTACTTGATGGCGTTCATTGTTGCGACATTTTAATCTTTTGACAGTTTGATATTTTGACGATGTTTTTAAATGATTTTTTCGTAAATACGTGTTGAAAACTGGCGGAAATGGCTTAATTTTTAGGCAAGAATAATTACATTTTTTCAGTATTACTATTTTCCGCTATTTCTCTTTAATTTTGGGAAAACACGGACAGAAATCTTCTTGCACCCGTAATAAAAAAAAGTTTTTTTGCACCGGTAACCAAAATCAGCATATCTGCAGACAGTTACTAAAATCATGTTTTTGATGAAGGTATAAAAAACCATTTGTTGGTATTCAAAATTAGTATAGTAACCAAGGAAAAAATTATCAGTGTAATTCTTATCACTTTACTTAAGTCAGAAGAATTATCGCGGTACGTCTTCAAAATCACACTTGTCTAATGGGACTTTTAACACATTAGTGGAATAATCTAAATAATATCCTTGTAGATTCATAATAGTGTTTTATTACGTGGAGAGTGACGTTTTCAATGTCTATTTCAGGTAGTGAGAATAATTCGAAATCAACCGAACAACGACAACGACAAGCGAAAGAAAAAGAAAATAACCAAGTTTTTTAAATGTGTCATGATTTAACTATAAGTGTTAACTCTTAATTTATTATTTATCTTACACCATCATTGAGTAAAGCGCCAACCAAAGGATAGGTTATTGTTTGAAGGTGGTAGACAATGTTGAACTTACATTGTCTTTATTTTTTACTTTTTCTCGACGTTTCGAATGCTTACGTATCTGCAATCGTCATCAGGTGAATACTAACAAAAAACTAAGACTACCTAATCTTATACACACCATGAAGTTTACACTTAGTTGGCTCCGTCCTTTCACAGTTGAAATCTGTTACCTCCAAAAAGAGTGGGTTTCCAAATATCCTTGATTGTGATGCTTGTTTGAGAAAATACATTCTGGTTCTTCAGGATGAATGCTGTTTCTTTGAATTTTGGCTTGAATAGGTTTTCCTCCTTGGTGACGATCTTTGCCTCTTTCTATCCATATGATGTTGATTTTCCCAGCAATGTCCCCTTATCGAGTTTTGCGTTTGTGTTCGGTAAGTCGAATTGCCATAGGTCGACTGGTTTCTCCGATGTAGATATCCCCACACTCGCATGGTACCTGGTATATGCAGTTCTTGGTGTCTTGGCGTTGTGGTTTCTTTTTTGTGAATTGGCTTCTTATTGATTGATTGATTCGTTTGTGAGTGTGCCAGTATGGCACTTTCCACTGCGACCACTATTGGGTCTATTGTGGCTCACTTTTAACATTTTTTGTTGCTAAAGAATATTCAGCCCCTTAAAGAGGCTCGCAACTTGCTTTGGTGAAGCATCATTCAGATCCAGTCTGTCGATCTGTGGTTTACCGAAGATACGTTGACGCTGACGTGCAATGGCCGGACATTCACACAGCACATGTCTGGCCGTCTCATCATACTCCATACAGAGCCTACATTCGGTGTCCTCACTTAGACCCATTCTCTGTAATGGTGCATTCAGCCTGCAGTGTCCGGTGTATAGATCAACCATTGACCGGATGTCCTGCCTGGTGAGCTCAATGAGTTTCCCGGCCCTCTTCCTGCAGGGTTCTGTAATGAACTCTTTGGAATGTGCCAGTATTGGTGGAACTTGTTTTCCATCCAGCCTGAGAGAGCAGTGTTGATTGTGTTGTATGCTATTCCAAGGGCTGGTTCGGGGCCAATAAAGACGGCAGAGGCCGATTCACGCGCCAGTTGGTCGGCAGTCTCATTTCCCCGATGTCCAGAATGTTCCGGAATCCATACCAGTGACACAGTGTTTATTCGTCCATGGCATTGGTTTGCTTATTCTTTTTATTTTTTCTGAGATTCCTTTGACGTATGGAATTATAAGTGTCGCCTTTGGTGTGGGTGTGGTCTGAAGAGTTTTATTGATCGTGTAGTTGGAGAAACCATTCTTCAACCATTTCTTCTGTATTGCAGATGTAGGTGGCTCGATCAATGAGAGATCGTGCAATTCCCAGTGGTACGTTAGTGTACAAACTTTCGACGTCAAAACTAACAAACTGGTCGTCAGGATGTAGGTTAATGTCTCTAAGGAGGTTCACGTAGTGCTTTGAATTTTTGACGAATGTTATAACTGGAAGAATCACTTCAAATCATTGAAGAGAAGCTACTCAATGACAGCCACCTCTTTGACAGAACCAATCTACCAATCAATGCCCTTATGGATTGCTTGAAATGCTGTCTGCACAATTCTTATTTCCAGGAGAAGGACAGATATTTTTGACAGAAAGGTAGACCACCTTTCCATGGGATCTCGACTTTCGCCGGTATTGGCCAATATCTTTATGGAATCCTTTGAAGAAGACGATCTGCGAACATCATGTCAGAAACCGAAACTATGGCTAAGATACGTGGACGACATATTCATCATCTGGAAAAAGGACCACAACACACTAAAACAATTATTCAATCATAAATAAATAATAAATAAATTTAAATTTATTTGCATAAAAAAAAGGTACAATGATCTTCTATTACTAAAATATGTGAATGCAAAAAGGAGTTGAAAACAATTTGGTAATTGATCTAAGTTCAACCCCTTTTAGGTATTTTACCTATAAATTTAGTATTAAATTATATAAATAAAAAATATTAAAGAAAAAACAATAACAAAATTAAAAAAAAAATACACAGTTATAATAACATAACATCTATAAGAATTATATAAAATATGGTCCCTACAGATTTTTGATAGAATTAAGTCGAAAAAGTATACTAAAATTAAAAAAAAAAATAATAAATTTGACGAGTTAAGAGTTTTTTTTCCGAGGATTTTTTTTATTAGTTTTGATTGGTTCGAGTCCATACAGATTTTTTACTGAATTAAGAACAAAAAAATACAAGAAAAAAAAACAAAAAATATCAATTTGTAGAGTTAAGGAGTTCTGTCTTCAAAAATTTCATGAATTGTGAGAGATTCAGAGATTTTGACTTTTTTGGAATCGAGTTGTATAACTTACATATGTTGTAGCTAAAACATCTTTCAAAGAGTGTTGTACGATGTTGAGGCGTGACAATGTACGTTTGCAGTCTATAGCCGAGAGAGTATTTGTTAGATCGAAATTTAATTTTTTTATATAAATATGTTGGCTTTTTTGATTTAATAATGTTGTGAAATAAACATAATGAATGAAGATTTCTTCTCTGTTTCATTGACAACCATTTGGCTTCGTTTAATTTATGTGAGATTCTTTCGAATTTGCGTATTCCATAGATATATCTTAGGCAAGACTTTTGTACTTTTTGAATACGTTCTGTATCCACTGCGTCCAGACAGGGACCGTACACAGTGTCACAATAGTTGAAGTGACTTAGGACAAGCGTGTCTGTTAGTTTTATTTTAAGGCTCCTGGGTAAGGTATGTCTGCTGGGGTATAGCATCTTCAGACTATAGTAGGCTCGTTGGAGACATTTTTTTATGTGCGGTTTGAATCTTAGTTTATCATCGAAGTGTAATCCTAAATTTTTTGCGTCATTTGTTGTACTAATTATTTCATTATTTATTTTAATTTGAATGGGATCTTTAACTTTCTTTCCAAATATTATTACCTTTGATTTTGTTGGATTAATCATTAGGTTGTGGGCTTCTGACGCTTTCATTAGTCTATGTAGGTCTTCATTTATTTCCGTTTCTGCCACTCTTTGATTTTCGTTTCTAAATGATTTTTTGATTTGTGTATCATCACAATATCTTGCTGATGAGCATTTTTCCAGACAGTTAGTCAACTCCGCAGTATATATATTGAAGAGAATGGGAGATAATATCGAGCCTTGTGGTACTCCGCTGCTAATTTTGGCACAACCAGATCTCCCCTCTGACGTCTCAACAAATTGCGACCTTCCTTGTAATTGACTTTTCATTAACTCTATTGCTTTGTTCGAAAAGCCCGCAAAATGTAGGACGGCAAAGAGCAGTTCGTGGTTTAATCTGTCGAATGCTTTTGAGTAGTCTAGCAGAATCAAAGCCGTAGTTTTACCACTGTCTGACGCTTGAATTATATCGTCTGTGATATTTAGTAGTGCTGTTGTGCAACTGTGGTTTGAACGGAATCCTGACTGATCTGGTGGAATTATTTCATATTGATCTAGGTGTTGTTTTATTTGCTCGTTCATAATTTTTTCAAGAATTTTGGACATGACTGGTAAGATGCTGATGGGGCGTAGATCATTAAAGCTTTTAGGTTGTGTTATTTTTGGTAGTGGTATTACCCTAGTCACTTTCCAAGCGCTAGGAAAGAATCCTTCAAGAATACATGAGTTAACGATGTTGGTTATGAAAGGTAGGATTCGATTGCAGCTTAACAGGAGCATGTTTAGGTTTATTGAATCCACGCCCGTAGATAAAGATTTAATGGATAAAAGGTGTTCTTTGACTTTGGACTCTGCTACAGTGTGAAATTCAAAGGTATGTTGGAAATTAGTTTTAAGATTATTTTTGTAAAAGTTTATTTGGTTAGTGTCTACGGTTGAATTCGATAGAGAAGCCTGTAGAAAGTAGTTGTTTATATCGCTAGGTTTTTTTTAAATTATGTGGTATGTCACTTGTCTTTTTCTTAGGATAGATGTCGTATTCTTTCAGTTTGTTCCACAAATATTTTTGGTTTTTGTTTGTTCTTATAATTTGTTCAAAAAAGCTCTTTTTTTCATTGGATATAGCAATGTTGACTTGGTTACGAAGCTGTTTATAGTAATTCCAGTTTTGCTCAGTATTTCTAGTCTTGCACTTCTGAAACGCTCTATTTTTAAGCTTGATCATCTCTTTTATCATCATGTCATGTCAACAGCATAAGAAACTGCATGAAATTCATTCTGGAAAAAGAAGAAAATTGTCAGCTCCCTTTTCTTAATGTTCTATTCACCAAAAATAAGTCAACCATAATCACTTCCCTATATCGCAAACCAACTCATACTGGACAATATCTTAATTTCAAATCAAACCATTCCACATCAACCAAACTGGGAATTGCAAAGTCTCTCGTATATCGAGACGCCTACATGTGCAATACAGAAAAAGCTTTAAATAAAGAAAAGGCAAAAATTCGATCCGTCTGCAAAGGAATGATGTCTCCAACTACACGATCAATAAAACTCTTCAGACCATACCAACACCAAAGCCTACAGACGTAAATACTGAAAGAAAGGCGACACTTATAATTCCATACGTCAAAGAAATTTCAGAAAAGAATAGGTAACCAATACCATCTTCGGACTGTCTTCAAAACGACTGCAACAATAAGAAGTCAATTGACAAAAACTAAACCACAACGCCACGACACCAAGAACTGCATCTACCAGGTACGAGTGTGCGAGTGTGGGGATATCTACATCGAAGAAACCAGCCGACCTATGGAAGTTCGACTTACCGAACACAAACGCAAAACTCGACAAGGGGACACAACTGGATCGAAAATACCTCAACATTGCTGGGAAAATCAACATCATATGGAATGGAAAGGGGCAAAACCTATTCAAGCGAAAATTCAAAGAAACAGCATTCATCCTGAGGAACCAGAATGTATTTTATCAAACAAGTGTCACCATCAAGGATATAACCAACACTTTTCGGAGGTAACAGATTTCAACTGTGAAAGGGCGGAGCCAACACAGTGTAAACTTCATGGTTCACTGAACACATGCTAGTATATATTTATTTATTTATTCAAGTATCAACAGCATTGCCACTTACAGATACTCACTTAAGTCTAATGCATGCAAATATAATTTATCCATAAGAAATAAATCAAAATTTTGTAAGTAACATTCACATTGGTTTAAATTTAAAATTAGTCACTTAAATTCCAGAAATCAAAAAGAGAAAGAACAATTAAATGGAATAAAAGTGAAACAACAAAAAAAAAGAAATAAATATAAAACATGTAACACTTAATAAATAATCGTCAAACTTTTTATGTCATAGACAATAATAAAATAATAATAAAAGAAAAGAAACAATATACAATAAACGACTAATTGACTAGATCTTAACTAATTTTAAATGAATAATTTTTTTTCAAGATGTAAAACACTGAGTGCATAAATATTAAAAAAGGTTACATAACATAGATTGGAGAACACTTAAAAAGATTTGTTCTTGGGTCCGCAAGATAGAATAGATTTTTGTTTCTGGCATTTATTCTACTAACTGCAAAGGGTAATTGAAGAATGTTGCGACAATCAAGGCTGTTTTTGAGAATCTTAAACATTCTACATAAATACATTTTGGTTCTTCTTTTATTTAAAGAAAGTCTGTTAAAAACGCCCAGCAAATAGTCATTGTCACAAACACGCTGTGAGTAAATGCCATATTTACGAAGGAACATATATTTAAGAAATTTTCTTTGCACACCTTCCAATATATTAATCCAAATATTATACTGCGGAGACCATATAATACTTCCATACTCTATTATTGGCAAAACCAGGCTATCAAACAAGTGAAGGCCTATATCTGCACTAAAATTTTTGCTGTTTCTTGAAATAAAATCTGCAATTTTTTGAGCGCTGTCGATTCAAAGACAATGACTCATCAAAAATAATTCCTAAGTCTTTTTGTTTGGATGCACGTTTTAGGGTATTGTCATTTATTGCATAATCAAAATTTATTGTGTTTCGATTTCGAGTGAAAGACATACAGGAACATTTACTTAAATTTAGATTAAAACTATTTTCTTTACAATAATTAGATATCACAGAAAGTTCGTTTTGGAGTATACGGCAATCCTCCAATGACACAATTTCTAAATAAAGTTTGAAATCGTCAGCCAAAGCTAAAGATTTGACATTTTTAACCTTTTTCAATATCCTGTCATAAGATATCAAGAAGAGAAGAGGTCCCAAATTTGAGCCCTGGGGAACTCCAGATGTACTCGTATATAATACAGATTTACAACCTTTCACTTCTACATATTGATATGTTTTGTTTAATATAAGATTAGGTAGTCTTAGTTTTTTGTTAGTATTCACCTGATGACGATTGCAGATACATAAGCTTTCGAAACTTTGTGAAAAAGTAAAAAATAAAGACAATGGAAGTTCGACCACTGTCAACGTGTCATAAGAACCGAATGCATGTGATGTACATTTCTTTTTCAGTTTAGCTTGCACAAAATGACACTGCCACAGTTCTATCAGCAAAAAGAATATTACTGCGTTTTTAAAATGATTTATGATTTAAGTATAAGTGTTAACTGTTAATTTATTATTTATTTTAAACATAATCATCGAAAACCCAGTGGAAAGCGATAATCGTACAAAGGGTAGTTGTTATGAAAAAATTGAGTGTTGTCGTGAAAACCGACTTTCGTTTTCGGAGGTAATTGCACAAGTGCATCAAAAGTACTGATAATTTTTGAATAAAACGTGTTTTTTTTTATAATTGCAAGAATTTATTTTTATATTTTCGCGAAAAAGCCATACTCCTCAGGAGGAGGGCAAAAACAAACTAATGCAATTTGTAGTAAAAACACGTTGAATACAAAAATGTATCAGAGCAATGCCTTCTCAAAAAGCCATTTTACTCTTTTTCGATTTTGTATCCGGCGGTCATAATGACATCAAACTGACAGAAAATCCATGTTTTACCTGTCAGTTTGGTTGAAAAATCTTGATGAAAATGCTAAAAAGGAATATACAAGAAATTGTTCAAATTGGCATCATTTTTGCTTAGGTTTTTTCAATTTTTCTGGTAGAAGGAGTGGTTTAAGCCACACTATCACTCTTTACTTATCCATAGAAAATTAAATTTGCAACATTTTTCCTATTTGTCACTTTTGACAGTCTGTCACCGCTTAGGAGTTATCCAAGAAAAACTTTTTTGGAGGTTAGAAATGACAGTTTCCGAGGAGGTGGGAATGGGGACTTTTAGTATGTTAAAAGGTGGACCTTTCTAAGCTTGTTAATGAAAAAAAATTTTGGGTTCTAATTTTTTCCAGAAAATTTATATCTAAATTGCCTATCCTATGTACTAGTGTTCTCAAAGGTTAAAATGTGATTGACATTGAGTTTTTGTATCTACTGACACCTAATTACACATAACAAATCAGGATTTTAGCAATTTTATTTTGACATTTATTACCAGATGATATATTTTGACGTTTAGATGACATATTTCATACGAGCGTGAATGTTGTGAACGAGGCGCTAGCCGAGTGTAAGAAAGTTACTTTCTATCGAGTTGCGTAAGCTATTTTTCCTACGACGACTTTAGGATTTAATTCGTATTTTTGATTATTATTAAATTTTTCTCATCTTCATTTCAAGAGAAGAAAGTATTTTCTTCTCTAGGGATGAAAATGGTTTCGGTCTATTTCCTACGCTTGTACAAATAATAGCCTATTAGATACCTACATTGTTTGGATGGTTTCCTGTCATTCATTTTCGTCGCTATAGAGAAGAAAACATTTTCGTCTCTAGAGACGAAAATAAAATTGATATGCGTGTGAAATATAAAACTTTCTGAGGCGTTATAGAGTGCAGATTTGGTTGCTTTCGTGTGTGTTAGTAGGAAAATATATATCCAGAAATTTTGTCGGAAGTAATTTTTTAACAAAAGCATGAGTGCGTAGTACCTGAAAAAATCCAGAAAATACATGGTAACCGTCCAAAGGATTGGATGGTCGTTTTATGTTGAACACTATTGGCTGTTTTCAGTTAAACTTTCATCAGTGCCAATTTTTCAAAAATCATCATCACATATATTTTCCGATATTTTAATTCCAAGAATTATACTTTGTGAGAAAAATCAATCAAATTTTGTAGTTTCTTGGTGCACCCTCGTAAGCACAAAATGACACTGTCATTACGCACAACAATCCAGTACAAATAAGTTATTTGTGTCAACAAAGACCTAAATAGCAAGTCTGTCTGTCTGGCAAACCATAACTGAAAAATCGCAAAATTATTTTTTTTTTTGAAATTTTAGCATTTTATATTAAAACTTTTTGGCGCTTTTTGTGGACTTGATGATGGTATGATAAAAAACACAAATTAACTAATAGCAATTTTTTTCGGATCGAACATAGTCGTTGATGTTCTCTTCTTTTAATTGCATCGGTCTGAGAGAGATCAAGCTTGAAAGAAAATGCTCTCCCTGCACCCCTCTGCCCTGTCTCCTTAAAATATTTATAAATTCTAGATAGCCCCCGTATATCGTATACACATGTACGGAGTCGTATCTGAATTATGCTGGTTCCCTTTCAGCATTGAGAAAAAGGAACATTAGTAACTATAGTAAGCTCAGAAAAAATTGCTATAAGTATACAGAAACACCATGCACTACTATAATGTAGGACGCCTCTCTTTTCATAGCGAGGTTTTGCAATCTCTCTTCTTTATTAGGTTATATATTACAAACGCACAAGGTAGTCATATATCTTAGAAAAGATATGCTACCTACATAACATATGAGTACGTGGTGCCAGTATATATTTAAGTTAGTTTGTGATATAAAATATTGTATGTGATAAACTCAAGGCCGGAAAACGGTCATTAGTCGAAATATTTCGACAACGTCCGAATTAGTCATTTTCAGGCTTTGATCTTATTTGTCAGGGCCAGTTGATCAATAGCGGGTTTTCGTCGAGTTAAGGTAACCCTTAAGTTAAACAGGTCGCAAAAAACTATTTTTTACTATTTTGCAAAAAGTTTTTCTTTTTTTGAAAAATTGTTGAAACCAATACTTTCTGTGTTTTAACACCTCCAAAAACAGTTTAATTACTTAACCTTGGGGTTGTCTTAATTCGTGAGTCTGCCACTATTGATAAACTTGCCCTTACAGCTCTTGGTTAAAATGTGCTTTTATAGTCGCGTATTCGTTTTTTAAAATAAGGCCTAAAAAAGCCATGTTTTAGCCAAACGTTATTGTACCTAAGAGGAAGTTAGTATTTTATGTTGCTTGTGATTGTACTCAGGCCTAAGATTGAACCATATATAGCTTAGTGTTTCTGTGTACCTATGAGTTTTTATACCTATACTTCCCAGCCGTTTATCAATACTGTGATAATATTGATATCTGCCTTGTGCTAATTTTCTAAAAAAAATGATAAAATGTCATCACCATTACAGGGTGTTAAATATTTATTTCGTCAAACAAAAAGTACATTTCAACACTTTTACCGAAACAACCACAACAGCCTTCAAAGCTTTAGTTGACCCAAAAGTTCCCTAATTTTTCACCGGAAAATAAAAATTCGACAAGTCGGCATTATTTATGATATTAATTATAATATGGAACGTCAAGAAAAAGACTCCACGAGCTGACTATCCTGCCAACACCATTACGTAAATATTACGTAAAAGTGACAACACATGATCACTTTGTTACATAAATTCTAGGTAAACTGGAAGTCACAACAAGGTATAAAATAACTTCCATGTTCTGCATAATGCCATGCACAAAGTTCTTTACTTTTTACGTAATTAACAGCCACTTGCACCGACGTTTTTGTAATGGTTCTTTAACAAAAGAACCTTTAAATTTTAAAGAACATTTAATTTCAATGACTTGCACAGGCTCACCGCCACTTGCATCGACTTTTTTTTAATGGCCCTTTAGGCTAAAGTACCTTTAGCGTATTTTGTGTCTTGCACCGACTTTAAAGGTCTTTTAAACGTTCTATAAAGGAGCATTAACTAACTGGCCAAATTTGGTCAATTAAACGATCTTTAAAGCTCAGTTAGCTCTTTTGAGGTTAGTTTTGCGACCCGGCCATTTTTCATAGTATAGTTTATTTTTGTTCAAAACGCAAGAAAAAAGAAAATTCATAAAATGTTATTATGGAATATGTAAACATTATTGAAGATGACCTGGTAGAGGATGCCCTTGAAGATGATCTTGAAATATTGGATTTTGTTAATTTTGGCTTCCCTCGAAGGTGCCTCGAAGATTCAGGTTAACACACGTTGAGCATCAATTGGAATATCCAGATGACAGGTAAGTCAATGTTTTACACGAGGTGAGGGGGGGGGGGTTAAAAGTTGGTTACCAAAATGTTTATAATTGCAATTGTTTTTGTTTATATACATTGGATGCATATTTTTGCCCAACACTCTGATCATTTTCCAGGATCGGTTATTATTCTTTATTAAATGATTTTTAGCTAATATTGATCAAAACTAAAATAATCCAGTATTTATAAACAAGCTTCTCCAACAGCTCCCTGAATTAATGAATGATATATCATATAAACTGTGATTGTATAACCTACATTTTTTCTTATTTTCAGCAAACAGTGGATATGGTTTTTCAAATTACCTCCTGACACCTTTAGCAAATCCAATTACACCAGGTGAACAACTGTATAATGAAACTTTAATTCTAACAAGAACTTCAATATAAGTATTAGAACCTAATTTGGGATCTGGAAACGTCGGTTTTCAGTTATGGCTTATGGGCTTTGCCTTATGCTGGACACAGTTCTGACAATAATAGTAGCTGCTTCTGCGCTTCATAATATTGCCAAAGAAATGAACGAGCCAGAGCCCCCAATACCAGAAGATATAAACAATCTTATGCAAACTCAACAAATTGAAATGTATGGTCAAGACCACCATGACGTTGGTGCAGATTGAAAATTATTTATTATGTACTAAAAAAAATAAAAAAATAAATTTAATTTCTTTGGAAAAATTATGACGTACAAAAAAGCAGCTGTGCATTTTATGGTTTTACAATTGCTGTTTTTTTTAAATTGTTGATTATGCTTATTTTTTTGGTGGTTTTTTAATATAGGTATGTCAGTAAAATAAACAACATGGTTTGCTTTATTTTAATAAACTGTATTGTTTTTTCTGTACACAAGGCGATTTTTTTCAACCTGTACCTATAACTAAAAAAGGACAAAAAATAAGTGCCAGCCCACGCACTTCCTACTCAAAATAAACAAATTATAATACCGCTCGATTTCAAAAGGCCAAAGAGCCCTGAGATAAAATAACTTGTAACAAAATGTATATAAGTACAACTCTTAAACTTATATTACTACTAATAGTAAAACCCTGTGAAAAACAGTGAATTTTTTCTTATCTAGCAAAATAACCGCTTTCACTAACAGCAAATCTCTTTTAAGGCGCAAAAAAAAAACAATTATAAGTTACCTATTTTAAAAAACTAATAAAAGGCAGGTACCTTTCATGTAATATGTAACAAATTCAAGAGAGAATGGTTTCTCCTAAAGCTTCATATAATCAATTGAATGTATTGCATACCCTGGTAAAAAAACCGCATAGGCTCTCATGAAATTTGG
Source organism: Oxystoma pomonae (assembly GCA_963921995.1). NCBI lineage: Eukaryota > Metazoa > Arthropoda > Insecta > Coleoptera > Brentidae > Oxystoma > Oxystoma pomonae. Next base: position 111,575,940 of record OY998164.1, read on the forward strand.
TGAGATTTTATGCTGTTTTATAGGGTTTTATAAGATTCTACGAGCCAGGCTGTTTTGCTCGTAAAAACTGATAGAAAAAAAACTGTACTTTATGAGATTTGGCTAGGTTTTTACAAGTTTGTTTCACATACCCCATAGAAAACATATCAAATCTGATAAAACATGATAAAATCTCGTCAAACTTTTCCAAGAAATTTGGCAGGGTAGTGTTAAAAAAAATCAGCGAGTACTTCTATTTTTATCTCCAGGTTTTTCTTCTGGAGTTGATGCTCTTTGTCACTATGTAATGCTTCTCTTTCCAACTTTTTTAGGGTGATGTCAGCAATCATATTCTTTTTGTCCGTTAGGAAGTCATATTTTTCTGCTAAGGTACTTGATGCAATGATTCTAACTACGGTGGCAGATGGCCTCCTTTGATCGGTACCCTACAATGTATTAAACACTAAACTAGGTATTTGCCAAATAAAGGATTTAATAATAATAATAATAATAAAAGATTCTAAAATATTTTAATTGGAATGGCAAGGATTGAAGCGATTAATTAAGTGCGTCAAAAATTTCTCATATATATCTTCTGTTAAACTGGAGTCTATAATTAAGTAGGCCGAGAACTACTTTTAAACAAAATGTTGTTTAGCATTATACATAGATTGCTATATTTCGTTATCAAAATACTTACTCTTTTGACTTGCCTCTTTGTCCTGTCCCTTGACCTCTAGCTGTTTCACTGCTAGCATGTGCAGCATCCATGGATGTTTTGGAGTAATATTGAATAGATGGGCAACGGCTCCCTGGGACTAAGATTCAGCCCCCTTTTTCTCTTTTTAGCCTCCTGAAATTGAAGCACTGCACAATAGCCTATATTATGTTCATAGTCCGTGTAACAACTAGCTACCTCGACTATATGAACAATTCATTATCAAAAAATATCAAATGAAAACAACACCCAACTAGCAATTTGTCGACGTCTCAACGTTGTGCACCGCGTGCCAACGTTACGTCGCAACGTTTATTTTTACTCAAACACCACCCACTTTTGCACCAATTTGGTGGATGATTTTTTGATTGAGTCAACGTCGCGATCGCGACTACAGTTGAAGTAATAGTTCAATGGGTTTTGAAGTACAATTATTTGTTCAAAATACTATTCATTACGTAAAATGATAAATACACTATTCGACTACAAATTAAACTATTTCTAACACCATCATATTATTAAAATAAAATGATATTCTATGTCATATATCATGTTTTGCATCATCATAACATGCGAACCAATGCCAAAATATATAAACAGACGGTAGTTTACTGTCAACATAATAAATAATTTCCATTCTGCACAACATTATGACGTTGGTGGTCTTGACCCTACATTTCAATTTTTTGAGTTTGCATAAGATAATTTAATATTCTTCCTTGTTTATATCTTTATTATTGGGGGCTCTGTATAAGGCAAAGCCCATAAGCCATAACTGGAAACCGACGTTTCCAGATCCCAAATGTAGGTTCTATTGAAGATTGAATTGTTCGAATTAAGGCTTCATTATACAGTTGTTCAACCGGTATAATTGGATTTGCTAAAGGTGTCAGGAGGTAATTTGAAAGACCATATCCACTTCTGAAAATAAGAAAAAAAGTAGGTAAGGAGAAGGCTATAATTTACTGACAACTAAAACAGTCACATTTTATATGATATATCATTCATTTATTCAGGGAGCTGTTGGAAAAGCTTGTTTATAAACACTGGATTATTATAGTTTTGATCAATATTAGCTAAAAATCATTTTATAAAAAATAATAACTGATCCTGGAAAATGATCAGAGTGTACAAAAATATGCATCCAATGTATATAAACAAAAACAATTGCAATTATAAACATTTTGGGAACCAACTTTTAACCCCCTCTCACCCCGTGTAAAACATTGACTAAGTAACTACCTGACATCTGGATATTCCAATAGATCCTCAACGTGTGTTAACCTGAATCTTCGAGGCACCTTCGAGTGAAGCCAAAATTAACAAAATCCAATATTTCAAGATCGTCTTCAAGAGCATCCTCTACCAGCTCATCTTCAATAATGTTTACATATTCCATAATAACATTTTATGAATTTTCTTGTTTACAGCCACTTGCACCACTTAAATAATATATGGCAACAAAAAATTGGGAAACGCTTAACTAGTAACTAGAAAGTAAATTGAAATGTAAAATTGTGGTAAATTTTTTTACATAATATTTATATCTTTTACAAATAACATGAAGGTTAACTTGACGTCACGTAAATAACGTACTCTCTATGTAACTACTATATAAATTTATAACATAAATGTTATATAAATATTACGTATTGGAATGTAAAATTAAAATCATATATAGTGTATATAATATTTATATACTTCTAATGTTACAAGATAAACACTAACTTCCAAGTTTTGCATAATGCTATGCACAAAGTTTCTTTCTTATTACGTAAATATAATTTAATTAAAGAAACATAAGTACAAAAGATCTTGGGTGGAAATAATGAAAATTCAAACTTTGGATGAGCATCCCACAAGGAACACACCAAGGACCAAAGCGAAAAGAGAAGTGATTAAACGATGTTTCGCCCTGGGTAACCAGCGTGGGCTCATCAGTGGTTTCACTGTTCACCCTCCCCATACATCATTAAACACCATCATACACTTTGATTTACAACTTTGAATCGCTCACAAATAGGCATCGTTCCGCACTGGTACTTATCCAAGTTACCTCTGATACGTATTCGTCCAGGCGTGTTAATATTTCCAACAGGATTATGCTCCTAAGGCAATTAAAACAAAAAAAGATGTTAAAAAAACTCCAAATCAGTTATTCCAAAGTTTCTTATAAATTGGAGTTTTTTTAACTTCTTTTTTTGTTTTGACACATAAGTTATGTTATGTAAATATTACGTAAATGTTATGAAAGCTTTTTTTATGTAAATACTATGTTAATGTAACAGATGTATTTGCTGGGACATGCCGGGCGAGGAACAAAACACATGGAAACAGATTTAAATGTTATCGGTCGCTGCTTATATTTTCCAAAAGTTTTTGAGGCTTTTAGGTAAAATTTAGTGTAGTGTAGTGCTGCCTTTGCGGGCTTGACCGAACTTCGCTTTGAGTCGTTCGGTCAACTGTCCTCGCGTGCGTTAAAGTATCACTTTCCGCACTTGTTAGGTAATAGTTATTTACGTAACTAGTTCGTAAACGACGTGCGAAGCCGAATTTAGTCAGTAAGTCAGGTAAGTACACAATTTAACAGATATAAGCTTGAAGAATTCTTTAAAAAAAAAATTACACGACCAGATACCTAAACGAAGATTACGCAAAAGTTAAACTGATATTCTTTTTACATGACGGAGTAAATGAATGAGTAAATAATCTAATAATAATAGTTCCCAAAAATATGGAACACCTTATACATACAAGGTCTTAACAATGGTAAAATGGACTGGACAATAAAGATGGAACACCCTATACATACAAGGCTTAACAGTGGCAAAACCGACTGGCCAGTAAAGATGGAACACCCTACGGTACACGGGTTCAGGTTCAACAGTCGCAAAACCCGGCAAAGATGAAACATCCTGTACATGCAAGGATTAACGGCCGCATTGTTAAAAAAGTTAAAACATGCTCTTTGTTTCGCCCGTAAAAATTCTGTATGTATACCCACATACTGCCCTCCAACAGAAAAACACCGTATGTTGTAATTCCTTCTTTTAAGAAAACGACTTAAAAATCTAAAACCAGGTTCCTATCTATGCGTTTTTCATGCGTGGGCACCCTGATTCAAAAAACTCATCACGTGTTCTAAGCGAGATTTGCCTATATTAGTTCATGTTGGATCACGTGATGAGTTTTTTGAATCAGGGTGGCCGCGCATGGGAAACTCCGGTTGGAACCGCGCGGGGGACGTATGAAACCCCGTGCAAAAACTTTCTACAATTTCTAGATGGAATATACCTCTATCATTAAAGTAAAGGTTTTCCTTTAATTAATGCCTCTATTATGGGATATTACTTTGTAATTTTTATTTATTTGGGTTTTTATAAAAACCATCATTTTTTTGAACATGCGTTAATATTTGTTAATAATATTTCCATCTCTAAGCACGAAACCGGTAAGTTAAAAGATATTTCTTAATACGTACAAATTTTGATTTCTTTTTTTTTTTTTAATTAGTTTTTATAAAAAACATATTTTTTAATGCAAAAATAAAAAAATTTATTTTAAAAAATCTATGAAGCACAAAATCTCATTTTGAAAAAATCAACATACGATGGTTTTCCGATGGACAGACGAATATCCGACTTCTGAATTCCTGCCGGTGTTACGCAGTTTCCCCTATTACGCAATCCCCAATCAATATAACTCCGGCATCCGCGTTCCTGTTTGCATTTTCCGGGATCCGCATGCGCTGCAAAGGGATGAAAACAAAACCGGGATTATCGCGTTATGACAATGTATAACTTTTATCAAACGTGCTGCTTGTGTAGTTTAGAACAAGTGTTGTTTTAGGTCAACGAACTTTCTATGTGATTTTTTGTTGTCTTTTAGCTTCTATTGGTAAGTTGATTTTGACCAATTGTGGGTTTGGCATCGGCACAAGCACTTCAGTTTTGTGTAACAGTGTGTTTCTATATTATAGTCCATGAATGGATATTCGGCATATTTATAGGTGGTATTTTGGCGTTTTCTTTTTCCGTGTTTTAGACCTTGCAAAAAAAAATGAGAATGACAGAAATTAAAAAAAAAAACTACCGATACCAATGTCCTGGATAAAGACTCACTTTTTTTATAAAGACTGCGACTTATAAAACGTCTTTAGATTTTCGTGTAGAAAGTTGAAGTTCCCGCACGGTGCGTGGCATTTTTTTAAAAGCAACGTTTTACGTAAGGGTAATTATTTAAAATGATGTACTTATCTACCGAAGATGCGCCGCGTGTGGAAAAGAATATACAGGTGGGGTTCTTTAAATAAAACGGTGCTTCTAGCGACTTTAGGAAAGAGGTTTTATAAAAAGCTATATGCGAATTTTTAATAATTTTTTACGGACTTTGCGCCCATGATAAAAAAAATTGGGGCCCCCAACTGGAGGCCCAGAGCCTACCAACTATTTTTTTCTAAATGAGAAGGTACCACTTGTGCCACCTTTTTCGAAAGCTTGTTAAAAAACATATTTAATGCATTAGTTTTTTTTAATTCTTCCAACTTATTTTTTTGTCAATTGTTTCAGCTTCAAAATAGCGGAATAAAAAAAATAGCACACAAGAACATTATGGGCAGCCCAATTGGGGGCCCTCAGTGAAGGCCCGGGGAGTACCAACATTTTTTTCACGAGGAGGTACCATTTGTGGCACTTTTTTGTTAAAAATTTTACGCCAATAATATCCTTGTTTACTAGTTTCTTTATTCCACTTAGTAAATAAAGAAATGTGTAGTTTATTTTGAAGCTAAAGTGAAGTTTTTTTTAATTTTTTGTCACATGGGTTGACAGATGTCAAAAAATTTTTATAAATCGAATTTATTTTTTAACAAGCTTTCCAAAAAGGTATCACAAGTGGTACCTCCTCATAAAAAAAATGTTGGTAGGCCCCGGGCCCTCAGTGAAGTCCGCCAATAATGTCCTTGTCTGGCAGTTTCTTTATTCTGCTTAGTAAATAGAGAAATTGTAGTTTATTTTGAAGCTAAAACAATTGACGAAAAAATTATTTTTAAATTTTTGACACATTCGTTGACAGATTTAAAAAAAAAACTAGTACGTTAGGTTTCTTTTTTAAAAAGATTTGGTGGTACCTTCTCATTAAAAAAAAAATATAGGCGCTGGGCCTCCAGTTGGGGGCCCCAATTTTTTATTTATCATGGGCAGAAAGTCCGAAAAAATCCTTAAGAACTCGCTTTTAGTTTTTTTTTAAATCTCTTCCCTATAGCCTTTAGAAGCACCCTTATATTTAAAGAATCCACGCTGTATATATCGCTTTCCGCACTGTCTTCCATAAATCTTTAATAGGTTCTCATAAAAGTTTGAGATTATTAATAATGTTTTAAATGGTTTTATAGAATTCTACCAATTAGACCTGATGAGATTTTTCTTGGTTTTTGTGAGTAAATTGCTTGCAGTGCAAGCGCTGTTTTATGATTATTACTTTTTTTTAGGGATTTTAGGGATTTTGTATTTGTTTTTATTTTCCTTTTCTGTTACTTCTGCACTTAAATATTTCTGTTTTTTGACGTTTTTCAAATTATTTTTTTATTAATAATTGTAAAGTGTATCTTCAGTGATCACTAATAAATTCGAATCTGCCTCCTTTGACAGACAGAAAGTCAAACAAGATTTGTTTACTGATATTTTGGCTTATTTTAAATTAAGGGGGCAGATTTCTTATTGACAACTGTTCACCTTAATTGTTTTTATTAATCTATTTTTACTTATCTGTAAAAAAAAGAGGGCAAAAATCACTTTTTAGATTTTAATTAGTTATAGGTCTAGAATAGGACAAGCCTAATTTGTCAATTAAAATTTTATGGCGACAAGTAGTACAGTTAAATTGTCAGCAAAAAAGAGGTACCATGCATATACATCGAAAAATATCCAGGCAGGCTGAGATTTTAATATGTCTGTCGGGAGGGGGACTGCAACTCAATTAGCAATTTGTCGACGACTTAAGCTTGTGCATCGCGTGCCAACTCGGCGTCATACACAACATTTAATTTTATTTAAACACGGCCCTCTTGCACTAATTTTGTGGATGATTTTTTGGTTAAGTCAATCTATCATTTAACGTAAAAAGTAAAATCTTAAAAGCAACTTCCTATTTTGACTTCATATTTGAATTCTCGCTGAAATTCTCTTTCCAATGGTACCCCATGTGATAAGGTTACTTTATTAGTTTTCGAGATATTGGCTTTTAAAATGTCAAAAATTCGCAAGTATGTGTTCAAAAAATTATATTTATTAGGTTTTTACAAATTGAGAAATTCCTACTATTAAATCAAATTCATTCACTTAATTTCTTATTAATATACTGGAGAACAAAAAAAATACAACACAGAAAGGACAAATATTTTTAAAGTAATTTATTTATATATTAATACATTAGGATGCTCTTGGTAATTAATTACATTTCCAAGAAGATTCCTCCATGATAATCATCAAAAAATTAATAATGAGTGGCTCCTCCATGGTTATTTATGCACTCGTTTGTTCTATTGGGCTTTGACAAAATAAGATCCTATTGAGGAACACCCATCTAAATCCTCCTTACGGCGAGTTCATCTAAGTTTCCAGGGGGACGTGGTAATCGACTAAGATTGCACCTTATCATCCCATATGTGTCCGATAGGCGACAAGTCAGGCGATCTTGCTGGTCATTTGAAAGTCCCTATGCCAAGTTCATGTAAGAACTCAATTGTTTCACGAGCAATATGCGGTCTCGCATTATCTTGTTGAAAGATCGCATTTGGGATAGTTTGTATGTAGGTATGTAAAACTGGCTACAGCACTTCATCGATATATCGCCGAGCAGTCAGTTTGCCGTTCATGAGGACTAGAGGTGATCTGCTTCCTAAACCAGGGCCGACAGGCATGTGTTCCATTTTTTGTCGGCCTTGGCTCATTCCATTCGTCATTCCAGTTTTGCCGAGCTCTGCACCGCTCCAAGCGGCGAGCCTTATGTTGTGGGGTCAAATAAGGTAACACCAAAAGCAGACGGTAAGCCCTCAGTCCCACACCAAGCAATCTGCGATTAACTGTCATCCTTGAAAACACTCGTCCTATAGCTGCAACTGGAACATCTCTTACTTGGCGTCGTATACTGTAAATCATGACCCTGTAATAATCTAGGGCGTCAAGAACCCGCACGACGTCTATCATTGCACCACCTTCTCCAAACTCTTAACACTGTTAATGGATTGGCATTAACCCTTCTTGCAATTTCCCGTAAATCAAAACCAGCCTTTTTCATGCCCACGATGCGTCCTTTCTCGAAGTCGTTTAAATGATGAAATTGTTGGCGAGCGCGAACTCTTGGCATTTTTATTTTTTAAGTAAACTAAGCAATCCAAAAAGAACAAAAACTACGAGAAAAATAATTTAAAATGTTCAGAAAAGGTCTTTTAAGTGTTGGCTGTTTTTGAAAATGAATAGAAAAAAATCTATGAAAAAAGGAAAGATTACAAGACAAAAAATTCAAATATTTCTTTTGAGATAAGGTATACGCACAAATAATTATTCATATACACGGTGTTGCATTTTTTTGTTCTCCAGTATACAAAAAAGTGCTTACAAACGGTCTTTTGAAGAACGCGTGTATATATATATAGCAATTTTTTTAAAAACCTCGAGTTTAGTCAGCTTTGTTTCGTATTTTGTATTGGCTTTCATTTTTTATTTCGCTGTCTCATCCTTTTTAATTTTTTTTTAACCCAGAAATTTAGTAAGAAATAACTTGGAAAATGAACATCGTTTTTACGTACGAACCCTGTCAATGCTTTTAACAAAAAATTGTTTAAAATTAAAAAAAATCTTTTGGAATGTGGATCTTGTTTATATTTTTCGTGAAAATTTGGTCGTGTTAACTGCAAAGGAGAGACGTTCGCCCCCCCCCCTGTGGCCATCACTGCAAAAAGATTGTATGTAGTAGACAGTGAAAATGTATTCGATCTTTTGATTTTCGCCATTGATAATTTGACCGTACTATAACGCCATTTGTTGAACTTGAACTTGAGCAAACCTATTATTTAGTATAATACCTACTTAATTAGATAACTGTTTATGTTCGTTTTTCCGTAGCAGCCGTAATTTGATGTTCTATCGGTATTCAAGACGCCAAATCTGATAACCCCTCGTCGAGAACGAAACACAGCACAACTTTTTTGATAATTTTACTGTATTATCTACTGTAAACTACAACATTTAGTATTAATTAGATATAATTGTTTATGGCCGTTGTTCCGTAGCAGCCGTGATGTGGTGTTCGGTCGGTATTCAAGACGTCAAATCTGATAACCCCTCGTCGAGAACGAAACACAGCGCAACTTTAGTGGGCGAGAACATTTACGTGTTAGGGGGTAGAAACGGAAACCTGGCTAAAAAGGACTTTTGGAAGTACAACTTAGGTAAGAATATACAGGGTGGATTCTTTAAATGGAACGGTGCTTCTAGCTAAGGAAGAGGTTTTAAAAAAGCTGAAAGCGAATTTTTAATGATTTTTTACGTACTGATACAAAAAAAATATTTTATGCACTTCAGGGATTAAATAGGTACTTTTAATTCCTCTTTTTAGGAACTAAAGTAAAACTTTTAATCCCTAAGGGATTCAAAGAAAATTTTATCCCTAAAGGATTAAAAATTAATTTAATCCCTCAGCTTAGGGATTAGAAGTAAATTTAATCCCTCAGGGATTAAAAAGAAACTAATCCCTGGAAAATTATAATTAAATTTATGGCAAGTCAAGCCAAACAGCACTTGCTCTTGGCCAAGATTTTATTCTTAGCACCCCCAGAAGTGCATAAAATACTATATAAACCTCTAAACTAAACCACTAAAGTGTCGTTTAATCCCTTAGCGAATTGTAGCCCGACCGTAGGGGGGATTAAATGTGGCACTTTAGTCCTTAGGTTTATAATGTACTATTGGGGCCCTTAACTGGAGGCCCAGAGCCTACCAACTATTTTTTTTTAATGAGGAGATATTACTTGTGGCACTTTTTTGGAAATCTTGTTAAAAAAGAAACCTAACGCATTATTTTTTTTACATCTCTGAACCAATGTGTCAAAAATTTATAAAATAACTTATTTTTTCTTCAATTGTTTTAGCTTCCAAATACACTAGAAAATTATTGGCGGTTCATTTGGGGGCCCTCAGTGAAGAGCTTGTTAAAAGAGAAATTCGATTATTTTTTTTTTACATTCGTTAACCTATGTGTTAAAAATTTTACGCCAATAATATCCTTGTGTGGTAGTTTCTTTATTCCACGTAGTAAATAAAGAAATATGTAGTTTATTTTGAAGCTAAAACCGAGGCTAAAATAATTGACAAAAAATATGTTTTTTAAAATTTTTCCCACGTGGGTTAACAGATGTCAAAAAAAAATTATTTAATCGAATTTATTTTTTGACAAGCTTTCCAAAAAGGTGCCACAAAGTGGTACCTCGTCATGAAAAAAAAGTTCGTAGGCCCTGGGCCCTCATATGGGCCGCCAATAATGTCCTTATGTGGTATTTTCTTTATTGCGCTTAGTAAATAGAGAAATAAGTAGTTGGTTTTGGCAGATGTCAGAAAAACTAATGCCTTAAATTTATTTTTTAACAAGCTTTCCAAAAACGTGACACAAGTGGTACCTTCCAATTTAAAAAAAAATAGTTGGTAGGCCCTGGGCCTCCAGTAAAGGGCCCCATTTTCATGGGCAGAAAGTCCATAAAAAATCATTAAAGATTCGCTTTTAGCTTTTTTAAAACATCTTCCCTAAAGCCGCTAGAAGCACCGTTCGATTTAAAGAATCCACCCTATACAGACCGCTTCAAGTTACTGCGAACATAGGGCGGAAGCAGTCTAATTTGCCAGTGTACGTACATGCAGAGACACCGCACGCCTATCAGTGAAGCAACCAACACTCAGGCTTCCGATCGCCATTCGCTGCCGTTCGCCGCCTTTCGCCTTGTATTTAGTACGCCTCTAACCACGGTGCTGTGTGGAGCGTAGTCAATGAAACCGGAATTTGGTCAATAAATACGCAAATTTTTATAACATAATTTTCTTATTTTTTGTCACTGATAAATAAGAGCGTTTTATTGTCAACTGCTCAGATTTATCAGTGACGACGTGTTACAATGAAAATAATAAGGAGAAACAAAATAAAAGCAAGTTCTCAAAATAAAATAATACATTCTAAAAACCAAAAAGATTCTCCCAGTCAAAAAAAAATTAAAGCAAATGTTCAAAAAGTCCTCCTTGCTCGGCTAGACAATATCCGAGCCTACTATAAAAACCCCTTCTAACGTTTCCAAGCATGTTAGGGGTGATAATTTGAAAAGCTTCTTCAAAAACAGATAGAAGTTATTAGGAGCAAGATCGGGAGATCGAGCTGGCCATAAAATAGTTCCCCGTGTACTTATAACCCGATTAGGAAATACATTATCAAGATATTCCCTAACAAGGCCAACATTGTGAGCGGAACAACCATCTTGTTGAAACCATGTTTCACCAAATCTTACACCTAACAACTGCCTAGCAGTTGGAATAATGTGCTTCTGCAGTAGATCCAAGTATCTAGGACCATTCAAATTGCAATTGCCGTTAATAAAAAATGGCCCAATTACGTGTTTCCCTACAATACCCCCCCCCCAAACATTTAGTTTTTGGGGATACTGTGTTCTTACGTCAAAATACAAATGCAAATTTTCCCTCGACCAATATCGAACGTGTGTTGGGTTATGACGATTTGACCATTTGACCATCTGCACTTTTTCGGCAACTTCGTAGACATCCATTTTTAGTTTTAAAAATGTATTATTTCAATTAAGAACTTACCCATCTGTTTCTCGAGCAAGGCAGAAATAAAACAAAATGAATTTCCAAAAGATAACACTGCAGCGTGCTTCGAATCCACCTTGGTCGTACGGCACGGAGAGTAAATTGGACTTGATTCCCCCTATGTTCGTAGTAGCTTGAAGCGGTCTGTATATAGAAACCAACGGGTTCTCATTAATGATTAAAAAAAAAGAGGACACGTTAGGGAAGGTTGGTCAATATCTTGTTTTGATCGTACATGTATGCCTTTACAAACATTTAAACAGTTTGGAAATATGTCGATTAGTTTTCGAGATATTCTCTTTCAAAATTGTCATAGAAATTTAATCAGTATTCAATTGGAACTGGCAATTAAAGCCTATTGTCAGTTAAAACTGGCAATTCTACAGGATATACTAACGAAAATATACCTTGTGCATATTAATAACTGTTTTTTTTTTTAAGTGGAAATCTTTGGAAATCGTATGACATTTACGTGTCAAAAGTTTCCATGGAAATCACATCTTATATCTTTATATGAGATTTTCTAATGTTTTAAATAAAATTTGTCCTCTGATGGAAATATGCAGTTTCACTCAGTATATTTATTCTCTATCAAAATATAACGCGTTTATGTCAGATTTCCCTTTCGGAAATTTTTGAAAGTTTCGTTTTTAGCCATGCATGACACCAGAAAAAATCCCTTACCCTACGGGTTCGGGATTTTTTCAGATCGCATGCACTTAAGCTTTTGTTAAAAAATTGGCTTCAAATAAAATTTCCAAAAAATTCCTGGAAATCTGACAAGCACTAGGTATATTACTAGGTACTGAAAATAAAACAAGCGTTTTCGAGTTGGTATTTGGAGTACAATGTTGAAAAAAATTAGTAAACGTTAATTTGTTATCCAAGGGGGATACTTTTTGGCTATCTAAGGGTGTATACTGTCAATATTCCAGTATAGCCAATAAGTGTCCCCTTTAAATAACAAATTTTCGTGGTTGTTTTTTTCGAAATCACGCTTTAAATACTTTAAAACGCCTCTGTTATGTTCTTGTTGATAGACTCTTTTTATACTCTTCTTATCATACCTCATAAACTTAGTTGTTCAGCGCTTCATATCAATATCTTCATTTTCTTTTGTTTTTACCAGTAACAGGCTTATGGAAGCAATTGAATCCGTCCGGAGATAAGCTGCCAAGTTTACAAGAGCACACCGCCGTCACTTACAAAGACAGCATTTACGTATTTGGAGGCGAAGTGGGATTTTCGGCCGGCACCGAAACACCGTTGTGGGTCTACGACATCAAAGAGAACAGTTGGAGGAAATTGAAAACGAAGAAAGGTAAATAATTTCGGTCCCATATTCAGTTTAATTCATTGGGTTAGTATAGTAATAATGGAGGGATGGCTTTTGTACAGGGTGATTTTTTATAACCGTACCTCGCCATAACTTGGGCACTGTTTGTCGTAGAAAGATGAAACAAAAAGTGAATTATTTGGTAAATTGTTGTGAATAGTGTGTGGTATTTTTAAACATTAACAAAAATATAAAAAAATACAGGGCGTTCCATTAAAAAGAATCAATCATTTTGCTCTACATCATAAACTTTGGCAGCTACCAAAAAAGTGTAAAATCTAAAAGATGAACAAAAACGGCATAGATTTGACAACACTGCTTCGCTATTTTTTTGAAAGATCAACAATAGGTGGCATCACTAATACCATAGAAAAGTATAACTTATTAGGAACGTTACCATTTAATAATGCTTCTTTAAAAGGTTTTGACGCTCGGCTTCATGGATTGCAATGTCTCGAAATTCAAAAGAATCAAAGGAAAAATCATTATTCAGCATCAAAAAAAATTACAATTTTCCCTATTATTTTTATCACTTGCTATGCGGAACCTGAATTCCAATCCTCCAATCGAACTAACTTCAGTTTCCTTGGGACTACTAAATTACGTGGCCTTGGCGTTTCAGAATTCCGGCAGAATATTGCTTACAAAGAAAAAAACCATAACTTTTTTTTTATTAGATAATAGGATTTATAAAAATCTACAACCGTATCCAAAGGATTTTTCAAAATTTGGTGTATTTTTTTCAAAAAATAAAAAAACCCAAAAATTGCTGTTACAGATTTCTGTATTATCGACGAGGCTAAAGAAAAAGCCAGGTAAGATTTTTGACTATTGTTAGCCGTGTTTATTTTATTTCGAAAATGAGAGAGTCCAGCAAAAAACAGTCTGGATACGGTTGTGAGGAATTCAAAAATGAACATTCCTGCCAAATTTCAACAGATTCCGTTTTCTCGATTCCGATATTCTACCCGGTAAAGATTGGCCCAAAAACCTCAAAGCAGTGTTTTCAAATCTATGCCGTTTTTGTGGCCTTAACAATTAATTAACTTTGTGTTTTATGTTTCTACCAAAAACAGTGCCCAAGTTATGGCGATAGATACGGTTATAAAAAATCACTCTGTACATTTGTCAATTGGTCCCCTTATATACCCTCTGCTACCCGAGTATAAGTTGTTATACTTGGATGCTACTTTCACAGTTGGTCTAGAGAGGGGTTTTAAGAAGAAAAAAATATAATCTTTAAAACATAGATTTTTGTTTTCGATAAATCGTCAACTACCGTAAAAAGTAAAATCTCCTAAGTAGCCATTTTCTAAGGGGCTATTTTTGGAAAATATTCTGAAAATCTTAAAAAGCCACTTCTAATTTTGACTTCATATTTGAACTCTCGCTGAAATTCTCTTTCCAATGGTACTCCATATCATAAGGTTTACTTTACTAATTTTCGAGATATTGGCTTTCAAAATGTCAAAAATTCAATTTCAAAGGCCTCTTAGAATCTAAAGAAAATATCTCTATTGGGAAATCAAAATAAGCAAAGCGCCCTCTAACCTAAAGCCCCCAACTATCCTAAAGCCCCCGATACCATGGAAACTGCAGGTATTTTGTCAACAAGGCCCACAGTAGGCAGAAGGGTATTTTTACGTTTTCTGACAGAAAACCATTCGAGGTTATGTTTATCTTTCAAAAATATTTTTTCAAAAACGAATATGAAACCACTCCGCGTGTGCGGTCGCCCGCCGAAAATGGCCTAGCGCTGCGCGAGCATTACCCCGAGTTTATCAAAGAACCAAGAGAACTTTACTGGCTCGCTGGAATTACTAGGAATTCGCCTAGAAACATTCCCATAACTTCACATAATTTTGTTTTTATTTTGATTCAATTTTTTTTTAAATTTAAATTATTGCGGCATAAGTTATGTGCAAGTTTACTAGTGAAATCTTAGAGGCCTAAGGATATATTTTAGATCCCAACAGCAGTTTCAAAAACACACGGATACTTGAGTATTAACAAAACAGGTTAGTAAAGCTCCATTTAGAGGTTGAAGAGACTCTTGCTAGTCGTTGATGCTCCTGTTTAAAATAGAATATGATTATTTCGTTTAGCGTCAGCAGCCGATTTTTAAATCTGCATGCTTTTTAAGTTAACCTGTTGTCCTTAAATCAGTGGTAACAGCTAGCAGGAGTGTTTCAAATTCAATTATAAATGCACTTGTAAATGCAACCTTAAACACTAAACCCAGTTACTTTAATATGTAGTTGGGTAGCGTTTTTTTAGCAAGTAATTCTGCAGTAAATGGTTTTTTTTTACTTTAGTATTTTACTCGGTTTTTTTTATGAAAAAAATCTTGTAGTTATGTAGGCACTGACTAGGGTCCTTAAAGAGTTAAAATTTATGAGCGCTGGAATTGCTAAAAAGTGCTGGGTTGGTTTGAGTTCAGGATTTGGGTGGTTTAGTTCCCGCTTTAGTTTAAAAAAATGAAAAAAGTTTCATCACTGTTAAATTTGAACTTCCTAGGGGCTCAGGTAAGTGCTAAATAGGTATCTAAAGAAAACTGTTTACTACACTAATACCGTTTAGCCTTAATATATAAAGTGAGCAGCATGAAATAATACTGTGTCCAGTTTCTCAATAGCGGATTATCAGAAACTTAAAGTAACTCGCGAGCTATAAATCCCAGTTTTCTTGCTGTTTTTAAGCCAATATTTTTTTTAGGTTAACCCTGAGGTAATGTAACTTACCCTCACCTTGAAGCCCTGGTTATCCTGGAGTTAATTTTAACCTGATTTTTAAAGATTTTTACTAGGTTATGTTGCTTGAGTTAACACAAACTCGCTTTTGAGAAACCGGCCCTTAGTCTCTCTTGTTTTTTGAATAAAATAGGTTAGTGACTTGAAAATTGGAGAATATTAATCAGGAAAAATTCTTTAAAATATAAATCCTAGTTGCTCATTCATCTTTCAAATAAATTAAATACACAGGATGAAATACTATGTGTGTATGTCATAACTGGTGGTTAGTGAACACTTCTATGAAAGTTGAATCATGCACTGTGAACCTGCTTAGATTTTGAAACTCATAACACAGGAAAATAAAACTGCAGATTACAAAACTTGATTTACTTTGGCTTGATACTTTTGTCCAAACCTCTGTTTCTGCAACTAAAAAATTATTATGCAAAAAATCTTTTAAACAGTTTATAAAAATGTGCCACTGAAGAGAAAATTTTTAAGAAATATTGGTTGTCCTCGCCTAAAGTGCAAAATATAGAAACAAAATTTAGAGATGGAATATTTCTTGTTATTTTTATTATTCTTTTAGGAGCTGTATATAATAACAAAACATATGGAGCGGTGGATATTTAGGCAACTACCTAAAATGAAAAAGAAGAAGATTCTAAAGTGCCACCACCCAGAGAAGAATAATAATCTATAAATTAAAAAGTCTACAATTTGTACCCAAACATACAGAGCAGTTGATATTTTGCCAACTAAAATGTATAGCAAAACAAGATGGTTCTATAGAGTCAACACCAAACAAAGAATAATAATCTATAAACTCAAAGTAAGTTTTTGCTTTTGATTTCAATTATATTTGGTAAAAGTTCCTTAAATAAACAAAATTTATTATAGTCTAGATCCGATATCAAAAATTAATTTAACTCTTATTGTTTATTGCAAATTTCTGGGACCTATTTCTGGACATATTTTGAGCCTCCCCTCATCTATTCCAATTCATTAGGAAAAAAAGAAAAACTATACACAAATAACAAAACAGCGAACAATTTTGAAGGGGGACACTCACAAATACTTTTTGGCTCTGTTGGAAATTTCATAGGGTAATTTTTATCTCTGGAATTTAAAAGGGGAAAGGTCTTTACTATTAATTATGTCAAAATTACAAAAAGCTAGGATGACTGGTATTGCTTTTAAATTTGGTATGGAATGAAGAAAAGGTTTGAACCTTTTCAGCGGATCAGTTTGACCACCAAAATTTAAAGAATAAAAGTATGCTTATTTGGATGGTATGTTTGAGAAAACAATCAGAAAAAAATCATGAAATGTTTATTCCCTTTTTTATTATGAAAAATGTAACTTTAAAACCAACGTTTTTTCCTGACTTTTGTGCAAGAAATTGTTTATTTGTCGCTCCTTGACAAATTTAAACTTAATCTTGCATGTTTGTAAAGCAATTTTAACGATCTTCTAAATAAGATGTCATTCGAGCCACTTTTTTATATAATTTCTCCTGGAGAAACTCATATCCCTCAAGTCACCCCCAAAAAGCCAGTTTATGGAAAAAAATATATTAAAAAGTAATTTCTAGACTACTAAAATTGTATAATGTTTTTCAAGTGTTCACCAAATACTCAAAAACACCTCTGTTATGTTTTCGTTGAACATGAATTTGAATTATTTCAAGCATAAATCAAGGTGCCAATGGGCTTTTTTCCATGTTTGAAGGGAGCGCTTGATAATAAAGGTTTTTTGACGGATTTTGGTAGCTAAGGGAGTCTATTTTACAAATCCAAGTGATGAAACTCTGGCTCCTTTGGGAGAACTCCAAAAAATAAAACATAATATAGGCACCATAAGGGTTCTAAGAACAGATTTAACAGTAAACATTTTTTTAAATAAACACATCAAAAATGGACTATATATAAATCCATTTTTGTCAGAATATATAATTTTTTTGACACCCTAAATATTCCAGATGGCGATGACGGCGACTTAAAAACACAAAATTTTAACCTCAGGGTTTTTGGAAACACTGATTCCATTTTTTAGAATAAACATTTTTTGGGAATAATATAATTAAGGTTCCTAGGGACAAAAAGAATCGTAAATGACAAACAAACTTGTGACCTCAATTTAAAAATTTTTGAATCAACTGAATTCATTTTTGGTGTAAATTTTTAGGGGTAATTTAAGGGGCCTAAGGGTGAGTTTTAGGGGTAAAGTGGTAAAAACAACATACTATTGATAGAAAAACATCACTTTGGAGATTCTAGGGTTAACTAAATTCATTTTGGGGGTTAAACAGTTTTTAGGGGTAATGTAAGGAGCCTGAAAGGGCAACATAAAAAAATATTGGTGTAAAAGATATGTGATATATTAATTTAGGGGTTTTTTGGGTCTTCCAAAATTAATTTTGGTGTTCCAATTATTACAATAGGGATTCAGACGAGGATTTAGAGGTAGTTTGAGGGAAATATATCGATTTTGATATTTTTAAGTCTTCTAAAGTTGTATATATGTTAAGAGGTAATATAAGTTTGGGCTAGGTCCACAAATTTTGTCCTAAGATCCTTCTATTATCTCCAGAATTTTTTTTTTTATCCAAAGAATGATATCAGTGGATCCCAAAACCCTCAATTTTATATATCATATGTCTGTATTTGATCTGGTTTCTTCTAAAATGTTTGTGTCCCATCTTAAATATTTTGAGTTTTACAAGGGTATCAGAGTGGCATTAATCGGATTCATAAAATGTACACCTGTACCAATTAAAATCAACTAAAAAAACTGAAATTAGTCAACCATGCATGCAAAATGTTTACTTTTAAAACTGCTACTAGAACCCTTAGATACTTCTAAGAATTTTTAAAGCACATAAATGGATTAAGGGAACCCAAAAACCCCTGAATTGATATATCAGATGCCTATATTTTGTTTTATTTTTTTTATTAATTATTTTTAAAAAATGGTCACCACCTTGAATATCTGGATTCAAGTTCCCCAAAATCAGTAAAAAAATATCTATTATCAAGCTCTATCTTCAATTTTGTTGTTTTCTCTAAAGAAAATATTTTTTCAGTTCATACACTTATACTTTTTTTTTTTATTTCAGAACCTAACCATGTGAAGCCTGATATTTGAAACTACAGCTACTAGTTTGCGGTTCCAAAGAAGGAAAAAATAACATGTTATTCTTTTCTTTTTTAAGTTAGATTTAATTTAAATGATTATTAATAAGTATTTTTGAGATAAGTTTTTAAATTAATTTATTTAATTGCATATCTATAGGTGTTTATAATGTTGTGTCCAAAATCACCTCAACAAGTTGAGCCATGTGTGCATTTAGTTTTACTTCCAAGAACCAGATGCCCACCGGTGGACACAAATCCTCCGCTGTTTTGTGACCATCGGTAGGCACGCGGTCCTGAGACGTAAAACAGAAATGCCCACATGTGGGCATGGGCAATGTGTTAATAGGAGGGTGTTACATTCTAAACACCAAATACATTTAATTATGTTTTACATTGAAATATTTATTACACTCCATTCCAAATTGCTGCAGACCAGTTTTTTGACACTGACAATGACAGTTCCATTTAGCTTCTGTGTTTAATTATCAGCCGCCATATTGAAATGGGTCCAGAGAATTTGGAATGAGGTGTATATGTAAAAATGTAATTTTTCAGCATATTTTTAAAATTTTATTATATATAGTTAATTAAAATTGCTAAAAATATTTCTACAACACAAAAATGCTAAAGTATTCTACCCATATAGTTGTTATTGTTCTGTGAATAACTAAAATGTATAAAAATTGTATTGTTCATTCTGGTAGTTTTCTTGCCTAAATTCCAAAATCTGAAAATAAAAAAAATTAGAGGTAAACATTTGTATACAAATGTTTTTTAGTACTAGTAAGGAGTGCTTTAATAAATGTTCACTTACAATCAAAACAGAACTCCAAAAAAGAGAAAGTATTTCTGCAACCCTATCTTTGCTGCAACCTTATCTTATGCATTTTTAACTACATTGGGCATTGGTAATTAGAGTTTTAGTTAAAGGATCTTTTATTAGGAAATTAGAGATTTTTGGACCTGTAGGTATCTCTTTCAGAAGCTACACATTTCAAATTTTTACACAATAAATGATTCACTAACAGAAAACACAAATTTACATAAAAGATAGCAAGAGATGTAACATTACATTTGGTACCTACCTATATGCCAACAAAAATAAATAGGTAGTATTTCTGTGTGTGCAAGCATATTAAATATTAAGTTTTTGGATTTTATTTGAATTATTTATTTTTGAGTTTGCACAAGAAGTAATAATTTTGGGTAAGGGATTTAAATGAGAAAGGCATCAGTACATAAGGTCAATAACAGAGTTTGTACAGAAAACCTTTAATTGGATTCTCTGATGTCTCCCAGTTTTTCCTAACCATTTGTAAAAAACTTATCATAATTTTTTCAAGAATTTTGTATAAAAGAAAAAAGCTGCAAAATTTTAGTTTGACAAATTTCATGATTCTAATTTGTTTTTAAATCAATTTTTTCCAGATGGGCTTCCAGATTTTACTTGTTTTTGTATATTTTTTTGTGAAATTTCCTGACCTTTTCAAAGAATAGATTTCTCAACTTTTCTCGGTTTTTCAGTTCCATACATACTCTGACTGATTAAAATTGTTACAATAAGAATTTTAATTTTGAATTTTATATATATACCTTGAAGCCAAGCAGTGTCATTCCATCTTGATAGATTTCTTTCCTACAATAAGGCATGATTTAGGAAATCCCTGAGAATGCAGCTAGTTTGCTTATTGCAAGGCTTATTGTATTCCTCATTGCATATTCTTTTCTACTGTTCACATAGGTGTTTTTTTGCCAGGTGGAGCAGCCTTCTTATTAGTATTTTCAGGAACCATCCCTCCTAGACAGTTTCCTCAGGCCAGTATGCTTATTCTTGAACAAATGTGAGGTGAATTTCGCTCACCTCACCTCTCGGTCCTTTATCTTGGACACCTTAAATTTAAAAAAATATTCAGGTCCTAATTTTATTTTCAACTCTTAAAAAGTGTATAGAGGTAGGTATTAAAAACTGGACTTTCTCTAGCTTTACTGTAGAGAAAACTTAGAAATAAGTAAATGAGCCAAAGTGAGCAAAATGTGCCTCACTATTTTTTTGTATAATGTTTTTATTATTTACCTAATATTTTCATTATAGTCCGTGAGCCCAGGCCTATGAAAATTTATGACTACCTCACCGTTGAGACTTTGTATGTGTTCTTCAAGATGTTCTAAGGGGTATTTTTAGAGACCCCTCCAAACTTAACCCTTAACTGAGCCCTTAAGTTAAGGTCCTTTCAACAGAATTTCTCGGAAATGTTTAAATTAAATAATGTGACCATGTGTTTTAAATACTTATAAAGCAATCCTTGAAAAATCAGCTGTGAGGAGCTTAATTTAACTTTTCAATGCTATCAAGAGGGGCTTAATGACAAAATATATTTTTTTGACAAAATGTTTGTCCATTTCTTGTTAAAAAAGTTACAAATTTAAGAATATATATGTTTAAAATGTCATCTGTGCGGACATAAAAAATAAATATTACGCAAAATCTGGCAAGGTCTTAACAGTTTAAGTTATGGGCTGTAGGACTATTAATTTGTATGGTACCTAATTCCACATATGTCAGTGGTAGTCAACTGAGTAGTCCACCCTTCAAAAAGGAAAAACATACTTATTATAACTTGTTTGCAGAGGAATAAAGGCGTATTTAGAGTTCTGTAAGGCAAGTGGTATGAGGTAAGATGCAAGGAAAATAAACAATAACAAATGCATGCTGCTCTTACTGCATACCGCTTGTGGCTTACGGAACACTTACTTTGTTTATATAGGCCTCTTAAAGCGCTTTTATATAAGGATGGTTTGAAAATGTTGTTATATAAACACCACTAAAACCGATTTAAGCACTAAATCGATTTTATTTGGAAGCAGTTTATCACTCAAAAGCCCATTCAACACCATTCTCAACTAAAAGGTCAGTTAAATCCTACTGCCTCAGTGCCCTTTAGCCTACTGTGGCTGCCATTTTTATAACCAAATTGACAAGTGAAACATAGTTTTTATGTCAGTTTGGTGTCAATATGGCATTGATCATAGGCCAAAGGATACTAAAATGAAAATGAGTTAACTGGTTGTTTTAGTTAAGAACAGTGTTGGCCTATTTTAGGGTCGGTATAAACACTTTAGTGCATTTCTTCTAACCTAAAGAAAATACTAAACCCTAGTCTTTCAAAAAATCTGTTGTTAATTAATTAATTTATTAATTATGTTGTTTTGTTTTATCTTTAAACTTTATTTGTTTTTTCTTTAAAATTACCCTCGAAGAAAGCGATTTTATTTAAAACCATCCATATATAAAAGCACTTTTAGGTGCATATAAACCTAGTAACTGAGGACAGCAGCATATGCTTGCTATAGTTATGGAACTCTGAATACACCTTAAAAGAATCTAAAAGGAAGAAATTTCCTTAAACTAAAAATGAGTACCTAACAACGTTGCCTAGTCACTTGTAGTTATTTCAAGGGGTAATTATGCAGTATACAGTTTTCTGCCATTTTTGATTTTTTATGAAAAATTCTTTATGGGGGCACCTACTAGGGTCCCTAGGACCCCAAATCCGCCTGCGCCCGTTGGTTTTTTTTGTTTTTTTTTAATTTTTTTTCACCAAAACAACCCAATCCAACACAGTCCAACCCAAACTAATTCAACCCAACCCAAAACAATGAAGAAAACACATTACAACCCCCCTCCAGGCACCCTTTTTTCTCTTAAAAAAAAAATCGGGCGCAGCCGGATTTGGGGCCCTAGTAGGTGCCCCCATAAAGAATTTTTCATAAAAAATAAAAAATGGCAGAAAACCGTATAGTGCATAATTACCTTCCAAGGAAAAACCAAGGGAAAAACCCTTATAAAGACAACAATACTTATTCAAAAAATGTATAGTCATCCCGAGGTCTTACCTTAAGAATTTGCTTCCTTTTATTTTTTCTTGATCCATTGCATATTTTCGGAGTCTTTAAGCACACCAAGAGGCAAATAATGTACTACATTAGCAAAAACCGAGGCACAAATAGAAATACTTATTGTTGTTTGAAAAATAAACACGCAGTCACATGGACCTAAAGGTTTATTTGCGCGGTGGTACCGTACAGCGGCGGTAATGATGATGCAAGGCAAGTTCGGGCTACAGCAACGCATCATGAGTTACACGGAAGCGAAAGTAAAAAAAAACTTATGTGCTTTAGCAGCGCGGAATGCGAAATCAAAATAAGTAAACTATCCCCAAATTTTTGACCCGGTGCAAAAAAAGCTCTGGTGTCCCACTGTGGACAAAAATAAATAAACTCTCCGCGTTGCCATGGAAAACAAATGCAATGACGTAAAGTTTTGCAAAAAAATCAGGTCGCCACGGTTAAATTGATTTCCCAATTGTATTATTATTTTTAGGAGCAAATAAAAAATTACAAAGTTTGACGTTGGCACATTACTATTTACAGTTTAATGATTTTTCAGTGATTTTGACGGTTTTATTTAAAAAATATGAAGTAGACGAAGGTCAGATTGTCAAACTGTTGTCATTTTTTATTTCTTCATAAAAAAAACCCTTTAAATCGATATTGAACACAATAGAGATATTTTCTTTAGTTTCGAAGATATGGTTCTTTAAAAATTGAATTTCTCACATTTTAAAAGCCCATATCTCGAAAACTAGTAAAGTAACCATATGAAATAAGGTACCAATTAAAAGAGAATTTTAGCGAAAATTCAAATACGAAGTCATAATAAGGAGTTGTTTTTAAAGATTTTCAGAATATTTTCCAAAAATAACACCCCAGAAAAGGGCTAGTTAGGGAATTCTACTTTTTACGGTAAATGGTGGTTGGCGATATATCGAAAAAAAAATCTAAATGCTTTAAATATATTATTATTTTTGTTAATTTTATCAAAAATTAGTTACTAAGGTTCCAAAACACCTTAATCGACGAAAAAAAAAATCTATATGCTTTAAATATATTATTATTTTTGTTAATTTTATCAAAAATTAGTTACTAAGGTTCCAAAACACCTTAATCGACGAACAAAAAAAGTTGTCTGTCTGTTGTCTGTCTGTATACAAAATAACTCAAAAACAGCTTAATCGATTTTAACAAAATTTGGTACAAAAATCCTCTATCGGCTGACCATGAACTGATGAACTTTTGGGTAGGGTAGGGGAGGTTGAAGGGGGGAAAAGGGGGATAAAATATTTAAGAAAATTGTTGTAGCGATATACGGTTTTCAGATTTAAGTTTCCATGAATATGGACTGTAAATTATGTTATTAAGTCCAAATTCGTGGGAGCTTTAGTTTACGAGTTATTTGAAAAAACGTTAAAATATGTATAAAAAAAACTTTAGAGGTAAAGCAGCTATTTATATGCGGTTTTCAGATTTTGGTTTTCGTAAATATTACCTAAAAATTTTGTTATAACTTAAAATCTTTCAAAGCTACAGTTTTCGAGATATTTTCATTTCCTTTCAACATAAAATAATTGATTGTATAGTGGAGTATCCGTGCTCTCTAGCACTAATTTTTTTTCTTAAAACCCCTCTCTAGACCAACTGTGTTTGGTTTCTGGGATCCCCGTCTTCTTTACGAAGTTCGGTCTGACGGCCCATCTTAGAGCAGCTCTTTCTTCTTTATCGTGGGTGAACCACAAGTCAGCTGCCTTAATCAGCATTCCTGTCAGCAGTCCAATATGCCCGGGAGCCTTTTAGTTCCACTTAGAGCGGGTCATTTGCACCATTGGGCTATATAGAAAAATACAGTTTGGGTAAACTTACATATTTCTCTGAATATCCAGTAACTGGAAAGGATAATGGGTGGTGAAGAAAATGTATTACAATAATATGACTTTTGAACCAAAGCAGATATTTTTTATAATTTACAAGGAATTTATTTATTTTTACATTTATTGCTAAATAGAGAATAAAATAACTCCCAAGTTTTTTCAAAGTAAATATTTTCGATAATTGCATGTCATTCGAACAAAAAAAAGACCAACATTTTTTTTACGTTTTGTTTTGAATTTGGATATTTTAATTTGTAGGTGCTAACACACCGAAAGGAAGGCGTGGCCACACAGCTCTTGTTCACAATGATACAATGTTGCTCTACGGAGGATATCAAGATCTTCGAGGATCTTGTGGAGATATTTGGGCTTTCCATTTTGGTAAGGTAACCTAGATTTAACTAACAGTACTAATATAAGTCATAAACAATTGCAATCTTTATTAAATGCACTCGTTCTTTAAAACCACTTAAAAAAAAACTATTTTACACACTAGTGGCAAGAACTATCATTACACCACTTTCACGATAATGAAAACTCAGTCAAGCTACAGCCTCCCCTCCCTCAACGAAATTCAATTTGGATATTGTAAAAATTATGTACTAATTTAGTTCCCTTTTAAAAAATTTTGTACTTATAATGAATAAAGGACTTATTTGCACTGAAAAGGGGAGGGGGGGGGGTGGCTTGACGCTAAACCCCCCATGCTTAGGAGATAGATTTAATGAAAGTGGATATGTCATAATTTTGTACTAATTATGTACTCTTAAAGAAAGGTACTTTTAGTTCACAAAAATCATCGGTTATGGGGTGTGTAACTTGATATTAAGGTACACCCCCTTTTTTGGCACTAATTATGAACTAATTTTGCCTCCTTCTAAAAAATTACCTGATGGCAAGATAACTGGTGTGTATCTTGATATCGAGGCACACCCCCCCCCTCTGCGTAGGAAAGAGATTTCAAAAAAGTAATTATACCATAATTTTTGCTACTAATTATGTACTAATTTCGTCCCCTCCTAGAAAATTGCCTACTATCAAGATAACTTTATTCTTTTTTTATTTTTATGGGTTGTGTAGCTTGATATCAGGGAACACCCCCCCTCCTCTGCTTAGGAAATAGATTTGAAAAAAAGCAATTATGCCATAATTTGCTATTAATTATGTACTAATTGAGTCCCCTTTTAAAAAATTGCCTACACTCAAGATAACTTCATCTTTTTTGTTTATATGAGGTGTGTAGCTTGATATCAAAGCACACCCCATAAAAACAAAAAAAAATGAGGTTATCTTGAGAGTAGGCAGTTTTCTAAAGAGGACGAAATTAGTACATAATTAGTAGCAAATTATCACTTTTTTGAAATCTCTTTCCTAGGCAGAGGGGGGTGTGCCTTGATATCAAGATACACACATCATAAAAACAAAAAAAATGAAGTTATCTTAAGAATAGGCATTTTTTTTGAAGGAGGCGAAATTAGTACCAAATTCTGTCATAGTCAATTTTTGTTCAAATCTCTTTCCTAAGCAGAGGGGGGTGTATCTTGATATCAAGCTACACACCCCATAACAATCAAACAAAAATCTTAGGAACCGATTGTTTTTGAAAACTAAAAGTACCCTTGTTTAAGAGTACATAATTATAACAAAATTATGACATATCAACTTTCATTAAATCTATCTTCTAAGCATGGGGGGTGCAGCTTAGCGTCAAGGCACACCCTCTCTTCGTTATTCATTAAGTACTAAATTTTTTTAAAGGGACTAAATTAGTACATAATTTTTACAATATCCAAATTGAGTTTCGTTGAGGGAGGTGTAGCTTGACTGACCTGATACTGAATTAATCTATAATATAAAGGGTATATTATAAAACAAGACAACTAAAAATTAAAAGGTTTAACACTAAAAAGTATAAAATAAAATAATAAAAACTCAAAGTCGGCGGCAACTATTTACAGAGTGGTCCAAATTCGAATAGTGGTGACCGTATATCAACTCTTTTTTACGGAGGCTTTTTGAGAAATATGAGTTTTTGAATTTGACCTCTAACTTTGTTATTAATAAAAATAAATTTTAGTGTAAATTGCTTTTTTGAGGATAATATACAGTGGAATTTACTTACTTTTCAAACTGGATTTTATCTGTAACGCTTAGTTTTTGAGATATAAGACCAAGTTGAAATTTTTCTTATGAAATGACCTAAATGGTGTATCGCACATATTTTGCAAAAAACCACAATAAAATGAAATTAAAAAATTAAGAAAAAACAAAAAATTTATTAAAAAAATACACAAAAACATTTTACCTTAAATTATCCATAGAAAGCAATTTACACCACAAAAAATGTTCATTAATAAAAAAGTTAGAAGCTAAATTCTAAAACGCATATTTTTCAAAAAGTTCCCGTAGCTTAAAAGCGGGTGGGTGGGACATACTGATATGCGGTTTTTACCATTATTAATTTCTCAAAAATTGAGCCCATAACATTTATATTAGTTTTTACTATCTCTTTCAGAAATACCCAAAACCATGTTAATCAATTTTTATAAATTTGCTGCCAACTTTTTGTTTTATACTTATTAGAATATTTTTTTTTAATTCCTTAATTTTTTTTAGTTTTTATTTTATCAAGTCTTTTTTATTTTTTTAGAAACAGAATCATGGCACCTTCTCTCATCTTTACCAACTAAATCCAGTGAAAATTACCCTGCACCACGCCATAAGCATTCTGCAGTCATCTATGATGATACCTTGTGGATTTATGGAGGTAAGTTCTTGAATATCGGCTTTTTATTGCAGGGTAAAAAATGCAATTTTAATAAAATTTTTGACCATTTTTTGACCAGCAAATTTGCGATTAACAGACAGCTCGAATCCAGTTATGTCTCACTAGATTTGGGGGTAGATCCGCCCTTAACAAACCAAGTCTGGACAAAAACTAAAATGAAACACATTACTTTTACTAAAAATGTTTGGTGCGGAATTATTTTTTGGAATTTACGTACATTCCTACAAATTAATTTTTTATTCAGGGTCGAAAACGAATAACGAAAAATTGGTGATAACTGACGGGACATCAAAAATTTTTCTCTCAATCTGAAAGTAGTTTTAAATTAGGTGTTTTAAAATATAAATTAAAAATTATGGTATGATGTTGCTTTTCTTTACTTGCTTTAATTTTAAGTTAAATGTAATTTTATGATAACTCACGGGAAATCTTTTATAAAACGTTAATATTTTGTGTGCCTGGTGGTTTCTATTTTACGATTTGGATAAAATTTATTTCGTTTTAATGAGTACTTTGGTGGTGATAATTTTTAGCCAAAAACCTCCATTACACGTGGCATTGGGTTTACTTCAAAAATATCCATTAAAAAAAAAATTATATATCTTTCGAATCTGATTTACACAATAATTTTATACAGACCGCTTCAAGCTACTGCGAACATAGGGGGAATCAAGTCCAATTTACTCACCGTGCCGTACGACCGAGGTGGATTCGAAGCACGCCGCAGTGTTATCTTTTGGAAATTCATTTTGTTTTTATTATTTTGTTTTATTTCTGCCTTGCTCGAGAAACAGATGGGTAAGTTCTTAATTAAAATAATACATTTTTAAAACTAAAAATGGATGTCTACGAAGTTGCCGAAAAAGTGCAGATGGTCAAATGGTCAAATCGTCATAACCCAACACACGTTCGATATTGGCAATTGCAATTTGAATGGTCCTAGATACTTGGATCTACTGCAGCAGCACATTATTCCAACTGCTAGGCAGTTGTTAGGTGTAAGATTTGGTGAAACATGGTTTCAACAAGATGGTTGTTCCGCTCACAATGTTGGCCTTGTTAGGGAATATCTTGATAATGTATTTCCTAATCGGGTTATAAGTACACGGGGAACTATTTTATGGCCAGCTCGATCTCCCGATCTTGCTCCTAATGACTTCTATCTGTTTTTGAAGAAGCTTTTCAAATTATCACCCCTAACATGCTTGGAAACGTTAGAAGGGGTTTTTATAGTAGGCTCGGATATTGTCTAGCCGAGCAAGGAGGACTTTTCGAACATTTGCTTTAATTTTTTTTTGACTGGGAGAATCTTTTTGGTTTTTAGAATGTATTATTTTATTTTGAGAACTTGCTTTTATTTTGTTTCTTCTTATTATTTTCATTGTAACACGTCGTCACTGATAAATCTGAGCAGTTGACAATAAAACGCTCTTATTTATCAGTGACAAAAAATAAGAAAATTACGTTATAAAAATGTGCGTATTTATTGACCAAATTCCGGTTTCATTGACTACGCTCCACACAGCAACGTGGTTAGAGGCGTACTAAATACAAGGCGAACGGCGGCGAACGGCAGCGAATGGCGATCGGATGCCTGAGTGTTGGTTGCTTCACTGATAGGCGTGCGATGTCTCTGCATGTACGTACACGTACACTGGCAAATTAGACTTCTTCCGCCCTATGTTCGCACTAGCTTAAAGCGGTCTGTATAAAAAAAAGCTTTTCAAATACAAGCTTTTATAAAACATAAAGTGCACTAAAATAATTTTTAGCCTTCTGATATCATAATATTAAAAAAATTAAGTCTCTGTATGCCAATTTTGATTGAAATCGAACAAACTAAATCTTCTTTCCTCTCCACTTCCCTCGTTAGGGGAGGTACCCTATCTGATAATACCATATTATTGTATTATCACCGAAACTATAAACGCATACCAAATTTGAAGACAATCAGGACCGGTATTCTCGTAACTAAATACGCTCGGCGTTTCGTACTCGCTGACCATATGATAACGTAATATTCGCATACCACGTGACCAAGGCGTCGACGAGTGCGCTCAGCGCGTGGCGACCGTTTGAGAAACACCTACTATTTGCCAGCTGTTTTGCCCTCCGCGCGTACGATTTTCCTACCCTACAATACTTTGTAGAGTGCTGCAGAAAATATAGTAGTTTTTTCAGTTTGCGTTTTTATTAATAATTAGAAAAATAAAAATCTCTTATTAGTAGCTTGGGGACGGGTGACAAACACGTACACATCAACCTTACTATTTGATGCTCGATGTAAGACAACTTTTTTTTCCAAAAAATTGCAACAAAAACTTTTCTTATTAAAATCGACATCGAAATAATTGAGCATCCGTATAATACTAGAAATAGAAGCAATCAAAATTCTGTAAAACCAAGGGTAAAAAAAGCCATTGGTCAGCGGTGCTTTTTGTATCTTTCATCGGATGTGTACCAAAAAATATCTGGTTTTGTTAGGCTCCTGCCCACATTAATTGTTTTCTTTCAAAAATAAACTAAAAGCTTTCATGAAATATGAAATTAGCAAACATGAAATAAATAGCTTAATTGATATAAAAAATAATTAGCAAACAATATAGGTAACTACCTTTATTTCTGTGTTTTCGTCTGTATTTTCTTTACTTTTCTGAAATATCACATTTTTCACATTAATTACCATTTTTATGTTTTTTATCTTTTGTCATTTTATTTATTCATAAATGTACTAAAAATTACTATTTTCTTTTTTTAATTTAACAGTTCCATGAAAACATACATTTTTCCACGCGCGAGGTTTCTCTTGTGGATGTATGAATTCTGTGTTTGTTGTTGAATTGGTTAGGTTATTTTTTGGGTAAAAAATACCTTAGAGTTTTATTTTATGTTTCTTAAAATGTAGAAAACGCATGTTAATTAAAAGGTGTAATAAATAACTATTGTGAAACCATTTTAACCATAAATGCTACATAATAAAGTATCAATATGAATATACGACCGTGCCGGAAACACCACTTTCCCTGACTGAGTGCCGGAATAAATTTAAACTTTCCCGCACTGAGTGCGGAATTTTTTTGTAGGTGTGCGGTTAAGTCTCGGGGTAAACATTTTTCCGCACACTGTGCGGGAACGTGCTACTAGTTTATATCACAGGGTCAAAGGGCGGGTTTAACTGAGCTAAATCAAACCATCAAGTAATTTTTTAAAGGATCAACATGCACTTGTGCAAGTCACCATTTGATTTACCCTTTCTGAACTACGGATCGAAATCGATCACGTAATGGCCTTTTTCTTACACATAGAAAAAAAAAGGAGCGACAAGACTAACAAGAAATAAAAATGCAAAATTCGGTGATGCCAAGATGTGCTAAGCGAATTTGATTCTGTCTGCTCGTAGGGCAGCGCGTTCGGCAGAGCGAATACGAAAAGTCGTCGGTCAGCGTGCCGCTGAGCGCGCTGTTCGCTATTCGTTTCGCTTAGCGACTTCAAAACGTTACGTATTACGAGAATACCGGTCCGTATGTGTATGAGTTAGTTAAAATTGGTAAGCAAAACTTAACCGAGAAGATATTGAATTTTCAAAATATCAATCATCAAAATCTGATCAAAAATTCGTATTCCTTACGGACATCTAAAAGTTAGTCAAAATTGAGTTGCAAGATTTGACCCGAACATACGAACATACATGCATAGAGGAGAAGTTAAATAAAGGCTTGCAAAATTTTTTTTTTCAAGGTATGACCGATCTTCAAGAAAGAAACGATCTTTGGAAATGGGACTTCCGAACAAAAGCGTGGACGAGTATTAAGACTAAGTTAAATCCAGGAACGCTTCACAGCCATTCTGCCTGCAAAATTCCTTCATGGATGATTATTTTTGGCGGAGAGCGAAGTGGCCAGTGCTCTAACGATATGTGGAAGTTTAGCTTTGGTAAAAATAGACTTTTAAATTATGGGAGGAAAGTTCTCTTAACTTTTTAGAATCATCATAAAATTTCTTTCAAAGTGATGCCTATGTTCGAATAGTAAGCATTAAGAGTGAATTTGAATCCTAAAAACGGTTCGTTTAGTTAAATAGATAAACCGCACATCAAAAATTAACAACATTTTGCACAGCGGAGGATTCTGGTATCCCCCACAGACCATTCGCGTGTTTTTTCAAAAATATATGTATATCTTGTTTTTATTTAATTTTTTAAAATAATCGATAAATTTTTACCGTGAATTAAACATTTTTAGGATACGTAAAATTACTTAAAAAACTTAAAATTATGCAAAAATTACGTGAAGGGTTCCGGGATAATGCTTTTAAACTTTCACCGTACAAAATTTGATAGAAATTTGATTAACAGTTTTTTAGATTATAACTAATTTGAACAAGCGTATTTTTTTAATTCAAATTCACCTTTAAAATTCAAAAGTTTTAAAGAAGGTTCAAGAAAAATATGTTTTTTTTTAAGGGATCGGATCATATATTCTCGAGGATTGATCTCTTCTTTTGAGGGATCGTTCTTTTTCTTGAGGCCTCTGAAAGTTCCTCCCCCACAAAAAAAAAAACACTTAATAGTATGAGTGTAAATAGTTTAAAGGGTTATACGGGAGGTCAAAATAAGAACAGACATATAATATGGAGGTCAAAAGTCTTGTTTTAAAGTGGGCGATTCTTTCTAGTTTTTATGTTATATTTTGTTTAGATTACAAGAAAAAAAAAAGAAGTTTTCTGGAGTCGCAAATCATAATAAGAGTAATGATGAATGGATTTACAAAAAAAAATGTGTCAAAATTTGTTTTTTGGTACTAACTAATTTTAAATAATGTAAAAGAGCCCTCAGGTCCCCAGATATATGTACAGAACATAAACATATCACGGTATTTTTGTAAATGCTTTTCTAAAAGTTAAGTTTTTTCTGTCAGTTTAAAAAAAACCTGATAGGATATTTTTAGGTCGTATTAAATTAAAAAATCATTTACAGCTATCAATTTTTTCAATATTTCGAATGCCCTTTCTGCCCTACTCTTCGAACTTTAAATTCCAAATATCTTGGAAACAAAAAAGTTTAGCCCCTACATTAATAAACTTTTTTTAAAAAAACAACAAAGTGAATCTCGTGTCCGCAAATGAAAATTAAAGTAACACTCGTGTCATATCGGACAAAGCGTTTTTGTTTCTAACTTCATTACGACCAGGCCTCCAATGTCTAATGGATATCAAGACACCTACAGACCTGTTTAATCCTTATTAGGAATCACCAGGGAGTCATATGATTGTACCTGGCAGTTGAAGCTACACAGGCACCATGTACACGTCGCGAATTTAAAACAAAAAGTTTGTAATCCGCGGAGACGTAGTACCTGTGTGCGCCACCTGTCCAATAAATTGAGAAACAAAAACATCAAAATTGAAAAGTGCAGAAGACCGTAAATACAGAATCCTGTACCTTTCAGCAGGTTATAAAGAAGAAACCTGTAAAAGTATAAGGTCACTGTAACATGACTCTTAAAAAGAGGTAACGTTCGCAGCAGCACCGCCCCCAATTGGAGCTTCATACTACGTGGCCCTAATTTTAAGGTATCAGCAAGCAATCGCTCCGGAGGAGGCTTGTTGCGCAGAACTAAAAAGCCAATTTAAAAAACAACAAAGTGAATCTCGTGTCCGCAAATAAAAATTAAAGTAACACTAGTGGCATATCGGACAAAGCGTTTTTGTTTCCCACTTCATTACGACCAGGCCTCCAATGTCTAATGGAGAATCCAGACACCTACAGACTTCAACTGCCAGGTACAATCCTATGATTCCTAATAAGGATGAAACAGATCTGTAGGTGTCTGGATTCTCCATTAGACATTGGAGGCCTGGTCGTAATGAAGTGAGATACAAAAACGCTTTGTCCGATATGCCACGAGTGTCACTTTAATTTTTTTTATTTCTATACTTCCATTAAAATATTTGCATTTATACCTTAATAAATTTCGGAAGTTCGCTCGGAAAATATAGCGAAAATTTAAATAGAGCAAGGGGGTCAAGTGGTACCTTAATTTGAAGGTCTTTCAACTACTTTTAGAAAACTTTAAAAATATAGTTTTCAAGATTTTCAATTTCAAAACTTAAAATGTTCTTTTTGAATAACCCAGGGACATGTCAACTTTGTTTTCGTCTTCTAAAGGCATTCGAAAGACTCAAAATAACTACCACTTTCCCTGTGTAAATTCTGGTGATGAAACTGACCCGTCGAAGAGGGCGTATCCTACGAAAATTCCAATATAGCCAAAAAGTGTTCCCCTCGAATAACAAAATTGACACGTTTGAGTTTTTTTTTTCTAAATTGTACACCAAATACTTTAAAACGCCTTCGTTTCGTTTTGGTTGGTACACCCTGTATGTGTAACCAGATTTATTAATTTTTAATCCCTTTCAGAGATGGAGTATTGGGAGAAAATTATAGTGCCAGGACAAAAGCCTCAGCCGCGTTCGGAGAGTACAGCGATCGTCGTATCCGAACTGCAACTGAACTGCAGATCCAAATGTTCATTCGAGTACAAAGCGGCCCGGGTTCGAGCGCGAACTGCCAACTCAGCCGATAGAGGGAGCAGACACTCATCGTATTTTCCAAACAACAGAGTAACCCCCAGCGAGAAAACTTATATTTTCGAACCGACCGAATTAAGTTATAACGACGGTAAGTTTAAAGCTATATGTACAGGGTCCCACTCTAATGACGGTGGCACCAACATCGATGGCAACCTTCTAAGCATGTGAAATTTGACTTCTTTGCTCCTTTTGGTTTTGGAGATACCAAGAAGACTCGAACTTTTGGGATATACCCCACATAGCAAGCCATGGATATGTACACTTGATTTAAAAAAAAAAAACGCATACATGCAGTCACAAAATTGACCTTTCTAAAAGTGTATAATATATACGGACTACCAGCTAAAATGCCTCAAAACTTCAAAAGTACGACAATTTGTCATACTGTTTAAAAAAGGTCTCTAAAACTGAAAATATTTTTCTACTTAAATTAAAGGCAACCTTATTTTTATATTAAATTTTGCATAATACTAAAAAATCAGCAAAAATAATGTTTTAGTAAAGTCTTTATGAACAATATCAAATTATCACTCGAGTAACGGACGAAGCCTGTTCTATAAAGAGGGCGGTAACCCATTTTGGAGTTGATAAAATAACAATAATACGATGGAAACAGCGCTGGATTGAAAACAATTCGACGAATAGGAAACTTGAATTAGGACAAAAACGATGATAAACTTAATACTAATTATTTTAACTTAAAAAAGAACTAAAATAAATAATTTAGTATTTAATAGCAATGCAAACGTCTGGGCATTGAAAAGGTTAAATTTTGAAAATACTGATGGTCTTCTGAGAGCTGATCCAAGTCGCGATAAATAGCATCGCTTAACTCTTCAGCATTTCGTGGTCTCGAATTCCTTTGGTATATTAATTTAATTCAATTGGGTTAAGGTCAGGGCTGTTGGCTGGCCAAGGAAGTGTTTCTATATTATTATTCTGAAACCATTGGTGAACAACATTAGCCGTGTGTACTGGACAGTTGTTCTGCTGATAAACGAAGTCATTATTTTCATGTAAATCCAGTACAGATGGCAGCATAACGTTTTCAAGGATTTCAATATATCGTTCACTATTGAATCTTCCTTCGATTCTCCAAAAAAAAACCCAAACCTCTAGAACTAAATCAGCCCCACATGTTTACAGAAAAATGTCCAGCTTTTTTAATTTGGTTTGTATATTCGGGTTTAAATCTAGAATTTGGTGGACGATAAACTAAAATTCTCCTGCTGCTTGAAAATAATTGAAAAATGTTTTCGTCAGTGCAAACCACCCTCTCTCCCAGAAGTCATTATCACGAAGAACGTTGTTCAGTGCAAAAATCACTCTGGCCTGTTTTTGTTCTTCTGTTAGAAAAGGCTTCTTTGCAGCAACTCGACAAGAGACTTCTGATTTCGTTACTCTTCTATTTACTGTTGCTAAAGAACCCGAAAATAATGTCACATTAACTGCTTCAACCGACGTTGAAAAAGGATTTTGTCTGAGATGGTCAATAAGTCTCTCATCTTGCACTTCAGAACTTACTTTTGGTTGTCCTGATCCATCTTTCCTATCCCTAGAATTATTTTCAATCCAGCGCTTTTTCCATCGCATTATCGTCATTTTATCAACTCCAAAATGGGTGGCCGCTCTTCTTATAGACCAACCGTCTTCTATAATTCGAGTGATAATTTGAACTTTTGTAAATGTTGATATCTGTGGCATTTTTAAGTATGTCACACTGAATTTTAAGCTGTCAGGCATACTAAGCTGGTGGTGCCTTATAATAGTATACACTAATGGAAAGCTAAATTTTGTGGCATAGGAAAAAATGCATGTATGAGTTTTTTTTGGAAATCAAGTGTATATCCAATGGATATATATCTATCCATGTTTTCTATTCATCGAAGTATTCTGTATCCAGCGCTTTTTTTTATCGTAGTATTGTCATTTTATCAACCCAAAATGAGTGGCCGTTCTCCTTACAGACCAGCCGTCTTCTAGAACTCGAGTGATAATTTGTGCTTTCGTAAATTTTGTAATTTGCTTCATTTTTGACTTTGAAAGTTATTGTCAAAATCAGTTTGTCTATTTTAAACTGGTTAATGGAATACATAATGGAAGAGTATTTGCGAGATATGGAAACCTACCTCCAATAGACATCCAGTAATGTGTATGTGCTCCAACAATGTATATGAAGAGTCCACGGGAGAAAGGCGAAATGTCCATCCGACATTGTTTTAGGAAAATTCCACTTTTTGCATTGACCCTACTCCTTTTTCTGTACAGCTTCGGGTTTTTTCCCTTTTTCAATTCGGCATATAAATCTACTACTAATAGCAGACTTGTTGCCGTGTTTCACTCAAAACTGAAAAAAATGTGACATTTCACCTTTCTCCCGTGGATTCTTCATATATATGTTACCCATATAAAATGGATATACATTGATGGAGCTGTAACGGATATCCAAGTGTCTTAAATAATCACCTCTGATGGATGTCCAATGAATACACACAATGTCCAACGGATCCATTGGATATCCGTTGCATGGACGGCGACTCGTCTACTACTACTACTACTACTACTATACTACCACAAAGAAAATAACCTAATGTTCTTTGTGTTACTACTACTGCTACTACTAACACCAACAATTATTTTTTAGGAAGTAACTTAGCTGAGCAATATTCCGATAACCAAGAAGCTTCCAACAGACAGAAATTCCTTCAAGAAATAAGAAAATTATCTCAACTGAATCTTCAAATGGGCACCAAATGTAGTTATACAATTTTGTCAAAAAAAAATACGGAAAGTACGGAAAGTTTACTAAGACAGCATGCAAGTCCTCAGCCCGAAATCGTTTTAAGTGATAGCGAAATAACATCTACTCCTTCCAGAGGTAAGATTCTTTTATACAGAACAACTTAACAATAACAATATCATCTTCTAAATAAATTTTAAAATAAAGAAATTCAACAAAATTTTATCTAAAAATTGTGAAAAATAGTAATGACATTTTTTTAATGTGCTTTATCACTTTTTAAGCTTCTTTATTTATGTTGTATTTATAACTTTTTATAACATTTATTTTAATTTTAGCACATAAAAACCTGGTGTGGCCTGGAACTAGTTTAAATATGTGCAATTTATTTTTAGGTTCTATGGTAAAATCCAAGTCAGCCTACGTGATGGAAAAGCATTCTACAATATCTCCAACCTCGGACGAGGAGATAAAAACCACCACAAAGAAAAAACGAGTCGGTTTCGATAATACCGTCAAAAAAATTCCGCGTGATAATATTTCAGTGCCAAATTTTACCACGTTTAACTTACCTCCCACAGTACTGACTCCCGTAGAAGCGACAAAATTGGTTTATTTAGACGACGAGAAAATCGATCTTGACGAAAAAGATATGAAAAAAGAAGAAAAAATAACGGAAGCCGATGTAAACTTTGAAAAAGATTTACTTTACGTTCGTCCTGTAGAATTCGAAGAAAGTTTTAAAGTTAAACGCGGTGATAGTTATAGCTCACATTTAGGCTACGCGGATAATCCGCTATACCAGGAAATTACTGCCCAGAAAAAATCTGAAGAAAACGTTTCTTCTACATCAGATTACTGCAGCATCGAAACTGTCAATAGGCTGTCGTCAAATAGTAGTTACAGCGTGCGAACAAACACACCTCAGGAAGAATGTATCAAAGCGAACAAAGAGAAAGAAGGTCCATTCGGATTTTGCAATCCAAACTACTTAGATCCATCTGTGAAATCGATGCTTACAAAGGACGAAAAGAAAAGTTTTGTTAAAATTATCTCTCAAGAACAGTACTACGCCACAGACCAGTCGGATCCCGAAGAAATTTTGGAGTTACAAAGTTACAACGGCGCTCTTGATGCCAACACCAAGGTGATTTATCGACCGGCCTCTAGATCAAACAGACCATCAAATTTAACTTTAAACAAAAATAATGTCCACCTTTCACGAACACCTCGGGCACTAAGTGCAAGTAGAGCAGAACTTAAAAAAGGTGAAACTCAACCTGCTGAAAAAGCTAAAAACAAAGATCTATTAGTGCCCTTGTATATGTATATATTTGGTGGAAAAGAACAAGGTCAAGTAACAGTATTCAACCGTCCATTATCGATATGGAAGGTGAAATTAGTTTAAAGACAAGTATTGCGATAAAAGTCGAAGTGCAAAGTAAGTGCCAACATTAACTGAAGTCGTCATTAACCGTAAGAGTTGGTTTACGTAAATCCTGTAGAATTTGAAGAGTTTTAATCTACAGCGTGCGAACAAATACACGGCAGGAAGAATGTCTTAAAACCAACAATGATAAAGATCGTCCATTTGCATTTTGCAATCCAAACTACTAAGATCCAACTGTTAAATCAATGCTTACCAAGGACGAAAAGAGAGTGTTGTTAAGATTATTTCTCAGGAACAAAACTACGCCAAAGACCAGTCAGATCCTGAAGAAAAAGAAGAAGAAAACGTTGTTAACCGACACGTCTCTAAATCTAACAGGCCTTCAAATTTTACACACAAATAACGTTTACCTTTCAAGAACATCTCGAGCACTAAGGGCAAGTAGAGCATGACTTAAAAGGGCCGAAACTCAACCTGTTGAAAAAGTAAAAAGTAAAGATCTACTAGTTTCCTTGTCAAGTAACAGTATTTAACCGTCCGTTATCGACATGGAAAGATAAGGTTTAAAGTAAGTGCCAACATGAGTGAAGTCAGCCTTGGAGTAAAGTCAGCCTTGAAAGAGTTGGTTTACTTGAATCTTGTAGAATATAGAATAGAATATGAGGAAAGTTTTAAACGGAGAGAGTCATTAGCCTACACGCATAATCCATTTCACCAGAAAATTACTGCCCAGAAAAAATCTGAAGTCAGATTACTGCAGCATCGAAACAGTCGATAGACTGTCATCCAATAGTAGTTATAGCGTACAAATTAACAAAGACCAAGAAGGGCAATTCGGATTTTGCAATTTAAACTATTTAGATCTGTCAAACCGATGCTTACAAAGGATTAAAAACAACATCAGTCAGATCCTGTATATATTGTGGAGTTACAAAGTTCCAGAGACACTCTTGACACAAACACTAGATGAAACATGAAATGAATGAAAATTCAAAATATGTGCCAACCTAAATAATGATCTCACAAGTTACGATAATATTGTCTTAAAATACTGTTGAGATATATTTATCGGTAACAGTAACGATAACAAATCACAATACGTCAAAAAACCACAAGAAAAGCTAACCGTCCTGTCTGATAAACTTGTAAAAATTTACATTCTACTTTGGCGTTGTTTCGTATTATTTTGATATCATTTATATTTGAAGCTATCAAATTTTCTTTTCCTTCCTACGAAAATAAATTTGTTTATTATTTTTGCAGTGCCCCATTATTATGACTAGATAAAGCAGAGCTCAAATTCATTCCTTAAAAATTTGCTCCAGAACTTTACTTCTAATTTTAAAAAACATAGCAAAGATTTACTCCAGAACTTCCCTTGCTCAATAAAGAACCATCTTTCTTATACTATGTAGATTTTTAAATTTTTCTGTAAGAAAAATCGCATCAGTGTTGACGGTCTCCATTTTTTTATTTGTTCCAATGATATACACTACCTTTAGAAAAATTGCCGTAACCTAAAAGACTAAGCAATGTAAATACAGTATTAGAATTTTAATAGGCATGCGGCGTTTTGATACATTTATAGAAATCTCAATCAAAAGTTGTATTTAAGTTATGTAGTTAAAAGTGCAATATGATTTTTAAATAAATTTGTATGTTCTAGTTCTTTAAGTAGGTAAATATATATTTTTGTAAAGTTTTAATTTAAGACTTGTTGGTGTTGATTCTTTGTGATTTATAAATAAAACAACATGTGTAAATAACACTGCGTTACAAATTTAAAAAAAGTACCCACTTTAATTCTCCCTGTTTATTTATTCATAAGTCACTAAATAAGAACACATAAGTACTTTTTTTTCCAACGCGTACTGATCGACATAAAACAGTAAAAAAAATAAAAACTAAACGTTAATGTAATTCGAATAAACAGTGGCGTAGCCAGGGGGGTTTGGGGGTTAAAACCTCCCTCCAGGAGGTCCAGCCCAATCTACAATAAATTAACCTTGATCAAGGGCTCCAGGGAGAGCTATAGCTCCTCCACTTTTCTGACCCTTTACTCCGGTTTGTGATATTTGTTTCGTGTGATGTCTTAAAGGAGGACGCATACAATACATGGGAAATTTCGCATCAGTGAAAGTGCTTGAAATTTTTATATGTTGTAGATATTGAAATTCCCAACAATGTTTAAATTACCCTAAATCTTTTAAGTCTTAAGGTTTTCGAGATATGATTTTTTAAAGTTGCGGTTTTCGGGGCATATTTTTACTAAAAAATAAACCATACATAGCTTATAAGAATACCAATACCATGCATTTTTAAGATATTGGGCAGATGAAAGATTTTAATTTGACATGATTGTCCGTCCTTTTGTCAACCTAAACACATGACAAATAACTGCTTACGTAGGACCCAACCACCAAAATATTATTTTTGGAAACTAAATAAATGGGATAGATAGAAGTTCAGCGTTGAGTACATAAGTGGTACGCAATGGCATAAATAGAACACAATACAGACTTTTTATTTGTACC
This sequence comes from Oxystoma pomonae, assembly GCA_963921995.1. NCBI lineage: Eukaryota > Metazoa > Arthropoda > Insecta > Coleoptera > Brentidae > Oxystoma > Oxystoma pomonae. The sequence continues at coordinate 111,616,515 of OY998164.1, forward strand.
TCTTTTTGGTGACTGGCATGATTTATCATACTTTGGACTTTGGTATACGAGTTGACTCGGGATAATTAAGCGCGCCTAAAGTGAGTGCAACCGTTGTGCCGATTCTTGAATTTTGTAGGAAAGGTCGCACGGGAACGATCACCTCCTTGATATCGACCAATAACGGACTTTAAAGCTATCACGAGTTTTCCGAAACCTATCGGATCACGGCCGAACTTCACCCGATTGCCGTGTATCGAAGGAACCTTCCTCAACTTTCTTACACCTGCCTTTGTGCAGGAGAACGGGGTGCGCGTGCACCGTACAAGCTTGGGAGCTTCCGAGCCTTCTTATTGGCCGAAACGAAGGATGTGAACGTTCCCAGGCGACCATTCTCTCGAAATTCAAGAATCGGCACCCGTGGAGCCCTAGGAGCATGAAATGTTAAAACGATTGGTGAGGTTTGTTGAAGTGAATGAGTGCGGAACGATTGAACACAAGACTATTGCGTTAAAGCGAAACTTTTACTTTGGTCGACAGGGTTAACCGATCATGGCTATAGATTTAAAGCGCTTATGGATTGCCAACCGCTTATAGACTGCCTTTATTGCCATCTGACGCGAATAGCTCTGTGAAAAAGGAGGGGGGGGGGCTAGAATGAAAACAACTTAGATCTAAAACAATCAAAACATTACTACTTTATAAATATAACCTTAGAGGCACTATTAAACTAAGAAAATGACCAAATGGGTAACTGTGTTATTATTACTTGACTCTTATAATTTAATATTGAGAATATCTTAATCTTGATTCAAGTTAAGTAACCAATTTTCTTTTTATGTGCTGCATATAGACTGAAATGAAAATAAAGTAAAAATCTGTCAAAAGCTTCTATACCTTCATCATAATATCCATCTAAGATGATCCTGGCAACATCTCGAATTTTCAGAAAAAAACAAGTTTTTCTTTATAAAAAATTGAACTTTTGCATCCAATCGAATCGAAATTGAATAATTAAGACTCGATTATTTCGGTGGCATAGAAAACAGTCGTTTCTGTTACAAACTACCAACTTCAAAAGAAATACCCCGGCCGTTGTCCTCCATTTCGATGACATTATTGAGTCTCAAGTCACATCCTAAAAAAATTCTATGCTGGTCATTTAACTGTATTTGTTCGAATCAAAAATCTACGTGGATGTTCCTGCGCCAAAACTCATTTTCTTTGATTTTGAGATGAAGTTTGAGACGCGCGCCGCAGGTCTTAATTTATCTGAGCATGTAATGACCATAACATGTGAGTTAGTGTACTATGCTTTGAAAATATCATCATAAATATCACAAATTATTAAAAATATCAAACGCTTAAGTCAGCAACCTTCATGACTTGAAGTTTTAATGACGATCTATCTAAAGCATCAAAACAAATAAGGTAAGGGACTTTTCTTATATCTTTTTAAAAATAAGGTTTTTTTTCTTAAAAATGCGTCATATGTCATTTTAACGAGACTTATTTTTGGTATTTATTTACGTTTAGTAAATATTTATTGTATTAAAAATATAGAAAAATAATTCACGAATAATTCACATTTTTTCCGTCAATTAGTGCTCTTATAAAATAAAGTTTGATCACTTGTCACACCATCTTGTGGTTGACGTCTAAGCTTTATTATTATTCCAGGACCGTAAATGAGCCATTAAAACAGTGTTGAGATGTTCGTAAAATTAGTATTATTCGCTGGTCGTATCTAAAATAAATTACCGTCATGATGCATATGGCATGTAGAAAAAATAGTAAGCCATACAAAAAAAGCAAATTACGTGAATTAAAAACAACTTCACCTTTTTGTTAAAAAAAAAATCTAAATATGGTTTATTTCGTACGTAGATAGAAAATACTTAAGATATGTAACTGATAAGTGGAAGTGAGAATAGTCCGTTGCACTTCCACTCGTTATAAACCCTGATCAGGCAAGTGGTGCCCCCCATTTACCTTGCGGAAAGTATGGAAACCAAAAATTTTGTTTTGCCGAGTAACTGTTAGAGGGCGCTAGCGGAGACCGCAATAAATAGGTAGTCCTGGCAACGAGGATACATGCTAATATCCGACGCAAGCCGACGGTATCCGAACAGCCAGCCAAGCCATGAAAGGGGAATTATCGCAAGTTTTTGATTCTTTGCTGAATACCGGTTTATCAGTGGCGTAAATGAATGAACTTGTTGCTAAGGGAATGGGAGCTGGTAGAGAGATCATAATATAAATTCATGAATATGCTGAGTAAAGCAAGACAGTTTTTATTATTATTAAACGATTATATACAGTCTACCTGACTATCAAATTTTGCGATTCGTTTTTGACACACTTCCCGTAAACCGATTTTAATAAAATTTGGCACAGTAGTGTAGTTCGGATGATAATACAATATTATGAAAAAAAAATTGGTGGGTAGGGGGTGGTTAAGGTTTAAAAATAAAGGGCTAAATTCATTGACACACTTCCCGTGAACCGATTTTAAGGAAATTTGGCATAGCAAAGTAGATCCGATGACAATACAATATTATGAAAAAAGGGGGGGGGTAGTGGGTGATTGGGGGGTGTAAAGGGGGTAAAGTGGTCTAAGGGGAGCAAATTCAGAACTTTGAAATGAAAGCAGATACGAACATGTGGTTTTCAGATTTATTATTGAATCTGGTGACAATACAATTTTATAAATCAAAATCGGGGGTAGGGGGGGTAGTTAAGGGGTGTAAAAAGGATAAATTCAGAGCTTTGTAATGAAAACAAATACAAAAGTGCGGTTTTCAGATTTATGATTTGATCTGGTGACAATATAATTTTATGAAAAAAAACGGAGGTAGAGGGTGGGTGAGGAGTGTAAAGGGCGTAAATTCAGAACTTTGTAATGAAAACAGATACAAAAATGCGGTTTTAGTGACAATACAATTTTATGAAAAAAAATCGGAAGTGGGGGGTGTGAGTGTGAGGGGTGTAAAGGAGGTAAATTCAGAACTTCTTTTATATTGGGACTTTTATGCAGAGTTAATTGGGAGAGAACTTGTACAAAATTGACAGGAAAGAAACCTTGTAATAATAAGGCATTGCTAGAAATGGAAAGGTTGCGAAAAAATTATAAAGGGTGTGCCAAAAAACAACTGCACTTTTTAAAATGATTATAACTAAGCAGGAAATTGTCCAATTTTAAAATACTAAATATAAATAAAACTTTTTAGAAATCTAAGGTTTCAAAATTTACAAGACGAATGTCAAACTTGACATTTCCTAAAAATCCAATGTAAAGAACACGCGTTTCCCATTAAAAAATTAAAAGATATGTACCATTTTATCTTCATGAAATGATTCCAGTTCATTGCAAATTGTTAAAAATCGCGAACGCCTCGAATAAAAAAAAATCACGGTAAAATTTAAACCTATACTTTATTACGAAAAATAGTTCATGGGCTAAATTTATTTAAATAAATTTTAAAAAACAAAAACCAGAGCGCGAGATTTTAAAACTACAATAAAATAAAATGATAAAAGTAACTAAGTACTTACAACCCTGGCTACTAAACTTCACTTAATAACCAGCACTAATAAACCAAGATAAGTATAATCACCGGCATACTTTAAGCCACCACTATTGATGCACCGAACTGACGACCTGTTCATCTCGCGATTTGTAACTAAATCAACGCTCACAAAAATTATTCTGTACAAATGAGTCCCCACGTTAGAAAAAAATCTGCGTCATCTCGCATTCCAATGTCTTCAAATTAGGGCAAAAATTATATTTCGCTGAATTAAAATCAAAGCAGGTCACCAGCTCAAAGTAGGTCACGAGATTCTTGCCTTTTCTTATTAAAACGTCTGATACACCAACATTCCTTCTAAAGAAAGGGGCCCGTGTTCCAAATTGGGGACCGTTTGACCCAGAAAAACAAAACCCCGTGATTTTAAAGAAATTCCAAAATGCTTACGAAAAATCAAGCCTGACGTCAGTAAAAATTTGATATAAAACAGCAAATTGGAACCAGAGAAAGGCAGTCTAAAAACAACCAGCAAATTAGTTAAAAGCTTCAGCCTAGTGTTTCAAAAGTAATTGTTACAAGAACTAAGTCGTGTTAATAGTGCCAAAATGACTCAAAAAGTAAGTGTCTCGTTTTAAGGATAAAAATTGTACTTTTAGTGAATAAGTTAGTTAGTAGCGAAAAATGTTGGTGGCTCTCGGACTAGTGAAATCCCAAACTGTCTAGCATGTAAGTGTTTAAAAACTGAAAGCTCTTAGAAACTCTGATATACAGTTGAACGATGACCAGGTATTTTGTTTTTAAACGAATTATCGTATGATTTCGAGGTATTGACACTGTAGGACAGGTATTATGATTTTCTGTAGTGCTAAACCGTAAATATTAGATACTGTACTGTGTTTAACCATTGATTGTTTAAATATAATGGAACATTAATATGAGATCAAGTTGCTTAATTCCAAGTTACCACCCGCCCGAAACCTTAGATTAGGCACACTAGAACACTCATGCCCAACCTATTTAAAAGTTGAGGCGTCTCCTCCTGACCTCAGAGTTTTCCGCTCGAACTCTGGATAAGGCCCTCGGAGTCGTTCTTCACATTGGTGTCAGAAGTGGGATTTTGGTTTTCGGTTGGCAGGAATTTTTTTTTTCCGAAAAGTTCTAGGTCTCCTCAGACAGTGCATAATCCCAGGAAAAAATGGCGGACGAGACCGTAACACAGACTATCATCCATGTACCTCAGCAGGTAGTAATTGGAATTGAAGCTATACCCACCTACGACGGACAAGGCAGTATAGAAGACTTTTTGGCAATCATAGAAGAGACAGCAACGCTTGGAAATTGGTCAGAGCAACAAAAGGTTAGTGTCACAAGACTAAAGCTCAGGTTTAAAGCAAAACAGTATATAGATTCCGAGCCATCCTTAAAAGGAAGTACAACTTCATGGAATGATTTAAAGAAGGCCTTACGACAACAGTTTGTCAAACAACATGTAAGAGGTTCGGCAATGAAAAATTTTATCGAGTGCCGTCAGCGATCTGGAGAAACTTGCCGACAATTTTTAACCAGGTTAAAACTATTAGCTAATCTTACCGTCTCTAGTACTCAGGCAGGCCAGCAACACATTCAAAATAAACTACAAGAAGACATTGCTACCCAGTTTTCATTAGGACTGCTAATGCCTATTAAGCAACGAGTTTTATCTAGCAATCCTCAAACCTTGGACAGTGCCTTAGAGATTGCGGAACGTGAGGAATCGATTGAAAATTTGCTACGACCAGCTACAAGAGAGGTTCGTGCTATGATAAGTGAATCTAACGGAAGAAGCTATCGACCGTCCAGCAACCAACGAGACATTGTCTGTTTTCGATGCCAGCAGAAAGGGCACATGAAACGGGACTGTACGCAGAAGAGAAGCGTCATATGTTTCCGTTGTCGCCAAGCAGGTCACATCATGAGTCAATGCAACCAGACACAGACGTCTTCTGCTAACAGAAACTCGTTAAACTATCGTACAGCTACTCAGCAACCCCGGGGTCCAGCTGTCAACGAAGCAAATTGGGAGTAAAGGAAGAAAGGGTAGGGATCTACGCATGCACGCCGAGGGGAACCCCCTTTAATATAGTAAATGTAGAAGTTAATGGACAAAAATGTCGTGCATTAGTTGACTCGGGTGCTGTGATTTCCCTCATGAAAACCCATATTGCGGAGGGGTTCAGAAAAAAATTTAATGTGCAACAAAGATTAGTGGATATTCAAGGCAACACGATACCTACGCGAGGACAGGTATTGTGTTCAGTAATATTTGAAAAGGACGTCGAAGTATCCCATAAGTTTATGTTAATAGACTCGGATAGCTTTGGAGCTGATTTGCTGTTAGGATTAGACTTCCTACACAAATATGGGATAAAGATTGATTGGGGCGATGGCGTGATGTACGCGTTTGAAAAGGAAATACCTTTGTTTAATGAAAAAAGAAGTAGTCAAGATGAGGCTTGTTGCATAAGTAATACTAAGCAGTTAGAGGTAGTAAAGCGACAGTTACTTGATGTCCAAGAAGATGTAAAACTACAGATACTTGAGATCAAGGAAGAAGCGAGACAACAGTGGATTAAAATTAAAAATGAGTTGGAGAAGATTTCGCTGTCAAAAGATAAAGTGTTTAGTTCGAGAATTCAGTTACAGCCAATAACTGAAGACTCTAGTGTTAGGATAGTTGGCTGCTGTCCTACACACCCTACCACCCAGATGATTGAACATGGAACTCAGACGACAGAAGAAAGGAAGACTGCAGCTTCCAAGAAAATTTGCTCCACTCAGAAGACAGTTAAGACATCGGAGAGTTGTACAGAAGTGACTGACCGCCCAGAAGCTAGCAATAAGAAAGAGAGTAGGGGGAAAGAATATGAGGAAAAGGGATTTTCAGTGTACTTAAAGGAAGATTTATGTATTCCACCTCATAGTCATGCACTCTGTTCAGCCACTGTAAGTAGAAATTCAAAAGCCTCGGCCGAGCAACTAGTTTTAGAACCAGTTTGGAATACCCCAAGGGGTCTACTTGTGGCCAGAGTACTATGTAGGAATACAGACAGGGTACCGCTACAGTTAACAAACATTACAGGAACTGAATTAATAGTTCCCAGGAAGATGATAATAGCAAAAGCTTTTGAAGCAGAGCAGGAATCTATGGAACTTCCTGCAGATGACCAAATAATAAGACAAGTTCAAACTGAAGATATAAAAGAGATTTTAACCCAGTTAAAACTTAACGACATTCACAATACGGACGAAAAGAAAGTACGGGATTTGGTCTTAGAATATATAGATATATTCCGAGCCCCAAATCAGAAACTAACCTGTACAAGTGAAGTGACCCATAAAATTATAACAGAAGAAGTACCACCAATTTGCCAACGACCTTACAGAGTTCCTTATGCTAGGCAGGATATAATGAGAAAAGAAATACAGAAACTGTTGGACGATGGAATCATCGTGGAAAGTGAAAGTCCGTGGAGTTTTCTAGCACTGCTTGTGGAAAAGAAGAGACATCCTGGAGAAGATGTTCAGTACCGCTTGTGCATAGACTATCGAAAACTTAATGAAGTGACTCGTACTGACTACTTTCCATTACCTTTAATCCAATTTACCATTGACAAGTTAGCTGGTGCCAGTTTATTTTCCACCATGGACTTAGCCTCGGGATATTTCCAAGTACCATTAGAAGCGAAAAGCCAAGAGAAAAGTGCTTTTTCCACTCCAGATAATCATTACCAATTTACTAGAATGAGCATGGGACTAAAGAATGCTCCAGCTACTTACAGTCGCATGATGAATCATATCTTTTCCAAGATTCCATTTGGACAAGTTCTGGTTTACCTTGACGATTTGATTGTATATAGTCCGAATGACGTTAATATCCATATTTCACGACTTCGGCAAGTCTTCCAAAAGATGCGAGAAAGTAACTTAAAGTTTAAACCTACAAAATGCCATTTTTTACGAAAAGAAATAGAGTATTTGGGACATTTAGTTCGAGAAGGCGAGTTTTCTCCTCATCCAGCTAAAACGGAAGTAATTAGAAATTACCCAGTACCTACGACAGTACGAGAGATCCGTGCGTATCTTGGACTATGCTCTTTCTACAGAAAATTTGTAAATAACTTTGCCAAGATCAGTCAGCCACTAACGAACCTTACCAAAAAAGATGTGCCATTTGTATGGACATCGGTTGAACAAGAAGCATTTGACATTTTAAAAGAAGCACTTATCATACCACCAGTGCTAAAGTATCCCGATTTTACCAAACAATTTATTGTAAACACAGATGCCAGTGGCACAGCTATTGCTTCAATTCTCACCCAAAAACATGAAGGAATTGAACACCCAGTATATTACTCAAGCCGAACTCTAAATGCAGCCGAGAGACGATATAGTACCATTGAACGGGAAATGCTTGCTATAGTAGAAGCAGTGAAAAAGTATAGAGTGTATCTTACAGGCCAACATTTTGTTATCCTTACCGACCACCGTCCTCTGAAATATCTCTTAAATATCAAAGATCCCTCCAGTCGGTTAAGTCGATGGGCCATGCAATTGATGGAATATTCATTTACTATTGAATACCGAGAAGGCCGCATGAATCAAAACGTAGACAGTTTAACAAGACTACGAGAAAGTTCCAAACGGGAAAACCATACGTCAGAAGGAAAATTAATTGCTGCTGTGGAACAACTAAAAGTATTGCCTATGCCTACTGCTGTTTGGAGTAAAGCTGATTTTAAAAGATTTCAACTTGAGGATATAGAAATTGCAGCTCAGCGAGAAACGCTTGATGACAATGATGACCAGTTCTACCTAGATCAGGACGAAATTTTGCGTAAGAAAAGACGTAACAACGAACGCAATGACCAGATTGTTGCGTCTAAAGTTATACAACCGGAACTAGTACGAATGTATCATTCTACCATCTATTCTGCTCATCCAGGCCAAAAACGAACACTGGAAAGTTTACGTCAGGATTTTTATTGGCGAAATATGCAAAAGGACGTTAAACAATTTGTAGAAAAATGTCATTCATGTAATCTGCATAAAACACATCCTCAACTACCAGTAAAATTACAAAAGATGCCAGTGCCAGCAAAAGTTTGGGGCAGAATATCATTGGATTTAGTAGGACCCTTAAATCAAACTCAACAGGGCAATAAATATTTACTCACCTGTATTGATCATTTAACTAGATATCCGGAATGCATACCTATTCCCGACATTAAGGCGGAAACTGTAGCAAGAGCTTTTGTAGAAAACATTATAACAAGATTTGTCATCCCGCGTCAAATTCTAACAGACATGGGCTCCCAGTTTGTAGGAAAATTGTTTACTGAAGTCAGTAAAATCTTAGGAGTAGAAAGATTGAGAACAACGCCGTACCACCCAGCTACAAATGGGTTATTGGAAAGGTTTCATAAAACATTAAAAACTATGATAAGCCATTTTGTCAACGATTTCATGAATAGTTGGGATGAAATAATTCCTTATGCCTTAATGGCCTATAGAAACCAAGTTAATACCGCCACTCAAGACACTCCGTTTTTCTTAATGTTTGGCAGAGATATGGAACTACCAATACACCTAACAACCAAAGATGACCGGGTACGCTACGACCTAGATGAGAATTATGCAAGCGAGATGATTGCTAGGTTAAAAATTGCCCACGATAAAGCTAAAAAGAGTATTGAAGAAAGCGTTGACTACCGATGTAATCGGCTCAATCGGCGAAAAACTAGAAAGGAGTTAAAAGTTGGAGACTTAGTTTACCTGTATACGCCAGCTATTCCAGGAACACGAAAACGTTTAGCTACAAAATTTTATAGTAAATGGTCAGGACCATACCGTATTATAAAACAAAGCAGTCCAGTTAATTTTACGATAAAGAAGCTTAGTGGTGGAAAAGAGAGATTGGTACATGCAGAACGACTTAAGCTCTACAGTTCCAACGAGATACCGGTGGACCAACTATCTCACGGATCTCGACCAGAAGAACCCGATGAATTAGAAAATAATGCGGAAGATGATGATGGAGTACAAGATCGAATAGATGAATACTTAGAGCATAGAAATCGCAACCCTATAGTAATAAATGAAGAAATGGAGGATAATGAGAACCATGCTTCTAGCGAGGAAAGTTTGTATTCCGCACTTTCAAGCGAAAATGACAACGAGAGTACAGACGACGAGCCTGAACCACCTAGACGAACTAGAACTAGGGATATCAGGTTGCCTGCGCGATTTCGCGACTATCAAATGTAAATTAAACCAGGGAGCCACCAGAAACTTAGAATAAAATTTAGAATTAAAGTTATGTTATTGTTGTAGATATATATAACGGAATTATGGGTGCATCTAGTCATTATTCAAGTAGTGTTAAAAGGAAGCCTAACCTTAATTGCATATGATTGCAGAAATCCTTCAACCAATATAACGTCTATTTCATTGAGAGACGTTGGAGTTTGTCCAGATCCAGATGACGGATACATAGAAAGATCCAGCTATGTGCAGGTAATTGAAAAGAACCGATATCAGTACTCACACGTTAAATCGTGTTTCCTACAAGTAACCAGATTAATATCACATTGTGGTGCATTTTCGCATGCATCTACTGTAGAAGACGGTTATGGCACATTTTTACATCAAGTAGGTGCGGAAGAATGTCAAAAAATCCACAGCTACAAAGAATATCGAGGATTCGGTAAAGTTTTCTCAAATCTGAAACCAAACTCAACCACTACAATATCCATAACGTTGGCGGGCTCTATAGACGATAACGGTAATTGTGAAGGTACTGAATACATTGAAAACAGCAAGAAATGGAAGCAAGTAGTAGTTACTGCGGAAGTAAAAATAATACTGCAAGACTACATAGGTAAAGCTAGTTTAGAGTCGAACGAAATCCGTTTATCCAACGGGGTATCCTGCTCTTATAATTTAGGCTATTGTTTAGACTACACCATAGGAGAAAGCACTTGGGAGAAATTCAAGCCCCAGGATTGCGATCAGTATAGTATTCTGTACGAGGGCCCTGCCTCACTGATTCAAGAAAAAGCTATAATGACTCATAAATATGTAGTCATTGAAGACAGAGCAAAGATATTTGCCATACAGCTACAAAAGAAAACTGTAGTTTGCGGTAGTCTTATGGGAAAGCGAGCACCCTAGATTACAAATTATAGAGAAAACCGACTCAAAGCAACTTACACCATGGTCAATAAAGGGGGGTTACCACAGAGACGCCGATTTAATAACGTATGTAAATACCAAGTTTCTATAGGTTGAGCAGTCTTTTAAGAGAAGTTTAAACAACATGTTCGCTGAAACAATTCATCGCAGGTGCATGTTGCACAGGGAAATTTTAAAGAATAGATTAATAATGGCCACCATAGCTCCTAATTTAGTAGCTACGTTACTAAAAGACACTCTTGGGTGGGCAGCTAGAATGATGGGTGAGACATTGTATATCATGAAATGTTTTCCGATTGTGGTCGACGTACGCAGAGAAAATAACTGTTATGTAGAACTACCAGTCACAGCATACAACCGAAGTTATTTCGTTTCACCTATTACCAAAATTTTAACCGAGCATGGAGAACAAGTAGACTGTAATTCCATAATACCACCATCTTATTATCTAGACAATAAATGGATAAGTTTTAATCCATTTCCGGTGCTAGGACGAACCCCTCATCAGCTCAGACCAGATACAGAGGAACCATTTACTTTTAGCCCTATAAAGAGTCTAGGATCAGGCGGTATTTATACCAACGATGAAATTGAAAAAGCTCAAAGTGCAATGATTTTTCAAATAGAACGTCCAGCATTAAACAATATCCTGTTACGAAAAATTAGCGGCCAACCCGTAAATCCCCAGGGCTTTACTACCTTATCGTTATTTGATGCAGAGGAACTGGAAAAGTTAGCAGATTCTACCATCAGAAAATTATATGGAATTTTCGAAATGCTAGGAAAATTTACATCCAGTATGCTAGGCGTCTATGTTATCTATAGAGTAATTAAATTTATACTGGAATCATTTTTAAATGCTCTAGCATTGCACAAAATGGGTGGTTGTAATTTCCACTTATTGGCATCGTTTTGGGACACGTTGACATTATTCATTTTACACCGCAACCATCAACAATCGCAAAACTCGTCTTCAGAAAAGACCTACCGGCCAAACTCAGAAACTTTATGCAGTGAATTTAGAATAGAAAGTGACACACCGCCGAAATCTCAAGGAATTCTGAAACACGTTGTCAACAAACCATCTACTTCGCCATATGTAACTTTTCAACAGGAATTAAAAGAAATTCCCCCTGTAACTTGGAGCCTATATGAGAAACATGAATTGCCCACCGCACCAAAGAAATAATTTTATAACGTGCGTTATACTGTTAGCGCCACCTAAATTTTACTTGACATATTTACATGCCGCAACGAACACACCTATCCAAAGACATCGATTGCCATACGCAGCGCGCTAACTTACAGCTGGCCCGCTTAACTAGGGGTACCAGCCAAAATACAAATAAAATAATATCTATGATTGCGATTAAATACCTATAACCCGATACCTAGACTAATAAAATTTCTTCAAAGAAATCTAAAGCATAGGAGCATGACCAAGTGTGACCTAAAACGGGAAGAAAAGTGCTGAATTGTTATTTTAAAGAGGCTCGATATCCAGAATTTGTTTACATTTTAAAAAATTCGAGCTAATAGCCGTAGTCAATAGCACCTTATTGAAAACCCAGATTTAGTAGGACTATATGACGTGACAATTATTAGAAAAGAGTAAAAGAGACGAAATGAGAACCCAATTCACTTAGAGTAGTTAAGAGACATTTTAAAATAGAGCAAGGAGTAGGGTATACGATCAACAACCTCTGGTCATTTAATAAAAACTTGCACCATTTCTAATCCTTAATCAGTGGGGGCTAGTTATTAAAGACGATTTCTTTTTTTTAAATAAAATCCAAACCAAGTTAAATAATTGAACAAAAAATATTTTTAAAAACTATACTGTGAGTGCTGAGAAAAAAAAAAACAAAACAAAAACTAACTAGTGTTATTAAAAAAAAAAACGAACAATAAAGATGATTTGGATACCTACGTTTCTATATTATGTGCGGTGTATCCAAGAACTACCAGTGAAGGAGCTGGTATATCGTTTGGCCCTTTACCATTTGTGGGAACTGACCACAAACTATGCCAATCCAGAGTACCGGGTGCCCCAGTACGAGGCCACCCTAGCGATTTTGGCCACATGGAGAATGGTCATTCACCTGGAATATACAATGTTGCAATACCAGCTACATGGAGGGCCACAGGTCCAGCTTCCTCCATGTCAGTGCGCGCTGTGCGTACCACCCCAGGTGAATCTTTTCACCCCAAGACACTATTGGGCCACCTGGGCACATTTAATAAATTTTTTTACTTGTGCTTGCCCTATATGTATATTTACCATGCCTTGCGAGCACATGCAACTACAGCACGCACGACCTCAGGCACTGCTTCAGCCAGCAGCACTAATTTCCCCAAGACCAGCCCCAGTTCCACCGCAAGGAAACCCACCGCCACCACGACACCGTTTGCCACCCCTTGTTCCGATGCCCCACAGAAACCAGCAGTTACCAGCAGTACGGCCAGTATTACGAAACTTATTAATTCGGCCCAACAACCCATTGGATCGAAACCAATATGTCATTGCCCAAGAACCTGGCAATGCCTTGAGATTTCGAATTCGCAGACGCCGCCCAGAATCCCCGGACAGTGGCGTGGACGAACCAAGAATTCCCGAACCAGAAAGAGAAGAGTAGAGGAGTAATTGAAGTAATCTTATAGTAATAATCTTTCAGTTTTTTATATACATTATACTTATACAAGTTTATTTTGATAGGTTGTTATTATGAACAATTTTCATTATTAACCATTTTTTTTTATATATTATTTTTTTTATATATTTACTTATACCATATCTATACCTATATATTTTTAACCATCCTATATCCATTTACTTTTTTATTATATACAAAATTTTATTCAATTTAAGTTTTCTGTTTTAGCAGTAAGCAATCCTTACCTTTTGAGTCATAAAAATAATGCACTAGGCCCTAACGAATAAAATAGTGGCCACTGGCAAATTTAATGGGCTTTAATATTAAAACAAACATCCTCGAAAGATATTGTTGAGAATAGCCTTACGGCATTCCATTAATTATTTTAAAATGACCTACAACGAGGCATAAATATCATTTAAAAAAACAAAAATCCATCTATATATACAAGAAAAGGAGAATACTGTGAAGGTACGTTTTTTTTGAACATTAAAACTGTCGGGTATTTTGATTATTAAAGTTTTATTTAAAAAAAAAAAAAATATATAGAAAAACAACCATCAATAAAATAGTTGAACACGCACCAAACCTACCCTAAAGAAGCCAAAATTAAAAATATCCTTAAAATTATATAATTATTTTTAGAACTACGCTTTTAATAAGTATATTTAAAACTAAGAAATAAACCACAATCGTCCAAATTATCGTATAATTGCCATTGTAGTCTGTCCGTGGATATATAACCTGTAAAAATTAAAAAGCAAATGGTCATCAAATTTTAAAAACCCCGCTTGTGACATATCAAACAGAAGGTATTCATTTATAAACCACAACAATTGAGTTTTAAAAGTAGTAGATTTAGACGAAAACCTCTGTTATTATATTCACGTTAAAAAAAAAACGAAATTTCACAGCTGACTGCACCTTGTAAAAAAAAAACCTACAAGTGTGCCTAACCCAAGAGGGTATTAGGTTTCATAATTTACGACCAAATAAAGATCTTCCGAGAACTTTATTTGAACCGAAATAGGGAGGAATGTAAAGAACACGCGTTTCCCATTAAAAAAATAAAAGATATGTACCATTTTATCTTCATGAAATGATTCCAGTTCATTGCAAATTGTTAAAAATCGCGAACGCCTCGAATAAAAAAAAATCACGGTAAAATTTAAACCTATACTTTATTACGAAAAATAGTTCATGGGCTAAATTTATTTAAATAAATTTTAAAAAACAAAAACCAGAGCGCGAGATTTTAAAACTACAATAAAATAAAATGATAAAAGTAACTAAGTACTTACAACCCTGGCTACTAAACTTCACTTAATAACCAGCACTAATAAACCAAGATAAGTATAATCACCGGCATACTTTAAGCCACCACTATTGATGCACCGAACTGACGACCTGTTCATCTCGCGATTTGTAACTAAATCAACGCTCACAAAAATTATTCTGTACAAATGAGTCCCCACGTTAGAAAAAAATCTGCGTCATCTCGCATTCCAATGTCTTCAAATTAGGGCAAAAATTATATTTCGCTGAATTAAAATCAAAGCAGGTCACCAGCTCAAAGTAGGTCACGAGATTCTTGCCTTTTCTTATTAAAACGTCTGATACACCAACATTCCTTCTAAAGAAAGGGGCCCGTGTTCCAAATTGGGGACCGTTTGACCCAGAAAAACAAAACCCCGTGATTTTAAAGAAATTCCAAAATGCTTACGAAAAATCAAGCCTGACGTCAGTAAAAATTTGATATAAAACAGAAAATTGGAACCAGAGAAAGGCAGTCTAAAAACAACCAGCAAATTAGTTAAAAGCTTCAGCCTAGTGTTTCAAAAGTAATTGTTACAAGAACTAAGTCGTGTTAATAGTGCCAAAATGACTCAAAAAGTAAGTGTCTCGTTTTAAGGATAAAAATTGTACTTTTAGTGAATAAGTTAGTTAGTAGCGAAAAATGTTGGTGGCTCTCGGACTAGTGAAATCCCAAACTGTCTAGCATGTAAGTGTTTAAAAACTGAAAGCTCTTAGAAACTCTGATATACAGTTGAACGATGACCAGGTATTTTGTTTTTAAACGAATTATCGTATGATTTCGAGGTATTGACACTGTAGGACAGGTATTATGATTTTCTGTAGTGCTAAACCGTAAATATTAGATACTGTACTGTGTTTAACCATTGATTGTTTAAATATAATGGAACATTAATATGAGATCAAGTTGCTTAATTCCAAGTTACCACCCGCCCGAAACCTTAGATTAGGCACACTAGAACACTCATGCCCAACCTATTTAAAAGTTGAGGCGTCTCCTCCAGACCTCAGAGTTTTCCGCTCGAACTCTGGATAAGGCCCTAGGAGTCGTTCTTCACACCAAGATGGTGGACCTATTTAAAAAATAGGCATTTTTAACCCCCCTAGATATTTTTTTGTGTGCGACACTAATAAATCTGAAACATCGGTTACGAAGTCACATTATTTTAAAGCGAAAGCGAAGAAGAATATATATATATCATTTTAAAAATTCGGACAAGAAATAAGGAAGTTTACAATTTTTAAATAGACCGGAGTACCTATCATGCTTATTAAGAAAAAATCTACTTGTTTAAATAGCAATAACTTTTTCAAAAATTGATCGATTTTAATAAGTTTAAACTTTTTAAAAGGCACAAGCTTCAAAATTTATAGAACTAATGAAAAAACTAACATTTAGTAAAAATCCAAGATGGCGGGCCTATTTAAAAAGTAGCCAAATTTCACCCCCCCCCCCTAGAAAAAACTTTCTGAGACACTTTATTCAATCTTATTTCTTGTCCGAATTTTTAAAATGTTTCATCGATGTGCTTCGAAAGAATGTGGCTTCGTAACCGATGTTTCAGATTTATTACAGTTTCCCACACAAAAAAATATCTACGGGGGGTTAAAAATACCTATTTTTCAAATTGGTTCGCCGTCTTGGATTTTTAGGAAATGTCGAGTTTGAAATTGGTCCTATAAATTTTGAAGCTTTGGCTTTTTAAAAAGCTTAATATTATTAAAATCGGACCGGTTTTTTTTCTGGCACATCCTATACATTTTGCATTTTGTTACTTTTTGATTAGGAATATGTGAAAAATAAAACGTTAATAAAGCGTTAATAAATCACAAGAATAAAACTGTTTTTGTTTCAAAAATCAGAAAATCAACAAGATAATATTGTTTTTTTTTTCTAACACTAAAAAAGTACTGATAAGAACAAGAAGAATATTCTCTATGTCGTCATAAAAAGTTGATTTCAATGATATACGGTTCGATTTCCACCAAATCTAAACAATGGCAGTGATATTTCTAATTTCTACACTATCTAGCGCAGGAGGAATGTTAATGCTAAGTTAATAGCGCCACCTATACGAAGTCAAGTGAAACATTGGAGAGTTATTACAGATTGCAAAGGAAAATTGATTATGTCTTCTATGCTTACAGATTTCGCTGCGGCGAAATGCACTGGGTTGATGACAGTCGAGTTGTCCAAAAGCGACTATGCGCGCTCTGGGGAGTTATCCACGAACGAAATTTTTGCTAACATTTTAGCCCGTAAGGTTACCTATCTTCGGTATTTCCTCTATCTACGATTTCGTAGTAAAAATCCACTCAAAAACCGCAACTTTAAAAAATCATATCTCGAAAACCTTAAGACCTACACGATACTGGTATTCTAGAGGTCCCGGGCTCAAATCCTCAAAAACTTTTTTCCGATTTATTCCCTCACCCTTTGCCCTCTACGCCACAATTTTTTTTTCTGTAAATTTATTAGGGCGCTAAATTTTCCCTTCATTTTAGCAACATGTTTGTCTCAACACTTTTTAATAAATTGATTGAAAATTACCAAAAATGGATAAACAGCATATTATGCGTATGTGTGTAATCTCCAAAAGACAAACCATTTCTAAATTCTTCTTAAAAAATCATTTTAAATGATACCCAACATCATAGGGTATCTTATTTAGTTTGTGTTATAATCGCTTTCAAAAGTTGAAATTTTAATATCTCAAAAACTAGATAAGATAAAGAAATTATTAGAAATAGACTTTTCCCACAGTGTTATAACGTGCCACAAAATCTTTCGGCGAAAAACTTTGCCATAAAGGCTATTTCCGCGATCTTACCGCCCGACGACGGCGTCAAACGAAGGTTTCGTGTTAAACGACCGTGTCTCGGAACAGAACAAACCCGGTGCGGGCCAAAAAGATGTGCTACTTTCGGGTGCTTAAACGATAATGAGCTGAACAGGGCCAAATTTAAGAAATAAATCTGATAAAACCGTATAGTTGGGCTGAAACAATCCTTAATAGAGTTTTAAGCAGCCCCGCGAAGTAGCTAAAACAATTCACTTTTGGTTCGTAACTAACAGTTTTTAGCTCCGATGAGTTTCCAACAGTCCGTAAAATGTTTACCCATTATTTCACAGATGTTTGAATAAGATTTAGCCAAAATCTCCTAAGCCACATCTCCTAAGCCACATCTCCTAAGCTGGTAACAAAGTTTGGTTTCTTGTGACGTCATACACCAGTTCTCAGAAGTTGTTGGTTGTATTTATCAAATAAATACTTTTATATATTTATATAAGCAATATATCAGGGACGGACTTTCTATTCAAAATTGCGAGCTAAAAGCCTGTGTTACCTCCTACTGAAAAAAGAAAATTTCTCGTTAATAGGATGCCCGCAAAAAAAGCGGTCTAGGCTTAGTTATTAAAAAAAATTTTGAATATGCATTTCCCGAGGAATTTAACCCTCCTAACAAAAAACACATCGATATTAGGTTAATATTGCTCTTTATTATTTAATTTGTTTACTCACTTAAATAAATAAAATTAACTATATGTATGTACCGTGTAGGAAAATAATTTGGTGTGACTGGCAAAACGAAATTAAAAATTGGACAAACAATAAAAACAATAAATAACGTTTCCCTCTGGCCCCTTTTATTTCTAATTTGCGGGGGTCTTTTAAAAAAACCAGACACATAAAAATTACACCAAAACTGTATTTTTTTACGAGTGAAACATGTTTTTACTGTAAAAACTGTGTGCAAATCTTACAGAGACTAGCTGGGATTTGGGTGAATACTGTTTTAAGGTCTGGAAAGAGTACGTATTCAAAAAGTATTAATTTTCTCTGAAACAGGGTTGACCCATTCACACGGTACCTTTTTCCTACACGGAGTGATTGAACTATATCTATATCACTTTATTTTGACCAATTAAATTATAAGTATAGTCAGCGACTTCGGAAATTTTAGTCAAAACATACACAAGTGTTTTTCTTTTCGACATTATATTACATTTACTGCTTCAATTACGGTATATTTTGACGCACTAATATGCTAACGAATCACCTTGTTTTAATACCTTCTCAAGCAGATGAAGTCAAAACTATTAAGGGACCCTTTGCTTATTCTTTTCCGTATTTTTTGGAATTAATTATTGACCAGATTTTGTCAAAACTAGCCAAATATTTTTGTAAATGTTTGTTTTCATGAGATAACGTCTAAAAATTAAGGACAAAACAAACATTTTCAAGAATATATAAAGGCAGTTTTAGAGAATATGTTAACGCGAGTTGACGTTTTGGAGATATGGTTTACCCAAAAAAATTATTGGCTACAATAATCCGCTACAAGACAGTAACGTCATAATATATCTTGAAATACTGAAAAGTATGATAGGTCAGCAATTTACGTATGTCCAAAATAACAGAGGTAGCGTATTATTTTTTCTATATACAGGGTGATTCAAAATTCTTTAGAAAGATTTTAACTGTACGTAGAATTTGTTGTTCTGAACAAGAATTAGTAAATATATTTTTGTAAACTCTTTCATTTCAGAGTTATTTGCATTTAAAAATCGTTAACATTTTCTGAGAAGCACCCTCTACTACGTTTGACAACTGCAAAATGCTCGACAAAAACCCTACAACATGTCATTTGCTTTGTTTATACGGGCCTCTTAAAGCGCTTTTATATAAGGAAGGTTTGAAAATGTTGTCGTATAAACACCACAAAAACCGCTTTAAGCACTAAATCGATTTTTATTTTAAATCGATTTTAGAAAGCGGTTTATAGCTTTAAAGCATTTCTTCTAACCTAAAGAGATACTCAACCCTGGTTTTCTGAAAAATCTGTTGTTAGCTAAGTTATTTTATTTGTTTTTTCTTTAAACTGAAATATTTAATAACATTTAATGAAGGACGTATAAACCCAATATAAAAGCGCTTTTAGATGCGTATAAACGTAGTAATTTACTTAGTTTCTACGGGCCCGTTAAACCGTTTAAATTTCAAACCGTTTTACTAAAACGCATGTATAAACACTACCTAAACCGTTTTAAGAGGTCCGATGCGCTTTAGCTAAAATAATTTTAAAAATGCGGATTAGCGTTTGTAAAACCGTTTAAAAGTGCGTATAAACCCTCAAACTGTTTTTGGAAGCCCGTGCTGCAAACCGAAAAGTTCAAAATGAGTTTAAGGTCGATTCCGATATGAAACCATGTATGTACCCACTATACCAACCAGTCGGCTTTTGGTTGCATCAAGGTTGGCAGCGCTGGAGCATCTGATCCGAAAGTATTTTTAATTTCAACGTATAAACAGTAGGCGAAATGCGCATTGGCGGTAAATCGCATTAAAATAAAAACGGTTTACGGGCCGTATAAACTAAGTAATTGTTAGCACACGTAGACTTGCTTGGTAAATCATTTTAAACGCGATTCCCAAAAAAATACGAAAATTTTACTCCTAAATTCAGAGAAAAATAAATGAAACTAACAGAATAATCGCGTAACTTGTCTTAGATTAATGATATCTAACCACTGTACAAATCTTTCTAGGGAATTTTGAATCACCCTGTATTTTGTCTTAAATTTAAATGCAGATTTTAATTTAATTACACTTGTAGATTTAATTTCATAAACCGAGGCTCAACTTAAGCACCATGAATTGAATAATCTATCTTGTTTATTATTTTATTAATACGAAAATACAATATGACGAGTCGAATCCTAAAACACCTAAATTTGGCTAGACAACGTATTTTATAAGCCTTGACATACGTACATAAAACTCGATAAATATCTAATACAACTTTTTAATAACTTAATATCTATACAGAAGTATTTTTATTTTCTTAAATACATTCTTAAGCCGGGTCCAGATTACAAAACAAAACATGATATACAACAGAGAAGACACAAGAAGATTTAACTTCATATTTTTTATATTAAATACTTCCTTACACCAATAAATTTCCTTTTATATCTGCTAGACGATGGCAAACAAGAAGATCTTGGGGAAAAAACCGAATAAAATAAAATATATTATTGTAAGAAAGCATTTAATTTTAAAAACCATAAAGCTAAATATATAATTTTGTCTTTTTTGTTACATGAAATGTTTTGTTAGATAGTCCGGAAGCTTCATAATAACAAGATTTTTCGCCTATATCTACATTGTGCTTTACAAATACTTGAAATTAAACAACTAGTAACAACTACGAAAATACCTTTTTAGGTACGCAGACCCTCACGTTTCGCCCTCGGTCTGCCTACATAATACAGAGCACCGCATTCTAGTTATAGTATTTGAAATACACCAAGTCCTTTTCCTATCTCTTTTTATTGCTCAATAGAAAAATAGAACCAAAGGTCAATTCAACAGTTTATCAAAGAATTTAGGTTTTTAAGGTAGACTGATGCAATACTATGAGGACCATGAGTACATTTAGTTTGAAGGCCATTAATATCCTCCAAAATATCCACCAAAGAAAACGTAATAAATAACGACAATGTCCAAACTATAGTCATTGTTTAGTAAAATGATAGTTAATATTGTTTTGGACCAAAAGGTTAGATTTCGTGGACCAAATAAGTCGCTTGCTAAACTCATTTGATCCAAAAAAAGTATTGACAGTAACTGTATTCTAGGACCACTCCAAGTTTCCACTCCTCGTCGTGTTTAATCGGCTTTCAGACAACAGTTAATTTGCCAAGGTTTCCGAGGCCGCTATTTACTCTCAATTATTTTTTTCATTGAAAAATGACATAGATGATAACCAACATAGATTTAATAAAAAAACCATCTGTAATTACAAATTTAATTCCATTTATTCCCAGTATAAACCTTTCTATGCATAGCGGTTTCGAGACCTGTATGCTGTGTACATCGATTTTTCCAAGGCTTTAATAATTAAACTTTTCGGAGTGCATGGTAATTTTCTTCGGCTTCTGCGAAGCAACGTCACAGATAGGACTCAGTTTGTGGTATTTAACGGTGAAATCTCTGCAGGTGTGACTGCTGGGGTCCCTCAGGGGTCGCATTTGGGACCTTTACTTTTCAATATTTGATTTCGAGACCTGTATGCTGTGTACATCGATTCTTCCAAGGCTTTCGACAAAGTACATCATCCAACTATGATAATTAAACTTTTCGAAGTGTATGGTAATTTTCTTCGGCTTCTGCAAAGCTACGTCACAGATAGGACTTAACGGTGAAATCTCTGCAGGTGTGACTTCTGGGGTCCCTCAGGGGTCGCATTTGGGACCTTTACTTTTCAATATTTTAATATTTGATATTGGAAATTGTTTTCAACATTCTGAACATGCTTAGTTTGCAGATGACTTAAAGGTAGGGAAAGAAAATCGATCTCAATCTGACCTTTTGCAGCATCTTGTCCGCTTTACTAACTATTGCAAAAATTACCGACTCTTTTTAAATCTTAAAAAATTCCAAGTAATATTATTTACTAGAAAAAAACCTTTTAAAATCAATTTAAAAGCAGATTATATAAAACTTAAAGTGGTTAGTCAAGTTAAAGATCTGGGAATAATTCTGGACTTAGAACTGACTTTCGAGGCACATATAGGAAGCACCGTTAAGAGCGGCTTACGAAACCTGGGTTTTATCTTACGGGTTACCAAAGGCTTTAATAATTTTCAATAGTATCATTAGATCAATTTTAAAATTTTCATTCACAGTTTGGAACCCGATCTATCGCAAATATATTGATCGAATAGAAAATGTTCAAAAAAAGCTTTAAAAAAATTTAAACTTTCGATACAATAGAGATAGACAGTATTACTCGTACGAAGCCAACCTGCTGTTTTACAACTTAAAGTCACTTGAAACTCGCAGAAATTGTTCAGATGTAATTCTTCTTTCTTCTGCACTAATTTTGTATCTTTTAATGCTAATCCCTACCAGGTGCGAACCAGGCATAGAAAAGATAGAAGATGATAGAAGATAGATGCATAGAAAGATTCAGATCAAATTATTTTTTTAATTCTCCAATCATTAGATGTGCTCGTATGTATAACAACTGTGTTTTTCGTAGCAACGAAAACAGTGATTTATTTTATTTAAACCTAAATAAATTTAAAACAGACATATATAAAATTCACTAATCTTTTTTAAGTACTTTTAACTCTAGATATATTTAGGTAATAAGTATTTTCTTGCATTCCCGATTATGTAACTAGATT
Source organism: Oxystoma pomonae (assembly GCA_963921995.1). Taxonomy (NCBI): domain Eukaryota; kingdom Metazoa; phylum Arthropoda; class Insecta; order Coleoptera; family Brentidae; genus Oxystoma; species Oxystoma pomonae. Next base: position 111,639,419 of record OY998164.1, read on the forward strand.
TAGTTTATTATGTGCTATCCTGTAATTGGGCAGCCTCGTCTGCCTGTTGGATAGCCTTTGGATTTGCAAAATAAAATAAAATAAAATAAATCAAGGAGGAACTTCTCATTTCTCTAATTTCAAGAATAGTCATAATTGAACCCTGCGAGAGATTGGGGACTTGATGTGTTTCAGGCTTATACAGTGGATGCGCTTTTATTGCGAGAGAGAAGGCTGATAATTGCGTAAACCTGATAAAGATAGGCCGAGCGTCCGACTTCGCTAGTCCAGGCAATCCTTGTCAGGTTTTGCCTTATTTTTGGCATTCTCTTTCGCAGCTAGGAAAAGCGCACCCAAGAATTGGACTAGTACAAGATGTAGAAGTCCCCCGCCTATATTCCACGTTTAATCGTTTGATGCAGTTTCATAATATTATTTTACATTTATTTATAACCTAATAGCTAAAGATTTGCTTTAATTGCAAAAATAAATTTAAAGATCAAACGAACTTCTTGAAGTGAAGTTCGATCTTAATTATACTGGCCTCCCTCGATAATTTATTGGACAACTGTAAGTACTGCTCGTGATACATGAAGGTAGAAGTACTTACAGTTGTCCAAAAAAGTACTCATTATCGAGGGAGACTTGTACAATAGCTAATTAAATTTTTTTTTACCTAAATGTAAAATATGGTTTATTATTGTGATCAAATTTTAATAACAAGTAAAAAAACATCTTGAGGTCAATCTTTAATCTTAAGTACCATCTGTGAGTGTCCACCCAGACTCTTTTGGAGAAAAAGTCATAGATTTTCTATCGCTACTATGAGTTTTGTGTGCGTTTTGAGAGAGTTGCGACTATTCCCCAAAAAGTCACGTAACTTTTGGAAAAAAAATTATGGAAACACAAGACAATAGTTTACATAACCTAACCTCATTTTTTCAAAATATTTCACGGAGCAGTGACAACATTATAGACACTTAAAAAAATTAAAAATTAAACAAAAATATCAAAAATTTTTTTTTTCATTCATAGTTTTCACAAGATAAAAATGTTTCCTCTAGGTGGCGCGGTTTCAGTGTGCCTAGATCCTTATGGGTTAAAACAGCAATCAAGTAGACACATATAACTATGGGATGATATAACGGACCTGCCCTTGCATTTCACGAGAAAAATGCGTACCGATAATAACTCTCCCAATCAAGTTAGCCTAGAAATAATCCAGAGACGAGGAGTATAACGGGCAAGTGCGTCGATTGCGTCAGTAGTGAAAGCAACTAGGTTTATGTTTAATATTTTGGTTTCCTTTTAGAAAATTTATTAAAAAAGTGGACACGGCCGTAAAAAATTTAAAAAGTGTTGTCTAGTGTTTCCCGCAATTTCGTATCAATAGAAAATTGGATTCATCTAGATTTAAAAATGGACAAAAGAAGATAAGAAAACAAAAAGTAGGATCTTTAAGGCTTAATTGGTGAGTATTATTTAATTTTTGCATAAAAGTGCTCTTGTAGATATTCCGTGCACGCAATCACAGAAAATACCGCCACAAAATTTTAAAACAGGAAAACACACAGAAAATGTAAACTTTTCGACGATACCGAGTTTTCTCAGGAAGTGGGTTCGGCACTTGGGCGCCATGTCCTCGTATATCGGGTAGACAGAAATAGTCAAAAAACATTTTGAAAAAATATCGGCGAAACATAATTTTTTTAACAAAACTCTCTGCAACATTTTGAAAACAAAATTAGCTTGATCTTTGGTGGACACAGATTTAAAATAGGTGAATTGTGGGTGTATAACAACGCACTTTTTCCTAACACGTCTTGTTCCTCCGAGGGCACCGCGCGTCTTTAAAATAACCTTACCTAATTTGACTCCATCAAACAAAATTAATCAGTCTAAAACAATCCTCCTTTTCTACCGAAAAGCAGACTACTCAACGTTCCCAAAGTAGAATGCTGGGACTGGGGCTCTGTCTCTCTTTGCGGAGTCTGCCTGGTCGACACCGTGCCCAGGTCCGGCCTGGTGACGCCTTGTTTTCGTTGTTTGCGTGCATTGAGCTGATCCAGTCTTCGATTAACTGCTCCGCTGCCTGGTCGAGCGGGCACTCCAAAACTGCTTTTTGGGGCTAAAGGAAATTTAACAATTAAATAGTAAAATGTTTTATTTCGATCCGCGGCATTGCCCGCGAGAGCCAAAAATAATGTCAATCGACAGGTGTCATTGAACGAAACGTCAAATTAAAAGTATTATATGTTTCAATTCAGGTAGCCGATTTCATGCGCAATTGCTCATGGCAACAATGGCTTTTTACTACTTTTCAAAATATTTCCACTTACCTTTATTGTTTAGATATCCAAATTTGACCTTAGCAGTCTCTTTTTGCAACTATTTTTAAAGATTTTCACAATTTTCAAACTTCATGCGCTAATATATTCATCAGTTGACAAAACACGATTAATCTCGGTGGCAGGGCCGGTGCCAGATTTTTTTTTTAGTAGCTATTTTGTCACTTTAATTTTCTAAGCTTTTTATTTTAACTGAGAAGAATACATTTCTAATTTTGAATAATAATATTGGAAGTGGACTGCATAAATCAACCCGACAGCGTTGGTTTTAATAATCGCATTTCACACCTGTCTTTTCGCGACAAAAAAAAAACAAACTGTGGGTCAGCATATAAAGGTGTAATAAACTAAAAGGGGTCATCCATAAATAACCCTCTCAAAATTGGGTCGCAAAATTAAAGTAACGCACCCCCCCTAATTAAAAAAGTGTGCTATCTCCGACGGAAAGTCTCTCCCCCATCCTAATGATAATTTATTATTATTATTAAAAATAGGTACCTACCTACTAACATCAGTTAACAATACCAAAATTGGAGAACTTAAATTTGATATATTTAAAAAGAATTTTATTTGTGACAAGGTGGCCGGTCAAGATTTGGCAAAAATGCTGTTGTATAATTTATGGTTCTGCCCTGCAAAAAAAACCCTATCAAATCTCTTAGAAAAGTTTTACGAGATTTAATGTTTTACTACGTTTTATATATTTTCCATGCAGTATGTGAAACAAACTTGTAAAAACCTAGACACATCAACCACATTTCATAAAAACCTATGCGGTTTTTTTTTATCTGGGTGAGGGCACTTCATAAATTATGTATCACAATTTTTGCCAAATTTCCCCCCCCCCCCTTGTCATAAATCATCACGTTTCTGATGACTGTCTTCACTAAAGTTAGGGGGTTTTTGAGAAAAATGAAAAAAATGGAAACTTTGTGTAGAAATGTGTTACAGAAAAAATAAAAACGGTTTTCTACTTGATTTCCTCAATGGAAATATAGAAAATGCATTATTTTTGATAATTTTCTATAGAAATCTGTTTTTAAAAAAAAATTATTACGATTTGGGAATTTGAACATTCTCATGAATATAACTGTATCATTGAAAATGTGCGGAAATGTACCGTTTTTGAACGTTTTTATTTTTTCTGTATCGCATTTCTACACACGTTTCTATTTTTCAACGGTACGTTTCCCTAAATTTTTGCTTTTATATTCAAAATCAGAGGGTCCTATAGAAGACCCCCAATAATTTTTTTTTTCAATATCACATTTCATGTAAACGAAAGTGAGTCCCAAAATAAAATCAACGCTCCCTCAATTTTTTTTTTTTTTGGTATTGTTAAATAATGGTGTCCATTTTATCATTAGGCAAAGAAAAATGTGTCAATATTTTAACCGCTCTTTTTTTAGAATTCAAGGGCAAGTTCTTTTTTTTGTGACGTAATTTTAGGGGGGTCAATTTGTTCACAATGATGGCCTAGTTACTTTATTTCACCTGGCTCAGTAAAATTTATTCACCGCGCATCTTTACTGTTTGTTTTTTTGGTCGTGATAAGAGGTATACCCAATGAGCATTTTTGTCTATATAAAAGTTACAGCAAATAATATAAAACCTTCATAAAATAACCAAAAGTTATATTATTTAGTGTTGGTGATAATTTTATAACTCTAATATATCTCTTAAATGAGTAAAAAAGACTTGAAAAACAACTGTTCAACACCAGCTTATAAAAATTTATGGTACATAGTAATGGATAGAAAAACAACATATAGATTTTATAAAACTTCCTTATGAGCCCTCAAGTATAGAGATTATTATAAAAAGGTTTTACAACTGTTCTAACAACACTACATAACAAATTAAAGGTTTTTATGGATTTAGAAATATAGATTTTCCATCTTTCTTCCCTTTGCTTGTTATGTATTATTCTTTTTCTTTTTACAATAAAAAAATTTATAAAATGGTGTTTAGCAATCTTCTAAAATAAATAAAAATGAAAGTGAGGTAAGCTGAAGCAGGAATATGAATATTTATATACTAGTCAAATAAAAGCTGTTTTTCAAGTCATCCTACTCTGAAAATCAACTGCGGTCCCGTGTGTACTGTATAGTTTTCGAATACACTCACGTAAATTTCATGGACTCCAAAAATACTTGAGAAAACGAGAAAAAAAAATATTAATTTAAATATCGGTTTTTTTTTCATAGCCGTTATTTTCTTTCTGGGACAAATATTGAATTTTGTATGTTGTTCTTAACCCTAACAAGCAATATTTCGATTGAAACACATGTTGAAACCCCATAAATAACGTTTTTATTTAGGCCAAAAACCTATTTTTGTAATCCAAAATGGCGAAAATTTCCGACAATTCTATAAAAAAAACAATACAACTATACCACTGTTTACCTCGTCAACACTATTTTATAACCCTTTTAAAAAATGATGCTACTTAGAACAAAGGGCTACAGATGGCGCAGTGTTGAACACTGATGGTCTGTTTCTGCGAGCCTAACATAGTTACCATTGTTCTCTTTTCCTAAATGCATTCCCCGAGAGATCCAGCATACTACACATACCAGGAAAAATACCCGCCTCCACACACTTCAAGCCCGCATAACTATCAGAGGTAACTATCTCAAGAATATAGTTAGATTGCGGGGTCGAAGGGTGTACAGGCGAGTATTTTCCGGGGTGTTCACAATTGCCGCCGACCAGCAGTATCAGCGTATGCGCTCGACGTTTCACGGTGCGTTTTTGCGACCTTAACACGGTTACTATATTGTTCTCTTTTTCTAAAACACGGTTCCCATCTATGCGTTTCTCATTCGTGGGTCCCACGAATCAAAACACGTATCACGTGGTCTAAGCGAGATTTGCCTATACAAGTTCATGTCGGACCACGTGATGAGTTTTTTGAGTCAGGGTGACTGCGCATGGGAAACGCTGGTGGGAATCGGGTGTAAAATGCATTCGATCCCGATATCTGTCATCATCAAGAAGATTTGGATCTCTTATCTCTCTCAGATTGATGTAATTAAAACAAGATAATAATGGTATGGTATCTCGCAAAAACGTGCCTTTTGATGTCGCAAAAACGCTCCTTTTGAGGTCGCAAAAACGCGCCTTTTGATGTCACAAAATTAACCTTAAAAAATCTTGTTTGTTTTGTTTTTATAATTGCCAAAATAAATTAAAATTGTTTTTTTTTTGTTCTAAAAACAGTTGTATTATAATCACTATATAAAGAAATTAATAACAAAATTATAGAAAAAACCTTATGGGCAAAAAAGGTTTATGAATGAGTTCATAAGAATATTACGGACACCAATTTATATAACTATTGTGTGTGAGTTCCCAAGTTTTTATAAATGTCTCTCGAAAATAGGTGGGTTGACAGAAATATTTCAAACACCAATTTATATAACTTTTGTCACTGATGACTTATAATTTTTTATAAATATGTTAGTGGAAACATTTTTAACACCAATTTATATAACATTTGAACCGATGACTTCAATTTTTATAAAGATGTCCGTGGAAATATTGTTAACGCCAGTTTTATGTTACTTTAGGGTACCATCAATTTAGAGCCTTTAATAAAACAAATATACAAACTCAATTCTTGTAGGAAACTTCTAAATACCCTAGGGTATCAATGGAACCCTCTTTATAATAATTATATAAATATCTGTCACCAGAGGTTTCTGAAAATGCTCATTGGGTATGTAATAAACCACGCAATGCATTCGTGTTGATTCAGGCAGTCGTCTATTATTGTTGAAAAGTATACGTAATTGCGAAAAAATACTATAAAAAATGAAACTGGCACTGCCGGGAGAGACTGACCGCGTTCTAGCAATGTCAATACTGTCAGTTGTTAAGAAAAAGTGAAAATCATAAAAAATAAGTGGAAAAGGGGTCTGTTGAGGACAAATTTGGATACCTAAGCGATAAAGGTAAGGTGAAAAAATTAAAAAACATAGTAAACAGCAATTAATTTAAACCTATCGGCAATCTCTGAGATTGCAACAAGCACTTGTGCATTAAATCGGCTACCAGATCACACTCTATCTTCTCACAAAATTTCATCCAAATCGGTTCTGACGTTTTTGCGTGATGGAGGGACAAACGCACATACACACGAACAAACTTTCGCATTTATAATATTAGTACGATTAGTAACATTTTGGGTTGCGACAAGTTTAGTCACTTAATTTGTGTATGGTAGTATTTCAATATTTATAAAAGTAACTTAGCAAACGAGGGGAGCACTCGGCTTGGTTGAAACTATTTAACTGACATTTTTTACTGGCAGTTTTAGAATACTTTTATTTTATCCTTTGTTTTTAAAATTGAGAAGTTTTATAAAGTATCACGTATATCCTTTACAATACCTTTTAAAGATAGAGTTATGGTACGGACCTTCACTTTTGATGACGTTTTGATAACAACACCAAAGAATGTTATTTGGTTAGAGTAGGCCGCTAGCTAGCTAGAAGGCAGGCTAATTCGATTCCATACCGTCCCTCGGAGAGGACGTTAAGAGGACGGTCCTATGGTATCCATATATTGATAGTGGAGCACGTTAAAGATCCCTAGCCTCGACAAAGAGGTTTAGGCTAAATTAAATACTCCTAGAAAAAGAAAGCTGCCTTCCTAGGGGGTGCTCATAAGACCGGTCTGGCGAGTGGGACAGGGGGGTAACCCGGGGTAAATAAGTGTAAAAAGGTATCTTAGGTCCCACCGCTCCAATCACGCTGGTAACCATCAGGCCGGATGGGATCGGATATCACGTGGAGGCTGACCTAGTTACACATTACTTAAGTCGGTAGAACAAATACTATTGCAAAAACTACGAATAATCAAGCGACTATGACTATATTACAATTATGATCGATACTTAAGTCTCTTAAATGAACGTCTAGGTACTAAATGAATAATAAGTCATACCTGATGATTATGAAAATGTTAACGATCCTTTTTTTAATAAACTGTTTTTGATTTTGGTAGGTTATTGGATCTGTTTGTAAAAGAAACTACTTTTTTTGAAGTTCCCAACGTTTCGAAAAATATATTTTCTTTCTCAAGGGTTATTCAAGTTGTAGTTTCCTTGTCACAATTCTTACACATTTAACAACATGTCCTTTTGTTAAATGTGTAATAATTGTGACAAGTAAACTACAACTTGAATAACCCTTGAGAAAGAAAATATATTTTTCGAAACGTTAGGAACTTCAAAAAAAATCGTTTCTTTTACAAACAGATCCAATAACCCACCAACATCAAAAACAGTTAATACCTGATGATGTCTCTGTCTTGGACTTCAACTCCGAACTTGAACTGGAACTTTCACCGCTATGATTAGGTAACAAACAGGTAAGTTGTGTCATGGGACTAGTTAAATCAGGTCTCGCGTACATTCCTCCTGACACTGAGATGGCTCCTGGACCCGCCATCAAGTTGCCGATGCCGATTTTCTCAAGTTTGCCAACTATAGACTGCAAGAGAAAAATTGTATTTAGTCTATACATATTTAGTGGTTATTTCCAAGAAAGAAAAGGCAATAAAAAATTACAGGGAGGTCGAAAAAAGTTTCGGATCTTTTCTTCCAGACTAAATTTTTGACTATGTCCGCCATCTTGAATTTTTGATATTTTACATCTTTTGTACAAAAATAGTAAACTTTGTTCTTTTAACTTCCTAAAATGCCAAACTTTATAAAAATCGTCTAAGAAACAAAAAAGAAATTAGAAAATTAAGTCAGTCCAAGATTTTCTGGCTCTTCCCATATGTTATTATGGGCTAAAACATCAAATGGGAGAGACGAGTGAAGAGGGGGCGGTAAAAAAATGTCACTTTTATATACGTATGGCCGATTAGGTGCCTCACATCGAGAAAAAATACTTATACCTGCTCAAAACTGAATAAAATAACAAACGAAGCAATGGTTTTTTAAGTAAAATTGGACGACTTGTAAAAATCGTCTATATTTGACAGCTCACAGACAAAAATCCTAAAGGCGTCCAAAATTAAAATTTGGTGTTTTTAAAAGGACAATTTATTGCCTTCAAGTAGCTGTAAAAATTTCAGAAATCCCCTGAAAAAATTTCCAAACACACGGCAAAATATGAAGCGTGAAATAATTTTTGTTATTTTTTACGTTTTTAGCAAAAAGCTTTTATGTATGTTGTTTAATCTTATTAAAACTTGGAGGCCCATCGTGCCTTGTTACATTTAATATTCTAGCGTGTTATATAGCCTTTTAAAAAACATATTTGGCAGATCTGTAAAGGTAATGTGGATTAAAAAATTTGAAGTTAAGCAGCCGGGGTCAAAAAATTGAGATTTTGTAAATTTTCTCAACATGCGTCAATTTCCGATTTTTTTGTGATTTTCCCGTGGCATGAATTTGAATTTTTTTGATATCAGCGAATAGCTAGGAGCTTCTTACAGTCATTTCAAAATTAATTTTCACAATCCCGTCCATAAATACTGAATAAGATTTTTTTTGTGTAAATTTTGATAAAAAAAAATAATTTTTTTTGATTATTTTTTTATGCAATCAACCGGAAGTCAAAAATCATGTTTCATATACCATATTAAGGGGAATTTCGTAACTTTTTAAACATTTTAACCAACTTTTTAAAATATTGATACAGGACCAGCGAGATACAGCTGGCAAAATGACCCTATGTCCTAAAAAAAGTTGAGGGCGTCGCGACGCCTAACCTACGTCGTCGCCGAAAAAATTTATATTGGTTTGGTGGTCCCCGAAGTCATACCTAAGTGCGTGCTAAATTAGAACAAAGTCACCAAAAATCTTCCTATAGGTTTGAAAGAACCCCCTCTGGATCTGCCATTACATTACCGATGTCAATTTTCTCAAGTTTACCAACTATAGACTGTAAGAAAGAAATTAATTTAGTCTATACAGTATTAACAGCTATTTCAAATACAGAAATCACCAGGATATGGAAAAAAGTGGCAGTGGCAGGTCTAGCGTACATTCCTTCTGATACCGAAATGGCTCCTGGACCCAACATCAAATGTAAAGTTTTGGACATCAGACATACAAAATTATTGGTAACTTTGAGAATACACACGGGTCAGCTATTTACCTTGGAACTCACACTAGTCGGGGTTTACCATCTAAGGTAAAAAAGAATAACCAATTCCGTTTGGGCCGTCTGCCTCCCTACAGCTAGGAACACACGATGCATCTTTTTCAAGTGTTAAATTTTCTAATAACAGGTTAAAACGAGACACAATCTGCTTGCGTCTTTTTTTATCTTGTAAAAGCTAAATTTGATGCATGGAAAAGTTGCATCGTGTGTTCTTAGCATAAGAGGGTTCTCTTTTGGGGCGAAGTTGCCAAAACCCTCAGACGCCGCGGAGATGCACATGCAAGTTGCTCTGGATGCTGCTGGCTATTTTTAACTAGGTACGAACTTTATTTAAACATTCATCTTTTATCCTTTCAATCTGTTTGTTGCTTGGCCATTTATTGGTAAAAAATTGTAACCCATAAGTTGTGTGTAGTTGTGCCTTTATTTTAACAAATCTAAAATAAGCAAAAGTGTAACCTTATGGAAGATCCTGAGAGCTTTAAATAGTAAAAGAGCTAACTTTAAAATCACATATTAAAATCGGCTGAAGGTATGCTAAATATGTCGTCATCGGGTTCTGGGGATCCCGATGTCGAACTCCTTCTTAGTAGCGCAGTTGAGACAGTTACTGCAACACTAAGATATCTCTGACTCTTGGTTTTACCTAAAACCGCAAAGGACATAAATATCCGAGTGCTTCACTGACTGTTTCAATAAAATACGTTAGAAGTACAGAAATTCACAGTCAGGCTCATTCGCCAAAACATGAGCAACATACAGATAAAGCAATCAGTAATTTTAACGTATATTTCCCGACAGTAAAATTTCAAAAACTTACCTTCGGTTTTTCCGGTTTGGCGCCTGACCTGTTTCCTTTCGCGAACGAACCTTTCTTCTTGCCGCCGCTCACTAAAAACTGAGGATCCGAGCTTAAAATCAGCTGCGGTAAACTAAATAGTCATCATTGAATTCTGGGAAGCCCGATATTAAACTCCTTCGAGAACCCGAAGGCTTATAATAGCATAGTTCAGAGAGTTAGTGCAACACTAAGATATCGAAAAGGATAGAAATATCCGAGTGCTTCACTGTATGTATCAATAAAATACTCTATAAGTACAGAACTTCACTGTCATGTTCCTTCGCCAAAACATGAACAACACACAGACAAAGCTATCAGTAAATTGAGCGCACATTTCCCTACAGTATAAGTAAAGAACTTCAGTCAGGTTCCTTCGCCAAAACATAAACAAAACCTCGAACAAAACACGCACATTTCCCGACAGTAAAATTTCAAATACTCACCTCCTGTTTTTCCGGTTTGGCGCCTGACCTGTTTCCATTCGTGAACGAGCTTTTCTTCTTGTCACCGCCCACTAAAACTGACGACCCGAGCTTAAAATGAGCTGCGATAAACTAAATACGTCATAATCGGATTCTAGGGAGCCCCATATTAAACTCCTTCGAGAATCCGAAGGCTTATAATAGCCTAGTTGTGAGAGTTAGTGCAACACTAAGATATCTCTGTCTCCTGTTTTTACCTAAAACCGTGAAGGACAAAATATGCGATTGCTTAACTGACTGTCTCATCAAAATGCGCTAGAAGTACAGAACTTCACAGTCAGGCTCATTCGCCAAAACATGAACAACACACAGATAAAGCTCTCAGTAATTTTGACGCACATTTGCCGACAGTAAAATTTCAAAATCTCACCTCGTTTTTCCGGTTTGGCGCCTGAACTGTTTCTGTTCGTGAGCAAGATTTTCTTCTTGCCACTGCCCACCAAGCTTAAAATCAGTTGCGGCAAGTTAAATATGTCGTCATCGGGTTTTGGGGTGCCTGATATTGAACTCCTTCGTAAACTCAAAAGCTTATAATAGCGTATTTGGGAGAGTTAGTGCAACACTAAGATTTCTCTGTCTCTTGTTTTTACCTAAAACCGCAAAGGACAGAAATATCCGAGTGCTTCACTGACTGTCTCAATAAAATACTCTGTAAGTACAGAACCTAACTCTCAGGTTCCTTCGCAAAAACATGAACCACACACAAAGCTAGCATTTCCCGATAGTAAAATTTCAGAAACTCACCTCCTGTTTTTCCGGTTTGGCGCTTGATCTGTTCCCTTTCGTGAGCGAGCTTTTCTTCTTGCCACTGCCCATTAAAAACTGAGGCACCGAGCTTAAAAGCAGCTGCGGCAAGCTAAATATGTCGTCATCGGGTTCTGGGGAGCCCGATATTGAACTCCTTCGTGAACTCGAAGGGGAAATATCGGGACTGTTGTGCGGAGTTGCTGTGGGGGTAAAACTGTTGGCACCGCAGGGTGTGTTTACTGCGGATGGAGTAACTGCTTTGATACCTGGAAACATGTACGTAAGTATCTTTTTGGCGAAAAAAAAAATCGTAAGTACTGTCAGAGTTTGGAACGTGCTCCGTAACTTTCGACCATATTCGTGGTGAGCATTTTCTTTTATTTGATGTTCTAGCTCTCACAGAGCATTAATGTAGAAAGTGCTTGGTTTATACAGTAAATTTATACATTTTCGATATACTTACGATAAAATGGCCAAGGAAAAATATCGTCTTCAAAAACCATATTAGAATTATAAAAAAAATTTTTTTGTAAATTAATTTTTTGGGCCTAATTTATTGTATACCTTATTATAATCACTTGGTTTGCTGGAATTTTCCAATTTTATTTCTTTGAAGATGCGCAAGTAACCCCTGATATCCAGGCTTAAATTTATCTGTCTGGAATATCTTGTGGGCACTACTAATCGCCTCTTTTTTTCACACATAGACAAAGTGGAAGAATGATTTTCCCCTGGTAGTCCTAGACAGATCAGTCTTTGTAATTCATTTAGTTTGGTCTGAGAGGCAACCTGTTCAATTAGCGAAGACTGTAACCTTAGCCGAAATTAATTATTAAAATATTGTTTCCTTAATTCACACGTTAGTAATCTTTCTGGTATAACAAATTTTAGACTAGCTAAATTTGCGGAATAATTTGGTTAACTTAACTAGCAATAGTCGAAACCTTAAAAAGTCCAAACGGGATATATCCTACTGGGACTCAATAAACATTTGTTTAAACCAGTTATAAAATAATACAAACAAAAGTTCTTGGATTTACCTCTTTCATTAAGCATTTTGGCAAGACCCAAAGTTGTAGAAAACGTGCTACAGGAATTTCTTCTACTCAAAACCCTCGGAGTGGGTGCAGGAGACTGTTGTATACTGGAGCAAGCTGAGGCAACTCTAGAATCAAATTAATTAAACCACATTAAACAAAAATTCGTTCGTAGGGGATAATTTAAAAAAATAAAATAGTTAAAAAATGTCATAAAATTGTACAGTTATAACATGGCCCTTAAAACTGCCAAACAATCTCCGGTTATCCCTTATGAGAAGAAAAATCACCGATCACTCACATCAGGGTAATTATTCTAAAATATGGTTGTAAATTTTTAAAACCAGTACCAAAAATGTTTTCCCGTTCCCAGGTCAATTAAACAAGGTACAATTTGGTCAAAAGTTTTATAAACCCCTCCAAAGATGTTAGGTGAAAACCAGTTTGGTATTTTACAGTTTCAATGTTTATTCCGAATTTATTTTATTCACATATCGGTCCGGCAAAACCTTTGTAATAAATAAGTGTTACTGAGACCACGAAAACAAAAATAGGAGGAAGGATAATAGCCTATAAAGCAAATAACCGCTACATGTATCTGACTTTTGTTAGCCTAAATCAGATGGTATTGACAAAATTCCCCTAACTCTGAGGCTAATAATAAAACGGGTTATCACACAGCACTTATAAAAGGCAAAAAACTAGTAACTCCAGTTGTATAACACGCAAAAAAGCCAAAAACACAACAATGCAGTAACATCCTAGTAACGTTTGGTTTGGTTTACAGGGGGCTTAAAACCCATCTAAAAATGATATAACTTTACTTTTTTCTGTTAACAAAAATTTTAAAAAACAAAATTTTAATATATTACGAAAAATCATGGTAAAAAATGCCATTTACAGATTGCGGAAGACACATCAGAACAAAAAATAATCTCAAGTCGATTCGATTGATGTGACTACGTTCTTTTAGGCTCATGACTGTCACCTACATAAGGCGGTCATTTTTGTGAAATTTCTCAGGGGGTATTATCATTCCACCTATTTTTACTTCCGTGACTAAGACATTAAAAAAAACTAAACAGCGTTGCCATTGTTTACCTGCTAGCCATTGCACTGGATGTCACCGATGTCCCATCATCAGGATGCATAACCATACTATTGGTGTACGTAAAAGTGTGCACTGACGTTTCGAACATTTTGCCTGGATTCGTGTATTCCTCATCTTCTTCCAAATCGCAAAGGCCGTAAGATTGGAGGCCTATGTCTTCTAAATCTTTACCTCCCCTAAAAGAAAACACATTTAAGGTCACATGATATGATTCAAATATTTCCGTCCGATTTATTATCGCAACGACGTAGCCTCTGTCAGCGAAACTGTAGAAGGTTGGCGAGTCGAGAGAGCACCGCACCAGAGCGTTGTAGTACCGCAAAATGATTCATTCTTCTTCTTTCTTTATTGTAAGCAAATTGGTTGTTTTTATTCGTATACTCTGCCGTTCAATTACTGGAGATGCTGTGGCTCCATCTCTTGCGGGGCCTTCCAGCGCTTCGGCGCTCTAAGGGCGATTTGTCTCTTGTTTTTAACCATTCTGTTGTCATTCATCCGGTCTATGTGTTCGCTCCACTCTCTCTTTCTTATCAGTGTCCATTCATTTACGTTGTCTATTTTACATGTTCTTCTAATGTCTTCGCTTCTCTCCCTGTCAAAAATTTTTTCCAGCGATCCTGCGCAATTTCTAATATTCTCTTTGTGTTTGATGTATCTGGTCTGGTTTATACTCTTTCAGGTTGCGAGTGCTTTTTATTATTTCGTCCATGACGAATTTGAACAATAAGGGGCTAAGGGAATTTCCTGGTCGAATACCACTATTTACAGAAGTTTCTTCGGTAGTTGTGCCATTAGTTTTGGCTTGCTTTTTGTTTTTATGGTAGACATTTTCGATGGTTTTTATGTTATTGTTGTATAGAGGGTCCACGTCCTCCAGTTGTATTCGATCAATCAAATGCCTTTTCTAGATCGATAAAACACATAGAGGCTGGTTTGTTATACTCGATGGATTTTTGACTTATTTGTCCCAGGACAAATACTGCATCTGTACAAGATCTTCCTGATCTGAATCCTTGCTGTTCATCGCCCAATGTGGTGAGTTCGTTTGTTTTATTTGTTATAATCTTTGTTAATAGCTTTAAAGTTGTATTTAGAAGTATGCCTCGGTAGTTTGCGGGTATCTTTTTGTCTTCTTTTTTGAACAGTAAGATTGTGGTACTTACGCGCCATTCATCCGGGATTTGTTTATGTAAAAGGATTTTGCGAATTATGGCTGTCAGTTGTTATTATTCCCTCCAATTTATGTTTCAACAAAGAAATACGTCATAGATATAGAACATATTATCTTTCGAAAACCTTCAGTAACCAAGCTTGCACGTATTGCTTTAATGATTATAACAGAATGAGAAATAAATTCTCAATGTCCAGATGGAGGTAAATATAAATAAAAAAGATAATTTTAGCAAAAAAAAAAATTGGATTTTTGGTCTCCTCCACTAGTTCTACTACTAACTGATTTCAGATACAGTCCATCCACCAGTCGGGCTTTTTACTATGACGAATCGATAGCAAAAAACAAACTATATAAAATACACCAGAGTACCACAAGAATATATACCGGATGCGACTTGGAGACTAGACGCAAACACGTGTTTCACCCTTGCGATCTACAGTGCGCTAAGTTTTTATAGACGAATAATACAAACGATCAAATCAACAAGTCATGGACAAATGCTCGGCAAACACTAGAATAACAGAATGAGAAATAAATTCCTAATGTCCATATGGAGATAAATATAAATAAGAATTTTACCAACAGAAAAATTATTGTGTGTGTACACTCTCGTACGCGCACCAGGCGAGAGAATTTGTAGTGCCGGAAGATGATTCGATTCAAATATTTATTGCGTAACTCTGGCCCTCATAGAATTTTTCATATTTCCGTCAGATTTATGTTCGTCAACAAACAAATACGTTATAGAAATAAAACATATTCGATGCTATTAGACACTAAAAGTTAGCAAGCTATTTTTGATTCCCTCTTTTTAGCATATCTTTTGATGCGCTTGTGAAAGCGTCCTTAAACAAAAGTTAAAGTTGTGCTATCAAACTAATTCTTGTTCAGTACTTCACGCACAGTTTTACTTCATGCCGCTTACTTCTATTGCCTTCCTTGTCGAAAAAAGTGAGAGGGCAGTAGAATGGAAAATAGATTGAATGAAACTGTAGACGAGGAATTAATGAAAACTCACAGATAACAAAATGGTTAGGATACTGAGTACGAATACTGCAAGGGTGGTCGTAGAGATAGGTGACACCTAGTCGCTGTTGTACGACGTATCCGTTCTGAGCATGCGCACTGAGATACGATTACGATTAAGCACTCTCTATTTGTGTAAATTTAACAGTGGGATTTACTAAGATCTGAAATAGTACCCCCCATAGGTCCAAATATTTACTAAATTTTAAAATCAACTTTCAAAAACAGAAAAGTCACAAAGTTATTGATTATTTTGTATTGTTATATCAAAATACCACAGAGAAACTAATACGCCAAAAATTTGGCACATAATAGCTTCAATAACTGTGTTTAAGGTTATAAAGTTGGTGATTTTTTAGACGATCTCTGGGGGGTGGTTTAAATTTATAGCCCCCCAGAAAGGATTGTTTTGTGGCAATTGGTAGTAAGTAAGTTTTTATAATTTCCCTAAGTAACCGTTTTTACAAGGATTAATTTACCTTATTAAATATCCCAAGTGGTTCATTAATCAAAAATACACCAATTTTGTCTAGAAAAACGCCATATTTTGAACCCATTTTCAGCACAAAAAATATATTTGTGAGGGCACTACGAGGCAAAACAAACATAAGTGAAGGTCACTGATTATGCACGGTACTTCGATAATGATCATTTTTTCATGTTCTATCAGAGAAATACATGAACTCCTTTGAGGAAATATTTTTATTTGTGGTTTGCGATTGCGATGGGTTTGAGTTTGTAAAGTTTTTTCATACTTTCGATAGATAAAAACCCCTTTTAAATAAATACAAAGTTAATCTAATCCTTATTAGTATTAATCGCGAAAATCAATAAACAAGGGTAAGTTTTCATAAGAGTGGTATATAAAGTCAATTTTAATTTGCTCAACAGACTGTTTACCATTTAGGTAGATAGGGTTAAAAAAAAAACTTCTTTAAAATTGAAATTTTCTTCTTAAGTCCAACAAAAGGTTGTGATTATTCTCAAAAAAAAAATCATTAAAATTATTCTAATAAATCAAACTATGTCCAAAACTCAAGGAAGTTGGTATAAAATGCTTAAAACCAACAATTTCACTTAAACTTAGGACCTGTCTTAAATAGGCTAAACCCTTTTAGTAAATCTCACTGTAAGTGTCTATTATCCTCTTTACCTCAATGATCATGTCTAATTAATGTAATCTAAAACAGTTGAATTACCTTATTTTCACTCCGGGCCTCTCGTCCAACAACCCGCTAAACGTAGGCTGCGCCAACTGCGACCAGTGATGAAGCGTTTGCGAACCCTCCATCGGTTTTACGATTTGCAACTTTTCCGGTAATTTCCAATTGTTGCCGTAGTAATTTCGACCGGAACCGGTAGACATTAAACTGTCCGGTGTGCGACAGCCGAATGGCAACGACGTGTCACTCTCGTAGCCTCCGAAGCCGGAACCGTGTTGAAGGTTGGCGCGTCGCGCGAGTACCGCACCGGGCGTCAGCCTTTGTAGTGCCGCTTCCAGTTCGGTCGCTCCCGGAACGCCTGGGATTCCTTTTTGGGGTGCTCCCCTAACAAATAACAATAATTAAATTAAAACGTAAGACGCAGTTTAATTTTCACCAATTTTCAAAAACATGTACCTTTATTTATTTATTAAGCATTTTTAAACACCATTAAATATGAGGCACTCGAATGAACAAGGATTGCAATACAGGGTGATTCACGACGAAATGCAAATATTTTAATGTTAAGTATTACAGGCCAGGGGCAATGCATATCCAATGCTAAAATTTATTTTTGAGGCTTTTTGTCAAATATACAGTATGATTTATGAAAATATTTTTAAAATAAAAACGGACATATCTCAGAAACCAATAGCCGTACTTACTTTAAATTTGACGCACATAAGGAGCCCCAAAAGCCACTTCTACCAATGTATAAAAAAATAAAATTCCAGGTCCTGACTAAAAAAAAATAGTATTATATATTTTTGTTAAAAACAACACCCTGTGTCCTGCAATTTACAAATTTTGGTATTACCACATAAAAGCTAAAGGATGGTGATATAATACCCTTAGATTGTATTTAACGCATTAAGTTTCAGTTTTTTATAAAAAAAATAAAACTTGAGATATAAGGGTTAAAAACAATATCTCGTTTTAAATTACTAAAAACGTATTTTTATGTTAAAACTAATTTAGGCATCAATAAATCAACTCCTCGATCACCAGCCAAGCAAAAAACAGGGTGGTACAGGGCCGGATGAATTTTTTTTTAATTCATTTTTATCAAATATACAAACACATACTTTTAATTTATTAATATATTCTATTTTCATTTGAAATCCGTTATAGGAATTGATTTAAAGTCGTAGTCAAATCATTAAAATTTCATGCCCGGACTAATATTTCTTTGGTTTTATTTTTGCCTAACATACAAGGCAAATGATGTTGCTATAAAATTTTTTAAAATTAATTATCATCTACAAAACCGTCCCAAGATTACAACCAGGAGATAGTGTACAGGGTGATCTACCATAAATGCCACCTCCATTTTTCTTCCTTATTATGCATGCTATAAAAAAGTTTTTGAAATCAGAAGAAAACGAAGAATTTAAAAATTGGATAAAATATAGGATATTTTATTTAAAATAAGAAACCTTATGTCAAAATTTGACATTGCAATAGCACTTGTCAACTTTGGCATACATATTTTAAAAGGCTGGAAAAAGTTATACTTACAGCTTTTGTACCAAACACTTTTTAAAGCATGCCTAATAACAAAGAAAAGTGGCAGTACCGTGGTTGTAATCTTTCGACGGATTTGTAGATGATGATCAATTTAAAAAAATACTCATAGCAACATCCTTTGCCTTGCATTTTTTGATATCATAATCTCCAAATGAAGTATAAAAAAATGTTGTTTTCCAATAAGGACAAATAAAATCAAATATTAGTTCAAATCAATTCCGAAAACGGATTTCAAATTAAAATATTAAAAAAATAAATTAAAAAATATTAATCCGGCCCTGTACCAGCCTGTTTTTTGCTTGTGTGGGGTGGGTGTTAATTTATTTATGCCTAAATTGGTTTTAACCTAAAAATACGTTTTTAGTAATTTAAAACGTGATATTGTTTGAAACCCTAATATCTCAGGATTGGAATTTGGATTTTTTTATTGTTTTTATAAAAAAGACTTAACGCGTTAAATACAATACATCTTTTAGCTTTTATGTGGTAATACCAAAATTTGCAAATTGCAGTACACAGGGTTTTGCTGTGTGTTGTTTTTAACAAAAATATATAATACTAAATTTTTCTTAGTCCGGAACTGGAATTTAATTTTTTTTATACATTGGTAGAAGTGGCTTTTGTTGCTCTTTATGTGTGCCAATTTAATGTAAATATGTCCGTTTTTATTTTTGCAATATTTTCATAAATCACACTGTATATTTGACAAAAAGACTCAAATTTTTTTTTATCATTGGATATGAGTTGCCCCTGGCCTGTAATACTTACCATTAAAATATTTGCATTTCGTCGTGAATCACCCCGTATAATGAAACTCTGAAAAACGAAACAAAAATTTCAAAATTGGGGTAGGTGGCAGGGTCAGGAGCAATAAATTTATTGCTCATACGCTAAAAACGAATGCCATGCTGCCATTTGTACGATTGGAAAAAGAAAGAAAAAACATAAGAAAGCTTCATTATTTTTGAAAAATGGTGAAAATCAAACTAAACACATGTAAATTTCAGGTTTAACTATACAGACCGCTTCAAGCTACTGCGAACATAGGGCGAAAGAAGTCTAATTTGCCAGTGTACGTACATGCAGAGACACCGCACGCCTATCAGTGAAGCAACCAACACTCAGGCTTCCGATCGCCATTCGCTGTCGTTCGCCGCCGTTCGCCTTGTATTTAGTACGCCTCTAAACACGGTGCTGTGTGGAGCGTAGTCAATGAAAACGGAATTTGGTCAATAAATACGCAAATTTTTATAACGTAATTTTCTTATTTTTTGTCACTGATAAATAAGAGCGTTTTATTGTCAACTGCTCAGATTTATCAGTGACGGCGTGTTACAATGAAAATAATAAGGAGAAACAAAATAAAAGCAAGTTCTCAAAATAAAATAATACATTCTAAAAACCAAAAAGATTCTCCCAGTCAAAAAAAAATTAAAGCAAATGTTCGAAAAGTCCTCCTTGCTCGGCTAGACAATATCCGAGCCTACTATAAAAACCCCTTCTAACGTTTCCAAGCATGTTAGGGGTGATAATTTGAAAAGCTTCTTCAAAAACAGATAGAAGTCATTAGGAGCAAGATCGGGAGATCGAGCTGGCCATAAAATAGTTCCCCGTGTACTTATAATCCGATTAGGAAATACATTATCAAGATATTCCCTAACAAGGCCAACATTGTGAGCGGAACAACCATCTTGTTGAAACCATGTTTCACCAAATCTTACACCTAACAACTGCCTAGCAGTTGGAATAATGTGCTGCTGCAGTAGATCCAAGTATCTAGGACCATTCAAATTGCAATTGCCATTAATAAAAAATGGCCCAATTACGTGTTCCCCTATAATACACCCCCCCCCCCAAACATTTAGTTTTTGGGGATACTGTGTTCTTACGTCAAAATACAAATGCAAATTTTCCCTCGACCAATATCGGACGTGTGTTGGGTTATGACGATTTGACCATTTGACCATCTGCACTTTTTCGGCAACTTCGTAGACATCCATTTTTAGTTTTAAAAATGTATTGTTTCAATTAAGAACTTACCCATCTGTTTCTCGAGCAAGGCAGAAATAAAACAAAATAATAAAAACAAAATGAATTTCCAAAAGATAACACTGCAGCGGGCTTCGAATCCACCTCGGTCCTACGGCACGGAGAGTAAATTGGACTTGATTCCCCCTATGTTCGCAGTAGCTTGAAGCGGTCTGTATATCAAAACTATATATCAAAACCAAGCAAAATACAGCTATCACTATGTGACACACTTATTGTTTTATTTCAAACCTCAAAGCTGTTGTAGTATATACAAAAAATTAGTAGTAATAAAATAATAATAAATGGTAATTTTAATGAGTCAAACTATAGCTTACTATTTTACAGCACAATTCAATATAAAAAAACAAAATTCAAATTCTACGAGGAATTATATTAATCGCAGACGCATTTTTTTCATCTCAATTTACACTCAAGAATTTAGTTATGTATTTTTTTTAAATAATTTATTCCTTTTAATCCGGGATGTAAGGAGTTCAAGAAACAAACGTTAGTAAACCACTTTTGACCAATTCTTGTAAAATTATATTATTTAAAATCATAAAATAAAATTGCCCGGTGTGTATATTACATTTCACGGGGATCCAAAACGTTTTATTTTTTTTTTTAAATTTGATTGTCCTGATTTTTATTTAAAAAACCATATGTATTCTCAGGGTTGAAACTGATTTTTAATTTTTTATTTCCCTGACTTTCCCAGGTGTTCCCTGACCAAAAATAAAAAAAAAATCCCGGTTGTTTTACAAGTTAATTTTTATTTAAATGTTTACGACCTGAAAACATTTTAAACCAAAGGTAATCACAAGCTTGTGGACCTATAAATACTTTGTAAATTTTTTGCGATTTAAGCAGGACACAAAAAATTACGTATTGAAAAAAAGTGGATTGGGGTTCCAGTGTCAATTCTGGATTTGTTGCCAAAATTATATCATAAATGTACCATACGCAAAAATTTTGAGGAAAGTATACTGAAAATGTAATTTTTTACACGTTTTTAATGATGTTATCGCGACGCAAGCAAGTTTTTTTTGCAATATAGCAGTAAATTCTTTACAAATGTTAATATTTTTCACGTTTTTACCAAATATTATTCAGGGGCGGTCGCAGCTTTTTTTGACTGTTGAATTAAACTAAAGTTGTAATAGCTAAAAACCAATCATGTTATCGCGCCGCAGGCCAAAATGTTTACAATTTAAGAAGAAAATTTCTTAAAAGTTTTGATATTTTTAACGTTTTTTTGAAAAATATACTGGGTGGGCCATAAAAAACCGGACCAAATATTTTTCGTTATAACTTTCGAACCATACCACCGATTTTAATGCAACAAACTGCTCTTTGCAGGGAATTGAGCAAGACTTTGAGTAAAAATATTTTTTGTCCGCCATCTTAAAATCTAAGATGGCGGAAAGAAACAAACTCGATTTTTTATGAATTCGTAAAAAAGCTCTGTTTCTGCCACGCAGAACGAGGTGCGAACGATTAAAATCGGTTAAGTGGTTCCGGATTATGCGATTGCCGTCTCATTTCTGTCTGCATACATTTTCTCATAAATTCATTATTACTAAACCGATGTTGATGAAATAAAAAGCATCATGGCGATAATCGATTGTTTTTTAAACACTGCTATTGAAATTTGCCGCCATCTTGAAATTTTTTATTTTTTTTCGGAACCACTTAACCGATTTTAATGATTCGCACCTCGTTCTGCGTGGCAGACTCAGAGCTTTTTTATGAATACATAAAAAATCCAAAAATCTTTCGTAACATAAGAATAAACGTGGCTCTTTGAAGGGTAAAGTTTGTTTCTCTCCGCCATTTTAGATTTTAAGATGGCGGACAAAAAAATATTTGTACGCAAAGTCTTGCTCAATTCCATGCAAAGAACAGTTTGTTGATTAAAATCGGTGGTATGGTTGGAAAGTTATACCGAAAAACATTTTGTCCGGTTTTTTATGGCCCAGGTTTCCCTGACCAGTTTCAACCCTGATTTTGCAACTTGTTTAAATACGCTTGAAATATGAAAACTGCACGTTACCATATAAAATATTTAAAAGGAAAATAAAGGATTTTTATTTTCTAAATGATACTGTTTAAGAGACATTGAGAGGACCATGTATTATTCCTATAAACTAAGCTAAAAATTATTTAAAAAAATTCATATCCAATTTATAGAGAAATGAATTGATCCCTAAATGTAATAAAAGATTCATTATTTTTAAACAATAATATCTTCACCAGATGATAATTATATAACTTATTGTTATTGTTTGTCAATTCATATACTTTTTTTGAGTTTATCAAATTTAATTTTTTGAAAAGCACGCAAGTTTTATTTCTTTACTTTTTAAATTGGAACAAAAAACTTGATTTCATATTAAATAGAGAATTTTATGTTAAATAGTCTGTACAAAAAAGTTTTAAATAAATTAAATTTTAAAAAATGCGTAATTATTAATACTGTCAATCACACTAGAGTAACTTATTAAAAAATTACTCACGACTGGCCAAAGATCCCAACAGCCTCTGTCAGTTACGCAACCCGAATATGAACTCCATTAAACACAAGAGAAGAAGAATGGATCCCAACCTATTTGCATGAGAAATATTTTTTTTACTGATCTTTGGCCAAAAGACAAGGGCGTTTCAAAATTTAGTATCAAGATGTTAAGAACATATTGTTCAGGTCAATATAAGACTTTTTTTCTATAAATGCTAAATCTGAAAATGCTTCATTGCACAGTGTTAAATTTTCAAGATTTTTTTAGTTTTTTGTTTATTATACAGGGTGATTCAAAAGATGGGACATTTTTAACTGAAGGCTTCGGGTCGAAGCAAAACATAATTTATGGCTTAAAATTAAAAAATAAAATCGTAACTTTTCTGCAATTTTCCTGAAATTTTCCTCAATTAAAAATTTATGAGACGGTCCTGCCCAAGTAACATTTTTGGTTAAAACGTGGTAAAATATTCCTGAGTTAAACTGGTAATTTTTTCTTATGAAAAACTGGGAGGTCAAAAAAGAGGGAAATTTCCCGCCTTTTTACCAAAGTGGGGACAAAAACCAAGGTAATTTGGTGGGATAAAATAGGTAATTAAAATTTCTTTTCCTGAAGGTGAATTTGCCCTATTGTACACAATGCCCTTTTAGTGCCCTCTTGTTTGTGTGTGACTGAAGCCGCCTCTACGTGTCAGAATAGAAGGAGATGAAAACATTTTTAAATGAAAATAAAAAAAGAAAAATAATAATTATGTCCATGGCCTACAAAAACTTTGGAAATAAAAAATGGTGATGAAAAATCACAGTTATATTTTAATCATAGGGGATAAACTACTATTTTAAACTATTAATGGGAGGAAACCGACATGCGCCGAATTTTTTTTTGTTGAATTGTTTACTTTTACTTCCATAAAATTCACGCGCCCATCGAAACCTGCAGTTTTAACAAAAAAATCACCAAAATTATGCTTCGGGAAAACACTAATCAAATATTATTTCCAATTCGTAATCATAATTTAACATTTGGGTATGAAACAAGTGTAAGCAAATCATTTCCATAAAGATTTTGTAGTTTTTTTTTCAATAAAAATAATAAAAACTTGTTAAAAAAAGAGGAAAAAACATGGCGCCTTACCTTTTTTTGGCGACCGTGCCCTAAAAGTCGCGTTAACCATGTTTTTTTCCCTCAAACACAAAATTTTTTGCATCAAGGATGGTTTATCCATTTTTCGAATTCATTGCCAATTGTTCCCCGCACACCCCTTGCCCATTTTTCGGTTGTCAGTTGTCATGTTGATATAAAGGCGGATTTACACTGGTGATCAATTAAGCAAGCAAATAATTCGAAAAAGTTCCATCATATGGGAATACGCACAATCGTTTACGCTCGCAAATGTCATACTTGACATATGACATTTGCGAGCGTAAACAATTGTGTGTATTCCCATTGGTTGTGTTCGGCACTTGTAGAGATCCACTAGGACTTGTTGGGTCCCCATTATCACTTTTAATTTCTTTAACTTTTCTGTAAAAACTGCTTGATGATGTGACAGGTTTGTTTCTTTTTGTTATGGCATGTTAAAACACAAAAGTGTCAGGATCACCACTACTAGGTAGGTACTTTAACACAGAGTATCCTTTTCTTTGTTTGAATTTTGAGCGTCCATCTGGTTTTTCCTATCCCTTTTTATGATAGGAGGGTAGGTATTTAAACAAGGATTGAAGATACAATAGTAATTAAGGAAATATCTTATAATTTGGAAATACCGAGAAGGAACATGAAAGTTATGATTATTGATTAATCTAAACAGCTGATCATGACAGTTTCTTGTTTTCTACCAGAACTGCTTTCTTCCCAGCAAGAAAAACAAAACTGAAGTTTAACCTAATCAAATCTTAAAATTCCATATGGTTAAATAAAATAGAATAATGTTCCATAAAGTTCGAACACATTTTTAGGTTGTACTTATTTGGTAAAAAAATCAAATTTTTGTGATAAAACTTATTCAAAAAAAAACCTAACTTTGGGAAATAACTGTAGGTCAAAAATAAGTAATTTTGAGTTCAGTTTTAAACGAAAAAAGTTCTTAACATTGAGGGACTTCTTCAGGACATTATTAAAAACTTTTGACAAGCAATGTTGACCAAGAAATGCCCAAACAAGGCGGGATCTCAGAGTAGAATCTCAAGTCAAGTTTACCATCAATTTACCTTCTCTTTTAACTTTATATTCAACCAACTTTGAAGGCATATCCTAAAAGAAAACCTTTAAAATGTCCTGTATATAATGACCGTTTCTGAAGGTTATTTGTTCCAATTTAAAACTTATTTTCAAAACTCAAACTACAAAGTAATTTTCTGAAGGAAAACGGAGGATGTTTTGACGTATGATTGGTTATCTTAACCTTCCAACTTCCCAATATACCCTAAAATGTTACTTGGGTGTCGACGGTACCGATGTTTACAGAAAGTGTTCACAAGTTATCAACTTCTGCGTCCACACACACATTTACCCGGCGCAACCAATTCGTCGTTGGGAGTCTGGTTTTTGCCGAATAGTTGCTGCTGCTTCCCCCACGCGATCACGTAATTGTTCCTCTGTGTTAATCGGATGTTTATAAACCGAACTTTTCATGTAACCCCAGCAGAAAAAGTCGCAAGGATTTAGATCCGGAGATCTTGATGATCATTTGTTGGGAAAGATAATATCTAATATAACTTGATCTTTTAATTTATTTAGCGGATAGTCATCTGGAATTACTAACTCCTGAAACTCGTTTTGTAAAAATGTACAGGGTGAGCTAAATTGACTGGGATTTGGGTACTTCTAGGCAAAATAGCCAAAAAATAGTAAACATGCCCTGGGTTCGATTTTCGAGACAAGCTTAAATACGAAAACTGCATCTCGATATGTTAAGAGAGAGAGATATGGGGGCTCTTTGAAAAGTCTGCATTTTGGGATGAGGTCTATAACTTTGTTATTTATGGGAATATTGTTTTCATGTAAAAAACTTTTTTGTAGACATTTTGACAAAGAACTAAACTTAAATTTCCCTAACGCATCTAGTTTCTGAGATATAATGCTAATTTAAAAAATCAAAGAGAAAAAAGGTTATTCCATAAGAAAAATACCAACTTTATTTTTCTTATGGAATAACCTTTTTTTTCTTTGATTTTTTAAATTAGCATAAAATTCCATTTAAAATGAATTTCACACATTTATTTTGTGTATTTTTTTTATATTTTTATTTTTTCGATATTTATTTATTTTTTAATTATCTTTTAAACTTTTTTAACGTAAGTTTTACTATAAAGTAAAATTAAAAAGAAAAAATAAATTTAAATATTCGTAAAAGTAATAAAAATATTAAAAAATACATAAAAATACAAAAAATAAAACACAAAGTGTGATAAAGCATTAAAGGAAATTTTATGCCGATTTTAAAAATCAAATAAATAAAGGGTCATTCTATAAGGAAAATACCAACTTTGGGTCATATCTCAAAAACTAGATGTGTTAGGAAAAATCCAGTTAGAATGTTAAGTTCTTTGTTAAAATGTCTTCAAAATGCCCCCGTAGCTCGGAAATGGTAAGACATATCAAGATGCAGTTTTCGTATTTAAGCTTGTCTCAAAAATCGAGCCCAGGATATGCATACTATTTTTTGGCTATCTTGCCTAGAAGTACCCAAATCCCAGCGAATTTAGCCCATGGACCATTCCTGCCCACACATTAACTGAAAATCGGCTTTGAAAATTGGTTTTTCTAACGGCGGCGTGAGGATTTTCGATCGACCAATAGTGTGTATATTTAAAATTATTCACTCTATCGCGTGTAAACAATGCTTCATCGGTAACTAAAATATTCCGGGTTAATTTCGTTAAGGATAATCCTGGCTCGGATCATGGGGGCTGTAATCTCATGAAGCGGGTATAGGTTTTTTCTGTGGATTATTCTCCAAACTTTACTTTGATTTGACTAAGTTGTTGTTGTCTTGCAATTTCACGGGTGCTTATGACTGGATTTCCGTAAACGATATTAAAATTATTTCCCATACGTCGATGGTATTTCCTCTTCTACCTGCACGTTGTTATTTTGTGACATTCCAGCGTGATTTTCACGGTGTTACCTTTATCTTTTGCAACACCATATCAACAAGTGCATTTTCATGCTACACATAAGTCATTTTTATTTTTTTTTAATAACACAAAATTTTAAACAAACAAGTTTCACTTGGCGCGGCGCGGCGTTACTAGCGAAAAAAACAAAACTTGAATAATTGTTTTCATCCCACGAACTAAACACAACTTATAACAGGCCACAATCTTACAGACATCATTAAGACAGTGCAGCATTTGGGTATATTTGTCCTCTGCAGTTTTGGATAAATATGATGAGATAAAGGTCGCGTTGGGCGGAGTCTGTTGAAACTAGCCGATACTATTCTATGATATTATTTATCTTCTCTCGTGCGCTTAAATAAACATGCAGGACCACATTTTAACATAATAAAAGAATGTAAAAACTTGAGGTTTTTTTAAGAAATAGCTGAAAAAAGAAGTGCCAACTTATGAATATATCCATTGCCATTTTTGGGATATTTAGATCAAATTTAAAAAAATACCCTCTTAAAATCTTGACAATGAGCTTCGAAACACCCTGTATTTGTTTCATATTTACTTACGGGTAGCTATCTTCAGAATCCGTTTGACTAAATTCATTATCGGAATGCCCACTCGAATCCAAACTGGGATATCCGAGCGAACTGCTGCTGTATATAGAATTTGATGATCGCCTGTAAGCACCTCTCGTGTAATTATCTGAAAATAAAAAATACATACACACCAGAACAACGACACGCAAAACACTTCCAGGGCCATTCCATTAAATTTCGACCAACAAGGTTACAAGTAGTTGGCAGAAATCTGACAACTTGTTTTTTTAATTAATTTAAAAATAAATATATAACTAATAAAAAAATCCTGATAACAAATCTATATAGATTTTTTTTTTCAAAATTTTAAATTTTTTTATATACATATATCGAGACATACAGGGTTCCTAAGCAAATCCTTAGGGGGCCAAGCAGCCGTATATAAGACGCAGACAAACGGAAAAGCACATTAGGCAGAAAAGGATGGGCATGGGGCGATGTTGTCACTACATCTTACACGTAATAAATCCATTCCAGGTTGTTGTTTTCTAATGTTTTCCATTTTCATACCTTTAGGACTGGAATAAAAATTGTTTTTGCTCGACTTTAATACCAAACTGATGAAAGATATCGTAAAAAAAAATATTTTTCGGCTTTTTATTTTGTAACCATTGTCCTTACGCACTGTTTACAGGCTGGGGACTGAGATACATGCAAATGCCTAACCTAAAGCGTTCATACACGGCCGGAGAAATCGACTGAGATATTTCCGTAGAAACTTTATCAAGCAAATAGGACGGGTTGACGCCTTCGAACGTCCAACCCGGGTTTTGCACTTTGATTCGAAATCAAAAAGGAGGAACAGTCAGATGTGGGGCCGTGCACAAATTACGTAACGGTGATTTTACCAATTTTTGACCCCCTCCCTATGTAATGTTTTGTAACGTTTTGGCACGCCACTCCCCTAATATTACGTAACGATTTCAAGACCACTACCCCCCCCCCAAAAAAAAAACTTATTTTCATTCCAAATTTTCTTAGTTTCACACAAATGCAAACGCTGTCGAAAACCCCCCTTCCCCCTACGTAACGTTTTGTAACCCCCCCTCCCCCCTATGACCATTACGTAATTTGTGCACGGCCCCTGTAGTTCCAGTGGAGGCGGGCGAGAAAATTGATTTTTTTTCTTAAAAATTATACTCTTTAGACCTATTTCCCCGTTTTAGGAAAACTGATCCCGTCCCTGTTTCTAAATTTTTCCGA
This sequence comes from Oxystoma pomonae, assembly GCA_963921995.1. NCBI lineage: Eukaryota > Metazoa > Arthropoda > Insecta > Coleoptera > Brentidae > Oxystoma > Oxystoma pomonae. The sequence continues at coordinate 111,668,481 of OY998164.1, forward strand.
ATAAAATGACCATGGGGGAAATAATTTTTTTCTACGGTATGACGAAAATTTCGAGAAAGTTGAAGAAAAAAATAAAAAAAGTGGCAGAGCTCAAGTTTTTCGTAAAAAAAAAAATGTTTTTTGTAAAGAAACAGAGCAAAATAAATCTTTTCACCCCTTTTTGGGAGTTACCAATATTGGCAGCCCCTTATTTTTCGCTTTTACGCTACATGTTTCGAGATCATGTCATAAAACACCTCGAAAATATCAAATGTAGTGTAGGGCCAGCTTTATTTAAAATCAATAATATCGCAAGCAAAAAGCTCTGCAGGAAAAACAGCGCCGTTTATTGATTTCTTTGGCTGCTAGTGCTAGCTGCATGGTTTGACCGTTTCCGGATAGATGTCACTAGTAGAACAGAATGGAAAGAAATTTAATTAAAAGCGAAGATATTTGTTTCTAGTGTTAACAACCTCACGAGTTTATCGCTCAGTATCGTAAATAATGGACCCTGCCGCCTCCTTTAAGCAAGAAAAAGCTGTGGTTTGGACCTGAAAACATCTAATTTTTTTTTCCTCGATCATCTCATGGTGTGGTCGCCATCTAGCGGAATTTGCAGACATCTTGTCAACGGTTATTATTGCAACTATGATTTATGCTCACAATGAAAGCAGTCCGGAGATAATAACAACCTGGCACCATTGCTCAATATACCTGTTTCTTTTGTGCGCGCAGAACTTTCTATGCCATTTCTGTTTGATTTATTGAAATCCTATCCCTAAGGAAAATCTTAGGAACCCTCTATATATTTTTAAACTAATTCAAGAAAAACAAGTTTTCATATTATTGGCCAACCCGGTATAATTGGCAATTACTTTCATAAATAAGCAACATAGTTTTGGCTTTTAAAAAAAATATGTGTCGCTGTTATTGGGCGAAATTTAATGAAACGACCTTTTATTAAATAAAGGTTCCTAAAATTCATGTCAAATCTACTAAAACAGTTAGTAGGTCAATTGGCGAGGCACTGTACAAAAAATAGCCTTTGCAACTTTGCAGTTTTTGTCAGAAGGCCAAACCTGTGCCTGCAAGATAAAGAGAGGAGCCAGTGTCTCGTCTGAGATTAATCGTCAACCTTGCAGGAAGAGGGATTGAAAACTCACAGAGCTCACCAGGTAAGAGATCCGGACAATGCTTCATCTATAAACCGAACATGGCAGGCTGAAAGTAGAACTGCACAGGATGGGTCTAGGCGAGAACGCCGACTGCAGAAGAACTAATTAACAGCCAGACAAATACTGTTCGAATGTCAGGCGATCAGTATCCCTACAATACGGGTTTAGAAAAGGCAAATCCACTATGAACACATTATAAAAGGTGTTAGAAATAGAAGAATAGAAGTGAGTGGGTAGTGTTAATAGCGCTAAAATGCTTTTAACTCTGCCTGAAAATAGTAGAAAGCCTAACAGACACCCGTATACCCCAATATCTTATAGATACTGTAATTAGTTACTTCAAAGAATAATACATACTTAACGAACAAAATAAAGTTAAAGATCGGCAGGCATCCCCCAAGGATACTTAGACTGACTCCATACTTAGACTAAAACTCCCTAGGGGCGTGGGCATAGTAGGATACGCGGATGATCTAATGGTAATAGTCAGGGCTGACAGCGATAAAATGTAAAGAGCAAACGAGGCAATAAGACTTATTAACGAATGGATGACAAAAAGCTACCTAGAATTAGCACCTACCTAGTGCCTAGCTACCTAGTCCTCATAAAACTGCAAAAGAGCGTACGATATCTTGGAATCCACATCGATGAAAACCAGAAATTCGGAAAGCCTATAGAAGAAACCCCTAAAAAGGCAACTAAAAGACTCGCTGAACTACAAAGACTTATGCCCATCATAAACGAGCTCAGTACGAGCAAGAGTGTAATCCATTCAATCGTGACATATGGTGCAGTGATATGTAGTCCAGTACTGCGCACAAAGAAGTACAGAAACATGCTGATAAGAATGCAACGGAAAGCGAATTTTTGACGAATATGGTGACTTTCCTTGTAGAGGCTGGATGATGAGTAGAATATTTTTTATTATATAATATTTAGCAAGATTATAAGTCGGAGAATTGCGAGTACTGGTTATCGGTCCAAGAGGCATGTTTTCGTTATGAATTTTCAGCAGTTCATACATATGCGGTGCTTTGCTGTAGTGTGGTGTGAGTTTGCTCCTTTCAATGTCGTTAAAATATCTTCTGTGTTCGTAGAGAGTTTGGTAGATTTTTCTTTCTATGGTGGTGGTCGGCTTCTGAGTTATTTGTCTGTAATTTTTTTTCGTAGAGCCTCTTCAATTTTCTGTTCGTAGGTGGTGGCGTCCATTACTACAGTTGCATTTCCTTTGTCTACAGAAAGAATTTTGATTGACTGATCTGATTTGAGATCCTTGAGGGCTGATTCTTCTTGAGGTGTAAGGTGTTACCACACTACAGCAAAGCACCGCATATGTATAAACTGCCGAAAATTCATAAGGAAAACATGCCTCTTCGACCGATAACCAGTTCTCGTAATTCTCCGACTTATAATCTTGCTAAATATTTTCTACTCATCATTCAGCCTCTACAAGGAAAGTCACCATCATTCGTCAAAGCACTTCGTGGACCTCCTTAGAGACGTCAACCTACAACCTGACGACCAGTTTGTTAGTTTTGACGCCGAAAGTTTGTACACGAACGTACCATTGGAAGAATCACTTCAAATCATTGAACAGAAGTTACTTAAGGACAACCACCTCTCTGATAGAACCAATCTTTCAATCAATGCCATTATGGATTTGTTGAAATGCTGCCTGTAGAATTCTTACTTCCAGGAAAAGGACAGTTATTTTCGACAGGAAGATAGTCTACCCATGGGATCTCCACTTTCGCCGGTAGTGGCCAACATCTTTATGAAAACTTTTGAAGAAGAAGCTCTGCGAACATCATGTCAGAGACCCACCCAAGTAACATTTTAGGGCATATTGGGAAGTTGGAAGGTTAAGATAACCAATCATACGTCAAAACATACCCCGTTTTCCTTCAGAAAATTACTTTGTAGTTTGAGATTTGAAAATAAGTTTTAAATTGGACCAAATAACCTTAAGGAACGGTCATTATATACACGACATTTTAAAGGGTTTCTTTTAGGATATTTTTCGAATTATTTTCCTGTTATCATGTCTTCAAAGTTGTTTCGAATATAAAGTTAAAAGAGAAGGTAAATTGATGGTAAACTTGACTTGAGATTCTACTCTGAGGTCCTCGCCTTGTTTAGGCATTTCTTGGTCAACATTGCTTGTCAAAAGTTTTTATTAATGTCCTGAAGAAATCCCTCAATGTTAAGAACTTTTTTGGTTTAAAACTGGACGAAAGTTACTTATTTTTGACCTACAGTTATTCCTCAAAGTTAGGGTTTTTTTGGAATAAGTTTTGGGACAAAAATTTGTTTTTTTGACCAAATAAGTACAACCTAAAAATATGTTCGAACTTTATGGAAAATTATTCTATTTTATTTAACCATATGGAATATTAAGATTTGATTAGGTTAAAACTTCAGTTTTGTTTTTCTTGATGGGAAGAAAGTAGTTCTGGTAGAAAACAAGAAAACGCCTTTGCGTCACGTGTCCTCTAACAAACTGTCATGATCAGCTATTTAGATTAATCAATAATCATAACTTTCATGTTCCTTCTCGGTATTTTCAAATTATAAGATATTTCCTTAATAACTATTGCATCTTCAACCTTTGTTTGGATTTTGGCCTATTAGATACCTAACCTCCTATAATAAAAAGGGTTAGGAAAGACCAGATGGAAGCTCAAAATTCAAACAAAGAAAGTAGATGTTTAGGTAAAATTTGGGTTTAAGAAAGAGAGAGCATTCACGTTTTGATCGTCGAAAAGGATACTCTGTGTTAAAGTGCCTACCTAGTAGTGGTGATCCTGACAGTTTTGTGTTTTAACATGCCAAAAGAAACAAACCTTTCACAGCATCAAGCAGTTTTTACAGAAAAGTTAAATTAAAAGTGATAGTGGGGACCCAACAAGTCCTAGTGGATCTCTACAAGTGCCGAACACAACCAATGGGAATACACATATCCGCCTTTATGTCAACAATCAACATGACAACCGAACAATGGGCAGGGGGTGTGCGGGGAACATTTGGCAATGAATTCGAAAAATGGATAAACCGTCCTTGATGCAAAATTAATAAGAAATTTTGGCTTCAACATTGGAAATTTTGTGTTTGAGGGAAAAAAACATGGTTAACACGACTTTTAGGGCACGGTCGCCAAAAAAAGATAAGGCTCCATGTTTTTTTTTTCTTTTTTAACAAGTCTTTATTATTTTTATTGAAAAAAAAAACAACAAAATCTTTATGGAAATGATTTGCTTACACTTGTTTCGTACCCAAATATTAGATTATGATTACAAATTCAAAATAATATTTAATTAGTGTAAGAAAAAGTAAACAATTCCTTTCCTTTAATAGTTTAAAATAGTAGTTTAACCCTTATGATTAAAATATAGCTCTGACTTTTCATCGCCATTTTTTATTTCCAAAATTGTTGTAGGCCAAGGACATAATTATTACTTTTCTCTTTTTTTATTTTCATTTAAAAATGTTTTCATATCCTTCTATTCTGACACGTAGAGGGCGCTTCAGTCACAGACAAACAAGAGGGCACTGAGAGGGCATTTTGTACAATAGGACACAAATTAGGTTGAGCATTTATGCAGATGTGTACATGTGTCCCAAAAGTTGGTAAAAAGTGTCCTCTGGGCAAATTCACCTTCAGGAAAAAAAAAATTAATTACCTATTTTATTCCACCAAATTACCTTGGTTTTTGTCCCCACTTTGGTAAAAAGGCGGGAAATTTCCCTCTTTTTTGACCTCCCAGCTTTTCATAAGAAAAAATTACTGGCTTATCTCGGGAATATTTTACCAAATTTTAACCAAAAATGTTACTTGGGTAAGAAAGGCGACACTTGTAATTCCATACATTAAAGGAATCTCAGAAAAGAGAGAAAACGACCACAATAATAAGAAGTCAGTTAACAAAAACGAAACTATATACCATATAATGGAAAGAGGCAAAGATCGTCGCTAGGGAAGAAAATGTATTCAAACAGAAGTGCAAAGAAACAGCATACACACAGAGGAACCTGAATGTATTTTCTCAACAGAGTGTCACCATCAAGCACATTTGGAAACCCTTACTTTTCGGAGGTAACAGATTTCAACTGTGAAGGGGCGGAGCCACCAAGTGTATTCATGGTTCAGTGAACACATGCTATTATATAGGACAAGGTAGTCTTAGTTTTTGTTAGTATTCACCTAATGACGATTGCAGATACATAAGCAATCGAAACGTTGTGAAAAAGTAAAAAAAAAAAGAAAAATAAAGACAATGGTAGTTCGAAATTCTAGTTTACTCTCAAGCTAACCTGTCTACCTAACACCCTCAAACAATACGTTAATTTACTGTCCAAGATTTGAGAATTACCACGAAACAACACACGGACACGATTTACAGATAGAAAATATGACCATAAATAACCTCTTCAAAGAAATGACACGTAGATAAATGGAACCAGGGACATGACATGATAAGAACGATTCTAAAAATCAAACACGAACGCACGTGACGTTATATTCCTGAGAATGGTTTCGCTATTTCGACCAAATCTGCAGCGGAGGGGTTTAGTACGTAGGCGTCCTCAAGAGGATGAATCGGGTACATTCGGCAGATCACCAGAGGCCAGTGTTTTGTATTCGGCAAGCTACAGATCATCCTAGTTTGCTCTGGCGAGGCAGTTTTTTAAAAATGAACTAAAAGTTGGTTGACTGAATGCGACCACCAGCAGATATGTTGTGGTTCACTTTTTAGTTGTTTTTTTACCCTGGTATGCCTACCTCTTTGAATAGCAACATCTTTTGGTGTGGTATATCTACAGAGTCGAGTGACGTGCAATCGTCGAACACTCGCTCAGTACATGTCTGGCTGTCTCGCCATCTTTTATTCACAAGTAATTAAGTGTCTCCTGAGGCCAAAACTTAAGAGTTTGTGACTTCATGTAAAGTTATCACGACTTTTTTTTCTCAACGACAAAAATGGGGGATTTAGAATTAGAATTACGGACGGAATTCAGCATAATGAACTTTCCAAGGGGGTAACCACTAGTCAGAAAATGTGACATGATTGCCAATTTTGGTGAATTGTCAGTGATTGCAGGGGACTGTCGAGAGAGATGCAAGCCAGGGTTTGGTGAGGTTTAGGTAGTTCCAGGGGCTGCAAGGGACTGCGAATGGATAAGATTCGTGACATGATTGCCAACAGCAGTTACCCCCTCGGAATTTTCTGTCAATTTCGCTGTCAAAATGGCAGCGAACGTCGATAAAACGATAATGAGACGGTAGGAATTTATCTGCCTTTAGAACAGTATTTTCCCAGTGCTGCATAGTTTTCTTTAATTTTACTTTTATCATATGTGCTGATAAAGTTATTAAAATTTCATAAACTTGTTTTTGCATACTTTTTGATCTATAATTTTCGGGATCAAACCACAACTTTCATGAACGCATCAATTCTAAATATTTGTCCACATTTCCAGCCTTGTCTAACCAAAAATAACGAGACATTTTATCATAACTTGTCAGTGGCAAAAATAAAGTGAATGAGTGTCAAACTAGGTTTACAAATACTCTTTCCGCCAAAATTCAGAAAAAAACCTCGTCAGGAACATATGCCAGTTCTCTTCGATAGGTTCCAAGATAATCTGGTGTCTACACCACCTGAAGCCTGTATTTCTCTCTGCTCTATGTTATTTTCTCTTTTTTTTTCCTTCTCCATTTGTTTCTTCTTTTTATGTTTCAACTTTGACTTTTCTTTTTTTTATTAATTTATTCATTCATTCTCATACACAGTAGGAACATCGCAAGAAATACCAGTGAATGCCACCAATGTTAAAGCAAGTGACCTGTTTTTCTTGTTTGCAAAAAAAAAACAAAAAAAAATATGTTTATTTTTTTTTACTTTTTCTGTCACAGTTTTATTTGGTTTTTATTTAGGAAAGCTATTATAACTTTTATTATTTTAAGGGAAGGTTCCCTTAATAGGTATTTTATACAAAAAGGGCGGACCACACCTGATTCCCCCAGAGTTTGAAACAAATGGGGCACCCCAAAAGTAAGTGACATAAATCCTCAACCTGGCCACATTCGCAAAGAGGGGATCCTTTAATATTTATTTTATGTACGTGTTTTGCTGTAAGACAATGTCCTGTCCTCATTCTGATAAGAGTGGTGATGTGTCTTCTATCCATATATTTGATTTTTTTCGAACCGAGGTCTTGAAGGGAAAAACTCCTATATTGTATGATACCAAGGGTGTTTGATTTTGGTCTCGCTATTCCATCTCTGGTGTATTTTAACTGCTTAGGTATTCTAAGGATCCTACCAATATCAGTTTTTGTGGTTAAAGGTATATGATCTTATTTTACATCTATTTTATTTTTGTTAGTTTCTCTAGTGCACTCTTTGAATCGCTGAAAATGATTATATTCTTTACGTTTCTTTCCAGACACAATCTCAGTTCCTCATATATAGCCACCATTTCGGCCATTCAAATGTTAATGTTGTCTGGTAATTTTCCAGAAAAAGAGACACTAATTTTTGGGATATACACTCCAAAAAAAAAATGGAAACAAATAATACTCTTTCCTCCAAAATTTCTGTCAGAAAAAACTTAACCTAAAAGCTTCAAATTTAACAACAACAAAAATCTTGTTCAGTGGGTCATTGAGGTTAGGTTTTGTCTAAATAAAAATGATAAAGACTATAGAGTCGGTTTTGACCGGACTTTAGTTTGTTGAGAATGAGTTAGTTGGACCTAAAAATATCATCAAAAAATAAAAAAAAAGAAAACCTTTACCTTGCGTTCTAATTGACATACGAGGTCCAGACGATCCACCACTGTACACGCTAGAGCTGCTTACGTATCCACCAATGCCAGAGTGTAGGCTCCCAAGACTGTCTGCACTACTCAGAGAATTTTGGGAAGCACACCGAACAGTGTCGAAAACTTTCTTGAATTGAGGGCTAAAAGCAAACCTTACACTGTAGCGGTTAATTCTAAAACCTTTTACTACTTGACCTACATTTTTCACTCTTCAAACGTGTTTCGTCAACTTCAGAAGAAGATTAAACGTTAGATATATGTGGAATCACTAAACCAAATTTATTGAGTGGTATCTTGTTTGATTGATTTTAAAGAGAAAACTTTTTAAAAAAAATAATTTTTAATATAAACCAATTATAAACGAGCATGAATGCTCCCCAACATTAAAAGGCGACGCCATCTTGAAATCCAAAATTGTGGATATTTTGGGCACATCTATTAAATAACCAACAAATGTTTTGCGGTTTTTGTTTTATTAAATTCGATAAAAAAGTTTTAATTATTTTAAAGTCTAATTTCATATGGGCTACTCCGAGAACGATTCGGTAAAACGTTTTAATTAAAAATTTCTCAAAATGATTGATAATTTCATTTAATTTTTGTATTTAATGGTGCGCCATCCTTCGTGTTGCCTATCAATTATACTTACATTTCCGTATTAGATATTCCCGAATCTTCACTAAGTTCCGAATGCATTGACATTTCCAGTTCGCTCTGCAAACTGTCGAAAGCGCCTGGTCCTCGTGCGCCCAGAGAAGAAAACAAACTGAGTCGCGCGCCGGGCATTTGTTTTTTCCTGAGTTTGCGCAATTGCTCTTGCGCATCGCGCAACAGCGCTTCGACCTCATAATATCTTGCCTTAAATTCAGACAGTTCCACAGCCAAACTACCCTGGTTCTCCTTTGTTATTGCCAGTATGCCGTTGAGCTCGTCGTTCTCAATTAAGAGCTAGAAATATAAATAAGTAACAAAATAAGGAACAAATCCCCAACGTTCATGGTGGACTTACATATACTAAATTTTTAATAAAAAAAACTTTTAAAGAACAATCTTTTACTAAATGCACTAAAAAGTAGAAAATATTTTTTTATTGACCATAATAAAAGCGATGGGCGTAAATTAAAAATTTTAACTTTACGATGACAAGGAGAACTACAAAAAAAGAACTAGATTCTTCTTCAGAGAAGCTGAGAACGGGTGAGACTGCCTTTTTTGCCAAGCCTTTGAAAATGTCCTTAGGTTATAAAGTAATACAACTGTTTCTTAGAAATCTTTAATTTGATCCAATCGCTTTTATTATGGTATCAGAAAAATAAAAAAATATTTTCTACTTTTTAGTGCATCTTCTTGAAGTTTTTTTCAATAAAAATAATTTTTTTAATTTTTAGATTTGTAATTGTCCATTTTAAATCCGCCAAATTGAAATTTTTAAATCTGATCAAAAATTCATATCCCCTTCCTGAAAAACACCTGCATGCCAATTTTGATTGAAATCGAACAAGCTAAATCATTTTCCCCCTCCACTTTCCTCGTACCTGATAACACCATAATATTGTATAGTCACCGGAACTATGAACACAAACCAAATTTGAACACACACTCTCAATTTTTAGATTTGTACCCTAAGTCGTCCATTTTGAATCCGCCATATTGAAATTCTCAAATCTGATCAAAAATTCATAATCCCCTTCCTTAAAAACCCCTGTATGCCAATTTTGATTGAAATCGAACAAACTAAATCTTTTTCCCCCTCCACTTCCGTTGTTCGGGGGAGGTGGGTACCACATTATTGTATTGTCACCGGAACTATAAACACATACCAAATTTGAAGGCAATCGGATGTGTATAAGTCAGTTAAATTTGGTTGGTTAGCAAAACCAGACCAAAAATCGTCCATCTTGAATCCGCCATTTCAAAATCTGATTAGAAATTCGTTATCGATTAAAGCGTTCTTGAGTTATCGTGTATACAGACAGACAACAGACCGACAGACAACAAAATTAAGAAAAGTCAAAAATTTCACGATTTTTAATAGTCTACCATACCATATTGGTATGGTGGACTAAAAAGAGAGAAATTTTCCAAAAGAAAAACCACTAAATGGTCTCAGAGCCAGTCTGGCCTGGGTACTGTCGTAGAATCAGTGGTAGAACTAGTGATGTAGGCTCTTTTTTGGATAAATAAGTGCTAGTTTTACTGGGTGATGGCAAAAGTAATAGGTTATAATAAACTAACAGAGGAAGTAATCAACTTTTTAAATTTTAAATGGGAAAGAGGGCCGTTTGAATAAAAAATTTCCCACCTATGTTGTTCAATTTTTTTCAGTTTTTATTGTTTCATTATTCCTTCATAAACAATAAAGATTCCGCGGCAGTAACGTTATGATTTATCCAAAGCATTCGATTGCGTGGATCACAAAATACTGCTTAATAATCTGCATTGGTATGGTTTGAGAGATGTATCTTTAGAATTTTTCACTTCAATGTTATCTGACAGAACGCAAGCTAAGACGCCTCTTTTGTTTATCATTTATGTTAATGATTAAGAAACAGATAATAGAGAGAGAAGACTCAAACAAATAGGTTTTTAACATCAAAAATAAATAAATAATATTAATTTTAAATGCAACCTATAACCAGTTTCGCTTGGTAGAGGTGTACTTTCAATTCATGTAATTTCAATAATGTAATTCCACAAAATTTTTGGGCCTAAGAATAGATAAAGATTTACAATTTGATAAACATATTGAAAATATACGATATTATTGTTTGGAGGGTAAGCAGCCGAAAACTTTTTAATATAATTTTTTTTTATTACAGAAAAAAAAGTTTACGTACACCTTGCAAACCTCTCTTTGTAGAGCAAGAAATACTAACGTTAGTCTGTTACCAATGCCAAAATATACATTTAAAAAAATCCATAATTAACGCGAATTAAAAAAATCTTTAACCATAATCTGTTATCTATTCGGGACGTTGAATGTTCAAAACATTTTAAAAATTACTGTAAAATTCATAATACATAGTAAATTTTAATAATATGTTGTTAATGTGTTTTCGTTGACGACATTTTAAAATCTATTTTTTGTTAGTGATGTCAGACAATTTTACTATTAGTGACTGACCTTAAGCTACTTGCAAAATGAATGTTATGGTAAATAGCAATAACCAAATTTTGTTTTGTATTTTATTTATTTACTTTGGTGCAAACTGTCCATTTTTTTTTCTCAAAAATTAAAATCCGTTAATATTATGGGTAATCATTGGACATTTTTGACTTATTAAATGTAAATTAGTTCAGCCGTGATTATTGTTGGGTTTTTGAATTATATTTTTCAAAATGCATCGGATTTTAAAACTTCGACAAATAAAGTCAGGCTGTAACACTATTACGGCCGGCGTTAAATCTGATGGCTTCTGCGTATCTGTCAAAAATGTGAAAATACTGAACGGCCATAAAATTTCCAATAAGCCCCTAATGTAAGATTTTAAGTAGTAACTGAAACTAACTTTCTAGTCACCTATTTTGTAGGAAAGAGCAAAAGAAAAGTATATCGTGGTGCCAATGTTAAGAAAATTTTTCAGCATATAAAAACATTCAGTACCTTATGCAATTTTTCTTCGGTGTCCTGTAATTTTGATTGCAAGGTTAGCATTTCTTCATGCTGTAGCTTATTTTCTTCCTTGACTTTGTCTAACTCATCCTCTAGTAACTCCATACTGGAATTTGCACAAGCTGAAATTTTTAAATGTATTTACTAACTAAAACTAAAATACCTATATGCAATTATTTGGTCATTTCAGAACAGACCAAACGATATCATTTAAAATATTTTTTGAATATATTAAATTTTTGTTTTACTATGATAATTAGGTATTTCTTCTTGTGGAATGGAAGGGCATGTAAGAACATAACGTGCAAATTTCAAGATAATCAAAAATCAGAATATACAAGAATTCAAGAATTTAAATTTGATACATTCACTCTCCAAAAAGGAAATGAAGGCTATTAACATACATAATCACCCAGTAATGAAAAAAAAACTTACAAAGCTGCCCTGTGAAGTCCTTTAACAGTTTTTCTTCCTGTGCCTCCAAATCATCAGCGCATGATGCCAAGCGGCAATACTCGGACTTTAAACTTTTATTTTCGTCTTTTAAAGAAGCTAAAAACGAAAAACAGGAGAAAATTAAGTGAAAAATATGTAATCATACTTTACTGCAATACAAATTAAATATTTCATTCATGCCCGAATGCACCAAAACTTTTAATCGTTGATTACTAAAGAATTTTTAATTATTTTGCATGCACCAAGTAAAAATTTTTACTAATCGACTGTTGTAACTAATCCGCCGACTTTGGCCGCGCGGTTAAATACATACTACGTTTTCATGTGGAACTAAATGCTTTTTCAATAGGATTCACTTTCATAACCATCGTGAAAATCGAAAAGCCAATCCAAATTTTTTTCAGTTCAATACATTTTTTCTGGGATCGGAAACGAATAAAAGTTTCAACCAGACTGGATCTAACATTTCTTTTCGTGGGTGAGATAACCAATCTTTTTATGTTTGTTTTCTAATTTTCGAAATTTAGAAACAAAACGGTACAACACGAAAAAAAACATATGCAAAAATCAAATCGTGTTCAAAACGCTTTCAAATCGCTTCATGAAACCCGTATTTAGTTCCTCGTGGAAACGTACTAAAAGATCATTGATATATAAGTAACAAGTGAGGTTATGTGTGAATGAATTTTGTTTAAAAAAAGTAAAAAAAAACAACAAAAAAATCCATAAAGGTTGAGGATATTGTGCTTAAAGGATTTGCAAGGTGTCATAAAGTAAAGTATCTTTATTTTCGTACAAATAAATAAAATAGTAGTTTCAACAACTAGTGGCTAAAATAGTGCGTTTTTTTACAAGCGTTGGTTTAAATAACGAGCGCAGCGAGGTATTTAAAAACGCGAGTAAAAAAAGCACAGTTTAGCCGCGAGTTGTTGTTGAAAAACAGGAAAATACTTTTAAAAATTTCGAACGAAGAGAACTTCTGGCATTACACCATCTTTACACTACAAATCAAGGCGGCTAGTAACTGAAATAACAATCGTTTCCATAGCGATGTGTCTTTTTACTCGGTGACGTTCATTGTTACATTTTAATCTTTTACAATTTGATATTTTGACGATATTTTTAAATGATTTTTTCCTAAATACTTGGTGAAAACTGGCGGAAACTTCTTAATTCTTAGTCAAGAATAATTAGATTTTTTCAATATTACTATTTTCCACTATTTCTCTTTAACTTTGGGTAAAAAACGGACAGAAATCTTTTTTTGCACCCGTGATCAAAAAAAAAAGATTTTTTGCATCGGTAACCAAAAACGCCATGCTTTAGTTATCTGCAGACAGTACTAAAATCATGTTTTTGATGAAGGTATTAAAAAAAAGAGTTTAAACCACTGTGTAGGCATACAAAAAAAGAAAAAGCTATTAATAGCAATTTAGCTATGCGTCAAAATAATTGGTATACTTATAATTACATAGTCCAAAATGCCCTTCTCATAATAAACTATTAATATAAAATGTCTAAAACAATTACAAGAAGGATGTAAATATTAGACAAACAGAAAATAGCTAATATCACAGAAAGATACTCTTTAAGTGAGTAAAAAACTTTAAAAGTTCAAAAATTAAATATACTAATTGTTTCTGCTGATCTTACATTTGTAGGAAGTTCTGAATACACCTGAATACTAAATGTATTTGGTATTTTTACGCCCACATTACTATTTCTGTAATGTATATAGTAATTATTTTGATTTATTGTATTTCTATTGTGTACCTCAAAGTACGTACTATCTTCATTTTTATAAAAGTAAACTGATATTTCACAAATTATCAAATCATAAAGTGTAAACAATTTAAGTGATTTAAATATTACTTTACATGAAGTGGTTTTGATACACCAAGCATACTTCTGATTACCGGCTTTTGGACAACAAATATATCTTCGGTATTTACAGAAGTTCCCCAGAAGCATAAAACATACCTCAAAATACTTTTATAATATCAATGATAACAAAACAAAATATCAATGATAACACCTAGGAAATTAACAGAATTAGCTATACCAATATTGCTGATTTTTCTGGTTTTGAGGATGGTGAAGTCTTATGTAATTAGTTTTGCTTATATTTTTCACTCACAAATAATACAGTAGCGACCTCAGAATGTGTTCATCACACATTTTCCCACGAAATTTTTCACTCACAAAAAAAATACAAAACGTCAGTAACTAATTATTGTTAAAAATATCGCGTAAATTGGTGCAGATATACACATTATCACAGACATCGTGGTGTCCCACATTTTATGGACAAAATAACTGACATTTTAACGCACCAAATCCTAAAATCAATCTCTGGCTCCTCTGTATGAACGATGCTTGTTTGAATACAGAGGAACCAGGATGAATTTTCTCAACAAAGTGTCATTAACAAGTATGTTTGGAAAACCATACTTTTCAGGGGTTATACATTTCAACTGTGGAACCAAGCGTACATTTTATGGCCCACTGAACACATAATAATATTAGTATAAAAGCTTATGAAGGTTCAGTTGGGATATTTTTTATTTCTAATTTTTTCAAACAAACAATAAAAAAATCTCAAAGGTTCAGGTAACTTGGGCTTTTAATATTAGTTGAGAAAATGGCCTTTATCTCCCCTCCTCCCAATCAAATTCCTTGGGATCGCCGGTGCCTCCAAATTCGTATGCAGCAAACAGCGGGATAGAGGACGAATACCACGGCTTAAAAATCTGAGACAATGCGGCATGATGTTAGTACCATGACACTTTCCAGAAAAAAAAATTACGCTGATGATACCCAACTTTTGAAGAGAAACAGAAGAATCTAGAATATGTCCTTACCTATCCGCCTCTGCATAAGTTCCAAATTTATCCTTCCGGATGACCCGGATGAATTTTCTCAACAAAGTGTCATTAACAAGTATGTTTGGAAAACCATACTTTTCAGGGGTTATACATTACAACTGTGGAACCAAGCGTACATTTTATGGCCCACTGAACGCATAATAATATTAGTATAAAAGCTTATGAAGGTTCAGTTGGAATATTTTTTATTTCTAATTTTTTCAAACAACAATAAAAAAATCTCAAAGGTTCAGGTAACTTGGGCTTTTAATATTAGTTGAGAAAATGGCCTTTATCTCCCCCCCCCCCTCCCAATCAAATTCCTTCGGATCGCCGGTGCCTCCAAATTCGTATGCAGAAAACAGCGGGATAGACGAATACCACGGCTTAAAAATCTGAGACAATGCGGCATGATGTTAGTACCATGACACTTTCCAGAAAAAAAAAATTACGCTGATGATACCCAACTTTCGAAGAGAAACAGAAGAATCTAGAATATGTCCTTACCTATCCGCCTCTGCATAAGTTCCAAATTTATCCTTCCGGATGACCCGGATGAATTTTCTCAACAAAGTGTCATTAACAAGTATGTTTGGAAAACCATACTTTTCAGGGGTTATACATTTCAACTGTGGAACCAAGCGTACATTTTATGGCCCACTGAACACATAATAATATTAGTATAAAAGCTTATGAAGGTTCAGTTGGGATATTTTTATTTCTAATTTTTTCAAACAACAATAAAAAAATCTCAAAGGTTCAGGTAACTTGGGCTTTTAATACTAGTTGAGAAAATGGCCTTTATCTCCCCCCCCCCTCCCAATCAAATTGCTTCGGGTCGCCGGTGCCTCCAAATTCGTATGCAGAAAACAGCGGGATAGAGGACGAATACCACGGCTTAAAAATCTGAGACAATGCGGCATGATGTTAGTACCATGACACTTTCCAGAAAAAAAAATAACGCTGATGATACCCAACTTTTGAAGAGAAACAGAAGAATCTAGAATATGTCCTTAGCTATCCGCCTCTGCATAAGTTCCAAATTTATCCTTCCGGATGACCCGGATGAATTTTCTCAACAAAGTGTCATTAACAAGTATGTTTGGAAAACCATACTTTTCAGGGGTTATACATTTCAACTGTGGAACCAAGCGTACATTTTATGGCCCACTGAACACATAATAATATTAGTATAAAAGCTTATGAAGGTTCAGTTGGGATATTTTTTATTTCTAATTTTTTCAAACAAACAATAAAAAAATCTCAAAGGTTCAGGTAACTTGGGCTTTTAATACTAGTTGAGAAAATGGCCTTTATCTCCCCCCCCCCTCCCAATCAAATTCCTTCGGATCGCCGGTGCCTCCAAATTCGTATGCAGAAAATAGCGGGATAGAGGACGAATACCACGGCTTAAAAATCTGAGACAATGCGGCATGATGTTAGTACCATGACACTTTCCAGAAAAAAAAAATACGCTGATGATACCCAACTTTTGAAGAGAAACAGAAGAATCTAGAATATGTCCTTACCTATCCGCCTCTGCATAAGTTCCAAATTTATCCTTCCGGATGACCCGGATGAATTTTCTCAACAAAGTGTCATTAACAAGTATGTTTGGAAAACAATACTTTTCAGGGGTTATACATTTCAACTGTGGAACCAAGCGTACATTTTATGGCCCACTGAACACATAATAATATTAGTATAAAAGCTTATGAAGGTTCAGTTGGGATATTTTTTATTTCTAATTTTTTCAAACAACAATAAAAAAATCTCAAAGGTTCAGGTAACTTGGGCTTTTAATATTAGTTGAGAAAATGGCCTTTATCTCCCCCCCCCCTCCCAATCAAATTCCTTCGGATCGCCGGTGCCTTCAAATTCGTATGCAGAAAACAGCGGGATAGAGGACGAATACCACGGCTTAAAAATCTGAGACAATGCGGCATGATGTTAGTACCATGACACTTTCCAGAAAAAAAAATTACGCTGATGATACCCAACTTTCGAAGAGAAACAGAAGAATCTAGAATATGTCCTTACCTATCCGCCTCTGCATAAGTTCCAAATTTATCCTTCCGGATGACCCGCTTTCCAAAGTGGACTCGTCCATATCGTTGGTAAGTATCTGTATAAGGTCGGTTTTCTTGTGCACTTCATGGTTGAGCTGTGTAATTTTCTCGTGAGCCGCTTTTAAATCGGTTTCCAGTGATGCTACTGTGTTTTCCAGTTTATTGTTTGCTTGTAGCAACTCCTTGCCTATACGGGCAGTCAGTTCTAAGTCCTTTTCTTTCTGCAACAATTATGTTAACACGTTTACAATTTAATGAACCACATACAGACCGCTTCAAGCTACTGCGAACATAGGGCGGAAGAAGTCTAATTTGCCAGTGTACGTACATGCAGAGACACCGCACGCCTATCAGTGAAGCAACCAATACTCAGGCTTGCGATCACCACTTGCATTACTTTCCTTTGGTATTTAGTACGCCTCTAACCACGGTGCTGTGTGGAGCGTAGTTAATGAAACCGGAATTTGGTCAATAAATACGCAAATTTTTATAACGTAATTTCGAGAAGTCCTCCTTGCTCGGCTAGACAATATCCGAGCCTATTATAAAAACCCCTTCTAACGTTTCCAAGCATGTTAGGGGTGGTAGTTTGAAAAGCTTCTTCAATTTTAATCCGAAGTTCTTCCAAATTATTAGCCCTTTCATGCCCGTAAACTTTATTTTTGATATAACTCCACAGTCATTAGGAGCAAGATCGGGTGATCGAGCTGGCCATAAAATAGTTCACCGTGTACTTATAACCCGATTAGGAAATACATTATCAAGATATTCCCTAACAAGGCCAACATTGTGAGCGGGACAGCCATCTTGTTGAAACCATGTTTCACCAAATCTCACACCTAACAACTGCCTAGCAGTTGGAATAATATGCTGCTGCAGTAGATCCAAATATCTAGGACCATTCAAATTGCCGTTAATAAAAAATGGCCCAATTACGTGTTCCCCTACAATACCCCCCCAAACATTTAGTTTTTGGGGATACTGTGTTCTTACGTCAAAATACAAATGCAAATTTTCCCTCGACCAATATCGAACGTGTGTTGGGTTATGACGATTCAATAATGGAAAAGTACTTTCATCTGTGAAAAGAATAGATCTCAGAAAGTTTTCATCACGATTAGCCCTTTCCATCATTGTTTCGCAAATTTCCATACGACGATAGTTGTCCTCCGTAAAAATTTGATGCGTTTTTGACGCTTTGTAAGAATGATAACCATTCTTTTTGAGAACACGTAAGACAGTGGCTGAAGACGTATCAACTGCTTCGGCAATTTGGTGGCTAGTTAACTTTCGATTTTCCTCCACTGCAGCGCAAATCATCACATCTCGTACTTCCTGCTCGTCATTCAAAACAGTGGGTTTTTTATGGTTTCTTGGCGCTACACAACCAAACTTTTCAAAATTCTGCACAAACCTATAAATCGTGGATAAACTAGGTTCTGGGCGATTTACAAAATTCTCCAAAAAAAGTTCTTGAATAAGTCTCAATGGTCTGCCTTGATAGTACCATTTGACCATCTGCATTTTTTCGGCAACTTCGTAGACATCCATTTTTAGTTTTAAAAATGTATTATTTCAATTAAGAACTTACCAATCTGTTTCTTGAGCAAGGCAGAAATAAAACAAAATAATAAAAACAAAATGAATTTCCAAAAGATAACACTGCAGCGTGCTTCGAATCCACCTCGGTCGTACGGCACGGAGAGTAAATTGGACTTGATTCCCCCTATGTTCGCAGTAGCTTGAAGCGGTCTGTATGGCTCATGGACTTCTTACTCGTACGTCCATGTATCTCATAAATGCATATAATTTTACTAGTAAGACATGTCAGTAAATGCATTTTTGTGCTTCTTTTAAATCGAATAAAAAATTGCAAAGAATCATGCACAATTTAAATGGAAACTGGATCTCACTGAAAATTCAACGCCGTTTAAGTATATTATTGAGAGTCTCTGACAGCATAATAGCTGTCAAAGTTTGGGATGAGCTTATTATTATCATGCTCATGATAACCGATATGGGCAAAAAAACCATCAATTCCCACTAAAATGTCAACCTCGATGTCAACGCTAAATTTAAAAATGACATTTATTTTCACACCTGTCAAAACTCCCCGCAAAATAATTAATGAACTTGAAGTTTTGGGAAAAGCGAATACCTTCTTTTTACTGTGTTGAATTTGAAGCATTGAAAAATTGAAAAGGAGACCTTAAAACAAAGTGATAGTTGTCTTAACTGTCATTTATTGTCAAGGGAAAAACCACTAATGCCATGATAAATATTTAAGAGTGAAGAATCGAACTACACTAAATTGAGGTCGATGAACTCAAAAATGTCATTAGTTTTGACACCTGTCAAACCTTGTTAAAATAACGAATAAATAATTCATAAACTTTGTTTTTTTTTTTTTCGAAAAGCAAATATTTAAAAAGGAATTTGCAAGAAATTATTCAAATTGGCATCATTTTGTTTGGGTTTTTTCAATTCTTCTCGTAGAAATAGTGGTTTAAAGCGACAGAAACTGCATTGTTTAATTTAAATTTAACTCTTAGAAAACATTTTAGTATTTAACGGAAAAACGTTTTAGTGGTGTAGCGGGCCAGAAAAGAACAAAATATATCGAAAAAAAGAATTTACATCGACCGTGATTTGAATCCAGAACCTCTAGAATACCAGTCCAGTGGAGGTTCTGGTTTCAAATCCTATTATTCTTTTCACCCTCTACGCTATTAAATTTCTATAGGGTGTGTCCTACGACAAATAGACTCTTTGTTAACTTACATAAATTACTCTTTGGACACTACTTGCAGCTATTTCTTTCCCATAAGCACAAATATCAGAACCGACATCAGTCCCAAGTTTACCACTTTTCCAAGGATACCACATTTTTGTTTACCATTTAAAAGGATGGAAAACCATCGACTTGTGAAAAACCAACTTCGTTCAGTCAATACTCACTAAAAACTGACAAAAGCCCATTGTATTCAATTCTACCCCCATTTATATCTTCAGAAACTTAATTAAATCTCTGCGAATTCTTTATAGTTTTGGAATATTTACTTTTTAATTTACTTTATAAACACGGAAAATACCCACCGTAAATATTCACAAATCTGCAAAAAGTTGTATTAGTAATCGATTCTAACCATAGAAGCAGTCAGGTCAGGCTCATATTACAATACAAAAAATATTTATTGACATTCAAAAACTGTGTAAGAAATATGTAGTATTGCTTTAGTAATCTCCTTAGTCTCTGACACCTGTATTACACTATTAAAAGTACTTTGTTAACTTTTAATAAATAAACAATTAATAAGCTTGTGCATTTAATGGGTACTGCTTTCGTTACAATGTGTCTATTGTTAAAAAAAGACAAAAAGAACCGGTCAACTTTCTGTAAGGTGTAATTTAGAAGGCATTCAATGACCATAATCTAATCAGTGGCGCACCGAGGGAGGAGGTTTGGAGTTAAACCCTCCCCCCCCAAAAAAAAATCCTTTACAATTCGCACAATCAAATAACAGCAGAAATAAAATATATAGGGAATAAAATATAAAAGCCTGGACTCCAATTTTTAACAAAAATCTTTAAAAAATCTAAACTTGCAAAAATTTTCTCCTGCGGCGCTATAATACCTTTCATTTTTACGATTGATGTCAAAAATGGCATTTTAAGTGAAATTTTCAAAAAATTTTCGCCCGCAGCGCATTTTAGTATTTTTACAAACACATTAAGGGTAAATAAATAATTCAAATTCCCAAAACCCCATCAATATTTACGATTTTAGTTTAATTTTAAGTAAAAACTTGTATATAAGTTTTATTTTCTCAAAAATTTTTGGGTAAATAAACAATTTTAAATTTGATTAACAGCTCCCCCTCCACTCTACATTTAAGCCCAAGTCTGCGCTTGTAAGCAACTATTTTCTTGTATCAATTATGGTCATATTTTTACTTCAAATTAATTTTTTTTTATTATTTATCCTTAAAAACCCTCCCCGAAGTCAATTCCTGGGTGCGCCACTGATCTAATTCAAGATAAAGGGGTTCACTCACATTTTTCAATAACACCATATTAAAAAAAAAATCGACGCGTTTTTTTAATCGAGAAAAATCGAGTTTAAAGTTCAGCATCAGGAAGGAGGGGGGGGGTCGACTTTTGCAGCTAACCCACCCTTTAATTCAATATTTTACAAAACTGATGAAAAACATCAACATTCTTGAAGAATTTAAACAATTTCTCTGCCGAAACTCATAAAAAAACTACTTACTTACTGAATATTGTTTTGTAACAGTAACATATTTTGATTTACCAAAGTTGCAAAATCGGTTTAGTCGTTTTTACGAGACGGTGGAACAAACTCAGAGAGATAACTATCTGGATATTTATTATATACTAGCTTCGCCTTCGGTTTTATCCGATTTTTTTTCGTTTTTCTTGTATAACTGATCATAACTTGTATTTCCGTGAACCGATTAAATAAAGCCTATGTCCTGCCCAGGACTCCATCCCAGCCAAGTTACGTTAAAATTACGTAAAAGTTACATCACATGATTACTTTATTACATAAAATCTAGGTAAACCGGAAGTCACAACAAGGTATAAATTGAAAGTTTGAGACAATGATGTGTTTGAAATTAACTCTGTGTTTCGGACTTCCATTGTCTATATTTTATTTAAACACGACGTTTCGATCAGTACAATCTCTGATCGTCTTCAGGTTCTTCAGTAGTTTGCACCTGAAGACGATCAGAGATTGTACTGATCGAAACGTCGTGTATAAATAAAATATAGACAATGGAAGTCCGAAACACAGAGTTAATTTCAAGGTATAAATTGACGTACACTTGATTATTTAAAAAAAAACGCATACATGCAGTCACAAAATTGACCTTTCTAAAAGTGTATAATATATACGGACTACCAGCTAAAATGCCTAAAAACTTCAAAAGTACGACAATTTGTCATATTGTTTAAAAAAGGTCTCTAAAATGGAAATATTTTTTTACTTAAATTAAAGGCAACCTTATTTTTATATTAAATTTTTCATAATACTAAAAAATCAGCAAAAATAATGTTTTAGTAAAGTCTTTATTCATCACTCGAGTAACGGACGAAGGCTGTTCTATAAAGAGGGCGGTAACCCATTTTGGAGTTGATAAAATAACAATAATACGATGGAAACAGTGCTGGATTGAAAACAATTCGACGAATAGGAAACTCCGATTAGGACAAAAACGATGGTAAACTTAATACTAATTATTTTAACTTAAAAAAGAACTAAAATAAATAATTTAGTATTTAATAGGATCACCATTTTTCTCTATTACAAGCTGCACACGTCTGGGCATTGAAAAGGTTAAATTTTGAAAATACTGATGGTCTTCTGAGAGCTGATCTAATGCGCGATAAATAGCATCGCTTAACTCTTCAGCATTTCGTGGTCTCCAATTCCTTTGGTATATTATTTTAACGATTCGACCCCATATATTTTCCATTGGGTTAAGGTCAGGGCTGTTGGCTGGCCAAGGAAGTGTTTCTATATTATTATTCTGAAACCATTGGCGAACAACATTAGCCGTGTGTACTGGACAGTTGTCCTGCTGATAAACGAAGTCATTATTTTCATGTAAAGCCTGTACAGATGGCAGCATAGCGTTTTCAAGGATTTCAATATATCGTTCACTATTGAATCTTCCTTCGATTCTCCAAAAAAAACCCAAACCTCTAGCACTAAACCAGCCCCACATGTTTACAGAAAAATGTCCAGCTTTTTTAATTTGGTTTGTATATTCGGGTTCAAATCTAGAATTTGGTGAACGATAAACAAAAATTATCCTGCTGCTTGAAGATGATTGAAAAATTTTTTCCCTCAGTGAAAACCACCCTCTCCCAGAAGTCATTATCACGAAGAACGTTGTTCAGTACAAAAATCACTCTGACCTGTTTTTTTTCTTCTGTTAGAAAAGGCTTCTTTGCAGCAACTCGACAAGAGACTTCTGATTTCGTTACTCTTCTATTTACTATTGCTAAAGAACCCGGAAATAATGTTACATTAGCGGCTTCAACCGACGTTGAAAAAAGATTTTGTCTGAGATTGTCAATAAGTCTCTCATCTTGCACTTCAGAACTTACTTTTGGTCGTCCTGATCCATCTTTCCTATCCGTAGAATTATTTTCAATCCAGCGCTTTTTCCATCGCATTATCGTCATTTTATCAACTCCAAAATGGGTGGCCGCTCTTCTTATAGACCAACCGTCTTCTATAATTCGAGTGATAATTTGAACTTTTGTAAATGTTGATATCTGTGGCATTTTTAAGGATGTTACACTGAATTTTAAGCTGTCAGGTATACTAGGTGGTGCAACACCGTACTTAACTAAAAATCCTGTTAACTCCTACCGCTTCAGTGCCCTTTAGCCTATTGCGGCTGCCATTTTTATAATCAAATTGACAAGTAAAACATGGATTTTTTGTCAGTTTGGTGTCAATATGGCGCAGATCATAGGCCAAAGGATACTAAAACGAAAATGAGTTAACTGGCTTTTTAGTTGAGAACGGTGTTGGGTGGTGCCTTATAATAGTATACACTAATGGAAAGCTAAATTTTGTGGCATAGGAAAAAATGCATGTATTCGTTTTTTTTTAAATCAAGTGTACATCTAACGTATATATTACTCGGCAACAAAAAATTGGGAAACGGCAAATATCGATTAACTAGTAACTTGAAAGTAAATCAAAAGGTAAAATTAAACTTGATGTCACCTAAATAACGTACTCTTTATGTAACTGCTATATAAATTTATAGCATAAATGTTATATACATATTACGTATTGCAATGTAACATTTATGTAAAATTAAAGTCACATTGTGTATACAATATTTATATGCACAAACTTGTAATTAAAGAAACATAAGTTATGTTACGTAAATATTACATAAACTTTCTGAAAACTTTTTATGTAAATTTTTTGACTTTAGATTTACGTAAATACTATGTTAAAGTAACAGCAGTGAAACTCTCATCAAAATCCGTTTAGTAGTTTTTACGTGATGCTGGAACAAACAAACAGACAGACAAATATTCTAAAAATTGGATTTTTGGTATCTGTATGGTTTGGTTAGAAGCCCACATCAAAAATTTGAAAAAAAATATTCAGTGTACAGAAATGGTTTTTCTAAAGAATTATTATATATACCTCTTCCAAGAGTCTAGTGACAGCTTCAATATCGTCATAGGTTTTTGTCATTTGGCTCACACGGTTGCTACATAGAACTGAAAAAAAATAGATAAATATAGATTTTTCAGTGTTGTGTGTTTTTAGTTTAAATAAACGGATAATTAATTGTTACAAGTCATAACCATTGAGGTCTATTCTTCCTACTTTGCGCCTAGATGCCGATCGCGAAACTTTCAAAACCAAACGCAATTTCGACAGGTCTGTAATTTTTTTTTTCAGACAAAAAATTTTATGTTGCAGAATTTTGCCACAAAGGTCGCGATCCTTCAAAAACCGTCAGAAAATCTCGCTCTTACAAAAAATCTGATGATTTTTAAACGCAAGTTTACACAATTGCTTTTTTTATCAGGATTTATTTGCTAATATTCCTTAAAATTTAGTTTCTTAATACCTTTCCAGTTAATAAAAATATGTCAATTTTAATTTTTGTAGGCAGTTTTTGTTGTTATTTAAAAATAGATGTTATTAAGCATATTTTTATGTGTAAACAAACCTATAAAACTTTTAGAATCAATTTAGCTCCCCCGTAAAACTATAGCCATACATAATATCTTCAAAATATTAACTTTACAAAATGTTATTTAAATAAACTTTTATTAAAAAAAAACTTTTAAAGAACAGGATTTGCTTAAATGCACTCAAAAGTAGAAAATAATTTTTTCTCGTATATCGGTCACATCGTCGATTCACCTAAGAAACAGTTGTATTACTCCATACCCTAAGGACATTTTCAAAGGCTTGGCAAGCACGGCAATCTCACCCGTTTTCAGCTTCTTTAAATAAAAGCATTTTTTTTATCATTCGATTAGAAGAAGAATTTAGTTCTTCTTTTGTAATTCTCTCTTTGTGACCGTAAAGTTAAAATATTTAATTTGCATCCATCGCTTTTATTATGGTATAAGAAAGATAAAAAATTATTATTTTCTACTTTTGAGTGCATTTGCTGCTCCATTTCCTTCGTTAGAGGGAAGTGTGCACCTAATAATACCATATTATTGTATTGTACTTCAACTGCACTCCCCTCCTCCCTCCTCTTCGAGTAGGAGGAGCTGTCAATTAAATGGGGCAATAAGTAAAAATCGCCACTTTCCAGAATTGTGACGGGTGAGATTTTCTGTCGTTTCTGAAGAATCGCGACCAACAAGTCGAAACACTACCTATTTCAATGACTTGGATTTTCGCTAAAAATAATATTAAATTTATCGCGTAGATACGAACACCTTATTAGACACTTAAAGTAAATATTTCAACGCATCGGTATCGGTACACGTATCGCGTTCGAAATAAAGCCAAAATACACTACATTTTTGACTTGTTTATGCGATGTTTCGAACGATGCCCGCTTTTTTGAAAGGTGCGATGACAGAACTGCTAACAGCAATCGATGTGTGCGTTGGGATGGACGTAACGGTACGTTCATCACTCCGTACGTCAAAAAAGCGGGC
Source organism: Oxystoma pomonae (assembly GCA_963921995.1). Classification (NCBI taxonomy): domain Eukaryota; kingdom Metazoa; phylum Arthropoda; class Insecta; order Coleoptera; family Brentidae; genus Oxystoma; species Oxystoma pomonae. The sequence goes on from OY998164.1 coordinate 111,694,149, forward strand.
ATCGTTCGAAACATGGCATGAGCAAGTCAAAAATGTAGTGTATTTTGGCTTTATTTCGAACGCGATACGTATACCGATACCGATGCGTTAAAATATTTACTTTAAGTGTCTATTATTAATATTATTTAAAAATTTTCTTTACGCAAATCAACACCGTTCTCAACTAGCAAATAATTCGTCTGTTTTCATATCGTACTGAATACTCTTTGTCAGAACAGAGAACATGCTCTATGAAAGAAAAAGAAGACAATCCTTTCAATACGTATTGAGTACGATTTTAAAACATACTAATGTATTTAATAAAAAGAACAACCTTTCTTTTTAATTGTCAAAACCATTTCGTTAAAAAATATGATGACCGGCCTTTAGTAGCAAGTGGTTAAAAAGTTCATTTTGAAATGAATTTATTGTATAACGGTTAGCAAGGTTACCAGGAAAAATATTGATAATATTTCCAAATACTTACGAAAATAATTCAGTGTCTCTCGGATTTGATCCGGCGATAGTTTCAAATCTGCCTCGTCCACTTGAAGAGCTGGGGATGGGATAAACCAGTCTTGGTTCTCGTAACCTAAAAAAATATAATGAATATTACACAAGTCAATAGGATTTTCGAAAACTTGTTTAAATATCTTTAAAAAAGGACAAAAAAGAAAAGATACTGTAGTAATATTAGACTGGATGGAGAATAAGTTCCACCAAAACTGGAGAGAATTGCTGGGACTGGCACATTCCAAAGAGTTCATTACAAAACCCTACAGGAAGAGGTCCTGGAAATTCATTGAACACAGTCATCATGTAGGCGCCCGCTAAGAAAGGATTTTTTAAAATATTACCCCTAAGGGGGTAAAAATAGGGGTTGAAATTTTAAAGGGGTTTTCTATATCAAATTTGGAGGACAGGTTGGGTTTGTGATGTAAGCGCTCGCTAAGAAAGGATTTTTGAAAATATTACCCCTAAGTGATTCTACTAATAAAATAAGTAAATAAGTGTTTTGGCGTTTTCCGAAATTTCAACTGGGGGTGGAGAAATAGCGGTAATTCGATTTCGAATGGGGTAAAGGGATCTTCTGTATCTCAGAAGAAATGTCACAGAGGTTTAGAAATTGGTATTATAGACTCTACTAATAAAATAGATGGACACATGTTTCAGCGTTTTTCTACCAACCCCCTATTAATAGAGGGGATTATCCCCCATATAGAATCGACAAAAATGTTTTTTTTTTCTAGTAATTTTTGCAATTTTTTATCCCCCCCCTCCTCTATATTCGATGTGGGTTGTGGGGTATCAAATCGAAGAAAATCGAGCCCAGAATAAAAAAAAAAAGTATATTTTTTTCAATAATTCATGCAATTTTTTATTACACCCTCCCCCTCCCATATTTGATAAAAATATTGACCAGCTAAAATATAGGTTGTTTCAATTTTTTTAATAATTCCGCCGCTAGCAATGCAGCGTAGCGGGTGAAATGCTAGTGAGTAATATTAAACACATAAAAAACTTGTGAGGTGATGAAAAACGGAAAAAAGGGGTAAACCCGCACAGTTCACTTTTTGATTGATTTTAAGAAAAAAAAAATAAAAATTAAGGCTTACAGAGCATTTCATTTTAAACGAAAAAAAGTCAAACAAGCATTTTTGTAGTACTAACCGTGTTTTTATAAACGTCATTTAAATGTTTGCAAAATGGAAAAAATTGTCACATTTTGAATTTTAATAATATATTTTCTGAAAAAGCGATGTGAAACCTGAAAGAGAACATATTTTCGCTAAAAAGCGTTACAATGCTTTTTACATCACTTATAGTTTCTATATAAAAATAAAATTAGTTGAAAAAAATGCTAAAATCATGTCGATTGTATTGAACGTCTTTGCACCAAGATTTTTCTATAAACCTAAACTTCTAAAAAAAATACAATTATGTGCTAAGTAGGTAGTCTTATTACCTATCAAACGACAGTAAAAAAGTTTTGACTTTCTTATGTTTATTACAACATAAGAAAAATAATTTTTGAATGACCGTAATGATGACTAGTACATGGTGCTCTGATATTTTTTTAAAATGTTCTACAGGGTTCCTAAGATTTTCCTTAGGGATAGGATTTCAATAAATCAAACAGAAATGGCATAGAAAGTTCTGCGCGCACAAAAGAAACAGGTATATTAAGCAATGGTGCCAGTTTGTTATTATCTCCGGACTGCTTTCATGAGAAAAAGTTGTCGCCACTCTTTCATTGTGACCATAAATCATAGTTGCAATAATAAACGTTGACAAGATGTCTGCAAATTCCGCTAGATGGCGGCCACACCATGAGATGATCGAGGAAAAACTAGATGTTTTCAGGTCCAAACCACAGCTTTTTCTTGCTTAAAGGAGGCGGCAGGGTCCATCATTTACGATACTGAGCGATAAACTCGTGAGGTTGTTAACATTAGAAAGAAATATCTTAGCTTTTAATTAAATTTCTTTCCATTCTGTTCTACTAGTGACATCTATCCGGAAACGGCCAAACCATGCAGCTAGCACTAGCAGCCAAAGAAATCAATAAACAGCGCTGTTTTTCCAGCAGAGCTCTTTGCTTGCGATATTATTGATTTTAAATAAAGCTGGCCCTACACTACATTTGATATTTTCGAGGTGTTTTATGACATGATCTCGAAACATGTAGCGAACCAATTTTTCAAAACTAGCGGGAGGGTAAAAGCGAAAAATAAGGGGCTGCCAATATTTGTAACACCCAAAAAGGGGTGAAAAGATTTATTTTGCTCTGTTTCTTTACAAAAAACGTTTTTTTTTTTACGAAAAACTTGAGCTCTGCCACTTTTTTTATTTTTTTCTTCAACTTTCTCGAAATTTTCGTCATACCGTAGAAAAAAATTATTTCCCCCATGGTCATACTCTACTTTTATTCGAAAAAATTTAGAAACAGAGACGGGATCAGTTTTCCTAAAACGGGGGATCTTGGTTTCGAGTGAGTGAGAAGATAAAGGGCGCCGCAGGCAAAAATTTTTCAAATAAATTAACCGAACGCAAAAATGTTAGAAAAAACGTAATTTCGGGAACGCAAAAAAATAGGTCTAAAGAGTATAATTTTTAAGAAAAAAATATCAATTTTCTCGCCCTCCTCCACTGGTACTACAGGGGCCGTGCACAAATTACGTAATGGTCATAGGGGGGAGGGGGGTTACAAAACGTTACGTAGGGGGAGGGGGGTTTTCGACAGCGTTTGCATTTGTGTGAAACTAAGAAAATTTGGAATTAAAATAAGTGAAAAGTTTTTTTTTGGGAGGGGGGGTAGTGGTCTTAAAATCGTTACGTAATATTAGGGGAGTGGCGTGCCAAACCGTTACAAAACATTACATAGGGAGGGGGTCAAAAATTGGTAAAATCACCGTTACGTAATTTGTGCACGGCTCCACATCTGACTGTTCCTCCTTTTTGATTTCGAATCAAAGTGCAAAACCCGGGTTGGACGTTCGAAGGCGTCAACCCGTCCTATTTGCTTGATAAAGTTTCTACGGAAATATCTCAGTCGATTTCTCCGGCCGTGTATGAACGCTTTAGGTTAGGCATTTGCATGTATCTCAGTCCCCAGCCTGTAAACAGTGCGTAAGGACAATGGTTACAAAATGAAAAGCCGAAAAATATTTTTTTTACGATATCTTTCATCAGTTTGGTATTAAAGTCGAGCAAAAACAATTTTTATTCCAGTCCTAAAGGTATGAAAATGGAAAACATTAGAAAACAACAACCTGGAATGGATTTACTATGTGTAAGATGTAGTGAAAACATCACCCCATGCCCATCCTTTTCTGCCTAATGTGCTTTTCCGTTTGTCTGCGTCTTATACACGGCTGCTTGGCCCCCTAAGGATTTGTATATAAGACCCTTCGAACTCACCGGGATTAAGGGGGCAAGATAGAAGCAGGAATAAGGGAAGTATCTTATATAGTCAATATTTGTTGTTATTTTATTGTATATAAAAAGATGTCTTTCAGAGATCTCCTCTTATTTAATTCCGCCAGAGGTTACCTTTTCAAATCTAGTCGAAACTTTATTACTGTCTTTTGATAGGTGATAAGAGTAACTATCTAGCAAATAATTGTTTACTTTTATAGAAAAATCTTGTTCAAAATAGTTTAATACAACTATGATTTTACCATTTTCTTCTACTTATTTTATTTTTCTACAGAAACTATAAGTGATGCAAAAAAAAGTATATGGAAGATTTTAATTTTCGTCAGAATAACTATTTAGGGAGGTCATCTACACAAAAATATACCTTTCGAAAAGAGTATATGTTTTTTCTTAAAATCAATCAAAAAGTGAACTGTGCCCGGAAATGAAGCTGCGGGGTCGTTAGCTAGTTTAGAATGTGTTCGGTTGGATTGGAAACCTTGTAAGGGGGTAGGTGGGGAAGGGACTAAGTTCCACTTTAGGTACACGCCCTTTGAGCTGGGGTTGGGATATAGAAGGGAGAAACACCATAAGAAAACAGGAGTTTTTTGTAATTAGTGCAAAATGAGCATCCTGATGTTCGACTTTTCACACAGAGAGTGGAACCTAAAGGCGCATTTACACAGACAAACTTTCCTTTGATGTGGAAATGCCGACAAACATTTACACGAGCCTCTTGAGCAAAATGCTTAAAGAAATGTTCGAGCTAAATATCGTACAAAAAAACACACGGAGAGAATGTTGAGCAAAATTTGTTTGAAGAATTGTGGGTATAAAAATTTCTTTAGAAATTCAAAATATATATTGTTATCGGAATTCATTGAACTTAACTGAAAATAGAAAAACAAAGTTTTGAAATAAGGTATTTTTAATCAAGTGCTTTCCGACGGAAAAACGATTTGATGCCGAAATTCAAATTTTACCTCATAAGCAACTTTGATTGATCTGATTTTTATAGGGGATATGCCAGTATACTTGTAACTTTTTTGGGGTTGTAAAAAAAACGAGAATAAAAAAAATAATAATTGGCACTTATTTATTGTTGTTGCCTGTAAAATATAATGATAAAAATTTACGTTTAAAAGAATATCCCTTTATTTTACTTCCTAGTTTAGTCTTTTACAATAATAATTAAGTCAAATTAAAAAACCTATATACATTTTATTACATCTCAAATACCCGTTTGTTACCCACTTTTACAACCCTACGAACTCGACCCTTGTCGAAAAAATATAATTTAGCAGTAATTTAGTAGGTAGTAGGCCGGCCACTCTTTTGAATCGCAATGTTGCCCTTTGCATATTGTTGGTTCAGTGTCTTGATTATTACATTAAATTGACAATAAATATCTATATCTTCAGCATTTTCATGAACCTTTTACTTTTTTAAGCAACCCTTGGGAACTGAAACTAACTAGGTAAAATCTGGTGTGAGGAATTAAAAAGCAACAATAAAAGCTAAAGGCAAATAAAGCTACAAAAATATGTTTAAAAAAATCTCCCTTCCCACCACTCTTCATAGTCGTGAGGCGCGGATTACCGCTTAAAAGTGCAATTTTTGGAAAAGAAAAATTTTCCTGGGTTTTTTTGACTTTAGGAAAAAAACCCTTGGAATTAAAAAAAACTCGCAAGAAAATCCCAAAAAAACCTCGTAATAAGTAACCCTAATCCATGTGACAAAACGGATAGTAGAGCCAATAATAATGTTTCGCTTGCCGTCAGCTTTTTTTCACAAAAATTTTAAATAAAAGTTGGTGTTCCATTTTTTTAAAGAATTGAGATCACTGATGTATAATTTTATTTATTCTAATCTTTGAAAATTTGTTTCCAAAATAAATAGCAATAATTTGCTCAAAAATTTACCCGAACAAAATGTTCAAAGAAAAGCTCACAAAAATGTTCACGCAAAAAATTTTAGATCTTTTGCACGAGCTTTTATTTGAGCATGTTCGTCTGTGTAATTGCGCCTTAAGACAACGCCGTTCCGTCCGTGTTAGAAACTCATCAACTAGGTGTACCACAACGACAACGACATCTCGTTCGCGCTTGTATACCAAACCAAAGCGGAAAGAATTCCTGTCGCGTACCGATCGAGAGAGCACCGCGATCGCGAGCGAGATTGTCTGTCGGTGTGGCACACCTAGCTGATGAGTCCCTAATAAGGATGAAACGGCGTCGTCATAGGTTCCACCCTCTGTGTGAAAAGTCGAAGATCAGGATGATCATTTTGCACCAACTACAAAAAACTCCTGTCTTTTTCGTTAGATTTAAAGGGCACGCAAACACCCAACATTCGTTTTTTAATCAGCAGTACGGTACCTCGGTTGTTTGCTTTTGCTTGTGGACGAAACTTGCATTGTAATATGTCTCTCGCAGTATTACGCCTGCACCTACTGCTCATGCAGTGGGTACTATTCTCAGCTGTCGGAAGTTCATACAGAGGGCACCGAGGTCGCTATTCGACAGGAATTCTCTTCGCATTGCCGTTTTTTTCGGCACATAAGCGCGAGCGAGGTGGTACAGGGTGATTTACTTTACCTCCCTTATTATTAGAGCCGGAATAAAGTTTCAGGCTGCATAATTTTTTGTAAACTTTTAAATGAAGTCCTCAAAAGTTAGCAGCAGTTATCGCAACTGATAATGATGTCCAAGATAAATACATATAACATATTATATATTTTTAGAATCAGGAAAAAAGGCCTTTCTAAATTTAAAAATTTTAAATAAAGAAGTTAATGCCAAAATTTGACAGTTGCGAAAAGAGTTCCTAATTTGAAAGTTTGCAGAAAATTATGCAATTTCCGTACAAAAAACTTTTTCCAGGTTCAATATAAGGGAGGTAAGGGGAGTCGGAATCGCCCTTTACACCTAGCTGATAAGTACCTCATAAGGATGAAACGGCGTCGTCCTAGGTTCCACGCTCTGTGTGAAAAGACGAATATCAGGATGTTCATTTTGCACAAAGTACAAAACACTTCTGGTTTTTCATTAGATTTAAAGTTCACGCAACCACTCCTCACTCGTTTTTCAACTGTAAACCCCCAAACCTAATTGACAGTTAATTTAATCTTACCACCGCTCAAAAAAGAAGTTTGTTATATAAAAACTGCTTTATTGTTTTTTTTTTAATATATTTTCTTAGTGAATAAATGAATCCGCCACGATTTTCTTGATACAATTATTGACCGCAATCTTATTTTAGGCATTAAATAAAGAAAAATTTTATGTTTGAACAGATAACATCAAAGTATCAACAATATAATCAATTAAAAATTTTAATTAACACAATCCTTTGCCCTACTAAAATCAGTGGCTTGCGTCCATGGAAGCAATAGAAACAATTACTTTGGATTATATTAAAAATGCTAAAATTAATTTTAAATATTCAGCCCATAACAAATGCGGTCTTCACTCAAACCGAGTAACAGCAGAAAGTCTGCGCTGCTAGGTTATCAAGCCTGCAGCTATAATACGCCGGCAGCAGCAGTCAGTGATGCCAACTTACTAGGGATTTTTTGGTGCAATAAAGAAATAGGAAATTTTTCCTAATATCTAGGGAATTTTCAACTGCTTCGACCTACTCGACCTGTTTTGAGTCTAAATAAATAAATAAATGACTAAATTTTACCGTTTTTCGTCTTTTTTTGTGATAATAAACATAATTCCCAAGATATTAGACACTTAAAGTAAACATTTCAACGCATCGGTATCCCTATACCCAGTCGCGTAGCCCCCAAACCCCCCCAGGAGGTCCAACCCAATCTACAATAAATTAATCATGATCAAGGGCCCCAGAGAGAGCTAGAGCTCTCCCACCTTTTTGATCCTTTACCACGGTTTGTGACGTGTGTTTGGTGTGATGTCTTGAATTTTAAAAATTTTGCCTGCGGTGCTATGATATCATTAATTGTTACAATTTTAGTTTAATTCTAAGGAATTCCTAGAATAAAATTTTTCTTACAATTTTTATCTGCGGCGCATTTATGATTTGGCGACAAATCTATATATACAACCGCAACCCACCTCTCTCTAAAGGATCAAAATTTTTAAAGCATTTTTTGTTTTTTGTCAGAATTTTCGCCTGCGGCGCTATAAAAATATTATATATTATTACAATTTTGTTTAATTTTGAGCAATTTTTTTGTCAACAACATTTGAAACACGTAAATAGCATTTTATTGTAATTTTTTCAAAATTTTTGCCTGCGGCGCATTTAATATTTATTCATATACACTAACTAAACATCTATTAAACCGTCCCTCTCCCCTCCTTACAGTTCAAGACCCACCTACCCAACTTTTAAAAATTTGCCATAGGGAGGTAGTTGATTTTTATTAAATGATGAAACCCCCCCCCCGTCGATTTCTGGCTACGCCACTGCTACACCTAACGCGATCAAAACGCAGCCAAAAGACACTACATTTCTCACTTGTCTATGCCATGTTTTGAACGAGACCCGCTGTTATAGTGGACGCGAGGCCGGAACAGCTGATTGCAATCGTTGCGTACGTTGATAGGTCCTTAACGATACGTTCATCCCTCCGTACGCAACGAGTGGAGTCGGCTGTTCTCCCATCGCATTCACCATAAAAGCAGGCCCCGTTCGAAACATGCCGTAAACAAGTTAAAAATGTAGCGTCTTTTTACTTTCTTTTGAACGCGTTATGTATACCGATACCGCTGCGTTGAAGTATTTACTTTAAGTATATATTGTGTTTTGATTTTGACGTACGTAGGTACATCTAAGTTTAAATATTCAATCAGGGCCTACATAAGCGAACGGGCCACGACCCTAAACTTTGGTGACGTCACACACCCCACAATCGTGGCGTAGTTTGAAGGCAGAATTATATTTTCCCTGACAGGTGCTAACGAAATTGCGTCACGAAGGTGAGGTGTTTGACGACACAAAAGTTTAGGTTCGTGGCCCGTATGCTTAGGTAGGCCCTAATTCAACGTAATTTTGACCTAGGGAATTCTAGGGAGGGGAGTAAGGGATAGTGATGCGAATATAATGTAACCTTCATATTTGCTCGGAACAGTTGGAGACCGTGCTTACCCCATTGGGCATGGGACCAGAGGTTTTCGATCGATATGATGCGAATGCATCCAGCCTCTCCAAATGCCAACCTCACCTTCTCGTGGTGCTCCCTGTCTAAAACAGACGAGGCTCTGGCGACCGAATATGGCCGGTATAGCCCTATGGGGAAGTTGAACTAGACCCAATAACGACTAGGAACTGCTCCATTAAGGACCTGGACAAACTCGTACAGGGGAAAATTTAATGGTGTGGTTAAACTAGAATCAACACTAGGAACTGCTCCATTAACGACCTCTACAAACTCGTACAGAGGAGTGGAGTGGTTAAACTAGCATCAACACTAGGAACTGCTCCATTAAGGACCTGTACAAACTCGTACAGGGGAGTGGAGTGGTTAAACTAGGATCAAAGGGTGCACAATAAGCCAGTAATGGCTGCAGTGCAGTGACTCTGGCCAGCCATCAGGCTGGTCGGAGTCACAATCGAGGGGTTTTAGTCGGTAGGAATCCGACACTACCCGGGCTTTCCTGGTAGAGGAGAAATGACTCTGGCAGGAAAGTAGTTCGGGCGTCTTATGCAAGATTTCCCCTTGATACCCTTGAAAAAAAGAATGCCTGCTTTCGTGTGCGTCGAGAGGTCATTGAACCTGCTGAATACGGCTATCGGTGTTTACAGTGTACGTTCGTTGTGCGATATGGAAGACACAGACTTGGACATGCAAATATCGTCAACTTCAGCTGACGGGAATGATGCGAAAAATGTTGGACAGTTAAGTAAGAAGATTGTGTGTGAATGTGTGGTGTGTCTTAATAATAACGGGTTTTTCCTTAAACGTATAAAAAATTTCGTGAGAAATTCAATAAGTCAGGAGAGACTTTCGCAAACGTTGCTTTTGTTCATTGAAAATAAACTTCTCCAAAGCTTATTAGAACATCCACGTTTTTATAATGACGTCATTGACGAATTTGCAAAAAGTGATCGAAATAGAGTAAGTTTTTAAAAATTGCTTCCGTTAGTTGAAATTTTACCGCACGCCGCTGACTAAAATAATAGTTTTCCAACATATTTAAAAATTTTCCCTTTTATACACCCACTCACGGGGCCCTCCAAAGTCAATGACATGTCCAAAATAGGATTGACAATTGAAGGCTTCGATGGACGCACTAACAAAGTAGACGCTTAAGCTACAGTAACGCCCGCGTAAACTAAAGTAGCACAGTATTAAAATATCCTGACTAAATTCCAAGGTACAGGATGATCAGTTATAGGTATTCCACTACCTAGACCTAGAGACTAAACAAACCGTGCTGTACTGGTTAAAAGATGTATTTTTTTAAGACCTTTTTTTATAAAATAGAGATTTAAACTTCCATTGTCTTTATTTTTTACTTTTTCACAACGTTTCGAATGCTTATGTATCTGCAATCGTCATCAGGTGAATACTAACAAAAACTAAGACTACCTAATTTAACTAGCATGTGTTGAGTGAACCATAATCCTTGATGGTTACACTTTCCTCTGGATGAATGCTGTTTCTTTGAACTTCCGCTTGAATAGATTTTTCTCCTTGGCGACGATCTTTGCCTCTTTCCATTGTATACAGACCGGTTCATGCTACTGCGAACATAGGCCGGAAGAAGTCCAATTTGCCAGTGTACGTACATGCAGGGATACCGCACAACTATCAGTGGAGCAACCAACACTCAGGCTTGCGATCTCCTTTCGCCGGCGTTCGCATCTTATGTTTAGTACGCCTCTAACCACGGTGCTATGTGGAGTGTAGTCAATGAAACCGGAATTTGGTCAATAAATACGCAAATTTTTATATTTTTTTGTTTTTTGTCACTGATAAATTAAAGCGTTTTATTTTCAACTGCTCAGATTTATCACTAACAACGGGTTACAATGAAAATAATAAGGAGAAACAAATAAACGCAAGTTCTCAAAATAAAATAATTCTAAAAACCAAAAAGATTCTCCCAGTCAAAAAAAAATTAGAGCAAAGGTTCGAAAAGTCCTCCTTGCTCGGCTAGACAATATCCGAGCCTATTATAAAAACCCCTTCTAACGTTTCCCAGCATGTTAGGGGTGATAGTTTGAAAAGCTTTTTCAATTTCATGCCCATAAACTTTATTTTTGATATAACTCCACAGATAGAAACCATTAGGAGCAAGATCGGGTGATCGAGCTGGCCATAAAATAGTTCCCCGTGTACTTATAACCCGATTAGAAAATTCATTATCAAAATATTCCCTAACAAGGCCAACATTGTGAGTGGGACAACCATCTTGTTGAAACCATAATATGCTGCTGCAGTAGATCCAGGTATCTAGGACCATTCAAATTGCCGTAAATAAAAAATGGCCCAATTACGTGTTCGCCTACAATACCTCCTCAAACATTTAAAAAAAAAATACAAATGCAAATTTTCCCTCGACCAATATCGTGTTGGGTTACGACGATTCAATAATGGAAAAGTGCTTTCATCTGTGAAAAGAATAGATCTCAGAAAGTTTTCAGCACAATTAGCCCTTTCCATCATTGTTTCGCAAAATTCCATACGACGATAGTGGTGCGTTTTTGACGCTTTGTAAGAATGATAACCATTCTTTTTGAGAACACGTAAGACAGTGGCTGAAGACGTATCAACTGCTTCTGCAGTTTGGTGGCTAGTTAACTTTCGATTTTCCTCCACTGCAGCGCAAATCATCACACCTCGTACTTCCTGCTCGTCATTCAAAACAGTGGGTTTTTTATGGTTTCTTGGCGCTACACAACCAAACTTTTCAAAATTCTGCATAAACCTATGAATCTTTGATAAACTAGGGTCTGGGCGATTTACAAAATCCTCCAAAAAAATTTCTTGAATAAGTCTCAATGGTCTGCCTTGTTAGTACCATTTGACTATCTGTACTTATTCGGCAACTTCGTAGACATCCATTTTTAGTTTTAAAAATGCATTATTTCACCTAAGAACTTCCCAATCTGTTTCTCGAGCAAGGCAGAAATAAAACAAAACAATAAAAACAAAATAAATTTCCAAAAGATAACACTGCAGCGTGCTTCGAATCCACCTCGGTCGTACAGCACGGAGAGTAAATTGGACTTGATTCCCCCTATGTTCGCAGTAGCCTGAAGCTCATTGTATGATGTTGATTTTTCCAGCAATGTTGAGCTATTTTTGATCCAGTTGTGCCCCCTTGTCGAGTTTTGCGTTTGCGTTCTGTAAGGGAACTTCCATGGGTCGGCTGGTTTCTCCGATGTAGATCAGTGGCGTAGCTATCATCTAGCAAGCCGAGGCAAAGCCTCGCGGCTCGGCGATGCAAGGGGGCCCACTGCCCAGTCAGTATTTCCAGTAAATAAAATTGTTTATTTATTTTACCACACCATCTAAAACCCGATATTAATTTTATTAGGCCCGCGCTTTTCCCCTCCCTAACCCAACTTAACATCATAACTCTCATAATTTTTATGATGACGGTATGAGATTATTTTAATTTTTTGGATCCCAGAACCATTACATGTTCTACTGAAGAAATTTTTCTACAAGAGTAAACGCTTTTATACCAAATATTCTAAAATTATAGAGCCGTCTATAGTAAATAAATATACAATCATCTTTTAACACTTGTAAAAAACGATCTAAATATTAATATTTCGAATAGCGATTTTTCTGAGCTAATTATGAAAGAATACGGAGTTCTAGAAAGTAACTTTGTTTTCAACATTACCGATAACAGTGGCAACTCTTAAGAGGACGTTAATTAAATTAAAACTATTTAAAGATTACTTAAGATCTCAGATGAGTCAAAGTAGCTTAAGCAGCTTAGTTTTAATTTCAATTGAAACGAAAGTTACTTACGAAATGGACTTAACGACTCTAATAAAAGAATTTGCCAATGAAAAAGCTAGTAAAAGGGACTTTTAAATTATTGACCTCTCAAGACTTGCCACTCTTACAGATAACGTTAGCAATAAAAATGCAGTAAATAAAATAAATAACAATATTATATATCTAATAGTATGTTGTTACCATTGTTACCAAACTAAAATAAATATTTTTTTTTTACAATAAAAAAAAATTCAACCTGTATTTTATATATGAATAAAACACAACTTTAGGTACACTTGATTTCAAAAAAAACGCATACATACAGTCACAAAATTGACCTTTCTAAAATTGTATAATATATACTGACTAACAGCTAAAATGCCTAAAAACTTCAAAAGTGCGACAATTTGTCATATTGTTTAAAAAAGGTCTCTAAAACTGAAAATATTTTTTTGACTTAAATTAAAGGCAACCTTATTTTTATATTAAATTTTGCATAATACTAAAAAATCAGCAAAAATAATGTTTTAGTAAAGTCTTTATTACAATATCAAATTATCACTCGAGTAATGGACGAAGGCTGTTCTATAAAGAGGGCGGTAACCCATTTTGGAGTTGATAAAATAACAATAATACGATGGAAACAGCGCTGGATTGAAAACAATTCCACGAATAGGAAACTTGAATTAGGACAAAAACGATGGTAAACTTAATACTAATTATTTTAACTTAAAAAAGAACTAAAATAAATAATTTAGTATTTAATCACCATTTTTCTCTATTACAAGCTGCAAACGTCTGGGCATTGAAAAGGTTAAATTTTGAAAATACTGATGGTCTTCTGAGAGCTGATCCAATGCGCTATGCTTAACTCTTCAGCATTTCGTGGTCTTCAATTCCTTTGGTATATTATTTTAACGATTCGACCCCATATATTTTCCATTGGGTTAAGGTCAGGGCAGTTGGCTGGCCAAGGAAGTGTTTCTATATTATTATTCTGAAACCAATGGCGAACAACATTAGCCGTGTGTACTGGACAGTTGTCCTGCCGATAAACGAAGTCATTATTTTCATGTAAAGCCTGTACAGATGGCAGCATAACGTTTTCAAGGATTTTAATATATCGTTCACTATTGAATCTTCCTTCGATTCTCCAAAAAAAATCCAAACCTCTAGCACTAAACCAGTCCCACATGTTTACAGAAAAATGTCCAGCTTTTTTAATTTGGTTTGCATATTCGGGTTCAAATCTAGAATTTGGTGGACGATAAACAAAAATTCTTCTGATACTTGAAGATGATTGAAAAATTTTTTCGTCAGTGAAAACCACCCTCTTCCAGAAGTCATTATCACGAAGAACGTTGTTCAGTGCAAAAATCACTCTGGCCTGTTTTTGTTCTTCTGTTAGAAAAGGCTTCTTTGCAGCAACTCGACAAGATACTTCTATTTACTGTTGCTAAAGAACCCGGAAATAATGTTACATTAGCTGCTTCAACCGACGTTGAAAAAAGATTTTGTCTGCGATATTTCCTATCCATAGAATTATTTTCAATCCAGCGCTTTTTCCATCGCATTATCGTCATTTTATTAACTCCAAAATGGATGGCCGCTCTTCTAATAGGCCAGCCGTCTTATATAACGCGAGAGATAATTTGAACTTTTGTAAATGTTGATATCTGTGGAATTTTTAAGGATGTCACACTGAATTTTAAGCTGTCAGGCATCTAAACTGGTGGTGCCTTATAATAGTATACACTAATGGAATGCTAAATTTTATGGCATAGGAAAAAGGGCATGTATGAGTTTTTCTTTACTTAACACGTCTTTAATTTTTCATTTCAAGTCATGTTGCTACGCCCCTGATGTAGATGTCCCCACACTAACATGGTACCCGGTAGATGCAATTCTTGGTGTTGTGGCGATATGGTTTAGTTTTTGTTAATTAACTTATTTTTTATATAGACAGTCCGCAGATGGTATCTGTCTTTTCTGAGATTCCTTTGATGTATGGAATTCTAAGTGTCGTTTTTCTGTCAGTATAATTACGTCTGTCGTCCTTTGTGTAGTTGAAAAAACCGTTCCTTCGCAGATCGGATCGAATTTTTGACTTTGCTAGGTGGCTCGATCTGTAAGATGTTTTGCAATTCCCAGTTGAGTTGGTTTGTGATATATGAAAGTGATTATGGTTGAATTCTTTTTGGCCACTAGAACGTCGAGAAAAGAGAGCTGACAATATTCTTCTTTTTCTAGAGTTAATGTGATGCAGTTTTTCATGCTGTTGACATGATTGAAGAATTGTTCTAGCATATTGTTGTCCTTTTTCCAGACGATAAATATGTCGTCATAGTTTGGGTCTATCCCGCGATGTTCACAGAGCTTTTTCTTCAAAGGATTTCATAAACGTGTTGGCCACTACCGGCGAAAGTAGAGATCCCATGGGTATATCTGTCCTATTTCTGGACGTAAAAATTCTGCAGACAGCATTTCAAGAAATCCCCGATGACATTGATTGGTAGAGTGGTTCTATCAGAGAGGTGGTTGTCCTTGAGTAGCTTTTGTTCAATGATTTGGAGTGATTCTTCCAGTGGTACATTCGTGTACAAACTTTCGACGTTAAAACTAATAAACTGGTCGTCAGGTTGTAGGTTGATGTCTGCAAGGAGATCCACGAAGTGCTTTGAATTTTTGACGATGATGGTGACTTTCCTTGATGAGGCTGGATGATTAGTAGACGATATTCAGCAAGATTATAGGTCGGTGAATTGCGAGAACTGGTTATCGCTCGAAGCGGCAGGTTTTCCTTATGAATTTTCGGCAGTCCATACTTATGCGGTGCCAGTCGACCCATGGAAGTTCGCCTTACAAAACACAAACGCAAAACTCGACAAGGGGGCACAACTGGATAAAAAATAGCTCAACATTGCTGGTAAAATCAACATCATATGAAATGGAAAGAGGAAAAGATCGCCGCCAAAGAGGCAATCTATTCAAGCGGTAGTTCAAAGAAACAGCATTCATACAGAGGAACCAGAGTGTATTTTCTATATATTTGCAAACCCATACTTAACAGGTAGATTAGGTAGTCTTAGTTTTTGTTACTATTCACCTGATGACGGTAATAAAGACAAGGGATGTTCGAAACTCTAGTTTACTCTCAAGTTCAACATTGTCTACCGTTTTCAAACAACCATTTTTAGAGGTTTAAAAAAAAATTCTTAGTCCATACACAGGGTGTAACAAATGCTGCTAGTAGACTATAAAACACACCACTTTAGAGCAGCGTATAGATAAAAAGATGTAGTAAACTGGCTGCCAATAAATCTAGAAGGATTTTAATGAACCAAGAAATAATACAAATTTTACTCGACCCTCTCCGATTTTGAGTATTTTTGGTACACATTTTCTACCTACCAAAAGACTCAAATTCCCAAAATCTTATATTTTTTTGACCAGTACTTTTTCTGTAATTAATTTTTGAAAACTAAAAAAATCACTAATTTGGTCTTGACATGTATATACAAAAAATTTAATATCTTAGGGACAACTTAAGCTAGCAAAATGAGTGATGGCTCGTTTTAAAGGTATTTAAAATACCTTTCGAATGATCTAGCACAATGCATACATTTAAAAAAATATATTTTTTTTATGAAAAATTTCAAAAAGACCATTTTTGATTCTTTTCAAAAAATATATTATTTTATTCAGACCTTTACCTAGTTACCCTAAAAATTTCATGATGGAGAAATAAGGGGTCCATTGGCAAAAAAAATTGAAAATGTCCTCAAAATTTAATTTAGATCTCTGTATTTGCTTATTTAATAATTAAAACATAACAATAAGATTTTTCGTATATTAAACGCATCAAATAAGTAAAATAAAAATATACACAATAAATATATATACGATATATAACTTCAAATAAGAAATACAAAATATTATATTATACAACAAATATTAACAACATGTTTTTGTCTAATTGTCTTTTAAGAACTTGTGAGGACTCCATCATTTATTTTTTGTTAAGTTTATATGTTCTACCGGTAGCAGTAATAGGTTCGACTTTTTTACCAGACTTTCGGGTTTTACTACTAAAATATCCGGATTACTTGGGTAGAAAAACGAGGCTGCAGCGCCTTATGGATAAAGGAAGCTTACTTTTAGCTCTCCAGTCTCAATATTTTTCCCAAAATACATGCTAACCACTTTTGCCTTTTTGATCATTCGAAAGGTATTTTAAGTACCTTTAAAACGAGCCATCACTCATTTTGCCAGCTTAAGTAGTTCCTAAGATATAAATTTTTTTGTATATATATATCATATAATTTTTAAAAATAATTACAAAAAAAGTACTGGTCAAAAAAATAGAAAATTTTGGGAATTTGAGTTTTTTGGTGGATAGAAAATGTGTACCAAAAATCATCAAAATCGGAGAAGGTCTGGTAAAATACTCTGGTTGATTTGATATGAAATGACCCTACATTCTACAGTATCTACTGTGTCACTACCACAAATTTGCTATTAAATTAACGTAACATTTAACCTCTATATAAAAAAACATAAAAGATAAAAGACTAGTTTGTGATATTTTTGAATAGTAGATTTTTAGGAGAAATATGTATTTTTTAACCAGTTTTCGTTTGAACCTTATAACTAATCACACAATCCTTCCAAAATGTGACCTTAGTTATCGTTGACTTGCCTTTAAGTTTTGTTTAGCCTCTATATAGGTAGCAAGGAGGTGGGGTGGGGGGGGGAAGACTTATAACTAATCACACAATCATTACAAAATGTGACCTTAGTTATCGTTGAATTGCCTTTAAGTTTTGTTTCATAAATATTTCGTAAATTGTACTGTACCCAACACACAAAATATCACAAAACTTCCCTCGCGGCTCGGTAAAAATATGTCGTACGTCCGTAGAAATTGAGGGTTTTGGGAAAAATCACCTTTAAGTCTAGTAATTATTATTATTATCGGCCTCTACTTTTTATAACAAGCACACGTTTGACAATTCAAAACACACAGATATTGTTTATTTATTTTAAATACACTTGCGAAAATGTATCAAAATCCTTATCAATGCAGAACTCCTTAATCATCAGGAATCAAAAGCCCCGTGTAAATAAACAGTAAAAACAATTCAGTTTTCGTTGTTTAATCTCCTGAGGATCCAGACAATAAAATCAATTGGAATAATATGAAATTTTTTAAGAACGTTTTTTTATTATATAAGGTGAGCCAAAAAAAAAACGTACATTTGTTTTCGGCTGTAGTTTTGCTACCGTAAGTTTATGATTTTTATGATTTTAGCTTCTGCAAAAAGCTAAAGCTTCAGACTATTTGAAACTTTTGTCAAAATTGACATTTCGTTGAAATCCAAGATGGAGCATGATTTTTCAATTTCCCCATTTTTAACATCCCCCAAAAAAGCCAAAATTTTATGTGCGCCACTGTACTCGATTTTAGACATTTGCCATAAAGACAGTTCTTTGTCGTGTACAGAGAGGTATCACTTCTAAAAATCGGACAAGAAATAATAAACCTCAACGTCAACGAAGTAAGTGGTATCTTAACCCTTTTTAAAACCTCTTCTACTAGGGATTTGTTAAATCTCGTCCGATTCTTTAAATTTTGAGCTAAGGCTCTGGCCTATACAGGGTGTTTCAAATTCGATGGTCACCATGGGGATCTCCTAAACGGTAGGAGATACGAAAAGGTTTAAATTAGGGAAAAGTTGTGCAATTTGATATTTTGCTCAAAACTAAAAAAAGTTTACAAATTTCAGATAGTTCCGGAGATAGGCGGAAAAATCCGAAATCTTCATTTTTAGTTTTTATTCTTCTGCGCCCTTATTCTTTAAGCTGTCAAAAAACGCTTAAAACTTTCTACAGGCACTTTTTTAGGATCTACCTAGTGAGAGGTTCGTTTTTGAGACTTGACATTTCAGTGTGACAGGAGCACTGTCAAGTTATTTTTTTCTTATGGACACATCCTCTTTTTCTCCTGCCGTTTGGTTCATAAACGATGACAGATAATATTTTGCAAGCTTATTTTGATAAGCCACCTGATGTTTTGGGTTTATTGACCATCATCAGCCCAAATTTAATTTTTGCTTTTAACTTACTCAAGATATTTTGGAAATAACAAATAACTTTAACTAATATTTTAAAAATACGTTTTTTTCTTTGTATTTTAATCTTTGAATTTGGGCTGATGATGGTCAATTAACTCAGTCAGGTCAGGTACTTGTCAAAATGAGGTTGTAAAATATCTGTCATCCTTTATGAACCAAACTCCAGGAAAAAAAAGCATGTGTCCATAATAAAAAATGAACTTGACCGTACTCCTGTCACACTGAAATGTCAAATCTCGAAAACGGACCTCTCACTAGTTAGATCTTAAAAAAGTGCCTGTAGAAAGTTTTAAGCGTTTTTTGACAGCTTTAAAAATAAGTGCGCAGAAAAATAAAATCTAAAAATAAAGATTTCGGGTTTTTTCGCCTATCTCCGGAACTACCCGGAATTTGTAAATTTTTTTTTTGGTTTTGAGGAAAGCGAAAAATTGCGCAACTTTGCCCTAATTTAAACCTTTTGGTAACTCCTACCGTTTAGGAAATCCCCTTGGTGAGCATCGAATTTGGAAAACCCTGTATACGCTATCTGTCAAATTTAACATTTTATGAAAATCCGTAATGGCGCATGCTTTTGAAACTTATATATGTTTCACTCCTTTCTCAAAAAAACAAAATTATGATTGTTTTCCACAAACCAAAAGTACCCTTTTTTGCACTCGACGCGCGTTTCGCTAACAACGTTAGCATCATCAGGAGACGATAAACAATGAACTAAATTAATCTACGCTCTATCTTACATACAATCCTTTAGTGGGCGGAGATAAGACTAATAATTTGTGATTGATCACGATTTTTAATCCTATCTCCCCTCAACCAAAGAATAAAGTGTACTAAACGGGATGGGTCCTCTATCTTTATTTAAACTATTTCTGGATTTAATGATTTCCATACTTTCATATGCATTCAAAAGTCTTTTGTTTGGTACACTTTTTAGAAGTTTTAGGTTATCTAATGTGAATCTATGATTGTTTTCAAAAGCATGCTCGGCCACACTTGACTTTTCTGATCTTCCGTATTTTAAGTGTGCTAAATGTTCTTTAAAACGTGTTTGAATAGAGCGTCTCGTTTGGCCAACATATTTTTTGTCACAATCCATGCAACTAATTTCGTAAATTCCACTTTTTTCTAGAACTGTAGTTTTATGTGTGCTAAATGTTCTTTAAAACGTGTTTGAATAGAGCGTCTCGTTTGGCCAACATATTTTTTGTCATAATCCATGCAACTAATTTCGTAAATTCCACTTTTTTCTAGAACTGTAGTTTTATTACTATTAGCACATTTAAAATACGGAAGAACAGAAAAGTCAAGTGTGGCCGAGCATGCTTTTGAAAACAATCATAGATTCACATTAGATAACCTAAAACTTCTAAAAAGTGTACCAAACAAAAGACTTTTGAATGCATATGAAAGTATGGAAATCATTAAATCCAGAAATAGTTTAAATAAAGATAGAGGACCCATCCCGTTTAGTACACTTTATTCTTTGGTTGAGGGGAGATAGGATTAAAAATCGTGATCAATCACAAATTATTAGTCTTATCTCCGCCCACTAAAGGATTGTATATAAGATAGAGCGTAGATTAATTTAGTTCATTGTTTATCGTCTCCTGATGATGCTAACGTTGTTAGCGAAACGCGCGTCGAGTGCAAAAAAGTGTAGTTTTGGTTTGTGGAAAACAATCATAATTTTGTTTTAGTGCAACCAAAGGTTCCAAATTCCCAACATAGTCACTCCTTTCTGACAAACTTTTTTGTAAGCCAATGTACCTGATTTCAATTATCCAAAAAGCCACGTCTTTTCAGTGTACAAAAAGGTATCATTCGTAAAAATCGGAAGAATAACTAAAAAAGGTTTGCCTAAAGGAACAGGTGCTGTTTTTAAACTACAATGGAGTACTGAACTGGCTTTACTTGAATGAGTCGTTTGTGAGTGTGCCAGTATGGCACTGTCCACTGCGACCACTATTGGGTCTATTGTGGCTCACTTTTAACATTTTTTGTTGCTACAGAATATTCAACCCCTTAAAGAGGCTCGCAACTTGCTTTGGTGAAACATCATTCAGATCCAGTCCGTCGATCTGTGGTTTACCGAAGATACGTTGACGATGACGTGCAATGGCCGGACATTCACACAGCACACGTCTGGCCGTCTCATCATCCTCCATACAGAGCCTACATCCTTAGACCTATGCTGTGTAATGGTACTTTCAGCCTGCAGTGTCCGATGTATAGATCAACCATTGTCCGGATGCCCTGCCTGGTGAGCTCAATGAGTTTCCCGGCCCTCTTCCTGCAGGGTTCTGTAATAAACTCTTTGGAATGTGCCTGTCCCGGCAATTGTCTCCAGTATTGATTGAACTTGTTTTCCATCCAGCCTGAGAGAGCAGTGTTGATTGTGTTGTATGCTATTCCAAGGGCTGATTCGGGGCCAATAAAGACGGCAGAGGCCGCATCACAAGCCATCTGGTCGTTAGTCTCATTTCCTCGATGCCCAGAATGTCCCGGAATCCACACCAGCGACACAGTGTTTCTTCGCCCTAGGGTGTTCAGTTTGTCCTGGCAGCTCCTAACGGTTCTCGAGCACCTATAAGATTCAAGAGCCTTAAGGGCGGCTTGACTGTCGGAGAGTATCTTTATTGATCTGTTGCGCCAGTTATGATCTATCATCCAACGTGCGCTCATTTCAATGGGGAAGAGTTCCGCCTGGGAAAATTCCCGGCTGCAATAAGCTCCGGATCCAAGGCATTTTGGATCCGTCAGTGTACCAGCAGCTTAAATTGGCTTTAACAGAATAGTGTTTTTAGGTGCACTGTTTACAGAATCAAAGCACCTCTTTGGCAAATACGTAGGTATTGCGAAATCAGTCATTGTATCTCTTTGAATTCATTCATTGGCGCACCGGGAGGGGGGGGTTTTGGGGTTAACCCCCCCCCCTCCGAGAAGCCTGGTTATGGTCACCTTTTTCTTTCAAATTAAGTTTTGTTTATTAGTTATCCCTAACCCCCCCCCCCCCAAATCCAAAGATCAGGTCAGGGTAAAGGTAATTTAATTACATATAAAAATAAAAATATTTGATGTAGATATTTTTGGGGGAAATTTAATTTTTTTTGTGCGATCTCCTGTTTCTGATACCAAATTTTCAATCCTTATAAAATTTGCTTTTTAAAGATACCTCATATAATAGGGTTCGCATATCTAATTCTCAAGATATCTCCAATTAAAATCTTTTAAATTTCACAAATTAAATGAGATACCTTTTGATGTTGCCTGTTATTTTAAAGAGAGAATCTACAAATAGTAATGAGATACTATAACGGCCCAAGTGCCGCAAAATATGTAACGAAAATAACTTTGAAAAACAAAGAAAATTCAAAATCGCGGTTGGCTTTGAAACTGTTTGGGCCACCAGTCCATAAACCAAAAATCTACTGCGCATGCACTAACAAATCCATGCCTGGTGTCGTAGTGACCTTACAATAATTTAACGACAAGGTATTAATAATTTTAGTGACAGTGACAACGACATCATCTGTCCGAAAACTTTGATTTTATTTCATTCAATTTATTTATTATATTATGGATAAAAAAAACATCTCCAACCGCAAGTTTAACCTTACTCGAGGGTTTTAATCGTGACCTTCGGTCACTAATCATAGCCTATCAATCAGCTGTTGACTGTGGTTTTTCCAGTCAATGTCAGTCAAATTATCTCTTTTAGGTTACCCAATAATTAAGGACACTAGACATTTGCTTATAAGTGTGCTAATCGTTTTTACATTATTTATTCTTTACTTTTTACATATAGGTATACCTATGTATTATTATAAAGAAACTATTTAAGTAGGAATTTTTAAAATCTCTGTCTTTTAATCTAGTTACTCTAGTTAGTAGTTATAAAGTAATTACATAGCTAACAATAATAAGCAACTAATTCTTCTGTGTGATTCTTCTTAATGGGACTGATAAAACTTTTCCCGATTTCTCATCAAAACTCTTCATCGATGTTATGAAGTCGCGTGCTTTGAAAGGCAACTCACAGACCTATGAAAATAGAGATTAGAATTCTTGTTGTTGATAAGAGGTTGATCAGGATTTCTTCTTCAACTATATATTGTGATATAAAATAATAAAATACGTAGTTACTATTGTAAGTAAATGTTAAAACAATATTTTTTTTTTTTCTAGTGTGTAGTGTTTATAAATTATTTTTACTATTGGAATGGATCTATAAGTTCTATATAAGTTTTGCGCGGCACAAAATGTGGTCGCTCTATGGCATTGATCCATTTTCCACAGATATCGGGATCATTTGGAAAGCAAACACCGAAACATTTGGCTCGTACCTATAATTGCCTTTGCAATTAACAATACAGCAAACGTTCGGCATTTTTTAAACATTTTTAAGAAAAGATTGACTTGACAGTGACTTTGAAAAATGAAAAAGAATTTTGTTATTTTTTATTTTTCCGACGGATATGGTGACAGCGTCATACATAGTTAGAAAATTCTATCCACAGCTGATCAACACCGTTCTCAACTAAAAAGCTAGTTAACTCATTTTCGTTTTAGTATCCTTTGGCCTATGATCGGTCCCATATTGACACCAAACTGACGGAAAATCCATGTTTTACTTGTCAATTTGGTTATAAAAATGGCAGCCACATTAGGCTAAAGGGCACTGAGGCGGTAAGAGTTAAAAGGCTTTTTAGTTTAGAACGGTGTTGAGCTGATCTATTCTGACAACCGAGTTGGTAGGCTAAAATTAGTGACCGAAGGCCACGTTTCAATCCCCAAGGTAAACCCGTTTCCTGAGAAAACCGGGCATTGTCGAAAAGTTTACAATTTTGTGTGGGAAACACTGGATAAAACTTTTTCAATTTTTTCACGCTAGTGTCCACTCTTTTAATAGATTTTCCAAAAGTAAACAAAAATGTTAAACATAAACCTACATTTTTGGTGTCAGATGGTTGTCAGTTGCTTTCACTTCTGACGCAAAGGACGCGCCTGCCCATTACATTCCTCGTCTATGGGGTTTTTCCAGGCCAAATTGATTGGGACAGTTATTATCGGTACGCATTTTTCTCAGGAAAAGCAAGGGGAGGGCCATTATATTATCTCATAGTTATATGGAAATTAAGCATTGGTATCAACACTTTTTATTAACGGTTAATAAATGACGTCAATATGACCAAAAATGGATTAATTGCAAATATAGATTCGCAATCGCCCAACGGCTAACACACTCAACATCCTAGGGAACCTTCTTTAGTTTGTGAGATAATCGCTTTTAAAAATTGGAATATTAAGACTTTAGATTGCAGATATAAACTAGATATTTGAACCCCATAATATGGGGTATCTTTAAAAAGCAAATTTTACAAGGATTTAAAATTTTGTATTAAAAACAGGACATCGCACAAAAAAATTAGGATTGCCCTCAAAAATGCTCCCTCCAAAATAGCTACGTCAAAAATTTTAATTTTTCTATTTAATTACAGCTAAGGGCATCTCTATCTCAAAGTTTATATTTTTTTTGAATATGTAGCTTAGGCCAACTGTGACTTACCACCAAATTTCGTAAGAACGTCGGCTCTCAACTTGTATTGCGGAATTTGCTCCTCCAAAAGGCTAATGATCTCTACTTCGGGAAGAGAATCGCCGCTGCAAAGCTCTGCAAACAAGAATAAAAATATACCAATCCAGATTTTTTGGAATAGCATTTTATGGGAAAAATAATAAAATATCCAATCTATGCATTTCTGGGAAGAACTCGAAATTAAAATTGCATATTGTAGAGTACATATAAAGGCTCAATTAAAACTCGATTTACGGGACTGAAACGTTATGCGTATGTCCGTTAACTTGAAAATAGTTTCACTTTTAGTATCTTGGCTCCTATTAGTTGCATTTTGAAAAACATTTCTGTGTTTTATAAAAAAAAACCACAAGAATCCCGTTTCCGAATTTTTCGTGATTATTTTATCTCCTAATTCCTAGCACTGCGTACTGATGAGCATCACTAGTGCGAAACCCGGGTTACGGTTACCATTATCTTTTTTGAGGGAAAGCTATTCATTGTTTTTGCTTTAATTCTTGTTTACTAAGATTTTTAACAGCCGTCATAATAAAAAAGTTACAAGCAGAAATATGTCGTTGATTTTAGGATACGTATAGCGAGACAAATGAAAATAAATTATTATAGGAAGTTTTCGTTTATGTATTAAATAAAAAATATACATAACAAAGTTGTTGCCAAGTTTACGTACCAATGGCAACACTGCAAAGAACCCTGCACAAATTACATTGGAAAAATTTTTTTATATGTTGTAGCATAAAGTAAGGAGTTCCTTACTTTATGGTTGTAGTACTCGATCAATGAAGCACAAATACACAAAAAACTAGATAGGGAACAGGATTACTTTCTGAGATATGGGGCTTTAAAGTTGACGTGTTTTTAGGCTATATTTTTGGACTTGGTCCAAGTTTTTTTTCACAACTTTGTTAATTACCGCCGAAATAAAATGATTCGAAGCTCTATTTGTCTGGAATGAAACACCCCTTCCACCCATATAAAAATATTTTTATATAGTTTCTTTGGTACCACCAGAAAAGTCACTACTGATTTGTAAGTTTTAAAAAAGAACGACCATTTTTTCAAAAATTACAATTCTCATTTTTTTTTTAAACAAACGGCCAGATTTTAAAAATTTTCACATATGTTATTAAAAATAATGCCACTTGGCTAAAGAAAAAAATTTTGGCTTGAGTGGTACCATAAATGTCAAAAATGGTAGGCGCCTTTAATGTTTTTTAATATTTTTGATATTGAAGAAATACGAAAAGTGATTTTAAATATATTATAGGTAGGTTATAAAAACTTTTTATAGACAAATCCAATCCAAAAGCCTAATTACAATATGTTGGTACCAATTAGTACCCATTGGTTGGGATCGCCGGTAACGAATTTGATAACATTTTTCGGTTACTATTACCGTTTTCCTACGAGAAAAAAAAAGCAGGTAAAACGTTTTTCCTACTTATGTGCGGAAAAATGGTTTTTTCGCATGCATTTGCGTGCAAAAAGTTAAAACTCTTAAGCTATCTTTAATATGATATACGGCGGCTTTGTATTTAAAAAAAAATCAAGGTAGGCTTGACAACGTCGAACTTTTGCTTAGGAAACGACGTCATTTGCTGTTTTAAGCATTCTATTTGGAACACAGTGTAAACAACCGGAAAAATGTTATCATATTCGTTACCGGCAACTCCAAGTTAGCCTAAAAGTATATAACACATGAGCAATTTGATTGGTCAAATGCCGATACCAATGGATAACTATCGGTTTAAATTCAATTTGTTTGTTTGAAAAAGTTTGTATAACCTATCCATAAATTATTTTAAATCACTTATCACTTTTCGTATTTCACCAATATTTCAAAAATATTAAAAAGCATTAAAGGTAACTACCATTTTCCCAAATAATGGTATCACTCAAGCAAAAATGTTTTTTTTTAGTTTACTAGCATTATTTTTATTAACATCTATAAAAACTATTAAAATCTGGCCGTTTGTCTTAAAGAAAATAAAAATTTTAATTTTCTTAGATACGGTCATTTTCTTTCGTTTTTAAAATGTACAAATCAGTGACTTTTTTGGTGGCACCAAAGAACCCTTATAGAAATATTTTTACATGGATGGAAAGGGTGTTTCATTCAGGACGAATAGAGAAACGAATCGTTTTATTTTGGCGCTAATCAACAAAGTTGTGGGAAAAAAATTTGGACCATGTCCAAAAATATAGCTTTAAAGCTCCATATCTCAGAAGGTAATCCTGCTCCCTATCTCGTTTTCTTTTATTTTTGTGCTTTGTTGATCGAGTACTACAACATATAAAAAAATTATGACATTTAGCCGAAAGCCATTCCCAATGTAATTTGTGAAGGGTTCTTTAAAACTATTTTTAAAATGTAACTTACATAAAGGATGTTGACTTAAAAAGTTTAAAAGTTGCCTACGCCAGCAAACATAGGAGGTCGGTAAATAATATATCGGCATCGGCAGTAAAACGGGCCGATGTTGGTCCAACTGCCGACTTCGATCACCGATCATTCGCCACGTACATGAAAAATAATTTTCTTGGCCCGACGAGAGTCCGATGTAGTATCATCACGTCGGTAAATTGCAATTATACTGTGTCGGCCCTACCCTCCTATGCAAAATATCTACTTTTACCAGTATAATTTTCTATTAGATATGTGTATGCCTCGTGCGAGTCTAAGGTGAGGTATTCTATATTAGTGGCTAGGACATAGTTTAATTTAAGTTAAGTTGAGGATACTTAGATGTTGTTTAAATTTAGTTTGTGCATACAAATGCATATTTCTACTATGATTGCCGCTATTATAATTGTGTGCACAAATTTCTTATTTTTCGTACTTCCCGGAGATGGACTTTGCCACGTTGGCAATTGATGTGCGGCCGAAAAAGCTGATGGTCCGATGTCGGTTATTGACATCGTGCCGATATCCACTGTGTTTTCTGGGTAACCATATATCAAATAAAATACGTAATATTTCTCTCACCCTATTAAGAAAAATCTACTTATACCAGTATAATTTTCTATTAGATATGTATATGGCTGGTGCGAAGAAGGTGTGCTATTCTATTAGTGGCTATGTAGTTTTATTATTTATTATTACTACTACTAGTAACCCTACTATAATTGTGTGCAAACATTGATCTGCGGCCGCACGTCGACCAGCGGCCAAAAATGCTGATAGCAACACGTAGCAACGCGATTTCAATGGCTATCGAGGAACAGAGTTTACCAAGTCTCCCCAGGGAAATCCTGGATGCCGCCGAAGAGGCAAAGAGGGACCTTTTGCCGGCGAAATCCGGAAAACTTTACAAAAAGGTATATAAGGACTATTTTTTGAGGTGTTCAGAGAAGAATATTGCTGAAAATGGACAGGGTTCCCACCAAATTCTGATTTCCAAATTCCCTGACTTTTCCAGGTTTTCCCTGACCATTTTTTAAAAAATTTCAGGTATTTTTTTGGATATAAATTGCTTCCCTACGTAGACACCACGTAAATGTAGACCTTTACCATGAAAATTTTTGAAAGTTCGAATTTAGCAGGTAGTTATATTATCGAGATAAAAAGGTAAAAAGCAGATAAATAAGATGAAAAACTTTCTTCGAAACTTTATTTGAAGACAAAAATCACAGGAACCGAATTCGTTAAATCCTAAAAACAAATCAGGTAACAGTATTCAAAATAAAAGACTAATTTGCCTAGTTCTACCAACGTTTTTGGTTCATCTAGCAAGTTATAAAACTAAATTGCACGAAGTGTTAATATATGTGCACATGTGCACATGCACACGAAAAAGAAGACCAGCATAAATACCAGAAACCAATTACTGAAGAAATAAAAGAACCGCAATGGAACTACAATGTAAACGAGCTCTGAAAGAACATCCAAGAAACAGTAACTAGGATGGCTAGTCAAGTGCTCGACAAAAAGAGAAAACAAAGATGGAAGTAGTTTGATGACGACTGTAGTAGAGCGACGGATAGACGAAATATGAGCAGGAAAAAATGCTTCAATACCCAACAGCATCTAATATAGAAGAGTATAAACAACAAAGATCCAAGAAAAAGAGAGATCATCATCTAAATATAATAAGAGAAATGGAGGAAACAGATAAAACAATCGAATAAAAGGATACTTCCACAGAATAACAAAGCACAAAACATGATACCAACCCAGAACCGAAAACAACAAACAACGGACAAGTGATAACCAAAGAAAGAGAGATCCTAACCACATGAAGAGGTAAATATCGATACTGCAACCATAAGCATATAGACCAGATTTTCACCGTTAGACAAATAATGGAAAAATGCTGTGGATTTGACTAAAAAACTTCACCAGATGTTTATTGATTTCAAGCAGGCATTTGACAGATTATGTAGAGCAAAGTTGTGGGAAGCAATGCAAGAACTGGGCTTTTAAAAGCTGATATCCCCGGTAAAATTTTTTGAAAGTTCGAATTTAGCAGGTAGTTATATTATCGAGATAAACAGGTAAAAAGCAGATAAATAAGATGAAAAACTTTCTTCGAAACTTTATTTGAAGACAAAAATCACAGGAACCGAATTCGTTAAATCCTAAAAACAAATCAGGTAACAGTATTCAAAATAAAAGACTAATTTGCCTAGTTCTACCAACGTTTTTCGTTCATCTAGCAAGTTATAAAACTAAATTGCACGAAGTGTTAATATATATGCACATGTGCACATGCACACGAAAAAGAAGACCAGCATAAATACCAGAAACCAATTGCTGAAGAAATAAAAGAACCGCAATGGAACTACAATGTAAACGAGCTCTGAAAAAACATCCAAGAAACAGTAACTAGGATAGCTAGTCAAGTGCTCGACAAAAAGAGAAAACAAAGATGGAAGTAGTTTGATGACGACTGTAGTAGAGCGACGGATAGACGAAATATGAGCAGGAAAAAATTCTTCAATACCCAACAGCATCTAATATAGAAGAGTATAAACAACAAAGATCTGAAGCACACAGAATGATATAAAGGAAAAAGAGAGACCATCATCTAAATATAATAAGAGAAATGGAGGAAACAGATAAAACAACAGAATAAAAGGATACTTCCACGGAATAACAAAGGACAAAACATGATACCAACCCAGAACCGAAAACTTCCTCTCAAGAAACAACGGACAACTGATAACCAAAGAAAGAGAGATCCTAACCACATGAAGAGGTAAATATCGATACTGCAACCATAAGCATATAGACCAGATTTTCACCGTTAGACAAATAATGGAAAAATGGTGTGGATTTGACAAAAAAACTTCACCAAATGTTTATTGATTTCAAGCAGGCATTTGACAGATTATGTAGAGCAAAGTTGTGGGAAGCAATGCAAGAACTGGGCTTTTAAAAGCTGATATCCCTGGTAAAAATGTGTACGGAGGATACAGGGTGCAAGATAAGGGTGGAACAGAGCTAGTCTGATTTCTTTGGTATCCACAATGGGCTTAAGCAGAGTCGTGACTCTCTTTCACCCCAACTCTTCAACATAGGATGCAGAATATGCAATTAGGAAAGCCAAGATTGAGACACCAACGGCTATATTCGACCAGGAAGGACCCAATCTACTACTTGCCTTCGCAGATGATGTGAACATAATTGGTAACAGCAGGATTAATCTTAAAGACTCCTTGCAGCACAATATTTCTGCATCCATAACTGATTGCTCAATAAGAAAAGATTACAAAAAAGGAGTAGAACCCTTTTTAGCAGTGAAAGCAGTTGCTGTGGAGGTTCTTTCATTAACAGTAGTTGGTGTAGATGTAGGTCCCTTGTCATTTTGGGCTAAGAATGATAGTGTATCAGTTTTCTCAATTAACAAAGGCAATTTCCTTGAATTTTTTTCAGCCTCCACGTACTTTACATGACCACTGCTCTTAAAATGGCTCGAGATGGCCTGACGCCCCATATTACTCAATTCAATATTTTTTAAACAAAGCTTACAATATGCTTGATATTTATTGGTTTTCACAGCCTGTAGACACTGCCACTCTGGTGGACTTATGGAAAGACTTATCCAGTCTAAATTAGAATCCTTGCTTTTAAAAAAATTGAAAATGCACCCCTCATCATTTAAAAATTAGGAATAAATAAATTACATGACAAATATTGTAGGATTAGAAAAAAGCTAGACTACACTTGAAAGGAGAAATAATACCAGATGATATTTATTATTTCGAAACGAAAACCAAATATGTTCAATAAACACAATCTGCCAGCTTATATACTAGGTAAGAAGAGAAGAACTCACATATTTGTTACAAAGTTGATTTAAAAAATAGGTTGAGAAAGAGAAATTCCAGGTTTTGCTGTCCAATTCCCTGACTTTTGAGGATTTTTTGGTCATTCCCTGACTTTTCCAGGTAGCTCTCAAAATTCCCTGACTTTTCCAGATTTTCTAGGTTTTCCAGTGGGAACCCTGATGGATGCCTAAACCTAAAAAAAGACACTTTGCTGACGTACTTCAGCGAAATGGCGAAACGAAACAAGCCGTCTTCCCTTTGGAGCTATTTAACAACAACGTCGACATTTATACCTCTAATTATGTAATTTGTTTATTGTTGTTCTTGAAATAAAAATTGAAAAAATAAAACAAAAGCTTGATTTTCATTGTTATTACATCTATGAAAAAATTGAAAAAAAATTGATGCTAGAAATCACGGATAGTCCACCATACAATCAATTATTTTATGTTTAAAGGAAATTAAAATATCTCGAAAACTATAGCTTTGAAAGATTTGAACGTTATAACAAAATTTTTGGGTAATATTTACGAAAATCAGAATCTGAAAACCGCATATCAATGGCTGCTTTACTTCTAAAGTTATGATTTTTTTTTTAATATATTTTAACGTTTTTTCAAATAACTCCCACGAATTTAAACTTTATAACAAAATTTGTAGTCCATATTCATGGAAACTTAAATCTGAAAACCATATATCAATAGCTGCTTTATTTCTAAAGTTATGATTTTTTTAATATATTTTAATGTTTTTTTCAAATAACTCGGAAACTAAATCTCCCACGAATTTAAACTTTATAGCAAAATGTGTAGTCCATTTTCATGAAAATTTAAATCTGAAAACCATATATCCCTACTTGCTTTTATTCCAAAGTTACAATTTTTTAAATATCTTATCCCCTTTTTCCCCATTTTAACCCACCACCCTACCTAAAAGTTAATCAGTTCATGGTCAGCCGATAGAGGATTTTTGTACCAAATTTCGTTAAAATCGATTAAGGCGTTCTTGAGTTATCGTGTATACAGACAGACAACAGACAACAGACCGATTTTAATAGTCCCCATACCATATTGGTATGGAGGACTAAAAAAATATATCTAGGTAAAAAATCCCTTTTATTTTTGAACGAACAAAATGCAAGCCAAATAGAAAAAATTTCAGCAAAAAACATTTTAATGCCCGCGGGCGTTAAGTGAACTCTAGGGCGTTATCGCTGTGAAACGCAGGCGGTAAAAGGCATTTTAACATGTAAGTGAGTCACTTAACTTTGGACACCCTAGATAACCGACATATTTCTGGCTTTAGCTTTTTTTATTGTATTAACCATATAACTATGAGTTGTATTAACGAATAGCTAGATGGCGAACCTACGCTGGATTTCAGTCCTGTAAATCGAGTTTTAACTTGGTGTCAGTAGACTCCACAATATGCAATTTTAATTTCAATACCAATTAAATAACAGGGATAGTGCATTTTATATTAAAAATAATAAAATGTTTTAGACGTTAGAATCACATGTTCTGGGTGTATTCTGTTTTATCTAATATATATATATATATATATATATATAACCTAATAAACACAATAAAAGCGTGAATTTGTCCAGCACATTGGCCACAATTTAGAAAAAATTGGAACATTGATCAAAATCATCCCTGAAAGATCATGTCTCCGAACAACACCTCCGAATATACCGGAACCTCGTGGGCTTATTGCATAATATCCTCGATAATATCTAATATGTTTTATACAACATCCACTCGAGTAGACTGGTACATACAGGGTGATTAATTAAATTGTAACACTTTGCCTTTCTATCTGTAAAAAAGGACAGAATTTATTAGTGACCACTTTATAAAGAAATTTTAGAAGTTTTCATTAAATTTGCGGTAACCGTTTTGTTTTATCTTTTCCAAGATATTCACGTTTGCATGCAGAAAATAACACATTATACAGGTTGCCACATCTAAAATGCCAAATTTTGTGGAAATTTGACATTTGCAATGACATTTCACAATTTTCATGCCTACAACTTTTTTCTTGGTACTAAAATGTAATGAATCATACTGTATCCACACTAATTTGTAAAGAGATACGTTGTGCTATTTGCTAAAGTAGTAGTAGTAGTAGTAGTAGCAGTAGCAGTAGCAGTAGCAGTAGCAGTAGCAGTAGCAGTAGCAGTAGCAGTAGCAGTAGCAGTAGCAGTAGCAGTAGCAGTAGCAGTAGCAGTAGCAGTAGCAGTAGCAGTAGCAGTAGCAGTAGCAGCAGTAGCAGTAGCAGTAGCAGTAGCAGTAGCAGTAGCAGTAGCAGTAGCAGTAGCAGTAGTAGTAGTAGTAGTAGTAGTAGTAGTAGTAGTAGTAGTAGTAGTAGTAGTAGTAGTAGTAGTAGTAGTAGTACTACTACTACTACTACTACTACTACTACTACTACTACTACTACTAGCAGAGCAGGAGCGGCTTTTTTAACAAACACCCGTGGACCCCCGACTGATGCTACTAATAAGTATAGTCCAATTGGATCTCTAGTTGATACATTGTTTTAGACAGCGACAATAAATATGTAAAAATATGTCATGTCGTTGATTGTTTTAACTGTTACTTCAAATTGACAACAACAAATTGCGAACATGCGAACTGTTGACAACAAATAAATACGTTTTCAGAGGAAAAAATGACGTCAGTCCGCTGATCAAAAAATTGAACTGTAGCTATTAATCATTTGTACTACCCACAGCGTCCCGTGTTAAAAACAGCGGCGTCAATTGGGGGGGAGCAGGGGAGGGAAATTGCCACCCCCCCTGAGTACCCGCACACAAAAATCAAAATTTGGCTTTTACAAATAAAAACACATTTTAAAAACACCTTTTAACTTAAATATACCTACTAGGGTTTACCGCATTCCCGGCGGGCGCTGTTACCCACTAAACCCTTAATTTAGTGTTTAGGTCTAAGCCTTTTTGTTTTTTTTTTTTGGAGTCAATAAATTGTTTTTTTTTAGTTCATATTTTTTTTTAAATTAGAGAAATGTGAAATGACGCTGGTTAAAAATTAGCGATTTTTGTATGTCATACGAATATCAACCATTTAGAGCTTTAATTAGTAGGGATACTCAATTAAAATGTTACGGTTTTGTCCAGTTGCTTAAAAATAATAGAATGCAAGCAAATTTTACTTTTTTTCTTTTATGAATATTTGCCATAGATTCTTAACGCCCCGGTGTATTATCGTTCTTGTATTCAAGACGATGAGCAAGATAGCAAGCGTTTGGTAGACATTTTTTTAAATCGCTGAGCTTTCACGAGAATACAGAACCCCGAACAAAAAACAAAAAGAGGTGTGTGGACTTTCTAATACATATAAATTCTGATAATAAAAACATATTTATTTTGTACACCTATTAAAAGATGCGATTTTCTAGTGTCTAAATCAGACGTCTTCAGTATTGGTGACCCGGTTATTTCACAGGCGGTTATTAATGAGACGATGGAAGGAGTTAAAATAACATGGGCGACTGACTTGGTTTTCAATGCGATTTTCTTGTCAAACAATCTTGAAAACGAGGATTCCAACCGGTTCATCGACAAAGATATTTAAAGAAAACTGAGGACGTGTTCTAATTGGTTGCTTAAAAATACCCCATCTTACTGGCCAAAAAATCAAGTAATTTGTTTGTGCAGGATTCTTCAGCGCTCTAAAAGCTCTGAAAAACGAATTTTGAAAGACATTTATATAACCTCAAACAAACATCCCATCATGTCGAATGATTCCCAAAGGCAAACGACTTCAATGAAAACTGATTCAGTCACCCATGAAACATAGTAAACATGTTTGCCAAGAAATTTACAAAAAGCACACAATTTAAAAGCCATGTGCAATTCGAAAGTAAAAAGTGAAATAGTGGAATGTTAGTTTTCCGTAAAACTTACAGGACAGAGGTTATTACGAAGCTCTGTAAAGGTCAAACCAATAGATATTTACGTTACTAGACCGGAAAACGGAACTTTACAGGTCGACGAGCCGTAGGCGAGACCTGTAAATCTGTGGAGACCTGTGAAGTGAGTTTCCGGCGGTTCCCGGTCATGTATCGTACTTAATTTTTTTTTCAACCAACTAATATTCACCTATTTTTACAACTAGAGGTCATTAATAAACTTTTTAGTTTAAAAATAAAAAAATAATTTAATTTTATTTAAAAAAGTTTTGTAACTGTCAACACAAGTCATAGCCAACTTGACTAAAAATGGGACCGGAAAATAAAACAGATCGGAAAATGATCATTTTCTGGTCACTTCTTCATTTTCCGGTCTATGTTTTATTTTCCGGTCCCATCTTTGTAGGTACCCATCTTTGTAAAGTTACACTTTCCGTACAAAAAAGTTGAACAGAAAGTGTGTACTTTCTGGTCTGTTAAAAAAATATATAAAATTCTGAATTATGCCAGTTCCGACTTGTCAACTCTGAATTATACTAATTCCGACCTGGCCACTCAGAAATAACCTAATTGATACATAATTAAAACATAGACCGGAAAATTATCATTTTCTGGTATCTTCTTCCTTGTCCGGTCAATGTTTTATTTTCCGGTCCCTTCTTTGTAGGTACCCAACTTTGTAAAGTTACTTTCCGGTCTGTTGAAAAAAAAATATAATTCTGAATTATGCCAGTTCCAACTTGTCAACTCGGGATTATACTAATTCCGATTTGTCAACTCAGAAAAAACTAAACTAATTCCGACTTGTCAGTTCGGAGTAATTACGACTTTTCAACTCGCAATTAGCATTAGCCTATTTCCGAGTTCACAAGTAGAAATTATACTAATTCCGAGTTGGACAGTCGAAATTAGTATAGAAATTATACTAATTTCGACTTGACAACTCAGAATAATTGTCCTATTTTTTAGCCATCCATACAGATTATGGAGGCTATTGGATAGGCCAAAAATTTTTTTTTATTTTTTTTTATTTGGGTCAAAAAAGAAATAAAAAAAAAACAAAATTTTGGGATGGTGTCTGTCTGTCTCTGACACAATAAAATTTGGCACAAAAATTCTGTTACAGACGCAGAGCTGATTAGTTTTTGTTGGGGGTGGGAGGTTTGCAAGAGAGTAGAAGGGGGATAAAACTTTTTTTTTAAATTGTAACTCACGAACCGTAACAGCTAGCGACACGCGGTTTTCACATTATGATTGAATGATTGAAAGTTTTTGGAAAAAAGTTTTTAAAAAAAAATAAAAAAAATTTTTAAAGGTTTTATGGATGGATATACGTGCCTGCTGGCACCAGTTATGTGTACTTGACCCTGCCAGAGCTTTGTAGGTTGTAATGGGAAATAAGCGATATTTAGCTTCACGCTTCACACACAAATTTTATCAAACTGCACGAAATATTTACCATCGTTCCAATTGGATATGACCTGACCCTGTTTCTCCCAGTCTCTAATTTTGACAGGCTTTCCCGACCTCGGCCTACTCCTGGGCAAATCTCGTTGCGACATTTTGACACACTAGCCGCGCACCCTGCTTGTCTTTAACAGTCAACATCGTGCAACATCACTGGTAGAGGGCATCAAGAAACGATTCTTCGGGAGTCGAAAAACAAAATTGTCTTTTGTGCACTTTGGGCAATAAAAGAATGTTTTTATTCTCTATTTTAGGGTCTAATATGGCTTTTTTAGTTC